>CM062807.1:1145769850-1147164694 GCA_031772625.1 Pinus tabuliformis
TAGAAATATAATTAATATTCTACAAACATTTACAACACCATTCACAAAAATATTAAAGAAAAAAAAATTATTATTTTTAATTAAAAATATTAAATTCATTTTTGGAATTAATAATAAAAATTAATTTATTGTGCATAATAATAAATTGGTTTTTTAATCATTATTAGTCACTAGGTATTAATTATTATTTTATATTTTTAATCATTCAATCATAACTTAGAATTAAGATAATTCATACCACTTATTACCAAAAATAAAATAACGATTATTTAATTAAAAATGTAAATCATTAATATTCATTTCAATCATATTATTAATAAAAATTAATTAATTATACAGATAATTATTAGTTAGTTTATAATCACTAATTAATATTAATTATGAATTAATAATTCTAATCTTAATTTTAATCGTAAAGAAAGAAAGCTAGATATTAAATTAGGAATTAAAAATCAATAACTAACGTAATTATTAAATTAATAATAAAATTAAAATAAACAAATTATAACAAATCTGAGTTACATCATCTAACCTATCGGCTAATACTAATTCCCATCCCAACCCTAGCCTTATTTATTAACCCTATTGAGTTTTGACTTATTCACTCATGGATCTAATCTTGATAAAGAATCACAGTGGTTGGTTCAAAACGTCGATTCCAACAAACATGAATGTGATGACTCCGGAAGATAACACTACACAGAATATAGATCGCAGAAGCCTCAAATCAATAATAATAAAATAATAAAACTAAATTTGCAACTCATATTTTCAACTTATTTCCCTAAGGTTTTACTCAAATTTTGAGCGGGAGTACTCGTTGGATGCAAATTTTAATTTCTCATACATAGAGTACCCATATTGCATACTTTCGATGGACCCTGTTACACGAAAAATGAGAAATACATGAAAAAACGTGATTGCAATCACATTTTTCATGTATTTCTATTTTTCGTGTAGCAAGGTGCATTGAAAGTATGCAACATGGGTACTCCTTGGATGAGGAATCAAATTATTCATCCAACGTGTGTTTCCGCTTAAAATTTGAATAAACCCATAAGGCGATAAGTTGAAAATACGAGTTGAATATATATATATATTTTCCTCTAAAATTTGATGATGTGATCTAATCTTATTTTATTATTTCGACTATTATTTTATAATTTCCTTAGGGGGCCCATTTTAGACCTAAAAACTCCCCTAATGTTTGATATTTCAATTTTCAATGATGAGATAGATCCATTTTATAAAAATTGGGATCTACCATGAGCATACTAACATTGCACAAACTACATAAAACTCTCAAAATCTTAAAAAAATAAAATTTCATATCTCTTTTATTGTTTTTATTGAACAAATAAAAAACCTTTCAATATAATCACTCTATCCCCATAGGTTTTGTTTTATATAGCATACATATGGCCCATAGGTGAGCACATGAGTTTCCACCTTCAACTTTTAGAGTTCAGGGTTTAGGGTGCATAATGTAGGATTGCATGACATGAGTTAGAATGGAGGCAATATTTTCCTAACATGCCTAAAGATCCAAAATCGGCATAGTGAGTCTCCTATCATTAACATAACTTATGTTTATCTTAGAGCCTATAAGAATCATGGAATATGTGCTTATGTTAGAGTTTTATTTTGTGCCTAACTGTGTTGACTTTCTCCACTCCAATTGGTTATATCCATGATATAGAGTTATAAATCTCTCTCTCTCTCTCTCTCTCTCTCTCTCTCTCTATATATATATATATATATATATATGCTCACAAATAGATAAAGGGAAATTTGTATTTCACGTGTCAAATTGACGATTTTAAAAATTTACTAAAGTTCAATGATGATGTGTAGTTTTTTTAAAATTGTTAATGAAATATATACCCATCAAATTTAATCACTTCTTAAGCTTATAATTCTTAAAAATCTCTACTCAGTTTTATGTTAAATTAACCAAGAAAAAAGGTCATCTCATCTATTAGATCGACTACAATTTTTTTAATATACTTAATATGTTATTACTAAGTGATGTCAAAATTATTTTCTACTAAGTGTTCAAATATATTTTTCTCTTTAACTTTTATAAGTGGTGGCCAAATTTGATGAAAGTAAAATATTAAATCATTCACAAAAGTAAGCTATTAAATAAGTTGTAGAAATTTTCACCAGGTAAAAAAAAAAATCTATGATTATATATATATAATCTATATATATATATATATATATATATATATATATATATATATATATATATATATATATATATATATAAGAAATAAAAATTCTAAATTATTATTTTTTTAATTAATTTTTACCCGGTATTTAAGGTAAACTTGACTTGGTAAAGTTCCCTGTGGTTTTTGGGCTTGAAGTTTATGAGAAATCATGATCTGTCCCCATGCACTTTATGTGGAATATAACCAATATAAAAAGGTGAAATTAAGCCAACCTAAATCTGTCTTAACTTGAGATCCTACCAAGTCCAAAGAGAGATTAAATCTCTTTTCTAGACGCTTGATAAAGCTACAATTAAAGTGGATCTAGGTGAGCAACATGCTTATGATCTTTCTCACATTCCCAAGGTTTCTCAATTTTCTGTTGCATTAGTGTCTTAATTTTCTATTGTATTCTTGTAGTTTTTAACCCCGTACAAAAATTACCTGCATACGAATTCTAAAATACAGAAAATAAACAATGCGAGAGCATAACACATAAAACACATATACACAGAGATTTTCCCCTGGATCCCAAAACTGGGACTACCAGCTTGATTTTTCATTATGTTCCTTTCAATTTTACAATACATATTTATACATGTCGAAGCATCCAATACCATGGACTGAAAACCATCGTGTCCAATACCATGGACCTAAAAACCATCATGTCCAAAAAAAACATGTGCGAAAATCATGCACAAAACCATCGGTGGGTCTGCCCAACCTAACATAGGGTCCAAAACCAAAATTTTCAAAGTGGGGTTATGAGTGCCCTTCAACCTCCCTGTTAACTATGTGGAAAGAATATAAACAACCCAACATTCTCCCACTTGTTGTTTTCTTTCCACAGGGGGCCACAAGAGAGCTTAGTCATTTACCCAGCCCTGAAATGGCCATTGTCTCTCTACACCAAGAGAACTTCTCAGAGCTCACAAATTTTGTCAATGCATCTGCAGTATTCTTCAAAGTGTCCACCTTTACCAGCAACACCTTTTTGTCTTCTATCATATCCCTCACAAAGTGATACTGAACATCAATGTGCTTTGTCTTTGAATGATATGCAAGGTTCTTTGCTAAGAAAATTTCACTTTGGCTGTCACAGTCTATCCTTATAGCTTCTTGTACTAACCCCATACTTGAACACAATCTCTGCAACCAAACTGCTTCCTTGCTTGCATGAGTGGCTGCCATGTATTCTGCCTCTGTAGTTGATACTGCCACTACAGATTGTTTCTTACTCATCCAACTAACTGCACCTCCAAATAGGTTAAACACATACCCACTTGTAGATCTTCTCTGATCCAGATCTCTAGCCCAGTCTGCATCAACAAAGCCATGAATATCCAACACTCTGTCCAATCTTGGTCTTCCTTGGTAGCACAAACCATAACCACTAGTGCCACGCAAATACCTGAAAACCTGCTTCACTGCTGTCTAGTGCTCCTTCCCTAGTTTTGACATAAACCTGCTCAATACTCCCACTGCATATGCAATGTCTGGTCTAGTACAGACCATTGCATACACCAAGCTACCGACTGCACTTGCATATGGAACACAAGACATGTCCTCTTCCTCTTCTTGTGTCTTGGGACATTGTTCAGCAGATAACCTCACACCTACAGGAATAGGAACCTTCACCGGTTTACTGTCCTGCATATTAAACCTCTGCAGTATTGTCTCAACATACTTTAATTTCCATGCCCAAAATATAGTTTGCAGCACCAATATCTTTCATGTCGAATTTGGAGAACAATTGGGTCTTCAAATCCTGGATAACTTCTTTGTCATTTCCAACCAACAACATATCATCCACATACAAGACCAGATAAATAACACGGTCACCAATTAATTTAAAATACACACAGTGATCTGCTTTGCTTCTGGTGAAGCTAAGTCCCCATATAAAGGTATCAAATTTCTGATACCACATTCTTGGTGACTGTTTTAACCCATATAGAGATTTTTTTAACTTACATACCAATTCTTTCTTACCCTTCACCGCAAAGCCTTCAAGTTGCTTCATGTAGATCTCCTCTTACAGATCCCCGTGAAGAAATGTTGTCTTCACATCCATCTGTTCTACCTCAAAATCAAAAGCAGCAGCAACAAATAAAAGTAATCTAATAGAAGTTACCTTGGCAGCAGGAGAAAAAATATCACCAAAATCAATTCCCGGCACCTGGGAATAACATTTTACTACCAACTTAGCTTTGTATTTCTCCACTTTTCCTTCTACATTTGTCTTCTTTTTGAACACCCATTTGCTGCCAATGGGTTTCCTTCTAGCCGACAAATTCACCAGATCCCAAGCCTCATTTTTGTGCAAAGATGTCATTTCATCAACCACAGCCTCTTTCCAGAGTTTTCCATCCTCCGAATCCACTGCTTCCTTCACAGTTCTAGGATCATCATCAGTAACAAAAAAAGAAAAATTTGAACAGAAAGCAGATGGACTATACCTTTCTGGCTGCCTTCTTTCTCGAACTGATCTTCTCAAAGCTAGAGTTTGTGGCTCTTCATCTTCTGATCCCTCCTCTGCTGTAGAGTCTGATTCTTCCTCCTTTAGCTCAAACTCTATCTTCTCAGGTTCCTTTGGTTGGACATCATGTTTAATAACATCTTTCAGCTCTCTGAACACCACATCTTGGCTATACATAACCTTCCTTGTTACTAGGTTCCAAAGCTTATCACCCTTTAAACCATCCTTAAATAAAGATGCACTTTTCATATTTACTACCCAACTTTGTTCTTTTCTCCTTTGGAACATGTACATATGCATCACATCCAAATACCATCAGATGTGAAAGAGAGGGTTTCTTACCAGTCCATACCTCTTGTGGAGTCTTATCCTCCAACGCTAATGAAGGTGACCTGTTGACCAGGTAACATGCAGTATCCACTGCCTCTGCCCAGAATTCCTGTCCTAACCCGACACCACTGAGCATGCTTCTTTCCCTTTCCATCAACGTCTTGTTCATTCTTTCTGCAACTCCATTTTGTTGAGGTGTATATGGAGTATTCTTCTGCCATGCTATACCACACTTCTTGCAGAATTCTTCAAATTCCTTACTGCAAAACTCTCCACCATTATCTGTCCTCAACACTTTTATCTTCTTCTCTATCTGGTTTTCCACTAGAGCCTTAAATTCTTTAAACCTATCAAAGACTTCAGATTTATTCTTAAGGAAATATATCCATGTATTCCTTGAGAAGTCATCTATAAATGATACATAGTACACACACTTACCCAATGATGGAACCTTCACAGGTCCAAACTAATCACTATGCACAAGCTCTAATATATGTTTTGCCCTCTTACCACCAGAGGGGAAACTCACCTGATTCTGCTTCCCATATACACAATTTTCACAGAAATCAAAATGTAGAGAGATATTTCTCATACCTTCTACCATACCTTTACCATGAAGTATTCGAAGGCCTTTCTCTCCAATATGTCCAAGCCTTTGATGCCATAGCATGGTCTTTTCTCCAGAGACCACTAGATTTTCTGCTCCACTTTCAGGAACCATAGAACTATTGCACCCATCAATAACAATGCTACCTTGCAGCTTGTACAGAGTTCCAATCCGAACTCCCCGCATCAATACCAATGCTCCCCGAACCATTTTGCAGGTATCCTTCTCAAACACTGTTTTTACACCTGCATCATCCATCTTGCTTACAGAAATCAGATTTCTGGCTAATGCAGGAATATGTAGAACACCTGGAAGCGTTCTAACCCTTCCACCTTGCAACTTCAACTTTACTTTTCCACGACCAATGATTCTAGCCTTCCTATCATCCCCCAAGAAGACATCACCACCATCATATTTCTCATACTCACAGAACCACTCTCTATGGGGAATGAAGTGAAAGGATGCACCTGAGTCAATCAACCATGCCTCATGATCTACATGTGTACTTGAAGAAGCCAAGTACACATCCCCACCTTCATCTGAGGTGGTTTTCGCTTCTGCAGAAGGAGCCTCATCAGATTCCTTTCCTTTGTTAGGAGCCTCATCAGATCCCTTTCCTTTGTTAGGAGCTTTAGATTTACAGTCCCTTTTAAAGTGGCCTTCCTTTCTGCATTTCCACCACACCACCTTTATAGGTTTTCTTGGAGATTTAGATCTCCCTCTAGATTTAGATCTCCCACTCGATGACTTATTTTTATTTCTGTTCTGGGACCGTACTTGTACAGATAAGGCATCATTGTTCTGGCTCTCCATATTTTTCTGTCTCATCTCCTCCACCAACAAGGCTGAGACTATTTCATCAAACTGCAAGGCAGTTGCATTGCTACCTATTGCAATAACCAGACTATCCCACGAATCTGGTAGAGAACACAACAAACTGATGCACTTATCTTCATCTGAAATTTTAGATCAACAGATGCTAACTGACTTACCATAGTATTAAATGCGTTCAGATGCTCTGTCACCGAGTCTCCATCTTTCATCCTCAGGTTATATAGCTTTTTTTGCAGGAACAGTTTATTCACCAGAGACTTAGATTGGTACAAAGTCCCTAACTTGTCCCACAAAGCCTTCGCTGTAGCTTCCCCTGATACATTCAACAATACTGAATCTGAGACACACAATTGTATTGTGCTCTTTGCCTTCCGATCCAACTTCTTCCATTCTTCATCGGACACTCCCGTTGGTTTAGTACCTGGATCGACCGCGATCCACTGATCTTTATCCACCAATAGATCCTCCATCTTGAGTTTCCACAACTCAAAACTCTGACCATTAAATTTCTCGATCTCTATCTTTCCACTGCTCGCCATATTCTTTCACCACCAGAATCAATCTCGCAGATCTCCCACTGAACAGGGTCTACCACATGCCCAAGCGAAACCACTCAACAATAAAGGCGTCCCCTTGAAGCCAAATCTGCTCTGATACCAAATGTAGGTTCTAACCTCGTACAGAAATTACTTGCATACGAATTCTAAAACACAGAAAATAAACAATGCGAGAGCATAACACATAAAACACATATACACAGAGATTTTCCCCTGGATCCAAAAACCGGGACTACCAGCTTGATTTTTCATTATGTTCCTTTCAATTTTACAATACATATTTATACATGCCGAAGTATCCAATACTGTGGACTGAAAACCATCGCGTCCAATACCATGGACCGAAAAACCATCGCGTCCAAAAAAAACATGTGCGAAAATCATGCACAAAGCCATCGGTGGGTCCGCCCAACCTAACATAAGGTCCAAAACCAAAATTTTCAGGGGCACTGCCCTGGACCCCATAAAGTGGGGTTACAGGTGCCCTTCAACCCCCCTGTTAACTACGTGGAAAGAATATAACACAACCCAACAATTCTCAATTTTTTCTCATCTTATTCGGTACTAACTATGCTGATTGTAGAGATTGAAAATTGTTGATGAGGAAAGTTAACTTTTCCTTTTTTGTTGTATTCTCAATTTTTTCTCATCTTATTCACTACTAACCGTGCTGATTGTAGAGATTGAAAATTTTTGAATGAGGAAAGTTAACTTTTCCTTAAAATATGTATTGGTAAATTGATGATGATGGAGCTATGTACTAGCCATGCGTGAAATTAAATTGATGATGATGGAGCTATGTACTAGCTATGTACTAGCCATGACTGCCAATTAATCCATTCTTTTGCGCAACATTTTTTCTTCTTATCAAAATTTAACAAAAGTTTCCGCAATTTGGCTTCACAAAAAAATTAACCAAATTTTAGAATTTGACCTCTTATTGGAGACCTCACGTGTCCTGAAGAATGTTATAGATGCAAATATTTTTTATCCAAAGTCTGAAAGGAAAACTAAAAAGGAAGTACTTAACTTTGGTTAAAGTTTGATGTCTTGTGTATTAATAGATATAAACTTTAACCAAACTTTGATGTCATGTATTAATAGATAGAAACTTTAACCAAAATTTGATGTCATGTGTATTACACATTAATTCATATGAAAGGGAGTACACTTTAACCAAAGTTTCATGTTAAATCGCATTGCACTACAGAGAACAACCTTTGCATGTTAGCCTTCTGCCATGTTCATGATGGTTCTTTGACACGCCATCTATCATGGACACTAACACAAGACTTGTCTCTAATCCACTTCACCACTAGCCTTTAATCTACCTGCTTCACCATCCACTTGCTTCTAATCCACCATCCACTTGCTTCTAATCCACTGCTTTGATTTACAGTTTGATAAGAGTGCAGTGAAGCAAAGAACAAATCCATTCCAGTGCTTTACATTATGGTTTGACCGTTCAAAAAGAGTGAAAAAAAGTAAAAAACGTAATGACCTTGTACCAAACAATGGAGGAAAGGAGTGCAACAAAGTAAAGCACGTAACAACCTTGTACCCAAGAATTGAAGAAATAACCTTGCACCAAAGAGTGACCGCTCTGAAGAAGAAATGAAGAAATGACTTTGTAGCAAAGAAAAAATAAGACCCTATCAAATTGCTTCACAAAAGAAAAAATGGTAAGTTAACATAGTTCATAAATTCTGAAACAAAAATTGATAAATAAATTAGGCATAGAGAAATTGGTAAGTTAGGCATAGTTCATATATTTTCCTTGTAGTTTGTACATACAATAATTTGTACAATAATTGAATAATTGATTGATTCAAAGACATTGGAGAGGAAACTGGTAAGTTGGGCATAATTCATGTATTTTCCTTCTCGTCGGTAGATATAATTTATTGATTCAAAGACATTAGATATAATTCATTGATTCAAATACATTAGATAATTATGAATAAATAATTGCAAAATTTAGATAATTATGAATAAATACATGCAAACTGAGACAACAAGCACAAACAATCAAAAGATAATGAAAAACATAGAAAAGCGAGACAATGAAAAGCATAGAAAAGCGAAAATTTGAGACAAAGACAAGCACCTATCAATGAAAAGTTGAGGCACGTCAATTGGATTTACAGGTATGAGGGAGTTAATTTGTTACGGAGTGAGACACAACGATCATTTCAGGTCTTTATCGTAATATTCCTTCTCTGTAACAAAGTACTTATTTCCTTCACTCCACTCCCTGTAAAGAGGTATTCCCTCTTTCACTTACTGTAATGAATTACTGCAACCTTTATGAGTGTAGTTGTTGCTTTCCTGCCCATAGCAAGACGTTGTGCTATTTTACATACTAAAAATTCTTAGTATGTTTATAGCTTACTGCAAATTCCTTAGTATGTTTATAGCTTACTGCAAATTCTACTAGTTACTGACTAACTGATGGCGACATGTGAAAATTTTTTCCCATGTTCTTACAAATACATTTATTATATTGTTCTTACCAGCTTGTGCCATGGAAAGTCATCAATGTCTGAGGCCCTCTCTATGCATAGCTGGATAATGCAAAAACTACAATGATCAAGAAATTTTGGTAACGCCTCTAACAAGAGAAACCATTCATTTTGCAATGTCACTTAGCATTCAGAAATGAAAACTCTAATGAAAGGAAATTTTACCATATTCCAAATACAAATAGTGAGGTGAAAGAAAGAAGGAAATTTACCTTCAAGTCTAGGTATGGTAATCAAAATCCAACGAAAATCCTCTCACTAGTTAGGTGAGCAAGTGGGTGTCATCGGCTGCAAAAGGGGACAATGAAAATTATGAAGAAAACCCTTAATCAAATAAAAACCAGAAGAAAATTTAAAAGTACCAAAAAACTCAGTCTACATTTCAGCTATAGCTATATCAAACATGGGAGTGGAGTTATCTCCTTTCAATACAACAATGCCTTGGAAGATTTTCCAGAGTGCCTATGAAGTTTAGATGAAACCTCCTTTCAACAATGCCTTAGAAGATTTTACCTGCGAAGTATAGAGGAAACCTGAATGAAAATTATGGGAGAAAAACTGAGCTCACAGGGCGACAAATTTATAAACAAATAAGTTCATCATATTTACCAAATTTCATTAGGTGCCACTTGAAACAAAAAAGTTTCTTGTGCACTTCCCAGAGGGAGAATTGTAACATGCTACATACTCCAAGTAGAGTGGGCACGTGGTGCATGCATACCTGACATGCTACTCAAAAGGTTCTCTAACCTTTTTTACTAAAATACTATTTTACCATACTTATATCTTACTTCAATTATTATTTATATGGGTATGCATTTATTATTTTATTTAAATAAATAAAATCACATTTAAAATTAATATATTATTATTTATATGCTTATACATTTATTATTTCATTTAAATAAATAAATTTAAATTTATATAAAACTAATATATATAAACAAGTATTTGAAAATAATGCATGCCAACTTGTTGCACGCAGTGATGTGTCTATCCGATTATCCTTCAGGTTTCAGCACGTATTCTCACAATGTCAATTTTGTATTTGCGTCTTTGCCATATCTCTAAGTGCTTAAACAAAGTAAGTGCTTAAACAATGTAAGCCCTCTATTAGTTTCCATGATTATTTGATCTTTGATGGAAGGGAGCCCCTCTTTTCCTTCGTGATTCTAGTAGAGCTAGTAATTGGAAGCAAATACTAGTATTTGAATCTCTTCTCTTTTAACGTGATTGTATAGGCATTGATCCAAGGGAAAAGTTAAATATGGTTTCTGCAAGGTTGGCTTGTCCTCTAAGTTCTTCAGAGCATGTTCTTCCAAAGGGCAAAGGAAAATATGGTTTTTGCAATGCTGGTCCATTCTCTATCTACGGACTTTGTTTTTTTAGAATATGGTTTGGGTGGTATGTTGTGATATTAATTTGGATAGTTTTTTATATAAATAGACATAAACAAGCGAAAGTTGAGACAAAGGCTTGCACAGAATTGCGAAAATTGATTCTGCAATGCTGGTCCATTCTCTGTCTCTGGACTTTGTTTTTTTAGAATATGGTTTGGGTGGCATGTTGTAATATTAATTTGGATAGTTTTCTATATAAAGTTGAGACAAAGACTTGCACAAACAAGTGAAAATTGAGGTAGGAATCAATTGAATTTACAACGTCATAACTTCTTTTTAAAAAATATCAAATTTCTACACAACGAAAAATGAGTTAAAAACATATTTAGATCAAAGAATATAACCTGAAATTACATGGAAGGGGATTTGTAGCCATATTATTTGGTTGTGACGAGGTTGTTATGTTATTTTAAAAAGTATGAATGGCATGTTGCCCTTTATTGAGCATGTTCTTGAGCAAATCATAATGGTGTTTGCTTGGTTCATGCTATCTAATTGGTTTTTTTACTTTCTATATATATATATATATATATATATTTTCATTCTAACCAAGTATTGGGAGATATCATAGAAAGAAATGCAGGTGCTATATTCCCGTGTATCAAACTGGATTTTGAACGTGCATAGTGGATAACTAAGTCTATTTTGTCTCCTATTGCTACACTGAAGCTGCGACTCCCCCACTCTGACACCTACAAGAACTTTGTTCTAAATGTCACTATAACATTGAAAATGGTTTCCATGGAACAACGTCACTATAACATTGAACATGGTTTCCAAGGAACAATTGGAAGTAATTGTGGCCTCCGGAGTTGTTTATTTAAAAATCAAATATAGCTGGAAAACGAGAATGAGGAGGTGCAATGACAATTTTTATCAACTTTTTTGGTTTCTCATAATTTCGTATGAGAATCTCTATCTTATTCTAATTCCAGTAATAAGCAAACTTATAATTGGATCCTTGTTAACCAATTCAAAGTTGTTTGGCCAGCAACAAAGCAACAATATCACTTTCTATGGAAAGAAAAAAGGAAAAAATATTTTGTGTGCTTTTTTCCATGTGTAAAATACATCACAAATTTGTGCAAATATTTTGACTTTCTAAATTAAAAATAAAATAGAGATATTTTATTATTTTGTTATTAAAATTACTATTTTTATCATTAAAGAAACTGATGATGTGAAGCTCATTTATGATAGTATGAGACTAAAGCTCAAACATTCAAGAAATATTTTCCTTGAAACTGGATTAGAGTAGAATACATAGTTTGGCAAAGTTGTGAGGAATATACAATGCAATGGGCTAATTGTGGAATATAATTCTTAGTAGAAGGTTGACATTTTTTTTAATAATTATTTATTTATTAGCCAATATACTTCAAACCTTCATTCCATTAGAGTAGATTAGAGTAGAATATATTAGTTTCCTTCATTCCATTAGAGTAGATTAGAGTAGAATACATTAGTTTGGCAAAGTTGTGAGTAGATTAGAGTAGAATCCATTAGTTTGGCAAAGTTGTGAGGAGATTAGAGTAGAATACATTAGTTTGGAAAAGTTGTGAGGACCATACAGTGTAATGGGTTAATTGTGGAAAAGTTGTGAAGACCATGTAATGTAATGGGTTAATTGTGGAATATAATTCTTAGTAGAAGGTTGACATTTTTTAAATAATTATTTAGTTATTAATGAATATACTTCAAACCTTCAATCTGCTTTGTTGTTTTATGAGACAAACTTCATTCATTCTGGCTTGTTGTTTTATGAGACAAATTTCATTCTTGCTTGTTGAATTATTTAATTATCAAACCTTCATTCTGGGTTGTTGTTCTATGAGATAAACTTCATTGTGGCTTGTTGAATTATTTAGTTATTAGTCAATATACTTCAAACCTTGATTTTGGCTTGGTCTCTTGCTGTTCTATGAGACAAATTTCATTCTGGCTTCTGGGTTGGTCTCTTATTGTTTTATGAGACAAACTTCATTCTGGGTTGTTGCTCTATGAAATAATCTATTTGAATAGAAAATATTGATTTTTTTCAAACCCTTGTTAACTTGTTGCTCTATAAGATAATGTGTTTGAACATAAAATATAAAATATTAGTTTTTAACTACATTATTAAATTCAATAACATCCATTAAAAGAAAAAATACCATTAAAAAAAACTAAAACTTCCAAAAATCTTACTCAATAGAATTACATGCATAAAATCTCGGTTAATTGGAATAATATATTGAAAAATATAATAGCTATATAAAAAATTACCATTAAAAAATAAACTAAAAACTACAACCTTACTCAGTATAATTATATGCATAAACTCTTATATGCATAAACTCTGGGTTAACTGAAATAATATGTCTGGGTTAACTGGAATAATATATTGAAAGATATAATAGCTATAAAAAAACCTGCCATTAAAAAATAAACTAAAAATTACAAAAATCTTACTCAGTATAATTATATGCATAAAGTCTCGGTTAACTGGAATAATATATTGAGAGATATAATATGACTCAGTCATAGTTGCAGATAAAATTTTTCTATAGCCCCCGGGAGAACCACTACCATCCATTTCCATTTATACATTCAAATGCTTAAACAGATTTTCGCAAGTTTTTTGAAGTCAACAATTTCAAGCGTATCTTGACTTTTCCGTGACCTCGGTGCAGACTGATTTCTGAATGTTTTCATGTGTAAGAGCTACGGAGTATATTTTAGTACACTTTTTTTAATTTTTAAGTTTTAATGTGTTTGTCTTGATTCATATTATTCCAGTACATGATGAATTTATAGTAGTCTAATTGCTTTAGCTAAAATATATGTTAGTGGTTTAGCATTTTAATATCTATTTTTTAATATAGATTATTTAAAATAGTTTTAATTATATATACATATTAATACTATTTATTTTGATGTTATTTAAATTAATAATTGGATTTTTTGATGAGGTATTTTCTCGTTTTTAGTTTATAGTTTTGTTTTTGAGTTTTTTATTTAGTAAAAATTTTTGGTGTTATTGATTTCTTTCTATTTTATTTCTTATGGAAGACAGAGTGGTTGGTCCAATGAGATGTTATTCTCTCTATTTTATTCAAATCCCACCAGAGTATATTTTTGGTCCCTTATACTAAAACTCAAAGAGAAAGCTCCCCACCACTGTATATTTTTTGTCCTTGCTAACTCATAAATTCTTAATATATACTCTTAATATTATGGTAACCAATTCCCAATTCATCATAATAATATAAAATAAAAAATTATAATATTATAATAAAAATTAGTATATTTAATGTTGAATCTCATCCACATTAAGCTTGACCCTGGGGACATTCTTGTCAGTTTTGATGTAGTTTCCTTGTTCACTTGCATCCCTATTAATGAGGCCATGGAGGTGATCAACCGCCTAACTGATCCTGACACTGCCGGGTTAGTTGAGATCTACATCACTTCCACCTTTTTCAGTTTTGAGGGAGAGTTCTTTGAGCAAACCTGTGGGGTCGCCATGGGCTCACCCCTTTCCACTGTTGTTTCTAATCTTTTTATGGAAGATTTTGAGTCCAAGGGTCTAAACTCTTCCCGGCTCTTGCCAAACCTTTGGAAGAGGTAAGTGGATGATACCAATGTCATCTGGTCTCACGGCCAAGAAGAATTAGATCTCTTCTTCGAGCATCTCAACAATCCATCCTCAGCCATTAAGTTCACTAAGGAGTAGGAAGTTGATGGTTGCCTCCCGTTCCTTGATATTCTTATTTCTAAGAATAGTGATGGTTCCCTCGCCCACCAAGTTTTTCGGAAGAAAACACATACGGAGCAGTATCTTCATGCCAGTTACCACCATTTCCTGGCTCAAAAGATGGGTGTTCTCAATACCCTTGCTACTCGGGCCCTAAGGATCTCGGATAAGAAGAGTTTTGAGAAAGAAAAATCCCATCTCCTTGATGTCTTTGTTGAGAATGGTTATAGTAGATACTTGGCTCAGAAGGCTTTCCTTAACGCCGCCAAGAATTCTCTGATTAGAAGGGAATCGAAGGAACGGATTCCAGGTGTCCATCTTCCGTTTGTTCAGGGGACCACTGATAAGATTGCAAGGATTCTCAAGATGCATAGTGTCCCTGTGACCTTTAGGCCCCTTAACACCATTCGTTCGTCCCTCGGATCAGTGAAGGATCCTATTGACCCCAAAGATATGAAAGGGGTATATATTATCCCCTGTTCCTGTGGGACCCCCTATATTGGTGAGACTGGTCACTCCATTAATCAAAGGATTAGTGAACACGCAACTGACCTTAAGCATAGAAGAGCAAAGTCTTCCGCTTTAGATGAACATATAGAAAAAACCATCATCATGTTTGTATTGAAGAGGCTAGTGTTATTGCTAAGGTTTCACACTTCCATCATCAGAAATTTAGGGAAGCTCTTGAGATTGAAAAGAGGCCGAGCAATCTCAATAGAGAAGATGGTTGGAAAGTCAGTAGGTGCTAGATCCCAGCACTCTCTTCTTAGTCATTTTTCTGCCCCCCTCTCTCTTCTTAGTCATTTTTTTCTACCCCTCCTTGTTTTTTTGACTCCTCTTATTTATGTATTATTATTATTAATTTATTTTTTAAATTATTTTAAACTTAATATTATTTTTTACCCGGATGCGGGTGTTCATACTAGTCAATAAATATGGCATGCGCCATGACACCTGGAAGCAGAACGGAGCGCCGACTGATGTACAAGGAGGCCTGCAAAAAGATTAACGAGTTAATGCACAGGGTTAATGCACTCAGCCTGTAGCAGAGGAGAAGGGACGCTGCATTCAAGCCGAGCATGGCTGCTCAGGCCTCGATGCAGACAGGGAGAAAAGCCCAAGGCCTTTCCCCCGTGGTGCGAATGAAGGTTACGCCTTATATTGGAATTGAAATGCCAATTATGGAACAAAACCGACCCATTGCTGCTTTCAGTGTTCGAAGAGAGGGTTTTCCGCCTGCAAATATTCAAGGGATTGTTGAGTGTTTGGGTTCTCTGGTTTTAAACGCCATGCCGCGCAGCCGAGGGGTTCCCAGGCGTGGAGGGAGGTCTGGTACCCGGGTTGTAGTGGAAGACTTACATCCAATTGAGCCCATCGCCTCAGAGCCACCTTCGTCTCCCAGTTCTGAGCAGGAATGCCTTCTTCCTCAGGGCACCTACCAGACTTTTCGCTTCAGATTTCCGAGCCGCCTAGTTAGACCAGAAGTGGTGGTCACTTTCACAGTCTTCATCTCTGAAGAAGAGCCTGGAATGTCAAATTCTGGATCCACTGCCGCTGAAATTGTTCAAGACAGTGATATCCTCCTGGGCGATATGAACGGTTTGGTCTATAGAGCTCACCGCCATGAGGAAGCTCCAATTCAGACCGCCCTGATCCAGCAAGCTCCGATACAGGACATCTCAGGTTATGCTGCCTCTGTGCAAGAGGTCCTGCCGCCGCTAAATTCAAACATGGAGATGGAGGTCTTCAGCGCCCGAGCTCCGACAGATCCGGGAGAGCCGCTTCAGAATGTGGACGGGATGGTTATATGGCTCGACTCGCCAAGCCAAGACAAAGGAATGCCGGAGGCCTCGCCCAGCCAGACAGTCTAATTCTCGGGTGCTCTGTTTTGCTTTTTGCAGTCATGTCGATACAAATTGTGTTGTGTCTTTGTGTCCAATTTTGTGTCCAATTCAGTCCTAAGGCTCAGTTTGGCAACTGCTGCAAGTCTCAGGCTTCAGCAGATTGCTCTTTTTGTTTTATGGTCAATGTTGTAAGCTGGCTCTGTCCTGCCAGTAGTTATGGAGTTTTTGTCAGTTTGAGTCCAGGTTATTTGACGTCCAGGAACCACTACAATGGACTGTGTTTTATGACTCGGTTAAAGCTTCTTCTGCTTGAGGACTGGCTTCGGCCTTCTCGCAGGATGTAACTCTTTGTACATATTTTCCTTTCTTTAATATAGCAGTAGCCTTTACATAGAAAAAAAAAAAACTTAATATTATTTTTTGGTTATTTATTTATTTTTATCTTTTATTTTTAATATTATTTTTTCGGATTATATATATATATATATATATATATATATATTTTCAGTTAGATTTTTAAGTTATCTTAATCTTTTTTATCGTTCTAATATATTTATTTATTCTAACTAACTTTTATATATTTATATTTATATATACATTTAATTTAGACATATATTATAAGAAATGTCCTTTAAATAACTACTTTCCATTTGAATACTAAATAACTTATAATTTTTTAATTATTAAATAATACCTTTTAACTAACTATTAACACCAATTAAAATTATTTTATATATTTCTATATTTATATATATATTTTATGGGATTGGTCACCTAATATAGCTAATTTCCTTTAAAATTTTATGACCATGGTCCGAAAGTCAAAATTAGCCGTTGGTCAAGTTAACCGTTGGAGACTCTGCTCAAATTATTTAACATGCTAAGCTAGATCTGTTTCTCCAACTTGTCCTGACGATGAATTACACTCGTTGGTTCGAAACGCGTGGACAAATAGTTTCTCAGGTGATTTTCGCCAAAAAATCTCTAATAAACTAAAATAAATAAAATTAAAATATCATCTAAATTAATCTATTATAATTAAATATGTTGTACCAAAATTTTGTTAATAACCTTCATTGAAGGTGAGCTTTGGATTAAAAAAATAAATGGTTAATAACCTTCACTTCTCTGGATTGGACCATATAGGGTTCTTTCAAAATGAATTAAATTGGTCACTACCAATTAGATGCCTTTCATTATTAGGTTACTGATGATGAGATGGCCAATTTTGATGATGACGCTCAGTGATCAAATTTGAAGGGCAGGTCTTAATTTCATTTAGAAGGGCACATATTCAGGTCGCACTTCTATAAAGAAAAGCATAAAAAAAAGAGCAATTCAATTGACAACAGTAAATTATTTTCAAATTTCTTTTTATTTTTTCACAGGAAAATGGTGGAACAACAACCATGGATGTTGTGTATAAGCCAGATCTGATATGAGCTGCAACTAATATATCGGATGCATTTACCATTAATGGATAAACAGGAGACCTATATTCCTGCTCCAGTTCAAATAAGGATTAGTTTTGTAGGAAATTTTTGTGACCAGAACATTCAAGCCAATATACAAGCAGCTCAATCAAATTTAAGTTTATTGTATGAATGAAAAAATTCAGTAAAATTCTAAACAGGTTTAAGATTCAACAAAAGAGTGTACAAAGGTGTATATGTTTTTGGTATCTCATTTTTTAATATGAAAACATACCAAGAATTGAGAATCCACAAACAAATCAAATCCAGTATGTTAGTACGTTAGGAAGCCTGTTGAATGTGCTCCTCTCCAAGCATAAATCGTGCTTAAACCTTGCGTGACAGGCGTTTGCTGAATGATGAATCTATGCTCCTCTCCAGCTTAAATCGTCGTCAAACCTTGCTTTGGGCAGCCTTCAGGCACCACCCAGTGAAATTACAGACCTAAGACATGGCCCATATTGACATCTAGTCGATCTCAATTGAAACCACCAAATGTAATGGTATCAAAGGGTAATTGTGACATAATAATTAATAAGAACTTCCATCATATGCCAAATTAGAAAAAACAACTAAAAAAAAAACTGTTGTCTTTGAAATGAGAGCAACTCAGAAACTGCCAAATGTAATGGCATCAAAAGGTAATTGTGACATAATAATTAATAAGAACTTGCATCATATGCACAATTAGAAAAAACAATTCAAAAGGAAACTGCTGTTTTTGAAATGGGAGTTTTTGAAATGGGATTTAAGTTTTAACATGAAAATAAATTTACAAATTCAACATTCCTAAAATTCTAATTTCAGAAAAAATGAAATTTAAAAAAAAGGTTGACAATTTGACAGCACTTCTTAAAAAATTTTAAGATATTATTCCAATTTTTTTTAAATGACAAAAATCAATTTTAAAATTATTTTTGACTGGTAAAATTTTCTCCCTACTTTTCTAACGTGCCAGAGACCCTTTGAAAGGTATTTCTCTAACGTGCCAACATGCCAGATACCCTTTGAAAGGCTCTGACGTTTTCAATTTTGATCCCTGATGACACTGAGGCTGATGTTCGCACCGGGCCCTGGGGTGGTGTAACGTCAAATTCTGAAAATGAATTCAACGGACTGATGCTTATGCCGTTGTATTTATAAAGAAAACATTGCTTCATAACTCTGTTTCTGGATTTTCCTAACAGTGTCTTGCACATGTCGTCAATCTCTCGCTTGCTTACGTCAAGGATGGGTGGTCAAGAATGTTTCTGACTGCAGATGGGATTTGTCCCCATACAAATTGAAGATACGTTTAAAAAGTCACTAGCCAACTCCTAGGTCTAAGCCATTGATATATATGTGCATTGTGCAATTGCATTCTCTGTTCATTAGCATGGTGCAAATGTTAAAACTCGACAATATCTACTGAAAATTTATTTCCGTCAAGGATTGGTTGTCAAGAAAGTTTCTGACAGGATATGGGATTTGTCCCCATAAAAGTTGAAAATAGGTTTAAAAAGTGACTAGCCATTGATATGGTATGTGCATTGTGCAATTGCATTCTCTGTTCGTTGCCGCTGTGTAAATGTTACAATCTAGTAATGTTGCAGTGAAGCGGCTCTATTGAATGGAATCGAAAATCAAATAGTGACGCAGTTTTATCGAGTTCGCTGACTTTCCGTTGGTTTTCTGAGTTTATTTTGATTGTTGATTTGCTAAATATTCAGCAATCAGAGGGAGATAGGTGTGGGGATATTGATAAAGTTGTCCATTTATTGTTCCGCAGGAAATTTGAAAGCTTGACACAAAGTGTATTGTGATTTAATTTTAAAGTCTCTCAACTTTTGAGCTTATCTTGATGGCTGATGACAGACATGGGCATGGTTAAATAATTGACTCTGCCATGTCCATTTAATTGTTAAATATTTGAGAATAGGTGGAGATATTGATGAGGTTATTGCGATTTAACTTTAAAGTCTCTCGACTTTTGAGTTTATCTCTATCGCTGATTCGCAGAATATTGGGCAATAGATGGACATGGGCGTGGTCAAATAATTGACCGCGCCCATGTCGGTCTCATTACCTAATATTAGGCAAATCAACAATCAAGATAAGGATGCCCTTCACCGAATATTGGGCAATAGACGGACATGGGCATGGTCAAATAATTGACCGCGCCCATATCGGTCGATTGCCTGCCTAATATTAGGCGAATCAATAAACGAGATAAGGATGCCCTCAACCAACAGGAGCATCCTTCTCTCGATTGCTGATTCGCCACATATTCGGTAATCAAACAGACATGGGAACGGTAAAATGATATTCGATAATTAGACAGACATGGGCACGATGAATTATTTGACTATGACCATGTCCGTCTCATTGCCAAATATTCAACAAATCAATGATCGAGATAAGATCAGGGTTGAGAGACTTTAAAGTTAAATCACAATACAATCACAATACAGGTGCATCAAGCTTTCAAATGGAGTTGCCTTTAGTGTGACTTTTTGGACAGTTGCCTTTAGTGTGACTTTTTGGACTTTCTTGTGCCGGAATCTAGAGGAAATATTTGAGGTGAAACCTTAATTTGTGTTATTTAAACTGGTTTTTTACTATATATGGATTCAACACCCTGAAAAACCCTAGGGCACTTTAATTGTGTACGGATTACACATCAAAACTGTAATTGCAATAAATTTCTACCAAATTTAGAAGAAATTTAACTTAAAAAACCCAAAAAAAAAAAAAAAAAAAAAAAAAAAAAAACCACTGACTTTCAAATCTCCTACCAAAAAATAAGTAAAAAACCTCATCAATATCCCACTTTCCCATTAGCAAAGTCCCTACTCCAGCTATACTAAATGTTTATGGCAGACTCCAAATATGCTAAACCAAATGTGCTAAATGTGTCATAGATCACACAGTGATAAGATTATCAATTTCACTTGCAACCAGCATCATCTATATAACGGGGCTCCCAAGTTTTAGCTTCGTTTTAAATTTCAGATTTACTACTAGGCTGAGCACATGGACAAAGGAAAGACGATTCTACCATTGATATTGTGCACATCATTATGTCCTTTTGAGCACCTGACTTCCAGGTAAGTCGTGCAAGGTCAACTAGAATAGGATATTAGAGATTATCAAATTGGAATTTCAAACATGAATCTAATTCTAAAGTTGTTAGATAAATTATTAACTATCATTTTTAACCTTCATTGCCTTAACGAGGGAGACATAGCATAATGAAGTTAAGTTTAAGATTTCAAAGGTTGATTTACCATTTATAAATTTATAAATTTGTGAATGGGTGAGTTTAAGTTGATTGTAGATTCTCAGAATATTTCAGAATCCAATAAACATAGCGCGGTCAAAAAATTAGCCACATCTATATCTATCAAATCCAAAAATATTCTAAAAATCCACATTTAAAAATAACCTTTATAAATTATAATTAACACAAAAATATAATAATTAATTAATTTATACTACCACCTTTCCTTTCGTTTTTTTCGTTTTCCTTGGGTCTAACGAATCTACAAGAAAATTGCTGTGGATATTTAATAACCGTAAATTATATTTCATCGCAGACGGTGCGTACTTTTTTTGACATGGGTGGATTGTTGGCCAAAAGTATGATTGTTGAGTTCCAAAGTTTTAAAATCCTCTGACTATTTCAAGTTTTTCCATGACAACGTTACATTGATTTGTTAAATTATGGTAATGTTTAATTATTTTAAGTTTTTTTTAATGATGTTTAATTATATTTGATTTTAAATTTTTGTGATTTATATTGATTTTGATAATGTTTTTTGGATTAATCATATCATAAGGTACTAGTTAAAGTTTTGAACTATTTAATATGATTTATTTTCAATACAAAACTAAAATAAACCACATTAAATAATTTGAAACATCTATCAATAATTTTTAATGATGATGATGATGATGATGGTTAACGTCCGCCGAGACTAAATAATGGTCTATCGGACCTAAAGAAACAAATTATCTATTTTGATTTAAGATTTTATTCCTATGCTCAAAAAGCTTGGAGAGAAGCCTCCCGAGCTCACTAAAATTTTGACATTGTAAAAGGCTAGGAAGGTCAGTATTGTAACAAAGATTGTGAAACTGAGATCTAATGTGGTTATACGCGGGGCACTCTAAGAGGAAGTGGTTTTCATCCTCGATGTTCCGATTCCTACATATATGGCAGATCCTTTCCGTCCATGGCATTTTAGGAACTGCCCAACGACCTGTTTCACTATGGAGCTCATGAGAATTCGTTCTAATCTTTGCTATATTAATTTTCTTCTTTGAGCTAGTTAAAATAGAGAGATACTTTTGATCTTCTAGGGTGGGGTTGATGACCTTCTTATAATAACTTAATTTTCATTTAGCCGCTAAGTCTTTCTCACACCACATTTTTTCTTTGAACTTAGAAGTAACAATATCTTTAATGTTATTTATGTTTTGCAATGCATCATTTTCGTTGATCTCCCAATAGTTTAACCAGGCCCTTGTGTCTTTATGCCACCCTCGATTGAGCCTTAGGTGGTTTTGGCTAGAATTTAAAGCTAGCTTAAGAAGTCTATGATCATTTATGTTACTGATTTTGTGCTTAATATAAAATACATTTTTAATATCTAACTATTTCAATTTTATCTATAACAACAAACCATTGTAATATTGTAACTTATAATGTGATTGATCCCAAAAAATATTATCAATATCAAATTGTTTCAAGTTTTTCCATTACAACACATCACTATAATATTATTATAAAAAAACTTTGAAATAATAAAACATTTTAAAACTAAGAATTCAACAATCATATTGTGTCCACCGCAATTATTATTGATGGTTAGAGATATAGTATTTACGGTTATTAAATAGCCACAGCACAGCAATTGTCTTGTAGATTCCTTAGACTCAGGGAAATCGATAAGAAAGGTTGTAGGATTACCTATGAATCAATTAATTATTGAATTTTTGTGCTATTTATAGTTTACAAATATATGGATAGTGAACTCAACCGTATATCCTTTTGAGATCTTAAACTTAACTAAATTACGTAGTCTTCATTTTTTTTCATAAGAAAAAGCGTAATATATTCATATAAGAAGATTACATAGAGCAAATGCAAGAAGCATATGTAGAAACATTCATATAAAAAGATTACATAGAGCAAATGCATGAAGCATATGCAGAGAGGTGGACCGGGCCACATCCAAATATGCTAAAACAGATCCCAAATAAAGCCTCGAAAGGCCAATATTGCCCCCAGACAAGGCAACCCATCTATAAGGTGTAGAAGATGCACCAAAAAACCACGCAGACAAGCATTTGAAGAAAGAGCAACAAGATCTGTCCGCCCGATATGGAAGAAGAGGCACGAAAAGAGGAAGAGAGCAGCAAAAGAAGCCACTCCTTCCCCGCCCCCTCAAACTCTCCACCCGAATCAGACGAGAAATAGAGGAAGAACGCTGCCACAATCATCTGCATCTGCCTGCAGAAAAGACCAACGAGGACATCCATAGAAGCGACACGAAACAGGGCAGAAGCACCGTTATTCCCTCAATGCTCCAAAGGATATGCCGTGGCCAGGACAAACCTAACTGTCGCCGAGAAGGAGAAGACCCACTGGAGCAGAGGCGCCAACGGGGGTAGAGGCGACAAGGGGAGCCACCTCCCCCCCGCTTAGAGGAAACTAAAGGACTAGAAGATGAAGCGAGCAGGACAAAAGCCTCTCTGATGCCTCACGCCGCTCGACTCAGGAGGAAACCCGCGGAATTTCCGGTGAATCCCACTCAGATCCCCGCTCGCCTCTGTTGATGCCTTCGATGCCTGAGAAGAACCCTCGTTGATCACCGCATTCCAAATCCTGCTCCTGCTCACCCTCCTGCGCTCAAACCCCTGCTTGCTGCTCCAGCTCGACCTCCTCTTCTACTCCCGTGATCAAACCCCTGCTCCTGCTCCTGCTCCTGCACCAAACAAAGCCCGAAGTCGAGGGTCGTTTCGCTTCTGCGCTCCTCCGCCGCTCCTGCTCGCCCTCCTGCGCTTAAGTCCCTGCTCGACGTTTCTGCTCCAGCTCGTCCTCCCCTTTTGCTCCTGCGCTCAACCCCCTGCTCCTGTTCCTGCTCCTACTCCTGCACCAAACAAAGCCTGTTGACAAGGGTCGTGCTCCTGTGCTCCACCCCTTCCGCTTCTGCACTCCTCCCCTGCACGCCGCTCCTGATTGCCCTCCTGCTCACACTCCTGGTCGCCCTCCTGGTCGCCGCTCCTGGCTCTCGCCCTCCTGCTCACGCTCCTGAAATAACTCTCGCCCTCTTGCTCCCCTGCTCGCTGCTCCTGCTCTCCCTCCTGCTCCCCTGCTCACCGCTCCTCCTGATCGCCCTCCTGCTCACGCTCCTGAAACAACTCTTGCCCTCCTGCTCCCCTGCTCACGCTCCTGAAATAGCTCTCGCCCTCCTGCTCCCCTGCTCGCTGCTCCTCCAAACAAATTTCAAATGCAAATTACGCGGTCTCCATTGTTAAGTCAATGCAAATTAAAAATGAAGATCAAAGTTACCAAGATTAATTATTAAGGATGTTAGGAGGAAAAATCTTTTTAATAGTTAAATTAATTTTTTGATGGTTTTAGTTATTATTATTTTTTTAATAATTTAATAATGTGAATTTTATCTTTATTTAAATTATTATACATGAAAAACAAATTATATATTAATATTAAAAATTTTCATTTATTTAAAAAAGAAATGAAATGGTATTATTTATCCTAATGAAATTTATAAATAAATATTATTTTCTCAAAATTTAATAAAAATTTTTGGTTATAATTTCATTTTATTTTAATTATAAAATTATTATTGTAAAATTTTATTTTTAAAATTTTTTATTTATTAAAAAAATTGAAATTGAAATATAATATTTAATAATATAAAAAATATTTTATTATTCTATAATAATATAAAATAATTTAGATTTAATATAGGATAATACAGGTTTAATCTAATCTAATATATTTAATTTCAAGTTTATATTTTAATATAATATATTTGTTTTTAGGTTTTATTATTATTAGGTTTATTTTAACCTTGCTTATTTGTGTTTATGTTTTTTGATTTTATTATTGAATATTATTAATAATATTTTAACATTAAGTTTTAGTAATATTAAAATTAACATTTATATAATATTCATAGTAATTATATAACACTAATATCAATTATTAGTAATATTTCCTTAAAAAATATTGTTAAAAATAATATAATATTAAAAAAATTAGTAATAATGTTATTAGTAGTTATAATGTTGTTGCATTAATATTTTATTACATTAAATTTTATATAGTCTAGTTTATAGATGGAATGGCTTTTTTCACAATTTTTTTTTGGTTAATTTAAACTATAATTCAGTAGAGATTTTAAAAAAATTGAGTTTAAGTTGTTTAATATGTAGAATTCGAGTGCCCTAGAGGGTTTTTGAGGGTGCTGAATCCATTTATGCATTAAAAAATACATTTTAAACAACAAAAATCATACTCTTTCTTGAAATTTTTTTGCCAAAATTTGGTGAAATTTTTTTGCCAAAATTTGGTGAAATTTTTTTATTTCGTCTATAAGTTAGATTACGCCTAAGTATATTAATAATGTAACACTAATATTTATTGACACTTTATATTAATATTGATGTTGTTAATGACATTATTATAAACATTTAATAATGGTCAATATTGGTCCAACCTTACTATTAACATTGTGAATATTTAGAGTATGGTCAATATGGTCGATCAATGGTAAAACCTTACTCTTAATATAATGATGTCACAATGATACAACAATATTACCAATGTTGCAATGTCACAATCATTGTTGCAATGTTACATTACATATTTTATATTAATATTGATGCTATTAATAACATTTAATAAGTTGTGATATAAGGAACATGATATAATGTCTAATATAATGTTAATATTAACATTTGTATTGATATTATTTAAAAAGTAATATTATTAAAAATGTAATATGACCAACCATCGTAAACCATAGCCAACCATGCTCAACCAAGGTCAAACATGGTCATCGAGTTTCAATGATCAAGCTTGGTTAGAATGGTTTACCATGGTCAATCATGGTCAACCATGATCAACCATATTAAACCATGGTGAACCATAATGGCAAACCATGGTTAATCATGGTCATCCATGTGCAACCATGAGAAACTATGGTGAATCATGATCAACCATGGTTAACTAAGGTAATCCAAAATCATCATGGTTAAAATGGTCAATCAAGCTCATTTAAGTTCATCCATGGTTGACCATGATCAACCATGGTTAACCATAGTAAACTAAGATCATCATGGTTAAGGTTGTCAAACATGGTCAACCTTGTTCAACCATGATCGATGATAATGGTC
This sequence comes from Pinus tabuliformis, assembly GCA_031772625.1. NCBI lineage: Eukaryota > Viridiplantae > Streptophyta > Pinopsida > Pinales > Pinaceae > Pinus > Pinus tabuliformis. Next base: position 1,145,796,257 of record CM062807.1, read on the forward strand.
AACCATGATCAACCATAAACAACCATAATGGTCAATGAAGACCATGGTCAAGCAAGGTCATCAAAGGTTAACATGGTTAGAATGGTCAACCAAGGTCGCCCATGGTCGACCATGATCAACCATCGTCTACCATGATCAATGATGGTCAACCATTATCATCCATCGTCTACCAAGCTTAACCAAGATCAACCATGGTCAACCATGATCAAGCACATATTTTTTTATTTTTTATTTTATCTAAATGGTTTGTTTCATTTGGAATGGTATGGTGGAGCATCCCTAGTTCTATCAATAAACTCTCAGTTACAAAAAATTCCTATTAGTCTCAATAAAAGATATTAAAACAAGTAACAATATTTAAATGGGCATATGCACTACATTGTTTTGACAAGTGTTTCAATTCTCGATGAAAATATATGGTAGGAACCATAACTCAATCGACATATCCACTAAATATTTTTAGAAAACTAAAGAGGATTTTCATTTAGGGTAGGAACCATGACTTGATCAAGAAAGACACTAAATATTCTTAGACAACAAAAGATGTTGAAAATGTAGCAAGAAAATCTTAGTTTGAATTTGCCTTGATCAAAATAGACAAAATTTGAATTTCTATTTCAACGGAAATCTTGGAGGTAGTTAACTGAGGTAATATGGCACTTGTCACTCAGTTAATTCAAGTTGGGGAAGCTTGAGTTTAGTTCAATATGCTTGATTTCTAATTTGTAGAAATTTGTTTAGTTAATTTGAGTTATTGTTAGTTGAAGTACTTCTAATTGTTAGAAGAACTAGTGGAGGCTAAGTTGTGGAAGTGGAACTTCAAACACACTCAGTGATCAACCAATTAACTAATCAATAAACCCCAAATAATTGTTACATGCAGAGAATTATAGTTACCTAGTTGAGATGGAGATCCCAAGGCAGTGTACTATTAATTGTGGCATATTCCAATGTGTACAAGTGGTGCATGCAGTCAGAGGAAGGACCCTAGGGAATTGTGCAATTCAATAGTTGGAAATTCCTAAATAATAGGGGCCAATTTCCCAAGGGAACAATGCAAGGAAATAAGAGCTTGGAGGGCTTGAAAATTGGCTTAGTGTTGGCCAAAGTCAATCATTCAAGCAGAGGGATAGACTATACACTTGCAGGATGTTATAAGGCTTGAGCAAGCATATGTATTTCATCTCTATTCTCTGATTAATCTAATATATATAGTAAGGGGTTTTGAGCAGTTTCTTTCCCGTAGATATATCTTTGTGCATGTGTGATGTTTCCTTTTGCATGTCTATGATTCTTGTTCTAGATAGTGAATTAACTTCTGCATATCAGTAGAGTAGCTTCATGTCTTGTGATTTAGAAAATTCATGAGTAGCATTGAATCTACACATTAATTTCTACAGAGGACTTCCATGGAATTTGATTCGAATAATGAGAGTCATTACTACGACATTTTAAATTTCACATTAAAAAATTACGATGTTAATTTTAATATCATAAGTTTAATGGAAAGAATGATCATCAATTTAATTCTAGAGAATATATGGTCAACTATAGTCAGCATGGGCATCATAGTTAGCAATAGTTAACATGACTACTGTGGTGAACCATAATTACCTCAGTGATCATGATCTATCTATAAGTTAGATATAGTGAACCATAGTGGATAGTCATGGTTAACCATGGAGGCTTATAGTGGATGGCTAACATTAACATTATTAATATTGGGGTTTTTTTTCCAAAGAAAAAATCGAACTTTTTATTACCAGGATAAAAAGTTACATAGTATATGTCGAAGCATTCGTTTTGCTCTATAATTTGCGGATCATAGAGCTCGTTGGATGAGAACATTCAGTCGAGCTAAAACATGTAGGGAACACCACTGATCAGATGCACAACCTCCTCATATGAGGAAAATTAGGGCTAGTGCCTGTCAAAGATGGTGAGCACAAAAAAATTAAAAACAAAAATAAAAATAAAAACTTCATGAGAAAAGACCACAACGAGAACAAAGGATTTGGGGGAATCATGACTTCCTCCCCTTTTTCTTCTTGACCTTTCGCCATTGTCCATGAGACAGAATTATGGGAACCAGTTGAAGTGGATTTTCATCACCGGGTCGGGGGTTTTCCTTGTCTGAATCAGAGGTGTCTGATGAGTGCTGCCTTTTGGTTCCACTGATTTCCATTGTATTTGAATTCTTTCCAGATTGTGATTCCATAGGCTCTTGTGGAGAAGTCTTCTGAGTTTATGTTTGGTTGCTTTCATTTGGAATGGGTTCTTCCTCTTCATACTCTTCCTCCTCTTCCAGATCTGGATAGGTAAAATTCCATCCCTTTTGTTGATTGCGGGTTTTCTTCTTTCTGTGGCTGTTCTTTTTTGTATTCTGGACATGCATTTTGGAGGTGTCCAGTTTGCCGACATATTCTGCACTTGAAAGCTGTATTTTCATAGTCTAATGACTGCATCCAGCTGCGATCTTTGTGTTTCAGTTTTATGCTTCCCGGTAATCCTTTACTGAGTGATCTTTGTGCTTCAGTTTTATGCTTCCTGGTAATCCTTTATTGAGGTCTACTTCCACGCATATGCATGCGAAAGTAAAAATTTTTTCATCTATTCTTTGTGTATCCATTCTGATATATCTGCCTATGGAGTTGCCTATGCTTGCAAGTACCTTTTGGTCCCAGAAATGGATAGGGAGATTATGAAGACGTACCCATACGAGCATCCTAGAAACAACGAAGGTATTTGCATCAAATTCTGGGAACCATGGAGTGATAAAGAGACCCGAAGATCCCCAGAACCAAGGTCCTTCCTGAATCACGATACCTCTGACTTCTGATGATTGAAATTTAACTATAAAAAACCCTTTGGAATAGAGATGGATCTCACAGTCCAAAGACCATTTTGTGAGTATCCAATGAAACAGATCCAAGGGTTTGGGCCAAAATCCGTTAAAACGACATATGATGGCTTTCTTTTCATAGCTGTTACATACCTTCTCTGCTTCTGCTATATCGATTGTTAGTTCTGGTGTATGCTGCAGTTGCTCCACTATGTATGGGCTTGGTTCTATTCCGACCTGCTTTGGAGCTGATGGAGGAGATTTTTCCCCTTATAAAATATGCTTGTATGATGTTCCTTCACTTCTGTGCTGCTGGTGTGGATCTGGGATGTGATTTGATTTGGATCCGCTGCCTCCTTCTGTTGATTTGCTGGTTGTTGCACCTCCTCGTAGTCTCATATTGAGAATGATTGTAGATCTTGGCTTGATGTTGTAATCCTTTATGGATCTGAAGTCCTATAGCAATCTGCCCCCTGTTAATAGGGGTTGCTTGCCAGTCGGGTAGCCGATTTAATTGGTGATGTCATTTTTCAAGTCTATTTCACTGTCTTTAGCATAAGCCTAGATCAATGTTGTATTCCCCGTGGGCATTCTAACGAAGATTTGAAAGCGGTTGGGGATTATCTCTGCAAAGCTAGGACTGGCGATCTGCGATCGGGAACCAGTCTGGAGATCTTCCCTTTCCACTAAAGTGGCTTCGATTACTTCTGCCCCCATGGTCTTATAGAGATCGAGAGTGGTCTTTGCATTCAACAACTTCTGCTTCCTGGATACGCACTCAGCTATCTTCAAGAGCTCAACGAGCCAGAGATGCTCTCGTCCATTTGTCAAAGCCTTGGCTGGCCTCTCCAAGTCTACTTTGACGGTCCCTTCGACCCTGAACATAGTCTTCTCAATTAATTTTGTGTCTTCCCCATTTGCCAGATCCGGGCCAAACAAATCTGCATCAGATCTGTGGAGAAAGACCTGGACTCGATGCTAGACTCCCTTCCACCAGGGTGCAGGTATTAAGGAATTGTCGAGTTTTGTCGCCGGCCCCTTGACTTTCGCTGGGCACGTGCTCCTGGTCGTCGAAGGCATGATGCACCCTATCTCTGCCTTAATCACATGAACAAAGCGGTGGAGCGGCCATGCCTTGAGGAAACCAGTCGCGTATGAACTGTGGAAAGAAGAATCCGCGGCAAATAAAATTGATCTTATTCCAGATCCAGACCATAGCATTGCCCGTGGCCTGAGATCTATTCGCCCAACTGTGTGAAGGCTTCGATCTAGTCCTGGGAAGCTCCCTTGCTTCGATTGCAGAATGTTAGCAACAATAGTCATTGCAGAAACCCTAGCCATGGCGCTGATTTTAGAAAACGGTATCAGTTTAATTTTTATTATTTACCTATTATTAATATTGGGGTTTATCATATTCATCCTATGATTTATAATCCTAGGGTTTAAAATATAATTTAGGATTTATAATAATAATCTTAGGGATTATTATATTGTGTTTTATAATGTTAGAGTTTTGTATTAGGGTTTAATATTGTGACAGTGGAATGGTACAAAAATTTATCCAATGATGCATTGTGATAAACATTATCTCAATGCAACAATCAATCATTGTCACATTGTTACATTACATTGCAATTTATTCAACATTACATTACGAAATTACAAAATTTGAGATTAATATTAGGGTTTATAACATTAGGGTTTTTAATACTAGGTTTATAATATTGGGTTTACAATTTATAATAGTGGGGTTTAAAATTATGGTTTATAGTATTAATCTTGGGGTTTTTTGTATTGGGTTTTATATTGTTAAGGTTTTATACTAGGGTTTAATGTACTATGACATTGGAATGCTATAAAAATTTATCCAATGTCGAATTATGAAAAGCACTGTGTCAATATGATAATCAATCTGACAATCATTTTCACATGTTACATTACATTGCAATTTATTCAACATTGCATTGTTACATTACGAAACTTGGGTTTAATACTATTCTTTTAATATTATGCCTTTTTAATATTGGGTTTATATTATTAAAATTTGATATTGGGTTTATAGTCTATAATATTGATCTTAGGGTTTATAGAATTTTTCTTGAGATTTATAATATTAACCCCTTCAATTTGTAAGATTAATCCCTTGGATTCATTATTGGTTGACCATGGAGGCTTATAGTGGATGGCTAGGGTTAACAATATTAATCCTAGTGTTTATAATATTAATCATAGGGTTTATAATACAAAAGATTATAAAATTTAGGTTGAATATTAGGGTTTTTAATATTGGGGTTTAATATTAAGTTTATAATTTATAATAATGGGGTTTAATATTATGGTTTATAATATTAATTTTGGGTTTTCTTATATTGGGTTTGATAATATTAGATTCTTATACTAGGGTTTAATGTACAATGGCATTGGAATGGTACAAAAATATATCCAACATCACATTGTGACAGACTGTTGAGAAATGGCAACAAGAAATTCCAGTTTAATTTGCCCTTGAATGAAAATGAGAATTAAAATTGAATTCTATTCTCATAGCAACTTGTAAATTTTTAATTAAGTTTAATTAACTTAATTAACTTAGGAATTTATAGTTGGAAGTCTTTCTGTAGTCATGTATATGTTCTCCCTAAGTTTTAGTGGTCCAATATGAGTTTAAATTGAGTTGGAAATTAGATCACTCAGTTTAATGAGTTAAGTTTAGTTAAATTAGTTCCAAACTGTTTGTGGATCTAATAGATAGTTAACAGTCATTTGGTGCACTAGTGCATCCACAAGTGTCACTCTAGTTAACTGAAGATTCCCTCATTACAAACTCATGCATGTCGATTTTGAGAAAGACTCAGTTGAGACTAGAGTGCAGGGATAGTGTACTATCAGTTGTATTTTTTACTAGAGTGTAAATATCATGCATGCATCATAGATTGATCCTATGTTTGGATTACGCAATTTTGGAAGCATGAATTCCCTTTAAATAAGAGCTATTCATCCTAGGAATTATGCAAGATATTAGGGGCTTGAAGAGCTATAGAATTGGCTAAGTGTTGGCCAATAGCTTGCTTGTGAGCTGAGAGAGTTGAGCATACTTGTGGGGAATTGTTCTAGTGAGAACAAGTTTTGTATATTCACTCATATTTTTGATATATGCAATATCGATAGCAGGGTTTTGAGCAGTATCTTTCTATAGATACATCTTGTGTTATGTGCCATTGATTTATCTTCTTCTTGTTCATATTGTTTTCTTCGATCTATTGGCTTCCGCTGGTTGAAAGTAAAAGTAGTTTCTTATCATGTGCTTTTGTACATTGCATGAGCTTATGAATATACAGGAACATCTACATGGTATCAGATCCGAGAACAATATATTATAGGAGATTTCGAAGGTTTGAGTTTTGGGTTACGGGTGAAATTCAAATTTGTAATACATACTTCAAGATCGGAAAATGGCATTCTACGATTTGCGGCTCAAGTATGCCTTGGAAGGCAACTCAAATTTTATAGCTTGGAGGGACAAAATGGATGTCGTGCAAGAGGATAATGGCTTCAAGGAATTCGTTGATCAAGAAATTCCTAAGACAACAACATCATATGCACATAATTTAGCCGAATGGAAGAAGTGTGTGGCGAAGGCGAGGCGGATAATCCTTGAGGGAGTTCGAGACCACATTGGCTTAAGTCTCCATGGCAAGGAAACTCTATATGCTATGTGAAAAACATTGATAAACTTGTATCAAAACAACAACCACCAAAAGAAATTGGCGCTAAAGGAAAAATTCGAAAAATCAAAATGGAGAAAGGTGAGATGATTCCAAAATACTTGACAAAGTTCACTCAGTGTCATGATGAACTTGGAAATGTTGGAATCATGGTTGCCAAGGATGATATGGTGAGTCTTGCTCTTCTAGGACTCCCAAAGAGTTGGCATAGTTATCAGGACTCTGTCAATGGTTGGGAGAAGCTACCAGATTGGGAACAACTATGGTCGGATTTGATGCAGGAGGAGATCAGGAGAAACACCAGGGATGGATATTCATCAAAGACTGATGATGAAGAGAACCGTGCCTTAGAAGAAGGGGAAAGGGAAATATTCCAATTACAAATTAGATTCATATCATGGAGGTAAGAGGAAAGACATGACGAAAGTTAATTGCTTTCATTGTCATGAGCTGGGCCATTTTGCTACAAATTGTCCACTCAAGAAGTCTAAGAAGAAGTCCTCAGGAGGAGCGGCGAGTGAGGCTTTGGCCTCTCATTTCTAATTTGAATTTTCCCTCATTGAATGCACGGTGTCATCAATGATGGGAAGTGTATGGTACTTAGACAGTGGAGCTTCATTCCACATGATTGGCGAAAAAGAGTTATTCAGTGAACTGGAGGAGAAAAATCTCCAGACGCATATCGAGATGGGTGACGATGGGAAGTATAGTGTTATTGGATTGGGCATGATTACTTTTCAGAGGGAACATGGAGATCCAATCATCCTGAAGAATGTTATGTATGTGCCTGGGTTGAAGAAGAACTTGGTATCCATTGCCATGCTTGAGGATAGAGGCTATGATGTGATCTTCTCGAAAGGAAAGGCATTCCTTTGACACATAGCCAAGGGTCAAGTAAAAAAAATAGGGATTCAAGTGAAGAAACTCTGTAAGCTAGAGGTAGAGGAGTGTGCTTCTTTGAGCACAAAAGCAGAAAGGGTGTAGAGCTGAGACGTTGGCGAGTTGTGGCAAAGGCGATTGAGCCACTTGCATCATGGGAATTTGAAGATATTGCAGAAGATCTCTACTGGTGTTCCCAAAGGTACGCTTGAGCAAGTTGATATATGCAAGGCGTGTACTTTGGGAAAATACACCAAGTCTTCCTTTCACAACAGAGGCAGTCGAGCAGAGACTATTCTAGATCAAGTCCATTCAGATGTGTGTGGACCGTTCTCGACAACATCCATGACAAAACATAGGTATTATGTTATATTTGTTGATGAATATTCTCATAAATGTTGGGGAAATAGTTGGGCAAGAAGGTTAAAGCTCTATAGAGTGATAACGATGGTGAGTATGTTTCCAATGAGTTTAAGAACTTTTGTGCAATGGAAGGGATTAAATAGGAGTGGACGACAACCCATAACCCTTAGCAGAATGGGATGGCCGAGAGGAAGAACATAAGCATAGTAGGGCCAGCGAGGGTGATGTTGCATGATCAGGGTCTCCCACTACAGTTGTGGGTTGAGGCATTCAACACAACGATTTATGTTTAGAATTGTAGCCCACATCGAATACTTGAGATGAAGACACCAAAGGAGGCTTATTTCGGTAAGAGGCCAGATGTTGGTCACTCCAAGATTTTTGGTTCATCAGTATATTTCCATGTGACCGAAGATGCATGGAAGAAGCTTGAGCCTACAATAGAGTTGGGGATATTTGTGGGGTACACTGATACAGCTCACAACTATCGGGTGTTCTTTCCGACCAGTAGGATGATAGTGGTTCGTAGGGATTCCAGATTCGATGAGGAGAAGGCCATGCGAGTTTTCCTTGAGAGGGAGCTTGAACTACATGTGGATGAGGAGATTTTAGCTCCTAAGGTCGAGGAGCCTCTGATTCATGTGGGGCAGCCACATGTAGAGGATCCGAAGTGGAGACATCCACTCAGGAATAGTCTTCCAAAGAGGGAAAAAAGTGCACTAGAGAGGCTGACAGATTGTTTCATGATGCATGGGAGAATGTGGGAGCACCCACTTCTCAGTGAAGGCAGAGGAGGTCACATGAGAGGTACACTAGATACATGGATATTATGGTTGAATGTGTTGTGATAGAACCATCTTCCTTTAAGGAAGCAGTGCAATAGCCAGTTTGGGTTGATTCCATGGTGGAGGAGTATGGCTCCATAGTTCGTAACATTGTTTGGGATGTGGTCCCAAGACCAGAGGACAAGTCAGTGGTGAGATCCTGTTGGATTTACAAGGTAAAGCAAATTGCAGATGGTAGTGTGGAGAAGCATAAGGCTAGATTTGTGGCCCGTGGATTTTCACAGGAAGAGAGGATTGACTATGATGAGACCTTTGCTCCTGTTGCAAGGTACTCATCAATCATATCTACATTGGCACTATCAACACAGATGGGTTGGAAGATACATCATATGAATGTAAAGAAAACCTTCCTTAATGGCATGATTGAGGAGGAGGTGTACATCGAGCAGCCTGAAGGTTTTGAGACCTTTGACCATGAGTTGCATGTGTGTCAACTCAAGAGAGCGTTGTATGGGATGAAGCAAGCACCCCGTGCTTGGTACACCTGGATAGATAGCTACTTCACTGGGTTGGGCTTCACGAAGAGTGAAGCAAATATGAGCCTATACCACATAGTGGTGGAAGGTAAATTGTTGATCATAGTACTTTATGTTGATGATCTCATATTGATAGGTGATGACCAGCTAATCAAGTCTTGCAAGGAGGACCTTGCAACAGAGTTTGAGATGAAGGACATCGGGCTCATGCATTACTTTCTTGGCATGGAGGTATGGTAGGGAGATGGGGAGTTGTTTGTGTCTCAGGTAAAATATGCCAACGAGATACTCAGGAGACACCGCATGGAGAGCAACAAATCCATGGAGAATCCTCTAGTAGGTAATTGAAGGAAGGAAAATGCTAGTTCAGGGGAAATAGTGGAAGCTACTGTTTACATGCATCTTGTGGGTTCACTCATGTACTTGGTGAACACACGACCAGATATGTGTTATGCAGTTAACCAACGTAGTCAAGTAATGGTTAGGCCTACCAAGCTATATTGGAAGGTGACAAAGCATGTGTTGAGATACCTTAGGGGCACTTCTCAGTATGGATTATGGTACAAACAAACAGAGGGAGTGAAGCTTCAAGGCTTCACCAATGTAGATTAGACAGGGAGTCCATCCAATCAGAAGACCACATCAGGAGGGATCTTTAGTATTGGGTCAATGGTAGTTTCTTGGTACAATAGGAAACAGAGATTGGTTGCACTCAGTTCGGAATAGGTAGAGGACATGGCCGCGAGTCAGGCATAATTTGAGGCCATCTAGATGAGGAAGATCCTATTTGGTTTTTTAGGTCAGCAGTTGGATCCAACTGTGATTTACTACAATAATCAGAGTTGTATCAAACTCTCTGAAAATCATGTTTTTCATGATCAGTCCAAGCATATTAATATTCGATATTGTCATCTCAGAGATTGTGTATTAAGGAGGATTATGTTGTTAGAGTACATTCCAATGGAGGAGCAAGATGCTGACATTTTGAAAAAGGCATTGTCAAGATGTAAATTCGAGTTTCACGAAGATAGGATCGGGGTAGCTGATAATCCCTTTCTTGTTGAGAGGGAGTGTTGAGAAATGGAATCAAGAAATTCCAGTTTAATTTCTTCTTGAATTAAAATGAGAATTAAAATTGAATTCTATTCTCATAGTAAATAGTTAATTAAGTTTAATTAACTTAATTAACTTAGGAATTTCGAGTTGGAAGTCTTTCTGTAGTGATGTATATGTTCTCCCCAAGTTTTAGGGGTCCAGTATGAGTTTAAATTGAGTTAGAAATTAGATCACTCAGTTTACTGAGTTAAGTTAAGTTAAATTAGTTCCAAAATGTTTGTGGAACTAATAGAGAGTTAACAGTCAGTTGGTGCACTAGTGCATCCACAAGTGTCACTCTAGTTAATTGAAGATTCCCTCATCAAAAACTCATGCATGTCAATTATGAGAAAGACCCATTTGAGACTAGAGTGCAGGGACAATGTACTATTACTTGTATTATTTACTGGAGTGTAAATATCCTGCATGAATTAGAGATTGATCCTATGTTTGGATTGCCCAAATGAATCCCCTTTAAATATGGGCTATTTATCCTAGGAATTAGGTAAGAGATTAGGGGCTTGGATAGATGTAGAATTGGCTAAGTGTTGGCCAAGAGCTTGCTTGTGAGCTGAGAGAATTAAGCATACTTGTGTGGAATTGTTCTAGTGAGAACAAGTTTTGTATCTTCACTCATATTTATGATATATGAAATACAGATAGCGGAGTTTTGTGTAGTGGCGTTCCCCAGATACATCTTGTGTTATGTTCCATTGATTTATCTTCCTATTGTTCATATTGTTTTCATCGATCTATTGGATTGCACTGGTTGAAAGTAGAAGTAGATTCTTGTCTTGTTCTTTAGTACATTGCATGAGCCTGTGAATCTATAGGAACATATACATAAACATTATATCAATACGACAATCAATTTGACAATCATTGTTGCGTGTTACATTATATTACAATTTATTCCACATCACACCGTTACAATACAAAATTAGGGTTTAATACTAGGTTTTTAACATTAAGGTTTTTAATATTGGGTTTATAATATTAAAGTTTGATATTGGGTTTCTAACATATAACATTGATCTTAGGGTTTATAATATTTTTCCTAGGGCTTACAATATTAATCCCTTAGGTTCATAATATGAATTCCTTGGATTCATTATTGGTTGACTATGGAGGCTTATAGTTAATGGCTAGGGTTAACAATATTAACCTTGGGGTTGATAATACTAATCCTAGGGTTTGTAATCCCAAGGATTAATATATATAATTTAGGTTTATAATATTAGAATTTATAATAATAATATTATGAATTATTATTTTGTGTTTTAAATGTTAGTGTTTTGTATTAGGGTTTAATGTTGTGACAGTGGAATGGTAGAGAAATTTATTCAATGTCGCATTGTGACAAACATTACACTATGTGGTAATAAACCATTGTCACAATGTTACATTACATTGTAATTTATTCAATGTTGAATTGGGACATTACAAAATTAGGGTTTACTGTTAGGGTTTATAAAATTAGGGCTGTTAATATTGGGTTTATTATATTGAGGTTTTTTGGTACAAAAGTATATCCAACATCGCATTGTGAAAACATTGTGTCAATACGACAATCATTTCCATGTGTTACATTATATTGAAATTTATTCAATTTTATATTATTACAATAGAAAATTAGGGTTTAATACTAGGTTTTTAACATTAGGGCTTTTTAATATTGGGTTTATAATATTAAAGTTTGATATTGGGTTTATACTTTATAATATTGATCTTAGGGTTTATAATATCGTTTGTAGGATTTATAGTATTAATCCCTTGGATTCATTATTGGTTGACCATGGGGGCTTATAATGGACGGTTAGGGTTAACAATATTAATCGTGGGGTTTATAACATTAATCCGGGTTTATAATTCTAGCGATTAGTATATTTAATTTAGGTTTATAATATTATGATGTATAATAATAATTTTAGGGGTTATTATATTGTGTTTTATAATGTTAGGGTTTTGTATTAAGGTTTAAGGTAGTGACATTGGAATGGTACAAAAATCTATCCAATGTCGCATTGTGACAAACATTATCTCAATGCGACAAAAAATTATTGTCACAATGTTACATTACATTGCAATATATTCAACGTCACATTGTGATACTACAAAACTGGGGTTTAATATTAGGATTTATAACATTAGGGGTTTTAATATTGGTTTTCTAATTATTAAAAAAATAATATTAGGGTTTTGAACATTGTGTCCAGCGTCGCATTGCGACAAACATTGTCTCAATGTGAGAATCATTGTCGCAGTGTTACATTACATTGCAATTGATTGAACATCACAACGTGACATAACAAAATAAGGGTTTAATATTAGGGTTTGATATTGAGTTTATAATTTATAATTGTGTGGTTTAATATAAGGGTTTAGAGTATTAATCTTAGGGTTTTGTATTAGGGTTTAATGTTGTGACATTGGAATGGTACAAAAATGTATGGAATGTTACATTGTGACAAACGTTGTCTCAATGTGATAATCAATCATTGTCACATTAGATTGCAATTTATTGAACATTACATTATGACATAAAAAAATAGGGTTTAATATTAGGGTATTTTATATTAGGGTTTATAATGTTATGGTTTTATATTAGGGTTCAATACAATGATGTTGGAATGCCACAAAAATGTATCCAACATCACATTGTGACAAGCATTGTCTTAATATGAAAATCAATCTAACAATCATTGTCACAATGTTATATTACATTGCAATTTATTTAATGTCACATTGTTACATTACAAAATTTGGGTTTGTTAAAACCTTGGGTTTATTAAAACCTTGGGTTTTAAACATTGATCTCTTGGGTTTATTAATCCCTTAGTTTTTTAATATTAATCCCTTGGGTTTATTATTATTCTCTCATGTTTATAATCCATTGAGTTTATAATATTAATCCATTGGGTTTATTAATCCTTTGGAATTATTGTATTGATCCCTTGTCTTTATAATATTAATCATAGGGTTTATAATATTAAACTTAAAGTTTATATTCCTAGGGTTTATTTTTATTCCCTTGGGTTTTTAATATTAATTCAATGGGTTTATTAATCCCTTGGGTTTATAATATTGATCATATGGTTCCTAATATTAATCATAAGGTTTGCTATTAAACCTAAGGATTACAATATTAATCCAATGGGTTTACTAATCCCTTGGGTTTAGAATATTAATCCTAGGGTTTAATATTTATTTGAGGGTTTATAATATTTATCTTAGGGTTTATATCCCTTGGGTTTACAATATTAATCCCTTGGTTTTAACATTAGAGGAAATTTCAGCTTAAAAGTGGCCTCCTAAGGAAAAAATAATAAGATAATATTTAAAATAATAAAATAAGAGTTATGAATTTTGGAGGGAAACTAAGGAAATTACTTTTTTAATTGTATTTTTGGCTTATCTCCTCATACGTTTACTAAAATTTCAAGTGTAGACACTCATTGGATGCAAAATTAAATTCAACATCCAATGAGTACCCATTAGGTATACTTTTGAGAAGACCCCATTTATAAAAATTGAAGATACATTAAAAAAGTATGTTCAACATGGTTTTTTTACTGTATCTTCATTTTTATATCAATGTGGGTATTATCAAAAGTATGGATACTCGTTGGATGCGAAATTTAATTCCACATTCAATGAATGTTTACACTTGAAATTTGAGCAAATGTGTAAGGAGATAAGCAAAAAATGCAATTAAAAAATAGTTTTTTTCTTTTCCTTCCAAAATATTTACATGTACCTCTCTTTAAATTTAAAGGATTTTGATTGATTTACTTATTATTGATCTGAAATGGAGTAGATTAGTAATTCTGTGCTAATTCCCCATTTAGAATAAAACCCAAGATGCTTATCATTTTCTTATCAAGTGCTTAAGGATTCACCATGTTTGCTTAATTAACTGATTCCTATGAGAGTTTCTTATGTAAATGTTATAAACAATTTAACATAAAACATATGCTAAACAACATCAAAGTAACAACAAAGAACATCAAAATACAACACACAACACATATATTTGATGAGGAGTTCACCCCTCCTGGGCTACATCTCCTTGGTCCAACTTCCAATGCTTGTGCCTCCCTATTATGCTCAAAATTACAAGAAAAGTGTGTTTACAATGCTCAATTTCCTCTGAAACCAGTCTCAATGAGTTCATAATACTCAATAATGGCTATATAGCCTCTTTTTTCATCCAATTTGGATAAGAACTGAAGAAGTTATTAGTTCTCCTAGTTCTCCCACTATTTGTTCCACAAAATGCTCTAAAGCTGACATAATTCTACAAATTAGTCCCAAAATCTACTAACTGGGCAAGAAATTCTCCGTGCCATGAGATATATCCTGTCGGTAGTATCACAAATCACAATCAGTGAAGTTCAATGGGCTAAAGGTCTTGTTAACATGATGAAACACTGCGATTGCAATATTGGTGGACCCAACGGAATTTTCACCGGAATTTATAAACACCTTGCGTCCGGATACTTTATCGGATTTCACAGTTCAACAGAGAACCAATGACAGTCTATGTGGACTTGTTCTTCCTGTGACATGCGATGCGATTTGCGATTTATCGCATCACAACCTAGTAACTGTCGGAGCCGACTCTGACCTATTCTCCCCTCACTGATCTGCAATTGCGATTTGCGATGGCCTTATCACATCGCAACCCTGAACCTGCGATTTGCGATATGTGGGGGAAAATGGTGGGATACCACTTAGCACCTCCTCATTCGCTGAAGGACTTTCCACATCATCTAATCCTGCCATGTGGGTAAGTCAAACTTCAACTTTGACTTGCTCTAACTTCTAGATACGAGCTCGGATTTTAGTGTTGTTTGCATTGTTGGATTCAAAATGATGAGCTCTTTGAACTGAAGCTGAGTTTGACAAGATTCTGACACTTTGATTTTTGAGAATAAACTTGAGCACCTGATCACTCCTCCTCACTAGAAGCCTTTTGGACCCCAAAAGATTATATTCAGTTATTGAACAGATGAGTGTATTGTTCCCTCACCTTCCACTCTTCAATCCATTTGGACTTTGATGGATTTGTACCTTTGAGACCCACTTGAAGATAATCAAGGTTTCACCTCTTTGATGATCTCGTTATTTTATCAATTATGGTGTCTTGCTGAAGCTCATAAAGAAATTATAGAGAAAAATATTCAATTGATGGAATCTGTACACTTTCTCCTTGATCTTCAATCAAAGGAGGCTCATACAATCTGAAATTTTCAACATTACCAATAGAATAAATTTGCATATATGAAGGCAAAGCAAGCTTGAAAGCATTATTACCAACCTTTTCCAAAATTTTAAATGGACCATAACAGATTGGTTTCAGCTTTTTACCTTCGCCTTGAAGCCTTTACTTGCTAATGTGTAGCTAAACTTCATCACCTACTTGAAACTGATGATCCACATGATGCTTATCATGCCTTGCCTTATACTTGCCTTGACTCTTTTCTAGTTGTTCTTGAAATGTTTGTTGAATCAACTGAATTTTCTCAATGAATTTCTTGCTCTGTCTATGTCGCTATGTCCATCTACAACTACATATTTTTCAAAGATGAAATCCAAAGGTGATTTAGGAAAATAACCAAGACATGCCTCAAAAGGCGAAGTTACAGTAGAGGAGTGTTTTTCTCAGTTGTAAGCATGTTGAGTATAATGCAACTGTTCATGCCACAACTTAGGATGTTTGCTACAATATCCTCTTAGCAAATGAATAATTGTCTAGTTAAACACTTCAGTTTGACCATCTGTTTGTGGATGGAAGGCTGTACTTTTCTTCAACTTGGTGTCCATCAAGTTCCATAAACTTGACCAAAAATTCCCAACAAATCGGGAATCACGATCACTTATAATAGACGTAGGTAATCCAAAATGAACCCATACATTTTGAAAGAAAAGTTGAGTTGTTTCTTGATCTGTAATTTGTTTTTTACAAGGCATTAATATGCACATCTTGCTGAACCTATCCACAACTACGTACAAATAATCATGACATTTTCTTGATAAAGGAAGACCTCCTACAAAATCCATAGAAACACTCTCCCATGTACGTGAAGCTACTGGAAGTGGTGTGTACAATCCTAGTTTCCTATTACTAGGCTTACTGGCTGCACACAATGAACAACCTCTAATAAACTGTGATACACTTTCAAGCATACGAGGCCAATAAAAATAACTCTGAAGATTTTCCACTGTTTTACTTACACTGAAATGTACAACAATAAGAGAAGTGTGTGCTTCCCTTGTGATATTTACTCTCTCTCCCTGTGGAACACAATTTTTTCCCAAATGATATAACAAATTATCATGTACATGGTAGTCGAATTCCTCAACTTGGTGGCCTTGACTCAAGTTTAAATATACCTCTTGAAAATTAGCATCATGTGCATATTGCTCAACATAAATTTCAGGCAAAACATAATGTTTCTTGAGTAAAATGGCTGCATTAACAATTGGTCTAGAAAGCATATCAACAACTCTATTATAAATACCTTTCTTATACTTGATTACCAAGTGGAATTGCTGTAAGAATCCCATCCAACCAAAGTGCCTTGATTGTTGCAATTGTTTGAGATTGCAAATATTGCAAAGGTTGATGATCAATGTGAATAATTGTTTCTTTTCCCATCAAGTAATGCTTCCATTTCTTCACACTTTGCACCAATGCATAAAGCTCTTTATCATACATAGGATAATTAATAAGACCACCATTAAAAATTTCATAATTAAATGAAATGGGCTTCCCATGTTGTAAAAGAACTACACCCATGGTGTAGTCACTTGCATCTATTTGTATTTCAAAGGGTTGTTTCAAGTCTGAAAATGCTAAAATGGGGATGAACTGATCTTTTGTTTTAAAGCATCGAATGCTTTTTGTTTTTTTCCTCCCCACTGGAAGACAACCTTCACGCTAGTCAAAGCATGTAGTGGAGCTGCTATAGAAGATAAATTGGTAATGAACTTCCTCCAATACTACGTTGCTCCCATAAAACTCCTTACTTCTGTGAGTAATTTGGGTATTGGCCAATTCACAATCATCGAAACTTTAGAGGGGTCAATCTTCAGCTCACCTAATCTAACTATGTGGCCCAAATACACTAAGGAAGTTTCCCTAATTCACATTTAGACATATTCATAAATAACTGTTCTTTTCTCAAGACATCCAACACTTTCCTCACATGCTTGACAGGTTTTTCTCATGATTTGTTGAACATCAAAATATCATCTAAATAGACAATTACAAACTCATCAAGAAAGGATCTTAAAACATCATTCATAACCCTCATGAATGTTGCTGGAGCATTGCAAAGACCAAAAGGCATAACCAGTCACTCAAAAAATCTTTGTTTGGTCTTGAAAGAAGTCTTCCAAATGTCCTCCTCATCTATTATGACTTGATGATATCCACTTCTCAAGTCTAATTTAGTAAAATATTTTATATTCTTCAACTAATCTAGAAAATAATCTATTCTAGGGAGTGGGTATCGATTCTTTATGGTAATTTTATTCAAAGCTCGATAATCTACACACATGTGCCAGGTTCCATATTTCTTGGGTACCAAAACAATTAGCGAACCACATGGTGAAGTAGAGGGATGAATTACACCTTTATCTAACAATTCCTGGACTTTTTTCTTAATTTCTAAACTATTGAGAATTAATATTTGATACATACCAATATTTGGGAGTGGATAGTCTTGTTGTACCTGAATTTCATGTTGAATTCCCCTTTTTGGTGGCAATCCCTTTGGTTCTTGAAACATGGACTCTCCATATTAATTGACCACATCAACTAGTTCAGCTTTCGACTTTACATCACAGTGTGCAAAGGAATCCTGCTTTGTGTCATTCTTCTGCTTGATCATAAGGAGAACAAGACTCTTACTGGAATTGGCCAGTGGCTTCATTTACCCTGCATTTGCCAAAGACATATTAAGATTTTTGCAATGGGCTCTTACAATGTACTCCACTTCATCTGTGAATAAATGATACTTGTTCTCAAATCGATGGAAAATGACCTTCATGTCATACAAATACAGGCTTCTCAACACAATTACATAAATGTCCAGTGGCACAATGTCTAATTCGACTTCATCAACAAAATTGGCAATGATTGCAATCCGGAAAATGCATTTCCTTGTGACATGAAGATTGGAATCCTTGGTTATCCAACCCAACGAATATGGTTTATGATGAGGCATGATTTCCAGATTCAATTTCTTGACCAGGTCTATAGAAATTAAATTTTCATGAGATCCACTGTCAAACAATGTATCGATTTTTGTGTGTTTGGAAATAAACTGGACGTGGAATAGATCAATTCAATTTTCCTCATTTGAAACATTGTTGGAGTTATGTGCTATGCTAGTGCTTGCCACGACTGCCTCTTTGCTTGCTTTTGCCACGGATTTTCCCTTGGTGGTTGTGGCTGCGATTTTTGTTTCATCTCTTAAGTTTGAACCCAAGTTTTGTTGTACAATAGCGTTGGTCTTTTGTTTCCCTTTGTTGTTAAATTTCTTCAATCGTAATTTAGGATGAAGCTTCCAGCAATGTGCTTCATCATGGCCTCTTTGGAACAATTCTTGCACATGGGTTTCTCCCCTTCTTTCTTAACAAAAGCATTTTTCTTCTACTTTCCTTTAAATTTCTTTCCTTTTTCACCACTCTGGAATGGCTTCTCCTTACCTTCTTCTTGAACATTTTTCCCTCTTTCTTCAAGGTGTGTAGCTTGAACACAAACCTCATCAAGGTTCATAGGATTAAACATAAGAATGGTGTGTCGAAGATAGCTATGTAAACCTCCTATATATTTTAACAAAGTATCTTGTGATTGTAAATATACTCCTAGCATAAGAGCTCTTCTCCTAAACTCTTGAGTATACTCTTGCACATTTTGACCTTTTAACTGTCTGAAATTTTTCCAATTCATGATCTATTTTTGCATATGGGATAAAGGGTAGAATTGTATTTTTATAGTAGCAATGAAATCAGACCAAGTAATAGAGATATTACCATGTTTTTTGATCTCGTCTTGAGTCCTTGCTTCCCACCAAATGAGTGATGCACCCTCCATTCTCAATGAAGCTAACTGAATTTTAATATCATCCTCTTGAAGGTTCTAAATTCTACAGTAGACCTCTAACTAACGAATCCAATTATCAAGCTTCTCTGCATTCACTTCATCATTATACATGGGAAGCTCGAATTTAACATCAAGTTTAAGTAGAGATATTTTTCCAGCTCCTTTTGAAGAATGATGATGAGTATGAGTAAGGGTTGTATTACTGGAAGAGTGTGAAGATGCTTGTGAAGTATAATATGAAGAAGATTGTGGAGAGGGTGGAGGTTTGTCTCCATTCCAATTACCTCCTTTTCCATTACCTCCTCTTGAAGAGCCTTCTCCTTTGGGAGGTTTGGAACTTTCTCCTTGCAATCTGCTATTCATCTCTTCATAGAGGACCTTAACCATCTTTGTCACATCAAAGAAAGACTTTATGAAGGTATTCTCATCTTCTGTCATGTTTGTAGGTTCTCCTTCATGAGACATGGTCTATGAAGACTCAACTGCAACTTCTGCAACTTGAGGATGTACTGGTGTAGAAGACTTTGGCAACCTTTCTCTTCTTCCACTTGACCCAACTTCAGGGTTTCCAAACAAATTTCCTTCTCCTCTTTTGAGTTTTAACCTTGTTAGCATGACACAAAACAAGCAAACAATTAAATCCTTCTTTCACAAAGAAAATGTCGTAAGAAAAAATGAGTGCTATGATACCAACTTGATCTGAAATGAAGCAGATTAGTAATGCTGTGCTAATTCCCATTCAGAATAAAACCCAAGATGCTTATCATTTTCTTATCAAGTGCTTAAGGATTCACCATGTTTTCTTGATTATCTGATTCTCGTGAGAGTTTCTTATGTAAATGTTATAAAGAATTTAACATAAAAAATATGCTTAACCACAACAAAATAAGAACAAAGAACATCAAAATACAACACACAACACAGATATTTGATGAGGAGTTCGCCCCTCCTAGGCTACGTTTCCTTGGTCCAACTTCCAATGCTTGGGCTTCTCTATTATGCTCAAAATTACAAAAAAAGTGAGTTTGCAATGCTAAATTGGCTCTAAAACCTATCTCAATGAGTTTAAAATACAAAAAAATTGTTATATAGCCTCTTTTTGCATCCAATTTGGATAAGAACTGAAGAAGTTATGACTTCTCCTAGTTCTCCCACTATTTGTTCCACAAAATGCTCTAAAACCGACATAATTCTACAAATTAGCCCCAAAATCTGCTAACTAGGAAATAATTTCTCTGCATGACGGGCTATATCTTGTCGCTCGTATTGCAAATCACAATCGACGAAGTTCAGCGGGATGAAGGTCTTGTTAACACGATGAAACATTGCGATTGCGATATTGGTGGACCCGACGAGAATTTTCATCGGAATTTATAAACACCTCATGTTTGGGTACTTTATCAGATTTTGCAGTTCAGCGGAGAACCAATGGCAATCTTAAGCAGACTTGTTCTTCCCGTGACATGCGATTTTCGATCTACGATTTATCGCATCGCAACCTGGTAACTGCAGGGGCCGATTCTGACATGTTCTCCCCTCGTCGATCTGTGATTGTGATTTGCAATAGCCTTATCACATCATAACCATAAACCTGCAATTTGAGATATGTGGGGGCCAATGGTGGGCTTCCACTTGGTGCCTCCTCATTCTTTGAAGGACTTGCCACATCATCCAATCCTGCCATGTGGGCAAGTCAAACTTGAACTTTGACTTGCTCTAAATTTTTCATACGAGTTCAGATGTGAGTGTCGTTTGCACTGTTGGATTCAAAATTAAGAGCTCTTCAAGCTGAAGTTGAGCTTGAAAATATTCTGCACTTTTATTTTTGAGCATAAAATTGAGCACCTGATCAATTATGATGTGGAAATTACATGAAAATTTCATGGGCACGTTTAGGCAAAAATTTCCTTTAATGTATTACTCCCTTGGGTTTATTAGTCCCTTGGTTTTATAATATAAAGGGTTTAATACTATGATGATGTAATGGTATAAAAATGTATCCAACATCACATTGTGATAAACCTTGTCTCAATATCAAAATCAACCCAACAATCATTTTCGCAATGTTACATTACATTGCAATTTATTCAACATCACATTGTTACATTACAAAACTTGGGCTTAATAACATGTTTATAATATTAGGGCCTTTTAATATTGGGTTTATAATATTAAAGTTTAATATTGGGTTGATAATTTTTCATATTAGGGTTTATAATATTAATCTTATGGTTTCATATTAATCCCCAGGGTTTACAATCCCTTAGGTTTATTAATCTTATAGTTTATATTCCTATGAGTTTAATATTATTCCTAGGTTATAATATTAATCTTAGGGTTTAATCTTAATATCTTATGATTTTAGCATTAATCCCTTGGTTTAATATTATTTCCCTAGGTTTATAATCGATTAGGACTATAATATTAATCCCTTTGGATTATTAATCCCTTGGATTTATAGTATTAAACCCTTGGGTTTATAATATTAATCCTAAGGTTTATAATATTAATATTAGGGTTTGTTTTCCTAGGGTTTAATGTTATTCCCTTGAGTTTATAATCCCTCGAGTTTTTTTATACTAATCCAATGGGTTTATTAATCCCTTGGGTTTATAATATCGATCCTCGGATTTCTAATATTAATCACAAGGTTTATATTCCTAGGGTTTAGTACTAAGCCTATGGTTTATAACATTAATCTTATAGTTTAATATTATTATAATCTATCCAATGCAACATTTCTACAAACATTTTCTCAATGCGACAATCAATCATGATCACAATGTTACATTACATTGTTATTTATTCAATGCCGCATTGCGACATTACAAAATTCAAGTTTAATATTAGGGTTTATAACGTTGGTTTTTTAATAATGAGCTTTAATATTGTGTTTATAATCTATAATAGTGGGGTTTAATATTATGATTTACAATATTAATCTTGGGTTTTTTATAATGGGTTTTATAATGTTAGAGTTTTATACTATGATTTAATATACTATGACCCTGGAATGATACAAAAATCTATCCAATGTCGCATTGTGACAAAACATGTGTCAATAGAAAATCAATAAGACAATAATTGTTGCATGTTACATTACATTGTAAATTTTTTTACGTCACATTGCTACATTGCAAAACTTGGGTTTAATACTAGGTTTTTAATGTTAGGGATTTTTAATATTGGGTTTATAATTTATAATATTGATCTTAGGGTTTATAATATTTTTTCTAGGGTTTATAATATTAATCCCTTGAGTTTATAATATTAATTTATTGGATTCATTATTGGTTAGCCATGCAGTTTACAGTGGATGGCTAGGACTAATAATATTAATCTTGAGGTTCATAATATCAATCCTAGGATTAATGTATTTAGTTTAGGTTTATATTATTAGGATTCATAATAATAATATTAGGGATCATTATATTGTGTTTTCTACTGTTAGGGTTTTGTATTAGGGTTTAAGGCAATGACATTGGAATGGTACACAAATCTATCCAATGACACATTGTCATAAACATTATCTCAATGCGACAATCAATCGTTGTCACAATGTTACATTACATTACAATTTATTCAATGTCACATTGCTACATTACAAAATTGGGGTTTAAGATTGAGATTTATAACATTGAGATTTTTAATATTGGGTTTATAATTATTAAAAAAATAATATTAGGGTTTTTAACAATGGGGTTATATTGCAAAAACATTCCCAACATCGCATTATGAGAAACATTGTCTTAATGCGGGAATCAATCATTATCCCTGTGTTACATTACATTGAAATTTTTGGAACATCATAATATGCCATAGAAAAATTGGGGTTTAATATTAGGTTTTATATCATTATTTTTTTTAATATTGGGTTTATAATATTAGGGTTTAATATTGGGTTTATAATTTATAATTATGTGGTTTAATATTAGGTTTTATAATATTAATCTTTGGGTTTGGTATTAGGATTTAATATTGCGACATTGGAATGGTACAAAAATGTATGGAACATCACATTGTGACAAACATTGTCTCAATGCGATAATCAACCATTTTTGCAATGTCACATTACATTACAATTTATTGAACATTGCATTGTGACATAACAAAATTGGGATTTAATATTAGGGTTTATAATATTAGTGTTATTAGTATTTTTTTTATAATATAATGGTTTAATATTGGATTTAGAATTTCTAATAATGTGATTTAATGTTATGGTTGAAAATATTTATCCTAGGGTATCTTATATTGGGTTTTATAATGTTATGATTTTATATTAGGTTTTAATATTGTGAGATAGGAATGGTACAAAAATGTATCCAACATCACATTGTGAAAAACAATATCTCGATATGAAAATCAATCTAAAAATCATTATAGTAATGTTGCATTACGTTGCAATTTATTCAATGTTGCATTGTTACATTACAAAACTTGGGTTTATTAGTCCCTTAGGTTCTTAATATTAATCCCTTGGGTTTAACAATCCCTTGGGTTTATAATCCTTTGGGTATATAATATTAATCCCTTGGGTTTATTAATCCATTGGATTTATAGTATTAAACCCTTGTGCTTATAATATGAACCCTAAAGTTTATAATACTAATATTAGAGTTTATATTCCTAGGGTTTAATGTTATAGTCTTGGGTTTATAATCGCTCAAGTTTCTAATATTGATCCATTGGATTTATTAATCCTTTAGGTTTATAATATTGATCCTAGGTTTCTAATATTAATCATAAGGTTTATATTCCTAGGGTTTGATATTAATCCTAGGGTTTACAATATTAATCACTCAGGTTTATTGATCTTAAGTTTTATGTTCCCAGGGTTTAATGTTATTCCCTTGGGTTTATAATCTCTTGGGTTTTTAATATTAATCCCTTAGGTTTACTATTATTCCATTGGGTTCATAATCCCTTGAATATTTAGTATTAATCCCTTGGGTTTATAATATCAAGGGTTTAATACTATGACATTGTACTGGTACAAAAATATATCCAACATCACATTGTGACAAATAGTCTCAATGTGAAAATAATTTAACAATCATTGTTGCAATGTTACATTACATTGCAATTTATTCAATGTCACATTGTTACATTACAATACTTGTGTTTAATATAAGGGTTATAATATTAGGGTCTTTTAATATTGGGTTTATAACATTGAAGTTTAATATTGGGTTTATAATTTTTCATAAGGTTTAAAATATTAATATTAGGGTTTAATATTTATCCCTTGGCTTTATTAATCCATTACGTTTATAGTATTAATTATCCCTTGGGTTTATTATTCCCTTGGATTTATAATATTAATCCCTTGTGTTTATCAATCCTTTGGGTTCTTAATATTAATCTATTGGGTTTATCAATCCCTTAGGATAATAATATTAAATTCTTGGGTTCATTAAACCATTTGATTTATAGTATTTTCTTTTATTTTTATTTCTTTGTATCTCAGAGGAACCCAACAACCCGCCTAAAACATAACTACCAGTAAACCTCTCAGGGGCTATGATATGTCCTCCTCCCCATAGCGCGGGTGACAACAGGGAGGATTTGAACATGGATTTTGAGTTTCAATGATTTCACAATTCTCAGATTAACCAATTGAGTTGCCCCTCGAGACACTTGGATTAATAGTATTAATCCATTAGGTTAATAATAATACTCTTAGGGTTTATATTCATAGGTTTTAATATTAATCCTAAGGTTTAATTTTATTCCCTTTGGTTTATAATCCCTCTGATTTTTAATATTAATCCAATGGGTTTATTAATCCCTTGGGTTTATAATATTGATCCTAGGATTTCTAATATTAATCATAAGGTTTGTATTCCTAGGGTTTGATGTTAAGACTAAGGTTTATAATACTAATAGTAGGGTTCAATATTAATTCCTTCAGTTTAGAATCCCTTTGTTTTATTAATATTAGGGTTTATATTCCTAGGGTTTAATATTAATACTAGGGTTTAATGTTACTCCCTTGAGTTTATTAACCACTTGGGTTTATAATATTAATCCTAAGGCTTATAATATTAATCTTAGGGTTTAATATTTATTATAGGGTTTATAATATTTTCCTTAGGGTTTATATCACTTGGATTTATAATATTAATCTCTTGGGTTTATAATCCTGTGGATTTTTAGTATTAATCCATTGAGTTTATTAGTCCCTTGCATTTATAATAATAAACCCTTGGGTTTATTAGTGTAAGGGTTCATATTCCTAGGGTGTAATATTATTCATAGGTTTTATAATATTAATCCTCAGGTTTAATATAAATCCCTTGGGTTTATAATCGAAGTTTCTTGGGTTTATTAATCCATTGGGTTTTTAATATTAATCTCTTGGTTTTGTTAATCACTTGGGTTTATAATTCGTAATATTGGAGCTTATAATATTAATCTTAGGGTTTAATATTAATCCCCCGGGTTTATAATTTTAATAATCCATTGGGTTTATTAATCCCTTGAATCTTTAACATTAGTCCCTTGTGTTTTTAATATTAATCCTTAGGTTTATAATATTAATCACTCAGGTTTATAATATTAATCCTAATGTTTATAATATTAATCCTAATGTTTATAATATTAATATTAGTGTTTAATGTTTATTTTAGGGTTTATAATATTTACCTCAAGGTTTATATCCCTTGGGTTTATAATATTAATCCCTTGGGTTTAATAATATTCCCTTGGGTTCAGTATTATTTCCTTGGGTTTACGATCCCTTTGATTGTTAGTATTAATCTATTAGGTTTATTAATACATTCAATTTATAATAACAATTCCTTGGGTTTATTAATCTAAGGGTTTATATTCCTAGGATATAATATTATTCATAAGGTTTATATATTAATCTCTTGGGTTTTTAATGTTAATCCCTCAAGTTTTTAATATTAATCTAATGGGTTTAAAATAATAATCCCTTGGTTTTATAATATTAATCCTCCGGGTTTAGTATTATTCACTAGGGTTTATAATGCTTTCAATTTTTAATATTAACAATCCCTTGTATATATTATATTATTGATAATATCAATAATATTACCATATTATTATAATATAGTAATAATTATAATAATCTGTCATTATAATTTTTATAATTATTATCATAATTACAATATAATGATAATAATATTTTATAATATAATTATAATTATTAATATATCATTATTATAATTATATATTTATTACTATTACTATTACTATTATATTAAATCCATACGATTGATGCCTATTAGTGTATATCAACCACATTTACTAATATGGTTGTACATGCGATTGATATACACATATCATCATATATCAAACAAATTTATTAATTTGGTTGTCCTAGTAAGTATATTCATAAACATAGATGTAATTATGAATTTTTATTTAATTTATTTCTCATTGAAATATTTCTTTATGACAATCAATGCCCCTTACCCTTAGTCTTCGAGCCTTTCTTGTAATCTCACGTGTGACATTTGTGGACCCATTGGAAATAAGTTAATCTTCCTTGTCTTATTTGTTCTTGAACAATGGTACACTATGTACTTTACCTCCAATCCTCCTCTCCTTCTATATGATGTTAGAACATCTGCTGCATATGTATGAGCCTCCACCCTTGCTTCATCTAAAATTGGAGAATCCTGCTTGTGATGATCTTCCTATTGAAAAAGGGTTAAGTGAAAATTAAAATGAAATTTAAAGAAAATTGTCAACAACCAAATATACCGATAAGCAACAAAAACATTTAAACCAACATGTTGACAGTGTTGGATACCGCCAACATACAGGGGGTCTCCCCGATGTGACCTCCCAATTAGGCCTCACACAATTTTGAGTAGGAGCCCCATCCTGATTATCATCCCAATCACCATAGCCCTAAGGTTTTCGTTGGTTTCCATGGATAACATAAGAGATTATACACATAACCCTTGAGAAAGCAAGTAAGTTGACATTGTGAAACACCAATTGAAATGTGTAAAAGGAGAAATGAGACATTCATGAGAGGGGAGACAAGAGTGAGTCTCTAGAAGGAAAGTAATAGTATTGTCCTAATAGAGGCACATGGGAGAAAGGAAATATTTGTTAGTTATCCAAAGAAGTAGTTCACATAGACACAACAATAATTAAAGCAAATACAACATACATTCAACAAGACGATTACCAAAACCAATGAAATAGTTCAATTTATTTAGAACATATTAACACAACATATACCACAAGCATCTAAAGAATAGTATTGCAATATTCACAATACATCCATGAAAATGTTTTGCCTCAACGATATTTTGATTATTACGTGAAAGGTCCAAGTACACAATTACAATAGTGAAACACTAGATCCAATAATGGAGCATTAAGTCGCTTCTTACTTCTCCAAGGAATGATCTTCTCTCCTATGCCAAGCAAGAGAAGCCAAGGCTAGCTCTCCAAATCCTAAACCTATAAAAGACCTTTGATTGAGTTATGAGGTTTGTTTTATAAAAAGAGGATTGGCGTTTCATCTCCTCTTATGACTCTTCAGCTACTATCATGACTCTTGGACTCTTAAATGACCTTTGAAATTCTATATGACTCTTTTTTCCACATGTGTCTTTTCATATTTCACATGTGACTCTTGAACTTCCACACATTTAAATTTTGTCATTTTGAGAATTAAATCATTACATCCACATCATGTGTCAAGGCACATGGACATATATGACATTATGATGACACTTGTATGAGTCATAACTTGCCAATGGCGACATGGAACTTCATGATGATGTGGCAATGCCAACCTCTCATCATTTTTGTTGTGTATTTAGTTCTTCATGATACATCAAATCTTCATATTTATATTCACTCTCCAAATGGTGTTAGATCCATATGGGGACCTTTTGAGTTATCATGAAATTTCATCAACCTATCTTGATTTAGGATCTGCTTCATGTCTTCATGATGGTTCTTCTTTGCGATTTTTCTTTGTAAGTGCTTCTTTGCTTATTTTCCTTAACGTAGTCCTTAAGTGTCATATTGTCATGATGAGATGGTATACCTACCCTTGAAGACCATTCATGAGAAGTAAGAATCAGTCTTGAAATCATTTATCCTATCTCTAACTTGCTCATGGAAGAAGCTTATAGTGATGGGCTTGTGAAAGGATTGAAGAGAAAAGGCTTGTTGAAGATGGCATAGTTGAGCTCAATAGTGGCTGAGGGAAGGCACCACTTCTCATTACAACTGCGCCAAGTGTTATAAAGAGGGGATATTTAGGGTACAATGCGTTGGGAGGGTGCAAGATATAGTGTGATGAGCTTGCTTACTGAAATTGTGCCATGTGCTAGGCTCAAGAGAGAGGGAGATAGTGATAACACAGTTGAACTTAAAACTAACCGAGGGAGGCCCTGACTATGGAATAGAACTACAACACATGCCAAGAAGCTAGGGTAAGACTCAGTCTTAGTGTAGTGAGAGAGTCTAGTGGACAAGGTTTGATGCCTCATTGACTAGAACTATGAAATGTGCTATAATTGAGAGGAATGAGTATGGGAGGGTACAAATTTCTTCAGTAGTGATTGAGTGTCCACTAGAAGTGTGACCTGTGCTAAGGGATGCAGAAAAAGAAAGTATTGGGTGTAGTGAGGGGTTGCATTCAACAGTGAAGGGAGGACTAGGCACTACAATTGCGACATGCAATATAATTGAGAGGCAAGCTTCCAGGCTAGTGTAGTTTTCTTCTAGAGTGGCGCACTATTCACTATAACTATGCCCTACACTCAGGAAGGCTCACTAGAAGATGAGATTGTATAGTTCACTGAGGGAGGTAGTAGAATGCAAGCCACCTTTCCTAATAAATTATCATTGCACTGTGAGAGACAAAGGACCTTTGTATGACATAATTTTCTTTTGCAAGGGGCAGCTAGAAATTCTCTATGCACTATCCAAGGTAGAACATACCAAGTCTCAATGAAATCAGTCAATGAATGCAACAAGGGTTAGTGACCATGCTTTGAAGTTACTCAATGTGCAACCCTAGGAGATGACCTTGAATAAGACTTAGTGCAAAAGTATGGGAGGGAAAGGCTTCATCAAAGAGGCTCATGGATAGACTATGCTAATCACCTAGTAAGAGAGTTGATTGCTTCACAACTTGCACTAGACATGAGCACCAAGAAGAGCTCCAAAATGGCTAAGTATGGGACTTGTGTAGTGAGAGAGAGAGTCATCTTAGTAAGAATCAAACACCGATCACACACATAAATTCCATAAATACAAGCCAGAAGAATGCACAGGACTCATGAACATCAATCACACCTTGAAAAATAAAAAAGTGGCACTTATTTATAAGTGTGACAGTTGAAACACCACATTGTGACACTTAGAACACAAATTATGACAAAAGTGTTGATTTTGATCAGAAAGGATTCTAAGTTATAGGGATGTGTCCAATATATATCCTTATGATATATTGCACCATATAATGTGGAAGAGTGTGTTAGGACTACCTCTAGTGATATGAAAAGGTGCAACAAATATAAGAGTTGTATTAGTTAAGAGCGACACTTGCGCACAAATAAAAGTGAAAATAACACATGAAAATATAAAGAACATGAACGTGACACATTCCATAGCTAAGATAACATGAAAATGACACTTGTTAAAGAAAAATAAATCAAAAGTGATAGTCATGAAAGTGAAATCGACACTTGAGAAAACAAAGGCGCACCAAAGTGATAGCTTAGAAAACTCACTAGAATTATAAGACAATTACAAATTAAGTGAGGACGACTCTCAATGGAGAGTGCACACTGACATTCAACATGGGTTGCATAGTACACTATCCTCATGAATTGTGTAGGCACTTCCAATGTTGATTACCAAGCCTTACTTTCAACAATTGCGTTATGCTTATCTAAGCTTGCATAGAAAGATGCATATTTGTGAATTCATTGAGGATTTATGAGAAAGTGATCATGACACTTCGAATCTGAGAAGAAGAATTGATCTCTTAGCAAATAATAAATCAACCATGAAGTGAATATGGGACAATAGATCGTAAGATCCTTAATAGGCTCCAAAATTCAAGTGTAAGCAAAATATTGGAAGGTGTTGATTTCAATGTCAACACTTGACAACACACTCGTAGAACTCCAACTTATTTGTTTATTTTTTATTCTTAGGTGTAATGTCTCAATATTTCAGGAAGTATTGATTCGCTATGTATATTACCCTAAATTTTCTACTGATCATGATTAAAGATATAGTCTCTTTCTTTTCTCATCTTGAAACACGTCGACATAAGACTAGTCATATCTTAACTATTTTGATAGGGGATACAAATAATAAGTGTACTGAGTTTTTGATAATTAGAGTTAAGCACATTCCCCTGCATTACTCCACTACCAACAAGCTTGTTCAGTACCTCGGTGGAGTCACCTCAAAGAATCACAAGCATTGCTTCATTGCCAACAGACTTGTTCAATACTCCAACGAATTCACTTGCTTCACCTCTCAATGCAGGAAGCCTTTATATTCTTCACCTCTTTATTTAGTTACTAATACAATGTGGAGACACACTTATTTATTTTGAATGTGGAAGGGTGATCTCATATTAATTATTTTCAAGGGAGCTTGTTCCTTCTTTTAGGGATTTGAAAGATATATAAAATTGATGTGATCATTTAAGTTTTCTCTTTTCCCTTATCTACTCTATTAAGTTGACAGGTCGAAACACCATTCAAAACAAGGCTGAGTTAGAAATCAAGATCCTAAATAGATACGAGTTTTGTAGTTCGACCAAGGGATTTCCATCCAGACAAAATCGTATTTTCCATCCAGACATCATTGAATTTAAAGATATACAAACCCAAATAAATAAGAGGATAATAGATTAGCCCAGAGTTGTTCGTTATCACAATTTCCCGTTTTAAGCCTCCCTACATTGTCTTTTGAGCTAAAAGGAACACCTTTCATGCAAAGTCTTATTAAACAAAACATAAAAGAAAAGTCATGAAAAAAACAAAAAACAAGACCAAAACCAAAAGATAAAAGTAAATACATAACGAAGTTGAAAAGCAAGATGTAGAATAGAAAATAAGAAAATGAAACAAATGAAGAGACTAGATGGAAATAAAGTGCAGGATGATTCAAAGAAGGAAACTAGAATGCAATTAGACCTACGCCTAACCTGACTAGCTAGAAGGTCAGGGCCAAGTGTAATAAAATTTACAATGTAGCCTCCATAACTGTTCCTGACCCGCAGACCCAAATATATGAATAATTAAAACTGATATAAATTAGTTTGCAATAGAGAAGATAAGGACTTGAATAACTTGCACAAAAGTTGGAAAGTATTTTTGAAAGGCAGAAAGATGATTCATAACAACTAAGCTTAACCAATCAGAAACCTTACCTTTTCAATTAGAAGAACAATTTAACAAACCTCAGAAGCTTCTCATGGATGTACCTTAATCTATATTGTCCTCCTTAGTAAACATCAGAAAAGATAGAAGCTTGCTATTAGAAATATGGCTTTATAAGTAAGATGCTTCCAGCAAATCATGGATTCGATCATGAAATCTAAAAAAATCCTTTTGAAAACCGTGAAACTCTTGGGAGAACAACATTTAAATTAGCATATCCACACCCTAAGAAGAATACCATTCTCACAAAAATATAGAAGAATATGTCAAATGAAATCCAATGTCCATATCAACGTAAGGTTTTGATCTGTTGAATGATACAAGAATTGAATGCTCCCAAAAAAGATTGATTGGGCCACAAAAAAACTGACTAGCTTTATGAAATCCATGATAAATATTAGGAGTTGATTTTTCACCAAAGCACTTAGCAGATATGAACTCTTTCACCAATGGTGATCTTTATTATGATAAAGAAAACAATAGGATTCATCACTTTGTGCATCCATGAAAGATATACATTCCAAACCCAAGTTAGATATAAGAGATTTACATGAAGATGAATTAATTAAAGTAGAATCCTCTATCTTATCAGAAACCAAATCTTGAAAGTTAGGAAAAATATATTTGAAATAACGAAAATATTTTAAGAAAAAACTTATATCCAGTGAAACCATGTAGAGAAAAGTGTTTTGCAAGAAAATCCATATCTGACCTAGTTTGGTGATCTTGCAAATATTGCAAGAACCTGACATAACCATCAATGAAAGTTGAAATTTCTCAACTTCCTAACAAGTACCAAAACTTTCAAGCCTTATAGAATTGGATTTTGAAGTTTGGTTTAGATCATGCATGGTATGTGGATAACCGCTACCAATAATTTTAACAAGACCACTACTATATGGATGGTAGCTATCTATATCACGGGTTCAATCATATTTTCCAACCTCAAAAAAAATATTACTTAAGTCAAAAGATTCTCCTAATTGTAAATCTAAATATGGATAGATGAGAGAAATCTTATGACAAACTAAATTTAAGAAGTTGTCCCGATGCAAGACTAAAGATAATAAGGGATGGAATGGTTGCTTGGTGATTTCCTTACCTTCTTCTTCATCATGGATAACCTCACTACCATGTTTCAATTCAATATTTTGTAAGTTAAATGGCATATTTTTTACAAGCAATAGGATGTAAGAAATAATGGGCTAAAGAAGAAGTTTCCATGAGAAAATCTTCTATGACCAAATCAGATTCTAGATCTAAATATTTCAAACCAAAATATCCTTAAGAAACCGAAAGATTAGTAGGTGGACTTGGGAATTCATTATCATATACACCAATAGAGTCATCATCTTTAGAATGATGTCTACCCAAGGCTCTATATTGATTAGGCAAATTGATCTCATTTGATTTCTTACCAAGAATACTACGTTCTAAATTAGCCGAGAATCAAGGAACGCCCACTTAAAATAGAGAGTTTTGAAAAAAAAGTGGGATCAAAAGAACACTAACATTTCTGCTACTCTAATTGTGAAATGTGGATACCTTTTTTTTTGGTCAAATAAGAGTGGAGCCTTCAATTAACTGAAAACTTTATTACATATGGTACATGTCTTTACAAGTGTAAAGACCAGTAAAAGAGAGACTCGTTGATGAAAACAAACAACAGGGTCAACAATACCCTAAACATCACACAACAAAACAAATTTACCCTCTTTTACCGAAAGACTAACTTCGGATAAATGCCCGTCGTCGGTCTGGTTCTTGATCCGGCGGTTGACACAACATCGCTTCGGAAACTTGCACACCCCTTAACCGCTTTCTGGACCCGATATCATCAATCGAACTTTGGTCTATAAAAGTTTGGGTTTGCTCTTAGCCTTAACCTCCCTCCACTTTGAAACCCGATAACCAATCAAAAAGCATCGCGCTAGAGACTTGCGCACCAGTTAACCGCAATTCAAACCTGATATTGTCAATGAACCTTTGGTCTATAAAAGTTCAGGTCCACTCTTAGTCTTAACCTCCCTCCACTTTGAAGCCTGATATCCAATCAAAAAGCATCGTGCCGGAGACTTGCACACCACTTAACCGCAATCCAGACCCGATAAGGAAAATGAACCTTTGGTCTATAATTTTCGGGTCCACTCTTAGACTTAACCTTCCTCTACTTTAAAACCCGATATCCATTCGATGATCGAGGGTGCTTAAAACCTACGGTCTGCACCTATTCCACTAGCACACGAGTTACGGGTAGCTGAACCCTCGTAAAGGCACATGGCGTCAACGCAAAATAATTAAGATCAACGGTTAGGATTAAAAGCGGCACTTCAATCAGGTTCAAGGACTTCCGCCCTCTCCTACTCCCGCTACTCCCGCTTATCTTTTCCACCAATTATGTCCATTGATCTTCCATGATCTAACGACTCCTGTGCATAATTACCCCACCTCTTTGTCCTTCTCTTCACTTCGTGTTTATGTCATTCCTTCATCTTACCTCTTCATCCTTCTCTTCACTTCGGGTTTGTGCCATTCCTTCATCTCCCACTGGTCTTCCTCCTACTCATTCTTCATTGGTCTGGAGATTCACCATGTCTTTGTCTGCCTGTCATTGACAATCATCGTGCAGTTTTCCAGAGGGTATAGACTCCCAGTCATACCAAATATAGCTTTCCTTACATAGCACCCCTTCATTCACCAGATGATCAACTAACATATTGGCTTTCCTTCTCACATGAACAAAGCTAACTGTTCTTAGGGTTTGCAAGTGGGAATGAATACGTTGAAAGACCTGCGAGAGCCTCCAATGTTTCGACACTTTTCCATGTGTCGTTCCATTACACATTTTCTTGGCTGCATTAATGACCATTTCAAAGTCATCTTTAATGATGGCGTTGTGTAAATTTGCCTCCATCAGGATTTCCAGGCACTGCTCTAAGGCCATAAGCTCCAACATGTTATTTGTGGCAGTCCCCAAATGACTATGGAAGATATTCTTTATGCGCCCTTGCTCATCTCTTATGACACCGCCATAGTCAGCCATCCTTGGGTTGCCCTTAGAGGCCCCATCTATATTGATTTTCAAAAAACCAGGAGGAGGAGGTTGCCAGATATCTTTACCAGTAGTTGTTTTTCTCACACCCTTGCCAACGCCTTGGGGAACCAAAGAATGGAGACCCAACTGCATCAATATGCGAGCATCCTGGGGCGAAGGGAGGTCCTCAAGAATTTTCCAAATAAGGGCTCCTACTATATCTTTAAACTGTTGTAAAATTTGGACAATGATACTTTGGGTCGAGCCTATTTTGTTCTTGAAAATCCTGCCATTGTGTTCTTTCCATACATCCCAGATAATAAAGCCTAGAACTAGAGTCCAAGATTTTTTAATGATTTCATTACCTGAGAAGTCTTTCCTCCAATTCTTCAAAGTGTTTGTAATGCTGAGTCTGTCCCTGTATGTTTGCCTAAAGACTGAGGCCGCCTAATCCCACATGGTAGAGGTAAAGGGGTAGAGGTTTAGTAAACGCTCCATCATCTCCTCCTGTAAGCCACATAGATGGCATTTAGATGGGCCAACAAATCCCCTTTTCATGGTGAACCAACCACATAAACAATTTGATTTTCATCCATTGCGGGTTCTTCCAAAGATCATTCCAAATCTGATCAGAGTTTGGATAATCAAAACCTAGGGCCATGCATTTAGCTTCTTTGAGGTTAAAAGTGCCTTCGGTGTTTCGTCTCCATCTCAGTTGGTCAGATGTGGAAGACACCAAAATCTTCCTCTATTCCAAGTCAAGAGCAAGGGAGTCTACCTGGTCCCTCAAAGGACTCTCTTCACTGTAACCAAGATTCTTCCACATTCTCCATTTACCATTGTCCCGTACCTGATCCCAGAAGTCATTTACCATAAGTAAACCTTTGTTATCAGTGTCATTTTTGAGAGAAGCTAATTCTTCTCTAAAAAAATTTGGTTCCTGCTGCCAGTTATCCTCCCAAAACCGTGCAATGTTCCCATCTCAGATCTCCCAGAAACTATGCTGCTGGACAATGGCTCTATTTTCCCAAGCAAGGTTCCAAATGTGGGAGCCCTTGATTAGTCCTGACATTCTGATACAATCCCTCTCCTGCCAGTTATTTTCATATTTCTGCTTCCAAAGCTTAGCCCAAGGGGTAGCCGATTCATTGAGCCATCTCCACCAGAGTTTGGCTCCCGATACTCTGCTGAGGATTTCAGGGTCATGAAGCCCCAAACCACCTTGGGCCTTAGGTTTGTAGAGCTTATCTCAAGCCACCAAAGCCCACTTCTTTTTCTTTTCCCCTTTGCCCCAAAGAAAATCTCTTTGAATATTCCTGATCTGTTACATAACTCCTTTAGGAGCAGGAAGAGTTGACAACATGAAAATGGGTATGGCCTACAGGATAGCCTTTGTAAGCACAAGACGCCCTGCCAAATTCAAAGACCTGCAAGTCCATTTCCTGATCTTGTCCTGAAGTTTGTTAATTACCGGCTCCCACACTCCCTTGCTTAGAGGTTTGTCTGTAAGAGGCATTCCAAGGTACTTAGAAGGTAACTGATCCCTTTGAAACGCTATAATTCTTTGTTGCCCCCCTTGGACTCCCCTGGCGGCGCAAGAATGGGCGACAACAAACTGGGGTCCAATCCGGTGATACCTTTGAATAAATAAGATAATCAGGCTCCACACCCAACAAAAATTATCTTCTAATGAAGAATACAATCTTAGTCATAGTAGAGATATTTTTCTTCTTCATTCTTACACTTTGTTGACTCAAACTCTTTCACTTCTTCAGTAATGTGGGCTTCTTCCCTATTCCTCTTATCCTTACTATGTTTAGG
This sequence comes from Pinus tabuliformis, assembly GCA_031772625.1. Lineage (NCBI taxonomy): Eukaryota > Viridiplantae > Streptophyta > Pinopsida > Pinales > Pinaceae > Pinus > Pinus tabuliformis. The sequence continues at coordinate 1,145,832,862 of CM062807.1, forward strand.
ACAATCTCTTCTATAATGCCCAAGTTGTTGACATTCATAACATCTTTCCTATCCATGTTCCTCCTTTTCTTTTGAGGAACGAACTTTCCAAATTTCCCTTTCTTTATTCCCATAGAAACATATGCTTGATTCTGCTCATTTGGTCTGACATCAATCTTTTCCTTTAGTTTGGTTTCTTCCATCTTACAGAGTGACCATAGATCTTGGAATGGAGTAGTTTCTTTCTTTCCATATAAACTTGAAATGAAGTTACCCCATTCTTCAGTTAGTGCATTTAGTACCACTGTGGTCATCTCTCTATCAGACATGACTTCTCCTAGCTCTTGTAGTTGATCTTGCATTTCTAATATCCTCATAAAGTATGAGGCTATTCCATCTTCCTTGGATATATTCAGTTTGTAGAGTTATTTCCTTAATCAAATTACTTCTCCTACAATACTTATTGAAAACAACTCTACCAATTTGTCATATATATTTTTTGCAGTCTCCAACTTTGATACATATGGGATTAGAGAGTCTTTATAGATTCTATAAGAATCCTCTGGGCTCTCACTTATCCCTTCATGAATCTAGCATGTGCTTAAGTATCTTCCTTTCGAGGCTGGTTATTGATCCCTTTATGTGAAGCATGACCTCATTCTAAAAAAGATTTATGTTTTTCCTTTTCTTCCATGCAAGGAAATTTGCAGCCCTAACCAATTTAGTGCTTTCCTTTCAAAAAGACATTTTGTTATTATTAGATATAGTCATAGACTTTCTTGAAATATTGATGCTTGCTTCCTTCTTAATCTTGATGTTGATAGATGATTTTATTCTTGAAATATTGATAAGAGAAGGTTTGAGTCACGATCCTTCTTGAATGGTTGGATGGCTTGGAGTTATTCGACTTGCTTTTACCTTTCTATGAAGCTCAATTCTTGTGCGCCAACTTGCTTTGAATGCACCTTTCTGACTTCAACACCTAAGCTATGATTCCATGTTGAGAAATCTAGGGAATGTAAATTTAAGAGATTTCTTTGCTTGATAATTTCTTGTGATATAATTTTACTTCTTAGCTTATGTTCTTTTCTTCGTTATGTATTATTGTGTTTTTTTCATCAAGAAAATTACTAATAATAAAAGGCAAGTGACATAGTATGTAGGCTTGTTAGCCAGGGCCAAAACCTCTCACCTCTTGAGAGGAAAAATTGATCGAAATTCTTCTTCTAGATCTTCAATTGACAAGTACCAAGACAATGACATGGACCCTTGACTCTAGTATGCTCCCAAGAACCTTGTCACTAACCTTGATGCTCTGCCTCTTCCCTTCCTCAACTTCCTTCTAGATCTTGAACTTCTCTCCTTGACTTCTTCTAAAGAGCCTCGATCTCTATCCTTCACACTTATTCTTCTCGAGTAACACTATAGAGAAACTCGGTCTCTATAATGTTACTGGCTTCCTCTAGAGAACCTCAGTCTCTAGATCCCAATATCAGCCTCCCATAACAAGTACCCTAGAAGAGACTTTCCTTCAATTTCCCAGAAGAATACCTTCTTCGCTGTCCCAAAATAATAACTTTTCACTCTACCGAGAAGAATACCTTTTTGATATACCCAGAATAATACCTCCTTCATTGATCCAGAAAAACCCTTCTTCGCTGCCCCAGAAGAATCTCTTTTATCTTATATTCTCACTTCTCTTTGTAGCCCCTTCTTCACACTTCTCCTTAACCCCTTCTTTGCACTTCTTCTTGACCGAATACAAGTCAATTTTCTTGCTTCTAACGGAGGCCAAGGTATCTATATATACACCTCATCATATGTCCTTTAGTCCAACATGACTGCTAGAGATTAAGCCGACTTCTTCTGATATGGTATTCCATAGTTGTAGGCCAACTTGAGGAGGATAGGTGACAAGGTCTTGGAGGATACTTTCCATATACAAGATTGACCTTCTACAAAGTGTAACATTACTTCATTACATGAAAATGAATCTAACATTTTATGACTAGATGAAAAATAAATCCTAAAGACTCTCAATGGGAGTCTTGACTCAAAAACAAAATCTCTTGCTCATGGAACCCATGAAGAAAGTAAATATAATAATTTGATTTTTATTCTTTACTTCTCATTACATAAAATCATAATTACATGTCAATGTGAAGACCAAAACTAGTTACACTTTTCCACAGTTCGGGAGCCAATCATATCAGAAGTGTAGGAAGAAAAGCATATCATAACTTTGGCGTATCGAAGGTCAGTTTTTTGGAGGATTGAAAGCCTTGGGACCCAATTTTAATTCCTTTTAGAAACTTTACTATTAAGAGGGGCTCCGATTTAGGCTGGAACTTGGTCACAAAGACTTCAAACTACCAAGGGTGCAGGGCTAGCTACTGAGCATTGAGAGATTTGAGCCCATCAGAAGCGGAGGTTATCGTAACTTCCATGTTAATTCCTCTTTGAAAAGTTCTGACGAAATGGGGCTTTCGATACAGGTTGGAACATGGTTGTAAGAGATCCAAAAAACTCATATCCAAGAAAAGATTTAACACTGAGAGATTTGGGCCCATTGGAAGCGGAGGATATCGTAACCTCAATATAAATCCCAGTTTGAAAAGTTCCAATGTGAGGGGTTCTGATATAGGCTGGCACTTGCTCACAAGAATTCCAAAGAAGAAATAGAATAGAACAAGGCGGGACTTCAAAGTATTTTATATTGGAACATTGGAGTTTCATACCTCCCGAAAAATGCGTCATTTTAAAGTGTCGAAATCTTGGAGGAAAGGAGAATACACAGGAAACCTTTGAAAATCCGAAGACCCCAGGGACCTTTCTCTCTCCTCCAAAGAAGACACCTAGTAGCAGATAGTTGGTTCTGGCCCTGATAGGGAAAATTACGTCAACATGACATGGTGGGATAAGGACACATGATAGGAAATTTCGGAATTTTGTGGGGGTTGAGGGGACAAATCTGGGTGACATGGATCACCACTTAGGAGGCACCATGTGGAGGTGATGACGTCAACATGATGTCATTGTAGAAGTCTGCATTTTTTAGGATGGTGGCCATTGTAACTCTGTTTTAATTCCTTTTTGAAAATATTCTGATGGACGGAGCTTTGAAATCAAGTGACAGTTGGTCACAAAGACTTCAAAGGACCAAGGGCGCATGGCTAGGGACTTAGTATCAAAATCTTTGAGCCCATAGGAAGTGGGAGTCTGTAGGAATTTACAGAGTAAGTTCCTCAGACAGAACACCAAAGGACACCACTCACAAACAGATCACATATCAATACACCAGTACTTTTGACGTGGTTAAAACCCTCAAAGAGGGAAACAGTCCACGGCCTGAGCCAACACGACCACTTCAGGCAATTTATTAATAAAAGAATGAAAATTTACATAAGCTTCTCTCATGGACAGTTAACCTAGAAATGACCCTCCATGCTCTTTAAATAGAGATCATGGACCAATCGGGTGTTAAGCCATGGATCAAGTGTCGGTAATACCGAGGAGAGAATGGACTGTCGGATCACTACATATCGTGACCGTCAGATTGTAAGTTACAAAATGTACATAGTAAAGAAACACAATTTACCTAACTCTATACTAGACCAAGTTATACTTAACTATTTCCTATGTGTCGGAATATCCTAACATCCCCCCTAATAACAACTTGGGATAGGATTGAAGGATTTACAAATATGACACAATAGGAGAAGGAAGGAGGCACTAGAGCCTATCCCCCCTTAGTGACAACATCCTGAACTCCAACCATAAATCAAAGTTTAGTGAACTTCACCTCTGTGAGAGCCTTTGTAAAGATGTCTGCAACTTGATCATCTGTTGAACAATATTGCACTTCAAGAACATGGTCGTGGATGAGCTTTCTGATGAAGTGCATATGCAGTTCAATGTGTTTGCTGCGCTGATGTTGGACTGGATCTTTGTATAGTTGAATGGCACTTTGATTATCACACCAAAGTGTAGTTGGATGTTGCTGCTTAAAGACAAATTCTAACAGGATCTGACGAAGCCACAATGCTTCCTTACTAGCTTCTATGGCGCCACGATACTCTCCTTCTGCTGAAGAAAGAGAAATTGCACCTTGTTTCTTGCAAGCACATGTAATAGGTCCTGAACCAAGAGTGAACACATAACCTGCAGTAGACTTCCGATCATCAGGGTCACCAGCCCAATCGGAATCAGTGAAACCAACCAATAGAGGAGATGCTTCGGTACTGTAATGAATCTCAAACTGAACTGTACCTCGAACATAACGAAGTATTCTTTTAGCTGCTTTCCAATGACTTTCATGTGGGTTTTGCATAAACCGAGCAACAAGGCCAACAACAAAGGAAATGTCAGGACGAGTATGGGTTATATACAAAAGTTTTCCTACAATTTGACGGTATAAGGTAGCATCAACTTGAGGAGAAGTACAAGTGACTGAAAGTTTGACTCCAGACTGAAAGGGAGAAGGGGCTGGCTTATAGTCTTCCATGTGAAAATGGCGTAGAATATCACAAGAATACTTGGACTGGGAAAGGGAAATACCTTCCTTGGATTGCAAGACTTGAAGACCAAGAAAATAATGTAAGTGTCCTAAGTCTGTCATTTCAAACTTCTTTTTAAGGCTAGTCTTCTCATGGTTTATAAGGTTGGGATCACTACCAGTCAAGATAAGATCATCAACATAAAGAACAAGAATGATAAGGGACTTGCCCACTTTCTTGGTGTAGACAGTATTGTCAGAATGACACCTAGAAAAGCCATTTTCTACAAGAAAGTTATCCATTTTGGCATACCAAGCTTGAGGAGCTTGCTTGAGACCATAAAGGGATTTCTTAAGCCGACATACAAGGCTGGAGTCTGTTTGTATAAAGCCAATAGGTTGTTCCATATAGATTTCTTCATACAAGTCCCCATGCAAGAAGGCAGATTTAACATCCATCTGATGGAATTCCCATTTGAAAGAGGCAGCAAGGGAAAGAACAAGACAGATAGAGTTCATTTTGGCAATAGGGGAGAAGGTTTCAATGTAGTCAATTCCTTCAACTTGTGAAAAACCCTTAGCAACAAGACGAGCTTTATGTTTATCAACTTTCCCATCTGGTCCATACTTGGTTCTATAAACCCATTTGCATCTAACAAGTTTTCGTCCCTTTGGTAAAGGAACAAGATCCCATGTATCATTTGCCAATAATGAATGATATTCTTCATTCATAGTTGCTTCCCAATCTGGATGGCCTGAAGATAAATATTATAAACTTCAGGCAATTTATTAATAAAAGAATGAAAATTTACATAAGCTTCTCTCATGGACGGTTAACCTACAAATGACCCTCCATTTAAATAGAGATCATCGTAACTCCAAGCTTAATTCCAAATTTGAAAAATTTCGATGAGAGGGGCTCCGAAATATACTAGCACCCAGTCATGGAAATCCAAAGGGACCAAGGGTGTAGGGTTGATCAGAGTGCTTAAGTGCTAAGATGAAATTTTTGAGGATGGTGGCATTAGGACCCTTTTAATTTCTTTTTGAAATTCTCCTGGTGAAGAGGGCTTCGATATATGATGGCACTTGCTCATGAAGACTCAATATAACCAAAGGCTCGGACCAAGGCCAAGAACCCAAGAGTTATAAGGAAATCAGAAGGAAGCTATATCGGAACCTGATATCGAAAGGTTGGACCTCTGAGTAGAGCGATTTCAGAGCCTTGGAGTTTTGTAACTCCTTAACAATTGAAGTTCTTTGAAAATACGTAAGGTTGCCGAGAAGGGGAAATGCAAAGGAAATCATCGCAAAACCAAGGACCCCATGGACCCTTTCTCTCTCCTCAAGACATGACACATGGCAACAAATAATCGGCGCCAAGAAGCTGACAAGGCAGATGATGTCAGCTTGACATGGTAGCATGAAGGACACGTGGTAGTTAGTTTCAAAAATTTTGAGGCCTAATGGCGAACATATGGGTGACACGTGTCGCCAGTAAGGAGGCTCCACATGGATATGATGACGCCATGATCATGATGTCATTTCATAGGTCAGCATATCAGAGGGAGAGGCCATCGTAACTCTGTTTCAATTAGAATTTGAAGAACTTTAGCTGAGAGGGGCTTCGCTGTTAAATGCCGCCCGGCATGGGAAACCAAAGAACCAAATACGCAGAGTTGGGGCTGAGCATCAAGTGCTATTGAACCTTACTGGGGATGTGAATATTAGAACTCTTGTGAAATTTCTTTTCTGAAAACATTTCGATGGTGAAGGGGCTTTGATATGTGGTGGCGCCTGGTCATGAAAATCCAAAGGATGAAGGGAGAAGCTTGAATTATAAAGGGAGACAGACCCCTAACAGGAGCCCAAATGCTTTAGCACCCAAGCACCAAGCCTTCGATCACAACAACCAGTCCCATGTAGGAAAAATGGAAATTGGCTAGACAAAAGGAGTTGGGAGGCACTGGAAGGTTACAATTTCATAACGCTTATTTTAAAAGAGTTACAAAAGAGAAAGGCTCTAATATCGCAACCCCTCAATGCTAAGCCTTTGGTCACAACACCCAGTCCTATGGGATACACAAGAAGATGGCCATTGGAAAAGTAGCTAGGTGGAATCAGAACTTTATGATTTCAGAAGGTTATTTCAAATGAAGTTATGAGGAGAGAAAGGCTCCCATATTTCATCCCCTATTCTTTAAGCCTTTGGTCGCAAGAAGTTGTCCCATGGTTGAGAAGTGATAAAGGAGCTTAAGTAGGAGGAGCTTTGGGCGATCAGAGTTCTCTCTTTTTGTAACTATTTTTTAGAAGAGTTACGAGGTATATTGGGTTCTGATAAGTATGGCCTATAATGTATGCATATAGATGAGTCAATAGCTATTATTGTAAAGAACTATTAAGGCCACCACATTCGATCACTTCCGGATTAGCAAAGTGGGGAATTGAAGCAATTAAGGGGGAAAGAGAGAGGCATATCAGATAGGTAACTGAGGAGGAACGTCGTGGTAGGGACATGGCCTGATCCGAGACAATCACAGGAAATAAAATGGAGACATTTTTCTAAGACTATCATTTAATTTTCCAAATTTTTGTTATTTTGTAATTTTCACATTTTAAAGAAGGTATCAAATATGTTGTAATGATTGGGGTAGCAGAGCCTCCACATGCTGAGACATATAGTCGATCAGACAATTGGATCATGGATAAGATATTTTGTAACTATTTTTTTCAAGCTTCCCCTCTCCTTATAAATAGAGGGAAGAAACTCTTTAGAAAGGTTCCCAAATTCTGCATTCGAGGGGCCCGAATTTTGCTTTCGCAAGTTCTGAACTCTGTTTGTAAAGAAAGAGGTTCCACTTATGGGTCAATTTACTTGTTCATGAGGTGCTTGAGCTTATACAAATGTTAACTATGGTGGAATGGTGATTTAGAATCTATATTCAAATATTAATGAAGCAGTTTTCTTGATTCCAAGCGGAGTAATGTGCAATATGTTTTCCCTTTTGTAAATCATTTCATGTATGTTTTTCCTCCTATGAAATTGTGCAATGAAGCTACCAATTTCTCTCTCACTGATGGTTGCATGTATGTTGTGAAGTAGAAAACAATACCAGTGTAAATGGCATATTTACTTGTGTTATTTTATATCTTGCATTACCTGTGTGAGCACATATTTACTAATGTTGTTTGGTGCAATAATGTGTCCATGAGGTATAGACCTAAAAACCTTAAATTGTGCTCCACTATTTATGTGCTTTCACCTCCTTATTCTTCTATACTTCTATTGGAACTTGTTGCTTAGGAATATGTGTTTTATCCAACCCTCTACATCAAATTTCCTCATTTCTTTCCTCCTCTTCATCTCTACTACAATGCCAAATTAAGTTGCATTTTGTTGTATGCCTACCACCAGAATCAGGAAATTCCTCCTTGAGATGATTCATATCTACCCATATATATATTTACATATGTGTTTCTGCTTGAGTCTACCTTGGTGAAGGGCTATTGAACCAAGCTTTGAATTATCTTACCTCAAATTATGTGACATATGGAGTGTATTAGAAAGCCTCAGAGAATTTTCAAAGGCACTCCTCCAGTATGCCCTAGGCACTGACCCTTTATTTCAACCCAGGGGTTGTCTCTAGGAGGCTTCTACATCTTCTGAGGATTTTGTGACGTGAGATAGATAAAGATACAACATCGGATCAAAATAAAATAATAAAAATAAAAATAGAAGGTTAAAAAAAATAACATAATAGAATTCACCCATGTTACCGGCCCATGGTATGAGAAACCATGGTTTTGACCAATGGTATTCGTGTGGAATATAACCTATTTAAAAGGGGAGAAATAAACCTGCCTAGATGCATCTTAACTCCATGGAAAGGGATAAAAAATTATTTTACTAGTCTCAGTCCTTGTGGATTTGGAATTAAGATCTATCTAGTCCTATTTGTTTATGTTATTAAGCAAAGCGGTCAAATCTATTTTTGTCAATAAGTAAGGTGGTCAAATTCGGTAAAAGTAAAAAATTGAGTCATTAGCAGCGATATAAAGATTGAGCTATAAAATAAATTCTATGGTTACCTACCGAGACGCTTCTCATCTTTTTCACATTCCTATGACTCCTTAATTTTCTGTTGCATTCTCATTTTTCCCACTTTGTGTTCTATGAGTGACAATGCTGATTATAGAGATTGAAAATTGTTGAATGGAAAATGTTTACTTTTCCTTAAAAGATGTACTGCTAAATTGGTGATAATGGAGCTTAAAAAATGTACTGCTAAATTGATAACAATGGAGCTTCGTGGCAGTTGTCTCAAGCAAGTTTGTGAACATATTCCTTTTCTCCTTCTTGAATTGCAATCCCTCTATTGTTTATGATAATGGAAGAGCTTATGGTTTGAGTTCGGCTCTCATTTATTGATTGGGTTTATTTCTATTAAATAGAAATATTTTTTTAATATAATTCTACTTTAATTTTTTTAATTCTAAATTTACTTTCCAACTATATATGTTTATGTAGCAAGTTTAAGTAGATCATAAGCGACCTATTTGGCTTGCTTCATGTTTGAATGCCTATAAGCGACCTATTGGAATCCCCTTTTGCGAGAGACAAGCACCCTCATCTACTTGGATTTAACAATGTTCGCACATTTAAACACTATAATTCAAAATTTATAGTGGCGTTCACGTAGTCTTATGTAAATGATAAATAAACTGCTCAATGGTAATTTTTTTTTGTTAGTTTTATATAAATGTTAAAACGGATCAAGGGTAATTTTGTTGGGTTGTTGTGGGTGGTAATTTTGTTCGTTGGTTTTGTGTTAAGACCACTATATTGGTATAATAAGATATTTTAAGATTCGTAGAATAACATTGGTTATGTTAGAACTTTATGAAAGCTACAAACATATTGGGTAAATTAGTGTATCATTTTTGAAACCATATATATATGTGTGTGGAACTTTATGAAAAGCAATAAGCATATAAGAGAAATGGGCATAACTTTATGAACAATGTATGTGATTTTTTTTTCTTCGCATCATTTATAAGTAATCTCTATGATTTATGGCAACTTACAATCATGTTGTCTAAGCCTACATGTTTTATACTCATTTCTTTTTATTTTTACATTTTAGAAGCAATTCTTATTTCTTATTTTTACATTTTTAATAGAAAATTTTCTTATTTATTATTTTAATTTTTATATTTTTTGGGTTTAAGAATAATATTAAACCCAAGGGATTAATACTAAAAACTCAACAGATTTAAAACCCAACAGATTGATAATATAAACCTAAAAGAATAATGTTAAATCTAAGGGATTAATATTATAAATCCAAGGTATATAAATACTAAGATAAATATTATAAACTCAAATGAATAATAAACCCAAAAGATTATAAACCCAAGGGAATAATATTAAACCCAATCGATAAATATTATAAACCCAAGGAATATAAACCCTAAGATAAATATTTGTCACAATGCGACATTGGAATATGGTTGACCATGATTGGTTTTCATCTTGAGACAATGTTTGTCGCAATGCGATGTTGGATAATGGTTGACCATGGTTGATCTCCATATTGAGATTATCTGTGTCATAATGCGATGTTGAACCATGGTTGACCATGGATGACCATGGATGACCATGGCTGTGACAATGTGACATTGGACCAAGAGACATTCTTTGTCACAATGTGACCATGCTTGATGATGATTGACCATGTTTTACCATGGTTGAGACAACCTTCATCATAATGCGACGTTGGAACATGGTTGACCATGGTTGATTTTCATATTGAGACAATGCTTGTCACAATGCGACATTGGTTGATTTTCATATTGAGAAAATTTGTATTGCAATGTGATGTTGGACCATATGACCATGATTATAAACCCAATGGATTTATATTAAACCTAAATATTAATATTACAAACCCTATGAAGCCTTAGATTAATATACACTATAAATTGTTATTTTATAGGTTTTTTTAATAAAAATAAAAATAAAATATAGTGCAAACTCTTAAAAAGAAATGAATAATAGATAATGAGTTTTTCAAAAATAAAGTCATATAAAATAAAATTAAATGAAATAAGCATTTGTAAATTTAATAATTCATTTATTATAATCTCATTTGAATATATTAAATTTTTTAAAAACATATCATGTGAAACATTGTTGATGGAATTTTAAATCTATAAATTTACAATTTTTAATGTATGATATATTTCAAAAATTGATAATAATATTAGAAAAAAAAGAAGTAAATTTTATATTTTTACTTCATCTATTTTACTTATAATTAATTTACAATATATTGCATTTCTTTTAAAAATAAAAATACATTTCAAACATCAATCATAATTTCTAAATTTCATAATTTATTAATCATGGAGAAAATTATCATAGAACTTATTAATATAAACAATGTACTTCATAAGTAAAATATTTCAATGTTCTTTTTGCTGTCATTGTTTGGACGGAGGTCTCCATACTCTTTGGTGTCCCTTTTCCCTGTGACTCTGTCTCGATTATGGACAATTTCACTACTTGGTCTCTACATGCTAAGGCACACCAGACTATCCCACTATATGTGTTATGGGCATATACACGAAACATGCTTATTTTTGAAGACAAACAACCTCATGTCCAACTGGTGGTTTTGAACATTGTTAAATACTTCCAAGAAGTTGGCCCCTATTTCCACTTGGATCTTGGAAGGACTATCACACTGGTTGATCTAGATAACATCTTCCCCATCTGATTTTTTTATGGGGCTACCTCGGGGGGGCATTTGCGGCTTGGGATTTACCTTTCTCTTGATCCCATAATTCATTACCATTTCCATTGGCATGGTGGTGATGGTGAAAACTGTAGAGTGGAACTAATTTCACTATGGGGTGCACTGCAAGTTTCCTCATGGCTGGAAATGGACAACCTTCTGATCATGGGTGACTCACTGACAGTGATCAATTGGATTCAAGGGAAACACTCATTGGAGGTTCCCTCACTGTGCAACTGGATGCAGCAAACCCGTGATCTCGTGGCAACCTTCTCCATTGTCTCCTTTCAGCACGTATACCAGGAACAAAACACTTTGGCCGATGCACTTTCCAAACAAGGTCTTCCTCTTCCCCCTCACTTCATGGTCTATGAGTTGGAGGTTGATGGCTGGGAGTGATCACATGACTACTTTGTAATCTAATTTTGGGGTATCTTCCTAAATGTTTTCTAGTTTATTTCTTCTCGCACGAAAGTCTTATTTCTGCAGACTGTTCCACTTGATTGGACCAACTCTTAACATTGTCTGGTTTATAAATCATATTCCATTTAATGTTGCCGTGTATTGTGAACTAGTCTTGTTTTGAGTTTTTCTGATGTGAACAGAGTTTGTACTCTGCACCTCACTGGCCACACCTAGATTTGTTATACACCTGATATATGTATTCTAAACTTCTATAGGGGATAAAGTACCTTACCATTGTAAAACTTTCATACTTTAATGAATGGAAGTTTCTTTCTTTTCTTCTGAAAATATATATATATATAATTTCAATGTCATATTAAGTAAAATGTTTTAATTTCAACTAGTACATACAATGTCCTATATTTCCATTTTTGCAATGTCACATTACATTACAATTTATTGAACATTGCATTGTGACATAACAAAATTGGGATTTAATATTAGGGTTTATAATATTAGTGTTATTAGTATTTTTTTTATAATATAATGGTTTAATATTGGATTTAGAATTTCTAATAATTTGATTTAATGTTATGGTTGAAAATATTTATCCTAGGGTATCTTATATTGGGTTTTATAATGTTATGATTTTATATTAGGTTTTAATATTGTGAGATAGGAATGGTACAAAAATGTATCCAACATCACATTGTGAAAAACAATATCTCGATATGAAAATCAATCTAAAAATCATTATAGTAATGTTGCATTACGTTGCAATTTATTCAATGTTGCATTGTTACATTACAAAACTTGGGTTTATTAGTCCCTTAGGTTCTTAATATTAATCCCTTGGGTTTAACAATCCCTTGGGTTTATAATCCTTTGGGTATATAATATTAATCCCTTGGGTTTATTAATCCATTGGATTTATAGTATTAAACCCTTGTGCTTATAATATGAACCCTAAAGTTTATAATACTAATATTAGAGTTTATATTCCTAGGGTTTAATGTTATAGTCTTGGGTTTATAATCGCTCAAGTTTCTAATATTGATCCATTGGATTTATTAATCCTTTAGGTTTATAATATTGATCCTAGGTTTCTAATATTAATCATAAGGTTTATATTCCTAGGGTTTGATATTAATCCTAGGGTTTACAATATTAATCACTCAGGTTTATTGATCTTAAGTTTTATGTTCCCAGGGTTTAATGTTATTCCCTTGGGTTTATAATCTCTTGGGTTTTTAATATTAATCCCTTAGGTTTACTATTATTCCATTGGGTTCATAATCCCTTGAATATTTAGTATTAATCCCTTGGGTTTATAATATCAAGGGTTTAATACTATGACATTGTACTGGTACAAAAATATATCCAACATCACATTGTGACAAATAGTCTCAATGTGAAAATAATTTAACAATCATTGTTGCAATGTTACATTACATTGCAATTTATTCAATGTCACATTGTTACATTACAATACTTGTGTTTAATATAAGGGTTATAATATTAGGGTCTTTTAATATTGGGTTTATAACATTGAAGTTTAATATTGGGTTTATAATTTTTCATAAGGTTTAAAATATTAATATTAGGGTTTAATATTTATCCCTTGGCTTTATTAATCCATTACGTTTATAGTATTAATTATCCCTTGGGTTTATTATTCCCTTGGATTTATAATATTAATCCCTTGTGTTTATCAATCCTTTGGGTTCTTAATATTAATCTATTGGGTTTATCAATCCCTTAGGATAATAATATTAAATTCTTGGGTTCATTAAACCATTTGATTTATAGTATTTTCTTTTATTTTTATTTCTTTGTATCTCAGAGGAACCCAACAACCCGCCTAAAACATAACTACCAGTAAACCTCTCAGGGGCTATGATATGTCCTCCTCCCCATAGCGCGGGTGACAACAGGGAGGATTTGAACATGGATTTTGAGTTTCAATGATTTCACAATTCTCAGATTAACCAATTGAGTTGCCCCTCGAGACACTTGGATTAATAGTATTAATCCATTAGGTTAATAATAATACTCTTAGGGTTTATATTCATAGGTTTTAATATTAATCCTAAGGTTTAATTTTATTCCCTTTGGTTTATAATCCCTCTGATTTTTAATATTAATCCAATGGGTTTATTAATCCCTTGGGTTTATAATATTGATCCTAGGATTTCTAATATTAATCATAAGGTTTGTATTCCTAGGGTTTGATGTTAAGACTAAGGTTTATAATACTAATAGTAGGGTTCAATATTAATTCCTTCAGTTTAGAATCCCTTTGTTTTATTAATATTAGGGTTTATATTCCTAGGGTTTAATATTAATACTAGGGTTTAATGTTACTCCCTTGAGTTTATTAACCACTTGGGTTTATAATATTAATCCTAAGGCTTATAATATTAATCTTAGGGTTTAATATTTATTATAGGGTTTATAATATTTTCCTTAGGGTTTATATCACTTGGATTTATAATATTAATCTCTTGGGTTTATAATCCTGTGGATTTTTAGTATTAATCCATTGAGTTTATTAGTCCCTTGCATTTATAATAATAAACCCTTGGGTTTATTAGTGTAAGGGTTCATATTCCTAGGGTGTAATATTATTCATAGGTTTTATAATATTAATCCTCAGGTTTAATATAAATCCCTTGGGTTTATAATCGAAGTTTCTTGGGTTTATTAATCCATTGGGTTTTTAATATTAATCTCTTGGTTTTGTTAATCACTTGGGTTTATAATTCGTAATATTGGAGCTTATAATATTAATCTTAGGGTTTAATATTAATCCCCCGGGTTTATAATTTTAATAATCCATTGGGTTTATTAATCCCTTGAATCTTTAACATTAGTCCCTTGTGTTTTTAATATTAATCCTTAGGTTTATAATATTAATCACTCAGGTTTATAATATTAATCCTAATGTTTATAATATTAATCCTAATGTTTATAATATTAATATTAGTGTTTAATGTTTATTTTAGGGTTTATAATATTTACCTCAAGGTTTATATCCCTTGGGTTTATAATATTAATCCCTTGGGTTTAATAATATTCCCTTGGGTTCAGTATTATTTCCTTGGGTTTACGATCCCTTTGATTGTTAGTATTAATCTATTAGGTTTATTAATACATTCAATTTATAATAACAATTCCTTGGGTTTATTAATCTAAGGGTTTATATTCCTAGGATATAATATTATTCATAAGGTTTATATATTAATCTCTTGGGTTTTTAATGTTAATCCCTCAAGTTTTTAATATTAATCTAATGGGTTTAAAATAATAATCCCTTGGTTTTATAATATTAATCCTCCGGGTTTAGTATTATTCACTAGGGTTTATAATGCTTTCAATTTTTAATATTAACAATCCCTTGTATATATTATATTATTGATAATATCAATAATATTACCATATTATTATAATATAGTAATAATTATAATAATCTGTCATTATAATTTTTATAATTATTATCATAATTACAATATAATGATAATAATATTTTATAATATAATTATAATTATTAATATATCATTATTATAATTATATATTTATTACTATTACTATTACTATTATATTAAATCCATACGATTGATGCCTATTAGTGTATATCAACCACATTTACTAATATGGTTGTACATGCGATTGATATACACATATCATCATATATCAAACAAATTTATTAATTTGGTTGTCCTAGTAAGTATATTCATAAACATAGATGTAATTATGAATTTTTATTTAATTTATTTCTCATTGAAATATTTCTTTATGACAATCAATGCCCCTTACCCTTAGTCTTCGAGCCTTTCTTGTAATCTCACGTGTGACATTTGTGGACCCATTGGAAATAAGTTAATCTTCCTTGTCTTATTTGTTCTTGAACAATGGTACACTATGTACTTTACCTCCAATCCTCCTCTCCTTCTATATGATGTTAGAACATCTGCTGCATATGTATGAGCCTCCACCCTTGCTTCATCTAAAATTGGAGAATCCTGCTTGTGATGATCTTCCTATTGAAAAAGGGTTAAGTGAAAATTAAAATGAAATTTAAAGAAAATTGTCAACAACCAAATATACCGATAAGCAACAAAAACATTTAAACCAACATGTTGACAGTGTTGGATACCGCCAACATACAGGGGGTCTCCCCGATGTGACCTCCCAATTAGGCCTCACACAATTTTGAGTAGGAGCCCCATCCTGATTATCATCCCAATCACCATAGCCCTAAGGTTTTCGTTGGTTTCCATGGATAACATAAGAGATTATACACATAACCCTTGAGAAAGCAAGTAAGTTGACATTGTGAAACACCAATTGAAATGTGTAAAAGGAGAAATGAGACATTCATGAGAGGGGAGACAAGAGTGAGTCTCTAGAAGGAAAGTAATAGTATTGTCCTAATAGAGGCACATGGGAGAAAGGAAATATTTGTTAGTTATCCAAAGAAGTAGTTCACATAGACACAACAATAATTAAAGCAAATACAACATACATTCAACAAGACGATTACCAAAACCAATGAAATAGTTCAATTTATTTAGAACATATTAACACAACATATACCACAAGCATCTAAAGAATAGTATTGCAATATTCACAATACATCCATGAAAATGTTTTGCCTCAACGATATTTTGATTATTACGTGAAAGGTCCAAGTACACAATTACAATAGTGAAACACTAGATCCAATAATGGAGCATTAAGTCGCTTCTTACTTCTCCAAGGAATGATCTTCTCTCCTATGCCAAGCAAGAGAAGCCAAGGCTAGCTCTCCAAATCCTAAACCTATAAAAGACCTTTGATTGAGTTATGAGGTTTGTTTTATAAAAAGAGGATTGGCGTTTCATCTCCTCTTATGACTCTTCAGCTACTATCATGACTCTTGGACTCTTAAATGACCTTTGAAATTCTATATGACTCTTTTTTCCACATGTGTCTTTTCATATTTCACATGTGACTCTTGAACTTCCACACATTTAAATTTTGTCATTTTGAGAATTAAATCATTACATCCACATCATGTGTCAAGGCACATGGACATATATGACATTATGATGACACTTGTATGAGTCATAACTTGCCAATGGCGACATGGAACTTCATGATGATGTGGCAATGCCAACCTCTCATCATTTTTGTTGTGTATTTAGTTCTTCATGATACATCAAATCTTCATATTTATATTCACTCTCCAAATGGTGTTAGATCCATATGGGGACCTTTTGAGTTATCATGAAATTTCATCAACCTATCTTGATTTAGGATCTGCTTCATGTCTTCATGATGGTTCTTCTTTGCGATTTTTCTTTGTAAGTGCTTCTTTGCTTATTTTCCTTAACGTAGTCCTTAAGTGTCATATTGTCATGATGAGATGGTATACCTACCCTTGAAGACCATTCATGAGAAGTAAGAATCAGTCTTGAAATCATTTATCCTATCTCTAACTTGCTCATGGAAGAAGCTTATAGTGATGGGCTTGTGAAAGGATTGAAGAGAAAAGGCTTGTTGAAGATGGCATAGTTGAGCTCAATAGTGGCTGAGGGAAGGCACCACTTCTCATTACAACTGCGCCAAGTGTTATAAAGAGGGGATATTTAGGGTACAATGCGTTGGGAGGGTGCAAGATATAGTGTGATGAGCTTGCTTACTGAAATTGTGCCATGTGCTAGGCTCAAGAGAGAGGGAGATAGTGATAACACAGTTGAACTTAAAACTAACCGAGGGAGGCCCTGACTATGGAATAGAACTACAACACATGCCAAGAAGCTAGGGTAAGACTCAGTCTTAGTGTAGTGAGAGAGTCTAGTGGACAAGGTTTGATGCCTCATTGACTAGAACTATGAAATGTGCTATAATTGAGAGGAATGAGTATGGGAGGGTACAAATTTCTTCAGTAGTGATTGAGTGTCCACTAGAAGTGTGACCTGTGCTAAGGGATGCAGAAAAAGAAAGTATTGGGTGTAGTGAGGGGTTGCATTCAACAGTGAAGGGAGGACTAGGCACTACAATTGCGACATGCAATATAATTGAGAGGCAAGCTTCCAGGCTAGTGTAGTTTTCTTCTAGAGTGGCGCACTATTCACTATAACTATGCCCTACACTCAGGAAGGCTCACTAGAAGATGAGATTGTATAGTTCACTGAGGGAGGTAGTAGAATGCAAGCCACCTTTCCTAATAAATTATCATTGCACTGTGAGAGACAAAGGACCTTTGTATGACATAATTTTCTTTTGCAAGGGGCAGCTAGAAATTCTCTATGCACTATCCAAGGTAGAACATACCAAGTCTCAATGAAATCAGTCAATGAATGCAACAAGGGTTAGTGACCATGCTTTGAAGTTACTCAATGTGCAACCCTAGGAGATGACCTTGAATAAGACTTAGTGCAAAAGTATGGGAGGGAAAGGCTTCATCAAAGAGGCTCATGGATAGACTATGCTAATCACCTAGTAAGAGAGTTGATTGCTTCACAACTTGCACTAGACATGAGCACCAAGAAGAGCTCCAAAATGGCTAAGTATGGGACTTGTGTAGTGAGAGAGAGAGTCATCTTAGTAAGAATCAAACACCGATCACACACATAAATTCCATAAATACAAGCCAGAAGAATGCACAGGACTCATGAACATCAATCACACCTTGAAAAATAAAAAAGTGGCACTTATTTATAAGTGTGACAGTTGAAACACCACATTGTGACACTTAGAACACAAATTATGACAAAAGTGTTGATTTTGATCAGAAAGGATTCTAAGTTATAGGGATGTGTCCAATATATATCCTTATGATATATTGCACCATATAATGTGGAAGAGTGTGTTAGGACTACCTCTAGTGATATGAAAAGGTGCAACAAATATAAGAGTTGTATTAGTTAAGAGCGACACTTGCGCACAAATAAAAGTGAAAATAACACATGAAAATATAAAGAACATGAACGTGACACATTCCATAGCTAAGATAACATGAAAATGACACTTGTTAAAGAAAAATAAATCAAAAGTGATAGTCATGAAAGTGAAATCGACACTTGAGAAAACAAAGGCGCACCAAAGTGATAGCTTAGAAAACTCACTAGAATTATAAGACAATTACAAATTAAGTGAGGACGACTCTCAATGGAGAGTGCACACTGACATTCAACATGGGTTGCATAGTACACTATCCTCATGAATTGTGTAGGCACTTCCAATGTTGATTACCAAGCCTTACTTTCAACAATTGCGTTATGCTTATCTAAGCTTGCATAGAAAGATGCATATTTGTGAATTCATTGAGGATTTATGAGAAAGTGATCATGACACTTCGAATCTGAGAAGAAGAATTGATCTCTTAGCAAATAATAAATCAACCATGAAGTGAATATGGGACAATAGATCGTAAGATCCTTAATAGGCTCCAAAATTCAAGTGTAAGCAAAATATTGGAAGGTGTTGATTTCAATGTCAACACTTGACAACACACTCGTAGAACTCCAACTTATTTGTTTATTTTTTATTCTTAGGTGTAATGTCTCAATATTTCAGGAAGTATTGATTCGCTATGTATATTACCCTAAATTTTCTACTGATCATGATTAAAGATATAGTCTCTTTCTTTTCTCATCTTGAAACACGTCGACATAAGACTAGTCATATCTTAACTATTTTGATAGGGGATACAAATAATAAGTGTACTGAGTTTTTGATAATTAGAGTTAAGCACATTCCCCTGCATTACTCCACTACCAACAAGCTTGTTCAGTACCTCGGTGGAGTCACCTCAAAGAATCACAAGCATTGCTTCATTGCCAACAGACTTGTTCAATACTCCAACGAATTCACTTGCTTCACCTCTCAATGCAGGAAGCCTTTATATTCTTCACCTCTTTATTTAGTTACTAATACAATGTGGAGACACACTTATTTATTTTGAATGTGGAAGGGTGATCTCATATTAATTATTTTCAAGGGAGCTTGTTCCTTCTTTTAGGGATTTGAAAGATATATAAAATTGATGTGATCATTTAAGTTTTCTCTTTTCCCTTATCTACTCTATTAAGTTGACAGGTCGAAACACCATTCAAAACAAGGCTGAGTTAGAAATCAAGATCCTAAATAGATACGAGTTTTGTAGTTCGACCAAGGGATTTCCATCCAGACAAAATCGTATTTTCCATCCAGACATCATTGAATTTAAAGATATACAAACCCAAATAAATAAGAGGATAATAGATTAGCCCAGAGTTGTTCGTTATCACAATTTCCCGTTTTAAGCCTCCCTACATTGTCTTTTGAGCTAAAAGGAACACCTTTCATGCAAAGTCTTATTAAACAAAACATAAAAGAAAAGTCATGAAAAAAACAAAAAACAAGACCAAAACCAAAAGATAAAAGTAAATACATAACGAAGTTGAAAAGCAAGATGTAGAATAGAAAATAAGAAAATGAAACAAATGAAGAGACTAGATGGAAATAAAGTGCAGGATGATTCAAAGAAGGAAACTAGAATGCAATTAGACCTACGCCTAACCTGACTAGCTAGAAGGTCAGGGCCAAGTGTAATAAAATTTACAATGTAGCCTCCATAACTGTTCCTGACCCGCAGACCCAAATATATGAATAATTAAAACTGATATAAATTAGTTTGCAATAGAGAAGATAAGGACTTGAATAACTTGCACAAAAGTTGGAAAGTATTTTTGAAAGGCAGAAAGATGATTCATAACAACTAAGCTTAACCAATCAGAAACCTTACCTTTTCAATTAGAAGAACAATTTAACAAACCTCAGAAGCTTCTCATGGATGTACCTTAATCTATATTGTCCTCCTTAGTAAACATCAGAAAAGATAGAAGCTTGCTATTAGAAATATGGCTTTATAAGTAAGATGCTTCCAGCAAATCATGGATTCGATCATGAAATCTAAAAAAATCCTTTTGAAAACCGTGAAACTCTTGGGAGAACAACATTTAAATTAGCATATCCACACCCTAAGAAGAATACCATTCTCACAAAAATATAGAAGAATATGTCAAATGAAATCCAATGTCCATATCAACGTAAGGTTTTGATCTGTTGAATGATACAAGAATTGAATGCTCCCAAAAAAGATTGATTGGGCCACAAAAAAACTGACTAGCTTTATGAAATCCATGATAAATATTAGGAGTTGATTTTTCACCAAAGCACTTAGCAGATATGAACTCTTTCACCAATGGTGATCTTTATTATGATAAAGAAAACAATAGGATTCATCACTTTGTGCATCCATGAAAGATATACATTCCAAACCCAAGTTAGATATAAGAGATTTACATGAAGATGAATTAATTAAAGTAGAATCCTCTATCTTATCAGAAACCAAATCTTGAAAGTTAGGAAAAATATATTTGAAATAACGAAAATATTTTAAGAAAAAACTTATATCCAGTGAAACCATGTAGAGAAAAGTGTTTTGCAAGAAAATCCATATCTGACCTAGTTTGGTGATCTTGCAAATATTGCAAGAACCTGACATAACCATCAATGAAAGTTGAAATTTCTCAACTTCCTAACAAGTACCAAAACTTTCAAGCCTTATAGAATTGGATTTTGAAGTTTGGTTTAGATCATGCATGGTATGTGGATAACCGCTACCAATAATTTTAACAAGACCACTACTATATGGATGGTAGCTATCTATATCACGGGTTCAATCATATTTTCCAACCTCAAAAAAAATATTACTTAAGTCAAAAGATTCTCCTAATTGTAAATCTAAATATGGATAGATGAGAGAAATCTTATGACAAACTAAATTTAAGAAGTTGTCCCGATGCAAGACTAAAGATAATAAGGGATGGAATGGTTGCTTGGTGATTTCCTTACCTTCTTCTTCATCATGGATAACCTCACTACCATGTTTCAATTCAATATTTTGTAAGTTAAATGGCATATTTTTTACAAGCAATAGGATGTAAGAAATAATGGGCTAAAGAAGAAGTTTCCATGAGAAAATCTTCTATGACCAAATCAGATTCTAGATCTAAATATTTCAAACCAAAATATCCTTAAGAAACCGAAAGATTAGTAGGTGGACTTGGGAATTCATTATCATATACACCAATAGAGTCATCATCTTTAGAATGATGTCTACCCAAGGCTCTATATTGATTAGGCAAATTGATCTCATTTGATTTCTTACCAAGAATACTACGTTCTAAATTAGCCGAGAATCAAGGAACGCCCACTTAAAATAGAGAGTTTTGAAAAAAAAGTGGGATCAAAAGAACACTAACATTTCTGCTACTCTAATTGTGAAATGTGGATACCTTTTTTTTTGGTCAAATAAGAGTGGAGCCTTCAATTAACTGAAAACTTTATTACATATGGTACATGTCTTTACAAGTGTAAAGACCAGTAAAAGAGAGACTCGTTGATGAAAACAAACAACAGGGTCAACAATACCCTAAACATCACACAACAAAACAAATTTACCCTCTTTTACCGAAAGACTAACTTCGGATAAATGCCCGTCGTCGGTCTGGTTCTTGATCCGGCGGTTGACACAACATCGCTTCGGAAACTTGCACACCCCTTAACCGCTTTCTGGACCCGATATCATCAATCGACCTTTGGTCTATAAAAGTTTGGGTTTGCTCTTAGCCTTAACCTCCCTCCACTTTGAAACCCGATAACCAATCAAAAAGCATCGCGCTAGAGACTTGCGCACCAGTTAACCGCAATTCAAACCTGATATTGTCAATGAACCTTTGGTCTATAAAAGTTCAGGTCCACTCTTAGTCTTAACCTCCCTCCACTTTGAAGCCTGATATCCAATCAAAAAGCATCGTGCCGGAGACTTGCACACCACTTAACCGCAATCCAGACCCGATAAGGAAAATGAACCTTTGGTCTATAATTTTCGGGTCCACTCTTAGACTTAACCTTCCTCTACTTTAAAACCCGATATCCATTCGATGATCGCAGGTGCTTAAAACCTACGGTCTGCACCTATTCCACTAGCACACGAGTTACGGGTAGCTGAACCCTCGTAAAGGCACATGGCGTCAACGCAAAATAATTAAGATCAACGGTTAGGATTAAAAGCGTCACTTCAATAAGGTTCAAGGACTTCCGCCCTCTCCTACTCCCGCTACTCCCGCTTATATTTTCCACCAATTATGTCCATTGATCTTCCATGATCTAACGACTCCTGTGCATAATTACCCCACCTCTTTGTCATTCTCTTCACTTCGTGTTTATGTCATTCCTTCATCTTACCTATTCATCCTTCTCTTCACTTCGGGTTTGTGCCATTCCTTCATCTCCCACTGGTCTTCCTCCTACTCATTCTTCATTGGTCTGTAGATTCACCATGTCTTTTTCTGCCTGTCATTGACAATCATCGTGCACGTTTCCAGAGGGTATAGACTCCTAGTCATACCAAATATAGCTTTCCTTACATAGCACCCCTTCATTCACCAGATGATCAACTAACATATTGGCTTTCCTTCTCACATGAACAAAGCTAACTGTTCTTAGGGTTTGCAAGTGGGAATGAATACGTTGAAAGACCTGCGAGAGCCTCCAATGTTTCGACACTTTTCCATGTGTCGTTCCATTACACATTTTCTTGGCTGCATTAATGACCAGTTCAAAGTCAGCTTCAATGATGGCGTTGTGTAAATTTGCCTCCATCAGGATTTCCAGGCACTGCTCTAAGGCCATAAGCTCCACCATGTTATTTGTGGCAGTCCCCAAATGACTATGGAAGATATTCTTTATGCGCCCCTGCTCATCTCTTATGACACCGCCATAGCCAGCCATCCTTGGGTTGCCCTTAGAGGCCCCATCTATATTGATTTTCAAAAAACCAGGAGGAGGAGGTTGCCAGATATCTTTACCAGTAGTTGTTTTTCTCACACCCTTGCCAACGCCTTGGGGAACCAGAGAATGGAGACCCAACTGCATCAATATGCGAGCATCCTGGGGCGAAGGGAGGTCCTCAAGAATTTTCCAAATAAGGGCTCCTACTATATCTTTAAGCTGTTGTAAAATTTGGACAATGATACTTTGGGTCGAGCCTATTTTGTTCTTGAAAATCCTGCCATTGTGTTCTTTCCATACATCCCAGATAATAAAGCCTAGAACTAGAGTCCAAGATTTTTTAATGATTTCATTACCTGAGAAGTCTTTCCTCCAATTCTTCAAAGTGTTTGTAATGCTGAGTCTGTCCCTGTATGTTTGCCTAAAGACTGAGGCCGCCTAATCCCACATGGTAGAGGTAAAGGGGTAGAGGTTTAGTAAACGCTCCATCATCTCCTCCTGTAAGCCACATAGATGGCATTTAGATGGGCCAACAAATCCCCTTTTCATGGTGAACCAACCACATAAACAATTTGATTTTCATCCATTGCGGGTTCTTCCAAAGATCATTCCAAATCTGATCAGAGTTTGGATAATCAAAACCTAGGGCCATGCATTTAGCTTCTTTGAGGTTAAAAGTGCCTTCGGTGTTTCGTCTCCATCTCAGTTGGTCAGATGTGGAAGACACCAAAATCTTCCTCTATTCCAAGTCAAGAGCAAGGGAGTCTACCTGGTCCCTCAAAGGACTCTCTTCACTGTAACCAAGATTCTTCCACATTCTCCATTTACCATTGTCCCGTACCTGATCCCAGAAGTCATTTACCATAAGTAAACCTTTGTTATCAGTGTCATTTTTGAGAGAAGCTAATTCTTCTCTAAAAAAATTTGGTTCCTGCTGCCAGTTATCCTCCCAAAACCGTGCAATGTTCCCATCTCAGATCTCCCAGAAACTATGCTGCTGGACAATGGCTCTATTTTCCCAAGCAAGGTTCCAAATGTGGGAGCCCTTGATTAGTCCTGACATTCTGATACAATCCCTCTCCTGCCAGTTATTTTCATATTTCTGCTTCCAAAGCTTAGCCCAAGGGGTAGCCGATTCATTGAGCCATCTCCACCAGAGTTTGGCTCCCGATACTCTGCTGAGGATTTCAGGGTCATGAAGCCCCAAACCACCTTGGGCCTTAGGTTTGTAGAGCTTATCTCAAGCCACCAAAGCCCACTTCTTTTTCTTTTCCCCTTTGCCCCAAAGAAAATCTCTTTGAATATTCCTGATCTGTTACATAACTCCTTTAGGAGCAGGAAGAGTTGACAACATGAAAATGGGTATGGCCTACAGGATAGCCTTTGTAAGCACAAGACGCCCTGCCAAATTCAAAGACCTGCAAGTCCATTTCCTGATCTTGTCCTGAAGTTTGTTAATTACCGGCTCCCACACTCCCTTGCTTAGAGGTTTGTCTGTAAGAGGCATTCCAAGGTACTTAGAAGGTAACTGATCCCTTTGAAACGCTATAATTCTTTGTTGCCCCCCTTGGACTCCCCTGGCGGCGCAAGAATGGGCGACAACAAACTGGGGTCCAATCCGGTGATACCTTTGAATAAATAAGATAATCAGGCTCCACACCCAACAAAAATTATCTTCTAATGAAGAATACAATCTTAGTCATAGTAGAGATATTTTTCTTCTTCATTCTTACACTTTGTTGACTCAAACTCTTTCACTTCTTCAGTAATGTGGGCTTCTTCCCTATTCCTCTTATCCTTACTATGTTTAGGACAATCTCTTCTATAATGCCCAAGTTGTTGACATTCATAACATCTTTCCTATCCATGTTCCTCCTTTTCTTTTGAGGAACGAACTTTCCAAATTTCCCTTTCTTTATTCCCATAGAAACATATGCTTGATTCTGCTCATTTGGTCTGACATCAATCTTTTCCTTTAGTTTGGTTTCTTCCATCTTACAGAGTGACCATAGATCTTGGAATGGAGTAGTTTCTTTCTTTCCATATAAACTTGAAATGAAGTTACCCCATTCTTCAGTTAGTGCATTTAGTACCACTGTGGTCATCTCTCTATCAGACATGACTTCTCCTAGCTCTTGTAGTTGATCTTGCATTTCTAATATCCTCATAAAGTATGAGGCTATTCCATCTTCCTTGGATATATTCAGTTTGTAGAGTTATTTCCTTAATCAAATTACTTCTCCTACAATACTTATTGAAAACAACTCTACCAATTTGTCATATATATTTTTTGCAGTCTCCAACTTTGATACATATGGGATTAGAGAGTCTTTATAGATTCTATAAGAATCCTCTGGGCTCTCACTTATCCCTTCATGAATCTAGCATGTGCTTAAGTATCTTCCTTTCGAGGCTGGTTATTGATCCCTTTATGTGAAGCATGACCTCATTCTAAAAAAGATTTATGTTTTTCCTTTTCTTCCATGCAAGGAAATTTGCAGCCCTAACCAATTTAGTGCTTTCCTTTCAAAAAGACATTTTGTTATTATTAGATATAGTCATAGACTTTCTTGAAATATTGATGCTTGCTTCCTTCTTAATCTTGATGTTGATAGATGATTTTATTCTTGAAATATTGATAAGAGAAGGTTTGAGTCACGATCCTTCTTGAATGGTTGGATGGCTTGGAGTTATTCGACTTGCTTTTACCTTTCTATGAAGCTCAATTCTTGTGCGCCAACTTGCTTTGAATGCACCTTTCTGACTTCAACACCTAAGCTATGATTCCATGTTGAGAAATCTAGGGAATGTAAATTTAAGAGATTTCTTTGCTTGATAATTTCTTGTGATATAATTTTACTTCTTAGCTTATGTTCTTTTCTTCGTTATGTATTATTGTGTTTTTTTCATCAAGAAAATTACTAATAATAAAAGGCAAGTGACATAGTATGTAGGCTTGTTAGCCAGGGCCAAAACCTCTCACCTCTTGAGAGGAAAAATTGATCGAAATTCTTCTTCTAGATCTTCAATTGACAAGTACCAAGACAATGACATGGACCCTTGACTCTAGTATGCTCCCAAGAACCTTGTCACTAACCTTGATGCTCTGCCTCTTCCCTTCCTCAACTTCCTTCTAGATCTTGAACTTCTCTCCTTGACTTCTTCTAAAGAGCCTCGATCTCTATCCTTCACACTTATTCTTCTCGAGTAACACTATAGAGAAACTCGGTCTCTATAATGTTACTGGCTTCCTCTAGAGAACCTCAGTCTCTAGATCCCAATATCAGCCTCCCATAACAAGTACCCTAGAAGAGACTTTCCTTCAATTTCCCAGAAGAATACCTTCTTCGCTGTCCCAAAATAATAACTTTTCACTCTACCGAGAAGAATACCTTTTTGATATACCCAGAATAATACCTCCTTCATTGATCCAGAAAAACCCTTCTTCGCTGCCCCAGAAGAATCTCTTTTATCTTATATTCTCACTTCTCTTTGTAGCCCCTTCTTCACACTTCTCCTTAACCCCTTCTTTGCACTTCTTCTTGACCGAATACAAGTCAATTTTCTTGCTTCTAACGGAGGCCAAGGTATCTATATATACACCTCATCATATGTCCTTTAGTCCAACATGACTGCTAGAGATTAAGCCGACTTCTTCTGATATGGTATTCCATAGTTGTAGGCCAACTTGAGGAGGATAGGTGACAAGGTCTTGGAGGATACTTTCCATATACAAGATTGACCTTCTACAAAGTGTAACATTACTTCATTACATGAAAATGAATCTAACATTTTATGACTAGATGAAAAATAAATCCTAAAGACTCTCAATGGGAGTCTTGACTCAAAAACAAAATCTCTTGCTCATGGAACCCATGAAGAAAGTAAATATAATAATTTGATTTTTATTCTTTACTTCTCATTACATAAAATCATAATTACATGTCAATGTGAAGACCAAAACTAGTTACACTTTTCCACAGTTCGGGAGCCAATCATATCAGAAGTGTAGGAAGAAAAGCATATCATAACTTTGGCGTATCGAAGGTCAGTTTTTTGGAGGATTGAAAGCCTTGGGACCCAATTTTAATTCCTTTTAGAAACTTTACTATTAAGAGGGGCTCCGATTTAGGCTGGAACTTGGTCACAAAGACTTCAAACTACCAAGGGTGCAGGGCTAGCTACTGAGCATTGAGAGATTTGAGCCCATCAGAAGCGGAGGTTATCGTAACTTCCATGTTAATTCCTCTTTGAAAAGTTCTGACGAAATGGGGCTTTCGATACAGGTTGGAACATGGTTGTAAGAGATCCAAAAAACTCATATCCAAGAAAAGATTTAACACTGAGAGATTTGGGCCCATTGGAAGCGGAGGATATCGTAACCTCAATATAAATCCCAGTTTGAAAAGTTCCAATGTGAGGGGTTCTGATATAGGCTGGCACTTGCTCACAAGAATTCCAAAGAAGAAATAGAATAGAACAAGGCGGGACTTCAAAGTATTTTATATTGGAACATTGGAGTTTCATACCTCCCGAAAAATGCGTCATTTTAAAGTGTCGAAATCTTGGAGGAAAGGAGAATACACAGGAAACCTTTGAAAATCCGAAGACCCCAGGGACCTTTCTCTCTCCTCCAAAGAAGACACCTAGTAGCAGATAGTTGGTTCTGGCCCTGATAGGGAAAATTACGTCAACATGACATGGTGGGATAAGGACACATGATAGGAAATTTCGGAATTTTGTGGGGGTTGAGGGGACAAATCTGGGTGACATGGATCACCACTTAGGAGGCACCATGTGGAGGTGATGACGTCAACATGATGTCATTGTAGAAGTCTGCATTTTTTAGGATGGTGGCCATTGTAACTCTGTTTTAATTCCTTTTTGAAAATATTCTGATGGACGGAGCTTTGAAATCAAGTGACAGTTGGTCACAAAGACTTCAAAGGACCAAGGGCGCATGGCTAGGGACTTAGTATCAAAATCTTTGAGCCCATAGGAAGTGGGAGTCTGTAGGAATTTACAGAGTAAGTTCCTCAGACAGAACACCAAAGGACACCACTCACAAACAGATCACATATCAATACACCAGTACTTTTGACGTGGTTAAAACCCTCAAAGAGGGAAACAGTCCACGGCCTGAGCCAACACGACCACTTCAGGCAATTTATTAATAAAAGAATGAAAATTTACATAAGCTTCTCTCATGGACAGTTAACCTAGAAATGACCCTCCATGCTCTTTAAATAGAGATCATGGACCAATCGGGTGTTAAGCCATGGATCAAGTGTCGGTAATACCGAGGAGAGAATGGACTGTCGGATCACTACATATCGTGACCGTCAGATTGTAAGTTACAAAATGTACATAGTAAAGAAACACAATTTACCTAACTCTATACTAGACCAAGTTATACTTAACTATTTCCTATGTGTCGGAATATCCTAACATCCCCCCTAATAACAACTTGGGATAGGATTGAAGGATTTACAAATATGACACAATAGGAGAAGGAAGGAGGCACTAGAGCCTATCCCCCCTTAGTGACAACATCCTGAACTCCAACCATAAATCAAAGTTTAGTGAACTTCACCTCTGTGAGAGCCTTTGTAAAGATGTCTGCAACTTGATCATCTGTTGAACAATATTGCACTTCAAGAACATGGTCGTGGATGAGCTTTCTGATGAAGTGCATATGCAGTTCAATGTGTTTGCTGCGCTGATGTTGGACTGGATCTTTGTATAGTTGAATGGCACTTTGATTATCACACCAAAGTGTAGTTGGATGTTGCTGCTTAAAGACAAATTCTAACAGGATCTGACGAAGCCACAATGCTTCCTTACTAGCTTCTATGGCGCCACGATACTCTCCTTCTGCTGAAGAAAGAGAAATTGCACCTTGTTTCTTGCAAGCACATGTAATAGGTCCTGAACCAAGAGTGAACACATAACCTGCAGTAGACTTCCGATCATCAGGGTCACCAGCCCAATCGGAATCAGTGAAACCAACCAATAGAGGAGATGCTTCGGTACTGTAATGAATCTCAAACTGAACTGTACCTCGAACATAACGAAGTATTCTTTTAGCTGCTTTCCAATGACTTTCATGTGGGTTTTGCATAAACCGAGCAACAAGGCCAACAACAAAGGAAATGTCAGGACGAGTATGGGTTATATACAAAAGTTTTCCTACAATTTGACGGTATAAGGTAGCATCAACTTGAGGAGAAGTACAAGTGACTGAAAGTTTGACTCCAGACTGAAAGGGAGAAGGGGCTGGCTTATAGTCTTCCATGTGAAAATGGCGTAGAATATCACAAGAATACTTGGACTGGGAAAGGGAAATACCTTCCTTGGATTGCAAGACTTGAAGACCAAGAAAATAATGTAAGTGTCCTAAGTCTGTCATTTCAAACTTCTTTTTAAGGCTAGTCTTCTCATGGTTTATAAGGTTGGGATCACTACCAGTCAAGATAAGATCATCAACATAAAGAACAAGAATGATAAGGGACTTGCCCACTTTCTTGGTGTAGACAGTATTGTCAGAATGACACCTAGAAAAGCCATTTTCTACAAGAAAGTTATCCATTTTGGCATACCAAGCTTGAGGAGCTTGCTTGAGACCATAAAGGGATTTCTTAAGCCGACATACAAGGCTGGAGTCTGTTTGTATAAAGCCAATAGGTTGTTCCATATAGATTTCTTCATACAAGTCCCCATGCAAGAAGGCAGATTTAACATCCATCTGATGGAATTCCCATTTGAAAGAGGCAGCAAGGGAAAGAACAAGACAGATAGAGTTCATTTTGGCAATAGGGGAGAAGGTTTCAATGTAGTCAATTCCTTCAACTTGTGAAAAACCCTTAGCAACAAGACGAGCTTTATGTTTATCAACTTTCCCATCTGGTCCATACTTGGTTCTATAAACCCATTTGCATCTAACAAGTTTTCGTCCCTTTGGTAAAGGAACAAGATCCCATGTATCATTTGCCAATAATGAATGATATTCTTCATTCATAGTTGCTTCCCAATCTGGATGGCCTGAAGATAAATATTATAAACTTCAGGCAATTTATTAATAAAAGAATGAAAATTTACATAAGCTTCTCTCATGGACGGTTAACCTACAAATGACCCTCCATTTAAATAGAGATCATCGTAACTCCAAGCTTAATTCCAAATTTGAAAAATTTCGATGAGAGGGGCTCCGAAATATACTAGCACCCAGTCATGGAAATCCAAAGGGACCAAGGGTGTAGGGTTGATCAGAGTGCTTAAGTGCTAAGATGAAATTTTTGAGGATGGTGGCATTAGGACCCTTTTAATTTCTTTTTGAAATTCTCCTGGTGAAGAGGGCTTCGATATATGATGGCACTTGCTCATGAAGACTCAATATAACCAAAGGCTCGGACCAAGGCCAAGAACCCAAGAGTTATAAGGAAATCAGAAGGAAGCTATATCGGAACCTGATATCGAAAGGTTGGACCTCTGAGTAGAGCGATTTCAGAGCCTTGGAGTTTTGTAACTCCTTAACAATTGAAGTTCTTTGAAAATACGTAAGGTTGCCGAGAAGGGGAAATGCAAAGGAAATCATCGCAAAACCAAGGACCCCATGGACCCTTTCTCTCTCCTCAAGACATGACACATGGCAACAAATAATCGGCGCCAAGAAGCTGACAAGGCAGATGATGTCAGCTTGACATGGTAGCATGAAGGACACGTGGTAGTTAGTTTCAAAAATTTTGAGGCCTAATGGCGAACATATGGGTGACACGTGTCGCCAGTAAGGAGGCTCCACATGGATATGATGACGCCATGATCATGATGTCATTTCATAGGTCAGCATATCAGAGGGAGAGGCCATCGTAACTCTGTTTCAATTAGAATTTGAAGAACTTTAGCTGAGAGGGGCTTCGCTGTTAAATGCCGCCCGGCATGGGAAACCAAAGAACCAAATACGCAGAGTTGGGGCTGAGCATCAAGTGCTATTGAACCTTACTGGGGATGTGAATATTAGAACTCTTGTGAAATTTCTTTTCTGAAAACATTTCGATGGTGAAGGGGCTTTGATATGTGGTGGCGCCTGGTCATGAAAATCCAAAGGATGAAGGGAGAAGCTTGAATTATAAAGGGAGACAGACCCCTAACAGGAGCCCAAATGCTTTAGCACCCAAGCACCAAGCCTTCGATCACAACAACCAGTCCCATGTAGGAAAAATGGAAATTGGCTAGACAAAAGGAGTTGGGAGGCACTGGAAGGTTACAATTTCATAACGCTTATTTTAAAAGAGTTACAAAAGAGAAAGGCTCTAATATCGCAACCCCTCAATGCTAAGCCTTTGGTCACAACACCCAGTCCTATGGGATACACAAGAAGATGGCCATTGGAAAAGTAGCTAGGTGGAATCAGAACTTTATGATTTCAGAAGGTTATTTCAAATGAAGTTATGAGGAGAGAAAGGCTCCCATATTTCATCCCCTATTCTTTAAGCCTTTGGTCGCAAGAAGTTGTCCCATGGTTGAGAAGTGATAAAGGAGCTTAAGTAGGAGGAGCTTTGGGCGATCAGAGTTCTCTCTTTTTGTAACTATTTTTTAGAAGAGTTACGAGGTATATTGGGTTCTGATAAGTATGGCCTATAATGTATGCATATAGATGAGTCAATAGCTATTATTGTAAAGAACTATTAAGGCCACCACATTCGATCACTTCCGGATTAGCAAAGTGGGGAATTGAAGCAATTAAGGGGGAAAGAGAGAGGCATATCAGATAGGTAACTGAGGAGGAACGTCGTGGTAGGGACATGGCCTGATCCGAGACAATCACAGGAAATAAAATGGAGACATTTTTCTAAGACTATCATTTAATTTTCCAAATTTTTGTTATTTTGTAATTTTCACATTTTAAAGAAGGTATCAAATATGTTGTAATGATTGGGGTAGCAGAGCCTCCACATGCTGAGACATATAGTCGATCAGACAATTGGATCATGGATAAGATATTTTGTAACTATTTTTTTCAAGCTTCCCCTCTCCTTATAAATAGAGGGAAGAAACTCTTTAGAAAGGTTCCCAAATTCTGCATTCGAGGGGCCCGAATTTTGCTTTCGCAAGTTCTGAACTCTGTTTGTAAAGAAAGAGGTTCCACTTATGGGTCAATTTACTTGTTCATGAGGTGCTTGAGCTTATACAAATGTTAACTATGGTGGAATGGTGATTTAGAATCTATATTCAAATATTAATGAAGCAGTTTTCTTGATTCCAAGCGGAGTAATGTGCAATATGTTTTCCCTTTTGTAAATCATTTCATGTATGTTTTTCCTCCTATGAAATTGTGCAATGAAGCTACCAATTTCTCTCTCACTGATGGTTGCATGTATGTTGTGAAGTAGAAAACAATACCAGTGTAAATGGCATATTTACTTGTGTTATTTTATATCTTGCATTACCTGTGTGAGCACATATTTACTAATGTTGTTTGGTGCAATAATGTGTCCATGAGGTATAGACCTAAAAACCTTAAATTGTGCTCCACTATTTATGTGCTTTCACCTCCTTATTCTTCTATACTTCTATTGGAACTTGTTGCTTAGGAATATGTGTTTTATCCAACCCTCTACATCAAATTTCCTCATTTCTTTCCTCCTCTTCATCTCTACTACAATGCCAAATTAAGTTGCATTTTGTTGTATGCCTACCACCAGAATCAGGAAATTCCTCCTTGAGATGATTCATATCTACCCATATATATATTTACATATGTGTTTCTGCTTGAGTCTACCTTGGTGAAGGGCTATTGAACCAAGCTTTGAATTATCTTACCTCAAATTATGTGACATATGGAGTGTATTAGAAAGCCTCAGAGAATTTTCAAAGGCACTCCTCCAGTATGCCCTAGGCACTGACCCTTTATTTCAACCCAGGGGTTGTCTCTAGGAGGCTTCTACATCTTCTGAGGATTTTGTGACGTGAGATAGATAAAGATACAACATCGGATCAAAATAAAATAATAAAAATAAAAATAGAAGGTTAAAAAAAATAACATAATAGAATTCACCCATGTTACCGGCCCATGGTATGAGAAACCATGGTTTTGACCAATGGTATTCGTGTGGAATATAACCTATTTAAAAGGGGAGAAATAAACCTGCCTAGATGCATCTTAACTCCATGGAAAGGGATAAAAAATTATTTTACTAGTCTCAGTCCTTGTGGATTTGGAATTAAGATCTATCTAGTCCTATTTGTTTATGTTATTAAGCAAAGCGGTCAAATCTATTTTTGTCAATAAGTAAGGTGGTCAAATTCGGTAAAAGTAAAAAATTGAGTCATTAGCAGCGATATAAAGATTGAGCTATAAAATAAATTCTATGGTTACCTACCGAGACGCTTCTCATCTTTTTCACATTCCTATGACTCCTTAATTTTCTGTTGCATTCTCATTTTTCCCACTTTGTGTTCTATGAGTGACAATGCTGATTATAGAGATTGAAAATTGTTGAATGGAAAATGTTTACTTTTCCTTAAAAGATGTACTGCTAAATTGGTGATAATGGAGCTTAAAAAATGTACTGCTAAATTGATAACAATGGAGCTTCGTGGCAGTTGTCTCAAGCAAGTTTGTGAACATATTCCTTTTCTCCTTCTTGAATTGCAATCCCTCTATTGTTTATGATAATGGAAGAGCTTATGGTTTGAGTTCGGCTCTCATTTATTGATTGGGTTTATTTCTATTAAATAGAAATATTTTTTTAATATAATTCTACTTTAATTTTTTTAATTCTAAATTTACTTTCCAACTATATATGTTTATGTAGCAAGTTTAAGTAGATCATAAGCGACCTATTTGGCTTGCTTCATGTTTGAATGCCTATAAGCGACCTATTGGAATCCCCTTTTGCGAGAGACAAGCACCCTCATCTACTTGGATTTAACAATGTTCGCACATTTAAACACTATAATTCAAAATTTATAGTGGCGTTCACGTAGTCTTATGTAAATGATAAATAAACTGCTCAATGGTAATTTTTTTTTGTTAGTTTTATATAAATGTTAAAACGGATCAAGGGTAATTTTGTTGGGTTGTTGTGGGTGGTAATTTTGTTCGTTGGTTTTGTGTTAAGACCACTATATTGGTATAATAAGATATTTTAAGATTCGTAGAATAACATTGGTTATGTTAGAACTTTATGAAAGCTACAAACATATTGGGTAAATTAGTGTATCATTTTTGAAACCATATATATATGTGTGTGGAACTTTATGAAAAGCAATAAGCATATAAGAGAAATGGGCATAACTTTATGAACAATGTATGTGATTTTTTTTTCTTCGCATCATTTATAAGTAATCTCTATGATTTATGGCAACTTACAATCATGTTGTCTAAGCCTACATGTTTTATACTCATTTCTTTTTATTTTTACATTTTAGAAGCAATTCTTATTTCTTATTTTTACATTTTTAATAGAAAATTTTCTTATTTATTATTTTAATTTTTATATTTTTTGGGTTTAAGAATAATATTAAACCCAAGGGATTAATACTAAAAACTCAACAGATTTAAAACCCAACAGATTGATAATATAAACCTAAAAGAATAATGTTAAATCTAAGGGATTAATATTATAAATCCAAGGTATATAAATACTAAGATAAATATTATAAACTCAAATGAATAATAAACCCAAAAGATTATAAACCCAAGGGAATAATATTAAACCCAATCGATAAATATTATAAACCCAAGGAATATAAACCCTAAGATAAATATTTGTCACAATGCGACATTGGAATATGGTTGACCATGATTGGTTTTCATCTTGAGACAATGTTTGTCGCAATGCGATGTTGGATAATGGTTGACCATGGTTGATCTCCATATTGAGATTATCTGTGTCATAATGCGATGTTGAACCATGGTTGACCATGGATGACCATGGATGACCATGGCTGTGACAATGTGACATTGGACCAAGAGACATTCTTTGTCACAATGTGACCATGCTTGATGATGATTGACCATGTTTTACCATGGTTGAGACAACCTTCATCATAATGCGACGTTGGAACATGGTTGACCATGGTTGATTTTCATATTGAGACAATGCTTGTCACAATGCGACATTGGTTGATTTTCATATTGAGAAAATTTGTATTGCAATGTGATGTTGGACCATATGACCATGATTATAAACCCAATGGATTTATATTAAACCTAAATATTAATATTACAAACCCTATGAAGCCTTAGATTAATATACACTATAAATTGTTATTTTATAGGTTTTTTTAATAAAAATAAAAATAAAATATAGTGCAAACTCTTAAAAAGAAATGAATAATAGATAATGAGTTTTTCAAAAATAAAGTCATATAAAATAAAATTAAATGAAATAAGCATTTGTAAATTTAATAATTCATTTATTATAATCTCATTTGAATATATTAAATTTTTTAAAAACATATCATGTGAAACATTGTTGATGGAATTTTAAATCTATAAATTTACAATTTTTAATGTATGATATATTTCAAAAATTGATAATTAAATTAGAAAAAAAAGAAGTAAATTTTATATTTTTACTTCATCTATTTTACTTATAATTAATTTACAATATATTGCATTTCTTTTAAAAATAAAAATACATTTCAAACATCAATCATAATTTCTAAATTTCATAATTTATTAATCATGGAGAAAATTATCATAGAACTTATTAATATAAACAATGTACTTCATAAGTAAAATATTTCAATGTTCTTTTGCTGTCATTGTTTGGACGGAGGTCTCCATACTCTTTGGTGTCCCTTTTCCCTGTGACTCTGTCTCGATTATGGACAATTTCACTACTTGGTCTCTACATGCTAAGGCACACCAGACTATCCCACTATATGTGTTATGGGGCATATACACGAAACATGCTTATTTTTGAAGACAAACAACCTCATGTCCAACTGGTGGTTTTGAACATTGTTAAATACTTCCAAGAAGTTGGCCCCTATTTCCACTTGGATCTTGGAAGGACTATCACACTGGTTGATCTAGATAACATCTTCCCCATCTGATTTTTTTATGGGGCTACCTCGGGGGGGCATTTGCGGCTTGGGATTTACCTTTCTCTTGATCCCATAATTCATTACCATTTCCATTGGCATGGTGGTGATGGTGAAAACTGTAGAGTGGAACTAATTTCACTATGGGGTGCACTGCAAGTTTCCTTATGGTTGGACATGGAAAACCTTCTGATCATGGGTGACTCACTGACAGTGATAAATTGGGTTCAGGGGAAACACTCATTGGAGGTTCCCTCATTGTGCAACTGGATGCAACAAACCCGTGATCTCGTGGCAACCTTCTCTAATGTCTCTTTTCAGCACGTATACCAGGAACAAAACTCTTTAGCCGATGCACTTTCCAAATGAGGTCTTCCTCTTCCCCCCAACTTCACGGTCTATGAGCTAGAGGTTGATGGCTAGAAGAGGTCACTAGATTACTTTGTGATCTAATTTTGGGGTATTTTCCTTAATGTTTCCTAGTTTATTTCTTGTCCCATGAAAGTCTTATTTCTGCAGACTGTTCCACTTGATTGGACCAACTCTTAACATTGTCTGGTTTATAAATCATATTCCATTTAATGTTGCCGTGTATTGTGAACTAGTCTTGTTTTGAGTTTTTCTGATGTGAACAGAGTTTGTACTCTGCACCTCACTGGCCACACCTAGATTTGTTATACACCTGATATATGTATTCTAAACTTCTATAGGGGATAAAGTACCTTACCATTGTAAAACTTTCATACTTTAATGAATGGAAGTTTCTTTCTTTTCTTCTGAAAATATATATATATAATTTCAATGTCATATTAAGTAAAATGTTTTAATTTCAACTAGTACATACAATGAATAGAAATGAATTTTCATGGTTAAAATATTTTTAAGCATTTCAAGTAATGTTATTATTTTATATTTGAGCTATATTTTTTTGTCAATTTTATCGTTGAGAAGCAACTTTTTTTTTCAAATTTTTCATTTAAAAAAAATTACACAAAAAAAATTATATCTCTCTTTTTTTTTATAACTAAGAGAAGAACCTTCTATTAGACTAGCCAAAATTACATAATTTACAAGAAACCGCACCTGCTCTGAGAGAGTGTCCCAGCCAGCAGGGCCGTCAGAAACCCAAAAGAAGCCCAAAGAAACCCTGGAATTCATGGACCGAGGCCCAAAAAGGCCTAGAATTATCCCAGCGAGGGTCCATAATGGGACCCACAACAGACCACTCTACAACCAACAAACGGACCAGACGACAGCTATAGGTTAAGATCACTAAACAATTTTGGTTCCAGATCTCTCGAGCAACAAGCATGGACCAAACCCTGCCGTTAAAAAGGTGAGCGGGCTTGGCCTAGGAAAGTCACTCCTCGCGACTAGTCAATGCTCTTGCTTAGGTTTGAACACAAGACCTCACCGTCTTTACAAGTCCGACTTTACCAACCAGCCGCCTCCGCCAACCTTATTATCACTCTAAACACTTCTTATATTTGTGATTAAAATAGATCAATAATGATATTTAAAGAAAAAGCTAATAAAATTAGCTTGCAATTTGAAAATTTGTTATTGAATGATTGCTAGTTAATTTTAGAGCACAAATTCGTTTGTGCTACTTTAGCTAATTCTACACTAATCCTACACTGAAAACCTAGGACAATCCAAATTCATAGCTGAGTTACTTTTATACATTTGTATTTGAAAAGTAAAGCAATCTTCCATAGAACACTCCTTCAAGTCATTAACATCTAAAACAAAATTAGTTACTAAATTTAGCGGACACATAATTGATCTCGTGGAGATTCATGGCTTAAGTTGGTCAAACCTTGTACTCCTCATTTGTGCGGTGACACATATTCATCTCGAGAGTCAAGGTCCCGTAAGTCGGCTTTGTGATCCAATCTCAAATGCCCAAACTTCACATAGAGGTTGTCCACATTAAATTTGCCACTATCAGACACATGTCGCAACATACAAATATATGTATGTTCATAGACTGGTAAAGCAGAGATAGCCCACATTCTTCTAGCGTGAGTAAAATATTGGAGTAGACAATATCATCTTCTAACACGTTGAGGGACATATTAATGCCAGAATGGATGGAATTTATTTGCACCATAGTGAATACACTTGGAAGATAATTCCTCCATGCTCACTTTTGAATTGGTTGCAGATTTGTAGGTGGACCAGGTTGAGATATCTGATTTTCTAGTAAGACTTAGGAAAATACCTTGTTATATATTTTCTTATATATAAATGAAGGTTATAAAAAATATTGAGGAACTTATCATGGAGGAACTTATTAGAATTGGAATAAACTCAAATCGCTAGGAAATTGGTGGGTGGGGAGCCACTTGGCGTGAATTTATTTTTTAAAATTTATTAAAAGTAATGGACCATTTTTCTAAATAAATTTTTCTTATATATAAATGAATGTGATAAATAATAATGAGGACTTTTTAGAATTGGAAGAATCTCAAATCCCTAGGAAATAGGTGGGTGGGGAGCCAGGTTGCACGAATATAATTCTTTTAATTTATTAAAAGTAATGGACCATTTTGCTAAATAAAATTTGCTTATATATAAATGAATGTTATAAATAATAATTAGGAACTTATTAGAAGTGGAATAATCTCAAATTTCTAGGAAATCGGTGGGTGGGGATCCACAATCTAATTTTTTAAAATGATTAAAACTCAATGAAACCTAACAAACTAGATGAAAACATTTTTACAACGTCAAAATAAAATAAAATAAGACTAAAAAATAAGATTAAAAATTATAATTTCATAGAATTAGTCATATTATCGCCAACCGTATGAGAAACCATGGTTTTGACCCATAGTATTCATTTGGAATATAGCCTATTAAAGGGGGAAATAAACTAGCCTAGATCTATCTTAACTCTAGATTCAGGAAACACGCAAAGAGATAAAAAATAGATTTTATCCCTCTTAGTTCTTAGTGGATCTAGAGTTGAATAGATCTAATCTATTTTAATAATGCTATTAAGCAAAGTGGTCAAATCTATTTTTGTCACAGTCAAATTTAGTGAAAATATAATATTGAGTCATTAGCATATATATATAGAGAGAGTAAGCTATAAAATAAATTCTGTAATTACTGACCAAAATGTTTTTCAATTTTTGATTTTTCTTTTTAGGTTAATTCTCATCTTGTTCCTCGCTCTGTGTTCTATGAGTGACAGTTCCCGCTTTATGTTCTATGAGTAACAGTGCTGATTATAGAGATTGAAAATTGTTGAATGGAAAATGTTTAGATTTCTTTAAAAGATGTACTACTAAAATGATGCTTAGAATGAAGCTGGAAAGATGTCCTACTAAATTGATGATAATGGAACTATCTTGATGAAAACGAAGACCGGGTGATCTTCATTTTCAGAATTTTTACCCGCTCGATCTTGGGACCTATGGGTTATGGGCCCAGAAAGCCTTCTAGGATAGTTTCTCTGGCAAATCTTTAATCTTTCCAACAACCTTCCAGCGTCCATACTGCGTCCATACTGCTCCAGCACATCGAACTTCATCCTCGCCTCCTCAATCTTACCAGCCTGCACATAATTCCCAAACATAGACGAACAACAATCCTCATTATCTTAACGCAGTCTGGCATCGCGTCGAACAGTTTTTCTTTGCCCAGCAAGTCTTCCACGCTAGGGCTGTGCTTCCTGAAAGCTTCAACTCAGCCCAACGGAAAAAACTTCGATGTAGAACGCTGTTGCTGCAGCTGCGTACCATTCTAACCTTAAGCAACCGCTTCATTCTCTTGCGCTCCTTCCGCTCGTTCTTGGTATAACGTGCCAATTCCCTTGGGAACGTTTTGGCCACTTCAGGTTCTATCGATATGGCTCGCTCCTCCATCATAGCGACCCTGTCTCTGTTGTCAAATACAACGTATTCATCATCCACCGGTTCTGCTGCAAACGAGAGCATGACCAGGCCACGGACCATGTCTCGCTGTTTCCTAATTTCCCTCCGAGCAGAATCACCCACTATTCTGGGCGAATGCAACTGGTTAACCAAACAGAAATCTTAGAAACACATTTTTTTATAACCCTGACCACCGAAGCCTCAGCGCCCTTACTCAAACCAGGGCCTGGACGACGGATATTGGCAGCCAACTTGATGGCGAACAATTCAAAGAAAAACAGAGACATAAATTCACAAAAACATTTTTATTATAATTTACAAAGTCAGGTTACAATATAAGGCATCTCAGCCTTAATCCATAATTCCTCAAGCGACTACATTTTTCCCCTCTCTCGTAGGCACCAGTTTTCCTATTCTCGTCTTCTTCATTTACTCAAGAATCTTTCAGTTTTTATTACACCTACATTCAGTTTTAACTGTTTTTTTAACTAAAATTAGTTTCAATAACCGAATCTTGGTAAGATTGCCTTGGCCATCCATGTGGTTGTCCACTTGTCCTCCTCGTCTAATTTTCTTTCATTGACGTGTCAGGATGCTTCTGCATCAGACTCCCGAGGTACAAAAATTATGACCTCCTGGTCATATGCTCCCGAGGTACAAAATTATGACCTCCTGGTCATATGCTTTTCCTTCGCAATTCGCAATTCTACCCACTGTTTCACTTCGTCAGTGGAACTGCCTTATGTGAGCTGCAACCAAACCTCTGCAATAGCAAGTCCTCCCTGCTACCAGATGCCCTACCAAGCTTCTCTGCTGAGCTTAGTCCTCTCGGCATCTCCGCGGTTCTCTCCTTTCGAACCCATTGAGCACTCCTGCTCTAGGTTTGCTGCAATCCTCTCACCTCCACAAAATAAATTAAAAATTAAAAACTGTACCTCTTCTTTCAAAAACTCCTCTCCGCAGGAAATCTTCCCCGCTCTGATACCACTTGATGAAAACGAAGACCGGGTGATCTTCATTTTCAGAATTTTTACCCGCTCGATCTTGGGACCTATGGGTTATGGGCCTAGAAAGCCTTCTAGGATAGTTTCTCCGGCAAATCTTTAATCTTTCCAACAACCTTCCAGCGTCCATACTGCGTCCATACTGCTCCAGCACATCGAACTTCATCCTCGCCTCCTCAATCTTACCAGCCTGCACATAATTCCCAAACATAGACGAACAACAATCCTCATTATCTTAACGCAGTCTGGCATCGCGTCGAACAGTTTTTCTTTGCCCAGCAAGTCTTCCACGCTAGGGCTGTGCTTCCTGAAAGCTTCAACTCAGCCCAACGGAAAAAACTTCGACGTAGAACGCTGTTGCTGCAGCTGCGTACCATTCTAACCTTAAGCAACCGCTTCATTCTCTTGCGCTCCTTCCGCTCGTTCTTGGTATAACGTGCCAAATTCCTTGGGAACGTTTTGGCCACTTCAGGTTCTATCGATATGGCTCGCTCCTCCATCATAGCGACCCTGTCTCTGTTGTCAAATACAACGTATTCATCATCCACCGGTTCTGCTGCAAACGAGAGCATGACTAGGCCACGGACCATGTCTCGCTGTTTCCTAATTTACCTCCGAGCAGAATCACCCACTATTCTGGGCGAATGCAACTGGTTAACCAAACAGAAATCTTAGAATCACATTTTTTTATAACCCTGACCACCAAAGCCTCAGCGCCCTTACTCAAACCAGGGCCTGGACGACGGATATTGGCAGGCAACTTGATGGCGAACAATTCAAAGAAAAACAGAGACATAAATTCACAAAAACATTTTTATTATAATTTACAAAGTCAGGTTACAATATAAGGCATCTCAGCCTTAATCCATAATTCCTCAAGCGACTACATTTTTCCCCTCTCTCGTAGGCACCAGTTTTCCTATTCTCGTCTTCTTCATTTACTCAAGAATCTTTCAGTTTTTATTACACCTACATTCAGTTTTAACTGTTTTTTTAACTAAAATTAGTTTCAATAACCGAATCTTGGTAAGATTGCCTTGGCCATCCATGTGGTTGTCCACTTGTCCTCCTCGTCTAATTTTCTTTCATTGACGTGTCAGGATGCTCCTACATCATATCTGGTAGCTGTCTCAAACAAGTTTGTGAACATATTCTTTTTCTACTTCTTGAATTGCAATCCCTCTGTTTTTTATGGTAACTGTTTGAGTTAAGGCTCTCGTTTATTGTTTGGGTTTATTTGCAATATTAATGTAATAGGTTATATTGAGTTAAGTCTCTCGTTTATTGTTTGGGTTTATTTGCAATATTAATGTAATAGGTTATATTGAGTTAAGGCTCTCGTTTATTGTTTGGGTTTATTTGCAATATTATTGTAATAGGTTAGTGTAATTTTGGAAACCAGGTGTGTTATCTTTGGAACTTTATAAAATGCAACCAGCATATTAGAAAAATGGGCATAACTTTTGCGAACAGTGTATGCTATTTCTTATTTCTTTTTTCTTGGCCTCATTTATGAGCAATTTCCGGAATTTATGGCTTACTTGTTATATATATATTACATAATTTTTTAATAAAAACAATTTTATTTTTTATCATATATTTTTATTAATTTTTTGTTATAATTAATTAATTTATGTGTTAATCGATTTTGTGACCACTTATTACAGTCTCATTTCCTAGACATTGTGAGAATCACCATCATCCTATTTGATTTATTCATATTCAAATGTTTAAACATTTTTTTGACTTTCATGTTTTTTCATGTGAACACTTTGAGGCATAACATGACTTTATAGTGACCTTGGTGCGGCTTGATTTCTCAATGCTTGCTAAACATTTTTTAGACTTTGAGAACACTTTTAATGTTGTTACACTTTATAGTGGCCTTGGTGCAGACTTATTTCTCAATGCTTTCATGTGTTAGAGACGAGCCATATATTTTAGTGAACTCTTTTTTAATCTTGAGTTTTCTTTGTGTTTATTTTGATTTATCTGATTGAAATATATGACGGTTTTATAGAAGTGTAACAGCTTAAAGATGCAGTGACATATACACTCTTAGTATTATATATTTTTGGCTCTTGATAAATAATAAATTGTCAATATGTATTATACTGCCAGCAGCTAAGTGCTTACTTCACCAGTTACTAATTTACCGGCAGCCCATCCAAAAATCGTCAACAATTAGAAGCTTTTGCGTAAAAAGCTCTTTTTTCCTGCTAACCATCTTTTCTTTTGCGTAAAATGTCATCGTTGTTGCCGCATTAGCCCCTTCTGTTACATTTAGCTTGCATTTTTCTTTTATAGCTCTGTCCTTTGCAGCATTAATATTAAAAAAAAAGTCTTCTTTCCATTTAAGTAGCAACTTGCTCAGAAAAATTTTTACAATAAAAATTTTCTTTCTAGAATCTACTCTAGATGGACGGGAGGGATTTTTTTGATATTTTTGCTACAAAGATTAGTGTTGTAAATGAAAAATGCAAGGTAGATTTAATAGAAGGGGCTAATGCGACAGTAACATGTGGCCATCCTAGATCTATTTTAGTAATTATATAGGGCAATAAATAACTAGACTACTCATAGCCGTAAATGCATGG
Organism: Pinus tabuliformis; assembly: GCA_031772625.1. Classification (NCBI taxonomy): domain Eukaryota; kingdom Viridiplantae; phylum Streptophyta; class Pinopsida; order Pinales; family Pinaceae; genus Pinus; species Pinus tabuliformis. Next base: position 1,145,876,902 of record CM062807.1, read on the forward strand.
GTTGTATATTTTTGTTGTTGGATGAGTAGTTTGTGAAAATTCAACTGGTTGGATCACTTGTTTGTGATAATTCAATGATGGATACATACAACCCTTGTGCATTTATGGCCTATTGGCAAACTAGTTATTTTCAGCGATTACTCAAGTTCAACCTTCTAACTCATACTCATTCAAATAACCTATTTACTTTCAATTACTACCCACTATAATTTGAGAAAGTATTTGCACCAAAAATGGATAAAAACAAGATGTGAACAAATACACTCCACTATTATTTATTTTTCTTTAACACTTTAATAAAGTATGAGTAAAAATGTAAATGTACAAGCAAGGATAAAAATGTAAATGTGAACTTTTTAAAAATACTATTGGCAAACTAGTTATTTTCAGGATTACTCAGGTTCAACCTTCTAACTCATACTCATTCAAATAACCTATTTACTTTCAATTACTACCCACCATAATTTGAGCAAGTATTTGCACAAAAAATGGATAAAAACAAGATGTGAACAAATACACTCTGCTATTATTTATTTTTTCTTTAACACTTTAATAAAGTATGAGTAAAAATGTAAATGTACAAGCCTAATAAGTAAGGATAAAAATGTAAATGTGAACTTTTTTAAAATACTATTGGCAAACTTGTTATTTTCAGCTATTACTCAGGTTCAACCTTCTAACTCATTCTCATTCAAATAATCTATTTACTTTCAATTACTACCCACCATAATTTGAGCAAGTATTTGCACAAAAAATGGATAAAAACAAGATGTGAACAAATACACTCCACTATTATTTTTTTTTCTTTAACACTTTAATAAAGTATGAGTAAAAATGTAAATGTACAAGCCTAATAAGTAAGGATAAAAATGTAAATGTGAACATTTTTAAAATATATTAATAATGAATTAAAATGGTTGAATTGAGGCTTCTGTGATCCATAACAATTATCAGAAGAAATTCCGGCGTAAATCACAATCAGAAAATCAACCAGTGTGGTTCATCGTCAGTCAAACAAACAAACGAAAGTAAATAAATAAATATGTTTAATAAATATATAAATATTTATTATTTTTTTAAGCAATATATTCAACTTATCAGTACTTTATACATAAAATATAAAATATTTTAGACAACGTTTTAACAAAAATATTACCATTACAATAAATCATTATTATTGTAGCTAATCATTACAAAAAGAATCAAGAAAGCATAAATTGAATAAATTTTAAACTTTAACACACTTAAATTTAGTATTTTTACTTTAATTTAACTATATTTAAACTAAATTACACATACTATCTACCATATAACACTTATTTATTCAAAAATTTAATAATTAATTAAGATAATTATCGACAAATCCTAAATAAAAAACGTTCCATTCTCTTCGTTTTCAGATCGTAGTGGCCTGGGGTACAAAAACGCATGCCCTCTTGTTCGCAATCTCACACTTCTCACCCATTTGTGGCATAAAGCTGCGCCATCCGAATTCCAAATGCTATAAGGAAATTTTTGCTGGAAGGAAATCGTGAACGAATCCGGTTAGTTTTTCTGAGTGAATTCTATTTTTATCAGGATTAAAATTGATATCGATACTAATAAAATGTAAATAAATATATTTTTTAAAAATAATTATTGATTAAGAGTGTTTATATTTTTAATATTTTAATAAAGAAATATTATAAATGTAAATGTGCAAATTTAGTAGGTAAGCTTAAAAATGTAAATATGAATATTTTAGTGGTTTGTACCTACACAAATTTATTTAAAGTTATACTTCTTAGTAGGTAATTAATTTTCCTTTGGTATAAAATAAGAAATAAGAAATCAGTAAAAAATTATTAATAATGAATTAAAATGATTATCAATTCAAATAAGAAAATAAATAAATAAAAGAATATATTCAATAAATATATAGATAACAATTATTTTTTTAAAGAATATATTCAACCTATTTATATTTTACACACAAAATCTAAAATATTTTAGAGAACCTTTCAATAAAAGAATTATCACTACAATAAGCCATCATTTTTGTAACTATCCATTAACAAAAAACAATAAAACCTAAATTGAATACATTCTATATATTAACACATTTGAACTTAATATTTTTACTTTAGTTTAACTATATTTAAACTAAATTGCACATATTTTCACTATGTAATAGTTGTTTATTCACCTTAATTATTTTATATATATAATACATTTTATTAATAAATAATTAATATAATTAACCATTAAACAAAAATAAAAGACCATTAATGTTAAATAGAACTGTTCATTCTCCTTTTCCTATTTTAGTGGCTTGGGTACTAAAATGCATGCTATTTTTTTAGAATAATGTAGATATGGAAGACTCTGGAAACATGATAGGTTTATTGAGTTGTCATTTATGTGAGTTACGAGGTGTTGTTCTAGAAGTAACTATTTTCCAATGTAACCAAGTTGTAACCAGATCGGGACACATTGTGATGGTGATCCCATAGTTATATAATGTGACACATTGTGATGTATTTCTACTGAGCAAGTGTGAAAGTGTGCAGGCTTAGGCCCGAGTTAATAAATATTCTATTGCGTTAACTCTATTTTAGAAACATAGTTTAACACAACGTAATATTTTATTAATTCAAGCTACATCCTGTTCACATTGGCTCAATGCAAATACATCACAATGTATCCCATTATATAATGATGTGATCACTAAACTCGATAAACATAACATGGAAGATACACACTCTGACTCAGTTGCAACTGGGTCACATTCTAGAACAACACCTTGTAACTCACATAAATGACGACTCAACAAACAGACTCTTCAATTTCTACATTATTCTAACATCCCCCTTAATGGAAAAATGGATTTTCTATAACATAACAATGCCTACTGGTCTTAGGCTTACAAATATGACTTCATTTTATCTATCTTTGCATCAACATATTGATGAAATATCTTCTTGGACTTGCTGCTTTCAACGTGTTTAGTCTTCTTCTTACTCGAGATCATAAACTCTGGATATTGATTCTTATTGCAACTAGGGCGATCTCAGTCCATTTCAACTCTTTTTTCAACAAGTACATTTTCATCATCAATAGTTTTCTGTTTACTTGAGTGTTGCATCATCAGATCATAATAATAATTTCATTAACATGTTCAATTGTGTCCACCAATGTTTCCATTTCCATATCATCTGAATCATTCATTGATTTACCATTTTTCTCATTTTTAAGATCCTTAACCTTTAAGCATGTAATGTCAGCTACATCTTTTAGACCTTCATCAATGGCTTCAAAATTCTTTTAGACCTTCATCAATCTCTTCCAAAGAATTTTGAAGCCATTCTTCAATAAGCTTTATCTTTGCATCATAATCAAGATTGACATCTTCAAACCTGTTTGTTCCTCTAACTGCCACTACAATTTCTTGTTCATGTTCTTCCACTTAATCATCAATCGTTGTTGAGTCATCCACAACTTTTTCCTCTGCAATCTTTGCACCTAGGTGCATCAGTTTCCTAACTGTAAGTTGTTTCAAGAATGTCCCAAAATATTTTTGCATTGTTTACTTCACCATATTCATGCAAAATACTAAACAATATGTTATCATCTAGTGCTGATATAATAAGAAATAATGCTACTGCACCTCTACTTATATCTTGAGAATTTATAGAAGTTTCTGGAACAAATTCTCATAAATCTACCTCCCTCCATTTTTATTGCCCAAAGTTTAAAAATTTTACTTGAGAAAGATGGAAAAACTAGCATTAATCACTTCAATATTGCATTGGTTTCTTGATATTCTTCAAGGTGATTCATGTCTTCATTAGTCATTAGTTTCATTCCATATTTTTCTGTGGGTTTTATACCCTTGATTCTTTTGCCTTAATTGCTTATCACTCTTCGGAGGTGCTTAATTCTCATTTCTTTTGTCAACTCATGACCCATATACATGTTCCTTTTATTTTTTTATAATTTATTTGCCCTTAATTGACTATCAAACAATTCTTTCCTTTACATAACAACCTCATACAAATCTGCACTTTCCCACCACAGATACATTACCCATACAAATCTGCACTTCACCACATTTCCATGCTTTTGCTAAAATAAACTTGCTTTTAATTAAAAAAATCAAACCTCCAAACATCCAAACCTATTTTCTGAAAAGAAATATATCTCGTAAAAACATACTTTTTTACCATATATTTTTATGGCATCATGAAAAAAGCTTGTACCGAAAACACACCCCCTTGTCTCTTTTAAAATACCACCATATATAAAATATTTTTTTTAAATTACCTTTTTTCGATAAAGTTGGTGTGTGAGTCCAAAAAGAACGATAGAAATACTTCTCAGCAATAAAGAAACAAAATTTCCACCATAAAACTTTTAACTCCATATGTTTCCATTAACTCATCCTTAATTTTCTTTCCATGTAAACAAACTAAAAAACCAATATACAAACTCACCTTCAAAAAATTTAACTTGAATCCTTAATTTTCTTTGTTACTCTCCATTAAAAAAGCAAGAAAGTTCAAAGAAATCGGTTGACCAGTTCACACTTGCGAATATCGTTCACCATCAAATAGGGCCTTGATTCACCATCTTCACGCAACAGTCCCTGTCACCACAATTTGGATGGCACCAAGCTTCCGCTATCACCCACGCAGGCTCACCACTACCTCCAGGCTACCACCCAGCTTACACGCAGTTCAGCGACTCTGAGGTCCAAAAACGCCTCTTTCAATTAGCAATTATCCACATCCCAGACTAACAGCCTTCACAAATATGGGCTCTCTTGCTCTCAGATCTGAAGCTTCACTAGATTTCCCTCTTTGCCTATGATATCATATTAGAGAAACAGAGTTTAACATAACTAAATATTTTGTTAATTGAGGCCAAAGCCTGCTCACAATGGCTCATTGCAAATACATCGCAATGTGTAACTCACATAAAACTCAACAAATCTATCACATTTCTAGAGTCTTCTATTTTTACATTATTCTAATATTCCCTTAATGAAGAAATGAATTTTCATAACATAACAATTCCCAGTGATTTTAGTTTCAGCTAGACTTACAAATATGACTTCATTTTAACTTTCTTTGCATTAATATATTGATGAAATTTCTTTTTGAACAGCTAGGCTTACAAAAATGACTTCTTTTAACTTTATTTGCATTAATATATTAATAAAATTTCTTTTTGGACTTGGTGCTCCAAACTCTGACACTTTCACCCTGTTTAGTCTTCTCCTTACTCAAGGTTGTGAATTCTCGATATTATTTCTTATTGCAATTAGGATGATCTTAGTCCATTTCGACACTTTTTAATAGAGAGTAAACTGTGTTACAAAGCAAAAATAAAGATTCAAGTTAAAGGTAATTTAATTTTTTTTTAAATATGTATGCTAGTATTTTAAAAGAGACAAGGATGTGTTTTTTCCATACAAGATATTTTCATGATGCTGTAAAAATATATTGTAAAAAAGTATTTTATTTTGAGATATATTTATTTTTAGAAAAAGAGGTTTGGATATTTCGAGGATAGGATTATCTTTTTAATTAAAAAAAAGTTTAGCTTAGCAAAAGCATGGAAATGTGATGAAGTGCAGCGCTGCCACAAGCAATGTAATTGTGGTGCAAAAGTGCAGATTTGTAAGAGCCTGTTATGTGGAGGAAAAAATTGATTGGTAGTTGATTGTGAGCAAATAAATTGTAAAAGAGAAAATGAGCATGTATATCGGTCATGGGTCTATAAAGGAGAATTAAGTAGCTCTGGAGAGAGCTGAAGGAATGAAAGGGCAGAAGCCTCACAAGAATATGGAAAGGAACCAATGACTAATGAAAACATGAATCAACTTGAAGAATATCAAGATATTAGTGCAATATTGAAGTGATTAATGCCAATTTTGTCATCTTTCTTAGGTAAAAATTTTAAACTTTAGGCAATAAAAATGGACGGACTGCTTAATTCAGTAGATTTATGGGATTTGATCAAGAAACTTCTATAAATTCTCAAGATATAAGTAGAGGTGCAGTAGCATTGTTTCTTATTATATGAACACTGGATGATAACATATTGTCTAGTATTTTGCATGAATATGGTGAAGTAAACAATGCAAAAATATTATGGAACATTCTTGAAACAGCGTAAAACTGATGAAGATGAAGGTGAAAATTTAGTAGCAGATCTACAACTAGGTGCATAGATTGCAAAGGAAAATGTTCTGAATGACTCAGGAACAACTGATGAATTGAAGAAAGAGGAATTTGCATCAAAATTTGTTAATGGTTATTTGTGTTACGAAAATGAATTTGAGGTGATCTCTGAAAAGAAATTAGATGATAAATTGTTGTTTTATTTCGATTATCAAGTGGAAGAACATGAACAAGAAATTGTGGTAACAATTAGAGGAACAAACAAGTTTGAAGATGTGAAGCTTGATTATGATGCAGAGATAAAGCTTATTGAAGAATGGATTCAAAATTCCTTTGAATAGATTGATGAAGGTCTAAAAGATGCAGTTGATGTTACTGATTAAAAGTGAAGGCTCTTGACAATGAGAAAAATGGTAGATCAATGAATGTATAAGCTCCTCGCACAATGGAGCATTAAAGAAACACAATAATCCCATAGGTTGAATGACCTTATAATCATCATTTTTCATCATAAACCAAACTCTATAGTATAGGCTCGCAATAACGATGAAGGCTCTAAGAATGAGGGTATTTAATGGAGCATACAACTGAGCAATGGTTGACGCATGGCCCCCCAGGTGGAGAGCCAAGATGCCCAAGGTGGTTTTATTAGTTCGGTGAATTTTCATTCACACTCGTTGATGAGCCCCAATTTTTGGTATAATTTGGGCTCATTTGGCCTACTTGTTTTGCTCAAACCATTCACTTTTTACTGCTTATGCATGCATTTCTTAGTTTATTCGTGTTGTTTGTAGGAAGAAGGGTAGACACTTTATCTACGTGACTAATGCATTATGATCTCAGGTTTTTGCATTAAAAGGGAGAAAAGACCACGTGAAAAGGAGACAAGGAGACAATGAGGTGGCACTGCTGGTTTTTAGGAGAGGATGTCCACAGTCTTGGGACCCTCCTCGTGATTCCCACCATAGCTCCGAGCTCCAATCCATCTCCCCACCGAGCTTAGAAGCAGCCAGCTGTTCTACAGGAACAGCAGTTATAACTGTTCTACAGGAACAGCAATTATGACTGTCCTACAGGATCAGCAGTTTAAACTTCAGTTGGACAGCCGAGCTCCTAAAATCAAGGACACCTGTTGGATGATCGTTTTTGCATAAGTATGGAGGCCGTAGCCTTTGATAGGTTGTTGAAACTCTCGCATTACTATTGTAATTTTTGAGCACAGCTCGGTCTTTATTCCTTTTTGTAAGCCAATTTGGCATGATATCAGATTATGAATAAAGAAGGCAGATTTTGATCTAGTTCTGAGTTTTCTCAAGGAGCTATAGCTCTCAGGTTAGGGCCCAACCTGAGAGCAATAGATCTCCTCAGTGTTATAATGTGTTTGCATTTCGTTCCAGCACTTTGAGTTTGTTTATTTTCACATGCAATTCGAATTCACAGTTTGGTAATTTAGTCGTTTTCATGAGCATAGATAGGACTAGTTTATGGTTGAATTGATTTCAGTTGTTTAGTTAGACTAGCAGGTTGATAATACATTGGAGCTCCAGCAAAAAGGTTGAGAAAGTCTCCACTGCCATCTCTGTTTGGAGATTGGAGTGCAGCCTATACCAGCCACAAAAATACACAGTTCTTCACGTTATACATGCTGCAACATAGTCTCGTTTATGATAGATCTTTCCATGCACTTCACTCTTGCACCATACACCTTCATCACTGCTTCATGCACATTCCTCTACACGCTTTATCTTGCTGTTCATTGAGTTCAGGTAGCTTAGGTTAATGAATTTTCCTCTTGGTGACAGTCATAAGCCATTTGTTTCATTTACACTGCTTTTCATCATTCTATTACCTCCTTCTTCGTCTTGATCACGCATACAACCACATCCTCGACCTCTGTTCCGCTCTGTTATCTCCCAAACTCCTCCACTCCTCACGTAACTCCATCCTTTAGACATTTCGTTGTTATAACCTTTCATCCATCAACCCACTTCATACACTCGTTCTCCATCCTACTTCTCCACTCCTGAGCCATCACCAGCCTTATTCCTACCTTACACATCTCCCCCTACCATTCCATCACTCCTCCATCACTTCAAACACCCACGGTAGGTCATCCTGTAGCAATTTGTAGACTTCCTGTAGAAACCCCTGCGTTTCCTGTAGAATCCCCTGCAAACATCCTGTAGGAGGCCACTCACTCGGTTGCTGAGCCTCTGAACGTGAGGAACCTCTGTGGACTGATGCTAAGGATCTCTGGGAACCTCTCCTAGCCTCCCCAACCTTTCCCAAGCTTTCCTTCCTTCCGCATCACATCTGCACAACCAAACCCTAATAAGCACAAAATCACAATCACCCCATCCACTTAAAGTAAAAATACAAAAATATGTCTTTTAAGCTGCAAGTAGATTAGATTCATGCATTTTCACTTATTAGAGGTAATGGCATCATTGGTAGAAGTTTCCTTCACATTCTTTGCATCATAGAGGTTAGACTAGTTAAATTAGGGTTTCTTAGGGTTTCCATGTTTTGATTTGCTTTCAGTTCATTTTTGCCAAGTAGATTAGTCTTCTTTGAGCTAGCTTTCGTCCATCATTGATAAAGCTTCTTCTGTGAGCCTATAGAAGTTGGCTTGAGCCCTAGCGGACTTGTGCCAGCTGACCAAGTGACAGCTGCGACAAGAGCTAGTACTTGTGCATACAACACCGTCGCTTCCAAGTTTGTACGAACTACCGGGTTGATAAAATTAAGAGACAGGAAGCCCCAGGAGTTGTAGCATTATTGCTACAATACTGGAGCTCACCATCTTTTTGGCGCCGTTGCCGGGGAAGCGTCAGAGTATTAGTAATTGTTGCTTTTCTTCTACTTTCTTACTCTTACCTTCTGCTAGTAGTTTACTTCATTTCCATTCTGCAAAAGTAGCATAGACATTTCCTGCTTTCATAGATTAGCATTTCCTACTTTCATAGATTAGCATTTCCTGCTTTCATAGATTAGCATTTCCTGCTTTCATAAACTAGCATTTCCTTTCCGCAATTTCATTTGAGCAAAGTAGATTAGTTCTTTCCTGCTTTCAGTTAATTTTGCATCTTTCATAGTTAGTTGTGGATCAATCTGTCTCAGTTTTGCAGGTACCAAAAGAAAAGCAAAGCAAAAGCAAGAAAAAAGAAAAAGAAAGTCTTTTCCATTTCATACCTCGTAGGAACCGAGATAGATCAGGCAAATTCCTACCAAACACCCCCACCACATCACTGAGCCACCCTTCTCTCTTCTTTGGTGACAGTGACCTAGAAGAACCTATAGGTGAACAACCTGAGATATCCAAAGACCCTATAGTAGAAGAAGAGTTAGAGACCAATCCATCTGAAGCTATGGCTGATAATAGAAGAGAAGATGAGAGAATAGAAGGTGCCTTCCCCATCCGAGAGACCAATGGAGAGATGAAATGAAAAACATTAGCCCCTCCGCCTTACCTCACTTCCATGGGTTGACCACTGAAGATCCAGATACCTTCCTGTTTGAGTTTGCTGTCCTTTGTAGAACCTATGACTATACTGAAGATGAGCAAAAGTTGAAACTTTTCCCTTCCACTCTCAAGGATGTAGCACTACGCTGGTTCATGGGTTTACCTGGGAATAGTATCACTACTTGGGCTCAGATGCAGCAAGCTTTCAACACCAAATACCGGGATTACTGTAGGTCCAAGGAAACAAAGGGGGAAATCTTTCGGATGTCCATGGGAAATGATGAGTCCTTAGAGGATTATGGGGAGAGGTTCCAACTAAGCTATAAGCAGGCTTGGTGCACACTTGACCCTGAATCCCTCAAGTTGGTCCTACTCCGAGGAGTCCCTGAAGATCTCTTAGATACCCTTCACATGTTAGCTGGGGGGGACATTTACCAACTACCTTATGAGGACATCAAGACTGTATTTAGAAACCACTCCAGGGCAGCTCGGAAACGAGGTAGAGGAAACCACCTCTCAACTAGTGTCCCTTTCTCCAAACATGAGCTTGCAAACCAATTAGAAGATCTTAAGAGTGAGGTGAGACAAACCATTGCCATGCAGCTTGATACATTCAGGATTCAGCAAAAGAAAGAAGAGGCTGAGAGAGCCTTGGCTGTCTTGTGTCCTAGGTGCACAAGGAGGCACCCTAAGAACGAATGTCCATTGCATTCGGTTGAAGTGTGTTTCGTTTGTGAGGAGGACCATCCCACAAATCAGTGTCCAACCTTACCTGGGTTTAAAGCCATGTACGAAGGGACCGAAGCTCCCACAGAGCCTCTCTATTACCTCAACCAAAGGAGGCCACAAGGATCTAGACCTTATCAGCAGGGGATGCAAGGGGCATCTCAAGCTTATTACAACCCCAACCAGTCAACTCCTATGCCTTCCTGGGGTCCCCCTGCTCATCCTTCATGGTCCATGCCTCCTCCATGGTCTTATCCACCTCAGTACCCCACTCAACCTACTTCTCATCCATATCACTCACATACCCAGCCACAGCCTCAATGGAATGCACCTCAGTCAGGGTGGAGGCCCCAATACAACACTCCTCCTGCCATTTTGCCTCCACCACCAGTGCAACCTCAACCATTACCTCCTGCTCCTCCAAGGCAACCTCAAATGCCTGCTCAACCGAACCCGAACCCCAACAATAGACAGGCCCAACAGGTATACACTGGGGAAACCTCATGCCCTACCTATGCTGTGGAGATCCAGGAGATCAATCTTAGATCTGGAAAGACTCTTCCAGATCGCCAGCCTCCTCCCCCAGAGGATGAGGAAGACCATCAGGAGAGTGAACCAAAGCCTATTCCACCCTTTCCTGAGAGACTAACAGCCACCACACAACCTAATCGAGAAGAAGATGAGCTTTTGGGTGAGCTCAAGCAGTTGTGTGTAAAAATCCCACTCCTCCAAGCCATCAAGGATGTGCCAATATATAACAAGTTGGTTAAGGAGAAGTGTTTCAAACACCCAGGCAGACGGAAGAAAGATGCCTCAACTATCAATGTCATAGGACAACTGTCTGACCTTATGCTAGGACAAGTCATCTGCCCAAAGTACCTAGATCCTGGAAGTCCTGTAGTAGATGTTCACATCAATGGCACCATTATCCCCCACACCTTGATTGATCTGGGGGCGGCCATCAATGTGATGACCAGGGATACCATGCTTAAACTCAATCTTCAGGGTTCCTTGAGGAAGACCTCGACAGTACTGCAATTAGCAGATCGCTCCACCGTGACTCCCGAAGGGATTGTGGAGGATGTCATGGTCTCCATTGATTCCTGGGAATACCCTGCAGACTTCCTGGTTCTGCAACCAAAGGCCAAGCTTACTGGATATCCTCTCATTTTGGGAAGGCCTTGGTTAGCTACTGCAGATGCTTACATAAGTTGTCGGGCAGGAAACATGACCATCAAAAATGGTCCCATGTCCAAGCAACTAGTCCTATACCCTCCTGCCCAACCTTCTTTAGAGCATGATTTACCACTCTGGTTGGAAGAAGGAGAAGAAGACGAGGTGTACTCAGCACCTCTGTGTACCCTAGATACCACTAGAAGAAACCCCCCAACCGAGGATGACTTGATCGAGAACTTGATCCAAAACCCACCTTCCAGTGCACTACCCTTAGAAAAAATGGTGGAGGATGCCCAAGCTAGCACCTTAGTGGATCTTTGTACAACCAACCCTGTCACTCCCAGAGTTAAGAATGTGGAGTTCGGCCCTGAGAAAGCATTGAAGATCAGCTCCTCCCTATCTCCTTCCCAGGAAAAGGAGCTGTGTAGTCTGTTGGCCAACCACCTAGATGCTTTTGCTTGGAGCTATAAGGAGATGAAAGGAGTCCATCCTTCGGTCTGTACTCATCACATATATATCAAAGAGGACTGTAAACCGGTTAGGCAACCGCAGAGGAGAATGAATCCTGCCCTTAAGGACATTGTCAAGGAAGAATTGCAAAAACTGTTAGATGCCGGATTCATCTACCCCATCTCAGATAGTGAATGGGTGTCCCCTCTAGTGTTGGTTCCCAAGAAGAATGGGAAGTGGAGAATCTGTGTGGATTACTGTGAGCTGAACAAAGCTACCAAGAAAGACCATTTCCCTCTACCTTTCATAGATCAAGTGTTGGATGGACTGGCAGGAAAGAAGTTCTTCTCTTTCCTGGATGGGTTTAGCGGGTACAATCAAATCCAAATCAGCCCGGAAGACCAAGATAAGACCACCTTCACTTGTCCTTGGGGTACCTTTGCCTACCGAGTCCTTCCCTTTGGGCTATGCAATGCTCCTGCTACCTTTCAGAGAGCTGTCTTGAGCATCTTCTCGGAGCTGGTCCATGATGCAGTGGAAATATACATGGATGACTTTACTCCATATGGGGCCAACTTCCAGGAAGCATTGTCCAACCTGGGGAAAGTCCTAACCAAATGCACCGAGATGAACCTGTCCCTCAGTCCTGAAAAATGTGAATTCCTGATGACTGAAGGGACCGTGCTAGGCCATACCATTTCTTCCCAAGGATTGCAGGTGGATCCTAACAAAATTGCTCTCATCAAGAGGGTTCCACCTCCTCAAAAGGTAAGGGATGTCCGGAGTTTCTTGGGATTAGCAGGATACTACCAGAGATTCATTAAAGATTTCAGCAAGCTAGCCTCGCCATTGTTTGGTTTGTTGGCAAAAGATGTGGAGTTTAAATGGACTGACGATTGTCAGAGGGCTTTAAATGAGTTGAAGGACAAGTTGGTGTCAGCCCCAATCCTGAGAGGTCCAAACTGGGCCCTACCTTTCCACATCCACACTGATGCCTCGAAGAAAGCCATAGGTGCAGCTTTAGGACAAGTTGAGCAGAAACTTCCATATGCCATTTACTTTGTTAGCAAAAACTTGTCCAAAGCTGAGCTGAATTACACTGTAACCGAGAAGGAATTCTTGGCTGTGGTCCATGCATTGAACAAGTTCCGACATTATATTACTGGTTACCAGACCTTTGTACATACTGACCATGCTGCTATTAGATATTTAATGAATAAACCAGATGTGAATGCTCGTATCATTAGATGGTTACTTTTATTGTAGCAGTTTGATTTAACCATTGTTGATAAACCAGGTAGAGAAAATGTTGTTGCTGATTTTTTGTCTAGATTGGATTTGTCTGCAGATGAAGATGGGACGGTGGATGACCAGATGCCTGATGAGCATCTGTTTGCTATCTCAGTACTCTCTCCATGGTTTGCTGATATAGCAAACTACCTTGTTTCAGCTCAGTTCCCTCCGCACCTCTCTTCAAAAGAGAAGAGCAGAATCATCAGAAAAAGTGCCTCATTTACTTGGATCGGGGGCAACCTGTTCAAGCTTGGCCCCGATCAGATCTTAAGGCGTTGTGTAAGGGAGGAGGAAGTCTTTGATATCCTCCTCACTTGTCATGATGGGCCTTGTGGAGGGAATTTTGCAGCAAAGAGAACTGCCTTCAAGATCCTGCAGGCAGGCTACTATTGGCCCACACTTCATCAAGATGTCAGAAGATATGTCAGTCAGTGTGACCAATGCCAAAGAATGGGGAAACCAACCCAAAGGGATGAGATGCCTCTCCAACCTCAAGTGACTCTTGAGCCATTTGAGAAGTGGGGCATGGACTTTGTGGGTCCAATCAACCCCTCTTCGAGGCAAAGATCCTACATCATTGTGTGTACTGACTACTTGACAAAGTGGGAAGAGACTAAAGCAATCAAAGCAACAACAGAAGAGAAGGTGGTCGAGTTCTTAAGAGAGAACATCTTCTATAAGTTTGGCTATCCAAGAGAGCTGGTCACCGATCAAGGGAGCCAGTTCACCTCCAACCTGGTTGAAGATCTCCTAGCTCATCACAAGATCAAGCATAGGACTTCCACTCCCTATCATCCTCAAGCAAATGGGCAGGTGGAAGTCACCAATAGAGCATTAGAAGGGATCTTGACCAAAGTGGTGAGCAGCAGCAGAAAAGATTGGGCAGATCGCCTGGTTGAGGCCACATGGGCTTACAACACCACTTGGAAGACCACCACCGGTTTCACACCATATGAGCTGGTCTATGGGAAGAAAGCTTTGCTGTCCATTGAGTTTGAATACAACACCTTGAGGATGGCAGCTCAGCTGGACCTAGATCTCAGCCATGCACAACAAGAGAGGCTGTTGCAGCTGAATGGCCTGGACGAGCACCGCATGCAGGCCCTCCTTCACTCAGAAGTGGTTCAACTTCAGAGGAAGGTGTGGCATGACCAACATCTCCATGACAAGCAATTTCAGCCGGGAGATTGGGCTTTGTTGTATGATTCCAGATACAAAGATTTCAAGGGGAAGTTGAGAACTAGATGGCTAGGACAATATACAGTGGAGAAATGCCATGACAATGGATCTGTCCTCATTCGAACCATTGATGAGGAAGCCATTCCCATGCTTGTCAATGGGCATCGATTGAAGATCTACATGAGACCTATCTCAAGACAAGAGTTTATCAAAACTATGGAGAAATCTGTATTGGTCATAGAGAAGGGTTCTGCCTCTGCCTCTGGCACACCCTGAAAGAAGATCTAAAAAAAAAAAAAAAAAAAAAAAAAAAAAAAAAAAAAAAAAAAAAAAAAAAAAAAAATAAAGATCCTTGGGTGAAAACCTCTCTGAGGCACCCAAGGCAGGTAGTAGGGGTGAAAACCTCATTGAGGCGCTCCTATTGCTTTTTCAAAAAAAAAAAGAGAAAAGGTTGAAAAAGATCCTTGAGTGAAAACCTCTCTGAGGCGCTCAGGGCAGGTAGCAAGGGTGAAAACCTCTTTGGGGCGCCCCTGTTATCTTTTCAAAAAAAAAAAAGAAAGAAAAAAAGAAAAAAATAATAAGCACAATATGAAAATTGCATGCAGGTTGCAGATGTTCTATGGAGGAGAAGAAGCCTCTCTAATCCGAGCCAAGGGTCCTTATCATGCTGTCAAGGAACCTCATCAGTACCTCCTCCAAGAGCACCCACATTTTTCAAGGTATGTGCAATTTTATCATGGTTTGAATCTTCTACAGGAAGCTGCTGTCTTTCTACAGGAAGGCGCAGTCTTTCTACAGGAGGGCGCAGTCTTTCTACAGGAAGGCGTGGATTTTCTACAGGAAAGTGCAAAATTTCTACAGGAAGCTCTGTTTTCTACAGGAAACTTCCTGTAGAAGTTTGGGACGGCCAAAAATTTGTTTCAAACGGAGATCTAGCGGCTGAGGAATGGGTAGGATGCATGCATGCAACTGTTGGCACCCCTGAACATTGCTGTTACCTTGCTCCACCATCCTCGTCGCCATGCAACCAAGATCCCTGCACCAGCAAACCGGATCCATGAGTTCTCGTGGTAAAGCCATTTGTCAAAGAAAAACAAGCACCGAGAGCTCATACCACATCCATGTCGAGCATCAGAAGCTCCAGGAGCGTGATCAGAAGATTCTATCCATCGTCGTGCAACATGCACCCAAGGAGGCGAGACTGTTACAAGGCACCCCGCGGGAATGCTGTAACAGTCAAACCTGCATGAGTGGATACCATTCACAGCACCGCCCTCTGCAAACAACACACGGGCGCAGGCAACCAGATCATCCACTCCATCGCCAGCATCCTGTAACCATGAGCCTCCGGGACTGTGTAAGCCGCCTGCAGCAGGTAGATCCGCTCCCCGTCGTCCAAAAACCGAAAAATCGTGTGCAGCCGCGCGCAGGTAAGTGTCTCAACCCTTCCTTCCACCAAATCGCATGAGTATTACTTTGATTTGTTTGCATGGCGTAGAAATGAATGGTTGAGCGGCCGTATGGCCAGTTGACTGGCCACGTCGGCCAGTTATGGTATAGTCGGATGCTTGGGTGGCAGCCACGACAAAGAAAATACGCAGCACACACATGAGGATAGCCCCGTCAGCCGAGAAACGAGTTTAACCGAAAAGGGCGGCGGCAGATCTGTGGGAATGAATGTAGCAGCGAGTGAATATGCAGGTGAATGATGGGTGACGTCGCCCAATGGTCCGGCGGGGACAGCTCACCCCCCGCGCCACGAGCTGCGCCGATTCAAAATCTAATCGGCTAGATTATGCGCATGTATTCATCAACCTCCACTTCAAAACTCGAGTGGCTCTTCTGATTTCCTCTGCACGTTGATACGCCGAGCTTTCGGCTACCAAAACGCCGGTGAAGCACATCTCGACCGCTGGCCAACTACAGTCCTCCCCGAAGTTTGCACACTGCTCCTACAGGAACAGTTTCTACAGGAACGCAGTCCTACAGGAAGCAGTCTCTACAGGAACGCAGTTCTACAGGAAGGTGAATTCCTCACGTAAGAAAAGGTGGCAGAAAAAAGGTAACCCTGAAACTCCTTCCGCAATTGGCTTTCAAAGGTGGCAAGATCATTATTCACAGTCTGGTCATAAAAATATCGGATTGCTGTGCCTATACTATCGCTTCTACAGGATAGCAGTATAATTAGACTGTGTTTTGTGAATTGTATGCATGCTCTGCCTAAAATAGACCGAATCTCCTTTGCATTTGTCTCCTTTAGTCAAAACCCCCGTGTTCATCATGCCGGGTGGGTTTATCAGGCGGGAACCCATAGATTCCACCAAATTAAGGAGAAATCCAGCAGTGGTAGAGCTCTTCACCAGAGCACAATGGATGCCTTTTTGTGATAAGCTGCAGGGCTACGATGATGAAGTAGCCGAGGAATTCTTGCAGGCTTTGAAGCCTAAATCCCAGACACTGGCCACAGTAAGCTTCAGAGGTCTAAGCCTTCAACTCACCCCAGAACATATAAGTCGGATCACAGAACTGCCCATGGGTTTGCCGTGGGATAAAGAAGAGCGAAAGCAGAGCCAGCAAGCAAAGAAAGAATTCTTTCCACCTGAGGAAGAATTCTCGGAGGATAAAAACGGGGTGAGAAGAACGAGTTTATCACCACCTTGGAATGAAGTCAGTTTGCAAATCATGAAATATATTACTTGTGAAGGCCGGTTCAACATCGTGTATGCATATCACTTTCGGTTACTCACTGAGTTGAGGCACCGAATTGACCTTCCTGTAGAGCAAAAACTGAGCATCCCTCATTATCTCTTGCAGTCCCTAATGGAGTGTGCTACAAAGCTAAGAGAGGGCATACTTGATCAGATAGCCCACCATGGGTTAATAAAATTGCTTGTGGAGGATGCACTGCACTCATATAAAGTTCCCCTCTCCTGGGAGTCAATTAGGAATCTAACACGAGATGGGGACATTAAAATGTTGATCGAAGATAGTGGCTCCTCCAGCAGTGAAGACAAGGAAGCAGTGGCTGAGGAAAAGAAGGACAAAGAAAAGGGTGGCACACCTATCCTGTCAGCAAGGGAAAAGAGGATGAAAGGCAGAATGGACAAAGCTGAGGTAGTCCACGTCAGCCCAAGTACCTCAACAGCACCTGCAACCAAAGCAAAAAGCAAAATTCAGGCAGGCAAGCAAGCAAAGACGGAGACACCTGTACCTACAGGAAAACAGAAGCAGGCTTCTACAGGAAGCCCGAAAATCACTAAGGAACAGACTTCTACAGGAAGTCCGGAAACAAAGACACAGGCTTCTACAGGAAGCCCAAAGACTCAAGAAAAGGCTCCTACAGGAAGCCCAAAGCTGCTAAAGGAAAAGGCTCCTACAGGAAGCCCAAAACTGGTCAAGAAAGGGTCTTCTACAGGAAGCCCAAAAGTGCTGAAGGAAAAGGCTTCTACAGGAAGCCCGAAATTGCAGAAACAGGCTTCTACAGGAAGCCCCAAAAAGGTAAAAACCAAAGAAAAGGAGGTGGATATTCTGGCACGGGAGGCAGCAGCTGTATTAGCTGGCCTCAATACGCCACCTAAGCCAAAAGACAAGAGGAAGAGGGAGACTCCTTTGTACTTTAAGGCTCGGAGAAGTGTTAGGATAAAGACGGGCAAGCCACAGGCCCAATCCAGCAGCCCGATCGTCATCGAAGATACACCTACTTCTCCCAAAGAAAAGTCACCCTCCAAGGTCACAGTCACCTACGAGAAAGGGAGTCCAAAGAAAAATACATGGCAGGAAAAGTTAGAAAAAACTCAGCTACAGGAAGCCGAAAACGTTCTACAGGATACTCTGGCCCGGCTACAGGAAACAGAAAAGAGGGAAGGAGAAGGACCCTCATCACCAAGGGAGGGTGAGGCAGAACTGCCTAAAGAGATAACAAGAGAACACATACCAGAACCTAGCCCTTCGCCCAATCTGAATTCATATTACACCTTTTTAGAGGCGGGCAAAATCATACCGTAGAAATTCACCGTGCCTCTATTTTTTGAACTAGAGAAAGAAAGAGTTCGTTCCCACACATGGATGCAGATCGCCAAATCAAAGGGTGTGGCAGACATAGGCCCTCTACAGGATCAACTCAGGGAGGTCAGGAGTGAATTCACCATGGCTAAACATGTGGCTAGTTGCCAGCAGGCACTTCTACAGGAAGAAAATCAGAAGCTACGGTTGCAGCTACAAGAACTAAAGGCAGGGGCAGGAACATCCTCCAAGGACATCACAAATGAACAAGAAGGCAAAAAGGAGCTGACCACCAGTCTTGAAGAGCCAATGACACTTCTACAGGAAGCAGAACAACAGACAAGAATTGAAGTGCAAGCCTTAAAGGAACAACTGCAACAAAAGGAAGCACAATTGGCCTGCATGGCCAGTTGGGCCATGGAAGCAATTCAGTGCAGAACGCCCGCAAAATCCTATGGATTGTTTTTAAAAGATCAATGGCTTCAGTTCCAAATAAACACCTTGGCCCAAAGAGGTATTGCACACATCGAAAACCCACAACAATTTTCTGAATTATGCACTACTAGTTCGGCAGAAGACAAAGCCAAATTGGCAGAGTTTTACCTCCACAACTTGGCTTTGCCTAATGAAGTCTCATGGGATCCAAACATTGCCTTGGGTGATATGCAATTGATGGCCCTCACCTCATGGTTAAACCATGAAGATCAAAGAGCAGCTGAAGCAAAATCGGTCATGAATCGAGAAGTGATCGAACCACTGTTCATTAGGCCGGAACTAGAGGACCCGGTGGCACTCATCTCAACCCACCAATAGTTGGCTACGGATCCCATAGCTTCCTTGAAGTTTATGGACCAACAAGCCCAGGCCATAGCTCACTTTGAAGACATGGAAAGGTTGTTGGGAGAAAGTGCTGCCCAAGCTTGTGCACGCAGATGGAATACCATGGCCCACAGCTTGAAAATCTGGGAGTACCATACCTCGATCCGAATGAGAGAAGCTTTGGCAAGGGTTGACCTTTACAAGAAGTCCATGCAAAGCCTCCAGGCCAGCTGGATTGGCCTTAAACTCAGCCCACCACTATTGCTAGGATTGACTGAAGGAAGTACAAAGGAAGATGACAGTCAACAATGGGAAGAGGTAAACAGAAAAGCAGGGTTTCACATCTATAGAGAGGACCCTACCACAGAGCCTTGGGATGCAAGAGAAGCAGTGAAAGCAATGAAAGATGAGGACTTGGACTAAGTTGCTCAAGGATGAGCAAATAGTTTAGCTGGGGGGTGATGATGAGCCCCAATTTTTGGTATAATTTGGGCTCATTTGGCCTACTTGTTTTGCTCAAATCATTCACTTTTTACTGCTTATGCATGCATTTCTTAGTTTATTCATGTTGTTTGTAGGAAGAAGGGTAGACACTTTATCTACGTGACTAATGCATTATGATCTCAGGTTTTTGCATTAAAAGGGAGAAAAGACCACGTGAAAAGGAGACAAGGAGACAATGAGGTGGCACTGCTGGTTTTTAGGAGAGGATGTCCACAGTCTTGGGACCCTCCTCGTGATTCCCACCATAGCTCCGAGCTCCAATCCATCTCCCCACCGAGCTTAGAAGCAGCCAGCTGTTCTACAGGAACAACAGTTATAACTGTTCTACAGGAACAACAATTATGACTGTCCTACAGGATCAGCAGTTTAAACTTCAGTTGGACAGCCGAGCTCCTAAAATCAAGGACACCTGTTGGATGATCGTTTTTGCATAAGTATGGAGGCCGTAGCCTTTGATAGGTTTTTGAAACTCTCGCATTACTATTGTAATTTTTGAGCACAGCTCGGTCTTTGTTCCTTTTTGTAAGCCAATTTGGCATGATATCAGATTATGAATAAAGAAGGCAGATTTTGATCTAGTTCTGAGTTTTCTCAAGGAGCTATAGCTCTCAGGTTAGGGCCCAACCTGAGAGCAATAGATCTCCTCAGTGTTGTAATGTGTTTGCATTTCGTTCCAGCACTTTGAGTTTGTTTATTTTCACATGCAATTCGAATTCACAGTTTGGTAATTTAGTCGTTTTCATGAGCATAGATAGGACTAGTTTATGGTTGAATTGATTTCAGTTGTTTAGTTAGACTAGCAGGTTGATAATACATTGGAGCTCCAGCAAAAAGGTTGAGAAAGTCTCCACTGCCATCTCTGTTTGGAGATTGGAGTGCAGCCTATACCAGCCACAAAAATACGCAGTTCTTCACGTTATACATGCTGCAACATAGTCTCGTTTATGATAGATATTTCCATGCACTTCACTCTTGCACCATACACCTTCATCACTGCTTCATGCACATTCCTCTACACGCTTTATCTTGCTGTTCATTGAGTTCAGGTAGCTTAGGTTAATGAATTTTCCTCTTGGTGACAGTCATAAGCCATTTGTTTCATTTACACTGCTTTTCATCATTCTATTACCTCCTTCTTCGTCTTGATCATGCATACAACCACATCCTCGACCTCTGTTCCGCTCTGTTATCTCCCAAACTCCTCCACTCCTCACGTAACTCCATCCTTTAGACATTTCGTTGTTATAACCTTTCATCCATCAACCCACTTCATACACTCATTCTCCATCCTACTTCTCCACTCCTGAGCCATCACCAGCCTTATTCCTACCTTACACATCTCCCCCTACCATTCCATCACTCCTCCATCACTTCAAACACCCACGGTAGGTCATCCTGTAGCAATTTGTAGACTTCCTGTAGAAACCCCTGTGTTTCCTGTAGAATCCCCTGCAGACATCCTGTAGGAGGCCACTCACTCGGTTGCTGAGCCTCTGAACGTGAGGAACCTCTGTGGACTGATGCTAAGGATCTCTGGGAACCTCTCCTAGCCTCCCCAACCTTTCCCAAGCTTTCCTTCCTTCTGCATCACATCTGCACAACCAAACCCTAATAAGCACAAAATCACAATCACCCCATCCACTTAAAGTAAAAATACAAAAATATGTCTTTTAAGCTGCAAGTAGATTAGATTCATGCATTTTCACTTATTAGAGGTAATGGCATCATTGGTAGAAGTTTCCTTCACATTCTTTGCATCATAGAGGTTAGACTAGTTAAATTAGGGTTTCCTAGGGTTTCCATGTTTTGATTTGCTTTCAGTTCATTTTTGCCAAGTAGATTAGTCTTCTTTGAGCTAGCTTTCGTCCATCATTGATAAAGCTTCTTCTGTGAGCCTATAGAAGTTGGCTTGAGCCCTAGCGGACTTGTGCCAGCTGACCAAGTGACAGCTGCGACAAGAGCTAGTACTTGTGCATACAGCACCGTCGCTTCCAAGTTTGTACGAACTACCGGGTTGATAAAATTAAGAGACAGGAAGCCCCAGGAGTTGTAGCATTATTGCTACAATACTGGAGCTCACCACTCGTGTTGGGGGTGAGATCCGGATTGTCAATGTTCTCGTATACAACTCTCAGTTGCACAACAACTGACTTAGACCAATTTAACTCCAAGGTTGCGCATTGTGCATCCAGAGCATGGTTTTCCATGTGATCTACAAGTTTATTTCCTGTGCAATGAACATGGGAAAATATGAGTGCTTTTATCTTTTGAATGAGTCCTACTACACTTTGGAGATGAGACTCTAGCCACCAACTTGAAGAGACCTTGGATAGGGGAGTTCCATTTTGCACATTTTTTAAAATGGAGATGATTATAAGAGAGTCTCCTTCAATTATAATTTGTTGATAATCAAGCTTGATAGAAGTTGTTAGAAGATGATACAAAGCCCAATCTTCTACTTCATTGTTTATCAGAGTTTCGAGTGAGCCTATGCATCTAGAGTTTCGAGTGAGCCAGGGTTGCCTCTAGAAGCTCCATCAAAGTTGAGTTTTAAAAATCCTTATGTGAGAGGGGACCAGGTTAAAGGACTTGTTAACGAAGGATGAGGGATTCTTAGGATACTGATGACATTTCTTAGAGATTTAAGAATGTCTTTTTCTCTTGGGGGGTGATCCCAATCCCGTGAGTTCAAATGTACTGATGTAATAGTTTCTCCTAGTTGAGTAGTGATTTGAGCCCAGGCTTTGTCTGTTGATGGGGCTCGATTTTTAAATACCTAAGCATTACTCCCCTTTCATATGATCCATAAGGTTAATACAGAAGGAAGCTAACATACATTTTTGAGGATTGGTCTACTATAAGGCGTTGCATTCCAGTTTTCTAGGTTGATGGGAAGTGTTTGGGGTTTAATATTTGCACCCTAAAACACCCTAAGAAGCCTGTCC
This sequence comes from Pinus tabuliformis, assembly GCA_031772625.1. Classification (NCBI taxonomy): domain Eukaryota; kingdom Viridiplantae; phylum Streptophyta; class Pinopsida; order Pinales; family Pinaceae; genus Pinus; species Pinus tabuliformis. Next base: position 1,145,899,623 of record CM062807.1, read on the forward strand.
CAAATAGTCATAGTGAGAATACATTCTAGAAAGAGATTATTTAGATCCTCTGTCTGATTGTAACCGAGTGGAGACACTGAAGGACCTATAAAGATTTTATTTTGTATATTTTCCGAGCGGTCTCTTTCTAATCAGTAACTAGAGAAATAGTTTCACTTTTGGCTAGTGCTTTAATTTCCATAGGTTCTTCTAGTGAAGGTTAACATCATCATGATGAGCATAGGTTATGAGCTTGTTGTCACACGGAATTGGTCAAGGGTGCGGACACGACTGACCTTCCTAGAAGTCTAAGACGTTCTAATGACAAACAAGACAAAATGGAGTGATCTTTCTCTAAATACACCTTTTACAACATGAAAACTACAAGTGTTTAGGCTTACCTTATTCCAAAACGCTGTTGTTGAAGTCCGTTCTTGACGATCCGGATGAGCTCCTCCTTCAAGTCAATTCCTGCAACCACAAACAATCAAACAATTACCAAGCACTTGCATTTCATATAATAAAACATATATTCAACATGCAGACCAAGGAACACATGAAATAACTCATTAACACAAGCTATTGAGAAAAATAAACCAGTTTGTATTAATAACGAAACAAAGAAACTCTTACAACCTGGCCTTGGTGTTGTGCAAGTTCCTCCCAGGGTCCATCAAGGGTTTTCCTCTACTTTGACAAAGCTCACCCTCTCCCAAGTAGAATCAAGTGAAGACAATCTCTCCTCACAAAGGCTCTAATGGAAGACCTAAATCCTGCAGCATTTACCCAAAGAAAATGTATAGCTCCAACCTCCTCTCCTTCTGGCTCAATGCCTTTATTTATAGTGCTGTAAAGAGGTTATTCAGGTCCACTATCAATGGGATCATCCCCCTCTATGGGTGGGATAGCTCCCTTATTGATGGGATAAGTTCCCCCTTAATAGAGATACATGAACCAACTGGAGGCGCATCCATTTCATCAAACCGACCTCTAGAATGTTCTAGAAGTAACCACAAGTAACTTTTTCAAGATAAAACTCGCGCATTTCGCCTTTTACAGAGGGACGCACCTGTCCCTTAATATACAGAGCGTCCATGGACGCAGATTTTGTGAACATGGTCAGCGTCCCCGCAGGTAAGGCTAGAGAGAACCTGCGACCCCAGAGATAAACATAGTTTTTACAAGACTTTCTCTCTTCTTTGAGTTTGAGATGGATAACAGAGGCATGAGACTTGCTTAAGAGGGTAGCATGACTGTTGATTTGAGCCATACTAACTGTAAGTAGTCAAGGTGACATTTTTTAGTGTAACAGATTGCCCCCTAAAGTGCGAAGCCTGGAATAGAGTAGGGTTTTGTAATTCTAGGAAGGGTGAAGTGCTTTATCATTTCAAGGATTGTCTTGTGGATGGCCTGGTTGGAACCTGCAATTTTCAACACAAAATACATGGATAAGATTATATCATCACTGAGGTAGGCATTCCCATACTCAGATTCAAAACTTTAACTAATGGACTAACTATTCTGATACAGGAATGATCTTGCAGTACATCATTTTTATAGACTTTTGTAGACACAGTATGGACGCAGCCATCTGTTTATGATTAGTCTACATAGATAATGAATACAAAACTCCTCGCAGCCTGGATGGTAGAAACTAGATCCAGGGTCTTCACTTCTACTTCCCGAATTGGTACGATTCTAGCCATGTGATTAAATGATTCGATGTCGAACATGTTAGAAACCACTTGATTACCAGTCGATGATGTAAACTGTTAACAAGCATGAGAGAGACCACCAGTAATGTCAATGGTTCTCAAAGTACCAAGCACAACCCGTGAAATGTGAATAGATGTTTTGATGTCGAACACTTCACGGAATCCTTTGATCGAAAGTCAATGATGTAAACTGACGTCAAAGGCGAGAAACCTGCCATTGATGCATGCAGACTTCAAGGTACTGTCGATTCCTAAGTCATCTTTCTAGATAATGTGCAGATGTCGATAGAAAGCGACCCGTTGCAGGTAAGCCCGCAACACGAAATCATTGTTCAAGTTGAAGAAATGTTGCTGTAAGGACTGACTCAGGGATGGTCAAATGGATGACAAGTATTTTGCAGATGAAAGTTTTACTTGCAGACCTCTTGAACACATAACGACACGACAGATGGCTTGGTGACGAATAACTCAAAGTTAATCCCCAGAACCCGGTTAAAGACTTTCAAAGTGGTTTGATCAACTGTGAGGTAAAAGATTTCCCAACCCAGGTGAATGAAAAGTGTCGTGTTCAAGAGTGGTAATAAAGTTTCTTTTGAGACAAAAGGTAACAAACAGGTTCATTCTTCTCTCTTTTCCCCCACCATTTCTGGCAAGTACCTCTTTATTTTTAACAAGCTTGAGGAGGATAACATATGCTTGATTATAAGCTCATCCTTCGGACGAGTCCAACCTAGTTTAAATTCGAACCCTAGGAAGGAGTGGTTCGTTCCTGTTTGTAATTGAATAGGTCCTTTACTGTAAAAGTTTAACGAGCCCAGTATAGGAGAAACTCGGCGTTTTTCATTTTTAGAGAGTCTGAAAAAACAAAAGGAGACTCCACGTTGAACTTTTTCGTATATTTGTGTCCCTCAAGCCCGAAAAAGTATAAAATAATACCTGGGGGAACCGCTTGATCTTGCGACCAAGGAGTACTTTCATAATAGTGTCGTTGACCTGAAAAGTAAAAAGCGATCAAGGACACGTCGTTTTATTTCCTTATCGAGTTTGAAACGACAAAAACCCGGCAATCTTTTCCTGATTTTGCGGTCAGAAAAGAGCTAAAAGGGGACCGTCTTTTAATTCCGTTTTAACGAGTGTAAAAGAAACGCTCGACAATCTTTTCATGTTTTAAGAGTCTGAAAAGGGCTTAAAAGAGAACTCCAAGGTTTCACTTTTTCGTAAGTTTTAACGAGTTCGAAAAAGGGATAAAAATGTACTCATGGTTTTCACTTTTTCGTAAGTTTTAACGAGTTCGAAAAAATGATAAAAATGTACTCATATGGCCGACTTTCAATTTAATTTACGAGTAGGAAAAGACGGAAAGATCTCGGCATTTTCATTTGTTTTATGAGAATGAAAGATAACAAAATAATCTCGGTATTTTCATGAGTTTAACGAGTCTTGAAAATAACTGAAATTGACTCGAGATAGGTTTCATTTTTACAAAAGCTTGAAACAGAGAAAAACTATGCTTTAGAGTAGTTTCATTTTTACACAAGCTTGAAACAGAGATAAAACTGTGCTTGATGCCCCCTAAGCATAACTGCTAGAGTGCATGCCCCCTAGCTTCATTTCATTCAACCATTTGGATGAAATGAAGGTTTAGTGACGAGATCATTTAAAAGACTTTGACCTAAAACTGTAAGAAAATTATGCAAAACACCGAAACAACTAACCTAAATATACAACTTAACATTTACGAGATCTAGTCAATCTCTCGACTCAAGTAGAGGAGGATTTGTTTCATTTCTTAAACGAGCTTGACACAGGAAAAGAACTATGCTCGGATTCGGTTTCATGTTTACACAAGCTTGAAACGAAAAACTATGCTTGTTACAAGTTCACATGCCCCCGGCATAATGATGCAAATCAAGGTACATGCCCCCCAAGCTTTATTGCATTCAATGAGGTGGATGGAATGAAGCTTTACTTTCAAAATCTTGGAAAGACTCGTGGGAGTTGTTTCATTTTTTAATGAGCTTGACACAAGACAAGGAACTATGCTCATAACTACTTTCTACAATCTACCTAACAAAAAACTATACTCTAAAAAACCTTGATTCATTTTTTAACGAGCTTGACACAAGACAAGGAACTGTGCTCTAAAAACCTTGATTCATTTTTTAATGAGCTTGACACAAGACAAGGAACTATGCTCTAAAAACCTTGATTCATTTTTTAATGAGCTTGACACAAGACAAGGAACTATGCTCTAAAAAACCTTGATTCATTTTTTAATGAGCTTGACACAAGACAAGGAACTATGCTCTAAAAAACCTTGATTCATTTTTTAATGAGCTTGACACAAGACAAGGAACTATGCTCTAAAATCCTTGTTTCATTTTTTAACGAGCTTGACACAAGACAAAGAACTATGCTCATGACTACTCTCTACAATCTACCTACTTAACCTACCCTTGTTTCATTTTTTAACGAGCTTGACACAAGACAAGGAACTATGCTCAAAAAGTTCGCATGCCCCCAGCATAATGATGCGAAATGAGGTACATGCCCCCCAGGCTTCATTGCATTCAACCGGCTGGATGAAATGAAGGTTTACTTTCAATATTTAACTTGAAAAGGGAGTTGTTTCATTTTTAAAGAGGTTGACACAAGAAAAGAACTATCCTCATACCTGATTCATTTTTTAACGAGGTTGACTCAGTAACAGGAACTATCCTCAAACCTGATTCATTTTTTAATGAGGTTGACTCAGTAACAGGGACTGTCCTCAAAAACCCTACTTTCTACAATCTACCTACATATCCTAAAATCTAGCTGATTCATTTTTTAATGAGGTTGACTCAGTAAAAGAACTATCCTCATTACAACCTATTTCATTTTTTAACGAGGTTGATACAGGAAAAAACTATCCTCGTACCTGATTCATTTTTTAACGAGGTTGACTCAGTAACAGGAACTATCCTCAAACCTGATTCATTTTTTAATGAGGTTGACTCAGTAACAGGAACTGTCCTCAAAAACCCTACTTTCTACAATCTACCTACATATCCTAAAATCTAGCTGATTCATTTTTTAATGAGGTTGACTCAGTAAAAGAACTATCCTCATTACAACCTATTTCATTTTTTAACGAGGTTGATACAGGAAAAAACTATCCTCGTAACATTGATCATGGCTTCCAACTGGAGGAAAGACATGTCAATGGACACACCTTGATCATGGCTTCCAAGAGGTCTTCATCCGAAGGAAGAATACTTCTTGGGAAGGAACACATGTCAAGGGACTCAAAAGGGATAAGAACATCGTGTTCAAGTAATCCCATAGAGTTTTCCATGTCAATTACCGGAGCTAAATCAAAGGAAGATGAGCAAACAGTGAGAGGCTCACTTACATCGGTAACTGAAATCATGGGACCGGTTGCCACATAATTAACCCGTGGCAGGGTAGATACCACTTTAGAATCAGGAACATTTAGGGGTGTCATATTATTGGTAGTTGAAAAAAGACTAGGGAACGAAAGCTGGTCTACAGTCACAATATGTCCATTGTGAGGGAAAGACATCACGCGAAAGAGTGCCGATACGACAGCTTTCATTGCATAAACATAGTCTCGCCCAAGGAGTAAATTGAAATCCAAGGGACCTCGAACTACCATAAGATCAATACAGACAGTTTTACCTTCCAAGGTAACGGAAAACTTAGGAAGGATCCCTAAAGGTTCACTAATGGTTCTGTTAAAAGCTTTCAGATTCTGCGTAATAGGCGCAAGCTGAGGGGAACCCAAAGCTTTCCAAACAGCTGAGGATAAAATACTAACAGAAGCACCTTCATCTACCTGAGTACGATGTATGTCCCTACCACCAGCCTTGACAATGATTTGGAAAGGGATGGAGGAAGGAAGACGAGGTTCTGTCAGTCTATTCCAATCAAAGGAAAAGACCTCAGTACTTGGAGGGGGTTCTGTAGAAACAGGTGAAATGCCCCCCGGCATAGAAGAATCTGATGTAACAAGAAGAACATCAGCGGTATGAAATTTACTCTCGAAAGGGAGAGTGTGATCGACCGAATGTGAAATTGAATCGACCACTTGATCAACTAATTGATCACCAACCTGAGTGACATGAGTTTCACTCTCCAATGGAAGAGTGTGATCGACCGTACTTGAATTTAAATCAATCACTCCGTCAGTTGACGGTAGGTTGGGAGAAAGTTTACGGTAACCAGTTGGAAATTCTTGCTGTGGAACAGTAAGTTTTTCCAACAATGTTGAGGCTTCATCCATGTGAGGGCAAATGTGAGTGTGATGACTCCCTTTGCATAACTTACAAGGAAACCTAACTTTACCCTTTTTCCCAGGAACCTGACTATCACTGGTTGATGGATCAATGGAAAGTTGATGAGATTTTTCTGACCATACTTCCAAGACCTTTGGAATACCAGGACAATTGACAAGGAAGTGGTCACCCTTACAAAGCCTGCAAGGGTATTTGGGTTTACGATGCATGTCGGAATTTTCCTTAACACAACTAACACTTACAGCCATGGTTGGTTGGTTGACTTCTTTCTTATCTTGCTTCTTCTTCTTCTTCTTCTTCTTCCCTTTCTTCTTCTTCTTAGCCTCCTGGTTACTAGCATCAAGGCTTTTACCAGGCGAAGAGGAAGAAATGGAGGAAGAAAAATTAGGCGAAGAAGGTAAAGGGTCAACAGAAGGTTGGTGATGTTGAGATGGTGAACTCTGTTGAGGTGAAGCATCCGGTTGAGATGGAACAATTGGAGTATTTTGGGCCAACGAAGTTGAAAATAACCATATCGGTAAACCTATTGTAAATCCAGGTAATGACAAAGTAGCCATATAAGGAGGACCAACATTTCCAAAGTAAGGAAAAGTACTAGGATTCTCATTAGGAGGGGTTCCTAGGTTGATAAATTCCGGAACATTTGCCATTATATTCAACTTCAGTGAATTTTATTAACAATTTAAAACTAAAATTAACAATTCACAATTCACACTTAACAACTAAAATTCACAATTCACACCTATGGTCTCTAAAAGTAAAAACAAACAAATTAACACGCGCTATCAAATCTAGGAGTCAAACCACACACAAACAGTAAGCTCTCCGGACCGAAAACACTAGTTGGTGATGAAGCCCAACCTCGCAGAATTCAGTACAGAAATGGCGGGTGGAACAGTTACCCCGGCAACCTGCTTAATGAATAGACCAGCACAAGTTCCTCCACTTTAACCGTCTCGAAGTGAAGTGAACCCCCCGGAAAATCCAAGTGAGTATAACCGACGTCTGCTCCAGGTACAGTGGGACCTTCCCTCCACCGTCACCTCGGTAGAACCCTAAAGATTATGGTCACTAAGGTCACCAACAGTAACAAATACACCTGGGGGAACAGTCTAAACTCCGACAGCACGCAAGGGCAGAGTAGCAAGCTCAATCCCCTTACCGGCTCCTTGACAACAATCCAAGGTTTACCGATAAGTGACCCCTGGCTCCTCGACAATGGTTAATCCGAGGTTTACTGTTTGTAATACGTACTGTCTGGCGTCGTTCCCAACAAGGGGGGAATGATCCCCTCACTGGTTCGGACACGAGCTCGTGCTTCTCCTTTAAGAGGAGCTTTCCCAGAGTGCAATTGAAACAATTGGATTTATTCTACTCAAGATAAACTATCTGTTTGGTTTTGTAGTCTTGGAGAGTTAAGTACTCACCTACTCCAAGACCCTAGCCTAAGCTATGTTGGTGTTTCAGAGCCCTAGAAATGTAAAAATTACTAGATGAATTTTAATTAAGCGCTGTGTTATTAAGGCTGTTATTACTCAAATGGGTAAATGGAGATGAAACCAATGGTGTTATGACCCGACTCAACTAAATGCAATCGAATATGATAATGCAATCCTTTCAATTCGATGAATCCTAACTAGAGTAAGGAGAGAGTTTCCATTCACTTCCAACAATGCAAAAAATTGATCATTAAGAGAAAATTTAACAAATTCTCTAATGCACTAATTTCATCAAGAAAAACTAATGCAAATCAATTCCAAACCAATTTTTATTTTTATTTTTGTGTAAATTCAAATCAAAGAAAGCTGATCTAAATCTACGATTGATTTTTCAGAATGTAAACTATGCAATTGTAATCTATGCACAATTCACATGAAAAGTATGAAAATGTAATCTATGCACATTTTTCATTCATATTCTGAAACTGAGAACTCTAATTATGCAAATGTGATCTATGCAAGAGAATTCTCAAACACAAGATGATTCTAATGTAATCTAAGAACCAATCAAGTGCAAGTCGAGAAAATTGGGTGAGAGTTCCAAAGATCAAAACATAAAAACACTCAAAGGCGATTAACACTCATACACAATTTAGCCCCCCCCGGCGAATGAGGGGGAATTTTTTTTGCAAAAACAAAAGCAAAAAGATGCAAAATTGTGAAAAGACTGAGAGAAACCTCCAAGTAATGACCAAAGGAAATCAAATTAAGAATTTCTCAAAAAAGAGACTCAAAACACCCAATTGATGAAAGCTAAAAGCAGGAATGCTAATGAAACAAGTTCAGGTGAAAATTTTTGACAGGGTACTAAAGGATCTGGGCAGAAAACACTAAGAAAAACCAAAATCTAAAAGCAATTAAAGCAAAAATGGAGTTTTCCTAAATTTTTACAGGAAGACGCAGGCAACCCGTTAGAACAGGCGCGGGCCTGCTCTGTGCAAACGGCAACAGCGCGTCCAAAGACGCACTGTGCAGTACTCAGAGGGTGCGTCCTTCTGGAAAAGTTAAGAAAAACCAAATCTAACTAAATCCAAAGCTAAGCCACCCAAATACTAATTCTCACAGTCAAAAACCAGAAAATAAAAATGATTTTCTCAGAGCAAAGTTCACACAAAGGAAAAGACTTTCTCATTAATGGATTCCCCAGCGGAGTCGCCAATTTGTCACACGGAATTGGTCAAGGGTGCGGACACGACTGACCTTCCTAGAAGTCTAAGACTTTCTAATGACAAACAAGACAAAATGGAGTGATCTTTCTCTAAATACACCTTTTACAACATGAAAACTACAAGTGTTTAGGCTTACCTTATTCCAAAACGCTGTTGTTGAAGTCCGTTCTTGACGATCCGGATGAGCTCCTCCTTCAAGTCAATTCCTGCAACCACAAACAATCAAACAATTACCAAGCACTTGCATTTCATATAATAAAACATATATTCAACATGCAGACCAAGGAACACATGAAATAACTCATTAACACAAGCTATTGAGAAAAATAAACCAGTTTGTATTAATAACGAAACAAAGAAACTCTTACAACCTAGCCTTGGTGTTGTGCAAGTTCCTCCCAGGGTCCATCAAGGGTTTTCCTCTACTTTGACAAAGCTCACCCTCTCCCAAGTAGAATCAAGTGAAGACAATCTCTCCTCACAAAGGCTCTAATGGAAGACCTAAATCCTGCAGCATTTACCCAAAGAAAATGTATAGCTCCAACCTCCTCTCCTTCTGGCTCAATGCCTTTATTTATAGTGCTGTAAAGAGGTTATTCAGGTCCACTATCAATGGGATCATCCCCCTCTATGGGTGGGATAGCTCCCTTATTGATGGGATAAGTTCCCCCTTAATAGAGATACATGAACCAACTGGAGGCGCATCCATTTCATCAAACCGACCTCTAGAATGTTCTAGAAGTAACCACAAGTAACTTTTTCAAGATAAAACTCGCGCATTTCGCCTTTTACAGAGGGACGCACCTGTCCCTTAATATACAGAGCGTCCATGGACGCAGATTTTGTGAACATGGTCAGCGTCCCCGCAGGTAAGGCTAGAGAGAACCTGCGACCCCAGAGATAAACATAGTTTTTACAAGACTTTCTCTCTTCTTTGAGTTTGAGATGGATAACAGAGGCATGAGACTTGCTTAAGAGGGTAGCATGACTGTTGATTTGAGCCATACTAACTGTAAGTAGTCAAGGTGACATTTTTTAGTGTAACACTTGTATGCTTCTTTTATATTAAAATTCTCAAAGGTTCCACACCCCAATATCAAAATGTCATGGCTTGAGTGAACAATTATGTTCTAACTAGCTAGAATTGCCTCTAGAAGTTGGCGCTCATCGTCTTAGATATGTTGATGGATATGAGAGATAATTTTCCAATATCTCCATTTTTTATTTGAAGAATATTGATCCTCCCATAATTGAGCTACTACACATAGGCCCTAAAAATAGTGGTGATTTCTAATGTGTAGAGAAAAGAGGAGAGAGGGGAGACACAACCATTGATTCCAGGAATCTTCCTAGAAGGCAATTGTCTTTCCATCCTTCACTTCCCAAAAGTCTTGGTCTTGTATTAATTTTTTTTTACTAGATTATATCCAGATATGGGAACCTTTAGGACAATTTTCTATTCTGACTTGTTGCAAGTCTACAATTCCAGCAGAGTATTTTTTCGCTCACATTTTGCCTCACACAGTTATAGGATATTTCAACCATCACCAACATATCTTCACACTCAGTGCCTTGTTGAGAATTTTAGTGTCCCTTAGGCTAATACCACCCTTTGATTTGGGTAAACAAAGTTTTTCCTATGCAACAAGTGCACATTTTTTATGGAGTGTGGTTCCTCCCCATATAAATGAGTGTTGAAAACTTTGAATTTTTTTAAGAATGGCTTTGGGGGAACTAAGGAAGAGATTAAATAAGAAGGCATGGATTGGAGGACTGACTTTAGAAGGGTAAATATACTTGCAATTTTCACAAACTAGAAGGTCCATGAGGAGAGATTGGCTTTAAACTTCAGGAGGAGATCTTCCCATACCGAACATCTGAGAGGGTTGAGAGTGAGGAGAGCACTAAGGCATTTGGTCAAAAGTGAGGTATTTAGGAAACCCAATAAATGGGAGATATGCATTCTCACTTCAAGGGAGGTGTTGAAGAAAAAAAACCGAGATTTAATATTGTTGATTTTGGTGCCAAATGCATCAACAAAGGTATCAAGGATCCCCTTGAATTCTCTAGCTTTGTTGATAGCGGAAGCTCCAATTAATAGTGTGTCATAAACAAATTGTTGATGGGTTGTGGTTTGATCTTGAGAGCCTAAGGGGAGGCATTTAATCTAGTGACAAGATAGGGCATGCTTTATGGCATGAACAATGGCTTCAACACCTAAGAGAAAAATATAAGGAGAGAGAGGATCCACTTGCCTAATTCCTCATGAGGAAGAAAAGGTTGGGGACGGTGAACCATTAAAAAGCATAGAGAAGAAGGCCTTTGAAATAAGGGCCATCACCAAGGCTATCAACATTTCATGAAAATCATAAGCTGAAAGAACATGGTAGATGTATTGCCAACTTTCTTTATCAAAAGCCTTTGACATATAAAGTTTAAGAATCATACCTGGCTTTTTGGTGGAATGAAGAGAGTGAAACTACTCTTGAATGAGGATGATGTTTTCCAAAATTTGTCTTTCTTTTGTTGTAACATGATTAGTTTTGATAATTTAAATTTTTTGATATAATAGGTTTTAGTAGTTTAGAAATAATAAATTATCGTGCAAGAGTAAATGCGCCCTCAAAATGTAAATTTAAGTTTCATTAGCTTGTTGATTTAGTTAATCATGCATTTAACCATGATTAAATGATGTAATAAAGTAAATTCAAACATGGTTTACAAACTGATGAGAGTGAATTTTCAAAAATTGAAAGAGTTTTTAGTTGATAACAGCCTCATGTACAACAACCTCTCTCATTTTTGTAACAATTATTATGTATTAGGAGATGCAAATGCATCTTTGAAGGAATATTTTCCAGAAATTTCCTATTTTAGTCACCCTTTTGCAGAGGATAGTGTGACTAAAAAAAGATGAATCTTTCGAAAATGGAAGAGGTTTTGGTTCTTAATATTTCATAATACAAAAACCTATCTAACTTTTCACACAGGTATCAGGGGTTGGCATATACACTCTCATCATGTTTAGCCTATTTTTCTGACTGTGCAATTTCATGTTTAATCCACCTTTTTGTAGAAACTATTGTGGATAATTAGAGATGATTATTGAGAAATTGAAGGAGGTTTGTCTTCCTAATATGCTAAAGTACAATAACCTACTTCATATTTTACTTAGCTAGAGATAAAAGTACATCTTCACAACCTATTTTTCGGACTCTGTAAATTCCTTTTTAGACATCTTTTTACAAAACGTATTGTGAACAACTGGAGCCCGATTTTGGGAAACTGAGAGATTTTTATCTCAAGAACATGTTCATATACAATAACCTCTCTCAATTTTTACAGAAATAACTCGGATTGAGATATACAAAGCCATGACTGGACCCTATTTTGAAGGATTTCGAGAGGAAAATGCTCAAAGACAGTTAGGCCACCTCATCAACTAAGAGTTGCAATTCAATTCAAATTTCTCTTTTTGTAAACAACAATGCATAATGATAGTGCAAAGTAGATACATTAGTTTTTAATGTCATATACTTCAATTCTATTTGTGTAAAACAATTTAAGATATTTGTACACAAATCTTGATATTTTTTTCAAGATATTTTAGTTTAGAATTTGTATAAATACTTCATCAATTGAAGTAATTGGGGTTGGATTTTGATGCCAAGACTCTACAATTTGTAATAGCTTCTCTTATTTGATTTCTAATGAAAGCCTTATGGCTCTGGTTTGACAAAATTTTGTGTTTCTTGTATGTTTTTCGAGTATTTCCATATCTCTTTTCTGCACATGTTCACAACATTATAGAAGACCTGGGTAAGAATGATTGTGTTTCAATATCTTTGAAATCCCTTGTAGATTTATAATTGTTTAAAGAGATTAGTATAGCAGACTGTCTGTCTGATCTAGCTCTTCTTTGAGATTGGTTTTTGTTTGTCCTTCTATTTTTTCCTAAATGTGTTTTGTTAGGTTGTAGAAATCTTCTACACACATCCAAATCTTCCTAGTTTTTAAGTAATTAGTTTGGTTGCCCAATTATTAGGAATCTCCTTACATTCTTATGTCAAATTCTTATACAAATCAAGTCGTTCTGTCAGGTTGGAAGCTGGCACGTTTAGAAGGGACCCCGTGAGAGAGGCATTTAATATGAATATGGATTGTCATTGATCACCAACCACCCCCAATTAAAACCATAAATATGGCCATTGTGCTTCAAAGGCTGTTTTTCAGTTACAAGTGAACATCATTAAACAAAGCCTCGTAACAACTGAGGGAGCCCCCTCTAGTTCAAGGGCCAACTTGAGCTTAAAGACTGGTTGAGTTGGTTTCCTAGCGTAATTTTTGCAGCCAAGTGTTATAGCTCCCAATCTCACCCTTGATGTTTGTGATGCTGCATTTATGGCCTAGGGCAACCCATCCTTCCAGACCTGGTTCAAATACTTAAAAAACAATGTTTTATTTCTTGTACGTGACATTGCCCTGAGCTAAACGTGTGTGTACGCGGGTCAGTGTATACCCAACCCACGTATATGTCTTAAAACACTTAAAAGAATTAAATCTCCATAATTTCAGGCAAAGATCACGGGTTTTAACTGTTGATTACCTATTAATGCTCGTGGCCCAATTGTTCCCAACTAAAAAACTACTTTGGGAGAAGTATAAAAAGGCTTCAATGGGAAGGCTTAAGGGAGGAGAGAATAGAGAGAAAATTATACTGATGAGATTATCACTGATAAGGTCTAAAGATCCTTGTACTTCCAACACTTCCCCCACTACAAGAAACTCTTGTTTCCTTGAGTTATGATGTCATTTCACTAGTTGATATATCTTTTTGTGAGTCATGGAAGGAGCCTTTTGAAGACTTGGGATTGGACAGACCCAGTGGACAGTTCTGCTTGGAGCTAGCAAGAGGAAGATTTAGGTGATATCATTCCTTGCTTTGTTCTTTTTACTTTTTAGTTATCTGCAATAAAGAAACATTTGTCTTGTTCCCGAAATCAATCTCCTTTATGCATATGATGTTATATTTGTTATGGTTTACATATGAATAATTGTTTCAATTGTATAACTAACCATCTTTCAATATGTTATGAATTTTATTTATATATGATACTTCATCCATATATTGCTATGCTTCTTTGAATTGGTTGTTTTGCAGGTTCAAGGATAGAGAGGAACTCCAAGAGGGTTTTAACCTTAGCTGGACCTACCGGAACGAAGGACCCCCAGGTGCACCTCTCTTCGTGTAGTTTGCTTATTTAGGTATCATGGTCGTGTGGAATGCTTGTTTTTTACTGTAGATCACCCCTGCTCTGCTAGGGTGTTGACCCAAAACCCTAGGGGACTTTGTCCCTCAACATAATTGGCGACTCTGTTGGGGACAATAATATTGTTGTTCCTAGTTTGGGTTAATTTAAGCCAATTAGGGCTCAGCCATTAGTTTTATTGTTGTAACTGATTTTTCTGTTCCTATAGGAACTCAAACTTTAAGTCTGAGCAGTTTCTTCTGACCTATTTTTTGTTTTTTCTTTTGAACTGTCATATACACAATTTTGTTAGGTTACAGTAGCATATGTACGCAAGTTTCTCCATATGAACCCACATATATGCAGGTTTCTTTGAGCTGAATCACGTATACAAGCAACTGTGTATTGAAAAAGTCACGTATACCCTAATTTTCCAAGATTTTTTCAAGTATTTCTGTTTCAGAAGATTTGTTTGTTGCTCTGAGTATTTCATGAGCAGTTAGTTTGGTTTTTAGTCTTTGGTTTTGCAGTAAGTTAACGATTTCGAATTCTCTCCTGTTGTGGAAAGTTTTGGTCTTGTTGCAAGTGTCATCATTTGTTTTTGAGCACACAAGATTTCTTTCTGAGAATCTTGGTTGTTCTGGTCTTCCAGAGCAAAAAGATTGGTCTCAATATTTGTGACAAACTTTATCTTTGTGATCTTCTTGCTTCGTGTCAAAATTGCATCTTGTGGCCATTTTCTTTTCTGGCTTTTTGAAAGTTGTTAAGTAACGATTTTGAAAGTTTTCTTTCTTGGTCTTTTGATCATTGTCACCAAGCTCTTTTTGTTGCTTTTTGGTCATTAAGAGCATCTTGAAACACCTATTTTGTTGAGTTTTCGCCCATTTTGAGTTGATAACTTGCAAAGTTTTTTTGTTGCCTATTTTTTGGTCTCAAAGTTTTCAATAGTATTTGGAGCGCTTCTGAAAAGTTATTTTTTTTCTTTTGTGAAAAAGAAAACTTCTTAAAGCTTGGTTTTTTCTTTATTTTTCCTTGTTTTGATTTGGTTTCTTTTTGCGAGTTAGAGTGAATTTTGTTTGTCTTAATATTTTCTTTTAGTGTTTGGACGAAAATTTTCATTAGGAACTTATATTCTATCTGAACATCTAAGGTGGCTAATTAGAAGCGATAAACAATTTGCTTTAATTCTTTGCTTTAGGGTCATCTTAAGTTTCTTGCATCTTAATTACACCTTGCATTAGGATAATTTTTCATTGTTAAAGCATTCTAGCTTTTGCATGTGTGAAGTATGTTGCAAGAAAAGAAAAGGAAAAAGTTTTTTGCTTTCTAGGTGTTTCTTAGTACCCGAGTAGAAGTTGTTTTTCATCGAAAGAAAAATGATTGCATTCATGTAGTTACTTTTTCTTTGATTTTGGTTGAGTAATACACACATCATCAGTTTCACTCCCATACCCTTGACTTAAAAGACCTTTAAAAACAAGCGCTAAATAAGATATACTAGAACTTTTTTATATTGTCAATTTAGACACACCAACAAGTTTTAGGATATTTAGGGCCTTGGATTATGCGAGGGGAAAGTAAACTCTTCAAGGTCACTCTAAACTGTCAAACATAGAAGTCTGAATAGAGAGTGAAAATCTAATAGCGTTAGGGAGACCAGGAAAGCTCCGGATCTAGGAGTTAAGCAGGAGGGTTTGTGAAGATAAGGAAGAGAGATACCTCCTCTCCTACTTGTCAGATCTTAGCTCAAGACTGTTCCGCCTGGATTCTGACATGAGTTGGTAACCTTAGTTGCTTATCCTAGGGATCTACACAGGTGGCTGCGGAGGGGAATCCCGTGGCACCTGAGGTCGACGTTGTATCACTCTTAGCAGTACTTCTAGAGGGCACCCTTGCGAAGCTCGGGGGCTTGCACCGACACAGGCTGTTGCTTGGAGGTCAGCATAACTTCCTCTGATACCTTCACTGGTAGGCCTGGGCCGTCATTATCCCAGACTATCTTTGGAAGGCCCTACTATCTTCGGAAGGCCCCTACTTCACTTTCTTGTATTTTGGTGTCTGGTCTTAATCACCCGGAGAGGAAATACTTGAAAGTTGTTTGACTGGCTAACCTCTTTTAGGGACTTTATAGTTGAGTGCTCTTTGCTCCTTGTATATAGTTGGCTTTAGGTATTTTTGTCTAGTCACTTTTTGGACTTTGTATTCTGAGTGACTGACTTACCACTCCACTGATCTTGAAAGGCTTTTGGTCGTTCTTTCGGAAGTTGTGGAGTTGCCTCCTCAAGAGAAAAGGTTTTAATTATGTATCTATCTTCCTTGAAAATTCATTTGTACATTCCCGTAAGGGAAGGGTATATGAATCGGTTAGATATGACCTATATTCCTGGGGAAACCAACCAAGGTACCCTCCCAAAAGGGGATCCTTGTGGTTTTCCTTTCTTTGGAAATGTTGGTACTCCCTTGATGGCCACCTTGAATATTCCCGAATTGAATGTTGGACTCCCTATTTGGCTGTGGTCCACCCCGAATATTCCTGATGTTCTTTAAGCTTCTCAGATGAATGCTTTATTTCAGGGGCATCACATGGGTGTTAATTTTTCATCTTCTTTCAAAGAGAAATTTGGGATTCATTTTTCTCCTCCTTCTTGTAATAAGAAATCTAAAAAGAGGAGAAGGAAGATGTCAAAGGAGAAGAATAATTCTATCCATTCATCTTCAACCTCTCCCAGTCATTTTGGAGATGGGCCTTTAGCCGCTACTAGTCATACTAGGGGCACAAGTCTAGTCACTGCAAGTCATACTAGCAATTCATCATCAACCTCTACTAGTCATGTTGAAGATGAGCCTTCAACCGTTGTCAGTCATGTTGGGGGCATGAGTCTAGTCATTGTGAGTCATACTAGCAATTTATCATCAACCTCTACTAGTCATGTTGAAGATGATCCTTCAGTCGCTACTAGTCATGCTGGGGGCACGAGTCTAGTCACTATGAGCCATACTAGAAAAGAGTCATCGACCTCTGCAAGTCATGTTCGGGACTCTCCACAAACCACTGCTAGTCATGTTGGCGGATTTGAGGTTGATAAGAAACCTAGACGTAGTAGTTTTAAACCTAAGTTCCCTTGTAAGATATGCAAGGGAGACCATCTTACTCATTTATGCCTTGGTATTCCAGAGGTACAAAGGATATGGTTCTAGTTTGAAAGTTCTTCTACTCCTGGATCTGATATGGTTTCTCATCAATCCCATCAACCATTGGTTGATAATGTGGTAGAGCCAGTGCAATCTCTGGCTGATTACACTCCTCTTTTGGGGGGTGAAGTGCCTAACAAAAGAGTCTGTTTGATTTCTAGTAGAGAGTCTTCTAGTATAGGGGGCATTCTGGTTTCTTCGAATGTTCCCACTCCAAGTTCTAGGAGTGTTTCCTTTGATTGGGATAGTCTTTTCGAGCCTTGTCTTCCTTCCGCTACACCTTTCCAAATAAAGGTCTGAGTTAATTCCACAAACTTTTATCGATGCATGGTGGATGAAGGATCCTCTGCAATTATTATATTCTATTTGACTTGGAAAGCTTTGGGTTCCCTAAAGTTATTGATAGCTCAGAGTTAGTTGTTAGCCTATGATAAAAGACCTCGTGAATCTATGGGTGTGCTTCCTCAATTGCCTATTACTTTAGGTGGGAAGACTATCTTAATCGATATGATGGTGGTTGATAGCCCTTTAGACTTTATATGCTACTTGGGTGTGATTATGTCTATGTTATGATTGTTGTGGTGTCTTCGCTCTTTCAAGTGATGTATTTTCCTCATAAAGGGAATATTGTCACTAGTGATCAACTTGCATTTGATAATTACCACCCTAATTCAAATTTACTGCAGAATGCCCCTTGGTTTATTCCAAGTGTTCAAGTAGACTCTACCCTACCACGGGTGAATTATGTGGCATTGAATCCTCAATGTTCAATTGCTTCTGAGAAGGATCCTTTGACCTATTGTTCTCCTTTTTGGGACTTGGTCCCAACGGTTGATGGAGAGATTCTTCCTATAGGGACATGGGACCCCTTAATTCCCTCTTTTGATCCTTGTAGTTCTCATTATTTCTCAGAACTTGATTTTCCTTCACAGGATGAAATTTTTGAAGCCATGAGTTTTGACTACCAAAAGAGTCCTTGGCCTGAGCCCTACAAGGGGTTTGTCCAGAAGAACTATTATGCGTAAGCCGCAAGGTTGTGTGGTTCCTTGTACCATATTGTATATATAAGGTACAAATTTTCAAGTTTTGTATTCTAGAACACAAGATTTTATATGAACTTTATATGTGGGATGTATTAACTTCTTGTCTAGTGTTCCTTTTTATGTATACAGAACTTGGAATATTTCTCCTTTCGAAATTTTTATGGTTGGTCCATTGTCACAGGTATTGGTTCTCAAAATTGGCATATAGGTTAGGTTTTTCTGCCTGCATTGTGCACTTATCAATTTCCTTTCCCATTTTTGCATTAGGATCGACCCCACCAAGTTATGGTGTAGAACCTTCTGATTTCTTAGAAGTATCATGACTTGAGTGGTAGAGCCTACCTTATCATGGGTGCCCTAATTAGCACCTTGTTGTCACTTGGCACTCATGTTGATTTTTTGTCCCTAGGCTTGGGAGTCCTCTTTAGTCCCGCCATGACTTGTGCATTGAAGACTCATTCCTCTTTGCTTCTTCACTTCGTTCTGGCCTCATACCCTAGAGGCTCCTTCGTGTTGAGTTGTACTACTACATTGCATTTTGACCATTTGCACCTTTTGGCCTTAAGTCGGCTTCACTTGGACTCATGTTTAAGCCACTTTTGACCCAGTCATCTACAAAATCAAACTTACAATCCCTTAACTTCTGCAACTTGACACACTATGACCCATGGAAGGAACATACCTTTGAGTGCCTTTCACCAGTTTTCGCCTCCCTGTATTGAGCATAGGATTGATCCAATCCCAGGAACTAGATCATCTGCCTCATCGACACTCATTCTTTCCACTGTATTATATCATTACTTTATTCTTTTTCAAGCTTAATGAAAAATACAAAAAATTATATATTAAAAAAAAGAGTGGGAACGGGGCAATATTTCCATTTTATTGTTGGCAGCTAGAGTCAATAGTGTCGCCCTTGAACAAAGAACTCAAAAGAAGGTCTCTCCTCCATTTGGGTGGGATCTATCTTAGCTTAGGTATACCTTAACCTTCTTATTGAGTCAATCCTCCTCCAATTGGTTATCTCTTCCAATCATATGGAAAGTTCGTTCATGCCTCCTGTGTGACAAGATTATACAAAGTTATCATATGCTGCCACAAAGTCATCATTTGAGTCGTGCTTTTTTTCAATGGAAATAACCCTGAGTCGTCCTCTCTGTGGTGTCTCTTAACTCATTTTTTAGTTGGTCATCCCTGATTGTCAGTGTCTTGCTTATCATCACATCGGTTATATTGGTCCTTTACTCATGCTAGTCTGAGAAGGTCTCCATTGAATTCTTGCTGGTGGGTCTTGTCCTTATCGACGACGACATCTTGCTCTAAGGACAGGCCTAGAGCCACACCCTGGCCCTATTTTCATTATCGATAGGTCACCTTGTGATCAAAATCAATCAACATCATGGGTCTTTGACTGAGTGGTTTCCCTTGTGTTCGAAATTAGCTTACATTATCAAACATTGGGATTCATGCAGTACCTTGGTTTCCATTTGACCCTATTGGTGGATACCTCGCCTTTGTGTCAACTTTCATTATTGGTTGGTTCAGAGGGTTTCTGTTGTGCGCTAGCCACATCTTGTGTACACCGGAAACGTGCTTGGTCGGGTTACTACATCTTTTTCATCCAATTCCTTCCACATTATTGGCCTGTGAGTTACACTCGCACTAGATTGATGAAGGATTCCTTAATGCCTTCCTTCTAGTGGATCTTTTCCCATCGACTATGACTCATTTCTCTGGGGCAAAGGTCTAGAGTCCATTTGGCAGTACCTTGGTGTTTGTAATCATTAGTGGCAGATCCTTCGCTATCGACAGTGGGAAACCATCATTGTCTCCTGATCGATAGATTCTTCCAGGTGTTTGGCTTTAGATTATTTATTCACACTTGTTAGATTGTACTGGGGTACCTTGACTCTCATTATCATCATCAGTGAGTAGTCTCGCGTTTGTTAATGGTATACATCAATGACTGGTAATCAAACGATTTCTCACATGGTCGACTTCAACTCATTCATTCCCATTGTGTAGAAATGTACCACGGTGTTCGGTGAAGACCTCGGGTTGCATCAGCATTCATTGGTTCACTTGACAGTTGCTCCTGTTACTGCTAGTTGATACCATTCCACCTTATATGTTGCAGTCATTCATGGCGACATTATATATGTTGGCACCCGAATTTACAGTGTAGTACCATCTTATTCCATCATGTTCGTTTGGTACTATTGGGATTAGTCAGTGATATCAGTGATCAGATTCATCCTTCAGCATCATTGACATTCTTATATGTGATATTCAGACATGTACTTGTTTGATCACGATCAAACGATCCATTATGTATCTCCAGTCTTCTATACTTGGATACTTGTGGATCTGGTTCTACTTGATATGCGGACATGGTTTACTTTCTCTGTGCATGGGTATGCCCGCCTCAGACAATGTTTCTTTCTGATCTCATTTTGTGGCTTGGCAGGCTGAAATCTGGTGAAGTCCTTCTTAGTTTTTGACATGTTTCCTTTCCTTATACTTAATACATTTTGGCCATCATGTACCCCTTTTGACCTCATATATTAGGGGGAATCTGTTATAGCTCCAAATCTCACCCTTGATGTTTGTGATGCTGCATTTATGGCCTAGGGAAACCCCTCCTTCCAGACGTGGTCCAAATACTTAAAAAACAGTGTTTTATTCCCTGTACGCGACATTGCCTTGAGCTAAACGCATGTTTACACGGGTTAGTGTATACCCAACCCACGTATATGTCTTAAAACACTTAAAAAAAATAAATCTTCTTAATTTCGGGTGGAGATCACAGGATTTACTTATTGATTACCTATTAGCGCCCATTGCCCAACTATTCCCAACGAATTCCCAACTAAAAAACTACTTTGGCTGATCTGGTCATTGAATAATGACCTCTCATAGGTAGCTTTGGTTAAAAAGGGAGCACTGCCTTTGTCTTCCATGCAATGGATCTCATCATCGTCTTCAAACTACTCTTCTTCGATGACTACATTCTCGAAAGGGGGCTTCACTCTTTGGTCTTCATTGGCATCTTTTCCCTTTTGCATGATCTGCAATTGTTCATTTTCTCTCCTATACAGATTTGGATTTCTAGGAGCAAATGTATTAGGTCCCCTTCCTTTTCCCGAATGCTGCTCAACCTTCAACTTGGAGATTTCAGAGGCCAAGGACTCTATCATCTTGGCCATTTTGTCTATCTTGGGGTCTAAAGATGAAGAAGAAGAGGAAGACTCACCTCTCTGCCTCCTTCTATCAGCATGTCCTTTGAGTTTCTCTACGACCATGATATTGGATTCTACTTCCAAGGCTGCATCCTGCATCTCAACCAGAGAAGCACATCTTCTTTCTCTTAATAGCAGGTATAAGTTAGAATCAAAGGCAATGACATGATGAGCTTGGCAGAGGTGGGGGTAGGCTTCACTTCAGCTAGTATCTTGCTATACATACGATTGAATCTTTTATTAAAAACAGACAATGACTCCCCATTTTCCCTTTTCAGGTTGCCAAACTCAGTATGGTAGTACAGCAGGTCTTTCTTATCTCCCCAATTCTTTAAAAACACATCATCTAATGCTTCAATGTCTGCTATAGACCTAGGGGTTAGCTCTCTTAACCACTTTCTAGCCTCTCCATCAAGGATTTGGACAAATACTATCATCCACACATCATCTTCACTGATATCTAGGTTATCATCATAACTATAAAAAGACTCAAGGTGTTCTTCAGCTATTACTCCCTCTATACCAGTGAACTTAGGCATGTATTTCTAATATTCTACTGCAGGCATGGCATTCAAAGGAATAGGTAGGACCAGGGGTCCATACCTAGTAGCTATGATTCTCTCCATTTTGGTGGGCGCTTGTCGACCTGCCAGGACTGGGGTAGATGGAAGGGTACTGGTAGTTTGGATGATAGGAAGTCGAGAAATGAATGACAAGGCTGAAGGAAAATGATGGAATGGAAGGGAGGTTTCCTTTGGGCTGAGATCCAAAGGAGGACCTAAAGAAATGGGAGCTTTATGATTCTATAAAAATATTTCTTTTTTCAACATGTAGATGCTTTGTTACAAGCCTTTCTTGCAGAGATACATAAGATCGTTTAGGCTTACCTGATCCTGATGTTCCCTTTTATGACGTCTTTCTCTTCTTAACAATCTTCTCAGGGTCAGGTACTGGGTCAGCTGGTGATATCTAAGGATTTCTCCGAGTATGCCTCACAAACTGAGCCAAAACTGTGATGTGGAGTTCCCAAGAGGTCCGGCCTCCAGTAGAGTCGCCAAATAGATGATTACAACCAAAAATGTGTCCGGACTTTGTCTATCATCAAACCTGGATCTATGTCGTTCTCCCAGGGAATCTAAGCTTCAATCTCCTCTCCCTGGCAATGGTGCCAATTATGTTAGGATTCCAGGAAACTCTCCTGGGTTGTAGCTCGGAGATGCCTGGTAACATATATATTCAACTATTGTTGCAAGGTTTAATGGAAGGAATGATGGTTTGGTTCAATCCAGATAACCACTTCTACTCTGTTTCACTCCAAACATGCATGAACACCCTCAGACTACAAGGCTTTATACCACCAATGCTCACAGTTTAGATATTAGGTGAATATGGAGAATACTAACCACACCAGTCGATACACAAGACCATGTGATGGTCGGCTGCAACTAGTACATAAACCTACAAATCTAATCTATTAATGCAAAGACAAGATGACAACTCTCCTACATTAGATACAAAGAAACCTGAGCAACCTATTCATTGATGCATTCAAGATCCTAACACGGAGATAAGATGATAGTTATCTAGTTCTAAACATCAAGAGATCAAGAACACAATATGTTAGGTACAAGCTTTAGAACAGAGGAAAATGGACAGTGAGTAGTTAACAGAAAAAGAAGCTTGTATTTGCTGAAAATGAAGATGAGACGGTGCAAGTGACAAATGTCTACAGTCTCCAGAAGTTGAAACTGACATCAAATGACAACCTTGATTACATCTTGCTCCTGGGTATTTATAAATTTACATTACAATGGCACTTGGCCGTTTAGGTATGGAGGGTTCATAATTGACCACCAACTGCATTTAGTTGTCTGATGGAGTCTTTGGATGAGGTTGCTTGGTTCACTAGGTAAATCTGAACTGTACAACTATTGTGCAGTCCTTTAGGCGATTGGAATGCTCGAAGCAGTGAAGTCCATGACTGATAAATTCTGTTACAGAGCCATGCTATGTCCTTTTCTCCTTTTGGCCACGCTTTCTATTTAATGTGGTTGTTGGGGATATTACTGTAACCAATCCTGGCAAAGCTGGTCATCTCCTTCTTCAGGCAACAAAATGGTCAAGGACGTGGGATGCATGGGTACACAGACAATTGAGATGAGAGAGAAGGATGACCGTTGGATCGGGGAAATGGACGACAGAAATGGCTCAGCGGAGGCTATCAGCCGAGATGGGAGCAGGGTGTGTTGGGGCCGTTGGATCTTCAGCACACAGATCGGACGATGGAATTGCACGGGCGTTTAATGGGCAAGGGTGGTTTGGTCGGGCGGTAACGATTTTCATTGCACCACTTTCGGGTGCTAAGTGGTAAATGCCCTAGGCCGAGCGATTCCACTCAATGATCAACACGTTGCAGCAAATGAAAGGGAAAAACCACTCTCATCGCGTGTTATCGCTGGATCAAGTTGTCCGCGCGATATGTGGTAAGGTCG
This sequence comes from Pinus tabuliformis, assembly GCA_031772625.1. NCBI lineage: Eukaryota > Viridiplantae > Streptophyta > Pinopsida > Pinales > Pinaceae > Pinus > Pinus tabuliformis. Next base: position 1,145,923,498 of record CM062807.1, read on the forward strand.
TCAGATCTAGGTGGAGATGATCTGATGGTGAAAAGTGGTCAAGCAGGTCACCTTTATCGGGCGCGATGTGAGCCGTTGGATTGGCGGGGGTTGATCAATGGTGGGGATGCAGCGCAATGGGTTACGAGCACCCAAGGCATATGGATAAGGTTTTATGGTTAGTTTAGATTTGCACTTAGGGTTGAGGCCAAAGGGAATTTTTTCAGATTTGGAAGGTTCTTTTAGGAAACAGGGAAGGTTAAAGGTAATAGGGGTGAGGGAAGAAAGGGAGAAGTGACCAATGTAAGCCCATTTTGGGACACAACGAAATAGACCAAGCTTCTCTCTGTCATTAGAAAGTTAGCGCTGCATAGCAGAGCTAACAACAAGCACCCTCATATACTTGGATTTAGCAATTTTCACACATTTAAACACTATAATTCAAAATTTATAGTGGCGTTCATGTAGTCTTATGTAAATGATAAATAAACTACTCAATGGTATTTTTTTTTTGTTAGTTTTATATAAATGTTAAAACAGATCGAGGGTAATTTTGTTGGGTTGTTGTGTGTTTGTGTTAAGACCACTATATTGGTATAATAAGATATTTTAAGATTTGTAGAATAACATTGGTTATGTTAGAACTTTATGAAATCTACAAACATATTGGGTAAATTAGTGTATCATTTTTGAAACCATATATATGTATATATATATATATGTATATCTATATATGTATATATATATATATATATATATATATCTATATATATATATATATATATATATATATATATATATATATATATATATATATATATATATATATATATATATATATATATATATATATATATATATATATATAAGTGGAACTTTATGAAAAGCAATAAGCATATAAGAGAAATGGGCATAACTTTGTGAACAATGTATGTTATTTTTCTTTCTTCGCATCATTTATAAGTAATCTCCATAATTTATGGCAACTTACATTCATGTTGTCTAAGCCTACATGTTTTATACTCGTTTCTTTTTATTTTTACATTTTAGAAGCAATTCTTATTTCTTATTTTTACATTTTTTAATAGAAACCATTCTTATTTATTATTTTAATTTTTATATTTTTTGGGTTTAAGAATAATATAAACCCAAGGGATGAATACTTAAAACTCAACAGATTTAAAACCCAATGGATTGATAATATAAACCCAAAGGAATAATGTTAAACCTAAGGGATTAATATTATAAACCCAGGGTATATAAACCCTAAGATAAATATTATAAACTCAAATGAATAATAAACCGAAAGGATTATAAACTCAAGGGAATAATATTAAACCCAATCGATAAATATTATAAACCGAAGGAATATAAACCCTAAGATAAATATTTGTCACAGTGCGACATTGGAATATGGTTGACCATGATTGGTTTTCATATTGAGACAATGTTTGTCGCAATGTGATGTTGGATAATGGTTGACCATGGTTGATCTCCATATTGAGACTATCTGTGTCATAATGCGATGTTGAACCATGGTTGACCATGGATGACCATGGATGACCATGGCTGTGACAATGTGACATTGGACGAAGAGACATTCTTTGTCACAATGTGACCATTCTTGACCATGATTGAACATGTTTTACCATGGTTGAGACAACCTTCATCATAATGTGATGTTGGAACATGGTTGACCATGGTTGATTTTCATATTGAGACAATGCTTGTCACAATGCCACATTGGTTAATTTTCATATTGAGAAAATTTGTATTGCAATGTGATGTTGGACCATAGTTGACCATGATTATAAACCCAATGGATTTATATTAAACCTAAATATTAATATTATAAACCCTATGAACCCTTAGATTAATAAACACTATAAATTGTTATTTTATAGGTTTTTTCTAATAAAAATAAAAATAAAATATAGTGCAAACTCTTAAAAAGAAATGAATAATAGATAATGAATTTTTAAAAAATAAAGTCATATAAAATAAAATTAAATGAAATAAGTTGTTGACACTTAATCATCAAGATTGGGTGAATAAATATAATCAATGTAAATAAATAATATGAGATATGAACAGTCATCGGGAGATGAAGTGAACAGTCTCCCTCATGTATATAATAAAGACCAACCTGAAGGAATAATATGAGTTGATTTGTTTTGAGGAGTCACTGCCTGGTTTGACATGGTAACAGAGCATAGGTCCTTAGTCCCTAAAATTAGTTGTAACTCCTTATATCAGTTTTATTTTCGATATTTTCTTTGGTCTCTCTACCATAACCATTTTTTTGTGCCCTCTTCTCTGACCATTTTTATTCATATTCACCATACGTTGTGTTGCTCACCTTTTGAAATATCCCAACATCTGGTAATACCTTCTAGACATTATCAGAGGCATTGGAGGATTTGTCAGTTGTAGGCATTGGAGGCAGGCAGAGAGAAGTGTGTGAGCATTGATTCTGGTCGTTTCATGGAGATGAGGTGAGGTTAAGATTTCCCTCTGTTGTATCTATGAATCTTATTGTTATGCTCTATAGAATTCTCCAACCGGTCGGCTTTTGTTTAAAGAGAAAGACACATTAGTAGTTGTTGTTTGTGGGATTGAGAAGTTACAAGAGGAAAATATGATGATGAATTAAATTGCTGGATAATGAATAGCTTCGCTTTGGGGGGGGGGGGGGTGCTACCTCGTGGGTTTCCATGGGGCTACTCCGATAGTTCTTATTGTTTAACGCTGCTAATATATCTATTTATGTTCTGGTATTCACTTGGTATTCGTTGTAGTATTAGCTACCCATAGATTACATACATTTACGTTGTGGTATTCGCTGCTAGTTCCATTGCCTGTGCCTCACACAGGTCTCTCACTACATTGCCACACCATATGTCGTCTCTCCCCACTGCGCAGTAGAACCACACTCTAGTTTTTTATTCATATTCACTCTGTCCATACACACTTCTATCTCCCATTATACTCTGCTAATGATCCCGCTCCACCTCTAATATAATGCTCCACCTCTCAGTTTATATATGCAGTGCCACTCCCGGTTTATAATACTATGTGGCCCTGATTTATTATGTGTGTTTTTAATATTCTGAGTATTGATTGGAGAACTATCCTGAGTGGTCCTGCATGATAAAACACACCCTCATTTTCAATGAGTTGTGGAAAGGAGTGTGCATTGGAGATGGAGACAAAGAACCAGAACAACCTAACTCAAACAAAGAGCTCGCCATTTGGGAAAATAAGAACAGCAAAGCCTATGCATTAATTGTAGCATCTGTAAGTGAAGAGGTGAGTCACCATATTACGCCATTTTCAATTTCTTTCGAAGCCTTACAAAAGCTGAAAGAACTCTATGACTCACATTCTAAACTTGAAGTTGTTCAACTCATGATTAAACTCTTCACTCTTGAATTGCAAAATAATGATCCTCTTGCTCTTGCATCCGAAGTAAAGTCTATAATGCATGATATCCAAGCCACTAAAATTGATTTGGATATTCCTCTTATCACTTTTCTCAAGGCACTTTATCCTACTTACTCCAATTATCTTGAGTCATTGCAAGCAAATGGAAATCTTAAAGACATTACCTTTGACTCTCTTGTGAAAAAATTTGTTGAAAGAGAGAAAGCTTTTGGAAAGAAGATAGCCCTTGAATATTTTGAAGAGGCTGTGTGCCTTGCTCATAAAGAAAAACATCCTACTCAATATTCTTCAAGAGGAATAGGTGGTCGAAGACGAAGAGGAAGATATTTCGGGGGGGGGGGGGGGGGGGTGCAGGCAATCTCAAGGAGAAAAGGCAGATTTGCACTGCATACGCTGCAAAAGAAATGGATCACATGATGCCTCTACATGCAAGTGACCTTAAGACAAAATTGAGCAGCAAAGAAATCAACCCAAAGGTAAAACTGATGATACAGAAAAAGGTGAAGCACCTGAATCTGCTCACTATGTTGTGGCACAATGTAATATTGGAGTAAATGAAGATTTATTTAATGCTTCACTTGCTTCTTGGAAAAATGATTGGTTTCTTGATTCAAGAGCAACTTGCCACATGACTCATAGAAAAGATTTTTTTGAAGAATTTACTGACAATGTTGATGGAGTAGTATACTTTGCAGACCAATAAAAAATCAAGCTATCAGGGATTGGCACAATCAAGCTTAAATTTCCTGGTCTTCCAGACTTTCTTCTGCATCATGTTCTATATCTCCCACAGCTGAAGAGAAACTTGTTGTCCTTGGTTCACATCCTCCAGCAAGGTCACTCCATTCATATGTTTGATGGAAAGCTTTAGGTGAGAATAGCATCCGACCACTCACTTGTCATGAGGGGAATAGAAGAAGAAAGGCTTCTCAAGTTGCAAGGTACCTTTGCTCGTGCACAACATTTATCATACAATTCTCATTATAAAGAAGGTACACTTCCATCAAGTTTATTATGACATTCTAGATTTGGACAATTGAACTATGACAACCTCCGCTTGCTAAGAAAAATGGTGTTGCTAGTTTGCCTACAATTCCTAGGAAATTTAAGCAATGTGATGCTTGCATTCTAGGAAAGCATAGCAAATAGTATTTTCATGATTCACATTCAAGAGAACATAGAAAACTTGAACTCATTCATTCAGATTTATGTGGTCCAATGCCCGTTCCTTCTGCAAATGGAAATAAATATATGATGACATTTATTGATAACTACACCAGAATGTGTTGGGTTTATTTATTGAAGAAAAAATCTAATGCTTTTAAAACATTCAAGAACTTTCATAAATGGTTGAAAATGATGCACAATATCATATTGAGTCCATTCGCACTGATAATGGAAAAGAATACACATCAAATGAATTTGAAAACTATCTTCGCCAACATGGGATCAAACATCAAATGACTGTACCTTATAATCCGCAACAGAATGGTGTAGCTGAAAGAATGAATAGGACAATCTTAAATAGGGTACGCTCCATGTTTTTCTTCAAAAATGTAAAAATAATGTTTTGGCCTCATCTGTTCTATGTGCTGCATATATAAAGAATAGATGTCCATCTAATGCTATTAGAAACAAGAATCCACATGAAATGTGGTATGGGCATGTTCCTTCGGTAAAGAATCTTAGGGTCTTTCGTTCCACCTATTATGTCTTGATACCAAGGGTACATAGAAACAAACTTGGTGCAAGAAGTCGTAAGTGTATCTTCCTGGGGTATTCAAACACCTCCAAAGCATACCATCTCTATGATGAAGACAATAAAAAGTTTGTTGTATCTAGAGATGTAATTTTTCTTGAATCATCCAAAACTAACAATATTGTTGAGTGGCAACTTGATCGCTTGGATAGATTCGCAAATGCAAAATCATTTCAAGAATTTGATAATCAGATTCCACATCTTGAAGAGGGGATTTCTATACTAGATCAACATGTGGAATCTTCTTATGAAGAACACTCTCCCCTGCATGAAACTCCAACAATGGATGATGCTTTAAGTGATGTGATTGATAGAATTGGGAGACTCAATCTTGACTCAGTCCCAACCCAATCAACAGAGCAGCCTGGACCATCTGAGAAAGGTCCCCCAAACTGGCTGACAAAGACACTTGAAAGTTTTCATCCTGATGAGGTTGGAAAGATAGGAACTAGAAATTCAAACTGGAAAAATGGAGGTGATGTAGATGCCTCTAATTCACTTGTCGATAAGGATGTTTCTTATGATTGTGAATTGAACTTGTCTATAGATTTTGAACCAACTTCCTTGAAAGAAGCTGCTTCTAATGATGAATGGAAATAAGAAATGCAAAAGAAGTATGATGCCCTCATAAATAACGACACTTGGAAGCTGGCTAATCCTCCATTAGGATCCAAACCAATTGGCTACAAGTGGGTCTACAAGATCAAGTATAAAGCTGATGGCTCACTTGACAAGCACAAAGCGAGGCTTGTGGAAAAAGGTTTTACACAGAAGGAAGGGGTCGATTATGAGGAGAATTTTTCCCCCACAGAAAAATGGGCTACCGTCTGGACACTCTTTGTCCTAGCAGCTCAGAATGGTTGGAAAGTCGATTAAATGGATGTAAAAGCTGCTTTCTTGAATGGAGATCTAAAAGAGAATGTTTTTATGTCCCAGCCTGAAGGATTTTCTGTGAAAGGACATGAACATACAGTATTAAAACTTGTGAAGTCTTTGTATGGCGTCAAACAAGCACCGCAATCCTGGTATGAAAAACTAACTGAGCATCTTTTGAAACTCAATTTCAAACATTATGCTCTTGATGATACAACTTTATTTGTCAAGAAAGTTGGAAAAACAATTGTATATCTTGTTGTATATGTAGATGATCTTTTGATGACAGGGAACAATGAAAGCTACATTTCATCCATAAAGAAGGAAATGGGGAAAAGTTTTGAAATGACTGAATTGTGCTATGTTCATTACTATCTTGGTATTGAAGTAACCCAACATCCGAAGTCCATATTTATTTCTCAAAAGAAATCATTGGAGATCTGTTGAACAGGTTTGGCATGACAAAATGCAATCCTCTTACTACTCCAATGGAACAAAACTTAAAGCTCACATCTATTGAAGGAAAAGAATTTGAGGACGCAACAAAGTATAGACAACTTGTAGGAAGTCTCAACTACCTAACTACTATTAGACTAGACATTTCGTTTGTTGTTGGAATCCTCTCCAGGTTTATGCAAAAGCCTTGTGAGGGACATTGGTCTGCTGCAAAAAGAGTTCTAAGGTACTTGAAGGGAACTTAAGACTTTGGAATCAAGCATACACAGGTGGACGACTTCAGTTTGATTGTATACTCTGATTCGGACTTTGATGGAGACAAAGAAACTGGGGTATCTACTTCAGGATATGTTATGAGTCTTGGATCAAGAGTTGTCTCCTAGAGATCATGCAAACAATTAGTTCCAGCAGATTCCACAACAGAAGCAGAATACGTGGCAGCAACTGAAGCAACAAAAGAAATTGGGTGGCTCAGGAATTATTGAAGATTTGCAGGTAAAAAAAATACAATCAACTCCACTCATGATTGAAAATACCTCTGCAATAAAGTTGGCCAAGAACCCAAAGTTCCATGATGAACAAAGCACATCAATACCAAATATCATCTGATTCGACATCATGTTGAGGCCAAAACAATCCATCTCCGTCATTGTTCCACTAATGAGCAAATTGACGACATCTTCACCAAAGCACTTGGAAGAGAAAAGCTTGAACGATTCAGAATGATGCTTGGACTCACCAACATCCCTTCAGATTAAGGGGGGGAATGTTGACACCTAATCATCAGGATTGGGTGAATAAATATAATCAATGTAAATAAATAATAAGAGATATGAACAGCCATCAAGAGATGAAGTGAATAGTCTCCCTCATGTATATAATAAAGACCAATCTAAAGGAATAATATGAATTGATTTGTTTTGAGGAGTTACTACCTAGTCTGAGATAAGCATTTGTAAATTTATAAATTCATTTACTATAATCTCATTTGAATATATTAAATTTTTAAAAAACATATCGTGTGAAACATTGTTGATGGAATTTTAAATCTATAAATTTACAGTTTTTTAATTTATGATATATTTCAAAAATTGATAATTAAATTAGAAAAAAAAAAAGTAAATTTTATATTTTTACTTCATCTATTTTACTTATAATTAATTTACAATATATTGCATTTCTAATTTTAAAAATAACAATACATTTCAAAACATCAATCATAATTTCTAAATTTCATAATTTATTAATCACGGAGGAAATTATCATGGAACTTATTAATATAAACAATGTACTTCATAAGTAAAATATTTCAATGTTCTTTTGCTGCGGTTGTTTGGACGGAGGTCTCCATACTCTTTGGTGTCCCTTTTCCCTGTGACTCTGTCTTGATTATGGAAAATTTCACTACTTGGTCTTTACATGCTAAGGCACACCAGATTGTCCCACTATATGTGTTATGGGGCATATGGCGCGCACGAAACATGATTATTTTTTAAGACAAACAACCTCATGTCCAACTAGTGGCTTTGAACATTGTTGAATACTTCCAAGAAGTTGGCCCCTGTTTCCACTTGGATCTTGGAATGACTATCACACTAGTTGATCTAGATAACATCTTCCCCATCTGATTTTTTGATGGGGCTACCTCGAGGAGCATTTGCAGCTTGGGATTTACCTTTCTCTTGATCCCATAATTCATTACCATTTCCATTGACATGGTGGTGATGGTGAAAACTATAGACTGGAAGTGATTGCACTATGGGGTGCACTGCAAGTTTCCTTATGGCTGGACATGGAAAACCTTCTGATCGTGGGTGACTCACTGACAGTGATAAATTGGATTCAGGGGAAACACTCGTTGGTGGTTCCCTCGTTGTGCAACTGGATGCAACAAACTCGTGATCTCGTGGAAACCTTCTCCAACGTCTCTTTTCAGCACGTATACTGGAAACAAAACTCTTTGGCCGATGCACTTTCTAAACGAGGTCTTCCTCTTCCACCCAACTTCACGGTCTATGAGCTAGAGGTTGATGGTTGGAATAGGTCACTAGATTACTTTGTGATCTAATTTTGGGGTATTTTCCTTAATGTTTCCTAGTTTATTTCTTATCCCACGAAAGTCTTATTTCTGTAGATTGTTCCCCTTGATGGGACCAACTCTTAACACTGTCTGGTTTATAAATCATATTCCATTTAATGTTGCCGTGTATTGTGAATTGGTCTTGTTTTGAGTTTTTTTGATGTGAACAGAGTTTGTACTCTGCACCTCACTGGCCACACCCAGATTTTGGTATACACCTGATATATGTATTTTAAACTTCTATAGGGGATAAAGTACCTTACCATTGTAAAACTTTTACACTTTAATGAATGGAAGTTTTGTTTTTTTCTTTTGAAAAAATAAAACTAAAAATAAAAATAAAATAAAAATAAAAATAAAAATATAAATAAAATATAAATATAAATATAAATAAATAAATAAAAATAATAAATAAATAAAAATAAAAATAAAAATAATAAAAAAATAAAAAATAAAAAATAAAAAATAAAAAATAAAAAATAAAAAATAAAAAATAAAAAATAAAAAATAAAAAAATTCAATGTCAGATTAAGTAAAATGTCTTAATTTCAACTAATATATACAATGAATAGAAATAATTTTTCATGGCTAAAAGATTTTTAAGCATTTCAAGTAATGTTATTATTTTATATTTGAGCTATATTTTTTTTTTGTCAATTTTATCGTTGAGACGCATTTTTTTTTAAATTTTGCATTTAAAAAACAATTACACAAGAAGAAATTATATCACTCTATTTTTTTTTTTATAAGTAAGAGAAGAACCTTCTATTAAGCTAGCCAAAATTACATAATTTACAAGAAACCACACTTGCTCTGAGAGAGTGTCCCAGCCAGCAGGTCCGATAAAAACCCAAAAGAAGCACAAAGAAACCATGGAATTCATGGACCGAGGCCCAGAAAATCCTACAAGTATCACAATGAACCACTCTACAACCAACAAACGGACCCGACGGCAGCTATAGGTTAAGATCACTAAACAATTTCAAGTCCGGATCTCTCGAGCAACAAGCATGGACCAAACCCCACTGTTAAAAAGGTGAGTGGGATTGCCCCAGGCAAGTCACTTCTCGTGACTAAGCAACGGCCTCGCTTAGGTTTGAGCACAAGACCTCACCATCTTTACGAGTTTGAATTTACCAACCAACCGCCTCCGCTGACCTTATTATCACTCTAAACACTTCTTATATTTGTGATTAAAATAGATCAATAATGATCTTTAAAGAAAAAACTAATGAAATTAGCTTGCAATTTTAAAATTTGTTATTGAATGATTGCTAATTAATTTTAGAGCACAAATTCATTCATGCTACTTTACCTAATTCTACACTAATCCTACACTGGAAACCTAGGAAAATCCAAATTCATAGCTGAGTTACTTTTATACATTTGTATTTGAAAAGTAAAGCAATCTTCCATAGAACACTCCTTCAAGTCATTAACATCTAAAACACAATTAGTTACTAAATTTAGTGGACACATAATTGATCTCGTGGAGATTCATGGCATAAGTTGGTCAAACCTTGTACTCCTCATTTGTGCGGTGACACATATTCCTCTCGAGAGTCAAGGTCCCGTAAGTCAGCTTTGTGATCAAATATAAAATGCCCAAACTTCGCATTGAGGTTTTCCACGTTAAATTTGACACTATCAGACACATGTCGTAGCGTACAAATATATGTATGTTCATATACTGGTAAAGCAGAGATAGCCCACATTCTTCTAGTGTGAGTAAAATATTGCCCACATTCTTCTAGTGTGAGTAAAATATTGGAGTAGATAATATGATCTTCTATTGGAGTAGACAATATGATCTTCTAACACGTTGAGGGACATATTAACGCTAGAATGTGTTGGAATTCAGAGGCACAGCAAATCACACAGCAAATCAAGTAAACACATAAACACAGTTTTTAACGTGGTTCACCCAACCAATCTGGGCTACGTCCACCAAACATAGGCATCAGGAGTTTATTAATCAAATTGGAGATTACGTCAAGAAATCCTCACACTCTCTTAGCAAACATCCGAATGGTTGCCTGTTATATAGCCTAGAGAATCTAACAGCCTCATTTAATTCCCTCACATCAAATATAGGAGGCATTAACTCCCTCCCAACAACCTGGAGCTAATCTAGGAACTGAATCCCTATTATTGTCATCAGCTGAGATTTTTCCTATTTTGCTCAAACAGAAAATCTCAACAATCTCCACCTTGACAACAATTCGCCTGATGCCCTGTTATTATTATTTTATCTTTTCTGCAAGCCAAGAGAAGCCAAACACCAGCGTAGCTTCTCCAACAAAACTGGTTTCGTGAACATGTCTGCACAGTTCTCCTTTGTATGCACCTTTTCAAGAGAAACTCCCCTTTCAGTGATAACTTGTCTTACAAAATGATATTTGATTGGAATATGCTTTGACTTACTATGATAGGCCGGATTCTTAGCCAAACGTATTGCACTTTGACTGTCACAAAGTAACCTGATGTTATCCTGTAACCTACCAAACTCACCAAGCAAGCCTTTCAACCAAACCGCCTCTTTGCAAGCATGAGAAGCAGCAATGTATTCTGCTTCAGTAGTAGACAAAGCAACAATGTTCTGTAGCTTTGACATCCAGCTAATAGCTCCACCTGCAAGAGTAAAGACGTACCTTGAAGTTGATCTTCTCTTATCCAAATCACCTGCAAAATCGGAATCAACATATCCGCAAACAAATTCACTACTCTTATTGTAAGAAATACAATAACTACTTGTGCCTCTCAAATACCGAAGCACCCATTTTACTGCTGACCAGTGCTCTTTACCCGGATTTTCCATGTACCTGCTGACAACCACAACTGCATGAGAAATATCTGGTCGCGTACACACCATCGCATACATCAAACATCCTACTACATTGGCATAAGGAATTCGAGACATATAATCCTTTTCTTCATCTGTATTAGGACATAAACTCGAAGAAAGCTTAAAATGGGAAGCTAAAGGGATCGACACAGGCTTCACATTGTTCATACCAAACCTCAAAAGTATTTTCTCAACATACTTCTGTTGTGATAGCCACAGCTTACCATTGCCCCTGTCTCTGAAAATCTCCATGCCCAAAATCTGTCTTGCGGCTCCTAGATCTTTCATATCAAACGTCCTTGCCATCTGAGTCTCCAACCTGTTGATTTCTTCCATGCTTTTGCTTGCTAAAAGCATATCATCAACATACAACACTAAGATAATGAACATGCCATTATTCAACTGCTTAAAATAAACACAATGATCATATTCACTTCTTACATATTTCTGACTCAACATGAAAGAATCAAACTTCTTATACCACTGCCGAGGCGACTGCTTCAGGCCATATAATGACTTCTTGAGCCTGCAGACAAATTTCTCATTACGATGCTGAACAAACCCTTCCGGTTGTTCCATATATATTTCCTCATCTAAATCACCATGTAGAAATGCAGTCTTAACATCTAACTGCTGCAACTCCAAATCAAACAAAGCCACTAATGCTAACACAATTCTAATTGAAACAATTTTAACCACTGCTGAAAATATCTCATGAAAGTCTATGCCAGCTTTCTGAGAAACCCTTTTGCAACCAGCCGAGCTTTGTACCTGTCTTCCGTATCATTCACACCCCGTTTCAGCTTGAAAACCCATTTACACTCCACAGTTTTCCTGCCTTTCGGAAGTTCAACCAGATCCCACGTGCAATTCTTACCTAAGGCCATCATTTCTTCCTTCATGGCTGCTTTCCATTTGTCACTATTTGAACCTTCTACAGCTTCCTGATAACACAAAGGTTCATCATCATTAGCGATCAAAGCAACTGAAGTAACATGATCATCATACCTTCTCGGACGACGTTTGATCCTTGTAGACCTCCTTAAGAATGTTTCTGGTGCTTCCACAATTGGCTGTCTATCAACTGTAGGAATTTCTTCATGATCGCCATCTGAGACCTGTTCATGTCCTCCATCTGAACCCTGTTCATAATCTGATTCTGAAACCTGTTCATGAATAGAATCTGAACTATGGTCGTTATGACTATCATTAGAAATGCTGTCAAATTGAATATGCTGGAAATCGGATACATCATCCTGTTTCAATCTTCTATCTACATCTAACTGTACAAGAGAGGATTCATTAAACTTTACATCTCTGTTGATGATGATTTTGCGGGTAGTAGGATCCCACAATCTAAATCCCTTTGTTCCATCACCATACCCAACAAAGATATACCTTTTGGACTTTGGATCTAATTTAGTTCGCTGATGTTTAGGCACTAGAGCATATGCATCACAACCAAACACTCTGAGTTTAGAATAGTCACAAGGGTGTCCTGTCCATACCTCTTGTGGAACCTTGCTGCCTATTGCCGTTGATGGAGATCGGTTTATCACATAACAAGCTGTTGCCACTGCTTCTGTCCACAACTCCTTTTGCAACCCGGCGTTACTCAGCATACACCTTGCTCTCTCTAGAAAAGTCCTGTTCATGCGTTCAGCAACTCCATTCTGCTGAGGAGTATAAACTGTGGTCTTATGTCTTTCGATCCCTGCATCCTTGCAATAGCTGTCAAACTCCTTGGAAGTAAACTCACCACCATTGTCAGTTCTTAAACACTTTATTGTTCTACCAGTGCTGTTTTCTACCAATGCTCTAAACTGCTTGAAAACTGTAAAAACATCAGACTTCTTTTTCAACATGAAGACCCAAACTTTCCGAGAAAATTCATCAATGAATGATACAAAATAAGACGAACCACCATACGACGCTGTAGGGGCTGGACCCCAAACATCTGAATGGATATAATCAAGTATCCCTTTACTAGTATGTTTGCCTATTTTAAACTTTTGTTTACTTTGTTTACCAAACAGACAATGTTTACAGAAATCCAATTTTCCAGATCTCATATGCCCCAATCTTTAATGCCATAAGTGAATGGAACTACTGTCATGTTCAGACACAGACACATGATCTGACCCAGTTCTACCTTCTAACTGAAATATATTTCCTACTTTCTTAGCCTTCATCACTAGTAAGATACCTTTATAGATTTTCATAACTCCACCTTGAATTACAGTTTTATATCCATTTGAATCAAGTGCTCCTAATGAAATCAAATTTTTCCTTAAATCTGGTACATGCCTCACATCAGTTAATATTTTTGTTTTCCCATCAAACATTTGCAGTTGTATGCTCCCAATTCCCACAATATTACATGTTACATCATTACCCATGTACACAACACCATCATCAACTGATCTATATGTTTTAAACCAATCTCTATGTATACACATGTGGTTAGATGCCCCGGAATCTAACAACCAATGTTGATCATGTTTTGAAACATTAACTGACAATACTTCATCACTCATACCTGAACCAGATACTGAACCTGTATCTGTGGTGTTGGCTTCCTTCTTTTCTGTCGAAGAGCCTTCTTTAGCAGCCTGCTTTCGCTTCCAGCAATCCTTTTTTAGATGTCCAGCCTTACCACAATGCTAGCACTTCACCTTGGGCTTCTTTCCTTTGGACTTCGAACGAGAGTTGCTATGCTTTCCCCCGGAGTGTCTCTCTCGTGAGCGACCTCTGGCCATCATTACCTCTGATGTGGAGGTGTCTGCATTCGACCTCTTCCTCGTCTCCTCAGCCAACAAGGCTCCAACAACATCGTCAAACTCAAGGATATCTGATGTACTAAAGCTTATGGAAGTAACAAAGTGATTTCAGGATTCAGGCAATGAACATAATAGAGTTATTGCCTTATCCTCTGAATCAAATTTCACATCTAGACTGTCTAATTGCACCAATAAGGTATTAAAAACATTCAGGTGATCAGCAATTGAGGTACCTTCTTTCATCCGCAAATCGTAAAGCTGTCGTTTCAGGAGAATCCGATTTGTCAAAGATTTCATCATATAGAGCTTCTCAAGCTTTGACCACAAGCCTGCGGCGGTTTTCTCTGACACAATGTTGAACAGAACATCGTCCGCCAGACATAACCGAATTGCGCTCAGAGCTCTATCGTCCATCTCATCCCATTCATCCTCCGTCATGGAAGGAGGCCTTTTTTTTTCCCCAACAATGCTTTTGTCACACCTTGTTGAACCAGCAGATCGTGCATCTTCACCTTCCAGATCTAAAAATTATTCTTGCCATTAAACTTCTCAATTTCAAAATGGGCACTTTGAGTTTTCGCCATTTGATATCAGCAAAAAACACAGTAATCTCCAATATAAACGTTTTAAATACCAGCAATTAAAAAAAAAATTGCCTATGCCTTTAAAACAAAATATCTTCCCTTCACAAAAAAAAATTGTCTGCCTATGTCTTTGTACCTTTTTCCTATTTTGCTCAAACAGAAAATCTCAACAGAATGGATGGAATTTATTTGCACCATAGTGAATACACTTGGAAGATAATTCTTTCGTGCTCACTTTTGAATTGGTTGCTGATTTGTAGGTGGATGAGGTTGACATATCTGATTTTCTAGTAAGACTTAGGAAAATACATTGTTATATATTTTCTTATATATAAATGAAGGTTATAAAAAATAATGAGGAAATTATCATGGAAGAACTTATTAGAATTGGAATAATCTCAAATCCCTAGGAAATTGGTGGGTGGGGAGCCACTTGGCATGAATTTATTTTTTTAAATTTATTAAAAGTAATGGAGCATTTTTCTAAATAAATTTTTCTTATATATAAATGAATGTAATAAATAATAATGAAGACTTTTTAGAATTGGAATAATATCAAATCCCTAAGAAATAGGTGAGGTGGGTGGGGAGCTTGGCATGAATATAATTTTATTTATTTATTAAAAGTAATGGACCGTTTTGCTAAATAAAATTTGCTTATATATAAAGGAATGTTATAAATAATAATTAGGAAGTTATTAGAATTGGAATAATCTCAATATGGAAGAACTTATTAGAATTGGAATAATCTCAAATTTCTTGGAAATCAGTGGGCAGGGAGCCACAATCTAATTTTTTAAAATGATTAAAACTTAGTGAAACCTAACAAACTCTGTAATATGCTACAACCCTTGATAAACATGAAGAAGCATATGATTAACATATTCCCTTGAAAATCAATCTAGGCCCTTAATTAAATAAAAAAGTCAACAAACCTCCTATCATCTAAAGTACAAAATAAAAATAATTTTAGATGAAAACATTTTTACAGCGTCAAAATAAAATAAAATAAAATAAAAAAATAAGATTAAAAAATATAATTTTATAGAATTAGTCATATTACGCCAACCAACCGTATGAGAAACCATGGTTTTGACCCATAGTATTCTTCTCGAATATAGCCTATTTAAAGGGGGAAATAAACTAGCCTAGATCCATCTTAACTCCAGATTCAGGAAACACACAAAAAGATAAAGAGATTGAAAATTGTTGAATGAAAAATGTTTATATTTCTTTAAAAGATATACTGTTAAAATGGTTAGAATGAAGCTGGAAAGATGTACTACTAAATTGATGATAATGGAACTATCTGGTAGCTTTCTCAAACAAGTTTGTGAACATATTCTTTTTCTACTTCTTAAATTGCAATCCCTTTTTTTTATGGTAACTGTTTGAGTTAAGGCTATCGTTTATTGTTTGGGTTTATTTGTAATATTAGTGTAATAGGTAATAGTGTAATAGGTTATATTGTAATAGGTTAGTGTAATTTTGGAAACCAGGTATGTTATCTTTGTAACTCTATAAAAAGCAACCAGCATATTAGAAAAATGGGCATAACTTTTGCGAACACTCTATACTATTTCTAAAATGGGCATAACTTTTGCGAAAAGTGTATGCCATTTCTTTTTACTTGGCTCATAAAGTTATAAAAAGCAACCAGCATATTAGAAAAATGGGCATTACTTTTGCGAACAGTGTATGCTATTTCCTTTTTCTTGGCCTCATTTATGAGCAATTTCCGGAATTTATGGCAACTTACAAGTATGCTGGCTAAGCTTACTTGTTTTATATACATATATTTTATAATAAAAACAATTTTATTTTTTTATCATATATTTTTATTAATTTTATGTTATAATTAATTAATTCATGTGTTAATCGATTTTGTGACCACTTATTACGGTCTCATTTCTTAGACATTGTGAGAATCACCATCATCCTATTTGATTTATTCATATTCAAATGTTTAAACATTTTTTTGACTTTGAGTTTCTTCATGTGATCACTTTCAAGCATAACATGACTTTACAGTGACCTTGGTGCGGCTTGATTTCTCAATGCTTGCTAAACACTTTTTTGACTTTGAGGACACTTCTAATGTTGTTACATTTTATAGTGGCCTTGGTGCAGACTTATTTCTCAATGCTTTCATGTGTTAGAGACAAGCCATATATTTTAGTAAACTCTTTTTTATATATTTTAGCAAACTCTTTTTTAATCTTGAATTTTCTATGTGTTTATGTTGATTTATCTGATTCAAATATAGGACGGTTTTATAGAAGTGTAACCGCTTAAAGATGCATTGACATATACACTTGGTATTATATATTTTTGGCTGTTGATAAATAATAAATTCTCAATATGTATTATACTGGCAGCAGCTAAGTGCTTTCTATATGAATAATGCTGATGGATATTACATAATAGGATTAGATCAAGGTATGATCTTGTTCTTCGAGAAGGGGATATGGTGGAATTGGTAGACGCTACGGACTTGATCGAATTGAGCCTTGGTATGGAAACCTACCAAGTGATAGCTTCCAAATCCAGGGAACCCTGGGATATTTTGAATGGGTAATCCTGAGCCAAATCCGGTTCATGAAGACAATGTTTCTTCTCCTAAGATAGGAAGGGGATAGGTGCAGAGACTCAATGGAAGCTATTCTAACGAATGAATCTCATTTGGTCCAATACTGTAGTTATAGAACGATCTATTTACACCTCAAAAATGGAGAGAGATGTTATATAACATCAGACAAAACTGGCGATCAAAACTTGAATCGTTCCAAGCATTTTATTCATAAGATAGATGCCAGATTCGAGTTGAAGTACTGATTTGACATTAAGTAATCCAATTATGAACTTATCTACTCTAGATGGAGAATTGAATTATTTTTTGGAATAAATGGTTGGACGAGGATGAAGATAGAGTCCAATTCTACATGTCAATGTAAACAACAATGCAAATTGCAGTAGGAGGAAAATCCGTTGGCTTTATAGACCGTGAGGGTTCAAGTCCCTCTATCCCCACCCAGGTTCGTTCCCGAACGGACTGATCTATCTTCTCCAATTCCATTGGTTCGAATCCATTCTAATTTCTCGATTCTTTTACCTCGCTATTTTTTTTTTTTTTTCATGAAGAGAAGAAATTAGAACATGAATCTTTTCATCCATCTTATGACCAGTTGAGTTGATCTGTTAATAAGCTGATCATATGATCAATTGATTTTGTGATATATGATCTACATAGATTAGATCATTTTGAAATTATTCAATTGCAGTCCATTTTTATCATATTAGTGACTTCCAGATCGAAAATAATAAAGATCATTCTAAAAACTAGTAAAAATACCTTTTTACTTCTTTTTAGTTGACACAAGTTAAAACCCTATAACAGGATGATCCACAGGGAAGAGCCGGGATAGCTCAGTTGGTAGAGCAGAGGACTGAAAATCCTCGTGCCACCAGTTCAAATCTGGTTCCTAGCAAGATGTCAATATCCATGTCTCCATATCCATCTATCTAAATCTATTCTATCTAGATGTATATCTACATACGGAGACACCCCGATCAAAATAGATAGATGGATCAATCTGTTCTCTCCCTCTTCTTTGCTCATATTGTCCCTCTCTGTCCATTCCAATTGAATCACGATACTCTGTACATATAAAAAAGTAGGATCGAGAACTCAGAAGTCAAGATTTGACGGTGGGATTGATAATTCGGCACTAGTCGGAATCTATTCATCCTATTCCATCCGAATCGAAATGGGATAGATTATCCCAATGATAGATCTATAATTGCAGAGTTGAAGTAGATCCAAACGTTGCAGAGGGTATCTCGAAAGTAGATTCGAATTGAGTAAGATTGATGTAATAACTTTTGACCATAGTTTCTAGTATGAATACTGGATCCAATATGATGATCCCTATGATTTATAGTGAAATATTTTATTCTTTCCTTGTTGGAGTTCGGGCCTCATATATCCATCGAACTATCTTTTCTTTTCTTTCACGAAGTTTCGTTATAGCATCTATAATAGCCTCTGGTTCAGGTGGGCAATCTGGCGAATAGACATCCACAGGAATTAACTTATCTACTTTGCGAACGGTACTATAATAATCTGTACCAAACATTTCTCTGTGATAGTACATGCTCCAGGGCAACTACATATTTTGGTTCCGGCATTTGAAATCTCACTACAGAAGGAGCCTTTTTCATGGTCACAGTCCCCGCTGTTATAATGAGGTAAGCTCGTCTAGGTCCAGATCTTGGTACCGGACCGTAACGATCGGAGTCGAATCGCGAATCTATTAATGAAGCGAATTTGATGAAACCACAATTAATACTGTAAAGGAGCGTTCATAAACTGGAGAGTCTGGCCCAATTCGTTCGACAGATCGTTTGGGGTAGTTTAAATATCTGGATTCAAAATTGTTTGATCGAGTAAAGGTAACTTCATAGGATTCATCATTGGCTTTATGTCATTTTGTACTTCCCTCCCCCACTCGGAAATTAAGGACCATTCCAATGTTCCTCTTCGCCACGCATGGACTGAACCAACGATGAAAATAAGCACGAGAATTGAAGCTCCTATAAATGCAGATATACCCTGTATACTAGAACTCATAGCCCATAGAGAAAGGGAGACTGTTCCAACATCAAGAACAACAAGAACTGGAGCGAACATATAATGATCTTAGATCGGATCCAAGTATCTTCCCATTGGTTCGATACTTGATTCGTAACTAGTAGTCCGGTTCTTGACCAATGGGAGCCAAAGCTCTGGAAATAAAGGATGCAAGAATAGGTAGGAATGAGACTATATATTAATGAAAATATCTAGCCAGAAAGTATTATATTAGGGAAATAGGAACATGAATATACTCCTTTGAAATAGATCAAATTCTTATATTTTTACGTCAACTTCTTAATTATTATCCCACCCACCATGAGTGGAAGACCAAAGGACCGAACAATAAATACAATCAATTCTAATTGATTCACATATTTTGTTTCGTCCATGGCTTATTATCAAATTAATTCAATGAAATGTTATTTGAATGTCTATTGAGAATATTTGACATGAATCAAGTATGAGAGAAAAAATGTAAATGGGTCCCAATCCCGAACTACCCAATTTTAGATCTGAGTCTATACTCATATTATAGAATGAAAATGTTGATGATCTTTATCCAGCATCCATGGCTGAATGGTTAAAGCGCCCAACTCATAATTGGCGAACTCGCGGGTTCAATTCCTGCTGGATGCAGGGGAACTGCACATATCCATTATTGATGGAATGGGAAGAAGTATGAAGAATAACACCAAACAATTGAAGCATACCAAGCCTTTCAATAAAATGAATGAAAGGCTTGGTATGCTTCAATTAAGCAATACACAATAACAATCCATCAAAGTACTATCCACCTATTGAAATAGATTCAACAGCGGCTAGATCCAGAGGAAAGTTGTGAGCATTACGTTCGTGCATAACTTCCATACCTAAACTATGATATATCTGTATAATTAAATTGGTATATGATCCGATATAATAATAGCTACAGGCTTTACGGGAAAAAAAAAGGAGAAAAGGAGGGAAAAAATTTATGGATGAAGTGAAATATCCAGTACTTACGGAGAAAAGTATTCGTCTATTGGAAAGGAACCAATATACTTTTAACGTCGATTCGCAATCGAACAAAACAAAGATTAAAAATTGGATTGAAAATTTCTTCGATGTTAAAGTAATAGCTATGAACAGCTATCGCCTCCCTGAAAAAGGAGGAAAGAGAGTGTCAATGATAGGACATCCAATACGTTGTAAACGTGTGATTATTACACTTAGAACCGGTGATTCTATTCCACTCTTTTCAGAACAATAAGATTTCAAATTTGAAACTAAATGGCCATCCGTTCATATAGAATTTTAACTCCGGATACACGCAATAGATCTGTATCAGGTTTCGATGGAAGAGTGCAGTTGGACCCGCAGAAGAAATTGACCTCTGGACAACATCATTGTGGGAAAGGTCGTAATGGAAGAGGAATTATTACCGCAAGACACAGGGGAGGGGGTCACAAGCGTCTGTATCGTCAAATTGATTTTCGACGGAATAAGGAACACATATCAGGAGAAATTGTAACCATAGAATACGACCCTAATAGAAGTGCATACATTTGCAAGGTGCATTACAAGAATGGCGATAAGATGTATATTCTGCATCCCAGAGGGGTCATGATTGGAGATACTATTATTTCTGGTCCAAAAGCTCCTATATCAATAGGAAATGCCCTACCTCTAAGTGCGGTTTGAATTATTAATTTACGTGATCGGAAGCAACCGATTGGGTTTACAGCGAAACCTATAAATCTATCACTGATCCAACTAGGACACTTTTACGGGACGAACCCCAAAGGGAAACTGAGGATAAATGACAGCAGGTGATTGGATTCAAAAATTGTTCATATCGGATCATTGGTTCCGAAGATATAATAATATGGAGAGGACCTGATTGTTTGTCCGAAGCATGAACAAAATGGGATAGAGGCACCCTCTAAAAAGACAAGTTACTCACATTTGATCTGATGGTCAGAGGCGGATTCGGAGCTGGACAGTGGTAGTAATTCCCAAAATAAAAAGATGGGGAGAGGAAAAAAGTAAAAAGAGAGAGAAGAGAAAAAGATGTTTAATATGCCTCCTACGTTATCCATAACATACGAAAGTATTAGCGTAATTTGATAAAGTCATTCATTCTGAATGCTACATAAAGAATATAAGCCAGATGATGGAATAGAGAGACCTAGGATGTAGAGAATCGGGACATAGACAATACAATAGATGCTCCTTCTCATCTCGATTATATTTATTCAATATATGTGAATATAATATACATCCAGAAAGCTGTATGCCCTGAGAGAGGCTTGTACAGTTTGGGAAGGGATTTTTATTCATCGGAATAAGAGTCTACTTCAACCAATATGCCCTTAGGCACGGCTATACACAACATAGAAATAACACTTGGAAAGGGTGGACAATTGGCTAGAGCGGCAGGTGCTGTAGCAGAACTAATCGCAAAAGAAGATCGATCGGCCACATTAAGATTACCATCTGGAGAAGTTCGTTTAATATCTGAGAACTGCTCAGCCACAATTGGACAAGTGGGTAATATCACTGCAAACAATAGAAGTTTCGGTAAAGCCGGAGCTAAACGTTGGTTGGGTAAGCGTTCTGAGGTAAGAGGAGTAGCTATGAACCCTGTAGACCATCCTCATGGAGGTGGGGAAGGAAGAACCCCAATTGGCAGGAAAAAACCTGTGACCCCCTGGGGCTATAGTGCACATGGAAAGAAAAGTCGGAAGAGAAATAGATACAGTGATGCTTTAATCCTTCGTCGACGTGAGTAAGAATGGTTGGATATCCATAAAAAAAAAAGGAAAGAAAGGTAATTGATCATGGCACGTTCACTGAAAAAAATTCCTTTTGTGGCTAATCATTCATTGAGGAAAATTAAAAATCTAAACATAAAAGAAGAAAAGAAGATAATAGTTACTTGGTCCCGGGCATCCGTCATTGTACCCGCAATGATCGGTCATACAATTGCTGTTCATAATGGGAGGGAACATTTACCCATTTATGTAACAGATCGTATGGTAGACCACAAATTGGGGGAATTTGCACCTACCCTACTTTTTCAGGGACATGCAAGAAACGATAAGAAATCTCGTCGTTAATTGAGAAAGACTTGTCATTCATTAGGGAGGATGGAGTCAATGGGAAATAATAGTCCAGGTCCAGAGATACGAGCTTTGGCGAGAAATATACGTATGTCTGCTCATAAAGCGCGTAGAGTAATTAATCAAATTCGTGGTCGTTCATATGGACAAGCACTTATGATATTGGAACTGATGCCTTATGGGGCCTGTTATCCCATATCACAATTAATTCATTCTGCGGCGGCGAATGCAAATCACAATATGGGTTTGAACAAAGCCAATTTACTCGTTGGTAGAGTCGAAGTGAATGAGGGTGTTGTTTTTAAAAGGATTCAACCTAGAGCTCAGGGACGCGGTTATCCAATACAGAAACCCACTTGTCATATAACTATTGTATCGGAGGAAATCTCCAGATCGAATGATCCGATTATGTCAATAGAATCCCGAAAAAAAGGATATGTATGGCGCAGAAAATAAATCCACTTGGTTTTAGACTTGGTGTAACTCAAAATGAGCGTTCCCATTGGTTCGCACAACAAAGGAATTATTCCAAAGATCTCCGAGAAGATCAAAAAATACGTACTTGCATTGAAAACTATGTACGAACGCATATAAAGAGCTCCTCGAATTATGGAGGAATTGCACGTGTAGAGATTCGCAGAAAGATCGATTTGATTAAGGTCAAAATCTATATTGGATTTCCCAACTTGTTGTTAATAGAAGGTAGGGGTCAAGGAATTGAAAAATTAAGAAACAATGTACTAAATATGCTCGATTCTGTGGACCGAAAACTTCACATTGCTATAGAAAAAGTTGCGAAACCCTATAGAAAACCTAATATTCTTGCAGAGTATATTGCCCTACAACTAGAGAAGAGAGTTCCATTCAGAAAAACAATGAAGAAAGCTATTGAACTGGCTGAACGGGAAGAGGTAGAAGGTATTCAGATCCAAATTGCAGGACGTCTCGATGGAAAGGAAATTGCCCGGGTCGAATGGGACAGGGGAGGTAGGGTTCCCCTACAGACAATTCGGGCTAGGATTGATTATTGTTATTATCCGGTTAAAACCATCTATGGAGTTTTAGGGATAAAAATTTGGATTTTAGAAGAGTAGGAATAATTGGTCTTTTTTTCCAATCTGCCCGATCATGGATCATCAATTCTATCAGATCGAATAGAAATTAGATTTACCATTTTGGAACCGTGCTATGCTTAGTGTGCGACTCGTTGGAATCGAGCTTTTCATTCTTTTCCGAAGTTATGTTATGGAGAACTCGAAATAAGAACGGATTGGTCTCTATAAATAAACTAGAGACTAACTCATTGCTTCATATTGCCAAGATCCAATAACTATGGGTAGATACTATCACCTCGTAAATACTTTCTTCCAGGAGAGAAAAAATGATATTTTGATCTCTCGTGAAGCGAGAAAGGTGTTTGGTAATGCGGAAAAAGAAGAAAAAGGAGAAATATTCTCCCAATATTGTATGGTTCATTAACTACCCTCCAAAAAGCAGTGTGATAAAGCATAAGAATCATCCTGATTCATTCAAGCAAGATTGAAGGAATTCAGTTTATGAAGGAGAAAGAGCTTCGGGTCGATGGAAACTAAGGAAATTGATTCCGTAACAGATGAAAAGAAAGCTCCATTGCGGAGGGAAGACCTGGGCATTTAGATAGAAGCTATGGAACGATGGAACCTATGACTGCATAAGATCATATAGGAATCTTAATCATTCATTGGATAGGATGGCGAAATAAACCAAAAACCAATTAATCTCATTGGAGTCTATAGGTAAGTCGACCCCATGGAGCAAATACTGGAAGAGTAAATATTCGCCTGTGAAATTCTTTATTAAGACATTGGATGGAAATTTAAGAGTTATTCGTCCTGTAAATTAGATTCTATATACAATATGTGTAATGCATAGATATAGACTCATTTATATACACATTGATTATTCACGAGGAGCCAGATGAGAAGAAACTTTCATGTCCGGTTCTGGATTAGAGATGGGATCAAAATACTATTAACCATCGACTATAACCCAAAAAGAACAAAATTTCGTAAACAACATAGGGGAAGAATGAAAGGAGTATCTTACCGCGGCAATCGCATTTGTTTCGGTAGATTCGCTCTTCAAGCACTTGAACCCGCTTGGATCACATCTGGGCAGATAGAAGCCGGACGAAGAACGATTAATCGTTATGCCCGTCGTGGCGGAAAAATATGGGTACGTATATTTCCCGACAAACCTATTATAATGAGACCTGCAGAAACAAGTATGGGTTCCGGGAAAGGATCTCCCGAATATTGGGTATCTGTCATCAGACCAGGTCGAATACTTTATGAAATGGGCGGAGTATCCGAAACCGTCGCTAGAGCAGCTGCTAGAATAGCTGCATACAAAATGCCTATACGTACTCAATTTGTTACTACTTAACCCAACCCATCCATACAGAATCAAAGAGTTATTTCTGGTGGAAGAAGATTACTAGTTCGTAAGAACTCTTCCTTTTTTTTTTCATGTTATCTGCCGAGGTAAAAAATATTTTGGAGGAAAAATGATTCAGTCTCAAACTTATTTGAATATAGCGGATAACAGTGGAGCCCGAAAAATAATGTGTATTCGAGTTCTAGGAGCAAGTAATCGTAAATGCGCTCATATAGGTGATGTTATCATTGCTATAATTAAAGAAGCAGTACCTAACATGCCCCTGGAAAAATCGGAAGTAGTTAGAGCCGTAGTTATACGCACCTGTAAAGAATTTGAACGTGACAATGGAATGATGATACGATCTGATGACAATGCAGCCGTTGTCATTGATCAGGAAGGAAATCCAAAAGGAACTCGAGTTTTTGGTCCGGTTGCTCAGGAATTGAGACAATTGAATTTCACGAAAATAGTTTCATTGGCTCCCGAAGTATTATAAGTACTGATAGATCTTGTAAGAATCTTTGACTTAAGGTTCATCAAATGGTACATGGATCAATTAAATTCATTGCACCTCAGGCATATTCCTCAAAGAAGATCGAACATGCCTTTTATATCGAGACCAGGAATTCCTAAGAATTCGTTCGTCATGGGTAACGATACTATTACCAATCTAATTACTTCTATAAGAAACGCTGACATGGTACGCTTTGACGTGGTCATATATGTCCTTTTCTTCCTTCTCTGATATTTTGAAGTCGATATCAAAAAATATTTTTGGCCTTCTTGATGTTCCCTAACATCTTCTATAAAACCTTCTCGTAAAAGGATCCTTCCAATGTTCTTGGTAATATTAGTAGCTGTTACTCGAACCGTTCCTTTTTCTACCATGTCAGCGTTTCTTATAGAAGTAATTAGATTGGTAATAGTATCGTTACCCATGACGAACGAATTCTTAGGAATTCCTGGTCTCGATATAAAAGGCATGTTCGATCTTCTTTGAGGAATATGCCTGAGGTGCAATGAATTTAATTGATCCATGTACCATTTGATGAACCTTAAGTCAAAGATTCTTACAAGATCTATCAGTACCTATAATACTTCGGGAGCCAATGAAACTATTTTCGTGAAATTCAATTGTCTCAATTCCTGAGCAACCGGACCAAAAACTCGAGTTCCTTTTGGTTTTCCTTCCTGATCAATGACAACGGCTGCATTGTCATCAGATCGTATCATCATTCCATTGTCACGTTCAAATTCTTTACAGGTGCGTATAACTACGGCTCTAACTACTTCCGATTTTTCCAGGGGCATGTTAGGTACTGCTTCTTTAATTATAGCAATGATAACATCACCTATATGAGCGCATTTACGATTACTTGCTCCTAGAACTCGAATACACATTATTTTTCGGGCTCCACTGGTATCCGCTATATTCAAATAAGTTTGAGACTGAATCATTTTTCCTCCAAAATATTTTTTACCTTGGCAGATAACATGAAAAAAAAAAGGAAGAGTTCTTACGAACTAGTAATCTTCTTCCACCAGAAATAACTCTTTGATTCTGTATGGATGGGTTGGGTTAAGTAGTAACAAATTGAGTACGTATAGGCATTTTGTATGCAGCTATTCTAGCAGCTGCTCTAGCGACGGTTTCGGATACTCCGCCCATTTCATAAAGTATTCGACCTGGTCTGATGACAGATACCCAATATTCGGGAGATCCTTTCCCGGAACCCATACGTGTTTCTGCAGGTCTCATTGTAATAGGTTTGTCGGGAAATATACGTACCCATATTTTTCCGCCACGACAGGCATAACGATTAATCGTTCTTCGTCCGGCTTCTATCTGCCCAGATGTGATCCAAGCGGGTTCAAGTGCTTGAAGAGCGAATCTACCGAAACAAATACGATTGCCGCGGTAAGATACTCCTTTCATTCTTCCCCTATGTTGTTTACGAAATTTTGTTCTTTTTGGGTTATAGTCGATGGTTAATAGTATTTTGATCCCATCTCTAATCCAGAACCGGACATGAAAGTTTCTTCTCATCCGGCTCCTCGTGAATAATCAATGTGTAGATAAATGAGTCTATATCTATGCATTACACATATTGTATATAGAATCTAATTTACAGGACGAATAACTCTTAAATTTCCATCCAATGTCTTAATAAAGAATTTCATAGGCGAATATTTACTCTTCCAGTATTTGCTCCATGGGGTCGACTTACCTATAGACTCCAATGAGATTAATTGGTTTTTGGTTTATTTCGCCATCCTATCCAATGAATGATTAAGATTCCTATATGATCTTATGCAGTCATAGGTTCCATCGTTCCATAGCTTCTATCTAAATTCCCAGGTCTTCCCTCCGCAATGGAGCTTTCTTTTCATCTGTTACGGAATCAATTTCCTTAGTTTCCATCGACCCGAAGCTCTTTCTCCTTCATAAACTGAATTCCTTCAATCTTGCTTGAATGAATCAGGATGATTCTTATGCTTTATCACACTGCTTTTTGGAGGGTAGTTAATGAACCATACAATATTGGGAGAATATTTCTCCTTTTTCTTCTTTTTCCGCATTACCAAACACCTTTCTCGCTTCACGAGAGATCAAAATATCATTTTTTCTCTCCTGGAAGAAAGTATTTACGAGGTGATAGTATCTACCCATAGTTATTGGATCTTGGCAATATGAAGCAATGAGTTAGTCTCTAGTTTATTTATAGAGACCAATCCGTTCTTATTTCGAGTTCTCCATAACATAACTTCAGAAAAGAATGAAAAGCTCAATTCCAACGAGTCGCACACTAAGCATAGCACGGTTCCAAAATGGTAAATCTAATTTCTATTCGATCTGATAGAATTGATGATCCATGATCGGGCAGATTGGAAAAAAAGACCAATTATTCCTACTCTTCTAAAATCCAAATTTTTATCCCTAAAACTCCATAGATGGTTTTAACCGGATAATAACAATAATCAATCCTAGCCCGAATTGTCTGTAGGGGAACCCTACCTCCCCTGTCCCATTCGACCCGGGCAATTTCCTTTCCATCGAGATGTCCTGCAATTTGGATCTGAATACCTTCTACCTCTTCCCGTTCAGCCAGTTCAATAGCTTTCTTCATTGTTTTTCTGAATGGAACTCTCTTCTCTAGTTGTAGGGCAATATACTCTGCAAGAATATTAGGTTTTCTATAGGGTTTCGCAACTTTTTCTATAGCAATGTGAAGTTTTCGGTCCACAGAATCGAGCATATTTAGTACATCGTTTCTTAATTTTTCAATTCCTTGACCCCTACCTTCTATTAACAACAAGTTGGGAAATCCAATATAGATTTTGACCTTAATCAAATCGATCTTTCTGCGAATCTCTACACGCGCAATTCCTCCATAATTCGAGGAGCTCTTTATATGCGTTCGTACATAGTTTTCAATGCAAGTACGTATTTTTTGATCTTCTCGGAGATCTTTGGAATAATTCCTTTGTTGTGCGAACCAATGGGAATGCTCATTTTGAGTTACACCAAGTCTAAAACCAAGTGGATTTATTTTCTGCGCCATACATATCCTTTTTTTCGGGATTCTATTGACATAATCGGATCATTCGATCTGGAGATTTCCTCCGATACAATAGTTATATGACAAGTGGGTTTCTGTATTAGATAACTGCGTCCCTGAGCTCTAGGTTGAATCCTTTTAAAAACAGCACCCTCATTCACTTCGACTCTACCAACGAGTAAATTGGCTTTGTTCAAACCCATATTGTGATTTGCATTCGCCGCCGCAGAATGAATTAATTGTGATATGGGATAACAGGCCCCATAAGGCATCAGTTCCAATATCATAAGTGCTTGTCCATATGAACGACCACGAATTTGATTAATTACTCTATGCGCTTTATGAGCAGACATACGTATATTTCTCGCCAAAGCTCGTATCTCTGGACCTGGACTATTATTTCCCATTGACTCCATCCTCCCTAATGAATGACAAGTCTTTCTCAATTAACGACAAGATTTCTTATCG
This sequence comes from Pinus tabuliformis, assembly GCA_031772625.1. Lineage (NCBI taxonomy): Eukaryota > Viridiplantae > Streptophyta > Pinopsida > Pinales > Pinaceae > Pinus > Pinus tabuliformis. Next base: position 1,145,952,481 of record CM062807.1, read on the forward strand.
TTTCTTGCATGTCCCTTAACTATGTTTGTAATTATTATCTAGGCATAGCAGATCAAATATTGTCCCAACCAGAAGGTATTGTCCCAAAAGAGATTCCAGATCGGGAATTATTCAGTTTACTCTCTGATCTTTATCTAAATCCCATTGGTGGTGGGGGACAGAAAAAAAATAATAAGGAAAATTTACTTGGGTTTACGAGGATTTAGAATCAACAATTTCTCCACTTCTCCACAATTTGTTGTCAATTTGTTGACAATTTTATTATTTCTTGTTATCATTCTTTTGTGTTACTAGTCTTTTTATTCATTATTTCTTTTCCTTATTTATCCTTAGCCTTTTATTCCCTCCCTATTATGTCGACAAAAATTGTTGAAACTATAACGCTTGAATGTGAAACGGGCAATTATCACAGCTTTTGTCCTATTAGCTGTGTATCCTGGTTGTATCAAAAGATTGAAGACAGTTTCTTTTTGGTAGTGGGCACAAAAACATGTGGTTATTTTCTCCAAAATGCACTTGGAGTTATGATTTTTGCAGAACCCCGCTATGCAATGGCAGAATTAGAAGAAGGAGATATATCGGCCCATTTGAACGATTATGAGGAATTGAAAACGCTTTGTATTCGGATAAGAAAAGATAGAGACCCCAGCGTCATCATATGGATAGGCACCTGTACTACAGAAATAATAAAAATGGATTTGGAAGGTATGGCACCCAAATTGGAATATGAAATTGGAGTACCAATTCTAGTGGCAAGAGCAAATGGACTGGATTATGCTTTTACTCAGGGGGAAGATACTGTCTTAGCTGTAATGGCACATCGTTGTCCAGACCAAGAATTCCCCATTGGTGAATCAAAAGAAACTAAAACAAAATTATTCCCTTTTCCTCTTCTGAAGGAAAAGGATTGGCATCACTTCCAAAAATAGTCAACAATTAGAAGCTTTGGCATAAAAAGCTCATTTTTCCTGCTAACCATCTTTTCTTTTGTGTAAAATGTCATCGTTGTTGCCGCATTAGCCCCTTCTGTTACATTTCGCTTGCATTTTTCTTTTATAGCTCTGTCCTTTGCAGCATTAATATTAAAAAAAAATGCCTTCTTTCCATTTAGAGGAGCAACTTGCCCAGGAAAAATTCTACAATAAAAATTTTCTTTGTAAAATCTACTCTAGATGGACGGGAGGCATTTTTTGATATTTTTGCTACAAAGATTAGAGTTGTAAATGAAAAATGCAACGCAGACTTAATACAAGGGGCTAATGCGGCAGCAAAGGTGGTAACATGTGGCCATTTTAGATCCGCTTTAATAATTATCTAGGATAATAAATAATTAAATTTGCTTTGGTAATTATCTAGGGCAATAAATAACTAGACTACTCATGGCCATAAATGTATGGGGTTGTATATGTCGGTTGTTGGATCACTAGTTTGTGAAAATTCAACAGTGGACATATGTTTGTTGTTGGATTACTTGTTTGTGAAAATTCAAGGTGGACATATACAACCCTCGTGCATTTATGGCCTATTGGCAAGCTAGTTATTTTCAGTGATTACCCAGGTTCAGCCTTCTAACTCATACTCATTCAAATAACATATTTACTTACAATTACTACCCACCATAATTTGAGCAAGTATTTGCACAAAAATGGATTGAAACAAGATATAAACAAATACATTCAACCATTATTTAATTTTTCTTTAACACTTTAATAAAGTAGGAGTAAAACTGTAAATGTACAAGCCTAATAAGTAATGAACAAAATGTAAATTTGAACATTTAACCACAAAAAATTATTCAAATATGTGCTATACTTAGTAGGCAATTAATTTTCAGAAATCAATAAAAAATAAGAAATAAGAAATCAGTAAAAAGATATATTAAAAATGAATTAATATGGTTATCAATTCAATCAAACAAACAAACAAAAAGTAAATAAAGGAATATATTCAATAAATATATAAATCTTTATTTTTTTAAGCAATATATTCAACTTATCTGTACTTTATACATAAAATATAAAATATTTCAGACAATTTTTTAACAAAAATATTATCATTACAATAAGTCATTATTATTGTAGCTAACCATTAACAAAAAAAAATCAATAAAACATAAATTGAATAAATTTTAAACTTTAACACACTTAAATTTAACATTTTTACTTTAATTTAACTATATTTAGAATAAATTAATAGATAACACTCGTTTATTCAAAAATATATATATATAATTAAAAACAATTAATCTTGAATAAAACACGTTCCTTCTCGTTTTCATATTGTAGTGGCCTGGGGTACTAAAATGCATGCCCTTTTTGTTCTCATTCTCACCCATTTGTGGCATAAAAAAGTCCAAAGAATGTGATAACCTATTTTGCCCCTCCATGGAAGCTTCCCTATGAAGGGATGCCATCAGAATTCCAAATGCGGGAAGGAAATCTTTGTTGGAAGGAAATCGTGAACGAATCCGGCTTTACGAGTTTCTTTCTACTTATCCTTTTTGTTGTAAGGGAATTTGTTTTTTTAATCAAGATTATGATATGATATGAACAAAAATGCAAATAAATATGTTAGCATCTCTTATAAAACAATAATAAATCTAAAAATAAATAAATAAATTAAATATTCCAAGTTAGGAATTTGTGTCTAACTCTTGGGTTGTTCCTCTAAGATAGGAGTTAGTTTAGGTAATTCCTATATTGGTGTGTGTCTGGTGAGAAATTATCTCAACCAAAGGAGAAATTATCTCAACCAAAAGTGTCTAAGATAGCACGCACTATCTTGAGAACACTGTCTCTCATCTATTTATTTGTAACACTATATTCAATTATTTTAATGTGTAATTAGAGAGAAGCATGAGACTTCAGCCTTTTTGCGCCAATATTTTGTGTGTAGTTTTTATGTGTGCTTAATCTTTTGTCTGAGTTAATTTCTTTTTTCAATATGTGGTATCGGAGCCAGATCTGAACCTGTGTTGTGAGGAGGTGCATCTGAATGTTAATCGGGCTGTTGCAACCTGAGTATTCTGTAATAAATAATTGCTTCAACTGCTTCGGTTTCCTGCGCGGCCAGAACGCCTCTCTTCATATGCAGTAGGGTATCAGAGAATTACTATCTGGTTAGCGACAAGATAGTTGTGTTCCTCTCTTGGGTAGACTTTATGCTAGCTGTTACAGTTTCGAGCATTGATCGACGACTCTACTAATATTATACTTTTGCCTTCGATATATAGCAGCTCCTCCACTTCTTTGCACTGGGTTACGTCCAGCGTCTGTAATTTGCAAAACCCAATTCCTGGGATTCATATCTCACATTTTTTTTCTCTTCCAGTCCAATCAAAACTCAAATAGCAAAGGGACTGGGCCATTGGCTCAACACCTTCACCTGCTCTTCCCCTTCGCCCATTCTCGGCACCTGAAAATAATATGGAAATTACAGGAAGCAGGCAAGTATGAATGAATGACTAAATGCCCTTGCGTGCTTGCAGAAATTCTGTTGGATTACCCAGTATTCTGAGTATCTGTCAGCGATCTCATCAATCATCAACGATCTCATCTACTCGAGGACCGTGTTTACCGAGCCGCATTGGGTTGGTTTGCTGTTGAGCCAGAGTGGTATGATTCCAAAATGAATGGACTGACCCAGGCAGAGGCCCAACCTGTTACTGTGTTTGTACATCATTTGGAGACAGGCTGCTCAATTTTCTAGACGAAATCGATGAAGATCAGCTTCTGTTCGCAGTCGGTTCGAGTTTACAGGAGAAGACCGGTGTCTCTGCTGAATGTGAGGTTGGATGCTTCGGTATTAGAGACTCTGCCCATCTTTTTCTATTAATGCTGGTGGTTACTCTGCCTAACAGAAATAAGTTGCAACCACATGCGTAAACAATTGATAAAGTTGATCACCGGAGCGAAGGCCGATAAACTGGAAAGTGCGCACCAAAATTCTTATTTTTGTTTTTCTTCAAGCGAACTACAACCACATTTGTTTATCCTTTTTTCTCAACGAGTTGTAGTATTAACTTTGACATTTCCAGTATTTTTCTTGAACAAAATTATATGGCTTCCTTCAATTTCCTCTGTTTATGGAGTGTGGCTCACCTGAAACAATCGTTGAAGAAAATTCCACCAAGAAATTGTTGCAAATGAAATCAAATCATTGAAGAGAACACTTAATTCCTGCGGATGAAATCGAACCATTAAGGAGACCACGAAATTGTTGTGATTGGCAAGATCCGCATTACCCATGGAAGCTACATATCAGTAACCACTGTGCAGATCTTACACAATTTTCTCAACAAGCTAAAGCCATTAGCGTGAAGAACAAGTGAAGCATTGAAAAAATTTAGTAATTTTATGAATTAGCTTTCAAAATGGAGTGCGTTGAGCCAGCTCGGAGGTTTCTAGTGCGTTGAGCCAGGTTAAAGGGCAATCTTCACTTACAATTTCGAATTGGTAATTTTTTTCTCTACGCAAAATGATGTGTGTTGAATTTTTTTATGTTGTTCTACATAACTTCTCCACATGAAATTTTTAAAAAAAATGTGATTTGAATTTGTTAAAAGAGATCTTTCATTTTTAAAGTGAATCCATAAAGTTCACTTTTTAATTCACTTCATTCAAAAAGGAACTTCATGAAATTCGTTCACTTTCTAATTCACTTCTTTAAAAGGGAATTCATGAAATTCTTTTAAGGGATGTTTTCGTAATGGAGTGATGGGATGTTTTCGTAATGGAGTGATAAGGTGTGACTTTAAATTTGTAAAACCTTTTTGGAGTGATAAGTGGTGGATAATTTTGGGAGATATAAGGAGTGAATAGGAAAGAGGATTATTGCATAAGGCTGCTTTAATTTTTGAAATCTTTGAAGTGATAGATTTTTCAAAGGAGAGCTCATTGATATAGGAGGTTGAGTCAGGTTTTTGAACGCATTTTCTTCCAAATTTGTGAGTGTCAAATTCTCATTGTTTGAGAAAGCTTTCATGGAAATGTTGTAAAAGATGAAAGGTTGATGATCTCAATACTCAATAAAGACATATTATTTGTGGTGATTGTGTCCAAGATCCTCCCGAAATTGAATAAGGGGATCTTAGGTACACCATGTGTATTTGTGATGGCGAGTGTTTTTATGGTTTCATGTTGTTGCTTATGGTTTGTGTCTAGTTTTGACACATAAATGATCTCATTTAAAACACATAAAGTTCAATGCAAGCAAGCACAATACCTGTAACAAAATAGCTGCAAAAAAGGATAATTAAGCTCAACACATGCATTTGTGTCACTACAACAAATAATCAAAGTTTTCAACATCGGCATTCTACCTCAACAAACAATTTCACTCAATACAATCAAGTTCATGAATCTGCAAACTCCAGCATTTCAAAGCAAAGTCTACATCACTACATTCAAGTTAATGAATCTGTAAACTTCAACGTTTCAAAGCACAATCTACATCAACATTGTTGAACTTGTAATCAAACTCAAATTACATTGAATTGTAAGGGTGCATTCTCGGTTGAAATCGACACCCAAGTCTTGAATTGAGTCAAACTGAATTCATTATACTGAGTCATTAAAATCATTGTAAGCTTTTTTGGGTGCATTTTCGACAGTGTTCGACACCCTTCCTTTAAGCAGAATCAAGTGAATGCACGATTTTTAACTCTAAAGAAAACAAGCAACAAGTTCACATCTCCTGCAAGTGAGCGTGAGTGAAGTTCAAACTTTCAAGCGAGCCAGAGTGAAGTTCATTCAAGCAATTTGTGTCAAAACAGTACAAAATTCAGACTTTCAAGCGAGCCAGAATGAAGATCATTGCAGCAACCATCAAAGAAACCAAACAAGTTCAACTCTAACACCAATCAAGCAAGTTGAGATCGACATCAAGCGAGCATGGCTATTCATTCAAGTGAGTGTGAAGTCATCAAGTAAGGCAAGTGAGCATTCAAACAAATGCGATTGTCACCAAGCAAGCGTGAATTCCAGAGTCTAAGTAAGAAAGTTCGACAACTCTAGCAAGTTTTCCCAGCAAGTGCAATAAGCAACAAATCAAGCGAGCGTGCCATTCAAGTCCCATAGCAAGCGAGCCTGTCATTCAAGTAACAAAATCAAGTGAAACAGTTCAAAGCACGACATCTACGACAAGAGAGCCTGACTTCAAGTGAGCAAGTTCAGATGGCGCAACATATTCAGTGGTTAAACATTCTTCATAGTTTGATCATCTCCAGTGATGAAGACATGGTGCACATCAGCAAAGAAACTCTTGCTGACCTTTCACGGCATCTACAACAAACACATGAAACCATTGAGTTTCCTCAACTAGAGTCGCAACTACAAAGAGATGAGTTGCAACAAAAGAGTGCTTCTTCCAAGTCATTCAACCATGTAGATAAAGATAAAGATGTTGATTTCAAATCACTCATCCAAAAAACTTCAAGTGTCGAAGTTGTTCATGATCAAATTCCAATTTCTTCCAAACCCATCATCAAGGCCTGGGAAGAGATTCAAAATAACAAGAATCGACGAGGCTTAGGCTATGTCACAGATGACACCAACTTACATATCCCAGATTATTCCAAGCCAATTAAGTTTGTGAGTGCAGGATTTCTTGAACCACTCACCTCAGTAGGCTCTGAGAAAGTTGCAGTCAAACAAAATTGCATGCAACCTGAAGTTGAAGTCCAACTGAAGTGTTCTCATTGTCAAAGAACCGATCATCTGGAAGATCAGTGTTTTGATCTCTATCCTTGTTGCCATTGTGGCAAGCCCAATCATTTCTCAGAAAAATGTAGCAACCAACAAAAATCAGCCAGATTGAAGATACATTATGAATGGATCGATCCTTGGGAATGGTCATCCACAGTCAAACGCTTGTCTCAGTTCTACAACCGACTGCAATCACACATAGTGCAACCAACAGTGAACAGATGATGGTACTCTCATGCAGTTGAATGAGGGAGTACAACAGTGAAACTGTCCTACACCTGAAGGGGGGGAGTTCAAATATATTTTGGAGAAGATTGTCTCTCCTTTCAGCTGACAAAGGGGGGAAAATGTCAATGAAATTGACAAGTGGTTGTCAGACTGAAAGTCTCGTCAACATCAGCGAAGTAGCCAGTGGGCATCTTCATCAGAGAGTGGGCATTTGTCATCAGCAGTGAGCATCAGCAAATTCGCCAGTGGGCGATCGACAGCCAAAGCAGCAGTGAGCATCTTTCATCATAGCAAAAGCAACATTGAGTTGTTTTTCGACATCTTCAGTCAGTGGGCAATCATCATCAGCAAACACGCCAGTGGGCATTCATCAAATTGTGTCAGTGGACACCGGATGCTGTTTTCAAACAAAGGACAGTTGGATCCTTTTGCGGCTTGGCACGTGATGGAGTTTTCAAGAAACATTCAGAGATGAATCAGGCATGTAGTTGATTCATGTTCTCTTCAGATTTGAGTTTTTTCCAGCATCCAGTTTTGGCGGTTTTTTCAGGCAATGTTTTTGAGGATCAACATGAGAACTTGGAAGATGGTTCCTCATTCTTATTTTGGATTTATCATTGAAGGGGGGAATGTTAGCCTCTCTCATAAAACAATAATAAATCCAAAAATAAATAAATAAATTAAATATTCCAAGTTAGGAATTTGTACCTAACTCTTGGGTTGTTCCTCTAAGATAGGAGTTAGTTTAGGTAACTCCTATATTGGTGTGTGTCTGGTGAGAAATTATCTCAACCAAAGGAGAAATTATCTCAACCAAAAGTGTCTAAGATAGCATGCACTATCTTGAGAACACTGTCTCTTATCTATTTATTTGTAACACTATATTCAATTATTTTAATGTGTAATGAGAGAGAAGCATGAGGCTTCAGCCTTTTTCCGCCAATATTTTATGTGTAGTTTTTATGTGTGCTTAATCTTTTGTCTGAGTTAATTTCTTTTTTCAACAAAATATATTTATTAAAAATTATTATTGATGAATAGTGTTTATATTTTTTTACATTTTAGTAAATTAAGATTATAAATGTAAATTTGCAAACTTAATAAGTAAGTTTAAAAATGTAAATGTGAACATTTTTTAGTAGTTAGTACCCACTCAATTTTTTTAAAGTTATACCTCTCAGGAGGTAATTAATTTTCCTTCCGTATAAAATAAGAAATAAGAAATCAGTAAAAAAATATTAATAATGAATTAAAATGATTATCAATTCAAACAAGAAAGTAAATAAATAAAAGAATATATTCAATAAATATATAAATAATAATTAATTTTTAAGAAATATATTCAGCCTACTTATATTTTACACACAAAATGTAAAATATTTTAGACAACCTTTCAACAAAAGAATTATCACTACAATAAGCCATTATTATTGTAACTATCCATTAACAAAAAACAATAAAACCTAAATTGAATACATTCTAAACATTAACACATCTGAGTTTAATATTTTTACTTTAATTTAACTATATTTAAACCAAAATTGCAATATTTTTTACTATGTAATAGCTGTTTATTCACATTATCACTTGTTTATTTACCTTAATTATTTTATATGTAAAAAATACATTTTCTTAATAAATAATTAAGATAATTAACAATTAAACAAAAATAAAAGACCATTAATGTTAAATAGAAACCGTTCATTCTCCTCCTTTTCCTTTTCCTATTGTAGTTGCTTGGGTACTAAAATGCATGCCCTTTTTAGAATAATGTAGAAATGGAAGAGTCTAGAAACATGATAGGTTTATTGAGTTTTCATTTATGTGAGTTAACAGGTGTTGTTCTAGAAGTAACTGTTTTCCAATGTAACCAAGTTGTAACCGAGTCAGAGTGTCTACCTTCCATGTTGTTATGTCAGTCTAGTGATCCCAAAGTTTATATAATGGGACACATTGTGATGGTGATCCCATAGTTACATAATGGGACACATTGTGATGTATTTTTATTGAGCAGGTGTGAAAGTGTGCAGGCTTAGGCCTGAATTAATAAATATTCTATTGTGTTAACTCTATTTTAGAAACATAGTTTAACACAATGTAATATTTTATTAATTCAAGCCAAAGCCTGTTCACATTGGCTCATTGCAAATACATCACAATGTGTCCCATTATATAACGATGGGATCACTAAACTCGATAAACATAACATGGAAGATACACCTCGATCACATTCTAGAACAACACCTTGTAACTCACATAAATGACAACTCAACAAACAAACTCTTCAATTTCTACATTATTCTAACATCCCCTTTAATGGAAAAATGGATTCTATAACATAACAATGCCTACTGGTCTTAGGCTTACAAATGACTTCATTTTAACTCTCTTTGCATCAACATATTGGTGAAATAACTTCTTGGACTTGCTGCTTTCACCGTGTTTGGTCTTCTTCTTACTCGAGATCATAAACTTTGGATATTGAGTCTTCTTCTTACTTGAGATCCTAAACTCTCGATATTGATTCTTATTGCAACTAGGACGATCTCAATCCATTTCAACTCTTTTTTCAACAAGTTGGTTTCATAAATTGGTCACAGGTTTTTCCATTAGCATAAAAAAAAGTACATTTTCATCATCAATAGTTTCCTATTTACTTGAGTGTTGCCTCATCAGATCATAATAATAATTTCATTAACAAGTTCAAATGTGACCACCACTGTTTCCATTTCCATATCATCTGAATCACTCATTGATTTACCATTTTTCTCATTTTTAAGATCCTTCACCTTTAAGCATGTAACCTCAGCTACATATTTTAGACCTTCATCAATCTCTTCAAAGGAATTTTGAAGCCATTCTTCATTAAGCTTTATATTTTTATCATAATCAAGATTGACATCTTCAAACATGTTTGTTCCTCTAGCTGCTACTACAATTTCCTCTTCATGTTCTTCCACTTAATCATCAAAAGGAAACAACAATTTATCAACTAATTTCTTTTCAAAGATCACCTAGAATTCATTTTCATAACAAAAATATCACCAATTTTGATGCAAATTCCTTTTTCTTCAACTCATCAGTTGTTGTTGAGTCATCAACAACTTTTTCCTCTGAACCAATTCTCATAAATCTACCTCCTATTTTTATTGCCCAAAGTTTAAAAATTTTACCTGAGAAAGATGGAAAAACTTGCATTAATCGCTTCAATATTGCATTGGTTTCTTGATATTCTTCAAGGTAATTCATGTTTTCATTAGTCATTAGTTTCATTCCATATTCTTTTGTGGCTTCTATACCCTTTGATTCTTTTGCCTTGATTGCTTCATCTCTCTTCGGCTGCTTAATTCTCATTTTTTTTGTCAACCCATGACCGATATACATGTTCCTTTTTCTTTTTTTACAATTTATTTGCCCATAATTAACTACCAATCAATTCTTTCCTCCACATAACAGGCTCCTACAAATCTGCACTTTCGCATCATAGATACATTGCTCATACAAATCTGCACTTCAGCACATTTCCATACTTTTACTAAAATAAACTTTCTTTCAATTAAAAAGATCAAATATCCCCCACCTATTTTATGAAAAGAAATATATCTCATAAAAAGAAGGTACTTTTTTACCATATATTTTTATGCCATCATTAAAAAAAAAAGAAGCTTTACCGAAAAAACACCTCCTTGTCTCTTTTAAAATACCACCAAATATAAAATATATATTTTTTAAAATTACCTTTTTGAGATAAAGTTGGCGTGCTAGTCCAAAAAGAACGAATAGAAATGATGATGATGATGATGGTTAACGTCCACTGAGACCAAATTGGTCTATCGGACCTACAATTTTCTTAATTTTTACTTGTCTGGCTCCTCGTCTTTCTTGGCGAGATTGGTGTTGTAGCTTTCTTTCTTTTCTCTACGGTCTTCCAACTTCCTTTGTCTTGCATCTCCTTCATCTCTTCTGGTTCTTGGGACATTGGTGTCTTAGCTTCGCGATCTATTGTGTTCGTTCTTTTGAAAATAGTCGGAGAAGAAGTTTGGTTTAGGAGATCTGCTTTGCTATTAAATGAAGATTGATTTTCCGCGGTATTCAAATCCTCATAACTGTTGATTTGTTGGGGCGGGCTTTCTCCTTGCTTGTTTTGAGAGTTGTTTCCTTCTTCCTTCATTTCTTGTGACTCATTTTCTCTAGAATATTCTTCTTCTTTGATGACAGTGTAGTGTTCTTTTTGTGCTCCTTCCCACCATGTAGATCTGTGGTGGTTTTTTCTAGCAAAATTTTTCTCAGAGGCTTTTGGGCAATTTTTGGCTAGATGCCCCATCTCAAAGCACGATCGACATCTGAAGAGGACACTTTCATAATCAAGCTTCTGGTTCCACACATAGTTTTTACTTGTTAGGTTTATTTCAGCTGGGAATCCGGCGCTGAAATCCATTTCCACACAGATGCGTGCATAGGTGGTTCTGGCATATTCCTCTGTTTCTGGGCACCTGCAGTAAAATTTCCCAATTGCATTTCCGATGGCTTTTAGCGAGGAGAGATTCCAGAGATGCAAGGGTAGGCTTAGCAATCTCACCCAAACTGGTGCTGAGGTTATCACTGCTGTAGAGGGATCAAATGATGGGTTCCATGGCTTCATGAATAGGCCTGATTTTTCCCAAAACCAAGGGCCGGAATCTAGAATACATTGTCTGCTTTCAGGATTTTCGAAATCTACTATAAAGAAACCTCTAGCACAAGGGTAGATATTAATTTCATCAGAAATGATAGGCTTCCATACCTCCGAGATCCAATTGTGGAGTGCTATCAGCCGCGGCCAAAAACCATTGAACCGACAAATTAGGGCACTTTCGGAGAACTTCAAAGCTTCATCGAGTGAGTCCTGGACCACTTGGATAGTGGGAGCCGGGGCTTCACTCACGATATGGGCAGGAGATTGCCCTTCAGAGGCGGATGAGCCACCAGTTATTTTTGCGAAGCTCGGAGCCATATTTTACTTGCTCGTAGAACCCAGCCGCAGACAAATAAGACAGAAGATAAGATTAGATCTAGATCTGACCGCAGAAATTAGCCGCCTAGATCTAGCCTCAGATCTAAAACCTAGCCGTGAAATAAATTGTAAATGCGAGCAGGCCCCAGATCTATAGATCTGCACCAGATCTATACTGCAGATTCAATTCATGATCACCGTAGAACCGCAGACGAGATCTATTGCCGAAGAACCGACGAGTTCGTTGCCGAAGAACCGCAGAGATCTATTGCCGAAGAACCGCAGAGATCTATTGCCGAAGACCGAAGAGCCGCAGAGATCTATTGCCGAAGAACCGTAGAGATCTATTACGGGAGATAGATCTATTGCCGAAAACCGCAGAACCGCAGAGATCTATTACGGGAGATAGATCTATTGAAAGTCATTAAAATTACGGGAGATAGATATCCAATAAAAAAAAACACAAAATTTCCACCATAAAACTTTTAACTCCATATGTTCCCATTAACTCATACGTAATTTTCTTTCCATATAAACAAACTAAAACGCAATATGCAAACTCACCTTCAAAAAATTTAACTTGAATCCTTAATTTTCTTTTTTACCACAGTTTACTCGCTATTAAAAAAGCAAGAAAGTTCAAAGAAACCGGTCCACATGACACAACCTCCAGCTTTTCCAGATGACACAGAGGAGTGACCAGTTCACAATTGCGAATATCACGAAGCAAGCCAACGGATCAGATCCTCAAATAGGGCCTTGATTCACCATCTTCACGCAACAGTCCCTGTCACCACAATTTGGATGGCACCAAGCGTCCGCTATCACCCACGCAGGCTCACCACTACCTCCAGGCTACCACCCAGCTTACACGCAGTTCAGCGACTCTTAGGTCCAAAAATGCCTCTTCCAATTAGCAATTATCCATACCCCGGAGTAACAGCCTTCACAAATATGGGCTCTCTTGCTCTCAGATTTGAAGCTTTACTAGATTTGCCTCCTTGTCAGAGTTTAGCACACAGAAATATTTTATTAATTGAGGCCCAAACGAAATATTTTATTGATTGAGGTCAAAGCTGGTTCACAATGTGTATTATTATATAATGATGAGATCATTAACAACATGAAAGATACACACACTCTGACTCAGTTACAACTCAGTCATGTTAGAAAACAATGATTTCTAGAACAACACCTAATAACTCACATAAATGACTCACATAAATGACAGCTAAACAAAGCTATTACATTTTCAGACTCTTCTATTCTACATTATTCTAACATCTTCTTAATGGAGAAATGAATTTTCTATAACATAACAATGCCCAGTGATCTTAGTTCCAGCTAGGCTTACAAATATAACTTTATTGATAAAATTTCTTCTTAGACAACTAAGCTTACAAATATGACTTCATTTTAATTTTCTTAAAAATATATATCACCACGTTTTACAAATCAACCTATTTAGTCTTTTTCTTACTCGAAATTATGAACTCTAGATATTACTTCTTATTGCAATTAGGACGATCTCAGTCCATTTCAACTCTTTTTAATGAAGAGTAAACTGTGGTACAAAAGAAAAATAAGGATTCAAGTTAAATTCTTTGGACGTATATTTTTTCTGAATTTTATTTCAAAAAGTAATTTAATTTTTTTTTAATATGTGGTAGTATTTTAAAAGAGACAAGGATGTGTTTTTTCCCTACAAGAATTTTTTTTATGATGCTGTTAAAACATATGGTAAAAAGGTATTTTATTTTGAGATATATTTATTTTTATAAGAGGTTGGGATATTTCTAGGTTAAGATATTTGATGTTTTTTAATTAAAAGAAATCTTAGTTCAGCAAAGGCATGGAATTATGTTGAAGTGCAGATCTGCACGAGCAATGTAACTGTGGTGTAAAAATGCAGATTGTAAGAGTGTGTTATGTGGAGGAAAGAATTGATTGGTAGTTGATTGTGAGCAAATAAATTGTAAAAGAGAAAAGGAGCATGTATATTGGTCATGGGTCGATAAAGGAGAATTAAGTAGCTCTAGAGAGAGTTGAAAGAATCAAGGCAAAAGAATCAAAGGGCAGAAGCCTCACAAGAATATGAATCAGCGTATGAATCAATGACTAATGAAAGTATGAATCAACGTGAAGAATATCAAGAAATCGGTGCAATATTGAAGCCATTAATGTCAGTTTTGTCAAGCTATTAGTGCCAGTTTTGTCATCTTTCTCAGGTAAAATTTTAAACTTTGGGCAATAAAAATGGACCGACTGCTTAATTTAGTAGATTTATGGGAATTTGATCAAGAAAATTCTATAAATTCAAGATATAAGTAGAGGAGCGATTAATGTCAGTTTTGTCAAGCTATTAGTGCCAGTTTTGTCATCTTTCTCAGGTAAAATTTTAAACTTTGGGCAATAAAAATGGACGGACTGCTTAATTTAGTAGATTTATGAGAATTTGATCAAGAAAATTCTATAAATTCTCAAGATATAAGTAGAGGTGCAGTAGCATTGTTTCTTATTATATGAGCATTGGATGATAACATATTGTCTAGTATTTTGCATGAATATGGTGAAGTAAACAATGCAAAAATATTTTGGAACATTCTTGAAATAACATATAGTGAGAAAACTGATGAAGATGAAGGTGGAAATTTTGTAGTAGATTGATGAGCCCCAATTTTGGTACAATTTGGGCTCATTTTGGCCTATTATACTTGCTCAAACCATTCATATTTTATTGCTTATGCATGCATTTCTTAGTTTGTTCATGTCGTTTGTAGGAAGAAGGGTAGGCACTCTATCTACGTGACTAATGCATTATGATTCCAGGTTTTGGCATTAAAAGGGAGCAAAAGACAACGAAAAAGGAGACAAGGAGACAACGAGGTGGCACTGCTGGTTTTTAGGAGAGGATGTCCACGGTCTTGGAGACATTCCTCGTGATTCCCACCAAGAACTCCGAGCTCCAATCCATCTCCCCTCCGAGCTTAGAAGCAGCCAACTGTTCTACAGGAACAACAGTTGCAACTGTTCTACAGGAACAGCACTTATGACTGTCCTACAGGATCAGCAGTTAAACTCTAGTTGGACAGTCGAGCTCCTAAAATCAAGGACACTTGTTGGATCACTGTTTTGCGTAAGTATAGAGCCCGTAGCCTTTGATAGGTTGTTGAAACTTTCACGTTACTATTGTAATTTTGGAGCACAGCTCAGTTTTTGTTCCTTTTTGTAAGCCAATTTGGCATGACATCAGATTATGAATAAAGAAGGCAGATTTTGATCTAGCTCTGAGTTTTCTTAAGGAGACTATAGCTCTCAGGTTAGGGCCCAACCTGAGAGCCATAGATCCCCTCTGCTGTAGTGTTGTTTGCATTTCGTTTCAGCACTCTGAGTTTTCATTTTCACATGCAATTTGAATTACAGGTTGTTGAATTAGTCTTTTTCATGAGCATAGATAGGACTGGTTTATGGTTGAATTGCTTTCGGTTGTTTAGTTAGATTAGCAGGTTGATAATACATTGGAGCTCCAGCAAAAAAGGTTGAGGAAGTCTCCACTGCCATCTCCGTTTGGAGATTGGAGTGCAGCTTATACCAGCCACAAAAATACGCATTTCTTTATTTCATGATTGCTGCAAACACAGTCACGTTATGTTAGATGCTTCCACATGATTCACACCTGCACCACACTCCTTCATCACAGCTTCATGCACATTCTCCTTCGTGTTTTGGATTGCTGTTCATTGAATTTACGAGCACAAGTAGTTTAGGTTAATGCATTTTTGGTTTGGTGACAATCATAAGCATTTGTTTCACTTACACTGCTCTCTCTCGTTCCATTACCTTCTCCTCCATCTTGATCACGCATGCAAACACATCTTTGCCCTCTGTTCCGCTCTGTTATCTCCCAAAGTCTTTCACTCCTCACGTAACTTCATTCTCTAGCCCTTTCGTTGACATAGCCCTTTACCTTCCAACCTACTCCCTACACTCACTTCCCATCCTATTCTTCCACTTCTGAGCCATCACCAGCCTCATTCCTACCTTACACATCTCCCCCTACCATTTCATCACTCCTCCATCACGCCAAACACTCACGGTAGGTCATCTTGTAGCCGTTTGTAGACATCCTGTAGAAACCAGAGTATCCTGTAGGATCCCCTGCAGACATCCTGTAGGAAGCCACTCACTCAGTTGCTGAGCATCTGAATGTGAGGAACCTCTGTGGATGGATGCTAAGGATCCCTAGGGACCTCTCCTAGCCTCCCCAACCTGTCCCACGCTTTCCTTCCTTCTCCATCCCATCTGCACAACCAAAGCCTAATTAGCACTCAATCACAATCATTCCATACACTTAAAGGAAAAATACAAAAACATGTCTTTTATGATGCAAGCAGCTTAGATCCATGCATTTTCACTTATTAGAGGTAACAGCAGCATTGGTAGAGGTTTCATTCACATTCTTTGCATTATAGAGGTTAGACTAGTTAAATTAGGGTTTCTTAGGTTTACATGCTTTGATTTGCTTTCAGTCCATTTTGTCAAGTAGAGTAGTTTTCCTTTGAGAATAGCTTTCGTCCATCAATTAGCAAGCTTCTTCTGAGAGCCTATAGAAGTTGGCTTGAGCCCTAGCGGACTTGTGCCAGCTGACCAAGTGACAGCTGCGACAAGAGCTAGTACTTGTGCATATAGCACCGTCGCTTCCAAGTTTGTACGAACTACCGGGTTGATAAAATGAGAGACATGAAGCCCCAGGAGTTGTAGCATTATTGCTACAATACTGGAGCTCACCACAGTTCTACAACTAGGTGCATAGATTGCAGAGGAAAAAGTTGTGAATGACTCAGCAACAATTGATGAATTGAAGAAAGAGGAATTTGCATCAAAATTTGATGATGGATATTTGTGTTATGAAAACGAATTTGAGGTGATCTCTGAAAAGAAATTAGATGATAAATTGTTGTTTTCTTTTGATGATCAAGTGGAAGAACATGAATAGGAAATTGTAGTAACAATTAGAGGAACAAACAAGTTTGAAGATTTGAAGCTTGATTATGATGCAGAGATAAAGCTTATTTAAGAATGGATTCAAAATTCCTTTGAACAGATTGATGAAGGTCTAAAATATGCAGTTGATGTTACATGCTTAAAAGTGAAGGATCTTGACAATGAGAAAAATATTAGATCAATGAATGTATAAGCTCCCCGCACAATGAAGGATTAAAGCAACACAATTATCCCATTATAGGTTGAATGACCTTATAATCATCATTCTCCGTCATAAACCAAACTCTATAGTATAGGCTCGCAATAACGGTGAAGGCTCTAAGAATGAGGGTATTTAATGGAGCATACAACTGAACAATGTTTGATGCATGGCCCCCCAGGTGGAGACCCAAGATGCCTAAGGTGGTTTTGTTAGTTCGAGGAATTTGCATTCACACTCGTGTTGGGAGTGAGATTCGGATTGGCAATGTTCTCGCATACAATTCTCAGTTGCACAACAACTGACTCAGACCAGTTTAATTCCAAGCTTGCACAATGTGCATCCAGAGCATGGTTTTCCATGTGATCTACAAGTTTATTTTGTCTGCGATGAACATGGGAAAAGATGAGTGCTTTTATCATTTGAATGAGTCCTACTACCCTTTGGAGATGAGACTCTAGCCACCAACATGAAGAGACCTTAGATAGGGGAGTTCCATTGTGCACATTTTTTAAAATGGAGATGATTATAAGAGAGCCTCCTTCAATTATAAGTTGTTGATAATCAAGCTTGAGAGAAGTTGTTAGAACATGATACAAAGCCCAAACTTCTACTTCATTTTTTATCATAGTTTCGAGTGAGCATATGCATCTAGAGTTTCGAGTGAGCTGGGGTTTTCTCTAGAAGCTCCATCAAAGTTGAGTTTTAAAAATCCTTATGTGGGAGGGGACCAGGTTAAAGGACTTGTTATCGAAGGATGCGGGATGCTTAGGATACTGATGATATTTCTTAGAGATTGAAGAATGTTGTTTTCTCTTGGGGGGTGATCCCAGTCCCGTGAGTTCAAATGTACTGATGTAATAGTTTCTCCTAGTTGAGCAGTGATTTGAGCAAAAGCTTTGTTTGTTGATGGGGCTTGATTTTTAAATACCTAAGCATTACTCTCCTTCCATATGATCCATAAGGTGAATACAAAAGTAAGCTACCCTACGCTTTTGAGGATTGCACTGTTGTAAGGCATTGCATTCCAGTTTTCTAGGTTGATGGGAATTGTTTGGGGTTTAACATGTGCATCCCAAAACGCCCTATGAAGCCTGTCCCAAATAGTCATAGTGAGAATACATTCTAGAAAGAGATTATTTAGATCCTCCATCTGATTGTAAAAACTGAGTGGAGATACTGAAGGACCTATAAATAGTTTATTTTGTATATCTTCCGATGTGAGCAGTGCCTTTCTAATCAATAACTAGAGAAATAGTTTCACTTTTGGCTAGTGCTTTAATTTCCATAGGTTCTTCGAACCATGGTTAATTTCATCATGTTGAGAATATGTTAGGAGCTTGTACGCTTTTTTTATATTAAAGTTCTTATAGGTTCCACGCCCCAATATCAAAATGTCATGGCTTGATTGAACAATTATGTTCTGGGTAGCTAGAATTGCCTCTAGAAGTTGGCGTTCATCGTCTTGGATATGTTGATGGATATAAGAGAGAATTTTATAATATCTTCATTTTGTATTTGAAGAATATTGATCCTCCCATAATTGAGCTACTACATAGAGGTCCTAAAAAGAGTGGTGATTTCTAATGTGTAGATAAAAGGGGAGAGAGGGGAGACACAACCATTGATTCTAGGTATCTTCCTAGAAGAAAGTTGTCTTTCCATCCCTCACATCCCAAAAGTCTTTGTCCTGGATTAACACTTTTTCTACTAGATTCTATCAAAATATGGGAACCTTTAGGACAAGTTTCTATTCTAACCTGTTGCAAGTCTACAATGCCAGCAGAGTATTTTTTCACTCACATTTTGCCCCACAAAGTTATAGGATATTTCAACCATCACCAACATATCTTCACACTTAGTGCCTTATTGAGACTTTTAGTGTCCCTTAGGCCAATATCACCCTTTGAATTATGGTAAACAAAGTTTTTCCTATGCAACAAGTGCACATTTTTTATGGAGTGTGGTTCCTCTGCATAGAAATGAGCATTGAAAACTTTAAATTTTGTTAAGAATGGCTTTAGGGGAACTAAGGAAGGGATTAAATAAGAAGCCATGGATTGGAGGACTCACTTTAGAATGATAAATATACTTGCAATTTTCACAGACTAGAAGGTCCATGAGGAGAGCTTGGCTTCAAACTTTAGGAGGAGACCTTCCCATACCAAACATCTGAGAGGGTTGAGAGTGAGGAGATCACCAAGGTATTTGGTCAAAAGTGAGGTATTTAGGAAACCCAAGAAACGGGAGACACACATTTTCACTTCAAGGGAGGTGTTGAAGAAAAAAAACTGAGATTTAATATTGATGATTTTGGTGCCAAATGCATCAACAAAGGTATCAAGGATCCCCTTGAATTCTCTAGCTTCGTTTATAGCTAAAGCTCCCAATAACGGTGTGTCATCAACAAATTGTTGATGGGTTATGTTTTGATCTTGAGAGCCTAAGGGGAGGCATTTAATATAGTGACAAGAAAGGGCATGCTTTATGGCATGAATAAGTGTTGAAAAGTGTGCAACAAGAAATGCTTGTTGAGAATGCAACAAGATGATGGAGCTTAGTGGAAAGGAGTCACCTTCACTAAGTGGGCTGGCAGGCAATTTATGGCACAAAGTCTATTTTTGGATCACAGCAAGAGCGATCACGACAGGAGTGATCACAGCAGGAGCGATCACAGCAGGAGAGATCACAGCAGGAGTGAACACATCAAGAGTGATCACAGTAGGAGTGATCAGAGAATATTTTTAGACTGCTAGTCAAAAATAGAAAAGTCAACTATTATTGTCTCATAATAATATTTAGACTATAAACTTTAGCTTATCCTCTTGGAGCACTTCAGTTTGAGCTACAGATGTGGCACATGGAGTTGTTAGAAGGAAATACGTTTTCTTATGTGTTAGTTGAGCTATTGCATGCAGGACATCAGTTAGAACTCATGTGGTTGAGTTCTGTGGAGTTAGATGAGTAGTTGATGGAGTTGTGTTCAGTTTGACTTGGTTAAACTAGTTGTATTTAGTCTAAATGATCAATAGACTAAGTGATGAGTTGTGTGAATTAGTTATTAATTAATTCACTAATTATTAACTCATAATGCAACTGAATAATACATCAGTTAACTCAGTGCATGTAAAGTTCAGTGGAGACAGGTGTTAGAGGTTGAGATTGCTATCAGTTGTGCATGAGATTGTGCACATGCATGGGATTGAGTTATGCCAATGATCTATGCGTAGTTTGGGCCAATATCAAGTGAAATATAGCTTGTGCTCATGTGATTTACAATGTGGGTGATTTTCACAAGGTAAATAGGAGTTTGGATCAGCCATTCTCATTCATTCTCAGCAAGTATTGTGCAGTGGAGGCAGGCAAGCAGCGGAGGAGATTTGGAGATCAGATCTGAGCTGTATTGTGTGTAATAGGTGGAGATAGTACTGAGTACTTGTGAGGAGTATTGTACTATGATTGTTACATGTTCTCAATCAATATAATATATAGATAGTTGGGGTTTTTAGCGAGATGCTTTCCCCGGGAAAATATTGTGTTGATATGTGTGATTGTTGCTTCTATGTGTGCATGTTATTGTTTCTACTTCTGTAAATTGATGATCGGTGTAGAGGAGGTTATGTATTATGCATGTATTCCGCAATAGTGTATAATCGAGATAATCTCTGTTGAATATGTGTTTATTATTCAAAATTTATACATAGTATCGGAGCTGGTTGATTTGTAGAAAAAGTTCTACAGGATATCAAAGCGAGGATTGATCATCAGATCTATTATTCAGAAAGTGATTACATTTTATTTCTTCAGGTAGTGTCTGTAATCGGGCTAGGTAGCCTCTAGATTCATCCTTCTTTTGGAAGGTGAGTTATCCGTGAATGCCCATACAGTCGATCTCTGTACAAGAAATACTTTGTTCTCACGAATTTTAGATCAGCAGTGGTTGAGTTTTGAGCTGGTGGAATGGCGCTCAAGGATAAACTCAGAAACATCAAAGCTGAGAATGGAGACAGTATGCCCCAGTATCTCACGAAGTTCACCCAATGTCGGGACGAGCTGGGAAGTGTGTGGGTAACTGTTGAGGATGAGGATATGGTGAGTCTAGTACTCCTTGGTCTTCCTAAGAGTTGGCATGCTACCAGGACTCGGTGAATGGAAGGGAGAAATTGCCAGGATGGGAGAGACTTTGGTCGGATCTTTTGCAAGAGGAGATTAGACGGCGCACTAGAGACAGTTCTTCATCTATGCATGATGAGGAGAACTGTGCCTTAGCGAGTAAGGCGAAGAAGGGGAAGGGGAAGGTTTCTCTTTCCAAATCCAGTTCTTCCAATGATGGGAAGAAGGTTGACAAGTCAAAGGTGAGATGCTTTCGTTGTCATGAGTTGGGCCATTATGCTATTAATTGCCCAAAGAAGAAGTCCAAGAAGGGATCCGGGGAAGGATCTGAAGGTGAGGCAGCCTCACTTGCTTCACAGTTTGAGTTGGACTTCACACTCTTCGCATGCATGGTTTCATCCATGATGGGAAGTGGTTGCTTTCTTGATAGTGGAGCTTCTTTCCACATGACCAGTGACAAAAGTTTGTTCAATACTTTGGAGGAGAAATATCTCCAGATACTCATAGCGATGGGTAGTGATGAGAAGTATAGTGTCTGAGGTGTAGGCACGGATATTTTTCAGAGGGAGCATGGAGCTCGCCTTACATTGACCGATGTCAAGTATGTACTAGGACTGAAGAGAAACTTGGTGTCGATCGCGATGCTGGAAGACAGAGGCTATGATGTAGTCTTCAGTAAGGGAAGGGTTTTCCTTAAACACGTCATCACTAGACAGGTGAAGCAGATTGGTTCACGGGTCAAGAACCTGTATGCTCTTGAGGTTCAAGATGCATGCAAAGGCTTAGGCAGCGAGGAAACTGATGGAGACTTGGTGGTTGAGAGGGAGCGTATATTACCTCTCAACATGCGGAGCCATAAGAAGTCTCAGACGATTGTGGAGGAGCCACGATTGGTGCAACAACTTCAGGAGGTTGTGGAGTAGCCACAACAAGGGAAGCTGAGAGGAGATCGAGTAGAGACATCTACTCATGCAGAGACCTCCAGTAGGGGAAACTTCGACCTAGTGGGCTGAGGGATCGCATGCAGCCATACCTCCAGGTAGGAGGTGGGGTGATGTGGATTGATCGTCCCAAGGGGGAGGGGTAGGGTCCTTGAGGTACCCATCCTCTTGGATGAGACCTTGCTACGGGAGCCCCGATGTGGAGTAGCAGTAACTGACTAGTTGGGTAGAGACAGATGCGGATGGAGCGGCAGAGAGAGTGACAGTGTAGGGAATCCCAGGACAGTGCATAGCATGCAGGCTACAGCAATGCGAGAGGCACAAGTGTTTTGCACAGTGCTAGGTGGAACAGAGAGGTGTGCAATGGTGCGAGATGCATGGAGATGTTGCAGTAGCGCAGATGTCAGAGGGGGAGAACTTGTCAGCAGCAGGTAGAGATTCAACATCAGAGTATGTTCCTAGCCCAACAGAGTGGTCAGTTGGGAGTGTTTTGGTTCCAAGTGTTGTTGGAGCAAAGTGGAGCGGGCAGATGTGTTGCATGCAGAACATTCCAGAGTTACAGGATCGAGTTTGAGAGGAAGCCTTTCTTGTTGAGAGGGAGTGTTGAAAAGTGTACAACAAGAAATGCATGTTGAGAATGCAACAAGATGATGGAGCTTAGTGGAAAGGAGTCGCCTTCACTAAGTGGGCCCACAGGTAATTTATGGTGCAAAGTCTATTTTTGGATCATAGCAGGAGTGATCACAACAGGAGCGATCACAGCAGGAGTGATCACAACAGGAGCGATCACAGCAGGAGCGATCACAGCAGGAGCGATCACAGCAGGAGTGATCAGAGTCTATTTTTAGACTGCTAGTCAAAAATAGAAAAGTCAAATATTATTGTCTCATAATAATATTTAGACTATAAACTTTATCTTATCCTCTTGGAGCACTTCAGTTTGAGCTACAGATGTGGCACATGCAGCTGTCAGAAGGAAATACGTTTTCTTATGTGTTAGTTGAGCTATTGCATGCAGGACATCAGTTAGAACTCATGTGGTTGAGTTCTGCGGAGTTAGATGAGCAGTTGATGGAGTTGTGTTCAGTTTGACTTGGTTAAACTAGTTGTATTTAGTCTAAATGATCAATAGACTAAGTGATGAGTTGTGTGAATTAGTTATTAATTAATTCACTAATTATTAACTCATAATGCAACTGAAGAATACATCAGTTAACTCAGTGCATGTAAAGTTCAGTGGAGACAGGTGTTAGAGGTTGAGATTGCTATCAGTTGTGCATGAGATTGTGCACATGCATGGGATTGAGTTATGCCAATGATCTCTGCGTAGTGTGGGCCAATACCAAGTGAAATATAGCTTGTGCTCATGTGATTTACAGTGTGGGTGATTTTCACAAGGTAAATATGAGTTTGGATCAACCATTCTCATTCATTCTCAGCAAGTATTGTGCAGTGGAGGTAGGCAAGCAGCGAAGGAGATTTGGAGATCAGATCTGAGCTGTATTGTGTGTAACAGGTGGAGATAGTACTGAGTACTTGTGAGGAGTATTGTACTATGATTGTTACATGTTCTCAATCAATATAATATACAGATAGTTGGGGTTTTTAGCGAGATGCTTTCCCCGAGAAAATATTGTGTTGATATGTGTGATTGATGCTTCTATGTGTGCATGTTATTGTTTCTGCTTCTGTAAATTGATGATCAACGTAGAGGAGGTTATGTGTTATGCATGTATTCTGCAATAGTGTATAATCGGGATAATCTCTGTTGAATATGTGTTTATTATTCAAAATCTCTACAATAAGGACTTCAACACCTAAGAGAAAAATATAAGGAGAGAGAGGATCCACTTGCCTAATTCCTCTTGAGGAAGAAAGGGTTGGGAACGGTGAAGCATTAACAAGAATAGAGAAGAATGCCTTTGAAATAAGGGCCATCACCAAGGCTATCCACATTTCATGAAAGTCATAAGTTGAAATAACATGGTAGATGTATTGCCAACTTACTTTATCAAAAGCCTTTGACACGTAAATTTTAAGAATCATACCTGGCTTTTTGGTGGAATGAAGAGAGTGAAATTGCTCTTGAATGAGGATGATGTTTTCCAAAAAAATTCTTCTTTCAACATAACTATTGTGGGTGAGACCACCCTAGGGTTTTGGGTTGAGAACCCCAACAGAGAGGAGGGTAAGCTACAACAAGAAATTCTCAAGAAATCAAACTAAATGCTTATTCTATTGAATTGTGCAAGAGTGTCCTTACCCAAATGTCCTACATTTGGGTAGATCCTGCAGGGTGCAAATCCTTAGCTTCTCCTGATGTCTTTGAAACCTGAAAATTATTCAAATGAAACATATACAATAGTAGAAACATAAAGCATGTTCATGATATTAACTTTAAATCATATAAATGAATGAACAATTACGCATCAATGTAAGATTCATAAACGAATTACAATATAAATCGATGCATAAACACATTTAATATCGGAAACAGAACAACATTCCTTTATTGAAGTTAGCTACAAGTAAAGTGGAGAAATACGACTTGAGTCCTTCTCCGGCTCCAATCCGAACTGTCCTCTGGATCCGTCCTTTCTCGGCCTCATCAATCTTCCTCCATCACCAATACAAGGATATCTCAAGAAAGATGAAGGATATATCCAACAAGGAAAGAAGGGTTTCCTGAAGCTTTGGGGAGTGCAGGAGGCATAGGGATTTTGTCAGACTCGATCAGGGATAATCTCACTATAATATAAATATCTCATATCTTCTCCCCTAAGGCTTTCCCATGGAGGTTTATTTATACTTCTCCAAAATAGTTTTTTTTTTTCCTAGTTGGG
This sequence comes from Pinus tabuliformis, assembly GCA_031772625.1. Taxonomy (NCBI): domain Eukaryota; kingdom Viridiplantae; phylum Streptophyta; class Pinopsida; order Pinales; family Pinaceae; genus Pinus; species Pinus tabuliformis. The sequence goes on from CM062807.1 coordinate 1,145,977,506, forward strand.
AAACAGTTGGGCGATGGGAAATAGGAGGTGAGTAATAGGTAAAACCCGTGAACTCCACCCAAAATTAAGGAAAGTTAAATTTTTTAAGTGTTTCAACATATGTACATAGGTTGGGTATATGTTGACGCGCGTGTACATGCTTTTATCATAGGGAAAAGTAGCGTATAGGGAACAAAACACTGTTTTTTTAGATTTTGGACCAAGTCTGGAAGGAAGGGTTGCTTTAGGCCATAATCAGAGCATCAAATCTACCAACAGTGGTAAATTGTGCTATAACAGATGCCCCATAATATATGAGGTTAGAAGGGGTACATGATGGATGAAATGTGTTAAGTGCATAGAAGGAATCATGCCGAGATCGAGGAGGAGTTCACCACAATTCAGCCTACCAAGCCAGTGAAATATGTTGGGTGTGGAGCCTCGTTTTCTTATGTATTCAAAGGTATCGCCACTCTGGACACATTGCTCATAAAATATTCGCCGCAGGGGGGGTCCATGGGGGGGCGACTACGACCTCTGGGAGCCCCCCCCCCTGGCAAGGAAATAGGGGGTTATTTCAAATGAAGTTACGAGGAGAGAAAGGCTCCCATATTTCATCCCCTATTCTTTAAGACTTTTGTCGCAGGCAATTTTCCCGTGGTTGAGAAGTGATAAAGGAGCTTAAGTAGGAGGAGCTTAGGGCGATCAGAGTTCTCTGTTTTTGTAACTATTTTTTAGAAGAGTTATGAGGTATATTGGGTTCTGATAAGTATGGCCTATAGTGTATGCATATAGATGAGTCAATAGCTATGATTTTAAAGAACTATTAAGGCCACCCCAGTCAATCACTTCTGGATCGACAAAGTGGAGAATTGAAGCAGTTAAGGGGGAAGAGACAGGAATACAGGATAGGTAAATGAGAGGAACGTCATGGTAGGGACATGGCCTGATATGAGACAATCACATGAAATGGTATGGAGATATTTTTCTAAGACCATCATTTAATTTTCCAAATTTTTGTTATTCTGTAATTTTCACATTTTAAAGAAAGTATCAAATTTGTTGTAATGATTAGGGCAGCAGAGCCTCCACATGCTAAGACATATAGTCGATCAGACAGTTGGATCATGGCTGAGATATTTTCTAACTATCATTTCAAGATTCCCCTCTCCTTATAAAGAGACGAAAGAAACTCTTTAGAAAGGTTCCCAAATTCTGCATTCGAGGGGCCTGAATTCTGCTTTCGCAAGTTCTAAACTCTATTTGTAGAGAAAGAGGTTCCACTTATGGTTCAATTTACTTGTTCATGAGGTGCTTGAGCTTATACAAATGTTAACTATGGTGGAATGGTTATTTGGACTCTATAATCAAATATTAATGAAGCAGTTTTCTTGATTCCAAGCGAAGTAATGTGTAGGATGTTTTCTCATTTGTAAATCATTTCTTGTATGTTTTTCCTCCTTTGAAATTGTGCAATGAAGTTGTCGATTTCTCTCTCACTTATGGTTGCATGTATGTTGTGAAGTAGAAAACAATACCAGTGTAAATGGCATATTTACTTGTGTTTTTTTATAGCTTGCATTAGCTATGTGAGCACATATTTACTAATGTTGTTTGGTGCAAGAATGTGTCCATGAGGTATAGACCTAAAAACCTTAAATTGAGCTCCACTATTTATGTGTTTTGACCTCCTCATTCTTCCATACTTATATTGGAACTTGTTGCTTAGGATTATGTGTTTTCTCCAGCTCTCTACATCAAATTCCCTCATTCTTTCCTCCTTTTTATCTCTACTACAATGTCAAATTAAGCTGCATTTTGTTGTATGTCGGCCACCAGAATCAGGAAATTCCTCCTTGAGATGATTCATATCTACCCATATATATATTTATATCTATGTGTATGCTTGAGTCTACCTTAGTGAAGGGCTATTGAACCAAGCTTTGAATTATCTTACCTCAAATTATGTGACATATGGAGTGTATTAGAAAGCCTCAAAGAAATTTCAAAAGCACTCCTCCAGTATGCCCTAGGCACTGACCCTTTCTTTCAACCCAGGGGTTGTCTCTAGGAGGCTTCTACATCTTCTGAGGATTTTGCGATGGAGATAGATAAAGATACAACACTGGATAAAAATAATAAAAAATAAGATTAAAAAAATAACTTGATAGAATTCACCCATGTTATCGGCCCATGGTATGAGAAACCATGGTTTTGACCAATGGTATTCATGTGGAATATAACCTATTTAAAAGGGGGGAAATAAACCAGCCTAGATCCATCTTAACTCCATGGAAAGGGATAAAATAATATTTTACCAGTCTTAGTCCTTGTGGATCTGGAATTAAGATTTATCTAGTCCTATTTAATTATGTTATTAAGCAAAGCTATCAAATCTACTTTTGTCAATAAGTAAGGTGGTCAAATTCGGTAAAAGTAAAATATTGAGTCATTTGCAGCTATATAGAGATTGAGCTATAAACTAAATTCTATGGTTACCTACCAAGACGCTTCTCATCTTTTTCACATTCCTGTGGCTCCTTGTTGCATTCTCATTTTTCCCACTTTGTGTTCTATGAGTGACAATGCCGATTATAGAGATTGAAAATTGTTGAATGTAAAATGTTTACTTTTCCTTAAAAGATGTACTAGCTAAATTGGTGATAATGGAGCTTAAAAGATGTATAGCTAAATTGATAACAATGTAGCTATGTGGTAGTGGTCTCAAGCAAGTTTGTGAACATATTCCTTTTCTATTTCTTGAATTGCAATCCCTCTGTTGTTTATGGTAATGGAAGAGCTTACGGTTTGAGTTCGGGCTCTTGTTTATTGTTTGGGTTTATTTCTATTAAATAGAAATAGTTGTCTATATATTTCTACTTTAATTGTTTGAATTCTAAATTACTTTCCAACTATTTATGTTTATGTAGCAAAGTTCAAGTAGATGATCCATGTCCAAATGACAAACCTATTTGGCTTGCATTAGGTTTGAATGCCTATAAGCGGCCAATTGGAAAGCCCTTTCGTGAGAGACAAGTACCCTCATCTATTTGGATTTAGCAATTCTCACACATTCAAACACTATAATTCAAAATTTAAAGCGGTGTTCATGCAGTCTTATATAAATGATAAATAAACTGCTCAATGGTATTTTTTTGGTTAGTTTTATATAAATGTTAAAACGGCTCGAGGGTAATTTTTTTGGGTTGTTGTGTGTGGTAATTTTGTTGGTTGGTTTTGTGCTAAGACCACTATATTGGTATAATAGGATATTTTAAGATTTGTAGAATAACATTGGTTATGTTAGAACTTTATGAAAGCTATAAACATACTGGGTAAATTGGCCTATCATTCTGGAAACTTTATATGTTTTTTGTTTTTTTTTTTTAATGTTTGTTTGTTTTTTTTGGCATTTCATGTATAAGTGGAACTTTATGAAAATCAATAAGCATATTAGAAAAATGGTCATAACTTTACGAACAATGTATGCTATTTATTTTTTCTTGTGTCATTTATAAAAAATTTCCATAATTTATGGCAACTTATAATCATGTTGGCTAAGCCTATATGTTTTATACTTGTTTTTTTTTTTTTTTACATTTTAGAAGGAATTCTTATTTCTTATTTCTACATTTTTTTAATAGAAACAATTCTTATTTATTATTTTTATTTTTATGTCTTTTGGGTTTAAGAATAATATTAAACCCAAGGGATTAATATTATAAATACAAGGTATATAAACCCTAAAGGGATTGATGTTATAAACCCAAGAGATTAATACTAAAAACTCAAGGGATTTAAAAACCAACAGATTGATAATATAAACCCAAAGGAATAATACTAAACCCAAGGGATTAATATTATAAACCCAAGGTATATAAACCCTAAGATAAATATTACAAACTCAAATGAATAATAAACCAAAAGGATATAAAGCCAAGGGAATAATATTAAACCCAATCGATAAATATTATAAACCTAAGGAATATAAACCTTAAGATAAATATTTGTCACAATGCGACATGGAATATGGTTGACCATGATTGGTTTTCATATTGAGACAATGTTTTTCGCAATGTGATGTTGGACAAAGGTTGACCATCGTTGACCATGGTTGATCTCCATATTAAGACTATCTGTGTCATAATGTGATGTTGAACCATGGATGAACATGGTTGTGACAATGTGACATTGGACCAAGAGACATTCTTTGTCACAATGTGACCATGACTGACCATGATTGAACATGCTTTACCATGGTTGAGAGAACCTTTTTCATAATGCGACGTTGGAACATGGTTGACCATGGCTGATTTTCATATTGAGACAATGCTTGTCACAATGCGACATTGGTTGATTTTCATATTGAGAAAATGTGTATTGATGTTGGACCATAGTTTACCATGATTATAAACCCAATGGATTTATATTAAACCTAAATATTAATATTATAAAGCCTATAAAGCCTTAGATTAATAACCACTATAAATTGTTATTTTGTAGGTTTTTTTAATAGAAATAAAAAAAAATATAGTGCAAACTCTTAAAAAGGAATGAATAATAGATAATGAATTTTTCAAAAATAAAGTCATATAAAATAAAATTAAATGAAATAAGCATTTGTAAATTTAGAAATTCATTTACAATAATCTCATTTGAATATATTAAATTTTAAAAAACATATCATGTGAAAACATTGTTGATGGAATTTTAAATCTATAAATTTACAATTTTTTAATGTATGATATATTTCAAAAATTGATAATTAAATTAGAAAAAAAAAATAAATTTTATATTTTTACTTCATCTATTTTACTTATAATTAATTTAGAATATATTGCATTTCAAATTCTAAAAATAAAAATACATTTCAAAACATCAATCATAATTTCTAAATTTCATAATTTCTAAATCATGGAGGAAATTATCATGGAGCTTATTAATATAAACAATGTGCTTCATAAGTCAAATATTTCAATGTTTTTTTGCTCTAGTTGTTTGGACAAAGGTCTCCATACTCTTTGGTGTCCCTTTTCCATGTGACTCTATCTTGATTATGGAAAATTTCAATACTTGGTCTCTATATGCTAAGGCAGACCAGACTATCCCACTATATGTGTTATGGGGCATATGGCACGCACGAAGCATGCTTATTTTCAAAGACAAACAACCTCATGTCCAACTGGTGGCTTTGAACATTGTTGAATACTTCCAAGAAGTTGGCCCCTGTTTCCACTTGGATCTTGGAAGGACTATCACATTGGTTGATCTAGATAACATCTTCCCCATCTGATTTTTTTGATGGGGCTACCTCGGGGGGCATTTGTGGCTTGGGATTTACCTTTCTCTTGATCCCATAATTCATTACCATTTCCATTAGCATGGTGGTGATGGTGAAAATTGTAGAGTGGAACTGATTGCACTATGGGGTGCACTAAAAGTTTCCTTATGGCTGGACATGGAAAACCTTCTGATCGTGGGTGACTCACTGACAGTGATAAATTGGATTCGGGGGAAACACTCGTTGGAGGTTCCCTCGTTGTGCAACTGGATGCAACAAACCCATGATCTCCTCGCAACCTTCTCTGATGTCTCTTTGCAACACGTATACTGGGAACAAAACTCTTTGGCCGGTGCACTTTCCAAACGATGTCTTCCTCTTCCCTCCAACTTCACAGTCTATGAGCTAGAGGTTGATGGCTGGAAGAGGTCACTGGATTACTTTGTGATCTAATTTTGGGGTATTTTCCTTAATGTTTCCTAGTTTATTTCTTGTCCTGTGAAAGTCTTATTTCTGCAGACTATTCCCCTTGATGGGACCAACTCTTAACGCTGTCTAGTTTATAAATCATATTCCATTTAATGTTACCGTGTATTGTGCACTGGTCTTGTTTTGGGTTTTTCTAATGTGAATAGAGTTTGTACTCTGCACCTCACTGGCCAGACCTAGATTTTGGTATACACCTAATATATGTATTCTAAACTTCAATAGGGGATAAAGTACCTTACCATTGTAAAACTTTCACACTTTAATGAATGGAAGTTTTGTTCTTTTCTTCTGAAAAAAAAGAGTAAAATATTTCAATGTCATATTCAATAAAATGTTTTAATTTCAACTAATATAGACAATGAATAGAAATAAATTTTCATGGTTAAAACATTTTTAAGCATTTCAAGTAATGTTATCATTTTATATTTGAGTTATATTTTTTTGTCAATTTTACCTTTGATATGCAACTTTTTTTTCAAATTTTGCGTTTAAAAAAACCTACACAATAAGAAATTATATCACTCTAAACACTTCTTATATTTGTGATTAAAATAGATCAATAATGATCTTTAAAGAAAAAACTAATAAAATTAGCTTGCAATTTGAAATTTTGTTATTGAATGATTGCTAATTAATTTTAGGGCACAAATCCATTCATGCTACTTTACCTAATTCTACACTGAAAACCTAGGACAATCCAAATTCATAGCTGAGTTACTTTTATACATTTGTATTTGAAAAGTAAAGCAATCTTCCATATAACACTCCTTAAGTCATTAACATCGAAACCACAAATAGTTACTAAATTTATAGTGGACACATAATTGATCTCGTGGAGATTCATGGCATAAGTTGGTCAAACCTTGTACTCCTCATTTGTGTGGCGACACATATTTCTCTTGAGATTCAAGGTCCCGTAAGTCGGCTTTGTTATCCAATATCAAATTCTCAAACTTCACATAGAGGTTGTCCCCGTTAAATTTTCCACTATCAGACACATGTCGCAGCATACAAATATATGTATGTTCATATACTGGTAAAGCAGAGATAGCCCACATTCTTCTAGCGTGATTAAAATATTGGAGTAGACAATATGATCTTCTAACACGTTCAGGGACATACTAACGCCAGAGTGGATGGAATTTATTTGCACCATAGTGAATACACTTGGAAGATAATTCTTCCATGCTAGCTTTTGAATTGGTTGCGGATTTGTAGGTGGATGAGGTTGAGATATCTAATTTTCTAGTAAGACTTAGGAAAATACCTTGTTATATATTTTCTTATATATAAATGAATGTTATAAAAAATAATGAGGAACTTATCATGGAGGAACTTATTAGAATTGGAATAAGCTCAAATCCCTAGGAAATTGGTGGGTGGGGAACCACTTGGAATGAATTTTTTTTTTTAATTTATTAAAAGTAATGGACCATTTTTCTAAATAAATTTTTCTTATATATAAATGAATGTTATAAATAATAATGAAGACTTTTTAGAATTGGAATAATCTCACATCCCTAGGAAATAGGTGGGTGGGGAGCTTGCACGAATATAATTTTTTAAATTTATTAAAAGTAATGGACCATTTTGCTAAATAAAATTTGCTTATATATAAATGAATGCTATAAATATTAATTAGGAACTTATTAGAATTGGAATAATCTCAACATGGAAAAACTTATTAGAATTGGTATAATCTCAAATTTCTAGGAAATCGGTGGGCCAGGAGCCACGATCTAATTTTTTAAAATGATTAGAAGTTAGTAAAACCTAACAAACTTTGTAATACGCTACAACCCTTGATAAACATGAAGAAGCATATGATTATCATATTCCGTTGAAAAGCAATCTAGGCCCTCAATTAAATAAAAAGAGTCAACAAACCTCCTACCATGTAAAGTACAAAATAAAAATAATTTTAGATGAAAACATTTTTACAGCGTCAAAACAAAATAAAAAAATTAAAAAAATAAGATTAAAAAATATAATTTCATAGAATTAGTCATATTATCCAACCGTATGAGAAACCATCGTTTTGACCCATAGTATTCATGTGCAATATAAACTAGCCTAGATCTATCTTAACTCCAGATTCACGAAACACGCAGAGAGATAAAAATAGATTTTATCCCTCTCATTTCTTAGTAGATCTAGACTTAAATAGATCTAATCTATTTTAATTATGCTAATAAGCAAAGTGGTCAAATAAATCAAATTTAGTAAAAATATAATATTGAGTCATTAGCATCTATATATATAGAGAGAAAGCAATAAAATAAATTCTGTAGTTACTTACCAAAATGCTTTTGAACTTTTGATTTTTTTTTCGGTTAATTCTCATCTTGTTCCTTGCTCTGTATTCTATGAGTGATAGTTCCCGCTTTATGTTCTATGAGTAACAATGCTCATTATAGAGATTGAAAATCGTTGAATGGAAAATGTTTAGCTTTCTTTAAAAGATATACTGCTAAAATGATGGTTAGAATGAAGCTGGAAAGATGTACTACTAAATTGATGATAATGGAACTATCTGTTAGCTGTCTCAAACAAGTTTGTGAACATATTCTTTTTCTACTTCTTGAATTGCAATCCCTCTGTTTTTTATGGTAACGGTTGGAGTTAAGGCTCTCCTTTATTGTTTGGGTTTATTTGCAATATTAGTGTAATAGGTTATATTGTAATAGGTTAGTGTAATTTTGGAAACCAGGTATGTTATCTTTGGAACTTTATAAAATGCAACCAGCATATTAGAAAAATGGTTTGCAAACAGTGTATGCTATTTCTTTTTTTCTTGGCCTCATTTATGAGCCATTTCCGGAATTTATGGCTTACTTGTTTTATTTATATATATATATATATATATTTTTAATAAAAACAATTTTATTTTTATCGTATATTTTTATTAATTTTTTGTTATAATTAATTAATTCATGTGTTAATCGATTTTGTGACCACTTATTACAGCCTCATTTCATCATCCTATTTGATTTATTCATATGAACATTTTGAAGCATAACATGACTTTATCATGACTTTATAGTGACCTTGGTGCGGCTTGATTTCTCAATGCTTGCTAAACATTTTTTAGGCTTTGAGAACACTTTTAATGTTGTTACACATTATAGTGGCCTTGGTGCAGACTTATTTCTCAATGCTTTCATGTGTTTATGTTGATTTATCTGATTCAAATATATGATGGTTTTATAGAAGTGTAACAGCTTAAAGATGCAGTGACATATACACTCTTGGTATTATATATTTCTGGCTCTTGATAAACAATAAATTCTCAATATGTATTATACTGGCAGCAGCTAAGTGCTTACTTCACCAGTGCACATCCAAAAATCGTCAACAATCAGAAGCTTTTGCGTAAAAAGCTCATTTTTCCTGCTAACCATCTTTTCTTTTTGCGTAAAATGTCATCGTTGTTGCCGCATTAGCCCCTTCTGTTACATTTAGCTTGCATTTGTCTTTTATAGCTCTGTCCTTTGCAGCATTAATATTAAAAAAAATGCCTTCTTTCCATTTAGACTAGCAACTTGCCCAGAAAAATTCTACAATAAAAATTTTCTTTGTAGAATCTACTCTAGATGGGCGGAGGCCATTTTTTTTATATTTTTGCTACAAAGATTAGAGTTGTAAATGAAAAATGCAAGGTAGATTTAATAGAAGGGGCTAATGCGACAGCAACAGCAGTAATTATGTAGGGTAATAAATAACTAGATTCGCTTTAGTAATTATTTAGGGCAATAAATAACTAGATTACTCATGGCCATAAATGTATGGGGTTGTATATTTCTGTTGTTGGATCACTCGTTTGTGAAAATTCAATGGTGGACATTTGTTTGTTGTTGGATCACTTGTTTGTGAAAATTCAACTCTGGACATATACAACCATCTTGCATTTATGGTCTATTGGCAAACTAGTTATTTTCAGCGATTACCCAGGTTCAGCGTTCTAACTCATACTCATTCAAACAACCTATTTACTTTCAATTACTACCCACCATAATTTGAGCAAGTAATTGCACAAAAAATGGATAGAAACAAGATATAAACAAATGCATTCAACCATTATTTAATTTTTCTTTAACACTTTAATAAAGTAGGAGTAAAACTGTAAATATACAAGCCTAATAAGTAAGGAACAAAATGTAAATTTGAACATTTAACCACAAAAATTTATTCAAATATGTGCTATACTTAATAGGCAATTAATTTTCAGAAATCAATAAAAAATAAGAAATAAGAAATCAGTAAAAAGATATATTAATAATGAATTAATATGGTTATTAATTCAAACAAACAACCAAACAAAAAGTAAATAAAAGAATATATCCAATAAATATATAAATATTTATTATTTTTTTAAGTAATATATTCAACTTATATGTACTTTATACATAAAATATAAAATATTTTAAACAACTTTTTAACAAAAATATTATCATTACCCCAAGTCATTATTATTGTAGCTAATTATTAACAAAAAAAAATCATTAAAACATAATTTAATAAATTTTAAACCTTAACACATTTAAATTTAACATTTCTTCTTTAATTTAACTATATTTAAACTAAATTACACATACTATCTATTATATAACACTCGTTTATTCACAAAATATATATATATATATATATATAAAATTAACCACTGATCAAAAAATAGAAAACAATTAATCCTAGTGTAGTGGCCTGGGGTACTAAAATGCATGCCCTTTTTGTTCTCATTCTCACCCATTTGTGGCATAAAAAAATCCAAAGAATGTGATAACCTATTTTTCCCCTCCATGGAAGCTTCCCTTAGGAAGGATGCCATCAGAATTTCAAAATGCGGGAAGGAAATCTTTGCTCGAAGGAAATCGTGAACGAATCTGGCTTCACGAGTTTTTTTCTTCTTCTTGAGTGAAATCGTTTTTTAATGAGGATTAAAATTAATAGGAAAAAAATGTAAATAAATATTTTTATTAAAAATTATTATTGATTAGTAATGTTTATATTTTTTTAACATTTTAATAAAGTAAGATTATAAATGTAAATGCGCAAACTTAATAAGTAAGTTAAAAAATGTGAATGTGAACATTTTTTAGTGGTTAGTATCCACACAAATTTACTTCAAGTTATATCTCGTAGTAAGTAATTAATTTTCCTTCCGTATAAAATAAGAAATAAGAAATCAGTAAAAAATTATTAATAGTGAATTAAAATGATTATCCATTCAAACAAGAAAGTACATAAATAAAAGAATACATTCAATAAATATATAAATAATAATTAATTTTTTAAGGAATATATTCAACCTATTTATATTTTACACACAAAATGTAGAATATTTAGACAACCTTTCAACAAAAGAATTATCACTACAATAAGCCATTATTATTGTAACTATCCATTAACAAAAAACAATAAAACCTAAATGGAATACATTCTAAACATTAACACATTTGAATTTAATATTTTTACTTTAATTTAACTATATTTAAACTAAATTGCACATATTTTTTACTATGTAATAGTTGTTTGTTCATATTAACACTTTGTTTATTTACCTTACTTGTTTTATATATAAAAAATACATTTTCTTAATAATTAATTAAGATAATTAACAATTAAACAAAAATAAAAGACCATTAATGTTAAATAGAAACCGTTCATTCTCCTTTTCCTATTGTAGTGGCTGGGGCACTAAAATGTATGCCCTTTGTTAGAATAATGTAGAAATGGAAGAGTCTGGAAACGTGATAAGTTTATTGAGTTGTCATTTATGTGAGTTACCAGGTGTTGTTCTAGAAGTAATTGTTTTCCAATGTAATCATGTTGTAACCGAGTCAAAGTGTCTACCTTCCATGTTGTTATGTCAGTCTAGTGATCCCATAGTTATATAATGGGACACATTGTGATGGTGATCCCATAGTTATATAATGGTACACATTGTGATGTATTTCTATTGAGCAAGTGTGAAAGTGTGCAGGCTTAGGCCTGAATTAATAAATATTCTGTTTCTATTGTGTTAACTCTGTCTTAGAAACATAGTTTAGCACAACGTAATATTTTATTAATTCAAGACAAAGGCTGTTCACATTGGCTCTCTCCAAATACATCACAATGTGTCCCATTGTAACGATGGGATCACTAAACTCGATAAACATAACATGGAAGATACACCTCGGTCACATTCTAGAACAACACCTTGTAACTCACATAAATGACAACTCAACAAACAAACTCTTCAATTTCTACATTATTCTAACATTCCCTTTAATGGAAAAATGGATTTTCTATAACATAACAATGCATACTGGTCTTAGGCTTACAAATATGACTTCATTTTAACTCTCTTTGCATCAACATATTGATGAAATATCTTCTTATACTTGCTGCTTTCACCATGTTTGGTCTTCTTCTTACACGAGATAATAAACTTTGGATATTGATTCTTATTGCAACTAGGATGATCTCAGTCCATTTGAATTCTTTTTTCAACAAGTACATTTTCATCGTCAATAGTTCCGTGTTTACTTGAGTGTTGCCTTGTCAAATCATAATAATAATTTCATTAACATGTTCAAATGTGTCCACCACTGTTTCCATTTCCATATAATTTGAATCATACATTGATTTACCATTTTTCTCATTTTTAAGATCCTTCACCTTTAAGCATGTAATGTCAGCGACATCTTTTAGACCTTCATCAATCTCTTCAAAGGAATTTTGAAGCCATTCTTCAATAAGCTTTATCTTTTCATCATAATCAAGATTGACATCTTCAAACATGTTTGTTCCTCTAACTGCTACTACAATTTCCCGTTCATGTTCTTCCACTTAATCATCAAAAGGAAACAACAATTTATCAACTAATATCTTTTCAAAGATCACCTAAATTCATTTTAATAACAAAAATATCCATCACCAAATTTTGATGCAAATTCCTTTTTCTTCAACTCATCAGTTGTTGTTGAGTCATAAACAACGTTTTCCTCTGAACCAATTCTCATAAATTTACCTCCTTCCATTTGTATTGCTCAATGTTTAAAAATTTTACTTGAGAAAGATGGAAAAACTCACATTAATCACTTCAATATTGCATTGATTTCTTGATATTCTTCAAGGTAATTCATGTCTTCATTAGTCATTAGTTTCATTCCATATTCTCCTATGACTTCCATACCATTTGATTCTTTTGCCTTGATTGCTTCATCTCTCTTCGGAGCTGCGTAATTCTCATTTCCTTTGTCAACTCATGACCGATATAGATGTTCTTTTTCTTCTTTTACAATTTATTTACCCATAATCAACTACCAATCAATTCTTTTCTCTACATAACAGGCTCCTACACCACAGGTACATTGCTCATACAAATCTGCACTTCACCACATTTCCATACGTTTGCTAAAATAAACTTTCTTTTAATTAAAAAGATGAAATATCCAATCCTCCAAATATTCAAACCTATTTTATGAAAAGAAATATATCTCATAAAAAAAAATACTTTTTTACCATATATTTTTATGGCATCATTAAAAAAAAATGCTTGTACCGAAAAAACACCTCGTTGTCTCTTTTAAAATACCACCATATATGAAATATTTTTTTAAATTACCTTTTTGAGATAAAGTTGGTGTGCTAGTCCAAAAAGAACGAATAGGAATATTTCTCAGCAATAAAAGAAAATAAAATTTCCACCATAAAACTTTTAACTCCATATGTTTCCATTAACTCATCCGTAATTTTCTTTCCATATAAACAAACTAAAAACACAATAAACAAACTAAAAACCCAATATACAAACTCACGCTCAAAAAATTTAACTTGAATCCTTAATTTTCTTTTTTACCACAGTTTACTCTCCATTAAAAGAGCAAGAAAGTTCAAAGAAATCGGTCCACATGATACAACCTCCAGCTTTTCCAGATGACACAGAGGAGTGACCCGTTCACACTTGCGAATATCATGAAGCAAGCCAACGGATCAGATCCTCAAATAGCGCCTTGGTTCACCATCTTCACGCAACAGTCCCTGTCACCACAATTTGGATGGCACCAAGCTTCCGCTATCATCCACGCAGGCTCACCACTACATCCAGGGTACCACCCAGCTTACACGCAGTTCAGCGACTCTTAGGTCCAAAAACGCCTCTTTCAATTAGCAATTATCCACACCCCAGACTAACAGCCATCACAGCGATGGCCTCTCTTGCTCTCAGATTTGAAGCTTTACTAGATTTCCCTCTTTGCCTATTATACCATGTTTGAAAAACAGAGTTTACCACAACGAAATACATTTTATTAATTGAAGCCAAAACGAAATATTTTATTAATTGAGGTCAAAGCTCGCTCACAATGGGTACTATTATATAACGATGAGATCACTAACAACATAATAACATGAAAGATACACACTCTAACTCAGTTACAATTCAGTCACATTAGAAGACAGTGACTTCTAGAACAACACCGGGTAACTCACATAAATGACAACTCAACAAACATATCACATTTCGAGACTCTTCTATTTCTACATTATTCTAACATCCTCTTAATGGAGAAATGAATTTTCTAGAACAACACCAGGTAACTCACATAAATGACAACTCAACAAACATATCACATTTCCAGTATTGTCTATTTCTACATTATTCTAACATCCCCTTAATGGAGAAATGAATTTTCTATAACATAACAATGCCTATTGATCTTAGTTTCTAATGACTCACCCATCTGATTGAGGTGGACGTTGCATGGCAGCTGACCCACGTGATCTTCCCGTGCAGTAGCTGTGGGATTTTAGTGAGGGTTTAATGGGGCTTTAATGCCACCACAGTTCTCGAGGCTTCGAACATCGTGTTGGCTCTAAGGCTTCATTGGAAGTCTACTCTCGACCATTTGGTTGTTCTGTTGGGTTGGTTGCTCCGTTCACTGTATGAGTCTCTTCCAGAGTAATGGTAATGGCGCTTAGCCCTCTTCCGCCTGCTAGCTCCGTCTACAACTTTTCACTGTAGGTAGACTCTGAATGTGTCCATGTCAATGAAGTTTTGTTTTCACTATTTGTTGATTGTTTTGGGAGCTTCACTATTCACCTGGTTTGGTGGTTTCGTTGTCACAACCTTGAAAGACCTCTCCGGCCCCAAATCTGCTCCTTTCAAAGGTATTTTCTCTCCTGTAGTTTTATTCCTCTTCTCTGCAATTTATCCGCTGACAACCTCGCTCCTTGTGAGAAGTTGGGGTTTTGTGGCCCTGTGGCCGTGGCTCGGATTCCTCTGGTCTTGTTGGGGTTTACGGTCTCGATTTCCCCTAGGCTTTGCTGCTGGTTTGGGGTTTGGATCAAACCCTCTCGTCCACTCACGTAATCTCTGGTAACTCCTTACTCTCCTCCTGTGTTTTTCGTTTTTCTGTTTTCAAAATGGTTATACTACCTCTGACTATCTTTGATTATTTGTGTTGTGCAGGTGGCTCGTATGCCGGCGGCCAGGGTTCAGTTTCAGTGGCTTGCCATCTTTCCCCCCCTCTGTCTCAGCCTTTGCTTGAAACAGGAGGGTCGTTATTCTTAGACTGTATAGCTGCTTATCTAGGGCTCTGTTGGTTTAGTAAATGCATGGTTATTTTATCCGCGAGCTCTGTAGGAGCGTTGTGGCTTCAGGTCTTCATGACCATGGCTCTGTAGTTGGTTTTGAGATTGTCGTGGCCCGCACTTGCTATGTGATTCGGTCCCTGCTTTGTTTATGTCTGTCAAGAATCATTGGTTCCCTCCTCTGTATGTGATGTTGGACTCGTGGACTATTGGAACTGTAGATTTGTATATGAAGTATATGTATGGGAACCGTATGGTATTTTTGGAATGCTAATTTGACAGTTATTTATGCAACAATTTTATATATGTATATGTATTTATAAAAGAAAGACTCAAACTATTAATTATGAGATGATCGGTGAATGTTCTGCGAGTACCTTGGTGATCCAGGTGGATGTTGGTGGCCACCCACCAACCCATTTGGACCCCCACAATTGTCTCTTTCAGTCTTTTCAGTTTCCTAAATTGCAGCACAATTTACTATTTTTAGCAGTTTTTCAGGTCCTGAACTTCCGGAGCCGTTTTGAGGCCCTAAACGACGTTTTTTTGGGATTCTGGGGCAACATGGGTCCATGGACCGATGTTGCCTCCCAAAGTGGTAGTACTCGGATAGATCTTTCTAACGAGCTATCGTACGCGTCAAACGGAGATCGTATGCCAAAGTTATGACCCCGGGAAATTGATGTACCAATTTACCCAAACGGGGCCCACAATTTGGCGTTTCATCTTCTAGGGTTAGGTTTCGGGATGTGAAGGGTTTTCCATTGTTTCTCAACAATAAATAGGCCTTCGAGCCTCATTGTAACACAGTTCGGAACAGTTCAGAGGCATGTAGCCGCACATCCCTTCTCAGAGATAAGCTACCATCGCCCTAGCTGGTTTATTTCCATTTCTGGTTGTAAGCATATTTCAGTATTTTCCATTAATGAAATGAAGTATTATTTCCGCTGCATCTTTGTGTATATGGTTATCGCATCTCTGTATTTATGGTTATCTCTGTAATCTATTGCGTTCCTGCTTAAATCTGGATCAGTGGTATCAGAGCGGTCTGCTTTTTCTCTGTTTTTCTTTGCATGTCCCCAACGAGGTCGGGATATAAGGAGTTAGGGCTTGAACTGGTCGAACCTTTGCAAGACCAGCCTCGAAAATCCCGACGGCCTCCCATGGCGGATGAGAAGAAAGACGAGGGGGCAGGAGATCCTATCAAAATCTTGCTCGAAGAAGCGCTCGAGCGACAAAGGAACGCGATGATGGATAGCTTTGCACAGATCCTTCAGCGGCTACCCAGAGGCGACGCATCGGCTTCCAACAGCGACTCTGGAAATGCCACACCGTTTAAGGTACAAGTTAATTTTGAAATCCCCATCTTCGAGGGTCAAATAGACACAGATGCCGTAGATAAATGGTTAAATCTGCTAGATGGGTATTTTTCTGTTCATGAATTTTCAAGTCGGGAAAAGATTGTTTTTGCTCTTCTCAAAGCAGCCCCCCACGTCAAGGACTGGTGGGAAACCTACTGCGAGCAGAAGGATGAAAGTACAGGCTCACTATTTTCAGCCGCACCCACTTGGAATGACTTCCGGGATGCCATCAAGGAGCAATACTACCCTGTCGGAAGCTATGAGGACAAATACATCAAATGGACCACAATGCGGCAGGGACGAGACCAAGATGTGCCGGAGTTCACAAACATTTTTCATACCCTTCGCACACAGTTGGGTATCAAAGATTCTGAGCTGCATCTGGTACTCAAATACCATGGCTGCCTGCACAAGTACATCCAGGAAGAGATGGTGTTCTTGAACATTTCCTCACTTGGCACAGCATACCGATATGCTGTCAAAATCGAGCAAAAGTTCAAACAGAAGAAGCGAGACTTTGGATCTGCAAATCCGAAGCCCAAAGCACAAAGCCAAGGCGGGGTGACCCAAGACAACCCGTCGAAGCCGCAAGAAAAGAACAACACCATGAAGCCGAAGAAGGACACAGGAAAGTGGTGTGAGTTCCACAAGAGTCCCACTCATAACACAAGTGAGTGTCGGACCAAGCAGTCGCTTGTGGCCGAGTTGAAGGCTTCCGAATCAGATGCATGTTCTGACCCTGAGCCAGAACCCGACAAGGGGAATGGTAAAGGGAAGCAGATCATTGATGCAGATCCCAGTGCCACTGTTGCCACCGCCAAGATCAAGAAAAATGAGCCCGAAGATCCAAAGGAGGGGGAGCGTCTTTTCCACTCACAGATGTGGGTGAAGGGTTCACCGCTGCAATTCATTGTCGACAGTGGTAGCCAAAAGAACCTGGTTTCAGCAGAGGTCGTGAAGCGGTTGGGCCTACCGACTACACCACATCCACAGCCATACAGTATCAGGTGGCTTCATGAAGGACGAGATCTGAAAGTTCGCCAGCAGTGCCGCCTTTCCTACAGCATCAAACCGTTCACAGACGAGGTATTGTGTGATGTTACACCTCTGGATGTTTGCGATGTACTATTAGGCCAGCCATACTTGTGGAGGCGACATGATGTGTATGAGTCTAGGCCTCGTGCTGTCATTATTTCTTTAAATAATTCATTATACAGGATACCAGAGGTAGCCCCACCTACCGCCACATCTTTGATCACTACCAAGAAAGGCAGCAAGCTCATATCACAGACCAGGAAATTCATCTGTCTGGTTCACTCCCAAAGTAAGGGGAAGATCGTTGCTACATCCATGACCCCTGCAAAGGGTTCCTCTACACAGCAGCAACAGCAAAGGAATACAGTCATGACAGAACACAGGAACAACTTCTCACGCACAGGGGTACCACACAAGCTTCAAGTGGGCGACAAAGTCTGGTTGCATATGCAGAGAGAACGCCTTACCAGAACCCATCAGAAACTCAGACCACTCCGACATGGTCCTTACACTGGTACCAAGGCTACGGGAAACAATTCTTTCAAGCACAGCATTCCTCCATTCCTTCGCTTGCACCGAGTGTTCAATGTGGACCATCATCGACCATGCTTCCCACCATCACTGGACACGTCAGAGATTGCAGGACAAGTTCAGCAGATGGAGGAACTCAACGCAATGGGGACCATTGCTTCCTAAGGGGGGATTCCCTGATCCGGATTTAAGCAGGAACGCAATAGATTACAGAGATAACCATAAATACAGAGATGCGATAACCATATACACAAAGATGCAGCGGAAATAATACTTCATTCCATTAATGGAAAATATTGAAATATGCTTACAACCAGAAATGGAAATAAACCAGCGAGGGCAATGGTAGCTTATCTCTGAGAAGGGATGTGCGGCTACATGCCTCTGAACTGTTCCGAACTGTGTTACAATGAGGCTCGAAGGCCTATTTATTGTTGAGAAACAATGGAAAACCCTTCACATCCCGAAACCTAACCCTAGAAGATGAAACGCCAAATTGTGGGCCCCGTTTGGGTAAATTGGTACATCAATTTCCCGGGGTCGTAACTTTGGCATACGATCTCCGTTTGACGCGTACGATAGCTCGTTAGAAATATCTATCCGAGTACTACCACTTTGGGAGGCGACATCGGTCCATGGACCCATGTTGCCCCAAAATCCCAAAAAAACTTCGTTTAGGGCCTCAAAACGGCTCCGGAAGTTCAGGACCCGAAAAACTGCTAAAAATAGTAAACTGTGCTGCAATTTAGGAAACTGAAAAGACTGAAAGAGACAATTGTGGGGGTCCAAATGGGTTGGTGGGTGGCCACCAACATCCACCTGGATCACTTGGCTTTATTCTGAGAATGTCGTGTTACCCGGTATATGCACAGTGTTTATACCTGTCCTCCATTCATAGATTTCATTTACGCACAGTACAGAAAATAAACCATAAATCATAGTCTTTGGTTACCTCAAAAGTTTCACTGTCTTTTCTTCTTGATTATATTGCCAAAAAGTTTTACAATCTTTGTTATATTTCTCTTTATTTGGGCAGCAACCCTCGTTCATTCTATGAAATGTATTTTTATGTTGCTGGTAGCCTCATTCAGTTGAGGAACTACCTACAGTTACACTTTACAGTTGCATTTCCTATTAGGGTTGTTAAACTAATCTAAAACTACATTCATAACTTAAAATAAAAATAAAAAATAAAAATTTGGCATTGGCTGTGACAGCCTTCTTGGAAAGAAAATAACAGTGAGATAAACCAAAGTAAAAAAATTCTAAAATGTGCCTTAGACAACATGTCCAACTGTCGCCTCGCCATTGGATGTCGTGGCTCTATAGTCGGTTTTGAGATTGTCATGACCCGCAGTTGCTATGTGATTTGGTCCCTGCTTTGTTTATGTCTGTCAGAAATCACTGGTTCCCTCCTCTGTATGTGATGTTGGACTTGTGGACTATTAGAATTGTAGATTTGTATATCAAGTATATGTATGGGAACCTTATGGTATTTTTGGAATGCTAATTTGACAGTTATTTATGCAACGTTTTATATATTTATATGTATTTATAAAAGAAAGACTCAAACTATTAATTGTGAGATGATCGGTGAATGTTCTGCGAGTACCTTGGCTTTATTCTGAGAATGTCATGTTACTCGGTATATGCACAGTCTTTATACCTGTCCTCCATTCATAGATTTCATTCTTGCATAGTCTTCACGCTTGTTCTCCATTCATAGATTTCATTTATGCACAGTACAGAAAATAAACCATAAATCATAGTCTCCGGTTACCTGAAAAGTTTCACTGTCTTCTCTTCTTGATTATATTGTCAGAAAGTTTTACAGTCTCTGTTATATTTCTCCATATCTGGGCAGCAACCCTCATTCATTCTATGAAATGTATTTTTATGTTGCTGATAGCCTCATTCAGTTGAGGAACTACCTACAGTTACACTTTACAGTTGCATTTCCTGTTAGGTTCTTTAAACTAATCTAAAATTACATTCATAACTTAAAAAATAAAAAATAAAAATTTGGCATTGGCTGTGATAGCCTTCTTGGAAAGAAAATAATAGTAAGATAAACCAAATTAAAACTTTTTAAAATGTGCCTTAGACAACATGTCCAACTGTCGCCTCGCCATTTGATGATTATGCATCAGTCTCCCGGGGTGAATGAAACACATGGCTCCTGTCCATGAGCTCTTCAATCGAATATCCAGTGTGTTGAATCTGTCGGGCATCGGTCCAGGTACTGTCCTCTATTGGATGGTCCTTCAACTTAACCAAGTACTGCAAGTACTCCTTTCGACATGTCCGCCTAGCTACCTGAGTGTTGTTGGGTTGTGTTATATTCTTTCCACGACTAACCCACATAGTGAACCAGGGGGTTAGAGGGGGGGTGGAGCCCCCCCTTCGTTGCGCCAATTACGTAGCGGGGGGGCGGCAGCCCCCCCTGTCCGGGGGGTTTGAGGGGGGTGGGTAGCCCCCCTCTACGGGATCCGAGGCAAAAAAATTTTGGACCCTATATTAGGTTGGGCAAACCTACCTATGGTTTTCGGGCCATGGTTTTGGACGCGATAGTTTTCGGTCCATGGTATTGGATGCTTCGACATGTATAAATATGTATTGCAACATTGAAAGGAAAATAATGAAAAATCAAGCCGGTAGTCCCAGTTTTGGGATGCAGGGGAAAATCTCTGTGTATATGTATTTTGTGTGTTATGCTCTCACATTGTTTATTTTTCTGTGATTTAGAATTCGTATGCAGGTAATTTCTATACGGGGTTAAAACCTACATTTGGTATCAGAGCTGTTTTGGCTTCAAGGGGACGCCTTTGTTGCTGAGGGGTTTCGCTCGAGCCTGTGGTATACCCTGTTCAGTGGGAGATCTGCGAGATCGATTCTGGTGGTAAAAGAAGATGGCGAGCAGCGGAAAGATAGAGATCGAGAAGTTCAATGATCAAAGTTTTGAGTTGTGGAAACTCAAGATGGAGGATCTGTTGGTGGATAAAGATCAATGGATCGCGGTAGATCCAGGTAATAAACCAACGGGAGTGACCGATGAAGAATGGAAGAAGTTGGATCGGAAGGCAAAGAGCACAATACGATTGTGTGTCTCAGATTCAGTATTGTTGAATGTATGAGGGGAAGCTACGACGAAGGGCTTGTGGGACAATTTAGGGACTTTGTACCAATCTAAGTCTTTGGTGAATAAACTGTTCCTATGGAAAAAGTTGTATAACCTGAGGATGAAAGATGGAGACTCGGTGACAGAGCATCTGAATGCATTTAATATTGTGGTAAGTCAGTGAGCGTCTGTTGATATTAAAATTTTAGATGAAGATAAGTGCATCAGTTTGTTGCATTCTCTACCAGATTCGTGGGATAGGCTGGTTATTACAGTAGGTAGCAATGCAACTGCTTTGCAGTTTGATGAAATAGTCTCAGCCTTGCTAACGGAGGATATGAGACGGAAAAATATGGAGTTCCAGAATGGTGATGCCTTGTCTGTACGAGGACGGTCCCAGAATAGAAACAAAAATAAGTCATCGAGTGGGAGATCTAAATCTAGACGAAGATCTAAATCTGCAGGAAAACCTGTAAAGGTGGTGTGCTGGAAATGCGGAAAGGAAGGTCACTTCAAAAGGGACTGTAAATCTAAAGCTCCTGATAAAGGAAAGGGATCTGATGATGCTCCTTCTGCAGAGGCGAAAACCACCTCAGATGAAGGTGGGGATGTCTACTTGGCTTCTTCAAGTACACATGTAGATCATGAGGCATGGTTGATTGACTCAGGTGCATCCTTTCAATTCACTCCCCATAGAGAGTGGTTCTGCGAGTATGAGAGATACGATGGTGGTGATGTCTTCTTAGGAGATGATAGGAAGGCTAGAATCATTGGTCGCGGAAAAGTAAAGTTGAAGTTGCAAGGGGAAGGCTTAGAACAGTTCCGGGTGTTCTGCATATTCCTGCATCGGCCAGAAATCTGATTTCTGTAAGCAAGTTGGATGATGCAGGTGTAAAAATAGTGTTCGAGAAGGATACCTGCAAAATGGTTCGGGGAGCACTGGTATTGATGCGGGGAGTTCCGACTGGAACTTTGTACAAGCTGCAAGGTAGCAGTATTGTTGATGGGTGCAACAGTTCTGTGGTTCCTGAAAGTGGAGCTGAAAATCTAGTGGTCTCTGGAGAGAAGACCATGCTGTGGCATCAAAGGCTTGGACATATTGGAGAGAAGGGCCTTTGAATACTTCATGGTAAAGATATGGTAGAAGGTATGAGTAGTAGCTCTCTGGATTTTGATTTATGTGAAAATTGTGTATATGGGAAGCGGAATCGGGTGAGTTTCCCCTCTGATGCTAAGAGGGCGAAACATATATTAGAGCTTGTGCACAGTGATGTGTTTGGACCTGTGAAGGTTCCATCACTGGGTAAGTCTGTGTACTATGTATCATTTATAGATGACTTCTCAAGGAATACATGGATATATTTCCTTAAGAAGAAATTTGAAGTCTTTGACAGGTTTAAAGAATTTAAGGCTATGGTGGAAAATCAGACAGAGAAGAAGATAAAGGTGCCGAGGACAAATAATGGTGGAGAGTTTTGCAGCAAGGAATTTGAAGAATTCTGTAAGTGTGGTATAGCACGGCAGATTACTACTCCATATACACCTCAGCAAAATGGAGTCGCAGAAAGAATGAACAAGACGTTGATGGAAAGGGCAAGAAGCATGCTCAATAGTGCCAGGTTAGGATAGGAATTCTGGGCAGAGGCGGTGGATACTGCATGTTACTTGGTCAACAGGTCACCTTCATCAGCGTTGGAGGATAAGACTACACAAGAAGTATGGACTGGTAAGAAACCCTCTCTTTCACATCTGAGGGTATTTGGATGTGATGCATATGTACATGTTCCAAAGGAGAAATGAACCAAGTTGGATAGTAAATTTGAAAAGTGCATCTTTATTGGGTATAAGGATGGTTTAAAGGGTTATAAGCTTTGGAACCCAATCACATGGAAGGTTGTGTACAACCGAGATGTGGTGTTCAGAGAGGTAAAAGATGTTATTAAACATGAAGTCCAACCAAAGAAACTTGAGAAGATAGAGTTTGAGCTAAAGGAGAAAGAATCAGACTTTGCAGCAGAGGAGGAATCAGAAGATGAAGAGCCACAAACTCCGGTTGTGAGAAGATCAGTTCGAGAAAGAAGGCAGCCAGAAAGGTATATTCCTTCTGCTTTCTGTTCAAATTTTGCTTTGTCTGTTACTGATGATGATCCCAGAACTGTGAAGGAAGCAGTAGATTCAGAGGATGGAAAACTCTGGAAAGAGGCCATGGTTGATGAAATGGCATCTTTGCACAAAAATGAGGCTTGGGATCTGGTGGAGTTGCCAGCTGGAAGGAAACCCATTGGCAGCAAATGGGTGTTCAAAAAGAAGACAAATGAAGAAGGGAAGGTGGAGAAATACAAAGCTCAGTTGGTAGCAAAAGGTTATTCCTAGGTGCCGGGAATTGATTTTGGTGATATTTTTTCTCCTGTTGCCAAGGTAACTTCTATTAGGTTACTTTTATCTGTTGCTACTACTTTTGATTTTTAGGTAGAACAGATGGATGTGAAGGCAACATTTCTTCACGGGGATTTGGAAGAGGAAATCTACATGAAGCAACCTGAAGGCATTGCGGTGAAGGGTAAGAAAGAACTGGTATGCAAATTAAAGAAGTCTATGTATGGGTTAAAACAGTCACCAAGGATGTGGTATTGGAAATTTGATACATTTATACGAGGACCTCACTTCACCAGAAGCAAAGCAGATCACTGTGTGTATTTTAAATGGATTGTTGACCGTGTTATTTATCTGGTCTTGTATGTGGATGATATGTTGCTGGTTGGAAATGACAAAAAAATTATCCAGGGTTTGAAGACCCAATTGTCCTCCAAATTCGACATGAAAGATCTTGGTGCTGCAAACTATATTTTTGGCATGGAAATTAAAAGAGATGGGGCAAAGAGTAAGCTCTGGTTAAACCAGAGGAAGTATGTCGAGACAATACTGCAGAGGTTTAATATGCAGGATAGTAAACCGGTGAAGGTTCCTATTCCTGTAGGTGTGAGGTTATCTGCTGAACAGTGTCCCAAGACACAAGAAGAGGAAGAGGACATGTCCCTTGTTCCATATGCGAGTGCAGTCGGTAGCCTGATGTATGCAATGTTCTGTACTAGACCAGACATTGCACATGCAGTGGGAGTATTGAGCAGGTTTATGTCAAAACCAGGGAAGGAGCACTGGACAGCAGTGAAGCGGGTTTTCAGGTAGTTGCGTGGCACTAGTAATTATGGTTTGTGCTACCAAGGAAGACCAGGATTGGATAGAGTGTTGGATATTCGTGCTTTTGTTGATGCAGACTGGGCTGGAGATCTGGATCAGAGAAGATCTACAAGTGGGTATGTGTTTAACCTATTTGGAGGTGCAGTCAGTTGGATGAGAAAGAACAATCTGTAGTGGCACTATCAACTACAGAGGCAGAATACATGGCAACCACTCATGCAAGCAAGGAAGCAGTTTAGTTGCAGAGATTGTGTTCAAGTATGGGGTTAGTACAGGGAGCTATAAGAATAGACTGTGATAGCCAAAGTGCAATTTTCTTGGCAAAGAACCCTACTTATCATTCAATGACAAAGCACATTGATGTTCAGTATCACTTTGTGAGGGATATGATTGAAGACAAAAAGGTGTTGCTGGTAAAGGTGGACACTTTGAAGAATACTGCAGATGCATTAACAAAATCTATGAGCTATGAGAAGTTCTCTTGGTGTAGAGAAACAATGGGCATTTCAGGGCTAGAAAAATGACTAAGCTCTCCTGTGGCCCCATGTGGAAAGAAAACAACAAGTGGGAGATTGTTGGGTTGTGTTATATTCTTTCCACGACTGACCCACGTAGTGAACCAGGGGGTTAGAGGGGGGTGGAGCCCCCCCTTCGTTGCGCCGATTGTGCAGCGGGGGCGGCAGCCCCCTCTAGCCGGGGGGTTTGAGGGGGTCGGGTAGCCTCCCTTTATGGGGTTCAGGGCAGCGCCCCAGGAAATTTTTTTTTTGGACCCTATATTAGGTTGGGCAAACCTATCTATGGTTTTCGGTCCATGGTTTTGGACGCGATAGTTTTCAGTCCATGGTATTGGATGCTTCGGCATGTATAAATATGTATTGTAACATTGAAAGGAAAATAATGAAAAATCAAGCTGGAAGTCCCAATTTTTGGATCCAAGGGAAAATCTCTGTGTATATGTGTTTTATGTGTTATGCTCTCGCATTGTTTATTTTTCTGTGATTTAGAATTCGTATGCAGGTAATTTCAGTACGGGGTTCAAACCTACAAGTGTCCAGTATTTGGTCAATCTCTAAGGGTTTGGCTGTGGGCAGCTGCCTGATCCATGTCCCTGTCTCATCATCTCTCTGGGTGTCCTGTGTGTGTCCTGCTGAATCATCCTCCATGTCTGCAGAAATATAGCGGTATAGGTTTGCGACATTGAAAATGGGCAAGATCCCAATACCCGGGGGTAACTGCAGTTCATAAGCATTTGCAGAGAATTTTCGCAGAATTCAACAAGGTCATATCTTTTTAAATTTCAGCTTGTTATACTCTCCTCTAGGGAACCTTTCCTTTCGTAGGTGTGCCAATACCAGATCTCCTATATCAAACTGCACTTCTCGTTGCTTCGAATCTACCTTTTTCTTATACCTTTGACTGCTTTTTCCCAGCTTAGCTTTCACCTGTTCGTGAAGTTCATTAATCATCTTGGCGAATTTTTCCTCGTCAGCACTCCTCCATTCCAACCGATCTAAATCTCGTAACTCGTGTACTCCTCGGGGGTGCATACTATATAGGATTTGGAAAGGGCTTCTGCTTGTGCTCCTATTTGGAGAGTCATTATAAGCAAACTCTGCTTGGAAAAGTACGCGATCCCACTGTTGTGAATTCTCTCCAACTAGGCTACGTAGCAGATTCCCCAAACTTCGGTTTACTACTTTAGTTCACCCATTAGTGTGGCGATGATAAGCTGAATTGAAACTCAGTTTAGTGTCCAATTTCTTCCACAAAGCTCGCTATAAATGGCCCATAAACTTCATGTCCCTATCTGAAAGAATAGATTTCGGCAAGCCATGCAACTTGACAATTTGTGTAAAGCATAGATGGGATACATGTGTGGCATCGGTGGTCTTCTTGCAAGGGATAAAATGTGCCATTTTTGTAAAATGATCCACCACTACCATAATTGAATCGTACCCTTTCTATGTTCTCGGTAAACCCAAAACAAAATCTAATCTAACTGAATCCCAAGGCCGATCCAGAATAAGTAATGGTGTATACAACCTCGTATTTTGACTATGTCCCTTCGCCAGTTGACACATATTGCATCTAGCCACATATCGTTGCACGTCTCGTTGCATCGTTGGCCAATAATAAAAATGACTTACCTGGTCGAATGTCTTGTCTACGCCAAAATGTCTGGCTAGACCTCCATTGTGCTTCTCCTTGATTAGATTTTCCCTCATTGAACACTCTGGGATGCACAATTTTCCACCTCTAAACAACAATCCTTCCTGAAAGTTATAATCTAACCACAAGCTGTTGTCCCTCAACAACGGATTCTGGTAAGCTTCATATGCTTCGTGAAAATCTGCATCTATTTCGTACAGATCTTTAAGATGTTCAAAACCCAATACCTATACTCTGCTTTCCTGCATAATCAAACTCCTTCGACTTAATGCATCTGCCACTTTATTGGCTTGTCCACTGATGTGCTTTAACACAAATGTGAAACTTTGGAGATATTCCACCCACTTCACATGTTTGTGGTTTAACTTGTGTTGCTATATAACATATTGCAGAGCAGAATTATTCGAAAATAGGATGAATTCATTTCCCAACAAATAGTTTCTCCAGTGTTTCAGTGCTTGTACTACTGCATAGAATTCCTTATCATAGGATGAATATTTCTATCTACTCGTTTAATTTTTCACTGAAATAGGCCACTGGTTTATCCTCTTGACTCAACACTGCTCCAATGATTGTCCCACTGGCATCACAATGAACTTCAAACAATTTGTTAAAATCTCGCAACTGTAAAATAGGTCGTTCAATAATCTTATTTTTCAGTAGCTGAAAACTCCTTTCAGCTGAATTAGTCCAATGAAATGGCTGATTGGCCTTCTTGATAGTTTCCACCATGGGCACGTAGATACCACTAAAATCCCTTACAAACTTCCTGTAAAAATCTTGCTAGCCCATGAAAACTTCGTACTTCAAATAAACTCTTTGGGGATGGCCAACTAACTATTACTGCAACCTTTTCCAGATCCATCTTCAACTCATTCTCGGAGATCACGAACCCCAAATAAATCAATTCCTTCTTGAAATATGTGCATTTCTTCAAATTTAACAGCTATTTATTTTGTTGTAATTTTTCCAAGACACACCTAACGTGTTTGAAATGTTCCTCCCTTGTCTTACTGAAAATAAGAATGTCATCCAAGTACAAGATAACGAACTTCCCGATATACTCTTTCAGCATCTTGTTCATCAAGCGCATGAATTTGTTGGGTGCATTACTCAATCCGAATGACATGACCAACCACTCATACATGCCCTCATTGGTCTTAAAAGTAGTCTTCCACTCATCGCCTTCCTAAATCCGTATCTGATGTAACTGCTCTTCAAATCAATCTTGGAAAAGTATGTTGTTCCACTTAAGTAGTCCATCATATCGTCCATGTGTGGTAAAGGAAACCTGTATCTAATAGTAATCTTATTGATTTCTCGGGAGTCGGTACACATTCACCACTCTCCTCCTTTCTTGGGAGCAAAAACTGTTGGTACTGCACATGGACTTAGGCTTTCTCGAATCAGTCCCTTGTCCAACAATTCTTATACCTGTTTTCTAGTCTCTTCATTTTCTTTTGGGCTCATTCGATAAGCTGCTTTGTTGGGTAAGCTGGCTCCTGGTATAAAGTCAATATGGTGGCTGATACTCCATTTTGGAGGTAATTTATCTAGCAAATCGTCGACCACTATATTGCTGAGTTCATGCAACATATCTTGGATTTCCTAAGGTAAATCCTTAATTTCAGTATGAAATAACATTGCCCTTGGCCTCCGTACGATTGAAAATTTAATTTCGCCATCTCCCATCTACTGTAGGAACTCTTTCCCCCTAGCAACAAGGCTTTCGGTCCACTACTTTCTGCTCTATCTTCTTCCTTCATGGGTACCAGTGTATGTTTGACCCCATCTTTCACAAACTTATAACAATTTGTTTTCCATCGTGTACCACCTTCCTGTCATACTGCCAAGGCCTTCCTAGCAGTATATGGCACACATCCATCAGCATAATGTCAGAGGTCACTTTATCCTTATATCTACCAATATGAAATTCCACCTCACACTGCTCATCAACAAGTAGTTGGTGCCTTTTTTGTAGCTAAGACACCTCGTATGGTGTTGGTGTTTCAATCGCTTTAGGCCTGCCTTCTCCACCATCTATGTGGCTACTAAATTATTTGTGCTTCACCTTCAATAATCAGTTTACAACACTTCCCCTGCGACTTACACATAGTTTGGAATAGGGCTTTCTGTTGTGTCAGATCAGCTGATTCTTTAGTTTGCTTCAACAAAACTTTATTTAGTACCAAGGGTTCGCCTGTTTCAGGCATGTTCTACACTTCTTGAGGTGGGGCCTCGGTTTCCTTGGGCTGAGCAACATATGCTCCTCTTTGTATTTCTTGATCACTTTCAGACATTCAAATGATCTGTGCCCCCATTTGTGGCACTTGTAACACTGGCAGGCAACTCCTCTGCCTCTGCCATTACCTCTACCTCATTGGTAAGGCCTTCTTCCCCTAGTTTTACCCTCTTTATCTGTTGACCCTGCAGATTTCAAATTGCTACCTTCATCATTGCTGCTGGTAGTTCTGTCCCTGCCATAGGATTGTCCTTTTCCTCGATCGGATCCACGTCCTCTCCTAGCATTCTGTCTTCTGTTATTTTTCTCCTATACTTTTAAAGCACTTTGATATGCTTCTTCTACCGATTTGGGAGAGAGAATACTGATCTCGTCCAGTATCTCCATCCGCAATCCATTTATGAACCTTATAGTGTTTTCTGGGTTATCCTCGACATAACCTGCTCACAGATTCACTCTATAAAATTCCTCTATGTACTCTTTTACAGTCATTGACCTCTGCTTCAGGTTTTGTACCTATCTATGCAGCGCAATCTGATAGTCTTTAGGTAAAAATTTACCCTTCAATTTGGCCGCCATCCTGTCCCACTTCTTAATTGGTGTTTTGTTGGATATTCTTTGTTCCGCTTGCAGACTGTCCCACCACATTGTTGCATGCCCCTTCAACTTCGTAGCTGCAAAGCTGATCCTCTTTTCATCACTGATCTCTTCACATTCGAAGTACTTACCTAACTCGCTAATCCAATCCAAAATTAATTCAATAGATAAGCTACCATCATAATTTGACAGTTCAGGTTTTGGTTTGTTGTTTGCTAACAAGACAGATTTCAACAATCTTATCTCTGGTCCTTCCTCATCCGACCCGTATGTTGTAGCTATAGTCTCTGCATCATTGTCATCACCATCCTCTGGGTCCCTGTGCCTCCCTGCTTCCACTGCTGCTAGTCTGGGACTTAGGACCCTGATTTCTTCATGCAATCCATTTTCGACTACTCTTCGAATACCTCTTCCTCTTCCTCTTCTTCCTACCTCCATACTTAAACTTTCTTCCCTAAGGAAAGAACTGCTCTGATACCAAAAATGATGACTCACCCAATCTGGCTGAGGTTGACACTGCGTGGCAGCCGACCCACATGATCTTCCTGCGTGGTAGCTGTGGGATTTTAGTGAGGGTTTAATGGGGCTTTAATGCCACCATAGTTCTCAAGGCATCGAACCTTGTGTTGGCTCTAAGGCTCCATTGGAAGTCTACTCTCGACCATTCAGTTGTTCTGCTAGATTGCTATGTTGCTCCGTTCGTTGTATGAGTCTCTTCCATGGTAATGGTAATGGCGCTCAGCCCTCTTCCACTTGCTAGCTTCGTCTGCAACTTTTCACTTTAGTTAGACTCTGAATGTGTCCATGTTAATGAAATTTTGTTTTCACTGTTTGTTGGCTATTTTGGGAGCTCTGCTATTGACCTGGTTTGGTGGTTTCACTGTCAGGTCCTTGGCCCAACCTCTCTAGTGACAAATCTGCTCCTTTCAAAGGTAATTTCTCTCCTTTGGTTTTATTCCTCTTCTCTGCAATTTATCTGTTGACAACCCCCCTCCTTGTGAGCAATTAGGGTTTTGTGGCCCTATGGCCATGGCTCAGATTCCTCTAGTCTTGTTAGGGTCTACACTCTCAAGTTCCCCTCGGCTCTGCTGCTGGTTTGGGGTTTGGATCAAACCCTCTCGTCCACTCAAGTAACCTCTGGTAACTCCTTACTCTCCTCCTGTTCTTTTCATTTTTTTGTTTGTAAAATGGTTATATTGCCTCTGACAGTCTTCTACTATTTGTGATATGTAGGTGGCTTGTATGCTGTTGGCGAGGGTTTGGTTTCGGTGGCTCGCCGTCTTTCCCCTCCTCTATCTGCGCCTTTGCCTGAACTGGGTGGGGTCATTCTTATTAGACTGTATAGCTACTTATCTAGGGCTCTGTTGGTTGAGTCAATGTATGGCTATTTTATCCGTGAGCTCTGTAGGAGCATTGTGGCTTCGGGTCTTCATGACCGTGGCTCTGTAGTTGGTTTTGAGATTGTCATGGCATGCAGTTGCTATGTGTTTTGGTCCCTGCTTTGTTATGTGTGTCGGAAATCACTGTTTCCCTCCTCTGTATGTGATGTTGGACTCATGGACTATTGGACTGTAGATTTGTATATGAAGTATATGTATGGGAACCGTATGGTATTGTTGGAATGCTAATTTGATAGTTATTTATGCAACAGTTTTATACATGTACACATATTTATAAAAGAAAGACTCAAACTATTAATTGTGAGATGATCGGTGAATGTTCTGCGAGTGCCTTGGCTTTATTCTGAGAATATCGTGCTACTCGATATATGCACAATCTTTATACTTGTCCTCCATTCATAGATTTCATTCTTGCACAGTCTTAATGCTTGTCCTCCATTCATAGATTTCATTTATGCATAGTACAGAAAATAAGTCATAAATCAGAGTCTCTAGTTACCTAAAACGTTTCACTGTCTTTTCTTCTTGATTATATTGTCCGAAAGTTTTATAGTCTCTGCTATATTTCTCTTTATCTAGGAAGCAACCCTTGTTCATTCTATGAAATGTATTTTTATGTTGTTGGTAGCGTCATTCAGTTGAGGAACTACCTGTAATTACACTTTACAATGGCATTTCTTGTTAGGGTTGTTAAACTAATCTAAAACTACATTCATAACTTAAAATAAAAATAACAAATAAAAATTTGGCATTGGCTGTGACAACCTTCTTGGAAAGAAAATGATAGTAATGTAAACCAAAGTAAAACTTTTTAAAATGTGCTTTAGACAGCCTGTCCAACTGTTGCCTCGCCATTGGATGCTCCTGTATCAATTTTAGCTAGGCTTACAAATATGACTTCATTTTAACTTTCTTTGCATTAATATATTAATGAAATTTCTTCTTTTACTTGCTTCACCAAACTCTGACGCTTTCAACCTATTTAGTCTTTTTCTTATTCGAGATCATGAACTCTGGATATTACTTCTTATTGCAATTAAGATTATCTCAGTCCATTTCAACTCTTTTTAATGGAGAGTAAACTGTGGTACAAAGGAAAAATAAGGATTCAAGTTAAATTCTTTGGACATATATTTTTTCTGAGTTTTATTTCAAAAAGGTAATTTTTTTTTATTTTTTTAAAATATATGGTAGTATTTAAAAGAGAGATGGAAGTGTTTTTTCCATACCAGATTTTTTATGATGCCATAAAAATATATGGTAAAAATGTATTTTATTTTGAGATATATTTATTGTTAGAAAATAGGTTTGGATATTTCGAGGTTAGGATATTTGATGTTTTTTAATTAAAAGAAAGCTTAGCTCAGCAAAAGCATGGAAATTCAGTGAAGTGCAGATCTATACAAGCAATGTAACTGTGGTGCAAAAGTGTAGATTTGTAAGAGCATGTTATGTGGAGGAAAGAATTGATTGGTAATTGATTGTGAGTAAATAAATTGTAAAAGATAAAATGAGCATGTATATCGGTCACGGGTCGATAAACGAGAATTAAGTAGCTCCGAAAAGCGTTGAAGGAATCAAGGTAAAAGAATCAAAGGGAAGAAGCCCCGCAAGAATATGGAAAGGAACCAATGACTAATGAAAGTATGGATCAGCCTCAAGACTATCAAGAAATTAATGCAATATTGAAGCAATTAACGTCAGTGTTGACAAGCGATTAGTGCCAGTTTTGTCATCTTTCTCGAGTAAAAATTTTAAAACTTTGGGCAATAAAAATGGACGGACTGCTTAATTCAGTAAATTCATGGGAATTTGATCAAGAAACTTCTATAAATTCTCATGATATAAGTAGAGGTGTAGTAGCATTGTTTCTTATTATTTGAGCACTGGATGATAACATATTGTCTAGTATTTTGCACGAATATTGTGAAGTTAAAAATGAAAAAATATTTTGCAACATTCTTGAAACAACCTATAGTGAGAAAACTGATGAAGATGAAGGTGAAAATTTAGTAGCAGATCTACAACTAGGTGCATAGATTGCAGAGGAAAAATTTGTGAATGACTCAGTAATAACTGATGAATTGAAGAAAGAGGAATTTGCATCAAAATTTGATGATGGATATTTGTGTTATGAAAATGAATTTGAAGTGATCTCTGAAAAGAAATTACATGATAAATTGTTGTTTTCTTTTGATGATCAAGCGGAAGAACATGAACAGGAAACTATAGTAATAGTTAGATGAACAAACAAGTTTGAAGATGTGAAGCTTGATTATTATGTAGAGATAAAGCTTATTGAAGAATGGATTAAAATTCCTCTGAACATATTGACGAAGGTCTAAAAGATGCATTTGATGTTACATGCTTAAAAGTGAAGGCTCTTGACAACGAGAAAAATGTTAGATCAATGAATGTATAAGCTCCTCATAGAATGGGGCATTAAAGCAACCCAATTATCCCATAGGTTGAATGACCTTATAATCATTATTATTCAT
Organism: Pinus tabuliformis; assembly: GCA_031772625.1. NCBI lineage: Eukaryota > Viridiplantae > Streptophyta > Pinopsida > Pinales > Pinaceae > Pinus > Pinus tabuliformis. Next base: position 1,146,010,980 of record CM062807.1, read on the forward strand.
CATAAACCAAACTCTATAGTATAGGCTCCCAATAATGGTGAAGGCTCTAAGAATGGGGGTATTTAATGGAGCATACAACTAAGCAATATTTGACGCATGGCCCCCCAGGTGGAGAGCCAAGACGCTTAAGGTGGTTTTGTTAGTTCGAGGAATTTTCATTCACACTCATGTTGGGGGTGAGATCCACATTGGAAATGTTCTCGCATACAACTCTCAGTTTCACAACAACTGACTTGGACCAGTTTAATTCCAAGGTTGCGCACTGTGCATCCAGAGCATGGTTTTCCATGTGATCTACAAGTTTATTTCCTGTGCGATGAACATGGGAAAAGATGAGTTCTTTTATCCTTTGAATGAGTCCTACTACCCTTTGGAGATGAGACTCTAGCCACCAACTTGAAGAGACCTTGGATAGGGGAGTTCCATTCTGCACATTTTTTGAAATGGAGATGATTATAAGAGAGTCTCCTTCAATTATAAGTTGTTGATAATCAAGCTTGAGAGAAGTTGTTAGAACATGATACAAAGCCCAAACTTCTACTTCATTGTTTATCAGAGTTTCGAGTGAGCCTATGCATCTAGAGTTTCGAGTGAGCCAGGGTTGCCTCTAGAAGCTCCATCAAAGTTGAGTTTTAAAAATCCTTATGTGGGAGGGAACCAAGTTGAAGGACTTGTTATCGAAGGCTGTAGGATGCTTAGGATACTGATTATATTTCTTATATATTGAAGAATGTCTTTTTCTCTTGGTGGGTGATCCCAGTCCCGTGAGTTCAAATGTATTGATGTAATAGTTTCTCCTAGTTGAGCAGTGATTTGAACCCAGGCTTTGTCTATTGATGGGGCTTGATTTTTAAATACCTAAGCATTAATCTCCTTCCATATGATCCATAATTTGAATACAGAAGTAAGCTACCATACTTTTTTGAGGATTGCATTGCTATAAGGCATTGCATTCCAGTTTTCTAGGTTGATGGGAAGTGTTTGGGGTTTAACATTTGCACTCTGAAATGCCCTCTGAAGCCTGTCCCAAATAGTCAAAGCAAGAATACATTCTAGAAAGAGATTATTTAGATCCTTCGTCTAGTTGTAACCGAGTGTAGATACTGAAGGACCTATAAAGATTTTATTTTATATATTTTCCGATGTGAGCGTCTCTTTCTAATCAATAACTAGAGAAATAGTTTCACTTTTGGCTAGTGCTTTAATTTCCATAGGTTCTTCTAGCCAGGGTTAACATCATCATGGTGAGCATATGTTAGGAGCTTGTACGCTTCTTTTATATTAAAGTTCTCAAAGGTTCCACACTGAAATATCAAAATGTCATGGCTTGATTGAAAAATTATGTTCTGAGTAGCTAGAATTGCCTCTAGAAGTTGGCGTTTAGCATCTTGGATATGTTGATGGATATGAGAGAGAATTTCCGAATATCTCCATTTTGTATTTGAAGAATATTGATCCTCTTGTAATTGAGCTACTACATAGAGGCCCTAAAAAGAGTGGTGATTTCTAATGTGTAGAGAAAAGGAGAGAGAGGGGAGACACAACCATTGATTCTAGGAATCTTCGTAGAAGACAGTTGTATTTCCATCCTTCACCTCCCAAAAGTCTTGGTCATGGATTAATTTGTTTTTTTACTAGATTCTATCAAAATATGGGAACCTTTAGGACAAGTTTCTATTCTGACTTGTTGCAAGTCTACAATGCTAGCAAAGTATTTTTTCACTCACATTTTGCCCCACAAAGTTATAGGATATTTCAACCATCACCAACATATCTTCACACTTAATGCCTTGCTGAGAATTTTAGTGTCCCTTAGGCCAATACCACCCTTTGATTTGGGTTAAAAAAGTTTTTCCTATGCAACAAGTGCACATTTTTTATGGAGTATGGTTCCTCCCCATAGAAATGAGAGTTGAAAACTTTAAATTTTGTTAAGAATGGCTTTGGGGGAACTAAGGAAGAGATTAAATAAGAAGGCATGGATTGGAGGACTCACTTTAGAAGGGTAAATATGCTGGCAATTTTCATAGACTAGAAGGTCCATGAGAAGAGCTTGGCTTCAAACTTCAGGAGGAGATCTTCCCATACTGAACATCTGAGAGGGTTGAGAGTGAGGAGAGAACCAAGGTATTTGGCCAAAAGTGAGGTATTTAGGAAACCCAAGAAACGATAGATATGCATTTTCACTTCAAGGGAGGTGTTGAAGAAAAAAAAATGAGATTTAATATTGATGATTTTGGTGCCAAATGCATCAACAAAGGTATCAAGGATCCCCTTAAATTCTCTAGCTTCATTGATAGCGGAAGATCCCAATAATAGTGTGTCATCAAAAAATTGTTGATGGGTTGTGTTGAGATTGCAACAAGATGATGGAGCTTAGTGAAAAGAGTCGCCTTCACTAAGTGGGCCCGCAGGCAAATTATGGCGCAAGTTCTATTTTTGGATCATAGCAGGGATGATCACAGCAAGAGTGACCACAGCAGGGATGATCACAGTAGGAGTGATCACATCAAGAGTGATCAAATTTTATTTTTAGATTGGCTGTCAAAAATAGAAAAGTCAAATATTATTGTCTCATAATAATATTTGTACTATAAACTTTATCTTATTCTCTTGGAGCACTTTAGTTTGAGCTACAGATGTGGCACATGCAACTGTCAGAAGGAAGTACACTTTCTTTGTGGGTCAGTTGAGTTGTTGCATGCATGACTTCAGTGAGAACTCAATCAGTTGAGTTTGGTGGAGTTGATTGTGATTTGATGGAGTTGTGTTCAGTTTGACTTGGTTAAACTAGTTGTAATTAGTCTAACTGCAAATAGAGTAATGATGAGTTGTTAAACTAATTATTAACTCATAATGAAACTATAGAATACATCATTTAACTCAGTTGCATGTCAGTGCATGCTCAGTTCAGCAGGGATAGGTGTTAGAGAATCAGATTGCTATCAGTTGTGACTATAGTTGTGCATGAGGATTTTCACAACCAAGGGATTGAGTTTGCCAATGAGTATTGCCCAGTATTATAGCCTCTGCTCACGTGATTCCCAGTGTGAGTGATTCTTTTGAGGTAAATACGAGTTTTGTTAAGCCATTATCATTCATTCTTGAGCAGGTATTGAGCAGTGGAGGCAGGCAAGCAGTGGAATAGATTTGGAGATCAGATCTGAGTTGTATTGTGTGTAACAGGTGGAGATAGTACTGAGTACTTGTGAGGAGTATTGTACTATGTATTGTCACATGTTCTCAATCATTAATATACATATAGTGTGGGGTTTTCAGCTATAAGATTTCCCCGGGTTACATATTGTGTTAATGTGTGCATGCTCTTGATGTTTTATTGTTATTGATGCTGTTAAATTGATGATCAACGTAGAGGAGCTTATGTATTTTGTATGTATTCCACAATAGTACATGATCAGGATAATCTCCATTGAATATGTTTTTATTATTCGAAATTTCTACATGGTATCAGAGTTGTTGATCATCAGACCTACTATTTAGGAAGTGTTTACATTCTATTTCTTCAGGCGGAGTCTGTAATCGAGCTAGGTAGCCTCTGGATTCATCCTTACGTTGGAAGGTGAGATATCCAGTGAATGCCTATACATTCAATCTTTGTACGAGAAATATTGTGTTCTCACGAATCTTAGATCTGAGGCGGTTGAGTTTGGAGCTGGTGGAATTCGAATTTGTAGCAGTGTTTTCTTGGTGGCAACGCAACAATGCCTTTCAATGGATTGCGATTGGAGTATGCTCTTGAGGGCAGCTCAAACTATATTTCATGGAAGGACAGGATGGAGGCAGTATTGGATGATAACGGGCTGAAGGAGTTCATAGAGACGGATGTCCCAAAGCCTATTGATGCTACTCAAGCTGATGCTTGGCAAAAGAAGACCGCAAAATGTCGAAGGATTCTGTTGGAGGGCGTGAAGGATCACATTGTGTCCAGCCTGCATGGAAAGACTTCTCCATATCTAATGTGGAAGGATTTAACAGATCTATTCCAAAGAAAGAGCGATCAGAGGAAGCTGGCACTCAATTATAAACTTAGAAACATCAAATGCGAGAAGGGTGACAGTATGCCCAACTATCTCATGAAGTTTACTCTGTGTCGAGATGAGTTGGGAAGTGTGGGGGTTACTGCCGATGATGAGGACTTGGTGAGCTTGGCTCTCCTTGGTCTTCCGAAGAGTTGGCATTCCTATCAGGACTCTGTCAATGGTCGGGAGAAATTGCCAGGATGGGAAAGACTGTGGTCAGATCTTGTGCAGGAGGAGATCAGGGAGAGTACCAGGGACGGATCTTCATCAAAGGGAGCTGATGAAGAAACTTGTGCTTTGGCTACCAAAGCAAAGAAAGGGAAGAGCAAGAAAGCTTCTCAGTCTGGTGCGAAAGGCAAGAAGTAGGACATGTCCAAGGTGAAGTGTTTTCACTGTCACCAACACGGACACTATGCCACTAATTGTCCACAAAAGAAGAAGAACAAGCAGGTTGCTGGATCTGTAGCAGGAGAGGCTCTAGCCTCGCAGTTTGAGCTTGATTTTTCATTGATTGCATGCTTGGTTTCAAGTGTGATGGGATCGGTGTGGTTCTTGGACAGTGGTGCATCTTTTCACATGACAGGAGATCGAGATTTGTTTTCTGATCTGGAGGACAAAGATCTTAGAGTGCACATCGAGATGTGCGATGATGGTAGATACAGTGCGACCAGTATCGGTACCATATCCTTTGAGAGGGAGTCTGGTAAACCCTTCGTATTGAAGAAATTCATGCATGTTCCAGGATTGAAGAAAAATCTTATCTCTCTGGCGATGTTAGAAGACAAGAGGTATGATGTTGTTTTCAGCAAAGGGAAAAGCTTCCCTGCGTAGCAAGAGAACTGGCGAGACCCGGAAGATAGGGGTTCGAGTGAGGAACCTTTATCAGTTGCATGTAGATGGATGCACAGCAATGGCAGGCAAGGCAGAAGGATTGGTGAGCCAGGATGATGGCGAGTTGTGGCACAGGAGATTGGGTCACCTTCACCATGGAGCCTTGAAGATACTGCAGTAGATCACTATAGGGCTTCCTAAAGGCACTCTTGCACAGTCAGATCAGTGCAAGGGGTGTACTTTGGGGAAGTTTTTGAAAGCCACCTTTCATGAGAAGGATAGTCACGCCACGACAATCCTTGAGAGAATTCACACAGACGTGTGTGGACCTTTCGCAGTTGCTTCGATAGAAAAACACAGGTATTATGTGATTTTTGTTGATGATTTCTCTCGTAAGTGCTGGATTTTCTTCATGCAGAAGAAGAGCGAGATATATTCAAAGTTCTGTGAATTCAAAGCACTGGTCGAGAAGGAGTCAGGGAAGAAGGTGAAGGCTCTTAGGAGCGATAATGGTGGTGAATACGTCTCGGACGAGTTCAAGGATTTCTGTAAGGCAGAAGAGATTCGAAGAGAGCTCATAGCTCCCCATAACCCACAGCAGAACGGGATAGCTGAGCGGAAGAATAGAACGATTGTGGGTGTTGCACGGGAAATGTTGCATGATCAAGGCCTACCCCTTCACTTGTGGGTGGAAGCATGCAATACAGCAGTTTATGTGTAGAACCATTGTCCTCATAGGATACTTGGCATGAGTACACCCGAGGAGGCTTATTCTGGTAAGAAGCCTGATCTTTCTCATTTTAGGATTTTTGGTGCTAATGTTTACATGCATGTGACGAAGTATGCCAGGAAGAAGTTGGAGCTGACCGCAGAGGTTGGGATATTTGTGGGGTACAATGATACGCCCCACAACTATCGTGTGTATTTTCTAGACAGTGGTAAAACTGTTGTGTGACGGGATATAAAATTTCACGAGGAGAAAGCCCTGAAGTGTTCACTTGAGAGAGAGCTACACTTGCATGCAGATGAGGAGCTATTATTTCCTAAGGATTGACTTCAGGATGTGGATCAACCACAAAATGAGGTTCATGGAGTGGAAGAGACCACTCATGCAGCGCCAACCATCAGAGGGCGAAAGCGGTTGACAGAAGTTGAGCGACTGGTTTAAGATGCAGAGAAAGTTTTAGGACCACCTACAGCCCAACGCAGGCAGAGACAGTCACCTGATCGGTACACTGGATACATGGCTCTTATGAGAAAGTGTGTTGTGACTGAGCCATCCCCTTTCGAGGAAGCTGCGGAGGATCCTGCATGGGTAGACGCCATGGTGGAAGAGTATGATTCTATTGTCAGAAACAGTGGATGGGAGATTGTTCCTAGACCGGAAGGGAAATCAATGGTGGGTTCGAGATGGATCTACAAAGTTAAGCAGGCAGCTGACGGGGGTGTGGAGAAGTACAAGGCAAGATTTGTTTCCCGAGGCTTTTCACAGATAGAGGGGATCAATTATGAGGAGAGCTTTGCACCTGTCGCAAGGTATTCTTCCATACGAACGATTATGTCTCTCTCAGCGCAGATGGGATGGCACATTCATCAGATGGATGTGAAGACTGCGTTCCTCAATGGAGTCATTGAGGAGGAGGTGTACAATGACCATCCCGAAGGCTTTGAGGTCTTCAGCAGCGAGTTGCATGTGTGTAGGCTCAAGAGAGCCCTCTATGGGTTGAAGCAAGCACCACGTGCTTGGTACACATGGATAGACAACTATTTCACCGGACTTGGATTCTCCAAGAGTGAGGCAGATCCTAACCTATACCAGATTGTGGTGGAGGGTAAGTTGCTTATCATTGTACTGTATGTTAATTATTTGATTCTAACGGGTGATGGGCTGTTGATACTTTCATGCAAGGATGATCTTGCAAAGGAGTTTGAGATGAAGGACTTGGGCCTCCTTCACTACTTCCTAGGATTGGAAATATGGCAGCACAGTGGTGGACTATTTGTTTCTTAGGGCAAGTATGCTCGGGAGATACTGGAGAAGTTCAACATGCATGGCTGCAAGCCTGTTGATACTCCTCTTCCTGGAGGTTGGAGGAAGGAGGATTCCACTTCGGGAGAAGAAGTGGATGCCACTATTTATCGACAGTTGGTGGGGACACTGATGTATTTGGTCAATACACGACCCGGTATATGCTATGCAGTTAACCAGCTTTCACAAGCTATGGTTAAGCCTACCAAGATATTCTGGAAGGCGGGCAAGCATGTATTGCGTTATTTGAGAGGCACATTGGGATATGGATTGTGGTACAGACAGGAGGATGAGGTGAAGCTATGTGGCTTCACGGATGCAGATTGGGCAGGGAGCCCAACGGATAGAAAGAGCACATCAGGAGGGGTCTTCAATATTGGATCGACAACAGTTTCTTGGTACAGCAGGAAGCAGAGATTCGTGGCACTCAGTTCAGCAGAGGCCGAGTATATGGCAGCAAGTTTGGCTGCATGCAAGCCTATATGGATGAGGAAGATCCTGGTTGGTTTGTTCGGTTCTCATTTGGATCCTATTGTGATTTACTGTGATAACTAGAGTTGCATTAAACTCTCGGCTAATCCCATATTTCATGATAGATCTAAGCATATTGACATTAGGTACCATCATATTAGAAATTGTGTGCAGCAAGGATCATGTTACTTTCATACGTTCCAACGGAGGATCAGGATGCTGATATTCTGATGAAGGCTCTCACCAGGAGCAAATTCGAATACCACCGAGGCAGGATAGGGGTTGCTGATAATCCATATCTTGTCGAGAGGGAGTGCTGAGATTTCAACAAGATGATGGAGCTTAGTGAAAAGCGTCGCCTTCACTAAGTGGGTCCACAGGCAAATTATGGCGCAAGTTATATTTTTGGATCACAACAGGGATAATCACAGCAGGGATGATCAAAGCAGGAGTGACCACAGCAGGGATGATCACAGCAGGAGTGATCACAGCAGGAGTGATCAAAGTCTATTTTTAGACTGGCTGTCAAAAATATAAAAGTCAAATATTATTGTCTCATAATAATATTTAGACTATAAACTTGATCTTATTCTCTTGGAGCACTTCATTTTAAGCTACAGATGTGGCACATGCAGCTGTCAGAAGGAAGTACGCTTTCTTTGTGGGTCATTTGAGTTGTTGCATGCATGACTTCAGTTAGAACTCAATCAGTTGAGTTTGGTGGAGTTGATGGAGTTGCGTTTAGTTTGACTTGGTTAAACTAGTTGTAATTAGTCTAACTACAAATAGACTAATGATGAGTTGTTAAACTAATTATTAACTCATAATGCAACTACAGAAAACATCAGTTAACTCAGTTGCATGTCAGTGCATGTTCAGTTTAGCAGGGACAGGTGTTAGAGGATCAGATTGCTGTCAGTGGTGACTATAGTTGTGCATGAGGATTTGCACAACCAAGGGATTGAGTATGCCAATGAGTATTTCCCAGTATATGCCCAGTATTATAGCCTCTGCTCACGTGATTCCTAGTGTGAGTGATTCTTTTGAGGTAAATATGAGTTTGGCTAAGCCATTCTCATTCACTCTTGAGCAAGTATTGAGAAGTGGAGGCAGGCAAGCAGTGGAATAGATTTGGAGATCAGATTTGAGTTGTATTGTGTGTAACAGGTGGAGATAGTACTAATTACTTGTGAGGAGTATTGTACTATGTATTGTTACATGTTATCAATCATTAATATACAGATAGTGTGGGGTTTTCAGCTGTAAGCTTTCCCCGGGTTACATATTGTGTTAATGTGTGCATGCTCTTGATATTTTATTGTTATTGATGCTGCTAAATTGATGATCAACATAGAGGAGCTTATGTATTGTGTATGTATTCCGCAATAGTACATGATCAAGATAATCTCCATTGAATATGTGTTTATTATTCAAAATTTCTACAAGTTGTGTTTTGATCTTGAGAGCGTAAGGGGAGGAATTTAATCTAGTGACAAGAAAGGGCATGCTTTATGGCATGAATAAGGGCTTCAACGCCTAAGAGAAAAATATAAGGAGAGAGAGGATCCACTTGCCTAATTCCTCGTGAGGAAGAAAGGGTTGGGGACGGTGAACCATTAACAAGAATAGAGAAGGTAGCCTTTGAAATAAGGGCCATCACCAAGGCTATCCACATTTCATGAAAGTCATAAGCTGAAGGAACATGGTAGATGTATTGCCAACTTACTTTATCAAAATCCTTTGACACATAAAGTTAAGAATCATACCTGGCTTTTTGGTGGAATGAAGAGAGTGAAAATTCTCTTGAATGAGGATGATGTTTTCCAAAATTTGTCTTCCTTCAACATAACTGTTGTGGGTGAGACCACCCTAGAGTTTTGGGTTGAGAACCCCAACATAGTGGACGGCAAACCACAACAAGAAATTCTCAGGAAATCAACCTAAATGCTTATTCTATTGAACTATACAGGAGTGTCCTTACCTAGATGTCCTACGTTTGGGTAGATCCTGTAGGGTGCAAACCCTCAACTTCTCCTAATATCTTTGAAACCTGAAAATTATTCAAATGAAACATATACAACAGTAGAAACATAAAGCATGTTCATGATATTAACTTTAAATCATATAAATGAATGGAAAATTACGCATCAATGTAAGATTCATAAACAAATTACAATATAAATCGATGCATAAACACATTTAATATCGGAAACAGAACAACATTCTTTTATTGAAGTTAGCTACAAGTAAAGTGGAGAAATATGACATGAGTCCTTCTCTGGCTTCAAGCCAAACCATCCTTTAGATCTGTCCTTTCCCGGCCTCAGCAATCTTCCTGCATCACTAATACAAGGATATCTCAAGAAAGATGAAGGATATATCCAACAAGGAAACAAGGGTTTCCTGAAGCTTTAGGGAGTGCAGGAGGCACAGGATTTCGTCAGACTCAATCAGGGATAATCTCACTATAGTATGAATATCTCATATCTTTTCCCCTAAGGCCTTCCCATGGAGGTTTATTTATACTTCTCCAAAATAGTTTTTGTTTTTTTTTTGTTTTTTGTTTTTTGTTTTTTTTGTTTTTCGTTTTGTTTTTGTTTTGTTTTGTTTTGTTTTTTTTTTTGTTTTTTGTTTTTTGTTTGTTTTGTTTTTGTTTTTGTTTGTTTTTTTTTTTTTTTTTCTTTTTTGTTTTGTTTTGTTTTTGTTTTTGTTTTTGTTTTGTTTTGTTTTGTTTTTTTCTTTTTTTGTTTTGTTTTTTCGTTTGTTTGTCTGTTTCTTTGTTTTGTTTTGGTTTGTTTTTTTTTTTTTTTTTTAGTTAGGAAAAAGTTGTGCCACGGGCAATAGGAGGTGAGTAACAGGTAAAACCCATGAAATCCATCTGAAATTAAGGAAATTTATTTTTTTAAAGTGTTTTAACATATGTACATGGGTTGGGTATACACTGACACACGTGTACATGATTTTATCACAGGGCAAAGTAGCGTAAAGGGAACAAAACACTGTTTTTTTAGATTTTGGACCAAGTTTGGAAGGAAGGGTTTCCCTAGGCCATAATCAGAGCATTAGATCTACCAAGAGTGGTAAATGGTGTTATAAAAAATGCCCCCTAATATATGAGGTCAAAAGGGGTACATGATGGCTGAAATGTATTAAGTGCATAGAAGGAATCATGCCGAGATCGAGGAGGAGTTCACCACAATTCATCTTGCGAAGCCAGCGAAAGATGTTGGGTGTGGAGCTGATTATCTTCTGTATTCAAAGGTATCGCCGCATTGGATCCCAGTTCGTAATGGGGCGACAACACCGCTCGTAAAATATTCATTTCAAGGGGGGTCCAAGGGGGTGTGGCTACGACCTTTGGGAGTGCCCCCGTAGTAGGGGGATAGGGGGTAGTGCCCCCGAAGCTAAAAAATAGATGTAAAATTTCCATGTAAAATCTTGTAATTTCATAGTCAATCTAGGTCATTCATTAGGTGGAGATCTCACGCTAGAAGTTATGTTTCATTTAGGGTTTTTTCCCTAAAAGGCAACCCCTCGCTATATATGAGGGAACTGTATTTCGTCTATGTAGATTTGTATTCTGAGTGAGGAAGGGAGAGGAGATTGAGAGCGAAGGACTCGTTGTTTCTCTGGGGATGTAGCCCAAACTGGGTGAACCACGTATATCTGTGTCTCTATTTTTTTATGTGTTTTCTGTGTTTATATTTCTTCAATATTTTTTGTGTTCCATTGCTCTATAATATATAATTTTTTAACAAAAGAGATCAGAAATAAATTGTTGTCTGAGGCGAGAATACCCACGCTCAGAAATAGTAAAGCATGTTCGCATGTAAAGTACAAAAGCGGATCCAATATGCATATAAGTATAAAGGAACTGAAAAATACATAATGGATCATCTGATCATAATCAAGAAAGTACATGTCTGAATATCACATATAAAGAGTTGATCAATGATGCTAAAGTATGAAGTTGATCACTAAAGTTAAGAAACTAATCCAAATAGTACCAAGTCAATATGATGGCATAAATGGTACTACACTACAACTCGGGTGCCAACATATAAGATATCTATCTAAGGAACTGCAATATATAATGTGGATGGTGTCAACCAGCAGAAACAGGAACAACTAACAAGTGAACCAAGACATGCTGATGCAAACCTGAGGTCTTCACCGACCACTGTGGTACATTTCTACAATGGGAATAAATGATCAGAAGTCAACCATGTGAGAAATCATTTGATTACCAGTCATTGATGTATATCGTTAACAAAGGTGAGGCTACTCACCGATAATGATGATGAGAGTCAAGGTACCTAGTATAATCTAACAAGTGCGAATAAATGACTTGTATTCAAACACTTGGAAGAATCTATCAATCAGGAGACAATGATGTTTTCCCACTGTCGATAGCCAAGGAATATGCCACTAATGACTGCAAACCCTAAGGTACTGCCAAATGGACTCTAGATCTCTTTTCCAAAGTAATGAGATGAAGTCGATGGGAAAAGATCCGCTAAAAGGAAGCATTAAGGCATCCTTCATCATTCTAGTGCAAGTGTAACGTGTAGGCCAATAATGTGGAAGGAATCAAATGAACAAAGATGTAGTAACACAACCAAAGCATGTTTCTGATGTATAAAAGATGTGGCTAGCGCATGATAGAAACCCTTTGAACCAACCAATAATGAAAGTTGACACAGAAGTGAGGAATCCACCTATAGGGTCGAATGGAAACCAAAGCACTACACGAATCCCAATGCATGATAATGAAAGTTGACATCGAACACAAGGGAAACCACTTAGTCAAAGACCCATGATACTGATCAATGTTGAGCACAAGGTGACCTATCAATAATGAAAATAGGGCCAGGGTGTGGCTCTAGATTTCCCTTAGAGAAATTTGTCGTAGTCGATAAGAGCAAGACCCGTCAGTAAGAAGTCAATGGAGACCTTCTCAAACCAGCATGAGCAAAGGACCGATATAGTTGATGTGATAATAAAGATGAATCTGAAAACTAGGGATGGCTGACTGAAAAATTGGTTAAGAGACAACGCAGAGAGGCTGCCTTGGGTTTAATTCCCTTAAACAAAAGCACGACTCAATTGTGACTACATGGCAACATATGATAACTTTGTATAAGTTCGTCATGCAGGAGGCATAAGCAAACTCTCCATATGATTGGAAGAGGTAACCAATCAGAGGAGTATTGACTCAATAACAAGGTTAAGGCTCTCCTAAGTCAAACTAAATCCCATCCTAATGGAGGAAACACTTACTTTTGAGTGCTTTGTTCAAGGTCGACACAATTGACTCTAGCTGCCATCAAATATGGAAATAATGTCTCATTCCTGGAATATATATTTTTGTCTTTTTCTTTTATATGAAGCTTGAGAAAGAATAAAAGAATGCTATAGTACAATTGCAAGAACGAGTGTCGAAAAAATAGATGCTCTAGTTCCTAGGAGGGGAACATTGCTATGCGTAATGCAATGTGGCAAAATTAGTCAAGGACACTCAAAGGAATGTTCTTTCCATAGGTAAAAGGGTGCGTCAAGTCATAGAGGCTAAGTGATTGCAAGGTTGATTTTTCATAAGACATGGTCGAAAAGTGGCTTAAACAGGAGTCCAAGTGAAGCCAGCTCAAGGACAAAAGGTGAAAACAATCAATATGCAATGCATGGGTACAACTCAACATAAAGGATCCTCTCGGGAATAAGGCTAGAATATAGCGCAGAAGAATGAGAATGAGTCTTCAACGCACAATTCATGGGAGGACTAAAGAGGACTCCCAAGCCTACTCAATATAGCAGCATGGGCAACAAATGTCAGCGAGGATCTAACTAATATGCCGATGTAAAGGTTGGCTCTACCATCGGGTCATGATTTTAAAGTCGGCAAGTAAAAAGGGTTTATGAACCAAGACACGATGGGTTCAACCCTGTGGCAAACATATCGCAGTATCGAGGCTAGTATGAAAAATGTAGCGGAAAGTGGTATTTCCTAACCTATATGCCAGTAAGAAAATGATATCTGCCATGACGAGTTTGCGATCATGGGACCAAAACAATTTCTCGAAGAAGTCTCCCAAGTATCCTGTAAAGATAACCCATTCCTGACACTCCAAGCCAAAAGGTCAAAAAGTCCATAAGATAAAAATCAACTTTTGAAAAAATAATTTTTATTTTTCAACCTCTATAAGGACTTTTGGACTCACCTTTTTGTCATTTGTGTTTTGAGCAAGGAGCTGTGGAGACAAACTCAAACAAACTTCCTCTGTCAAATCCAACCATTCAAACTGCTACAAAACTTCTAAGTAACCCTTTTTTCATGCTTTTAATAATTTGTGATACTTTTTAGATGTTTTTTCATAATTTGACAATAGGAAAATATGTTAAAATTTCAACTATGCATACACGTGGGTTGAATACAGGTAACCCGCGTATACGAGGGCCCTACATATGACTATGTAGAAAGGTAACTTGCATTTTCAAGAGTAAAAAAACTAAAACATAAATCGTATGATTTGAAACATCTTTTTTGGGCAGGATGACAATCACCTGGCGTCAAAGGGAGCATAGTGGCATTGATAACCAAGTAATGGATGATCAAAATTCCTTAGCTACTTTGAGAGGTCATTACTTGCTAAAATTCTTTAAAATGCCAAACATGAAGGCGAATATACGATTTCTTGAGTTGATGATTCATTACTAGAGTGCAGAAGATGATGCATTCATGATTGATCAGATGCCCCTCAGGATTGAGATAGAAGACATATATTTCATCACAGGTCTTTCTTGAGAGGGGGAGAGAGTGCATTCTACTGGTAAGACAAGAAGTAGTCTTAGCTTGGAAGACTACGTCCGCATATATTGTCCTGGTCATCCTGAAAATATTGGAAGTATGATTCCAATCAAGTAGATAGAGAGTCTATCATTGAAAATCCTACTATTTACCATAGCTAGGGTAAATGGTTCTGCCACTCTACATCAGGCTTCACATGTATCCGTGAGCCTAGCATTGGATTGCCTCACTAATGTGTTTGATTGGTGTACACATCTACTGACCAACATGAAGAACCAACTCACTTCCATTCAAAAGGGTCAGACAAATAATTTTGGATAAGACACAATCTTATGCTCGTTCTTCTTTGAGAAAGTACAAGGGCTTCGACCCAAGGTATTATCGACCATCAGCAACCTGAGGGATTCATGGATGGATGAAACGCCTTGGGGGTGGTGAGGTCCCCAAGACAACCTTTGATGAAGAGTTTTTCCCATGGTGGGATCAACAGGTCATCATAGTCGATGACTACCCCTATGCTGGAATGGATTTTCGGGGAGATCTAGATTTAGTATTACCACCAGATGTAACATGGGTTGCCATAGCTAACAATTTTTTAATTTGTTTTTCTTAATTTCTTAAGATTTGTTTTTGATTTTTAAAATAAATGAGCTTAAAAATATTTTCTATGAGACAAGACACTTACAAAATATATTGATCATGTTTAATATGTGGGGCCAGTGAGACTTGATGGATTTTCTCGACATAGGCGTTGTGGAAGAGATGTCGAAGGGGTTGCAGCTGAGATTGAGAGAGTTTTCCATGCAATTCAGAGGAACTTGGTGAGACTAACTCACCAAATACCCATGATAGCCATAGAGTA
The DNA here is from genome assembly GCA_031772625.1 of Pinus tabuliformis. Classification (NCBI taxonomy): domain Eukaryota; kingdom Viridiplantae; phylum Streptophyta; class Pinopsida; order Pinales; family Pinaceae; genus Pinus; species Pinus tabuliformis. The sequence continues at coordinate 1,146,026,018 of CM062807.1, forward strand.
CTTATGCGAGGAGATGTAGCATCACGTGGCATGAGTACCACGAGACTGGGTGTGACTATTTCGACATGTGGCCAATGTTGTTATTTATTTTCTAGTTGCTCATCCTGATCTAGATATATAGGTGATCAGATCTTTTTATGATTAGACATGATGATGGGCATTAGCCCAAATTTTATAGGGCATTTTGTCCTGATTTTTGTATATTATTTTGGACACAAACACTCTATCTGTATACATGCAATTTTATGATGATCATATATACAAATGATACTTCCATTAATTTTGACGTTTTTTAATTTGACAAATGATTTATATGCTAGTCGAATGCTTGATTAGTAATAGAATCTACTAAGGAATTTTCTAATCGTGGAATGTGAACAAATGTGTATAAAAAATGATCGTTGCAACAATCGTACTCTCAGAAATTAGCAATACAAATAGGGATCTCGTACCCGATAAATGCTATTTAGCTGAGATACCTCCAATTATGAGTCTAAATAAACCACTAACAAATCAATATCAAGAGATGTCGCTTCAGATAGAAAATTAATAATGGCTGTATATTCGGAAATATTATTTGAAGCAGGACTGATACATACTCCTCTCGAAACCATCAACTGGCCAGATGGATAATAAATCACCCAAGCTGCGGAAGTAAGGTTTCGGGTATGCCTACTCGCACCATCGAAGAATCCTAAATATATTGAATCATCCATCAATACTTGCCAAAGCATATAAAAAATATTGACATCACTAAAACAAACGTATAATATGTACAAACATATAATATATACAATTAAGTGCTAAGTCGAAGCCTAATTAAAGTACTTCTTAAGGTAGAGCCCATTTCTGGGCTCCGCCAACTTGTTTCCTTCAAATTCAATTAATTCATAAGCTCCCTTTTTCAAAACTCGCTTGAAAATAAAGGGACTGTACCACATAGACTTAAAATTTCCTATCTTCAAGGCATCTTTCTCTTCATCATAGACTAGGATGAGGTCATCTTCAAAAAAAATTCTAGGACGGACATCTTTATCGTATTGATCTTTTACCCTCTTTTTTATGGGCTTCATTTATTATGGCGGCAACTCGACGTTGCTCATAACGATGCTTCAAATGAACGAGGCGCTCCTCGAGACTAGAAGTCTCTGGAAGAAGTTCAATAGCTAGTTTAAGGGAAGGAATGTCACATTCAACTGGAAAGATAGATTCCAACCCGTAAACCAGTTGAAAATGAGTAAAGTTAGTGGAAGACTTAACTGACGTTTGGTATGCCCAACGTTCTGGATACAACATGATGTGCCAATAAGATCTGGCTTTGTTAATCGTCCTTTGTAAGATGATTTTAAGTTATTTGTTCATGGCTTCAACCTGCCCATTGGACTGAGGATAATATGGAGATGAATGCTCTTGCCAGAAACCCAACTTGAGAGCCAATTCAGACATCAGTTAATTTTGGAAATGACTGCCATGATCAGTGACAATATTTTAAGGGATACCAAATCGAAAATAACTTGATTGAACAAAAACAAGGTTTTTGTTTCACTTTCATTCTTAAAAGTAGGCATGGCCTCAGCCCACTTCTTAAAGTAGTCTACAACAACAATGATGTACTTGTGATTTCCTGCCGAAGGTGGATTACAAGTAGTAAAATCAATGCACCACTTCGTGAAAGGACTGATGGTGATAACAGGGAAAACCGGAGCTGGATGTGCGCGTATTTTTTGAGTATATACCTGACAAGGAGAGAATCTTTTGACCACTTCAATATAATCTTTGAAAATCGAAGGCCAAAAGTAGCCTGCTCACAAAACTTTTTGGGCTGTTGTAAGCCCAGATAGATGAGTGCCACAAGCTCCACTGTGGCAATCATTAAGAATTGACTCAACTTCTTCCAAGTTTAAATAACTCATAAGGATTGAATAAATCCTGCAACAATATAATGTGTCACCTATAATAACATAATTCAAACCGAGGTGACGCAACTTTCTATGCTCATCTTTGGAAAAAGAGGGTGGAAACTTCGAAGTCTGGAGATATATAATGATATCCCCATACCAAGGATCTTGTGAAGAAAAAAGAAATAAATGTTCATCACGAAAAATTTTCTCGTGAATAATTTCTTCCTCACAAGGCAACTTTGATATCAACTCTGCAAATACTAAATATTTCTTAGATTTAGCCGACATGAATTTGAGATCGAATTATTGAAAAATGACAATCCATTTATTATATTTGTCCTCATTGACTCGCCAACTGAGAACAAACTGAAATGGATTGACCTTTGCTAAGACGAATGTTTTTCGAAGCAGAATGTAATGTCGAAGCCGGTGGACAACAAAGACAGCTGCCAAAGCTAATTTCTCAATGGGAGAATAGTGCAATTCAGGACCTACCAAGTCTCGACTTAGATAGTAGATTACATGTTCACACAAGGGATCATCTTCCTGAACCAGAACCATACCAGTGGTTGATTCTTCTGTAGTGAGATATTCTTTGATAACTCTTTCAGTCTCAACTACAACCCCTTTCTTAAGCAAACACATAAATCCTTTTGCGATCTCGGCATAATTGGCCATAAATCTCCTTAAGAAATTTTCTTTTCCTTAGAGACTTTGAATTTGACATATGGAAGACAGGGGAAAAAACTGAAGTATTGCCTCAACCTTGAAGGGATCAACATGAATCCCATTTGTTGACATGATGAATCCTAACAACAGACCAGATGTGACTGTGAAAATGCACTTATTCGGATTCAATCGGATTTTATAAAAACGTCACCGGTCAAATACTAACTGAAGATGTTTAGGATGATCAATTCTCTTTCGAGAACTAGCAGCTAAATCATCCAGATATGCTTCGATAACGTGCTTGATGTCGTGAAAAGCATAAGACATGGCCCACTGAAAAGTGGCTCCAAAATTTTTGAGGCTAAAAGGCATCTTTTTGTACGCAAACATACCCCAAGGACAAATAAAGGTTTTCTTGTGCTTATCTTCTTGATAGATAGTAATTTGATGGTTACCAAAGAATCCATCCATGAATGAAAAATTTTCATTACCCGCACATTCATCAATAATTTGATCAATAAAGGGCGTGGGGTATTGTCTTTCAGACAAGCCTTATTTAGGTCCCTAAAGTCAATGCATACTCAAATCGTTCCTTAATTTTTGTCTATGGAGACTAGATTAGAGACCCACTCAGTTAGAGGAACGAGGTATACGAAACCCTCCTTTAGCGGCTTTTTGACTTCAGCTTTGATAGCCGCTGCTTTTCTTGGATTAACGAGTCAAATCTTTTGGAAAATAGGTTTAGCATTTTCTTATGTCTTGATCTCATGCTGGACTATAGATGGATCTATTCCAGGAATTTCCTCATAAGACCAAGCGAACACATCAAGAAACTCTTTGAAGAGATCGATATAAGTTTGAATTTCTTCAGGGGAACAATCATCTCCAATGAAGACATTTTCAAATATGTTTTGATTCCTAGAGATGTTCACCGGTATAGTTTGTGAGATAACAAACATGTTACCTTCGATAGAAAACTATGCTGGGGCCAAAGGGTTTAAAACTGTATGAACATCACTAGTAAAAGGACTGGACAAACCTGACTCATTTTCTTGCAAATGAGGGAGGAAATGAATGATGATGTAGATCATCACATGGTCTATCAACACCCATCATTTCTTCCTCAGATGTTAATACTATATCTAAGCAATCTTGAGCTGAAGTTGAATCAAGGGTCCAATCCGAAGCCACATCTCCATCTAACTCCTTTGGTGAGAAAGGAGTAGGATGGGAGTCTGCATATTTAACAATAAACTGATAAGAAACTTCTGCTACAGACATAGGACATGTCATTTCACCTACCTACCCTCTATCTAATGTGGTGGTATATGAGGTAAAAGCCAAGGGTGCGAAAAATAATGAGTTTGAAAGAACTCTCTTTGGGAAGGTCCTTTGGAGGATGAAATAGCATTGATTCTAGTTGTAGGAGCAGGAAGATCAAAAATACCCATTAAAGCAGAGTACATCCCAACTCATAAATTCTCTATAGGTTTCCTAGGATTGTCCACTGATGGAATAATAGACTCAGAAGATGCGTGGGAGTCACCCGGAGAATAATCCATTTGATCAACTTTTACAATCCCCACCTCATGAGGAAAACAAAGGATGCTAAATAATGATGAAACTATGGCATCCATCTCGTAAATTCAATTCCTACCTAAGAGGAGGTTGTAATCCAGATTCACATTGACTATTTTTACCTCAAGATTTACCACCTTTCCCCCAACATAGATGGGAAAGGCTGGAATAATCCTGTGGGGCCTATGAGAATGCCCATCAAATTCCGTCAATAGATTCTTTGAAGGAACAACTTGAGGCGATTCAATGGCCTTCCAACATGACATGGACATCACACATGTGGAAACTCCCTCATCAATAACAATTTGAAAGATGTTGGTCTTTTGATATGTAGACTTTATTTGGAAAGCCATATGATGGGGGAGTCTCCTTTTGACGTTTGACAATTCAAAAGTAAGCACAAGAGAATTTTTTAGATCTACTACTCTAATTGCCGAGAGTAATGCACTCCTGTGAGCATAAGGACATAGCATAAGGACTCTGAGCCAGATCTTCTACAATTGAGTAGTTCTAGGTTGCCCTAACATTAGGGTTAAAGGTCGAGCGCTTTGCGGAGCCTTTCGGTATCCGGGGTATAGACTCAATAGAGGTCCTCTCAATATGGAGTGGCTCTGACCATCGGAAGCAGACTTAGTCTTAGATGATTCTGATTCACCATAATCACATGATCGCGTGTCAACATCGATATGTGAACTCATCATATAGACATTTGATGAATTATCCCCTTCCTGATTGCCCCCAGCAGGGGTACCAGTACTAGAGTTCGCGCTAGCAAGTAATTGCTACCGTTGCAGAAAAGGGTTAGTGAGGACAACCTAGGAGCTAGAAGACCCCTGCTGCACTAATAAGCACTGAGCGTCTTGGATCTTAGGGCAGAGATGAGTCAAATAATCTTCATTGCATAATTTGCATGGAAATTTTACTTTCTTCTTGGATATGGTTGCAATATTCATGTCTGACTTTTGGATATTTGTGTAGCTATTTTTTATTCTTAAGCTTTGCAAGAAAACCATCCAAAAATAAAATATTTGAAAATAAGCTATACTAAAGTAAATAACATATCTACCATTAATTACTTCAGAGCATAATTTAGGCAAGTCTTTGCACATACTGGATAGTTGTAAGAAGTAAAAACTATACTTACTATACTTACCAAGATTTATTAAGTTCTTCTACTCTAGCAAGTAATTTACTTATCCACTTCACATCTCAATTTATTAGTTACTAACAAACAAATACTATATGATGATGTTTCTATCAGTCATTATTAATTTAGCATTGACCAATGTAACTTTTAATTATTTATGCAATATTTCTCAAACCATAATTTCTAACTTGAATTAGAAAGGCAAAACTTCCCTAGAAAACAAAATTACAATATAGTAAATTGAATTTTATTAATTTTATTACTTTTAACTTTTATTATTAATTGAGCTTAGATTTAAATGTTTACACTATAACATCTTATTTTTATTAATTGTAAATTTAATCTAAATATTAAATATTTAGGTTAAACATTTAAATCTAATTTCTACCCAATAAAAACAAAATAAGAACCTACATAATTACACAAAAATAATAATAAAAAAAATAAAGTAAAAATAAGAAGAAAAAAAATATGAAACCAAATAGTTAAAACGACGTGGAATATGCATAAGTTTCGAGCATATTAGTACATCACATCTACATATATCAGAGCATTAGTGTTTGGAGGTGGCAACAGTGGGACTAGGCGATCAAAATATATATGCTGAGAGTTGTGATACCATTGGTCAATGTATATTATGCTATATTAGAAGGCTTGCAAGTTTAATCTTTAGTCATCTTTACTCCTATGGAGTTGTCTTTCTTCTTCTTCTTTTCGGTCATATGGTTTAGCAATTAGAACTCAATGTATTGTGATGAAAGTTGATTAGTGTGTCATGTTGGCATAGGTGTCATCTTATTCCTCTCTTATATCCACACAAACGGAGCATGTATCCACACAAAGCAACTTAAATTTATAATCCAAATATGGTAAGTGTGGAACATAGCTTTTATGTAAAGCAAGAACATTTATAAAAATTGATGTAATTTAATAAAGTTTTTACTTCAAACATTTTATTCCTGGTATTTTTTCACTATAACTCTTCTTAATTATCTATAACTCTTCTTAATTATCTAGGTATTGGGTCCAAAATTTTATAAATTTTTATTGGAGATGGGAATGGAGAGACTTTGTATCAGATCTTTTTAGTGGGATTTGTTGGTATGATCATTTCAACCACTTTAAGGTAAAATTGAGTAATTTTTTAGGATTTTATAACATAAACATATAATTATTGAGTAGTTCTTTCTTTCAAACCAACTTTTTTTTAAAGATATTCAATTGAAGATTTTTTTTTTTTTTATTATTCATGAAGTCAAGCCATTGACAAAGGTTAGAAAACTATTAATCCTCCTTTAAGATGTTGGCACCTTACATCTCTTTCAACTACTAGAAATGCCTCAAATAAGTTTATTACAATCCTTGGTTATATAAACAAACAAGATGTCAAGCACCACGTGTGCCATAGTCAAGAATTGTGGAGATTTGAGTAAAGGGTTTCTCCACAAAAGTATTTAGTATAATAAAAACTATAGTTGGGCATAAACATTGGAATTTGAAAACATCATTTTCCACTGCAAAATATGTTTTGAGCATAGGTGATCTATAAAATGAGGGGAAAATATGTTTTGAGCATAGGTGATCTATAAAATATTGTGGATATCCTGTTAGAATAATTTATCACAACAAATTTTATAACATTTTGAAATTTTAGATTATGCAAATTAGTCTTTGTTAGATCCCAAATTAATTAATTACTAGCTTTTCTTGAATTTATGAAATAACTTAAATATAAAAATGAAAGAACAGGAATATGTACATAGCATCCATATAAATGAGCACAAGATTCCTCTTGGGAAACCCAATACAAAAGAAAACCTAGCTAGAAGTTAAGGCCAATGCTCTTGTCATACAAATGAATGATAATTCATTATGGAGTTACCTTTTGACATTGCGGCGCATAAATGAACAAAAGATTCCTCTTTAGAAACCTAATACAAGAGAAAACCTAGCTAGAAGTTAAGGCTAGTGCTCTTGTCATACAAATGAATGATAATTCATTATGGAGTTACCTTTTGACATTGCGGCACATAAATGAACACAATATTCCTCTTGGGAAACCCAATACAAGAGAAAACCTAGCTAGAAGATGAAGCCAATGCTCTTGTCATACAAATGAATGATAATTCATTATGGAGTTACCTTTTGACACTATTGCATGAACGACTAATACAAAATCATGTTCTTTTTCTATCATGATCTCAAAATACCACTCCTACATGTTTTTTTGATTAATTATGGAACAAGTACAATGTTAAAGAATGGAACCCCTCCTCCTGGCTTCTCAATATTTAACATAGTTCAATAGTCATTTAGGATTAGGGTTTTGAATTCCCCAACCTTCAATTAGCGATAAGGTTTTGGTCAACTTTCTAGAATATTCTTGAAAGTCCACAAATGACTAGCCCCATGTGTGTGAGTAATTACAATGGTGGTCAATAAGGCAGGTCATCTTGCAAGACTCATAACTTTCACATATAATCTTTGATTGAGGTGATTTTTACATTGTTAAAAAGGTGTCAGTGTGTAGAATATTTCATCTTCACGCAAATATTCTTATCATGAGTTACTTTCCACTATTATTTATGTAGGAGTAAAAATGTAAATGTGTATACATCTCAACTCTTAGCTCTCTCCAAATCAAGGCTAATAATTTATAATTGATCAAAGCAAGTTATAATTTTTAATTAATTATTTCTATACCATAACTTCTAACTTGAATGGCAAGCACTAAGTTGTCCTAAAACACTTGTTTTAAGTGAATTGTTAATTTTGCATTCAATACATTTACATATGATGAAAAATTTAACCACAATAACCTCTTCCTGTTCGGTGTTCACTTCCCCTACTTGAGGGGTATGCTAGTTACGATTAGACACCGCTAGAAGTGGAGGGAATAAAAAACCTTGCGAGTGTTCTTTGAAGGGCTCAATTTTTTTTTTGAGACTTGCCACGAATATATAACAATACATACCTAATATTAAATTGATGAAAAATAGCGTTTAACTTATTCCTAATATTAAATTGAAGCAAAACAATGTTTAACCCTCAAAGAATCTATGTGTTTCCCTCAATGATTTTTAATTATAATAATCATAAGTGTATGTTCTCAAAGTAATTCATAGAAGGTAAAGTATGCAATCTCATATACAAACCTTTGTGATTTGGAGGGCTAAAAAAACCTTGAGACTTGTGACTCATCTGTAACAATGCATACCTAATATTAAATTTTTCTTTGGAGGGCTCAAAGAAACCTCAAGATTTGCGACTGATTTATAATAATGCATACCTAATATTAAATTGAAGCAAAATAGTGTTTAACCCTCAAAGAGTTTATGTGTTTCCTTGAATGATTTTTAATTATAGCAAGGGATAAATAGTAGCTAATACTTGCAGCTTAGCTTAAATATAAATTGATTGAACTAAAAAATAATAAAGGTAGATTTCATCACAAAAATAAAACAACTAATAAAATATTGTATTGTTGAATGTCATCACCAAAAATGAAGAAATATGATTAACTATTATAGTTTATATATATATGTGTGTGTGTGTGTGTGTTATTTCTTATTAATACATATATAAAATGTTGATCATGGTATAGCTTTAAGGCACATCATTGAAAAAGTTTGGGAGAAAAATGAAGAAGTATTTTGTTGCTTTGTTTATTTTGGAAAAGCGTTTGATGTGGTTCCTAGGGGTAAGCTTTGGCACCGAATGGAGGAACTTGGGGTTTCTAAACATTTGAGAGCCCCTATGCATAAGATGTATGAAGAGGTGAACATCAAAATTAGAACTTCAACAGAAATTTCTGAATGTTTTAGAAGCGATATCGGGGTCAAGCAAGGCTGTCGAGTGTCTCCTACCCATTTTTTTTTATATATCGAAAAGCTTGAGGAGTGGTTAAATTCGCAAGGAGGTGATGATATCTATTTGGGAAAGTTTGTTATAAGGCTTCTTTTGCATGCAGATGACCTTATTCTAATTGCTAAATTGACTCTTGGTTTGGAAGAGCACTTACTATACCTTGAGCATTTTCGTAAAAGTGTGGGGATGCAAGTCAATATCAGCAAAACGAAAGTAGTGGTTTTCTCTAAAAAAATAAAACATAACCAACATAAGTTCTACTTTGAAGGCAACATTCTGGAAGAAGTTGCGGATTACAAATGCCTCGTAATTGACTTCAACAAAAATCTAAGTTGTGATGGTTGTAGAAAGAAAAGAACTTTGGGGGGTTGGAAAGCATTTTATGCTTTTCAAAATAGGTGTAGAGAGGCATAGTTATGGGACTCGAAAACCACTCAAACTCTTTTTGGGCTTCTATTCCGATGATTCTCTATGGTTGTGAACTATGGACCAGGAGTACATCTGACATGTAGTGGAGACAAATTGAGAAAATTTAGAAGCGTTTGATTACAAACAAATTCAAGATTATAAGTGTAGTTCCTTATGCTATCTTGTTAAGTGAAACATGCATTGCTCCTATTGAAGCAATTGCTATGGTGCAAGCCATAGGGTATTAAAAAAAAAAATGAGCAAATGGAAAAGAGTAGATGGCCTACGGTTGTCTTTAATGAAAGATTGTGCAATGAAAAAAAAATTGGATGCAGCAAAATAACAAATGGTTTAGTAAATGGGGTATTTGCTTGAACAGGTGTCCCATAACCAACACAGAGATAAAATCTTTTGTTATGGGTAAGTTCCACAAGTGAACTTGGGATAAGGAGCTAGGAAGAAAGAAAAGGTACTATATTGAAGTGTTTAATCCCACTCATAATCATCAACCAAAAGCATACATGTAGGTCAATATCTCTTGGAGAGCCAAAATTCTTATTGCTTAGTTAAGGATTAATTCTCATCTACTCCATTGTGAAACACGGTGTTGGAAAAGGCCAAAAGAAGTGTGGGAAGAAAGAGTATGCATTTTTTGTTCTTTCGGAAAAGTGGAAACAGAAAAGCATTTCATTTTAGAATGTGAGGACTTCAAAGACAATAGGGAAAGTTATGCAGATATGATGGCAACTAGCTCTTGGGATAATCTATTTAGCGAGGGGTTTGTTGAGAAGCTAAGAGCATTTATTGTGAAACTTCACAGAAAAAAGGGTTGAATACATCAAGCAGATTAAGAAACAATTTGTCCCATATGCTATCTTCAACTTGGTTAATGTTAAAATAATTTCGTTTTTTTGCTTTATTTCTATCATTTTTATAATTAAATTTATTAAAATATATTTATAATACAATAATAAGTCATCTTAAATTGAAAATATGAAATATATATATATATAAATGGAAAATATTTAAAAAAAGAAAAAAATTAATAATAAAAAAACTTAAAACTAAAAACAAAAAATTAATAACTAATAAAAATAAAAATTACTAAAAATAACTAATTACTTTAAAAATAAATAAATTTAAATAATAATAAAAAATAACCATTATTTTTTTTATCAAAATAAATAAAACCCAGCCTAAATATAATAATCATAAGCCTATGTTATCAAAATAATTCAAAGCAAGCAATTCAACGGATTAGTGCATTATTGTTTTCCCTCTCTCAGCGGTGGGTGAGTCTTGTAGACTAGTTTGAGAAATTCAACGGATTAGTGGATTATTGTTTTCCCTCTCTCAGCGGTGGGTGAGGCTTGTAGACTAGTTTGAGAAATGATAGATGATGCACTCCATCTTTTATTGGAAAACCTAACCACGTGACTTTTATTACGTTCACTGATCACACTGAGCATTAACCCGTTGTCGTTGCCCAACGATGTCAGAGAAAACCTAAAGCTGTTCATTCTCAGAGAAAACGTTGTGAGTTTTAGGACGCCATTAAAAAGAGAAAAAATTAAACGGAACGTTCAACACTGTGTTACAAAATTAACACTGATAAAGAGAGAATTCACTCAGAGGGGGGCTCAGGAAGCCGGATTCGTTCACAATTTTCTTCCAGCATTTGGAATTCTGATGACATCCATTCCCACCGAAGCTTCCATGGAGGGGACAAAATTGGTTATCACATTGTTTGGATTACTTTATGCCACAAATGGGTGAGAATGCGAACACAAGGCATGCATTTTAGTACCCAAGCCACTGCAGTGTGAAAATGAGAATGAACGTTTTCTATTTAGCATTAATTGTTTTCAACGTTTAGTTAGTTGTTAATTATTTTAATTTTTTATTAAAAAAATATTATATATATAGAATTACGTGAATAAATAAGTACTATCTACCTATTTCATTTAGGTTTTATTGGTTTTTTTCTAATTGCTAGCTATAATAATAATTATAATATAATAATGACTTATTGTAATGATAATATTTTTGTTAAAAATTATCTAAAATATTTTATATTTCATATATAAAGTACAAATAGGCTGAATATATTACTTAAGAAAATAATAAATATTTATGTAATTATTAAATATATTTTTTTATTTATGTTTTGTTTTTGTTACTGTGAATTGATAAATATTTTAATTCATCCTTAATTTTTTTTTTTATTGATTTTTTATTTATTTTTGAAAATCAATTAGCTACTAAGTGGCACAGATTTGAATAAATTTTTGTGGGTACCAACTATTAAAAAAGTGTTCACAGTTACATTTTTACCCTTATTAGGTTTGCACATTTACATTTTTACTCTACTTTATTAAAGTGTTAAAGAAAACTTAAATAATGGTGGAGTGTATTTGTTTTCTTTTTGTTCCTATCCATTTTTTGTGCAAAAACTATGGTGGGTAGTAATTGAAGGTAAAATAGGTTATTTACGTGAATGAGTATGAGTTAGAAGGCGGAACTTGGGTAATGGCTGAAAATAACCAACCTACCAATGGGCCATAAATGCACCAGGGTTGTATATGTCCACCATTGAATTTTGAGAAACTAGTGATCCAACAACGCACATATACAACCCATGCATTTATGGCCATGGTTAAGCTGGTTATTTGTTTCCCTGAGTATCTACTAAAGGAGATCTAAAGTGGCTACATGTTACAAATTAAACCTCCACTTATTCTATGAATAATTACATATTCCAAGCTTTACAAAATATACTTTCAATTCTTAATCTTGGTTACAATTTTTTTAATTTAAACATAATTTAAATATAAAGTTTAAATATGCAAAAAATTAATGGTGTAAAATTCATTAATTAATAAAATAGAAACAGGTTGACATCTTTAAATTTATATTGTCCAATCAAAATTTATAATTAATAAATTACAATAAAAACATTTATAACTTAAATATAATTCTTTTTATTTTATCTTTTCTAAATTTTCTTTTATTAAAGGAAAACAAGATTGTAAAAAATTGGCAATGTTAAAAAAAGAAATGAATCGATAAGACTGAGAAAAATGATATAATTAGACGCACATAAATGTCACAGAAAACCTGACATGAATTCAAAGCATACCTTACAAACTTTCCCTGTTCAATTAGTTGCATACGTCACAAACTTTCCCTGTTTGATTAGTTGCAGACCCACCTCAACATTTCAGGGATTCGGAAGCATGTTTTTCCAGCTTTCTAGAAGTTTGAATCATTTGTTCCTTCATAAATGGCATTTGCCTCATCAAATCTCGGTCATTTTTCCTGCTACCCATCTTTTCTTTTGCTTAAGATGCCGTTGCTGCCGCATTACCCATTCTATTACATCTAAAAGATGCCTCCCTTTCATCTCGGACATCCTCGTTTTAAGTTAATATTGGTAAATAATAAAAGTAACTATGAACAAAGACTTTATTTGAAAAGTATATAACTCTGTTGTTAATTAAAAATTGTGTTAATAATATTTGATTTGAGCATATGAGTAATCATGATTAATAACTGTGGAAGCAGTTAAAAATGAAACCCTAACTACCTTCAGGAGGTAGTTGAGTTCCCAGAGGAAAAAGGGGAAAGATTGCCAAGTCTCGTAAGGATCAGATGGCAGAGAAGAAAATCATGCTATGTCTGGTTATGATCAGATGGCATAGAAAAGAGGAAAAGATTTTTTCTGTATGCGCTATGTCTGGTTAGGACCAGATAGCGAGATCTGGCAAAAGCCAGAGGAACTGCAGTCAAGAGGGTCTGCAAGTGCTTGGGGGTGGAAGGTCGTGAAGAATCTTCCTACGGACGGGTGGATTGACAAGCATTCATACAGGTTTGCGATAAACAGGTATGATTTATTAAGTTATTTAACTGAGAAATGACTTTGATTATCGGTGGTGAGTAAATAACACCGAGAGAAGCACTCTGTTTATATTCTTAAAATATTCTCTTGTGCTCGGCATAGACAGTATTTTTAATTCCATTTAAGAATGTAAACATTGTATATATATTCAAAGCAGAAAACTGGTACTACAGTCAGTCAAACCAGTAGAGAACAGATAAGAACTAGTATTCCTACTTTGTAATTTCTGATGCGCATGATACATATTTATATGTATATAGAACAAGATTACGAATGAACAGTAACCGTATAGACAAGTTACTCCTGGACTGAGGTTACAATGAACAGTGGAAAGCTTAACTATTAAACAGGCCAGAATGGCCGAATGTTCGACAAAACCCTGAAGCGATAACAGTAAGAATACAACTATCGGGAAATCTTGTTCAAGCATTTATAAATATAACGCATAGACACGAGATTCTTGTTCATATAATAAATAAAAGAACAACATATTACGCATGCCTATATAAAGATGCAAGTCTCAGGGTGCTACTGCCGCAGGGCATAAGTTTACGCTTAGCCAGCAGGCACCCTGGCCGGAACCAAAACCAAGATTTACCCTCTGCATATAAATGATATAGCTGACCAGAAATCGAGTGCGACTAGTATAACGAATAAATTCGGTTAAAGACTGTGGACATAGTAATGTATACCAAGAAGCAATGTTAATGCAGAGCTTAAACTATATCAAATGCCTGCAATGCAATAAATATGCTTATCGCTGAAAAACAATGGAATATATACCGAGAACAGTGTAACGCCGAATCTTAACTAAAACAAATGCCTGTAATACATAAACAAGCTTGTAGCCGAAAATAATCCAACGAATAACATTATAAAAGCCATAACTGTATTTCGACTAGAAGTTATGCCATAAGCCGACAATTGATAGATTATAAACTGTACATAGATACATTTAATCAGTGAACCGTGCTTAGACGGAGACCGCCAGAATCTGAGCCTTTAAACAAAAGATTAAGCACAATAATCAAACAGACTAGGGAAATGAACCATGCAGTTTCGCAGTAAGGAAACCCTGGTCGCATGGCGGAAGAGAGTATATGGAAACAAGGAACCTCGGCATCCCTGTTCAGTGGAACAGAGGTTTAGCCACTGACCCGTGAGGGAAAGCGAAACCAGAACCTATGAAAGAGGAACCACTCATACCTGTGGTAGGGCGGCCGAGGGCGAGAGAGCTAGACTTTCTCCCCAACGCCGTCTGGTCGCCGAAGCTTTCCCTGAAACAATGAAACAGATAAGCTGAGAACCTTATCAAAATGTCTGAGAACGAAAGCAATAAAATTGAAACAACAGCGGAAATGCTTTTCGAGAGCTTACTTAACCTGAACAGAAAGGAGAGCTGCAGTATATCATCGTGCTTTGGCGGAGCATGAAACCCCGGTGCGGTTGAGAGCCATATAAGTCTACGGCCGAACACAGTCGAGCCGAGGACTTCGGCAGTAAACACTCAATCCAGAATGAAAACAATAACCAAGTCGAACATAAAATGAACCTTAAATATTCAATGCATGACCCTGCCTCGTGGCATAGTCTCAGCCCTCGATCTGAATGAGGTTGCCACCACCGTCTGATCGGTGAGAAGGATCCGGAAGGATTTGAGCGCGAAATGGTAAGACCGAGGAGCTGGCCTCGTAACACTTGGAGTCTAGAATCATGCCACCGCACATGGCAGGACGAAGGTGAGCCGTTGATCGTGCCAGGTGGATGACCTATAGCGAGCAAGTGCTGTAAACGACAGTACATCACTGTACCCATATTTCAAAAGGGCAACTTAGTCCAATCTCTGTGTTAAAAGCCATAAAGTTCGCAATTAAGGAGGTGCCAGTCCATAGTACCCGGGAATTACCGTGGCAGCGAATCCCATGACCGCCACATTTTGAAAACAATATAAGAATACCCTTTTTGATAAATAGATATGGAAGTCGATTATCTATGTTTACATGTAACCCGAATATGATTAATATAGTGAGTCAAATGAGTTACTGACTGTGATGATTATGATATGCGTGTTGTACATTAAAATATGAATATGTCAAAGCCGAAAGTTTTATATGCATGTTGTAATATTATTACATAAACATATAGGTCAATTGCTTGGATAATTCCAGTACACGTGGTTTATACGCTTGTTATAATATAAGCTGGTAAATGTGGATTTATACATATACAAAAAAAATTTACCTCTGTGTTAGAGCGTGACAATTTGGTATCAAAGCCCAGGTTTACAACTCTGTGACCTTTGGGAGAATTTTGACTTATGCAGCAAAATAAACATACAGTGTCATGACAGAAGCTGAGAGTGTGCTGAAAATAAATTATATCTGTTTAATGAGTTATCCTTAAACAGGTAGCAGCAGAATGAGGAGAGCAAATAGCGCTCCCTATGGAAATTTGGATCAACCTGATAACGGGAGGCAACCTCAGGGAAATCCTGAGATTTGGGTGCAACTGGGAGCAGAAGGCCGCAATGCTGATTCGACGCTCATGAGAACAGTTCAGGAACTAAAGGACGAAATGGCCCGGTTGCGTGCAGATAATGCAAGACTAAACGTAGAACAAGAAAGGATTTTGAAAAGCTTATCTGATAAACAACATCAACAACGGTCACATCCGAGGCCTGAACAAGCACCAGTAACAGATGAACAGAGCTATCACACTGAACAGGAGGAAGCAGAGGACAGAGGGGAGACGCGAGGAGAGAAGTCTGTTAATGCTTTTGAATATCAAACTCCAAAAAGATCGCGGATGGAACTTCAAGGAGAGTTTCGAAAGATTAAACCACCTCATTTCGATGGGGAGTCAGAAGAAGCTGCATAGGCATGGCTAATTAATATGAATAAATATTTTCAAGTATACGAGTATGATCATCATCTTAAAGCCAGGCTGGCTATATTTCAGTTACAGGCCAAAGCCACACTATGGTGGGAGGAGGTCAAGATGGTGAGGGGAGTAAGTGAGCAGGATGTGACCTGGGAAGTTTTTCAGAAGTATTTCAAGGAGAAGTACCTGACAGAACGTTTTTACGATGAAAAAGCGCGGGAATTTCATGATCTGCGACTTGGACAGCAGACCATTGACGAGTTTGTAACAAAATTCACATCCCTGCTCCGTTATGTGCCATATATTCGTGAAGAAAAAGCTAAAGTACAAAGGTTTGTTAGTAGCCTACCTTTGGCCATGCGGGAAAGGATAGAGTTTGATAATCCGAAGACGATGGATGAAGCAATTCGGAAGGCAAGACTTTGCTATCAGCAAAACAAACAAAAAGGAGAAAGTTCTGGGAAGCGTTGGACAGATAAGAGGGGCAGCGGAATGCCTGTGGGAATTAAGGGGACTCGCAGCAGTTTTCAAAAAGGATTTCCGAAAGTGGCCAATACTAGAAATCCAGTTAAAAATCAGAACAGATTCAAACATCCTACTGAATCTAAATATAATGAACAGCAAGTTAGATTGGATAATGAAGGCTCGGCTAGGCCACCCGTTCAGTGCTGGGGTTGTGGTGGACCCCATTACATTAAAAATTGCCCTCATCGGAAGGAAAGCGATCAGTTGTCCCAGATCTATGAAGCTTCTACAGTAGGAGATGTGGCCCGATCTATGCCCAGAATAAATGCAGCACTGGAAGATCGACAAGCTGATTACCAGCCAACAATGATAGAGTTTGAAGGTAAGATCTTTGATCGAACTGTTTCTATTTTAGTAGATCCAGGAGCTACTTTAAGCTATGTAAGTCCCAAAGTTGTGGAACGCTGTGGTTTGCAAACTATTAAATTTAAAAGCCCTTGGCTAGTACAGCTGGCCACTGGGGCCAAAAGACGAGTACTGACTAAGGTCAGCAACTGTCCGTTAAGGATAGCTAGCCAAACGATAACAACTGAATTAAACGTACTCCCTCTTGGGTACTATGATGTGCTGATAGGAATGGACTGGTTGGAACATCGATGGTCTGTAATTAATTGCAAAACGAAAACAGTCTCTTACCGAGATGAGCTGGGGTTGGGAAAGGAGATTCAGGGCATCCAGAAACCAGTGCAGATCCGACCAATCACAGCCTCACTGTTGGTTAAGTGTGTCCGGAAGAAATGCCAGATTTATGCAGTACAAGTAGGGTACGCAGATTCTGGGGATAAGGTTGCAACTGTTGAAAATATACCGGTAGTACAAGATTTTGCAGACGTATTTCCTGAAGAAATTCCAGGGCTGCCGCCCAAAAGAGATTTAGACTTCACCCTTGAGTTGGTACCCGGAGCAGCCCCAGTATCCCGAGCACCCTATCGGATGAGTGTGCCGGAGCTAACTGAGTTAAAAATGCAACTGCAAGAGCTGTTGGACAAAAAGTATATCCGTCCTAGTGTATCTCTTTGGGGAGCTCCTGTGCTATTTGTGAGGAAAAAATATGGAACTCTGCGTATGTGCATAGACTATAGACAGCTGAACAAACTGACAGTTAAAAACAAATATCCATTACCCCGCATTGATGAGTTGTTTGATCAGGCGAAGGGGGCGACAATCTTCTCAAAGATCGATTTAAAATCGGGTTACCATCAAATCAGAATCAAAGATGAGGACATCGCCAAGACAACCTTTCGTACTCGTTACGGACACTACGAGTTTGTGGTGCTGCCTTTTGGATTAACTAATGCACCTGCAACATTTATGTGCTTGATGAACAGTGTATTTCATCAATACTTAGACAACTTTGTATTGATTTTCATTGATGATATACTTATATACTCCTGGAATATCCAGGAGCATAAGGAGCATCTGAGGATAGTGTTACAGACATTGCGGGAGCATCAGTTATATGGTAAATTCAGCAAATGTGATTTTTATAAAGAACAGATCCAATATTTGGGCCACATTATTACGAAGGAAGGTATAGCCGTGGATCCTGAAAAGATCAAAACTATAATGGAATGGCCAACACCCAAAGATGTAGCAGATATTCGATCCTTCATGGGGCTGGCTGGATATTATCGGCGGTTTGTAGAAGGTTTTTCCAGAGTTTCCTACCCTATCACTTCCTTGCAAAAGAAGGGAAAAATATTTAAATGGACAGCAGACTGTCAACGGAGTTTTGAACAACTCAAACATCTACTTACCACCGCACCTGTATTGTGCGTGGCAGATCCCGAAAAGGAATATGTAGTTTGCACAAATGCAAGTAAGGAGGGTGTGGGTGGAGTACTAATGCAGGAAGGTAGAGTGATTGCTTATGAATCCAGAAAGTTAAAAGAACATGAGCAGAAATATTCTGCCTATGATCTGGAATTAACCGCAGTGATTCATGCATTAAAGATGTGGCGCCATTATTTAGTTGGGAGAAAATTTTTGCTGATGACGGATCACCATAGCTTGACTAGTTACTTTAGTCAACCGACTTTAAACGCAAGATGGGTGGACTTTTTGGTAAATTTCGATTTTGAAATTAAACACCTAAAGGGAAAAGAAAACAGAGTGGCTGATGCACTGAGCCGAAAAGTGCACTGCATTTATGAAATTGGTATTAGTCAAGGATGGTCCACCCTTGGCAAGGAGATTGATGAGGCTGCTGCACAAGATCAAATTTACTTGCAAAAGAAACAATTGGTGCAGAATTAAAATACCTGCTTAATACAACAAGGGTACACCTTGAATGCAGCCAGAATTTTGTGCTATCAGAAGAAGATTTATGTACCCAATCAGAGTGGCATTAAAGAAAAGATTCTGGATGAATATCATAAAAGTCCTTATGCAGGACATCTTGGGTATCAGAAATTAATCACCTCGCTAAGGAAGGAGTACTACTGGCCAGGCATGAAAAAGGATGTGATAGAATACCTGGCATGCTGCTTAGAGTGTCAACAAGTGAAGACTGAACATCAGCACCCTGCAGGGTTACTACAGCCATTACCCATACCAGAATGGAAATGGGAGACCATAACCATGGATTTCATTACAGGTTTGCCAAGATCCAAAAAGAATAATGATTCTATAATGGTGGTAGTAAATAAACTCAGCAAGTCAGCTCATTTCATACCGGTTCAATCCACTTATCATGCAGCTCAAATCGCAAACATTTTCATGCAAAATATATTTAAACTTCATGGGCTGCCAAAAACAATAATATCTGATCGTGATGTTAAATTTACCTCAGCTTTTTGGAGGACCTTATTTGAAGGTCTAGGAACTCAGTTGAACTTCAGCACCGCATATCATCCGCAAACTGACGGACAGACTGAGCGAGTGAATCAAGTGGTGGAAGACATGCTGAGGTCTTATGTGATGCAACAACCTACGCGATGGGAGGAGTATTTACACCTAGTGGAATTCGCCTATAACAATGGTTATCATGCATCCTTGAGGATGAGCCCATTCGAGGTGCTTTACGGCCGGAAGTGCCACACACCCCCAGTTGGGGTGGACCGGAGGACAAATTCTTGCTGGGTCCTGAGATGTTGGAGGAGATGGAAGTCATGGTGAAAAAGGTTCGAGCTAATCTAAATATGGCTCAGGACAGACAGAAGAATTTTGCAGATCGGAAGAGAACATTTAAAGAGTACCAAGTGGGTGAGCATGTGTACATCAGAATACGAGCTAGAAAAGGTACCCTCCAATGGAATGCTTGTGCCAAATTGGCACCACGTTTTTGTGGACCATTCCAAATTCTGGCACGAGTAGGGCCGGTAGCTTACCAGCTCGCCCTGCCCAGCCATATCCGGGTTCATAATGTCTTCCATGTATCAGTTTTAAAGAGATATGTCTATGACCCTAGGCATATAATAAGTTGGCAAGACATTCAGGTAAGGGAAGACTGTTAAATAAGATAAACTGAAAAAGAATGTTAATAAACAGCTAATCTGATTATTATGTGTTTCAGGTGGAACCGGAAGGAGAGTTCCTGGTCGAACCAGTGAACATATTAGATCGGAGAAGAGTCGAGCTGCGGAAAAAGGTCATCAGCCAGGTTAAAGTGCAGTGGCAGCACTTTGGGCCTGAAGAGGCCACCTGGGAGGATGAACAGATTATGAGGAATACTTATCCCAGATTGGTTTTAAATGAGTAGCAACATCGGGACGATGTAGACTTTCAGGGGGGGAGATGTGACATCCCTCATGTTAATTTAATATTGGTAAATAGTAAAAGTAACTATGAACAAAGACTTTATTTGAAAAGTATATAACTCTGTTGTTAATTAAAAATTGTGTTAATAATATTTGATTTGAGCATATGAGTAATCATGATTAATAACTGTGGAAGCAGTTAAAAATGAAACCCTAACTACCTTCAGGAGGTAGTTGAGTTCCCAGAGGAAAAAGGGGAAAGATTGCCAAGTCTGGTAAGGATCAGATGGTAGAGAAGAAAATCATGCTATGTCTGGTTATGATCAGATGGCATAGAAAAGAGGAAAAGATTTTTCCTGTATGCGCTATGTCTGGTTAGGACCAGATAGCGAGATCTGGCAAAAGCCAGAGGAACTGCAGTCAAGAGGGTTTGCAAGTGCTTGGGGGTGGAAGGTCGTGAAGAGTCTTCCTACGGACGAGTGGATTGACAAGCATTCATACAGGTTTGCAATAAACAGGTATGATTTATTAAGTTATTTAACTGAGAAATGACTTTGATTATCGGTGGTGAGTAAATAACACCGAGAGAAGCACTCTGTTTATATTCTTAAAATATTCTCTTGTGCTCGGCATAGACAGTATTTTTAATTCCATTTAAGAATGTAAACATTGTATATATATTCAAAGCAGAAAACTGGTACTACAGTCAGTCAAACCAGTAGAGAACAGATAAGAACTAGTATTCCTACTTTGTAATTTCTGATGCGCATGATACATATTTATATGTATATAGCACAAGATTACGAATGAACAGTAACCGTATAGACATGTTACTCCTGGACTGAGGTACCAATGAACAGTGGAAAGCTTAACTTTTAAACAGGCCAGAACGGCCGAATGTTCGACAAAACCCTGAAGCGATAACAGTAAGAATAAAACTATCGGGAAATCTTGTTCAAGCATTTATAAACATAACGCACCGACACGAGATTCCTGTTCATATAATAAATAAAAGAACAACATATTACGCATGCCTATATAAAGATGCAAGTCTTAGGGTGCTACTGCCGCAGGGCATAAGTTTACGCTTAGCCAGCAGGTACCCTGGCTGGAACCAAAACCAAGATTTACCCTCTGCATATAAATGATATAGCTGACCAGAAATCGAGTGCGACTAGTATAACAAATAAATTCGGTTAAAGACTGTGGACATAGTAATGTATACCAAGAAGCAATGTTAATGCAGAGCTTAAACTATATCAAATGCCTGCAATGCAATAAATATGCTTATCGCTGAAAAACAATGCAATATATACCGAGAACAGTGTAACGCCGAATCTTAACTAAATCAAATGCCTGTAATACATAAACAAGCTTGTAGCCGAAAATAATCCAACGAATAACATTATAAAAGCCATAACTGTATTTCGACTAGAAGTTATGCCGTAAGCCGGCAATTGATAGATTATAAACTGTACATAGATACATTTAATCAGTGAACCGTGCTTAGACGGAGACCGCCAGAATCTGAGCCTTTAAACAAAAGATTAAGCACAATAATCAAACAGACTAGGGAAATGAACCATGCAGTTTCGCAGTAAGGAAACCCTGGTCGCATGGCGGAAGAGAGTATATGGAAACAAGGAACCTCGGCATCCCTGTTCAGTGGAACAGAGGTTTAGCCACTGACCCGTGAGGGAAAACGAAACCAGAACCTATGAAAGAGGAACCACTCATACCTGTGGTAGGGCGGCCGAGGGCGAGAGAGCCAGACTTTCTCCCCAACGCCGTCTGGTCGCCGAAGCTTTCCCTGAAACAATGAAACAGATAAGCTGAGAACCTTATCAAAATGTCTGAGAACGAAAGCAATAAAATTGAAACAACAGCGGAAATGCTTTTCGAGAGCTTACTTAACCTGAACAGAAAGGAGAGCTGCAGTATATCATCGTGCTTTGGCGGAGCATGAAACCCCGGTGCGGTTGAGAGCCATATAAGTCTACGGCCGAACACAATCGAGCCGAGGACTTCGGCAGTAAACACTCAATCCAGAATGAAAACAATAACCAAGTCGAACATAAAATGAACCTTAAATATTCAATGCATGACCCTGCCTCGTGGCATAGTCTCAGCCCTCGATCTGAATGAGGTTGCCACCACCGTCTGATCGGTGAGAAGGACCCGGAAGGATTTGAGCGCGAAATGGTAAGACCGAGGAGCCGGCCTCGTAACACTTGGAGTCTGGAATCACGCCACCGCACATGGCAGGACGAAGGTGAGCCGTTGATCGTTCCAGGTGGATGACCTATAGCGAGCAAGTGCTGTAAACGACAATACATCACTGTACCCATATTTCAAAAGGGCAACTTAGTCCAATCTCTGTGTTAAAAGCCATAAAGTTCGCAATTAAGGAGGTGCCAGTCCATAGTACCCGGGAATTACCGTGGTAGCGAATCCCATGACCGCCACATTTTGAAAACAATATAAGAATACCCTTTTTGATAAACAGATATGGAAGTCGATTATCTATGTTTACATGTAACCCGAATATGATTAATATAGTGAGTCAAATGAGTTACTGACTGTGATGATTATGATATGCGTGTTGTACATTAAAATATGAATATGTCAAAGCCCAAAGTTTTTATATGCATGTTGTAATATTATTACATAAACATATAGGTCAATTTCTTGGAGAATTCCAGTACACCTGGTTTATACGCTTGTTATAATATAAGCTGGTAAATGTGGATTTATACATATACAAAAAAATTTTACCTCTGTGTTAGAGCGTGACATCATCTATGGTAGAGTCTCCAAACGGAGATTCCAATGTCCCATTATACTAATCACTTTTTCTTCCCATGAAAAATAAAATAAAAAACATCAATAACACTAAAATTATTAATATACATATATAATTAAAACTATTCTAAATATTTAAACACTAAAGTACCAAACTACTCACATATATTTTAACTAACTACATCCTTGAAATCATCACATAAAAGTTAGACTACTATAAAATCATCACATACTTTAATAGGATGTCTCAACACAAACACATCAAAAATTCAAAATTAAAAGGTGTACTAAAATA
This sequence comes from Pinus tabuliformis, assembly GCA_031772625.1. Taxonomy (NCBI): domain Eukaryota; kingdom Viridiplantae; phylum Streptophyta; class Pinopsida; order Pinales; family Pinaceae; genus Pinus; species Pinus tabuliformis. The sequence goes on from CM062807.1 coordinate 1,146,049,686, forward strand.
TACTATTTAACTCTGACACAAAAACATTCAGATAACCGTCAACACCCATTCAGATAACCGTCAACACCGCGGTCACTCTAAAGTTAAGATTGACTTCAAGAAACTCAGTCAAAATATGTTTAAACATTTGAACATTCATAAATGGAAATGGATAATCGTGATTCTCACAGTGGCTATCGAAATGTTTTCTAAATTCGAATGCTTAACCAACAAAATCAAAATTAACATATAGGTAATAGGTAATTATAATATATATATATATAAAGAAATAAATAAAATTACTTATATAAAAAATGTGAAAATAAAAATAAAAGATATATATTATTTTTAAATCTATATATATACTTTATTCAAATTTATTAATAAAATATATACCTTATTACTAAGTCACATGTAAACTTAACATGGTTGTAAGTTTGTCATAAATTCCAGAAATTACTTATATTTGACGCTCTGAAGAAAAAGAAATAGCATAGACTCTTCCTCAAATCACATGCCCTTTTCTCTAATATGCTTGTTACTTTTAGCTAAGTTCCACTCATATACGAAATACCAACGAAAAAATAACATACCTAGTTCGGTTACCAAAGTTATATGCCAACTTACCAAATATGTTTTGTAACTCGAACAATGTTATTCTGCAAATCTTAAGATATCATGCCTGTAGTTTTAAGTTTTTAACACAACCAATCGACAAAATTAAAATCGAGCAGTTTTATCATTTATATAAAACCAACCAAATGGAGATAACATTGAGAAGTTTTATCATTTATACCGCGTTCCAAATTAAAAGCTGTACCGAAACAACTCACCTCAAAGCAATAATATACGAAACCATTAAAAAAGGCCACTATTTATGTTTTGTATAATAGTCTTTGAATATATGGACTATCAGCAGATCCAAATAGATGAGGGGGTTCGTCTCTGCCAGAAGGGGATTCTAATGTTTCTTGTAGGCATTTAAGGTCTGCGATCTATGCATGGATCATCTAAGGTTGTTAATGGCTTTAACTTGCTACATAATATACATAGTTGGAATGAAAAACCAGACTTAAAAAAATTACAGTGAAATCATAGAAAATTTTGTTTCTATTTGATAGAGATATATACAAATTGATGTAAACCTAAAAAAATAAGTGAAGTGTACCAGAGCCTGAAGCCTAACCCCTCTGCTACCTTCCAAACCAGAGAGATTGCAATTCAAAAAGCATACACAGAATTGTTGAAATCTAATTTCAACGCAGACCACCAGAAACCGTGAACCAAGCCAGAAACCGTTCACCGGATTTTCTCGTAGCGATTTGCCGACGAAGGAATAATCCGGGAAGGAGCTCCGATACAATTTGGAGCTGACACGTGGTTCAGCCCTGACGTAACGCAACGTCATTTTCTCGGAGGTTAATGTTCAGCACTTGTTGCGTTTCCGATATTGTTGTCCACCGTTGGATGTGCTCTCGTGTTTTCCGCCGTTGATCACCTGGAGTTGCATACGAACCTGCATTAAATTAAAACCATTGCGTGGAGTGTTTGATTTTTGAGTTTGACCGCTGTGGAAGAAATGTCTTGGAATTTAATGGTGGTACGAAGTTTTAGGTGGCCCTCTTAATATGAGTATGGGCACGTTTTAATACATATTTTTATATATGTTTCTTATATACGGCATGTATTAATGTTCGTAAAAATATGTTGTATTTTGTTTTAAATTGCGTTGACCATTTTGTAATGAAATATATAACATATGATTGTGTTTTTTTTGATATATTGTGAGATATGTAAGTGTTGCACACGGGAGGAACAAAAATCATTCTTCACAGCAGTGAAAAAGAATGATGGAGCAGTAAAAGAAAATCACACAGCAGTGTGTAAAATGAGAAGAACCAGGTGATGTAATTTTTGGAATAGCAAAAACCATGTGTGGTTTTGCACAGCAGTGCAGAAAGGAAATGGTGGAGCGATTTTTGTAACTCTGTGTAAATTTCTTTTCACAGCAGTAAACTTATGTAAATCTTTTTATTACAGCAGTAAGTTGTTTTTCACACCAGTGAATATAAAAAGGGATTTTACAGTGGTAAATCTTTGCATCAGGTTTTAATGAATAGAATGTTTTAATGGTGGTGAAATACTCTGTCTCTCAGTGAAATTTCTTTTAAGTCTTCTGTGTGCACAAAAGATCTTGGAGCAAAAGAAACAGAGCATTGTATCTGTGTGTTTGTTTATTTGGTTTTTGGTATTTTCCCCATTAAAAAATATCTAACAGTGGTATCAGAGCGGGCTTAGGCTCTTTAAAAAAAAGTTAAAGAAGCTGAAGGGAGAAGGTTGTTGCTGCAGCAAAACTTCTCAGGCAGACAGAAGACTCAGACAACAAAGGATTCAGGTATTCTTCATAGCTATCTTGTTTGTTATTGAAGAGACAGTCAGTGTTTTAAATACACAGTCAAGGAATGGAAAGCACAAGCACTGGTATGGGTTTGTTTAACACCCAGCTCCCACAGTTTAATGGGAAGAACTATGATTATTGGTCAATAACTATGACAGCCCTACTTGCCTCTCAAGATTTATGGGAAATAGTTGAAGATGGCTTTGAAGAACCAGCAGATGAAACTGAGTTCAATGCATTAACTCAGGGAGAGAAAGATCTGCTGAAGAACAATAGGAAGAAGGACTCAAAAGCCCGTGTGTTGTTGTATCTAGCAGTAGACCAGAGTATGTTTCCAAGGTTAGCAGCAGCTAAGACAGCCAATGAAGCATGGCAAACCCTTAAGACAGCCTATCAAGGCATGGAGAGAGTGAAGACAGCAAAACTACAATTGCTGAGAAAGGATTTTGAGAACTTGAACATGAAGGAGTCAGATAACATTGACTCATTCTTCACTCATGTGATTGGTGTAATCACACAAATGAGAACTCATGGAGAAACCATTGAAGACAGAAGAATTGTGGAGAAAATATTGAGGGTCTTACCCTCAAGGTTTGATGCCATAGTCACCACCATTGAAGAGACAAAGGATCTCTCAAGCTATTCAGTTGATGAACTGCATGCATCACTGATAACACATGAGCAGAGGTTGAGTAGGAATGAAAACTCATCTCTTGAGCAAGCCTTCAAGACCCAGATGTCCTTTGGAAGAGGCAGAGGTCAAGGCAGAGGAAACAAAAGAGGAAAAGGCAGAAGCCAGAATAGAGGTGGAAGGAACAACTCATCAAATGCACAAGGAAGAGGCAACAATCCAAATCAGAACCAAGGCCAAGGCAGCAGCCAACAAGGAGGACAACATCATGCTCAAGGACAAAGGTATGATAAATCTAATGTTCAATGCTATTATTGCAAAAAGTATGGACATTATGCTAGTGATTGTAGAAAGAAACAGCATGATATGAACAGCAGACAAAATGCAAATGTTACAAGAGAAAACAGCAGTCAAGAAAATGTCCTGTTAGCTTGTAACATGGCTGAAACACATAGTGAGGACATATGGTTTTTAGACTCAGGTTGCAGCAACCATATGACCGGAAACATAGCCTTCTTTTCTGCCCTAGATAAAAATGTGAAATCAGAAGTCACACTAGGAACTGATAGTAAAGTGTCTGTTATGGGAAAAGGAGAAATAAAAATACTTTCAAAGCAAGGAGAAAGGAAAACCATAGCAGATGTATACTATGTCCCCGGAATGAGATGTAATCTCTTGAGTATTGGACAGCTTGTCCATAAGGGCTACAATGTTTTCTTTAAAAATGATGTGTGCACCATCATGGACATACCACCCAGCAAAAGATGCATTGCTGAAGTAAAGATGACAAGGAACAGGATGTTCTCTCTCAGGATCAGGGCAGATTTGAAAAACAAAGGTGAAATTGCAGCAGTCACCCAAGAGGCTTTCCAAAGCGTGCCAAAGGATGAAAATTGGTTGTGGCACTTGAGATTTGGTCATCTCAATTTTGGAGGTCTAAACTTGTTGAGCAGGAAAGGAATGGTAAGAGGATTACCATTGATAGAGAAACCGGACAGCCTATGTGAAGGCTGCATTTTGGGAAAACAACATAGAGAAAGTTTTCCATCAGGGAAGAGTATAAGGGCAAAGACACCCTTAGAGATCATCCACTCAGATTTATGTGGACCAATGCAAGCTCCATCATTAGCAGGCAGCCTATATTTCTTGACATTCATTGATGATTTTACAAGAAAGACTTGGATATATTTCCTCAAGAACAAAAGTGAAGTCTTTGAGAAATTCCAAAACTTCAAAGCATTTGTTGAAAACCAAAGCGGGCTGCACATTAAAGTTTTGAGAACTGATAGAGGAGGTGAATATATCTCCAAGGAATTCCTAAGATTTTGTAGAGAAAATGGAATACATAAACAGTTTACAGCAAGGTACACTCCACAGCAAAATGGAGTTGCTGAAAGGAAGAACAGAACCATCATGGAGATGGCAAGGAGCATGTTGAAGGCAAAGCATTTGCCAAATGAGTATTGGGCTGAAGCTGTACATTGTGCAGTTTATATATTGAACAGGTGTCCTACAAAAGCAGTCATGAACAAAGTGCCAGAAGAGGCATGGAGTGGGAGAAAGCAAGGAGTCACCCACATGAGAGTTTTTGGGTGTGTGGCCTATGCACACATACCAGATCAGCTAAGGAGGAAGTTGGACAGCAAAGGGGAGAAATGCATCTTCATTGGATACAGTGATGAATCCAAAGCCTACAGGCTGTACATTCCATCTACCAAAAGGTTCTTTGTCAGCAGGGATGTTCAATTCATTGAAGAGGAAGCTTGGGATGGAAGCATAGAGAAAACAGTGAATGTCAAAAACTGTTTGTCTCACGATGAAGATGAAGAGGAGGTGGCTGAAATGAATCCCCAAACAGCAGCGCCAACACAAGGACAGCAAGGGACACCATTGAGGATCAATGAGAATGTTTCTCCAAGCACACCACAAGGAGGAAACTCAAGTGCATCTTCAAGCACTTGCACACCAAGTGAAAGAGGTAAGAAGTTTAGAAATCTAAGTGACATTTATGAAGAAGGAATGAATTCCTTATTTGCCTTGTATTGTCATGTTGATGATCCTATTCATTTTGAAGAAGCAATTAAAGATAGGAAATGGATAGAAGCTATGGATGAGGAGATGAATGCCATAGAGAGAAACAAAACATGGGATTTGGTTGAGTTACCAAAAGGCAAAGAAGTTATTGGTGTGAAATGGGTCTACAAGACCAAGAGCAATGCTGAAGGCAAGATTGAAAGGCACAAGGCAAGGCTGGTTGTCAAAGGCTACAAGTAGCAGTATGGGAGAGATTATGAGGAGACTTTCGCCCCGGTTGCAAGAATGGAAGCCGTGAGAGCAGTGTTGTCCATGGCAGCACAAAACAAATGGAAAGTCTACCAAATGGATGTGAAATCAGCATTCCTAAATGGAGTGTTAATGGAAGAGGTTTATGTGGAACAGCCTCTCGGATATGAGAAGAAAGGTGAAGAGCACAAAGTGTGCAAATTGAAGAAAGCTCTTTATGGGCTGAAGCAAGCGCCAAGAGCATGGTACAGCAGGATAGATTCATATCTATTGGATAATGAATTTGACAAATGTGAAGGAGAACCCACAGTCTACATCAAAGAAAAGGATGGTAAGATTTTGATTGTGGTCTTATATGTTGATGATGTTATTTTCACAGGTAATGATGATCAGCTCATTAAGAATTTTAAATCAGTCATGAAGGATGAATTTGAAATGACTGACATGGGTTTCTTGAGATACTTCTTAGGCATAGAAGTAGATCAAAATGAAAAAGGAATTTTTATATCTCAAGCAAGATATGTAAATCAAATTTTGAGCAGATTTAAGATGGAAGAATGCAAGGCAGCCATCACTCCCACAGTAATGGGATTAAAGCTCAGCAGAGAGGACAGCAGCAAGGATTTTGATCCTAGTTTGTACAAGAGTATTGTAGGCAGCCTCATGTACTTAATAGCTACTAGGCCTCATTTAATGTATGCTGTTAGTTTAATTTCCAGGTTCATGGAGAGGCCAAAGGAGGCACATTGGCAGGCAGCAAAGAGAATTTTGAGGTATGTCAAAGGCACCAAAATGTTTGGAATTTTATATCATGCCTCAGAACATTCAGATTTGGTTGGGTACACAGATAGCGATTGGGCTGGAAGTGTAGATGATCGGAAGAGCACTTCCGGTTATGTTTTTAATATGGGTTCAGGAGCCATTTCATGGGCTTCTAAGAAGCAGTCCATTGTAGCATTGTCTACAGCAGAGGCTGAATATGTAGCAGCTACAGCAGCAGCATGTCAGGCAGTGTGGATGAGAAGAATGTTGAGAAGCTTAGGCCAAGAGCAGGCAAAAGCGACAGTGATCTTTTGTGACAATAGCTCAGCTATTGCATTGTCAAAGAATTCAGTGTTTCATAAGAGAACGAAACACATTGATACAAGATTTCACTACATCAGAGAATTGGTGAACAATGGAGAAATTGTCCTAGAACATTGCAGGACTCAGGAACAGGTTGCAGACATCTTGACAAAGCCATTGGATCAGAAAAGCTTTGAATTTTTGAGGAAGTGTCTCGGTATGACCGAATGCCCAGCTGTTGAAATTAAAGGGGAGTGTTGAAATCTAATTTCAACGCAGACCACCAGAAACCGTGAACCAAGCCAGAAACCGTTCACCGGATTTTCTCGGAGCGATTTGCCGACGAAGGAATAATCCGGGAAGGAGCTCCGATACAATTTGGAGCTGACACGTGGTTCAGCCCTGACGTAACGCAACGTCATTTTCTCGGAGGTTAATGTTCAGCACTTGTTGCGTTTCCGATATTGTTGTCCACCGTTGGATGTGCTCTCGTGTTTTCCGCCGTTGATCACCTGGAGCTGCATACGAACCTGCATTAAATTAAAACCATTGCGTGGAGTGTTTGATTTTTGAGTTTGACCGCTGTGGAAGAAATGTCTTGGAATTTAATGGTGGTACGAAGTTTTAGGTGGCCCTCTTAATATGAGTATGGGCACGTTTTAATACATATTTTTATATATGTTTCTTATATACGGCATGTATTAATGTTCGTAAAAATATGTTGTATTTTGTTTTAAATTGCGTTGACCATTTTGTAATGAAATATATAACATATGCTTGTGTTTTTTTTGATATATTGTGAGATATGTAAGTGTTGCACACGGGAGGAACAAAAATCATTCTTCACAGCAGTGAAAAAGAATGATGGAGCAGTAAAAGAAAATCACACAGCAGTGTGTAAAATGAGAAGAACCAGGTGATGTAATTTTTGGAATAGCAAAAACCATGTGTGGTTTTGCACAGCAGTGCAGAAAGGAAATGGTGGAGCGATTTTTGTAACTCTGTGTAAATTTCTTTTCACAGCAGTAAACTTATGTAAATCTTTTTATTACAGCAGTAAGTTGTTTTTCACACCAGTGAATATAAAAAGGGATTTTACAGTGGTAAATCTTTGCATCAGGTTTTAATGAATAGAATGTTTTAATGGTGGTGAAATACTCTGTCTCTCAGTGAAATTTCTTTTAAGTCTTCTGTGTGCACAAAAGATCTTGGAGCAAAAGAAACAGAGCATTGTCTCTGTGTGTTTGTTTATTTGGTTTTTGGTATTTTCCCCATTAAAAAATATCTAACAGTACGTTCACAAACTAGTTTCAGGCATGGCTACTGCTCAACTCCATCATCACCAATTTACTGGTACATATTTTAAAGGAAAAATAAACATTCTTCATTCAACAGTTTTCAAGGTCTCCCATCAAAGAACAGAGTAAGGAATAAGATGAGAAAAAATGAGAATGCAACAGAAAATTGAGAGGCATTAGGAATATGAGAAAGATAAAGAAGCATGATGTTAGGTAATTAGTTTAGATCCATTTTAATTGCAGATTTACCAAGTGTTTAGAGAGGAAAGATTTGATATCTCTTCTGGTAGGATCTGGAGTTAAGATGGATCTAGATTGGTTTAATTTCACTTTTTATATAGGGCATATTCCATATGAATACCATGGGCCCACATCACTAATTCTCATAAACTTGGAGCCCATAAACCCAGATAACTTGACCAGTCAAATATATCTATACTACACCATAAAAATTAATTAAAAACAATAATAAAGTAAAATTTTTATTTCTGTTACTTATTAATTTAAAGTTATTTTTATTTTATGATAGAGTTTTTTTTTACCTAGTGAAAATGTTTAAGACTTATTTAATAACTTAATTTTGCAAATGGTTAATATTTTACTTTCATTAAATTTGACATCAGTTAATAACCAACATAGATCAATATTTACTCTGGATCTATGAAGCCTTGAGAGGGATACAATGTTTTTTCACTATATGCTAATTGGAATATCAAGATATTTGATCTCTCTAGGCTACATTCCACTTGAATACCATGGGTCAATACCATGTGGCATCTTTATTTTTATTAATATTAATATTAGGGTTGATATTTTTTTTTGCATTGTATTAATAATAATTTGGCCCATAAGCTCCACCTAAATAAAACATTTTTTTAGTATTCATAAATATATAATGAATTATGGAGTGAATATAAAAAAATGTTTTATTTATTTACCATACCTCTCGTTTATTTATATTTTTATAAATTTACCATACATCTTTTATAAATATGGTAGTTGGCCCATAGGCTTCACCTTAATAAAATCCATTTTTTTAGTATTCTTAAATATAAAGAGGTTCATGGGGTAAATATAAAAAGAAGTTTTATTTATTTACCATATTTCTAGTTTATTTATATTTTAATTTATTTACCACACCTTTGGAGTAAGTATAAAAAGAGGTTTTATTTACCATACCATACCTCCAATTTATCTATATTTTTATTTTTTTACCATACCTATTTTTTGAGTGTTCATAAACCTCTTTATATTTTAAATTTATATTGTGTTTATACATAATAATAATTAAACCGATTTCTAAATAGGGTCCACATTAGATTAAGAATGTTAAATGTTTAAGTTTACAGTTATGTTTACATGCTTATGTAAGATCTACCCCATACTGAGGTGTAGAGCGCCTCTTGGCGCAATAACATATTAAGTATATAAATAAATTGTGTAATGTACCTAATAGATGAGACGACCATTTTTAGTGGTTAATTTTATATACAATTTTATAGATATTTTTAAGAACTATAAGTTTAGGAAGTGGTTAAACATCAATTGTTTAAAACCGTCAATTTAACGAATGAAATAAAAATTTCTCTCTATCTGTTTGTGGGTATCTTATAGGTTCTAACATAAACAAAAGTTATTCTTATAGTATGAAACTCAAGTATGTCCATTTTGGATCTTTGGAAAAGATTTTGGATTTTTGGGTAAGCTAGGAAAAACTTGTCTTCATTCTAACCCACTTCATGCAATCTTACACTACTTGAAGGTTGAAACTCATGTTCTTATCCATAGGTCGTTTGTATGCTATATAAAACACAATTTGTGCGAATAGATTAATTAAATTGAAAGTTTTTTTTGTTTTTCAATAAAATAATAAAAGAGATATGACCATTTTTTTATTTTGTGAGTTTTTATGTAGTTTTTGCAATGTGAGTATGCTCAGGATAGATCCCAATTTTTATGAAATGGATTCATCTTATCGTTGAAAATTGAAGTATCAAATGGGTAGTTATCATGTGTCTTATGCATTCCATAAATTCGTAATTGAATTTGAACATGACTAGGTTTGGGTCTTTCAAGTCTTAAGATATTGGCTATAGACATCTATCCTGAATTTTTAAACAATGTTGAATTTGTTGAATTGAGGCTTCTATGATCCATATCAAGTTATCAGATGATTTTTTTGGGTAAATCACATTATGATATATGTGTCGACGCATTTAGAATCAACGAATGTCATCAGGACAAGTTGAAGAATCAGATCATGGCTGCATGTTAAATAGGGAGAGCAGATCTTCCAACAGCTAAGTTTGACTACAAAACAGCTATATGGGACTGGGTAATTAGACCAGGTTAACGGCTACATATCTTAGATATTATTATTCTATTTTCCTTTATATTATTATTGCTTGGAATATTAGACTCCCTCTGAACCTCTATTTAAAAGTAAAAGTGGGTTCAAATTTATTTTACTATTTATAAGGTTCTCTTTTAATCTAGCACATCATATTGAAAGTTAGGCCCATTGCTCTTCTTCAAAATGCATCACAAATAATGGGTTTGAGCATTCTAACTCATACCTTTCACAGAATAATTCAACATGACTTGCCAAAGATCTGGAATTACATAAATCATAAATATACATAATTTTCCTAAATCGTTGGGTAATTTACCATTGACTAACATGATTCAATATATTTGTTCTTTAAAGCATATATTTATAATTTTACTTAGTTTCATTTTGCTTTATGGTCAAGGGAGAATTAATGAGACAAAACACAAAACTTATATCAATAAAATGTTGCTTTTATAAAATTAATATACAATTGGTCTAGGTGGTTATTGGTGGCCACCAACCTAGTCCATTTGGACGCTCACTATTGTTTTTTTCAGTTTCCTTAACTGTAGCACAATTTACTATTTTTGGCAATTTTTTCAATTCATGAACTTTCGGAGCTGTTTTGAGGCCCTAAACAACCTTTTTTTTGGAAACAGGAAAACTCCAACTCAAACTTGGTGTTTGTAGTTGAAATTTATAATTATCAGATAGATATTTCTAATGAGGTATCGTACATGTCAAACAAAGATCATATTCCAAAGTTACGACACCCGAAAGGTTATGTGCCAACTTACTCCAAGAGGGTTGACAAACTTTTGGCGCTTCATTTCCAAGGGTTGGTTTTGGATGTTTAGAGTTTTCCATTAGTTTTCAATAATAAATAGGTCTCCAAGCCTCATTATAACATAGGTTAGAAAGAATGTAGCCACAACATTTCTTCTCATAGATAAGTTACCATGGCTTGAGGTAGTTTATTTACATTCGACATGTAAACAATATTTAGTACTTTTCTATCAACTAATTGATGTTTTATTTTGGATATATCTTTGTGTTTTTGTTTATATCTATATTTCATTTCATTCCTTCACAAATAATAACATTGAAATGACAAGCATAAATAAATATAAAACATCACATGAAGGAGTTTTAAAATGACATCTATCATAAAAAAAAATGATTGTATAAGTAGAAGTTTCCATCAAATTTACACTCTAAATTTAAATATTTTAATGTGAAAAATTCAAATACATGAAAAGTTTTTTAGAATAATAAATATATTTATACATTCAAAAGTACAATTTGAAGAGTAATAATTTACAATCTTTCCCAAAAATATATTACAAAATAGTATTACCTAATTTCATTCAAAAGAATCCATAAAAATTCCATTTGCTATTTTAATCGGACTCCACCAAGAAATTAATACACAATTGTTAATACAATGCAAAAAAAAATAATAATAATACCAAATTGTTAATACAATGCATGGGTTTAGAATTGTTTATTTTTTATTCCATCTTTGTATATTATAGTTTTGACAATCTTAAGTAAATAGGTTTTATTTAACAAAAATTATTTAATAATTTTTTATCAATTAAACTTTATTTTCTCATTATTATAATGATATAATACAACTTATTATATTATTTAATAATTTCATAAAATAGGAAAAATCCAATTTATAATTCAATTTATTATTAGTTTTAACATTTAATATATAATCATATTATTTTATAGTTTTATTAATAATACTTTTAATATTAAAATTTTGTAAAATTACTTAAAATGGTATATTAATATATAATTATTATTATTATCTTTTAGAAATGGTGAACGTTGAGCATGATTTTTTTTCATATCATTTAATTATCCCGAAGTAGTTCTCATCTTCGATCTCTTCAAATAAAATTTAAACTTATAACTTAGTGAGGACTAAACCCCACATAAACATATAAATCTACACCTCATGAGTTTTGTAATCTATAATACTTATGTTGTAAGAATGAATACTCTATTCTATTGAAAGTTTATCTTATTATTTAACATTTTTATTTAATAATATTTTTAATATTAAATTTCACAAAACTAAATATAAAATATTCTAACCATCAAATATTTTAATACATTTTTATTTAATAATATTTATTTTTAATGTTAAATTTCACAAAACTAACTATGGAATATTCTAACCATCAAATATTTTAATCTCTTTAGCACATTGATGCAAATTTTCAAGATATAATGGATTTTTACGGTTTAAAATGTGCTTTGCAACACATAAATTAATTAAGTGTCCTTAATAATTGTTAAAATATAATAATAAAAAAAACTCCATTTCATGGAATCCCACACAAATTTTACACACAATGAATAAAAAGCTACGAGGAGAAAATGTAAAAATTAGCATATGAGATAAAAATTAACATATGAGAAAATGTAATTAAAATTAACAATAATTACATCATGGCCGGTTTAAGCCACAGGCCCTTAGCTCGAAGCTTTTTCATGGGGTGGATAGGGTGTGAGATAAAAAGTACATAATTTCTTTTGAAAGATGATGGATGGCTTTGGAGTCCCTTCCTTATAAGTAATAGGACATACTAATAATCATCTCCTAGCTAGTGCCAATCTCTAGACCCGAGTGTAACGCTGAGAATGGAACTTTTGACTAAGTGTTGGCATGGATGAAATGTCTGAACCATGCTCCATGGTGGTCGCCAAGCTCTAGGGTTAATAACCATTGCAAGATGTAAGGGAAAAGAGAATAAAATTGGCAAATTATAGACCATGGTGAATTATATTGTATGGCTAGATATAAATGACACACTATATGACATAGTGTGGTATTTGTTAAAAAGGAATGTAGGAGATAAAGCTAGTTCTTAAAAGAAAGATTAGTATTTGTTAAAAAGGAATGTAGGAGATAAAGGTAGTTCTTAAAAGAAAGATTAATAGTGGGAGAGAAAGACTAGTAGAACTTGAAGAATTAGCAGCACACAGTGGTTGAACAGGTGAAAAATTGAAATAAATTGTTGTAATGCTTTTTCTAATAGTGAGAGGAAAGCTCAAGGGGAACTGATCATGAAATTTGGTTAAGGTTGGGTGGAATGTGGAAGATTTTATCATATATATGAAGAGATTCAAATAATTATAGATTTTATTGTTTATGAAGTAGCAGGTAATAGAAAATTACTGCTTGGAAAATATACATAAAAGGATATAATAAAATACTTATGTACTTGTTAGCAAATAAGCTAGATGTATGGTATAAATAAATGGTACTATTAGATACTAATTATGTTTTATAGATGGAAAATGTATCCAGGTTTATATGTGGAGGTTCTTGTGAAGGGTAGAAAATATTCCATAAACCCAAAGAGTAATTTATGAATAACTAGAAATTAAAGAAAAACATACATGGCTAATTGCTCTAAAGATATAAAGTTGATTTGTGGAATACTTGTTGGATAGGGTCCGGGTCAAATTTTGGTACTTACTTTTTGTATAATAGTAAATTCTCCGCAATTTGTGGGAGCGGAGCACAAAGATAATAAGAGTTAAAGGGGCTTTAGTCCCTTGGATTGTTAGGAGATAGGGAGTTTTGAGACCCACCCATGGTTCTCGAACCATAGTATTGTAAAAGAAAATGCTATATATAGAAGAGTCATATCGAGTCTAGAAAGAAAACTCATTGATAGAAAATCATTGTATGGGCATGTAAGCTAAGGCAAGAAAGAATGTTTCCTATACTTAGGCGAAGGGAAAGGCTCCTGCAATTGAGTACCTAGAGACCTTGGTAAGTCCACAGGGTGAGTGCATGGGCCCCTGCAGCTAAGTGCGCAAGAAGAAGAGTATGTACTTGAAAGAATACATATAATAAAGATAGTTTTGATCCATAAATTGTGCATCTGTGTATCTGTATTTACTTCTATAGTTTTGGTATTTTCGCTTTGTATCTGAAATTATATGAATGAATGTTTATCTAATGTGTGAAAGTAGTAGATAAGTATAATTTAAACATGTTATGAATGTTGCATGACCTTCACGAAGGTATATATGTTGTTTATGTGAATCACTGTAATTATCTGTGTCAGAAGGGTTAGGGTTCGTGAAGACAAAACTCAACCCTAGAAGTGACAAGATCCCATCACAAAAACCTCTTGATGCAGAAACCTGGTTCTGCCATCCCCAATACTTCTTCAAGTGAGACTGCAGTCTGTGCTACGCGGGTTGTTTCTGAAAGGGCCAGCAATTTAGGGTTTTGTTAGTTGGCGCATGTAACTTTGAACCTGGGTCAGGGCTCATAAAGCTGAAAAAAGGTTCCGTTGTGAGGACCGGGATCTATTTGAGGAATGTGTGATAAGTGGTTCCCCACTAAGAAAGACATTAAAAAGTAGATAGATTGGAAATTTCACATGTTTGCAGCTCGGGGGGTTAGGAATCCACGCCTGCCAAAGGAAGAGTGGCTTAATAGATACTTATTCACAGATGAACATGAGATATTCTTCTACTCTCTCCCCTGCGAATTACACGAGTGGTTGTCCAAATTGGCAAATAGTCAGGGTACGTGGAAGCTTGATGACCTTATTATGTGGACCCTGGAATTAGTGAAGTGCTTGGAGGATTCAAAAAACAAAATCACGTTGGATGTCGACCACTCAATCGATAGTATTTTAAGAGGATTCGTTATGCGTTCGTGATCGATACATCCACTAGCTATAGTGAAGAAGACTGGAGGTTTTCAAGGGTCCAAGAGGTAAGTACCTGAAATCCATAAAGACCTAGATTAAGATGTTATTGTGTGAAAAACGGTTTATGCCTTTCAATTGATGTTTGGGACTACGCGAAGTGGGAGAGCACTCAGAAGGAACCTAGATTCAGGATTTGAATATAGTCCACTCTAGGGATCATCTGATAGTGATGACGAAGGTAGTGTTCTGAGGACACCGCAAAGTGCGCTGCAGATTGTAAGCCAGGGTACCTACACTCATTTAACATAATGACGATGCCTAAATTTAAGGGTTTGGGGACTAAAGACCCTAAAAAAAATTGGTTCGTCGCAGATGTTGTATGGAAGGCACAACAAATCACTGATGATGATATGAATAAAGCACAGCTAGTCACAACATTACAAGACAGAGCGCTGAGTTGGTATATCAAATTTTCCTCAGGTAAACCCAATGCGACTATTTTAGAAACCAAAATCACAAGCCCAATCGGTAACAATGTTTAAAGAGATTTAGTAGAGGGTAAACGAGTCCATGTGGGACTTGTTGGGTGTGGAGCCTAATTATCTTCTTTATTCAAAGGTATCACCACATTGGACCCCAGTTCGTACTAGGGTAGCAACACCGCCCATTTTTACGCACCGTGAGAGGGGTCCAAGGGGGGTGACGATGACTCTTTAGAGCCCCCCCCCCCAGTGGGGGTTTAGGGTAGCACCCTCGAAGCTAAAAATAGATGTAAAATTTCCTTGTAAAATGTTGTAATTTCGTAGTCAATCTAGGCCGTTCATTAGGCAGAAATATGACGATAGAAGTTATGTTTAATTTAGGGTTTTTTCCCTAGAAGGAAAACCCTCGTGATATATGAGGGAATTATATTGCGGTTATGTATATGTGTATTCTAAGCGAGAAGGAGAGAGGAGATTGTATGAGAGAGAAGAGGGAATGACAGTGGATCTGATGTAGGTTGTATCTCTTCATTTTGCTAGATAATATAAAAGGAAGGACTGGTTGTTTCTCCATGGAAATAGCCCAAATTAGGTGAACCACATATATATGCGTCTCTCTTACTTTATGTGTTTTCTATGTTTATATTTCTACAATATTTTATGTGTTCCATTTCTCTGTAATATATAATTCTCTAAGAACTGGTATCAAAATCGAAGGTCTATTTTGCTAATAAACTCACAAGAGAGAAGGGTTTCTAGTTCGAGTGGGAGCAATGGTGGAAGATGGTAGATTTAGGGTCGAAAAATTCAACAGACAAAACTACTTGTTGTGGAAGATGTATATGGAAGTTTATTTATATCAGAAATATTTGTACCTACCATTGAGTGGAAAGACAAAGAAGTCAACTAGTATGATAGACACAAAATGGGATATTCTCGACAAAAAGACACTTGGAACAACAGGGTTATGCCTAGCGACATCGATAGCCTTTAATATTTCAAAAGAAACGACAACATAGGGTTTAATTTAAGCATTGGAAAAACTATATGAAAAACCCTCGACCTCAAATAAAGTATTTATTATGAACCATTTATTTAATATGAAGATATCAGAAGGTGGACCCATTGCTGATCATTTAAATGAATTTAAAATAGTTACTAGTCAGTTAAGTTCTGTAGGGGTAACTTTTGATAAAGAAGTTAGGGATCTATTATTTCTCTGCTCATTACCATAAAGTGGGAATGGTTTAGTTATGGCCATTAGTAACTCTGTCTCGGGATCTAGTACTTTAAAGTTTGATGATGTTGTCGGTGAAATCCTTAGAAAGGAAATGCAACGGAAAAGCTCTAGTGAGACATCAAGTAATGCTTTGACTGCAAAGACTACGATAAGAAAAATGGAAAGAGGAAATAGCCCAGGATATTGCAGTAAGTCAAGGAAAGGAAGATCCAAGTCCATATCGGGGATAGTGTGTTGCAAATGCGGGAAGAAATGACACTTGAAGAAAGAATGCAAGCCTGGGAAGGGAAAATAAGGAGACTTGCAACAATAAAACAATCATGAATAAAATGTAACAGGTGATGTGTTGCAAGATGTTTTGATTCTTTCATTAGAAAATATTATTGATGCTTAGGTGATAGATTCAGGGGCCTCATTCCATGCCACACCGGATAGCAAATATTTTCATGATTATGTTTAAGGATATTTTGATAGGTTCATTTGGGTGATGATAAACTGTGTAAAATCATTGGAATGTGTAAAGTTTTCATAAAATATCAAGATGGAAAGTAATGGATATTGAAGGAGGTAAGACGTGTTCCAGATCTAAAGAAAAATCTAATATCAATAGGGCATTTGAGAGGTGAAGGTTGTGTAACTACTTTTACAGATAAAACGACGAAGGTCACTAAATGAGCCCTGGTAATAGAAAAAGGAGAAAAGGTTGGTACATTTTATTTATGCAATGGTATTTCTAATTTTGTTAATGCTTTAACCTCTACAGGAGTAGATACAACATTGTGGCATCATAGGCTCGAGCACATGAGTGAGAAGGGGATGCAGATTCTTCACTCAAGAAATTTGTTGCTAGGTTTGAAGCATGCTGATTTGGAATTTAGTGAGAATTGTGTTTATGGAAAATGGAAGAGATTCGGATTCCTCGGAGTTGGGAAAGAAAAGAAGATTGAAAAATTAGAGCTTGTGCATACAGATGTATGGGACCTGCTCAGGTATCATCTCTCAGTGGATCTTGTTATTATGTTACCTTTATTGATGATCCAACTAGAACAACTTGCATTTATTGTATTCAAAATAAATCTGATATATTTGATACTTTCAAGAAATGGAAAGCTTTGGTTGAAAATGAGATATGAAAAAGGTTGAAGTGTCTCAGGTTAGATAATGGATGTGAATAGTGCAACAAAGACTTTGATAGATACTATTCATAGAATGGAATTCATTGAGAGAAAATAGTTCTAGGAACACCATAAGAAAATGGTGCGTCAGAAAGGATGAATAGAACAATCATGGAGCCTGCAAGGTGCATGAGATTGCATGCACAATTGCCTTTACAATTTTTGGCAGATGTTGTAGATACTTTTGTTTATCTAATAAATATATGGCCTTCAAGTTCCTTGGATGGTGGTATTCGAGAGGAGGCATGGACAAGTAAAAAGATAAACTACTCATTTTTAAATACTTTTAGTTGTGAAGCGTTTGTCCACATTAATAAAGAAAATAGAACAAAGCTTGAGGCAAAATCAAAGAAATGTACCTTTATTGAATATGGTGTTAATGATTTTGGTTATCACTTTTATGATTATGAAAAACACAAAATCAGTAGGAGAAGAGATGTCATATTCAATGAAAATGTTTTGTATAATGATCAGATGGAGGAAAATAAATGGGAAATAGAAAAGAGAGAATACAGAGTGCTTGATGAGATCACAGAAAAAGTGAAGGTGTTTGAAAATCATAATGATTAACAACCAGAACAATAATAACAATCACAACAACAACAAGCACCTCACACACCTGAAAGTGGTGTTATAAGATCTACCAGAATAAGTAGACCCCTTGAGCAATACTCTCCTTCATTATATTATATATTGTTGACTGATTATGGTGAACCAAAATGTTATGAAGAAGTAGTGAAAGTAGAAATTGGGAAGAAGTGGGAGCAAGCCATGAAAGAAGAGATGGACTCCTTGGTACATAACCAGACTTGGGACTTAGTCAGGTTGTCTGTAGGTAAACAAAATTGGAGAATAAATGGGTTTACAAGTTGAAGGAAGAATATGTAGGTAGAAAAATGTATAAAGCTTGACTAGTGGTGAAGAGGTTTGCATAGAAAATAGGTATAGACTTTAATGAAATATTTTTTCTTGTTTTTAAAATGATTTCAATCAGAACTATTTGAATTTTAGTAGCAACTAAATATTTGCATCTTGAGCAATCAAATGTAAAGACAACCTTTCTCCATGGGGATTTAAAGAAGAGATATATATGCATCAGCCACAAGGATATGAGGTCAAATGGAAGGAGAAACTGGTGTGCAGATTGAAGAATAGCTTGTATGGCTTAAAACAGGCTCCAAGGCAGTGGTATCTAAAATTTGACAAGTTTATGTCTAAACAAGATTATACTAGATGTCACTTTGATCATTGTGTTTATCTCAAAAGGAAAAATGATGGCAGTTATATTATATTGTTATTGTATGTAGATGACATGCTTATTGCAAGTTCTAACATGAATGAAATAAATGTGCTCAAAAGAAAATTGACAAACTCATTTGTAATGAAGGATTTGGGTGCTGCAAAATAAATCCCCGGTATGAGAATAACTAGAGACAGGAAGAATAAAGAATTGGTATTGTCTTTGTATGAGGACTGCAACGAGTGAATTGTCGGAAGAGAATGTATAAAGCAAGAAATATTTGATGAAATCTAGGTTGTATAGTGTAGGTGCATCTACTATTTCCTACTTGATATGGGAAACACATCCTTTTCCTTCTTCCCCCAGTTGTATACTGCATCCCTCTTGATCATGTCTTAGATAGGTTTAACAATCTGCGCATAATCTCAGATGAACTTCCAGAGGAAGTTTATCGTTCCCCAGAACGACTTCATAACTTTCTTGTTGGCGGGGTGAGGAGTCTATGTGATAGTTTGAACTCAGTCTAGATCAACCTTGATCCCACTCTTCGCAATGATGTGCCCAAGGAGGTTCCCCTAAGACACTACAAATATGCTCTTCTTAGGATTCAACAATACCTCGTACTTTCAACATCACCCAAACATTTTCTTAAGATGGCGTAGGTGGTCTGACCGCTTTCTCGAAAAGACTGTCATGATGTCAAGTTAAACCACCATGCTCTGTCCAATGAGCTCACGGAAGGCGATGTCCATAGCGCAATGAAAATTTGCGTCTGCATTTACCAACCCAAATGGAATTCTTCTGTAAGCTAATGTACCCAACTTGGTATGGAAAGTAGTATTAATTCTATCAGGTTCTACTACCAGAACTTGGTTATATCCTAAAAATTCATCAAGGAGAGAGAACATTTAAGCTCCAGATACTATCTACAAGATGTGCTGCATAGAGGGCACAGAGTAGTTGTCTTTGTCTGAGGTCCTATTAAGATTTCAAAAATCTACGCATAAGTGGATCTCCCTAGATTTCTTCCTTACAAGAACTAAGTTGCAAACCCAAGTAGAATGTCAATAGAATGACAGACCTTGTATATGATCTGAGCATCCAACAACTTAGTCAATTCCTTCTGTATGAGGGGTTCAAGTGACGGATGGACTTTTCTAAACTTCTACTAAAATAGCTTGACCCCCTCTTTGCTCACAATGATGTGTTGGATTATTCACGTGTCATACGTTTTCAAGTCATCTTATGTCCACATGAATACATCATGATACTACCTCAATATGCAGACAAAGGATTGCCACTCCTTTGGTGTGCAACATGTACGGAGATTTACGAACTTCGGATCTCTTTCTATTCCCAAGTTAATATGTTCTTGCATCAATGTAGAAATGTAGGTTTTGGTGTTCCTAGGCCCTTTAAAGTGCTTCTGCAAGTCATAGAGATTCTCAAGTGAAAACACACCCTTGGGGATGGGGTTGCCTTTGTTGTCATCAATTGTGTCTTGCAGAGACTTTTT
Source organism: Pinus tabuliformis (assembly GCA_031772625.1). Classification (NCBI taxonomy): domain Eukaryota; kingdom Viridiplantae; phylum Streptophyta; class Pinopsida; order Pinales; family Pinaceae; genus Pinus; species Pinus tabuliformis. Next base: position 1,146,070,019 of record CM062807.1, read on the forward strand.
GTGCATGTCTTCATCTATTATTGTGTCTTTGAAGATGTTATAGTTAGCCATGAAATGCAGTATCTATTCATCATCATCAAAAACACGCAAATTAGTGATGTTGTCAGGGATAGATGGCTTATACAAAATTTCAATAGTAAACCTATCCCTAAGTGGTGTCATCCTAGAGCCATCCTGTGTTTTGGATCCATCAAAACACAAGGTCCACAAGTCGTTTGTACAAGGACCACTTGTCGTGCTAGTACTACTAACACTATTACTACAATTGTTACAAAGTACTGTACAAGTTTCATTTTCAATATTTGGGCAACGAAGGAGACCCAACTGAGTATCTAGGGGGGGTGGGTCTCAACTATGCAAGATAACAACCCAACTGCGTTTCTAGAAAGAAATTGACGAACAAAAGTTCTGTGAAAGCCAATGGTTCATTTTGACCATTCAAGGGAGTAATTTTTTGTTTCATATATCTCTCTAACAAAACTCAAATATGGTTGTTTATGCCCTGGTACAGAAGTCATAAGTCTAACCAATCTGTAGCAAAATATCCTTGCAATTTTTTGGACCAGACTCTGCTTAGAAATAAGCCATATGTTTCCAGGATGTCCACGATCACAATGCTTATGCAATGGTGAACTCGTCTGTCGGACGATAACCAAATTATCACATCCCGGAGTTCACTAATGGATAGTACACATGTTCAGTCATGTTAGATGATCTACATGGTTGTACTGCTCCATTGTGCATTGATCTGTTTAGCAATGGAGAGTGGCATGACAATGACTGATGCACTAGAGTCAGCCAAACAGTTGTGGACATTGAAGTTAAATAGTTAAAATTTTAACAAAAATGGCGGGTAGAGCGAGTTCACCTCCTCCACGTGAAGCACGTTGAGGAGAGATGCGAGTGATCCGAGAGACTTACTTGGTCCCTTGCTAGAAGTGGCAATATTGTTCATGGAGGTTTTCCCTAGTGCTTGCAAAAGAGTGTCCCACTAACCTATGAGTTTGGTAAGCTCGTACATAGAGATGTTTGCATAGTTATTCTTCATGTCTTCAAAAATATTGTAATCCAAAGTTGGAAGACTCACCAAGTTGTCTAGGGGAAGACTTTTGTTTGTACTTTCCAGTGGAGTGTTTTGTAGTGTATTTCTCATGGATGTATCTTTCATTGGAGCTATCTTCCCAGAATTTCTTCATGTTTTATGTGTTGAGGATGCTGGTGGATCAACTATTCTGAGCATTTTCTTGAATTTCTCTTTCAGTATCTCAATCATAATAGGATCCCCTTTACTTCTCAAGTTACATCAACCATTCTGTTTTGGGGGCTCCTTCTCGGTGGTTGTTTTCTTCTCGGCAACGTGTAGACATTGATACATGTTAATGCATGCCTAGAACTTCGAACTACATTGGATGTAGTATCCTCTTCATCATCTTCATCTTCCACCTGAACCTACTCGCTAGCGTTAAAATTATAATTCATCCTTGAAGCCATGGGGCCCATAAATCGGTTCCAATCTGCACAAGTCTTCTCTGAATGTCATGCTTGGTGGAACTCACAGAAGCTATCCTTCACAATTAGGCTTGTTTGGAACACAATGTTTGAACTCTGTACAGATTTAGTTGGGTTGCTACTATTGCTACCTGATATCTTATTCTTCCTCCATACAAAATTGCAAGGTCTACTGCTGACTTTTGTCTCGGTTTTTCATTGATTGAGTTCTACTACTTCAATTGTCAAGGACTTGAGGAGACAATTAAGGGTCTCAATTTTACTTGTTTCCTTTTTATTTACCTTACTCAGAAATAGTTTGAGACCTCTTGCCCACGTGTTTGGATTCCATAGCTGGTTCATCATCTACAATGACTCCAATTGCATGCTGGTCTTTCTCCACATCAATTTCTTCTTTGAAATTTTCAGAAAATGTTAGTTTCGCATCTCACTTGATGAACTGCGCAATGATGGTCAGAAATGCAGATGTGTAGTAGTCGAATGTGATGGAGTTTTGAGGCTTAATGTCTAGAGTGAACTTGTTTAGAATACGGTTAAATCTTTGGTTAAATTCTTTCACTTTCTCTTTCAGCTCCATATTTATACTACCCAACTATTTCAACAACATGGTGGCGGTTTTGTTGAACATCCCCTAGTTCTGAATGGATTTGACAGGAAGCTTGTGGTACCATAGAGTTTCTCTGCCATCCAAGGAACATGGAAACAATCTACATGCAACATCGTCGTAATGTACCTTGGGTGTCTGCAGATGTAGGTAGAACATGTCTAAATGGTCTTTTGCCTTCACTACTGTATGAGGGTCATACTTTGTTAACAACTTGTCGGCGTGCCTTAGCATCTTGTGCAAGGACCCTGTGAGTGCCAATGGGCCTTGTGTCATCCATTCGATATTTTGATCAAACATGTTGTCCTCTTCTTTTGAATCAGATGGTTTAACCTTCGAATCTATTAGTTCGTCTACTACTCCACCTCCTCCACTGTCTCCACCAAAACCTGAGCCTAAGAGTGATTTGTTAAAGTAGGAGGTTCCTCTTCATTATCAACAACTTCTTTCAGCTCTTCAAGTGTGGTAAAGGTTACTTCTTCGAAAAATGACACTACCAGTCCTGTGGTTGTAGTCTTTTTCTTCCTCTATGGAGAGGGAATATTTTGTACTCCTAGAATCAGTCCAACAGCTTTGGGAAACTAACGGGTGATGGGACGGACAAAGAAAAGGTGGCGATATTAAATTTCTTGTTTGGGTCTAGGAGGTGAGGAGTAACCAACCTCATAGTTTTGCATGGGAGAGAGGGATTTTGTGTTACTGCCTTGACCAAATGATGGATATGTGGGGTTGAGAGGACATTCAGCCATAAACAATTGGTGGCCCTCCTTCTAGCGACAATATGAAGTCCCAAGGAGACCTCACAATGTTTGGTGTAGGAGTTCCATTCTGTACGATGGCCTAATTTCCATTATCTTAGAGATTTGCCTTAGCTTTTGTTGTTCAACACATGAGAGTGTTATGCTTGCAACTTCAGGAAGGCGAGGTGAGTATGCCTGGTGAGCGTTGAATGTAACTCTATGTCCAGGTTCTCTTATTGTCAAAAGCGGGAAGTAAAGTGAGCCTCTCAATGAGAGGGAATAGACCCAACCTAGGAAGAAACACATGCGAACAACAACAAGGGTCTGTCTAGCATCTAGTGGAATAGTCCACAACGGATGTGGCAGGTGTGAAAACCAAAGTTCAAGGGAAAACACGTACACCATCCAGTGGAGTATTCCATATAGGGGTGACTGTCGTTAAAATAAAGACAACACAAAGATGGTTTGTCTAATGTCTGATAGAGTAGTCCACACAGACGGGGCAACAGTGATAAATAATACAACACATCTTCAACAATATGAGTACTAAAATAACCAAAGTAGTTCAACTATCTTAGTACAGGTTAAGAAAACATGCATTACAAATGTTTAAAAAATAGACTTACAAATAGATGCAAAACATGCATGAAAATGTGTTGATCTGAGATAGGCTTCTGAATTAAGCAAAAGATCCAAGACACGTCTGTACACCATACATCACTAGTCCTAGTAGTGGGATGTTGGAGCCACTCCGTGCTCCTCAAATAACAGACTATAGACTCTTAAGGCTATGTGGGAGAAGCCAAGGTGAAAAGCCCTTTGCTCATACAATGAGGGGGTGTATATAGCCAAGGGTGGGTAACTAACCCTTGTGACTCTTCGACTTGCCTCATGACTATTTGACTTCCTTTAACTTTTAGACTTTACATGACTCTTCAACTTCATATGTGGGTCTCTTGGACTTCCACTTTACATTACATTGATTATAACAAGTATGGCCCATAGTAGTAATGTGGTCGAGACAACTCATGACACACCTCGACATGACACCACTGACATGTACTAGATGATTGTGGTGTCCTTATTGAGATGCTATGCTACTAAGTGATGGTATTCTCTCAGTGTAACATGTCTTCACCTCCACATGGAAAAGTGCATGGGGTCTTCGATGGTATTGGTATTTGCTTGATGGTGCATGTGTATGTGTCCCTTTCACTCATTGCTCAATGTGCTTCGTGTGTCCGTTTGACTATGAGCAAGTATTTTAGCATGCGGTCCTTTTCCATCCCGTTCGTTGTCGCACCATGTTTCATCGATGTACATGTTCCTACAATTACTCATGACAAGATGACATGAAATCCAAAAATTTCCTATTCTAACATGATGCCTTGTTTTCTATTTTGGTGTAGGTGACTAGGAGCGAGACAAGGCACTAAAACTATGTAGAGCACAACTCAAGCTGGGATGTGAGACGCTGGAGCACTTTCAAGAAAAAGTGTGCAGATGTCAGTGGGAGGGAGATTGCACAATCCTAGACAGTAGTGACAACTATGGGGAAAAACCCATCTAGGAGGAAGAATTGTGCATTTTCTGAGAGGAGGACCAGGCAGCATGTCGAGAACAACTAGGCCAATCTATGCAATTTTTGAGGGGAGCACAGGGAAGGTCATCTAGTTGGGATCTATGCAGTTTCTCTTGGGAAGACAAAGTAGGAAGCAAGAGGCATTGGCAGAAAAATTCGCACAGCCTTCCAGAGGAGGATAGGATCAAGCTGCACAAGCTGCTGGTCAACATTGCACAAATTGTGGGAGACAGTGCGGGCTTGGGCATAACTGCTAAATTTCTGGGCTAATTGTAGAGCAGGGAAAAAAGGTAGGTGACACAAAAATATGTGCAATTTATGGTTCAATGACAAAGCAAGCCAGTACGGAAGCTTGCCTATCATATCTACGCAATTTCTCGGGATAGTGCAATGACAGGAAACAGAGGTTTGTCCAACATGTCTGTGTAGTTTCTATAGGCAGTGTGAGGAAATTAGGCTCGACAAGTTCTACGCAGGTTTGGAGATCAGTGTAGCCTTGGGTCACAACTAAAGTTAATTTTTCTAGTTGACCAATGGGAGGCTTGATGGGTGATGTTACGGGAAGTGCATACTGTATGTGGTTCTGGGACAACTTCTACATAGTTTTGGGAGATAGTTAGTTGTCTCATTAATGGAATTTCATGGTATAGGCTGCCCAGATGGCAACCTCAAACTCTGCGCAGTTTTGGGAAATATTGCAAGGCCACTAAGATCAGAGTCTGGTTGAAGGAGGTTTTTCCAGTCGAAAAATTTTCAGGAAAATGACTAAGTGTGAAAGAAAGTGTACTTGTGCATACATGACAATGTGATCACACACTGAGCACAAATCAATGACAAGGCAGCTGAAACCAACAAGACAAACTTGTGGTCAATGAGACTAACTCAAAGGTTAAGAGCAACGAGTGCAATAGTTGAGATATGTCTTTGAATGACCATGGGGACACTTGTGCAAGAGTGCTTACAAATTTGTCTGAGTGCGATTGATGTCAGTAGAGCGAAAACAACTCATGCTTGATCATACAAAAAGGGTGCAAACACTCAACAAGAGCTCATGGGATGATTCCAAGTGTTTGCAACCATCAATGGGAAAAACCAAGGAAGGCTTTGAAATTTGGGTGCAAGCTAAAATTTTTGAGGGTTTTGCAGCCACTACAACAGAAACCTGAGAAGATAGATTTTAAGCTAAAGGAGGAACAATCAAACTCTACAACTAAAAAGGAATTAGAATATGAAGATCCACAAACTCTATCCATGAGAAGATTAGTTCGAGAAAGAAAGCAACCAGAAAGGTATAGTCCATCTGCTTTCTATTCAAAATTTCCTTTATCTATTATTGATGATGATCCCAGAACTGTTAGGGAGGCAGTAGATTCAAAGAATGGAAAACTATGGAAAGAGGCCATGGTTGATGAAATGGCATATTTTAACAAAAATGAGGCTTGGGATTTGGTGGATTTTCCTGCTAGAATGAAACCCATTGGAAGCAAATGGGAGTTTAAGAAAAGATGAATGTACAAGGCAAGGTGGAGAAATACAAAACTCAGTTGGTAGCAAAAGGTTATTCCCAGTTGTCGGGAATCGATTTGGGTGATATTTTTTCTCTTGTTGCCAAGGTAGCTTCTATTAGATTACTTTTATCTGTTGTTACTGCTTTTGATTTTGAAGTAGAATAGATGGATGTGAAGACATTGTTTCTTCACAAGGATCTAGAAGAAGAGATCTACATGAAGAAACCTAAAGGCTTTGTGGTGAAGGGTAAGAGACAACTGGTATAGAGGTTAAAAAAAGTCACTATATGGGTTAAAAAATTCACCAAGGATGTGGTATCATAAACTTGATACATTTATATGGGGACTTGGCTTCACCAAAAGCAAAGCATATCACTACGTGTATTTTAAGTTAATTGGTAACTGTGTTATTTATCTGGTCTTGTATGTGGATGATATGTTGTTGATTGGAAATGACAAAGAAATTTTCCAGGATTTGAAGACCCAACTGTCCTCCAATTTTGACATGAAGGATCTCGGTGCTGCAAACTATATTTTGGGAATGGAAATTAAATGAGATCGGGAAAAGAGGAATCTCTGGTTAAACCAGAGCAAGTATGTCGAGATAGTACTGTAGAGGTTTAATATGCAGGATAGTAAATCGGTGAAGGTTCCTATTCCTATAGGTGTAAAGTTACCTGTTGAACAGTGTCTCAAGGCATAAGAAGAGGAAGAGGACATGTCCCATGTTCCATATGCAAGTGCAGTTGGTGGCCTGATGTATGCAATGGTCTATACTAGACCATACATTGTAGATGTAGTGGGAGTATTGAGCAAGTTTATGTCAAAACTGGGGAAGGAGTATTAGATAGTAGTGAAGCATTACTAGTGATTATGGTATGTGCTATCAAGGAAGACCAGGATTGGACAAAGTTTTGGACATCCATGGCTTTGTTGATGAAGACTAGGCAAAGATCTTGATTAGAGGATATTTACAAGTGGATGTTTGTTTAACTTATTTGGATTTGTAGTTAGTTGGATGAGTGAGAGACAGTCTGTAGTGGCACCTTCAACTACAAAAGAAGAATACATGGAAGCCACTCATGCAAGAAAGGAAATAGTTTGGTTGTAGAGATTGTGTTCAAGTATGGGGTTGGTACAATGAGCTATCAGGATGGACTGTGATAGCCAAAGTGAATTTTTCTTGGCAAAGAACCCTGCTTCTCATTCAAAAACAAAGCACATTGATGTTCAATATCACTTTGTGAGAGATATGGTTGAGGACAAAAAGGTGTTGTTGGTAAAGGTGGACACTTTGAAGAATACTGGAGATGCATTGACTAAGTTTGTGAGGACTGAGAAGTTCCCTTTGTGTAGAGAAACAATGGGCATTGCAGGGATGGACCAATGAATAAGTTCTAGTATGCCCCCTCGTGGAAAGAAAACAACAAGTGGGAGAGTGTTAGATGTGTGTTATATTCTTTCCACAACTAGCCCCACACGCGGGGGGGCAATATAACCCCTTATTCATTGCGTGAGATGCAATAGGAGGGTCACAAGAGGGGCAACGGACCCCCATACAGGGGGGTTTGCAGGGGGCGGTAGCCCCCCTACACGGGGTTGAGGTTAGCACCCTAGAAAAAACTTTTTGGACCCTATATTAGGTGGGCAGACCTACCTATGGTTTTTTGCATGGATTTCACACATGGTTTTGGGGATGCTGGTTTTCTACCCATGGTATTTTGTAGATCCAGTCAAGGGAGCTACAGTTATGTTCTAATCGAGGGTAAATGGATTGGATTTTATTGATGCTTCGGCATGTGTATATATGTATGCTAACATTAAAAGGAATATAATGAAAAATTAATCTGGCAGTCCTGGTTTTGGGATCTAGGGGAAAGTCTCTGTGTATATTTGTTTTATGTTTTATGCTCTCGCCATTGTTTATTTTTTGTTTTTAGAATTCGTATGCAGGTAATTTTTATACGGGGTTAAAACCTACATGTACATTACCTTTTACAAAATGCTAATAAGACCCATCAATTCACTTACTTGAATACAACTAGAAAAGACAAAGAGTTATCCAAAAATTTCCTACTCAAATATACTCTTAGTTCTAAATTGAAAAGAAAAATAATGTATTTGTCATAGATTCATTTCTAGGTAGTTATATATACTTATCTAAATATTTCATACAATACATTAAAGAAATCCACATTCCTCTCAACCATGAATTGTGCTTTCCAACAATTTCCCCTAAGCTTTACTCCTCCTTGCTAGGAAAACAACTTAGGATCCTTTATTAAACTTTACCTCCTGAAACCTTTAGTAGCCTCAAGTCAATTTTAGGGTTCAGGTCTAGTCTTTCTCCCCCAATGGGATTTACTTTCAAATATGACTACCTTTATCTCCCATATTCCTCTTTACATAGGTTCCACCCATGCCATCTATCTCCAGTCATGAAATTTTTGGTGGTTTGTCTTTGCCAACAGTTCAAATGAATGATAAAATGGAGTATTTTTCTTTTTTTCGTTCTTGCACCTTCTTGGGAATAACAGATTCCAATTGCTTTCATGGAAGTTAAGAGTCTAATCTCACATGATATCCTTTAATATATTTGAAGAATAATAACAAACATTTTTTTTTATTAATCAAAATTAATATTTACATTGTCATATCATACCAGTTGTCCCACTTTGAATTTTCAATCAATTGTTCAATAAAACAACCATAAAAAATAAATTTAGCTTGGGGTACTACAACTCCCATCCCCTTGTAATGGAACATCATACTCGTTGTTTTCATGCTCCCATTTTCCTTGGAACAACATACATAAATATTCTTTCATTTCATCATCCACCTCCTAGGTGGCCTTCTTAGCCCCAAAGCACTTCCACTACAGTTTAACCTCAGTGATGGCTCAACTCTGGAGTGTAATTTTCCTCTAATCCAAAATTTGTAGAGACTAAACTTGTACAACATTCCAATCAGTAATATAAGAAATACCATGAATATATTGTTTCAAAAGAGACACATGAAATACATTATGAACCCTAATGTGAGCTAATAGTGCTAGCTAGTAGGCCACTAGCCCTACCCTCGCTAGTATCTCAAACAACTAATAAAATCGAGGGGTTAGTTAAAAAAAAGTGCCAAATTTTAAGGAGTTATGCAATGCCTCTTCATCTTCTTATTTTCACATTCACAATATTTTCCAAATCCCTAAAGATTAGGTGTCAACGATATATATATATATATATATATATATATATATATATATATATATATATATATATATATATATAGCTCATTATTATGAGCCTTGTACTCTAAACCCTATAAATTAAAATCTAATATTATAAACCTAACATATATACCTAACATTTTAAATCATATATAAATGAATAATTATATCTATATATATATAAACTCAACATTATAAACCTTAGTATGAAAGCTAATGTTATAAACCCAATATAAATTAATAATTATACTAATAATTATAAACTCAAATATATATTAATATTTATAAATAATTAATATTAATATTAATATATTTCAACTGCTAGAATTGGTCGTGCTTGTTGGCCGTTGGATCGGGGTTGTGTATTCAACGACCAGGATCGGTTCTTGCCTGTTGCTTGAGGGTTTCAAACCCGTTTTGTTTAGTGGACTCTTTTTATTGTTGCCATCGAGTCCGTCTGGTGGATGCAGTATGAACCACTATGGGATGTTTGTAAGGCTCTTGTAAGCTTCGGTCCCTGGTTTTTTGCCACCCCTGCTATCTGGGGCACTTTGTATATTATGTAATTTGTTTAGATTAATAGAAGGTTCGTCTCTTACTTATCAAAAAAATTATTAATATTAATATATATTTACTAGTATATATTATTAATTATTAATAACTATGGTTAATTTATCATCATTATTCTTGTATATATATATATATATATATATATATATATATATATATATATAACTCTACTATTAAACTATATTTTAATCACTAATATATATACACCCTATATATTAAACTTCACTAGTAAAAGTCATATATATTGAACTCCATATATTAACCTTATATATTAAAAACCAAATACTAGAAACCCCAATATTAAACCAAAAATATTAAAAACCAAATATTATAAAACCTAATGTTATAAAACTTTTAAAAACCCAATAGTAAAAGGTTGATCAAACATATCTTATTTGTGTTTCTATATTATCAAACCAAATTTCCAAAAATAAAGGTGCAATGTTTATTTCCATACAAAACATTACACAACCTATTCAAAACACAACAATAATTTGTAGTTGTCACATTGCAACATTGATATATGTTTGTTATATAATGATTCCAACACTTTTTTGTCACATTATAAAGCATATGTCTTTTTGTTATATTTTTTTTTTTTTTGTAAGCTGGGGTGGGACTCTCTGATTTACATGTCCATTATGTACCCCTCTACGGGGGAAGGGTAGCCCAAGATTTGAACCCAAGACTTCTAGTTCGGTGAGACTTCATTTCCACAGCCCTTGCCGCTTGAGCTACCCCATGTGGACATGTCTTTTTTTAGATTAGTAAATATGGTTATGAACATTTTTAGTTTGTTCTTCACATTATGACACTAATTTATATTCAACAAATATCAACATAATGTTGTGTATAACATTATAACGTCAATGTTTTTATCTTTAGTGCTCGAGTACTTATATCACTAATTATTTATAAATCATATTTATAAATATTTTTGTTTCTATTATTACAAAATCAAACATAGTCAAACACATTCAACAACATTAGAAAATGCGGTTGATTAATTTTAGAATTTTGGATTGTGACATTCAATAAATTGAAATGTAATGTAACATATCCACAATGTTTGTCACATGACAACAAATTTGTCATAATGTGAAAATTTTAGTCACATTGTGGCATTGGATAGATTTCTTCACCATTCCAAAGTCGCATTGTGACAATGTATAATTTGTAATGTAATGTAGAATTCCAACAAACGCTGTTATATTGCATCAATATTTGTCACATTGTCATGTTGGATAGATTTGTGTACAATTCTAACTTCACAATATTAATATTAACATCATTAGTTAACATTATTAATATTAATATTTTTATTATTAAATGTCTAGTAATCTTGATTGTAACCAATGAACGATGATCTTGGTTGACTATTGTTGATAGAATGTGAATTTGGTTAACCATGGCTGACTATAATTGAATATGATTGAATTACATTGATTGAGGATGACAATGATTGGACAAGGTTGATTGTTTTCAAAAATAGTAAACATAGGATTGACCATGTTTGGTCATGGTCAATTATTTAAAATTGACTATGAAGGGTGATTTGTTTGGCTATGTTTAACTAATGTGGTTGAATATCTTTGATTAATAATAATAATAATAATATGCAATTATGTTTATCCTAAGTTGAATACCATTCACTTTCAAACATAGTCAAACATAGTCGAACATAGTCAATCACATTAGTAAACCAATTTGTTTTAAACCATATCAATATCAATATTAATGTTATTAAATATTTTAATTAAACACTAACTATGGATGAGCATTGTCTAACCATCGGTGAACACGTTTATGTTGAAAAATTAGTTGAATATTGTTAAGCATGGTTTATTGTAGTTGTGCATGCTCACAATGTTCAAACATTGCTGAATACATTTTGATTACAAATGACTATGATTAATGATTGTATGACTATGGTTGATCAAGGCTGACTATGCTTGAATATAGTTTGAGTATGAATAACAATCATTTTACCATGATTTGACTATGATCAACCATAGTTGAATACAATTTTCTATAGTTGACCATGTTTGACTATGATTTGACTATGGTTAAGAATTTTTTGACTATGGTTTATCTATTGTTGACAACGATTTCACTGTAGTTACCATTCCAATGGTGGTTCTTGATGGTTAACCATTGTTTGAATATGATTAACTATAGCCATCAAATGTAGGCCTCCATGCTTAATAGTTGACAATATGTTTTGAAACTGAAAATGGTGTTATTTGAGAACAATTAGAGACTATTAAAAGCTATATTGGAAAGAGATTATTGCCAAGATACTTTTAATATTAATGTAAATTTTGATTTTTTTTGTTATTATTATTATTAGTAATGATATGTATTAATATTAATGTTACTAAATGTTAGTAGTAATGTTATTAATATAATTAATATTAATATAAAAATGAATTGTTACATAAAATATTATTATTACATTAATAATATATTTATGTTATAATTAATGTAATATTGTTAATGTAATAAACAATTGATGCAACATTATTATAATTATTATAATTATTATTAATAATGTTATAAATATCAATATTTTTCTAAGAAAAATACTACTAATAATTGATATTAGTGTTATATAATATTTATTAATGTTATATAATTGTTAATATTAATATTAGTAAGATTTAATATTAAAATATTTGTAATAATAATCAATAATAATTATTTTTTTGTAAGTTTGGGTGGGACTACATCATCATCATGCCCAATATATAACCTCGATTGGGGCAAGGAATCAAAAAAAACTCCTCGCAGTTCTTTCCACTTATGTCTATTCAATTTGCCTATATGGAATCATCATTTCAAATTATATATTATGTTACATCATTATGTATTCCATTAACTTCCTTATTTTGACTGTGATTCAATTCTATCCATCTTTTAAATAATATTTTAAATTTAAGCATTATCAATAATGTTAAATAAAGAAAGCAACATAATATGTTTTTGTTTGAACATTTCAAAATATGAATCATAAAATTTCTAGGGCATTAACAATTCCCTTGACATGAGGTAAAGCCTCCAATTTACTTTCCATGCAAATGCTTTTCCTATAAAATTTATTATTGTAGATTACACTGTAATTGAAGTACAAACAAAGTTTTATGTGAGTTTTTAAAAATGTAATAATTTCATCTTCGACTAGAAGATTTCCTTAATCAATGGATTAGATGAAGAAACTCTAATCTCTACAATATATTTTAAACTAGATTGGATCGATCTTAACCCCCAATATATCAAGCATCGAGAGTGATCAAATCTCTTGAGATACAAGCATCTTTTAAAGTGAAAAGATACAGATCTAGTGTTAAGATGGATCTAGGCTAGTTTTTAGATACATACGTACCATATCTAGGATGGATCCATATCTCCCTCTCTCTCCTCTCTCTCTCTTTCTTCCCTCCTTCTCTACTTTATCCCTCCCTCTCTTCCTTCCTTTCTCTCCCTTTTCCCACCACACTTTCTCTCTTCCACACATATCTCTCTCTCTACCGTCCAACTCGTGCACTATCCTCTTCGCTCTCTCTTTCTCTCTCTCCCCCCTCTCTCCCCGTCCATCTATATGTCCCCCTTTTTATTTTCTCTTTTTATCCCTCTCTGTCCTCTCCTATCCTCTCCACCTCTCTCTTTATATCTCCTTTCTCATTCCCTCTCTCTGTACTTCTATCTCTATATGTCTTTATTCTTCCCTTTCTCTTTGCCCCTTCAAATTACATCTCTATCTCCCTCCCCTCCTCTCTCTCGTCAGTCCTCCCTCTCCCTTTTTCTTGAACCTCCCTCTCTCTGTGTCTCTCCTCTTCATCACTCTCTCTCTCTCTCTCTCTCTCTCAACCCCATCTCTATCACTATCTCCCACCCTTTCTCCTTCTCCCTACTTATGATCTCCTTTCTCTCTCCATTTGATGGAGATTTTTCACAGTATATAATCATTTCTATATGTAATCTATAAAATATTTTACATTTAATTTGGATTGTGAAATGAGTTATAGTTTTTTGGCTTGTGGTATTGATAAGCCATGGTATTTTCCCATGGTATTTAAAAAAAATGTACTTACAAGTTAATAACATCCATGGTAAAGTGGGCATGGATATCCATGGTTAAGAAACATGTTATATTGTAAGTATTGAGTTTTTATGTGCTTATTAATTAAAAAAAAAAATATGTATAAGGATCGAAATTCAATTGCTGATGATAACGAGTAAAAACAGTTCTACCTGGTACTAAGGGCTACCCATTAGGGAAACCAACCCAAAACCACCAATTTAAAGTCTTCAGATCACATATACTAACTTTAACTAAAATGTCTTTCAAAACTAGATGCAAGAGTGAAATGATTTGCAAAATGCTACATGATAACCAAATATTTGTCCTAGAGACACAAAACTAATAGTAAAGGTCCTTAGCATGACTAGACTATCCTATGTAAAAGAATTGGAAGCCACATATGGAATGGACAATGAATTTATTGAGTTTGATGACTTGAGACAATTGATGAGTTGCAAATATTCATGATCCATGAGCTGTATCCATCAACCATATACAATAGGAACTCCTTCCATGACACCCCTAAGCCTCTAACATTCATGTTTCCCCAAACGTGATTGATCAGTAGACCTGACTTAAAAAGAATCCACTGAGGAATCAACCAACTAACTAACCAAAATTACCTTCTTTCGAACTTGACAGAGCCATGAATGGGCACCTTGCAACACATAATTTCACTCCTTCATTTGCATCCTATGACCTCTTAGAAGAAATGACACATAGCTTCTGCTCTTCACCAATACGCCAGGACAATGAACCATAGTCCATATTAAACTTTGATAAGAATAATTACCAAAAGGAGCATATTCAATCCTATCCCCTTCATCCCTAAGAATAGAATTAATAACCAAAAGGATTTTCTTCAAACTCCATGAATGCCTCCCAATGTAATCACCTCATTTAGTGGCGAATTACCTCTAGTCTAAAAGGTGAACCTAAGTTTCGAATTGGATCCTCTATCCATCCATATAAATTCTACAAGTCGTGTATTGCCCCATGAATAGTGGACAACCAACCCCAACCTCCATGAAGACAAAAATAGAAGAATCCAAAATGTAGGCATCAACATTGACTGCCAGAGAATTTCAAGGATGATCAACATTACAATAAACACACACCCTGGCTTGAAAAATAACCCAAAGAGTATTGTGATTCTCCATGAAACCATATGAATGTCTCCTTCAATTATAAGAGCGCCTCCTTCAATTATAAGTTGTTGATAATCAAGCTTGAGACAATTTGTTAGAACATGATACAAAGCCCAAAGTTCCACTTCATCTTTTATGAGAGTTTTGAGTGAGCCTATGCATCCAAAGTTTTTAGTGAGTCAGGGTTGCCTCTAGAAGCACCATCAAAGTTGAGTTTTAAAAAGCCTTATGTGGGTGGGAACCAAGTTGAAGGACTTGTTATCGAAGCATGAGGGGTGTTTAGGATGCTAATGATATTGCTTAAAGATTGAAGAATGTTTTCTTCTTTTGGGGGTGATCCCAGTCCCATGAGTTCAAATGTACTGATGTAATAGTTTCTCCTAGTTGAGTACTGATTTGAGCCCATGCTTTGTCTATTGATGGGGTTTGATTTTTAAATACCTGAGCATTAGCTCCTTCCATATGATCCATAAGGTGAATACATGAGTAATATAACATATTTTTTGAGAATTGGAATGCTATAAGGTGTTACATTCCAGTTTTCTAGGCTTATGGGAAGTGTTTGGGGTTTAATATTTACACCCTGAAACACCCTATGAAGCATATCCCAAATAATCATGGCGAGGATACATTCAAGAAAGAGAATATTTAGATCCTCCATATTATTTTATCTAAGTGGAGATACTAAAGGAAATATAAAGCCTTTCTTTTCTATATTTTCTGATCTGAGTGGTGTCTTTCTAATTAGTAACTAGAGAAAGAGTGTCACTTTTGGCTAGTTCTTTAATTTCCATAGATGCTTCCAACCAAGGTCAACATCATCATGGTGAGCATAGGTTAGGAGCTTGTATGCTTATTTTAGATTAAATTTCCCAGAGCTTCCACACCCTAATATCAAAATTTCAGGGCCTGATTGAACAATTATGTTCCGAGTAGCTAGAATTACCTCTAGAAGTTGGCGTTCTTTGTCCTACGTCTAGTGATGCATATGAGAGAGAATTTTCGAATATATCCATTATGTATTTGAATAATATTGATCCTCCCATAATTGGGCTACCACACAGAGGTTCTAAAATGAGTGGTGATTTCTAATGTGTAGAGAAAAGGAGAGAGGGGAGACACAGCTACGTAATCCAGGAATATTCCTAGAAGACATTTATCTTTCCATCCTTCACCTCCTAAAAGTATTGGTCCTGGATTAAACCTATTTTGTTACTAGATTCTATTCAAATATAGGAAACTTTAGGACAAGTTTCTATTCTGGACTATTGCAGGTCTACAATGGCAGGAGAGTATTTGTTCACTCACATTTTTCCCCACAAAGTTGCATGATATTTAAACCATCACCAACATATCTTCACACTCAATGCCTTGCCAACAATTTGAGTCCCTTAGGCCAATACTTGTTGGGTTGTGTTATATTCTTTCCATGACTAGCCCACGTAGTTAACCGGGGGGTTAGAAGTGGGGCAGAGCCCCACCTTTGTTGCACTGATTGCATAGCGGGGGGAGTCATAGGTGGTTTGAGGAGCGCAGGTAACCCCACTCTATGGGGTCCAGGGCAGCACCCCAGAAAATTTTGGTTTTGGACCCTATGTTAGGTTGGGCGGACCTACCTATGGTTTTATGCATGATTTTCACACATGATTTTGGACACGATGGTTTTCGGTCCATGGTATTAGATGCTTCAGCATGTATAAATATGTATTGTAACATTGAAAGGAACATAATGAAAAATCAAGCTGGCAGTCCTGATTTTGGGATCCAGGGGAAAATGTCTCTGTATATGTGTTTTATGTCTTATGCTCTCACATTGTTTATTTTCTATGTTTCAGAATTCGTATGCAAGTAATTTTTGTACGGGGTTAAAACCTACATTTGGTATTAGAGCTGTTTTGGCTTCAAGGGGACGCCTTTGTTGCTGAAGGGTTTCGCTCGGACCTATGGTAGACCCTGTTTAGTGGGAGATCTGTGAGATTGATTCTGGTGGTGAAAGAAGATGGTGAGTAGTGGAAAGATAGAGATCGAGAAATTTAATGGTTAGAGTTTTGAGTTGTGGAAGCTCAAGATGGAGGATCTATTGGTGGATAAAGGTCAGTGGATCATGGTAGATCTGGGTATCAATGGGAGTGTCTGATGAAGAATTGAAGAAGTTGGATCAGAAGGCAAAGAGAACAATATGATTATGTGTCTCAGATTCAGTATTGTTGAATGTATCAAGGGAAGCTACAACAAAGGCTTTGTGGGACAAGTTAGGGACTTTGTACCAATATAAGTCTCTGGCGAATAAACGGTTCTTACGAAAAAAGTTGTATAACCTAAGGATGAAAGATGGAGACTCGAGGATAGAGCATCTGGATGCGTTTAATACTATGGTAAGTCAATTATCATTTGTTGATATCAAAATTTCAGATCAATATAAGTGCATTAGTTTGTTAAGTTCTCTACCATATTTGTGGGATAGTCTGGTTATTGCAATATGTAGCAATGCAAATGCCTTCCAGTTTGATGAAATAGTCTCATCCTTGCTAACGGAGGAGATGAGATGGAAAAATATGGAGAGCCATAATGGTGATGCCTTGTCTGTACGAGGATGGTCCCAGAACAGAAACAAAGATAAGTCATCGAGTGGGAGATCTAAATCTAGAGGGAGATCTAAATCTCCAGAAAAACCTGTAAAGGTGGTGTGCTGTAAATGTGGAACGAAGGGAACTACAAAAGGGATTGTAAATCTAAAGCTCCTAACAAAGGAAAGGGATCTGATGATGCTCCTTCTGCAGAGGCGAAAACCACCTCAGATGAAGGTGGGGATGTGTACTTGGCTTCTTCAAGTACACATGTAGATCATGAGGCATGGTTGATTGACTCAAGTGCATCCTTTCACTTCACTCCCCATAGAGATTGGTTCTGTGAGTATGAGAAATACGATGGTGGTGATGTTTTCTTAGGGGATGATAGGAAGGCTAGAATCATTGGTTGCGGAAAAGTAAAGTTCAAGTTGCAAGGTGGAAGGGTTAGAACACTTCCGGGTGTTCTACATATTCCTGCATTGGCCAAAAATCTGATTTCTATAAGCAAGTTGGATGATGCAGGTGTAAAAAATAGTGTTTGAGAAGGATACCTGCAAGATGGTTTGGGAAGTGCTGGTATTGGTGCAGGGATTTCGGATTGGAACATTGTACAAGTTCAAGGTAGCACTGTTTTTTATGGGTGCAACAGTTCCGTGGTTCCTGAAAGTGGAGTAGAAAATCTAGTGGTCTCTGGAGAGAAGACCATGTTGTGGCATCAAAGGCTTGGACGTATTGGAGAGAAGGGTCTTTAGATACTTCATGGTAAAGGTATGGTAGAACGTATGAGTAATAGCTCTCTGGATTTTGATTTCTGTGAAAATTGTGTCTATGGGAAGCAGAATCAGGTGAGTTTCCCCTTTGATGGTAAGAGGGAAAAACATATATTAGAACTTGTGCACAGTGATGTGTTTGGACCTGTGAAGGTTCCATCACTGGTAAGTCTATGTACTATGTATCATTTATAGATGACTTCTCAAGGAATACATGGATATATTTCCTTAAGAAAAAATCTGAAGTCTTTAACAGGTTTAAAAGATTAAAGGCTCTGGTAGAAAACCAGATAAAGAAGAAGATAAATGTGCTGAGGACATATAACGATGGAGAGTTTTTCAGTAAGGAATTTGAAGAATTCTATAAGAAGTGTGGTATAGCACGACAGAAGACTACTCCATATACACCTCAGAAAAATGGAGTTGTAGAAAGAATGAACAAGACATTGATGGAAAGGGCAAGAAGCATGCTCAGTGGTGTCAGATTAGGACAAGAATTCTAGCAGAGGTAGTGGAGATAGCATGTTACCTTGTCAACAGGTCACCTTCATCAGTTGTGGAGGATAAGACTTCACAAGAGGTATGGACTGGTAAGAAACCCTCTCTTTCACATCTGAGGGTATTTGGATGTAATGCATATGTACATGTTCCAAAGGAGAAACAAACCAAGTTGGATAGTAAATATGAAAAGTGCATCTTTATTGGGTATAAGGATGGTTTAAAGGGTTATAAGCTTTGGAACATAGTAACGAGAAAGTTTGTGTACAGTCGAGATGTGGTGTTTAGAGAGGTGAAAGATGTTATTAAACATGAAGTCCAACCAAAGGAATCTGAGAAGATAGAGTTTGAGCTAAAGGGGGAAGAATCAGACTCTACAATAGAGGAGGAATCAGAAGATGATGAGCCAAAAACTCTGGGTGTGAGAAATTAGTTCAAGAAAGAAGGCAACTAGAAAGGTATAGTCCATCTTATTTCTGTTCAAATTTTTATTTATCTATTACTGATGATGGTCCCAGAACGATGAAGGAAGTAGTAGATTCAGAGGATGGAAAAATCTGGAAAGAGGCCATGGTTGATGAAATGGCATCTTTGCACAAAAATGAGGCTTGGGATTTGGTGGAGTTTTCGGCTGGAAGGAAACCCATTGGCAGCAAATGGGTGTTCAAGAAGAAGAAAAATGCAGAAGAAAAGGTGGAGAAATACAAAGCTTGATTGGTAGCAAAAGGTTATTCCCAGGTGTCGGGAATTGATTTTGGTGATATTTTTTCTCCTTTGCCAAGGTAACTTCTATTATATTACTTTTATCTATTGTTGCTGCTTTTGATTTTGAGGTAGAACAGATGGATGTGAAGACAACATTTCTTCATGGGGATCTGGAAGAGGAGATCTACATGAAGAAATCTAAAGGCTTTGCAGTGAGGGGTAAAAAAGAACTAGTATGCAAGTTAAAGAAGTCTTTGTATGGGTTAAAACAGTCACCAAGGATGTGGTATCATAAATTTGATACATTTATATGGGGACTTGTCTTCACCAGAAGCAAAGCAGATCACTGTGTGTATTTTAAATTATTTGGTGACTGTGTTACTATCCAGAATTTGAAGACCCAATTGTCCTCCAAATTCGACATGAAAGATCTTGGTGCTGCAAAATATATTTTGGTCATGGAAATTAAAAGAGACCGAGAAAAGAGGAAGCTCTAGTTAAACAAGAGGAAGTATGTTGAGACAATATTGCAGAGGTTTAATATGCAGGATAGTAAACTGGTGAAGGTTCCTATTCCTGTAGGTGTAAAGTTATCTTTTGAACAATGTCCCAAGACACAAGAAGAGGAAGGGGATATGTCCTGTGTTCCATATGCAAGTGTAGTCGGTAGCTTGATGTATGTGATGGTCTGTATTAGACCAGTCATTGCACATGCAATGGGAGTATTGAGTAGGTTTATGTCAAAATTAGGGAAGGAGCATTAGACAACAATCAAGCGGGTTTTCAGGTATTTGCGTGGCACTAGTGGTTATGGTTTGTGCTACCAAGGAAGACCAGGATTGGACAAAGTTTTGGATATCCGTGGCTTTGTTAATGCAAAGTGGGCTGGAGATCTGGATTAGAGAAGATCTACAAGTGGGTATGTGTTTAACCTATTTGGAGGTGCAGTTAGGTGGATGAGTAAGAAACAATCTGTAGTGGCACTGTCAACTATAGAGGCAGAATACATGGCAGCCACTCATGCAAGCAAGGAAGCAGTTTGGTTGCAGAGATTGTGTTCAAGTATGGGGTTTGTACATGGATCTATAAGAGTATACTTTGATAGCCAAAGTGCAATTTTCTTGGCAAAGAACCATGCTTACCATTCAAAGACAAAGCACATTGATGTTCAGTATCACTTTGTGAGGGATATGATAGAAGACAAAAAGGTGTTGCTGGTAAAGGTGGACACTTTGAAGAAGACTGCAGTGCATTGACAAAATTTGTGACCTCTGAGAAGTTCTCTTGGTGTGGAGAAACAATGGGTATTGCAGGGCTAGATAAATGACTAAGCTCTCTTGTGGCCGCATGTGGAAAGAAAACAACAAGTGGGAGAATGTTGGGTTGTGTTATATTCTTTCCACGACTAGCCCACGTAGTTAACTAGGGGGTTAGAAGGGGTCAGAGCCCCCCTTTGTTGCACCAATTGCGTAGCGGGGGGAGTCACAAGGGTTTTGACAGGTGCAGGTATCGCCACTCTATGGGGTTCGGGGCAGCGCCCTGGAAAATTTTGGTTTTGGACCCTATTTTAGGTTTGGCGGACCTACCTATGGTTTTGTGCATGATTTTTGTACATGGTTTTGGACGCGATGGTTTTTGGTCCATGGTATTGGATGCTTCGGCATGTATAAATATGTATTGTAACATTGAAAAGAGCATAATGAAAAAACAAGATGGTAGTCCTGGTTTTGGGATCTAGGGGAAAATATTTGTGTAAATGTGTTTTATGTGTTATACTCTCGCATTGCTTATTTTTTGTGTTTTAGAATTCGTATGCAGATAATTTCTGTACATGGTTAAAACCTACAATACCACCCTTTGATTTGGGCAAACAAATTTTTTCCTATAAAACTAGTGCACATTTTTTATGGAGTGTGGCTCCTCCCCATAGAAATAAGCATTGAGAACTTTGAATTTTGCTAAGAATGCATTTGGGGGAACTAAGGTAGAGAGTAAATAAGAAGGCATGGATTGGAGGACATACTTTATAAGGGTAAAGAAACTTGCAATTTTCACAAATCGGAAGGTCCATGAGGAAATCCTGGCTTCAAACATCAGGAGAAGATCTTCCCAGACCGAACAAATGAGAGGGTTGAGAGTGAGGAGAGCACCAAGGTATTTGGTCAAAAGTAAGGCATTCTGGAAACCCAAGAAGCAGAAGATATGAATTTGCACTGCAAGGGAGGTGTTCAAGAAAAAAAACTGAGATTTACTATTTTTGATTTTGGTGCAAAATGTAGCAACAAAAGTATCAAGGATCCCCCTGACTTCTCTAGGTTCATTTATAGTGGAAGTTCCCATTAATATTGTATCATCAAGAAATTTTTGATGGGTTGTGCTTTGATATTGAGAGCCTAAGGGAGGAATTTAATCTGGTGGCAAGAAAGGGCATGCCTTATGGCATGACTAAGGGCTTCAACACCTAAGGGAAAAATATAAGGAGAGAGCGGATCCCCTTACTAATTCCTCATGAGGAAGAAAAGGTAGGGGAAGGTGAACCATTAACAAGAATAGAAAAGAAGGCCTTTGAAATAAGGGCCATCGCCTAGGCTATCTACATTTCATGAAAGACATAAGCTGAAAGAAAGTGGTATATATATTGCCAACTTACTTTATCAAAAGCCTTTGACATATCAAGTTTAAGAATCATACCTGGATTTTTGGTGGAATGAAGATAGTGAAACTACTCTTGAATAAGAATGTTGTTTTCCAAAATTTGTCTTCCTTCAACATAACCCTTTTTATTAGGAGAAATTATACAATGGAGAAGAGGTTTGAGGTGATTGGAAACCATTTTGGAGATAGTTTTGTAGATCACATTGCATAATTAAATGGGTCTAAATTATGAGGGGCTGGAGGATTTTCTAGACTTCGGCATGAGGAAAATGAAAGTGGAATCAAAGGCTAAAATAGGAGAGGCAGAAGTATTGGAGACTTCAACAACTTTCCATACATCGTGGCCAATGATAGGCCAACATGCTTCATAGAATTATTTTGTAAATCCGTCTAGTCATGGTGCTTTGTTCTGTGGCATACTCATGACTATTGCTTCAACTTCTTGCAAGGAGAATGGATGTGAGAGTGTTGCATTCTAGTCATCTGAGATGAGCTTAGGAATATGTTGTGTGATTTTCCTAATAGTTGGAATTATGTTACGAATAAATTCTGATAGGAGGTCACTAAAGTGTCTAGATAAGAGACTAGACATGTCATTATGATCCTCCACCCATTGATTGTTGTCAGTACACATCTGATGGATTTTGTTTTGATTCCTATAATTAAACATTAATATATGAAAACACTTGGTGTTTCTCTCTCCATATTTGATCCATTTGATTCATGATTTATGTCTATAGAGAGTATCTTCTTGATCCAATCTCTCATCTAGTTGATGTCGAAGAGTACTCTGAATTTATGTTAAGTGGGAAGTGCTTCCTGTTGATATAATGCTTTGTTGAACCTCTTTCAATTAGGTTTTAAATGTGATCCTGTCCTGAAAAAGGTTGTCAAAGTCCTTATTATTCCATTATTTGACTTTTTGTTTGATAAACTTTAACCTCTGCTCAAAGCGATACATGAAATTTCTTGTGATTAATGTTGAATCATACCACAATTTTTCTTTATTGGTGAGAAAGTTAGGATGACGCAACCAGGAGGCCTCAAAGCGAAAAGGCTTGCTCCTTGGGTACGCCGACCAATCCACTTCCAAAGATATCAACCAATGATTGGTGTCATGACTAGATAGGATTGAGGCATCAATATGCATACGAGATATTAAGAGAGATTCTAAGTTTAGGAAACGATCAAGCCTTGAGGTAACTTGGTGTGTTCCTCCTCTTCAATTATTCCAGATATAGGTGTCGTTTGTGGTTTCAACATCTACCATTTTTCATTTATCAATAAAGGAGTTAAAAGAGTTTGATGCTTCCTCCAACTTTTTGAACCCCCCCCCCCCCCCCACACCATTCTTTTCCTGAATGGATCATATTAGATTGAAATCCCCCGCCATAATCCAAGTTTTAGGACACACCACGCAATGAACAACAACAAGATTGAAAATGAAGGATATTTTTTCTTAAGGAAGAATAGATCCATAGACAATAGAGAGAAAGCTATATTGAGAATAACCTATAGGTTGAAAGACTACAGTAAGGATTCTCGAGAGGGAGAAAGAGTATCTAAGATGAACCGTAGTTGGATTCCAAAGAATATCTAATCCTCCAGAGGTTACAGAGGCGCATTGAGGAAAGAAATCACAATTTCTATAAATGGAAGGGGTTATCTAAGTGAGGGTTTAGTGAGAACATTTGGTTTCTTGTAAGAGGAGAATGTCAAATTGATGCATGGTAATTTTATTTTTGAGGATTTTATGTTGGGATTTTCCATTTAATCCTCGCACATTCCATGAAATTATTTTTATTATTCAGATGATGCTAAGGGGGGGAAGAGTTTTGTCATAGGGGAAACTCGTCTCAAATTAAATAGGAATTTGTTGTTATAGGGTAACTTCCTGAGGTAGAACACCAAAGAACACTGCTCACAAAAAGATCACTGATCAATACACCAATATTCCTGATGTGGTTATAACCCTCAAAGAGGTAAACATTCCATGGCCTGAGCCAATGCGGCCACTTCAGGCAATTTATTAATTTGAAAGAAAGAAAATTTACATAAGCTTCTCTCATGAATGGTCACCCTACAAATGACCCTCCATGCTCTTTAAATATATATCATGGACCAATCAGGTGGTAAGACACAGATTAAGTGTCGGTAATACCGAGGAGAGAATGAATCGTTGGATCACTTCATGTCTAAAACATATCATAACTATCAGATTGTTAGTTACAAAAGTACATAGTAAAGAAACTCACTTTACCTAACTCTACACTAGACTTAGTTATACTTAACTATTTCATATGTGTCGGAATATCTTAACATCCTTCCTTAAGAACAACTTGGGATAGGATTGAAGGATGTATAAATATGACACAATAGGAGAAGGAAGGATGCATTAGAGCCTATCCCCCCTTAGTGACAACTTCCTGAACTCCAACCCTAAATCAAAGTTTAGTAAACTTCACCTTTGTGAGAACCTTTGTAAAGATGTTGGCAACTTGATCATCAGTTGAACAATATTGCACTTCAAGGACATGGTCATGAATGAGCTTTATGTTGAAGTGCATGTGTAGTTCAATGTGTTTGTTGCGTTGATGTTGGACTAGATCTTTGCATAGTTGAATGGCACTTTTATTATCACACCAAAGTGTAGTCAAATGCTACTGTTGAAATCCAAACTCTGACAGGATCTGACGAAGCCACAGGGCTTATTTACTAGCTTCTACGGTTCCACGATACTCTACTTCTGCTCAATAAACAGAAATGGCACTTTTTTTCTTACAAGCCCATGTAATAGGTCCAGAACCAAGAGTGAACACATAAACTAGAGTAGACTTTTGATCACCAGGGTCACCAGCCCAATCAAAATCAGTGAAACCAACCAATAGAGGAGATGCTTTAGCATTGTAATGAATCCCAAACTAAATTGTACCTTGAACATAACGAAGTATTCTTTTAGTTGCTTCCAATGACTTTCATGTGGGCTTTGCATAAACCGAGCAATAAGACCAACAACAAAGGAAAGGTCAGGACGGGTATAGGTCAGATACAAAAGTTTTTCTACAAGTTGATGGTATAAGGTAGCATCAACTTTAGGGGAAGTACAAGTGGCTAAATGTTTGACTCCAAACTGAAAGGGAGAAGGGGTTGGCTTATAGTCTTCCATGTGAAAGTGGGGTGGAAGATCACAAGCATACTTGGACTGGGAAAGGGAAATACCTTCCTTGGATTGCAAGACTTGAAGACCAAGAAAATAATTAAAGTGTCCTAAGTCTGTCATTTCAAACTTCTTTTTAAGGTTGGACTTCATGTGGTTTATAAGGTTGGGATCCCTACTAGTAAGGATAATATCATCAACATAAAGAACAAGAATGATAAGAGACTTACCCACTTTCTTGGTGTAGACAGTATTGTCAAAAAGACACCTAGAAAAGCCAGTATCTAAAAAAAATCTATCCATTTTGGCATACCAAGCCCGAGGTGTTTTCTTCAGACCGTAAAGGGATTTCTTAAGCTGACATACAAGGCTGGAGTCAGTTTTTATAAAGCCAAGAGGTTGTTCCATATATATTTCTTCACGTAAGTCCCATGCAAGAAGGTAGATTTAACATCCATTTGATGGACTTCCCATTTGAAAGAGGAAGCAAGGGAAAGAACAAGGCAGATAGAGTTCATTTTGGAAACAAGGGAGAAGGTTTCAGTATAGTCAATGCCTTCAACTTGTGAAAATCCCTTAGAAATAAGATGAGATTTATGTTTATCAAAATTTCCATCTCGTCCAAACTTGGTTCTGTAAACCCATTTTCATCTAACAAGTTTTCGTCCCTTTTGAAGTGGAACAAGATCCCATGTATCATTTGGCAAGAATGAATGATATTCTTAATTCATAGTTGTGTCCCAATCTGGATGGACTGAATCTTCCGCAAAGATGTTAGGATCATAATTCACTAAAGCTTGAGCCAGTAAAGAAGAGGCTCTATCAAACTAAGAACGTGTATGTCATTGATCTGTAGGATCATTTGCAAGAGCACATGTTGCATCTCGAGTAGCACAGAACAATTATTGAAGCTAAGGAGCTGAAGGAGGATCCTGAGAAGGTGGGGGAAGATTGTCATCCTCGCTATCATCATCTAAAGAAGAAATATTTTTAGAAGTATAAGGGATAGAGACAGTTGGCACATCCATCGAACTAGGCTCGTAGGCCGATATATTTTCAGCAAACTTTACATCTCTTCTAATGATAACATTTTTGAACTTAAGTGGAATAAGTCTATATCTTTTGACATCTTCGAAATATCCAACAAAAATACAGTTTTCATTCTTAGGTTCTAAAGGTTTATGTTTATTATCTAGAATATGGGCCCATGCTTCACTTCCAAAAACATGAAAGTGACTTACATCTAGTTTATTTGAGCCCCATGCTTCTTCTGGAGTGATATTCTTTAAACCCTTAGTAGGAGTGTGATTTACTTTGTAATTTTCATAGTTAATTGCTTCTGCCCAAAAATTAAGACTAAGTTCTTTAGATTGAAGCATACAATTAGCCATTTCCTTTAAGGTACGATTCTTGCTTTCAGATACACCATTTTGTTGTGGAGTATATGGAATAGTATGTTGCATTTGAATTCCATGGTTAGTGCAAAAATTGATGAATTTGTTGTTAACATATTCTCCTCCATTATCAGATCTTAGCCTCAGAATTTGATGTGCAAATTGTTTCTCAACAAAGGCCTTAAAGGCCAAGAACATGTTAAACACGTCACTCTTGAGTTTTGAGAAGTATACCCAAGTGCATCTAGAGAAATCATCAATGAAAGTTAAGAAACACTTGTAGCTAGAGAATGAAACAACTTGAAGTGGACCACTAAATCAATATGCACAAGCTGTAAAGGGGCTGAGACGTGCCAAGACGCACATTTTTCAAAACTATCTCGATGATTTTTTCAAGTACACATATGGAACAAACACCATCTTTGTAAGATACCATTGGAAGACCTGTCGCCATATTTTCTTTACATAGATTTTGAAGGGAGCTATAGTTTAAGTGACCAAATCTCATGCCAAAGTTTTCTCACTTCATCATTATGAGCAACAAATACCGAGGGAAGAGTTGATGAATCAAAGTTGTTAAACTTATACAACCTTATAGAATCATCAGCAATGCCAGTAGCTAAAATCTATCTAGGATCTCTTAGGTCCTTAATTACAACATCCTGAGGTGAATATTCAATAGTTTTACCTTCGCCTGAATGAGTTATCTGATATACAAATAGAAGGTTGCATGATAGGGTTGGAACACGTAATACATCATTAAATTAACCATTGTCTAGATGAACACTTCAAGTCCCTACAACACTAAGAGATCTATCATCACCAACATATATATTTTTGGTGCTACAATCATTTAAATAAGAAAACATGTCTTTGTTTTTTGCCATGTGATAAGAAGCTCCAGAATCAATGAGCCACTCATGAGAATGAGAAGAAGAATATACATTTAGTGCATAACAAGACCGAGATGCTTGACAACCACATGTAGAAAGTGTTATTCTTGAAGATGAAGATGAAGTTGAAGAGTGCTCCAAATGGATGTTATAATTCTTCATTGATGCTTCCAAGGCTTCCATCTTCTTAAAGCATTTGGATTCTAAGTGGCCATCTCTATTACAAAAGCTGCAATGTCTATTAGTATTATTTCATTTGTTTTTATTTGTCTTATCATTTTTTTGAATTGATTTTTCACTTTGAGACTAAAATTTCTTAGGACCCTTGTTTGGTTTAGGACCATTACTTTTAGGATATTGCTTCTTAGGAATCTTTGAATTTGGTTGTTGCTGGGTGACTAAGGCTTTCTTAGAAGAGTTTCCAAGATTAAGAAGACCAAGATGTAAGAGTTTTTCTTGTTCTCTTATTAAAGAATCACAAAAGAAATCAAAAGAGGGGGACTTTTAGTCTTGTCCTTGAGAAATAAAGGCTTCTCTAGTAGAATGGAAGGTGGAAATAAGCACATAGTAGATTGGCCCCAACTTAGTAAGAATGGAATAGATAAGGCTACCATCTTCTTTCTTAACCTTAACACCTTTCGAGAGAAGTCTAAAGGTCTTGAACTTGGACAGAAAATCTTCAGTGGAAGAAAAATTATTTGGATCCAACGTAAGCAACTCATTTGCGAGTTGATGGGCTCTAGTTTCACTTTTAATTCCAAAAACTTTAGTGAGATGTTTCATTGCTTCATTAGGGGTATCAAGTTCTGCAATATGGAATCTAAGGTCAGGAGAAATAGACAACCCTATCAACCCACGTTCTTGATCTTGCATATTTGTCCATTTGGTTCCCTTATCTTCATCTTTAGGTTTAGTTTCTTGGCGTGAGGCTATTCTGTAAAGACCTTTACTGCTAAGTAAATCCACAATGTAGGAGCACCATCGGAAGTAGTTGGTGTTGTCAAGAATAACCTGGCATGGACTTTCCAATTTAACAGAAACTGAAGCGGTAGATGCTAAAACTAAGTGTTCCAATGGAAAAATCTCGAAAAATTAGGCCAATTAAAAAAAAAATCTCTAAAAACAGCTTCCGGATGAAGAAGTTATCGTTTTTTGAAGAAAATGTGTTGAAGATGTTGACGAAGTGCGTGAATGTGGGGAAGTGAATGATAATGTTATATTTTAGAAAGAAATCTGCACCGTCCACCTCCTTTCCAAACTTAATCTAATTAGCTCACATTAAAAAAATAAAATTGTGTTACCTGCTTTTATAAATAAGTGAAAGTCACTTTTACAATGGTACTTTATGAGCTACCGACTAAATTGCAACTCAAATAAAAGATAAAAAGACTTTAGAATTATAAGTGAGTCACTTTTTATAATGGGTGAGAACACTTTAACATAAAATAACTTTAAAACATATGTTACATATGCTTTTTGAAAAAAGTAACTCAACCAAAAGGGAGACTTGAACTCAAGACCTCTATTTTCATAAAGTAACTTTAGACCAAGAGAGCTAGTTTAAAAGGTTAATAATTTCATTTATTTATTTTAATTGTTTTGGTTACTAAAGGTTTGGGGTGCGTGCTTACTTCAAAAACATCTTTTTGCCTAAAAAATAAAAAACCACACAACCCAACATGGACATACAAAAAAAACCAAACACTATAGCTTGAAGTTAGCTTTTTGCTAGAAACTAAATAATTTCCTCAATATTTCTAATTTTTCGAGATCACACTAAGGTGCAGTAAAAAAGAGAAAACACATGAGAAAAATCATTCCTATCTGTTTCTGATTTTCCCAGATCACACAGAGCCATAGAACAAAGAGCATACACAAAAAATGAACGGTATAGATCTGGTAATAAAAAAAACCAGAGAGCTAAATAAACCAAAATAAACAGAGAGATGAATAAGTTAAAATTGTAAATAAAGAGCGTATACCTCCAGATCTGAAAAATGATGTAGATAGGGCTACTGGAAACCTTTTCGCGTGAAACGAAAGGGTTTCCTCACTAGAGCAGATTCTCCTAACACAATAGAACAGTCCTCTCAGCCCGAAAGTGGTCAGAAATAATAGATACAGGAAATGATAGTCGGATGCAGTTGTATCGGCTTCAGATTTGGATCACCGACGGATGCAGCCCTCAAATAGCTATGATACCATGTAGGAATGTACAGGGTAAATTCCTTAGATAGAAAACCAAAGGACACCGCTCAAAAACAGATCACAGATCAATACACCAATATTCTTGACATGGTTAAAACCCTCAAAGTGGGAAACAGTCCATAGCCTAAGCCAATGCGGCCACTTGAAGAAATTTATTAATGTAAAAGAAAGAAAATTTACATAAGCTTCTCTCATGAATGGTCACCCTACAAACAACCCTCCATGCTCTTTAAATATAGATCATGGACCAATAAGGTGTTAGGCAACAGACCAAGTGTCGGTAATACCGAGGAGAGAATGAACCGTTGGATCACTTCATGTCTAGAACATATTGTGACTGTCAGATTGTAAGTTATAAAAGTACATAATAAAGAAACACACTTTACCTAACTCTACACTAGACCAAGTTATACTTAACTATTTCCTATGTGTCAGAATATCCTAGCAGAATTGCTTAAGTTCTTGCAAGTGATGACTATTAGCTTTCCTACCCTTCTTCTTAGGCTCCTTTAGGGCTGAACGAAATTCTTAAGTGGCATTTTGTTTTATTATTTTCATGGAGAAAGAGGAAGAGGGGGAAAGAATGGTACCTGAAGTGTTGGCCTTTTGTAGAAGCACATGTTGATGTCGCATGTAAGTTATAGAAACTAATTGAATCTGGTCCTCCAGAATAGCTGCAGGTCCTTTGTGTTTCCAGCCTTTTGTAATTTGATGTAGATCCATATCTTTCAACTTTGAATCCTATATACCTTCTTCCTCCATTGGGGAAGGGAGTTCTTTAGAGGGTTCCTTAGCGCTCTAAGGAGTATTTAATGAAGCTAATGTTTCTTTTGTCAAATGTGATGTAGGATCCAGTGTATCCCCATGGGTTTGGCATGTGGTTGGATCCTCCTCTATATCAAATTGAAGAAGGGATAATTTATTTCTGCCTTGAGTTCTTGAGGGGCTTGATGATTCTCATTTTTTCTTGGTTGTTCACTTACGGCCTAACATCATCTTGAAGCCATCTTCTCTAGATTTGGTGGTTGCATTGGCGCATTTTTATTTTATTGGGGGTTTGGAGGGTGTTCTTTGGACAATCCTTGAAGTGATGACCATAAGAGTGGAAATGGTGACATTTGAATGGTATTTTCTCATAGTCTATTGCTTGCTCCCAAATTACATCCTTGCAGCTAAGATGAATGTGCTCAGAGTGGTTTAATGAGATCCATGTAAACTGATCTGAAAATGGGGTACTAAAGGCTTCTTGTCAAGCTTACAATAACCTCTCCCAATCCAAATATTATATATTATCAAGACCTTATGATTAACCAATTGTGGAATTAAAAAGTGCTTGAAATAGGTGTATGCTTGTGTTTGTTTTTAGACTGTTCAAGTGCTTATGTAAATTTTCTTATGCTGATATTTAAACACACATAATAGTAAATAAAGCAGCAACCAAAAAACACATAAGACAACAATATAATATGGAGTTCACCCAAACCTCTTGGGCTACGTCTCTGTGAGCTCTAGACAACTCAACTAGGATCTCTGGGATTATGACATAAATTCTTTTACAAGCTCCACGCTCAACTCCATTGGTTTACAACTAAACCTATGGGTTTAGAATACCATCTTATCCCGCTGACTGTCCACACTTTGTAGACATATCTAGTCTTCTCTGGACTAGAATCCTTCAATCAACGCTCTGAGCTATCTTGAGCTCTAGATTGAACCAACTCCCTTAGAATTCTTTCACTGTCTCTAGAATACCTTCTTCTATCTTCAGCACACTTTGGACACCAGCAACAACTGGAGCATTTGATTTCTTTGCTATTCTCTCTTTTCTAGCTCTCACTTTGGCTCTTCGGATCTGGCTCTGGCTCTTCTCTCTGGCTTCTCTTATCTCTCTAGTTTTCACTCAACCTCCAAGCGACTCCAAAAACTCCGCCTCTGTCAATTGTCCTCTCTGGATTTTGTGAGGCATCCTTCCAGTTCTACGACTTCCTGTCTATTTCTCTGTGTGTAATCATTCCTCTGTCTCTTCAACTGGCCCTCTGGCTTCTGACTCTATGGCTCTGCACGTTGCAAACACATCATTGTTACAAAATGCTCGCTTGTAGTGTGGCACAATGATCAGGGACAGTTACAAAGGAATCGAGGCATTTCTTCACGTGAAAACCCGAAAACAAAACAAAATTCAAATACACAGAAATATACCAGAAATACACTATCGAGCAAAAAATTCGGACTTTAAATAGAATGCAACCGCATCTATAAACCTATTGGGTCTACCATTCGATCGCAAATCGCAATCGCATGGCATATTGGCAAAAAAAACCTAAAACACGGGAATACATTGAAAATCCGAATTTCTGGATTTCAAATATTATGAAATCATGCCCATAATTCCCATAGGGTCCGCCTTCTATCGGCATATCACAATCACTTAGGCGGGAGGTCAAAACCTCAATATACGGGAAATACAAAGAAAACCTAAATAAAACGGATTTCAAATTTATGCATTCGCACTTATAATTCCCATCGGGTCCACCCTTTATCAACATATCGCAATCGCAAGTCGCAATGTGCATTGGCCCTTTATATTAGGGATCACCAATCGCCGATCACTCCGATAAGATCCTAACCATTGATCTGACTCCTCGATCTGACGGTCGATATCGCATCATGGAATATTGCATCGGCATATCGCATATGTAATGGCCCGTGTTTTCTTTCCATATACCATGGACTGTGGCAACCTGATTCGCCGATCCGATCCTGCTTTATCACAATAGGCTTCACCTAGGTCCCTATATTGCATGTAGCCTACCTCCGACCCAATATATTGGAGATTACTAATTGGAGGAGTTCTTCTGCCTTTGGGCTAAGTCCTCCTTTTAACCCTCTGATGCGATTTTTCCTTAAAGAGCCTTTTATGCCATTTTTCTAAGAATTTGCCTCCTTTGCAAAGGACAATGGGAAATCTTCTTTCTGTGATAACTTCTTCATCCAAGGTCCATTATATCCCATTCAACTTGCAGTAGATTCAGAATGATAAGATCTATGCAATGGGACTATTTCCAAGAGTAGCCCTTGAATTTCATTTTCCTCTGTGAGGAACATTTTTAGACTTAGAAGTCTATTCTAAATCCATTTTGGATCACACCTTCCCACTAAAAGAAATTTTGGTCCCGAAAAGTCTGATATATTGATCTGAGTAGTAGATGAGAGTGCATCACCCTCTTCTTTCAGCCTCCATACACTTGCCTTGCATATTGCCTCTGAACCAAAGCCTGTGACCACTTTCCTCCCTAGATGTGCTAGTCCTCCTAGGAAGAACTGTCTTCCTCTTTGACTTCCTGCAAAACTTCTGCTGAGAAGGTCATAGAAGGTAGTTTGAACTTCTCTTCATTGATCATTGGTCCAAGGTGGCTCAAACCAATGTGAAGTTACATCTGCTTCACAAAATTTTCATTTGTACTTGTTGATATACTGCCAACAACAATTGTTAACAACAACATGATTACAGACAACAACTGGATGGCCTAAACTATTGCTTCAACAAAAGAAACAGATTTCACATCTTGTGAACACCTCCATGTCTTTACATATGCATACAAATGATTGACTAGATAACAAGCCAACAAAACATGCCTTTAAAACAATTGACCCTTCAAGTAAAGCATGTCGAAAAGGACCTTTAGGACTCTTTTTCAAAATATGAAACACTTCATCATTATCTGCATCTTGGAGACCAAATAAACATTTCTCAAGTCAATATTGCATTACATGCATGTATACAACAAAGTAATCAACCCTTCAAGTTAATCACACATACATGTTTAAATACAAGGAAATCATTAACATCTTTGTGTTCATGCACATCATTCTTATGCGTGCATTTCATACTTCAACTTTCACTTAAGCACACTATACTTTCGAAGCTGAAATGAAATATAATGTTGCAACAATAAAGTGAGTCTCCTACTCAACTTTTTCATTTACCTTTTTGGTAAAACACTGCAACTTGCATCTCATTAAAAAATAAATTCAAATAGATGTGACTTGATATAATGCATATTCAAAAGACATGCAACCTTAATTGGATAAGAACTCTAACCATTTCTTGCCAATACATTTCAAAGCTAGGACCTCTGTCTGCACATCAGCATCAACATGTGAATCATCCTGAAACACATCATTCATGGAATCTCTCTTTCCATTCCTGCCATTTTCTTTTTCCACCTTCTTCAACTTTTGTGGAAGCATTGTTGGATTCAATGTCCAACACTTTGTAGCAACATGTCCTTGCTTATGGTAGTAAGTGCAACACATGTGCACCTTCTTGACAACAGATTTGCCTTGTCTAGTGGACCTTTGGCTTCTTGCTTCCTTTCCTTCAAAATTTTCCTGTATGTGGCCATTCTCTTCCAACATCTAGAAACATGATGGTTATCCAAACCACAAAAGGAACATGCAATTCTTTTCCAATGCTTATATGGAAATTTACCATGTTGAACATAATCAAAAGGAATATGATTAGAACCATATTTATACCTTTCTATTCCACCTTTATTTCCTTCATGAGGAGATGAATTGAATGAAGAAGTAGCTCCCTTGGAACACCATCAACCTCTTCAATGGTTTCAGAGTTTCCACAACTCTCTGGTTCAAGTGTATAATTATATACACCTTATTTCTGTAAAGTATGCTTCACACTATTGCATTCCCCAAGAATACAATCTTTACACTCTTGAGGTAGAAGACCTGCAATGAAACTCCTTCTTGGAGCTATTTCAATGGTCTTCATGGCAGCTTTGGAGCTTTCTCCATAAGCTTGTCGATAGCCAAGACCCAAATACTTAGGCCTTTCCTCAATCATTATTGGCTCAACAATACCCTATACATGTTTGCCCAAGCCTTTTCCTTCATAGCCCATCTTGGACATTAACTTGAAACCTATGCCTCTAGTATGCTTTTCAAAAGAACCAATATAAACATTCTTAAAGGAAATTCAAGACAAACAGAAATTGTTTACCTCTTCTTCAAGCTGATACTTGACTAAGTCTTCTTTGACAACAAAGAGCTATTCTCTTGGCTCTGGCTCTTCGGCTTTAGCTCTGGCTCTTTGCTCTAGCTTCTCTGAGCTCTCTGGTTTTCACTCGACCTACAAGTGACTCTAAAAAATCTGCCTCTGTCAATTGTGCTCTTTAGATTTTGTGAGGAATCCTTCTGGCTCTACAACTTCCTGTCCATTTCTCTGTGTGTAATCATTCCTCTGTCTCTTCGGCTGGCCCTCTGGCTTCTGTCTATGTGATTTTGTGTGTTACAAATGCATCATTTTTACAAAACACTTGCTTGCAACATGGCACAATGATCAAGGGCAGTTACAAAGGAATCGGGCCTTTCTTCAGGCAAAAACCCGAAAACGGAACAACATTCCAATACATAGAAATATACCAAAAATACACTATCGAGCGCAAATACGGAATTCAAATAGAATGCAACCGCATATATAAACCTATCGGGTCCACCATTCCATCACAAATCGCAATCGCATGGTGTATTGGCCAAAAAAACCCAATACATGGGAATACATTGAAAATCCGAATTTTTGGATTTCAAATATTATGAAATCATGTCCATAATTCCCATCTGGTCTGCCTTCTATTGGCATATCGCAATCGCTTAGGTAGGAGTTCAAAACCTTAATATACGAGAAATACAAAGAAAATTCAAATATACCAGATTTCAAATTTTATGCATTCACGCTTATAATTCCCATCGGGCCTGCCCTTTATCGGCATATCACAATCGCAAGTCACATTATGCATTGACTCTTTGTATCATGGATCACTGATCGCTGATCACCGATCACTTCAATCAAATCCTAACCGTTGATCTGACTCCTCATTCCAACGGTCGATATCACATCATGGCATATCGCATCGACATATAGCATATGTAACGACCAGGGTTTCTTCCCATATACCATGGACTGTGCCGACCCGATCTTCCGATCTGATCCCGCTTTATCGCAATCAGCTCTGCCTAGGTCCCGATATCGCATGCAGCCTACCTCTGACCCGATATATCGGAGATCGCTAATCGAGGGAGTCCTTTCGCATTTTTTCTAAGTCCTCCTTTTAACCCTCCGATGCGATTTTCCCTAAAGAGCCTTTTATGCCATTTTTCTAAGAATTTTCCTCCTTTTCAAAGGACAATGGGAAATCTTATTTCTGCACTAACTTCTTCATCTGAAGTCCATTTTGGCCCATTCAAATTGCAATAGATTTAGAATGACGAGATCCATGCAATGGGACTATTTCCAAGAGTAGCCCTTGACTTTCATTTTCCTCTGTGAGGAACATTTTTAGACTTAGAAGTCTATTCTAGATCCATTTTGTATCATAAACACACAATGTGGCATAGGACGTGTAGCACTTGGTTCTCATGATATCTAAGAGAATCATAAATTTACATAGTTTGTCACTGATGTGAGCTAAAATTTTCAGGTCTTAGTAGTCATGCGATAAAGAGTATAGTCTGATACACATGAGAAGATATGAGAAATCCTCTTTTTCAAGGTCAAATCAAGGAACCCATGGTTTCAGAAAGAGGCCATTAGAGTTCATAAAGTAAGGCCCTCCTTGCAAAATGTTGTCCCTATCTTCAATGTTAGTGAATATCACTGTGAATAAGCCTCATGCACCGAGTTTGAGTTCTTATTCACCTTTGATGGTGTATTTCTTTCTAAGCCAATTGAGAAAAGTCTTTTAAGAGGTCGAAGGGCTAATGAATTTGTAGATTAATGTGTGTTCCTTCATTTTTTCGATGGCATATTCTCATTTCTCAACCAAAATATCTAGTAGAGGGGTGTCTTGATCTTGAGGATGACATGGGACAAATATTGGTTGATACTTGGTAGCATGTCCTGAGTATATTCATTCCCTTGTCATTGACTTGAGCTTGCTTGTGTGAGGGGCCAGACAACTATGCAGGATGTTGTCGAACATTGATTCACAGAGATGGCTAGGATGATCGACCAGCTACAACGGATTTGAATGAGGGGCCTCCAACAGCCCCCCATGGGGGTTCCATCTTGTGCGTGGCAAAGATTGCAGAAAACCTCTTAGATTCAAATCAAAACTTTAAGAAAGCCGTCAAGAATTTCATATCAACTTGCCAATGATCACTTATTAATTAAATTTACATATGGTTATGGAATCAATTTTCTAATGATCACTTATTAATTAAATTTAGATATGGTTATGGAATCATTATTAGTCTTTACCAAGGTAGGGCTCTAAGAATTGATTTCGTTGTTGATGGCTATTAGTTTCTCTATGAAAAATGTAAATTATAATGCTTAACTTTGAAAAATAAATATCTATTTTTCAATATTATTAAAAACAAAATCAAACATTTGATTGGAGCATAACTTGAAGTTATTATTGCCTTACATATTTATCTCAAAGTTTATTAATCTCGTTGTAATATTCATGTTTTTAGATAGTATTCATGTCTGATTTTTAGATATTTCTATAGCGATTTTTTATTCTTAAAATTTGCAAGAAATTCATCCAAAAATAAAATACTTCAAAATAAGATATACTGAATTAAATAACATATCTACCATTAATTACTTATGAGCATAATTTAGGCAAGTCTTTGCACAAAAAATGGATAGTTGTAAGATGTAAACACTATACTTACAGGAATTACTTCATACTGTTGTTTATGTTTTCTTAAGCACTTATGTAGGATTAAAATTGTAAATGTGTAGACTTACTATTGGTTACCACTGACCAAAATTTATTCAAGTTCTTCTACTTTAGCAAGTAATTTACTTATCCACTTCACATCTCAATTTATTAGTTACTACCAAAGCAAGACTATATGATGATTTTTCTATCAACCATTATTAATTTAGCATTGACTAATGTAACTTATAATTATTTATGTATTTTTTTCCTAAACCATAATTTCTAACATGAATGAGAGGGGCTAAGCTTCCCTCCAAAACAAAATTACAATATGGTATATTGAATTTTATTATTTTTAATACTTTTAACTTTTTATTATTAATTGAGCCTAGATTTAAATGTTTACACTATAACATCTTCATCTTTATTAATTTTAACCTTTCCTTATTTTTAAATTTGGTCGAGCTATAAATATTAAATTTTTATGTTAAACATTGAAACCTACATATCTACCTAATAAGAACAAAATAAGAAACTATATATCTACACAAAAAAATAATAACAATTAAAATAAAGTAAAAATGGGAAACAAAAAATATGAAACCAAATAATTACACTGAGGGTATTTTATAAAGGAGAGTTCTCCATCATATTTCAATAACAAATCTAAAAATGACACATGTTATCAAATTTTGATTGGAGTGGAGATGAGGATACACATGAACCGTGGTTTATGACTTGGCATGTTAGCACAAGGCATGACGACGTGGAATATGCATAAGTTTTGAGCATGTTAGTACATTAGTATTTGGACATGTTAGTACATTAGTCCCACCTACTTTTGTCATCTTTCAATAACAAATCTAAAGATGACACATGTTATCAAATGTGATTAGCTTATACTTTCTTGAGGTAAGGTGTTCATTGAGTGTGTTTGCTGGAGTGGAGATGATGATACACATGAACTGTAGTTTATACCTTGACATGTTAGCACAAGGCATGATGACGTGGAAAATGTGTAAGTTTCGAGCATGTTAGTACACCCACATCTACAGATACCAGAACATTAGTGTTTGGAGGTTGTGATCCATGGGACTAGGTAATTAGTGGTGTCAGAATATATATATACTGAGAGTTTCAATACCATTGGTCAAGGTATATTATACTATTATGTGAAATTTTATAATGTTGACATGTTTAATGCTTCGGTCCCATGGATTTGTCTAGCAATTAGAACCCAATGTATTGTAATGAAAGTTTATTAGTGTGGTCATGTTGGCAGAGGTGTCATCTTATTTGTCTCTTGTATCCACACAAACAACGCAAGTTAAAGATGAGTTAAAAATAACTTAAATTTAAAATCCAAATATGGTAAGTGTGGAACAGAGATTTTAATTAAAGAAAGAAAACTTATAAAAAATGATGTAATTTGATAAAGTTCGTACTTCAAACTTTTTATTCTAGGTATTTTTTCACTATAACTCTTTTTAATTATCTATGCATTGGGTCCATAATTCTATAATTTTTTAAATTTTTTATTGGAGATTGAGAATGGAGAGACTCTGTATTAGATCTCCTTGGTGGGATTTGTTAGTATGATAACTTCAACCACTTTAAGGTGAAATTTAATATTCTTTTAGGATTCTACAACATAAACATATAATTGTTGAGTAGTTTTCTCTCTTTCAAACCATCTTTTTCAAAAGATATTCAATTGAGGATTTATTTGTTTTTATTTGTTTTCTATTTTATTCTTCAATTCAAGCCATTAATAAAGTTTAGTTATGGGTAAAACTTTTAATCCACATCTAAGATATTGACACCTCACATCTTTTAAAACTACTAGAAATGCCTCAAATCTTTTAAAACTACTAGAAATGCCTCAAATAAGTTTATTATAGTCCTTGGTTGATCCAGGTGGATCTTCATAAAGGTACTAGTGGCATGACAAAAGGCTCAAAACTCAAAGTGGAAGAATCTGGATAAGCTTAGCATTGGATCGAAGTTCTCGTCATCTTGATTCCAATTGTGTGAAGGGAACTCAAATCCGAGCCCAGATGACAAAGTTAGAGCAAGTCAAAGTTTGAGTTTGACTTGTCTAGGTAGTAGAGAGAAGATGACATTGCATAGTTTTAGGGAATAAGGTAGCACCATGTGGCAGGATGCCACTGGACCCTGCATATTGCATATCAACAAAAAGGAGGAGAACTTAAGGAAGAATTGACCCCTGGTGTTCCTAGCTGCGATTGCAATATCACATATCGCATGCTGGAGGAGTTACAAATTGACCCTGGCAAGACTTAGATGTGATGCAATATACATTGCATATTTCAATCGCATAAAAGAGTTTGTGTTTGTGGTGCATTTTAGGAAAAAGTGTCGATTGTGATTTCACGGTGGGTGCTAATTATGGTACTGCGATAAGAGGCCCAGACCCGATATACTATATATCATGATTAATAAACCGGTGGTTCTACAAATGTTGCAAAGTACTAACTAGTGCGTCGAGGGTCTCATGCCGATTGCAATAATATGATGAAAGTGTCAGACGTGAAACATTATCGAATATGGTGAATACTCCTGTCAGATCCGTAGCTATCAGAGGATGCCTGTGTCTGGGCTTGGATTATCTGGTGATATGTTGGAAGCGCTGATAAACCCACCATCGAGACTCATGTGCTGTTGTAATGGGTTGCTTTCTTAGGCATTAGATTTTCTATTATGGAAGGGTTGTTTCCATGAATCCTTCTGCCTGCTAACCTTGGGTATTATGTTGAAATTTCCCCGATCTTGAGGGATGCCGCCATGACCTTATATATATGACTATTGTGTCAGAGAAAGGAGGGAAGGACTAGACGAATACACAGATTTTATTGCATACAACAGACCCTAACCCTAGCAGCAAGCCATAACCTTGCCTTGAGTAGCAGGGAGGTTTTAAGAAGTTTGCAGAGGGCCCAATTATCCAAATTGAGAGTTTGGATTGGCGTTTTTGCACTATTTTTTTCCAGGAGTTGAATAGTTCTGTCTATTTTCAAGTTTTGGCTCTCTATTATCTACCCATCTATCATCTTGGACGTATAAGGGTTGTAATTTCTTGTTGCTTTACATTTATCTCTTTTATGCCACTAATAAAAAGAAGGCCTCCCCACTATTGAGCAAGGCCTGGAGACGTAGTCCAAACTGGAAGAACTCTGTAATCAAATCATTGTGTCATGGTTTTTGTGTTCTTCTGATTTTTTCCGCTTTGTTTATGTGGTTTTAACTTCCATGGTAAATTAACTCTGTTATATGTAATTCTAATGCCTCTGTAAGTAAAAGATCTTTGATAAGGTTTGGTATCAAAGCAGGTCTTTGTAGATGTGAATTGCATTAGTTTATGCTAACTTGGAATAAGTTGCGAAAAGGAGAAGGAACCCTTAACTACTTTGATCCTGAAATAGGACGTACACACAGAAGAAGAAACATGGCCAATGAAGAAGCTCAATTCGAAGAGGAACAAAATTTCTAAAAGGTCTTCTATAATATGGTAGGAAAGGTAGAAGTTGTTCGCAGAGTATGAGAAGGCACTTGGGCATGAGAAGAAGGATGTCGATGATCATGAATCAACAAATCAGGAAGGTGGTGGAGAAGATCCTCCTCCCTCTCCTTTTTCCACTAATAGTTCTCATCACTCTCATATATATTCCAAATAGACCTCTAAGAAACTATTCTTCAAGTTAAATGTGAAGTTCAATCTGTCGATGTACAATGGAGAATGTAGTGCAAAAAAACTCAATAACTGGATCAAACATATAGAGGGTTACTGTCGAACCCAACAGATCAAAGAAGATGAGGTGAAAGTCCAGTTAGCATCTCTTTGGCTGAGCGGAACTTCTCTCGTTTGGTGAGAGAGAAATTTATAGAAGGGTAACATGAAGTTAGGTAACCTTCTGTCCTCTTCATCTACTTTTATTTCTGCATTAAAAGACCAATTCTACCCTCTGGGTTAGAAGAAAAAGGCACTTATGGACTGAAAATATTTAAGGCAAGGTAAGGGCTAGAATGTACAAAGCTTCACGATGGAATTTCAGAAACAAGCACTGAATATGGGCATCTCATTAGATGCACCCGAAACTGTAGCTAAGTACATAGTAGCGCTACATAGTTACATCAGACACTCGTTATTACTGTTTGAGCCTACTTCAATTGATATGAGTAGCGTTAAAGCTATAGATCTTCAAAGCTAAGGCAAGAATGATCGAAATTACCAAGCCAAGATGAAGCCATTCAAACCTCAGCATGACAAAATCTAGAAGAAAGGAAAAGGGAAGGATAAGAATACCTTCACTACTAAGAAGGGGGATGAAGAAACACTGTTGTGTACTCACTGCAAGAAGGATGGGCATGACGAGGACCACTGCTGGAAGCTGCATCCAGAACTAAGACCAAAGAGATTAGGTGGAAAGGGGAGGAAGAAGGCAGTGGCAATAATGCATGACCTTAGATTAGATTCCAATGATGAAACATTGATCACAACCATGGGTGCAAAAGGTACTCTTTTTATTAATGATAGTTCTAATTCAATTGCAGGCACTAGTTATTTGAATGAACTTGTGAGTCGTGAGCAAAGGAGAATTGAATTGTTCCACATTAGAGTTGTCATAAAGCATACAAAGATGGAAACTCTATTTGATTCAGGTTCCTAAGCAAACTTAATCTCAAAGTCCGTAGTAAAGAGGCTAGGCCTTGAAACTAAACCTCACATGGTTGGGTAAGTAATAAAGCCAAATTACAGGTCACCAAGTAGTGTAAGGCTAGATTTGTAATTGCTTCTAAATTAATTGATGAAGTAGAGCTAGATGTAGTACCTATGGACATATGTGGAATCATCTTGGGAAGCCCATATTTATATGATAGAAAGAACATCTTCTTTCGACATGAAAACAAATACCACCTCACAAAGGATGGGATAGAGTATATAGTCAAAGCTCATCATGTAAAAGTTAGTGTTAGCATTATTAGTGCAAAACAAATTAAAAGACTGGTTAATTCCAGTAAAGGGTGCATGCTCATGGTAGTGAGGGTGAAAGAAACCGAGACGACTGACGCTTTCTAAGGTTGTGATCCTGATCATAAGAAGTAATTATTTGAAATTGTTTCTAACTATGATGAATTGTTGTAGGAACCAAGAGGATTGCCCCCTAAATAAGAAATCCAACATGAGATCCATTTGCAACAGGATGCCCCTTTACCAAATGTTGGCATGTATAGGATGGCTTCTATCGAGATAGAGGAGATCAAGAAATAGGTGCAAGAACTATCAAATCAGGGATTCATTAGACCAATTTCTTCTCCTTACAGTTCACCAATCGTGTTGGTGCCCAAGGAAGACGGGACATGGATAATGTGCATGGATTATAGGGCATTGAACAAGATCACAATGAAGAATTGATACCATCTCCCTCACATTGATGAATCGTTAGATAAATTAAAAAATGATTTTTATTTAACCAAGATGGATTTGCATAGTGGTTACCATTAGGTGATAATTACAGAGTAGGACGTCTTGAAAACCTTATTCAAAACCAAGCAGAGGTTGTTCGAATGGATGGTGATGCCATTTG
Organism: Pinus tabuliformis; assembly: GCA_031772625.1. Classification (NCBI taxonomy): domain Eukaryota; kingdom Viridiplantae; phylum Streptophyta; class Pinopsida; order Pinales; family Pinaceae; genus Pinus; species Pinus tabuliformis. The sequence continues at coordinate 1,146,113,128 of CM062807.1, forward strand.
AACTATTTAACTCTCTAACAACGTTCACAAGGGTAATGAGTGATTTATTTAGGCCATTTCTTAACCATTTTGTTCTCGTGTATCTGGATGATATTCGTGTGTACAGTAGGACATGGGAGGAAAATATGTGTCACATAAAGAAAGTGCTTGATGTTCTGAAGAAAGAGAAACTATATTTGAAACTATCAAAGTGTGAGTTTGGAAAGACATCTCTGATTTATTTAGGCCATATTATTGGTAATGGGAAATTAAGGATAGATCCCTCTAAAGTGGAGGCAGTAATGAAGTGGCCTAAACCCACGAATGTCACAAAAGTTCAAATTTTTCTGGGCATGGTGCAATATTGGCGAAGGTTCATAGAGAACTTCTCCATTATTGCAATACCCTTGACTACTGTGAAGTAGGTCTTTTAGTGGGGAGGAAACTGATCCAAAATGGATCCTAAAAACCCTCTAAGTCTTCAAAGATAAAAAAAAAAAACTATCGCAAAGGATGAACCTTAAAAAAGGTGGATTACACTATCAAGAGAGAAAACACATACAAAATGGCCAAAAACAGTGTTAAATGGAGGCATAAGCAACATCGCGCAAGAGCCATTGGATCTGGCAGATCAACAGTCCAGATCTAATCAGCATATTGCAATCGGTAGTAGCAGGTGGAGTTAATCGGGCGCAACCTTATGGGAAATCGTGATAGCGATCAACGCGATTAAACGAGGGCCATTGATCAAGCATGCAGATCAATGGTCCAAATATACTCATGCTATCACATTGCCAATACACACACAGAAGGAATTACTGGGGCCCGAGGACTATGCGATATGCGAGTGCCATATATCGCATCGTAAAATCGCATCGCGACAATACAGAGGAGCGGGGACGATACATATATGACTTGCGATAAAGCTGGACCTGACGGGCTTTATGGGTGCAAAAATATATATTTTGAGTTCTGTAAGAAAATGGTTTTCCTATGTAAATTCGCATTTTTGTTAAATAAACGAAAAACAAAGGAAATGTGAATGGAGCGATAAAACAGACCCAAAAGGGTTTATACATGCAATGGTATATATTTTGAGTTCTGTAATGAGTGGGATTTCGGGCAAGCCTTAGGCAATAAGTGGTATTGGACGGGCTCCGCTCGATCCCATCCACTGGCTGACACATGGCTTGAGAAAACCACCTTTTCGAGCCGGTAATCTCTGTACGCATAAGCCGCCCGAAATTAATATCAATCATTGGATCAAGATCACATAGGTCAATGGTTGGCATGCGATAGCAACCCAAAGGCAGACTCGATAAGATTATAAGGTAGAATTGATAATATTTGAAGTCTGATAAATGGTAGTTTGGCGGATTTTACAGCATTTTTGTGTATTTCTCTGTGTAAATAGAGAAACAACATTTTTCGGATTTCAATGCGTTGCTAGTCCCTTCTATTACAAAATAGGTGGCCACCATACCAAAGACGTTACAGCATGATCGATTAACGATCAAAGGGGATTTGATTAGAAAGAGACTGGAAGCCAGAAAGCCCGAAGGGAAAACGAACAGACAAGCCCCGATTGGCTTAAAAGCCATAGAATGACAGAGACGGAGGTAAGCAGTACAGAGACAGAGAGAAAATAGAGACAGAATGAGAGGGAGAGTCTTTGTACTCAAAAAGACTTGGGGGATCCAAGCAAAGCCCTGTTGTTTTATTCCTATTGTGTTGAGACTCAATTTGAGCTCACAATTGTAAAAAATCTGCTCTTGAAGACATAATAGAGAGGTCACCACTGAAAGCTGGACCAGGAGACATAGCCCAAGAGTTTTAGGTGAACTCCTTGATTATTTGTTGTGTTATGTGTGTATCTGTTATGTTTTTCTAATTGCTTCATTGTCTATATTATTTGCAATCTTATCGATCCATTGCACTAAGTAATATAGGCAAATCCTGCACATGAGTCTGTAATACCTTAATATTAGTCTAAGATCTCATTTTTAGATCAAGTGGTATCAGAGCTTTAGGTTTGCTAAGGTTAGACAAGCTTGTGTTGGATTCTTGAATGCTAACTAGGTCAAAGCTTAAACTAGGAGAAGGAAAACTTGTTGAGACTAATCTAGAGATTGGAAGAGTCTATCCTCGGAGGAGAATGACAAAATAAATTCCAATGGAATTAGAATCTCGGTTCATGGACAGTTTTATGGCCATGCGAGCCATGGTGGAAGGGATGTATCAAGAATTTAAGAAGGGTCAAGGTGAAAGCAGTTCAACACCCAAATAAGGCAAAGGAGCAGAGGAACCTCTACTAGTTGCCCATCCAGAAGGCAAAGGGAAAGGGGAAGAGCCTCCTCCATCATCTCCTCCACCATCACTTCCATCTAGCCCTGAAAAGAAAAAGAATAAAACTTCTTTGATTGAATTAGATGTAAAGTTTGATTTGCCAATTTATGATGGAGAATTAAATGCATAAAAGCTAGATAACTAGATTAGACAGATTGATGTATATTGCAGGGTGCAGAACATCAATTTAGAAAGGAGAAAGATTCATCTGGCTAGCCTTCACCTTGGAGGAACTGCACTAGTGTGGTGGGAAGGCAGGACACAAGCTGATTTGAAGAAGCATGGTAAAATTATTTCTACCTGGAATGAATTTGTTTCTGCCATAAAAAAACAATTCTATCCTCTAGCTTATATGCAGCAAGCAATGATGAGTTAGCAAACTCTTCGCCAATTAAAGGGCCAAAGTGTACAAATCTATACCCAAGAATTTAGAAAAAGAGCTTTAACTCTAGGCATTTCTCTAGACTCACCTAAAAATTTGTTGAAGTATATAGGTGGTCTACATAGCTATTTAAAGCACACCATTCTCATGTTTAATCCCACTAGCCTAGATGATGTATCAGTTAAGGCTACACATCTAGAGGCTAGAGGAAAGAATGTGAACCTGGACATTGGGGGATCATCAAAACCCTCTGCAAGAAAGAACAAGGAAAAGAAGAAGCTGAAATAGAAGGAGAGGAAGACAAAAATTGTGCAGAAGGACAAACCTTCATGCACTCACTGCAAGAAGGATGGACATTATGATGAACACTGCTGGTCTTTGCATCCAGAGCTAAAACCTAAGAAGTTCGATGGTAAGAAGAAGAAGACTATTGCTGCTATTTAGAAAGACCTAGGGTCAGACTCAAGCGAAGAAACAACGGTCGCAGCCACAGGTATAAAAGGTAAAAATTCTTAAGCATCTACAAGTAATTCTGCACAATCTATTGATAATTAAGATAATGAGAGGAAAAGACATGAGCTTTTTCATATTAGAGTTACTTCCAAGCACCAAAAGATTGATACTTTATTTTATAGTGGATCACAAGTAAACTTGATTTCTGAAACAATTGTAAAGAAGTTGGGCTTACTAAGAAGACCTTACAAGAAGACATATCCATTAGGTCGGGTATGTGATAAAGCAAAGCTACAAGTGACTAGAAAATGTAAACTTAGGTTTGCTACTGAGTCAACATTTGTAGATGACATTGAGTTAGATATAGTTCCCTTGGATATATGTGGTATTGTTTTAGGAAGTCCTTACTTGTATGACAGAAAAGCCATATTCTATAGAGCTAAAAATAAGTATCAACTCACTAAAGATGGAATAGAATATATTGTAAGAGCTCATAAACTCAAAAATAACTATTCTCTCATAAACTCAGCGCAGATGAAAAGAATTGTAAATTCATGCAAGCAATTTTTACTATTGGTTGTAAAGGAAAAGAACCCTAATAAAACCAATGTATTTTAAGGATGTGACGCTAAACAGAAAACTTATTTAGTTAAAGTTGTTTCAGAATATGATATCTTATTTCAAGAACCTAAAGGTCTGCCACCCAAAAGGAAAATAGTACATGATATTCATTTGCAGCAAGATGCTCCATTGCCTAACATCAGAATGTATAGGTTATCCTCTTTAGAGAATGCATAGATCAAGAAGAAGGTACATGAGTTGCTCGATAAAGGGTTCATAAGACCAAGCACATCACCATGCGGATCTCCAATCGTGTTGGTGAGAAAGGAAGATGGTTCGTGGAGGATGTGCATTGATTATAGAGCACTGAATAAAATAACGATCAAGAATCGTTATCCTCTTACTCGCATTGATAATCTATTAGATCAGCTGAAAGAAGCAGTTTACTTTTCCAAGTTGGACCTGCATAGTGGCTATCATCAAGTTAGGGTAGCAGAACAAGATGCATGGAAGACTGCTTTCAAAACAAAGCAAGGGTTGTATGAATGGTTGGTTATGCCTTTTGGCTTAACTAATACTCATGCCACATTCATGAGAATTATGAACGATGTACTCAGACCTTTTATTGATGATTGTGTAACTGTATATTTAGATGACATTCTTGTTTTCAGTAAAACATGGGAAGAACATTTGAAGCATGTAAAGAAGACTTTAGATGTTTTGAAAAGACAAAATCTCTATGTGAAGTTGTCAAAATGTGAATTCGGAAAAACATCTTTAAATTATTTGGGTCATATTGTAGGGGTGGTGAATTAAAGATAGATACCTCTAAGGTTGAAGTCATTGTGAACTCGCCTAAACCCAAATCTGCTACAGAAGTTAGGAGTTTCCTAGGAGCAGCACAATATTGGAGAAATTTTATTGCTAACTTTTCCTTGATTGCAGCTCCCTTACATGCTTTAATAGGATTGGACAAGGTGTTTCAGTGGGGAGGCAAACAATAGAAAGCCTTCGACACCTTAAAAGAAAAAATTAGTACAACACCAATACTAGCACTGCCAGATCTTCAACAACCATTTGAGATTGAAACAGATGCTAGTGACTATGCCATGGGAGCAGTGTTGATCCAACACGGTAAACCCATATGCTATCATTCTGAGACATTTAATTCTGTAGTAGGTAATTATCCCACATGATAAAGAATTGTATGCATTAGTACAGAGTGTGAAAAATTGGAAACATTACCTAATGGGAAAAGAAACAATTATACATACAGATCATCAACCACTTCAATATTTGCACTCACAAACTAAATTGCAGCAATCAAGAAACTATAGGTGGATGGGTTTTCTACAGCATTTTCATCTTGTCATTAGATATAAGAAGGGCATACACAATAAGGTTGCAGGTATGTTATCCATACCAATCATAAATGCATCTACTATACTTAAGCATAACTCAGTAATGCATGAAAGATACATTGAACAATGTGCTCAAGATGTAGATTTTAAAGATGTATATGCAACTTTAAGTCATGGAAAACATGTAGAAGAATTGGATTATTATGTTAAGTACCAACTCTTGTATCATTTGGGAAAGTTATGCATTCCACAAACTAAAAGAGTTAACATAATCCAAGAAACACATACTTCTCTTATATCAGGTCATTTTGGTATAAGTAAAATAGTTGCACAACTGCAAAGGTTCTGTTATTGGCCAAGAATGCATGAAACAATTTCTATATATATTAAAGGGTGTACTATGTGTGCTAAAAGCAAGCCCAGTAATAGAAAATTAGGCTTGTACACTCCACTTCCAATTCCTTCTCATCCTTGGGAAAGTGTTTCCATGGACTTTGTTGGGGGATTGCCAAAATCCTGAAAAGGTCATGATTATTTATATGTTATTATGGACAGATTTAGAAAAATATATATTTTGATACCTTGTAACAAGCAGGTTACAGTTGAACAAACAACGAGGTTGTTCTTTCAACATGTCTGGGTTCATTTTGGGTTACCCACTTCCATTGTATCTGATTGAGATTCTCAATTTGTTGGGATGTTTTGGTCAAGTCTATGAGAATTGATGGATACCAGATTGAAGATGAGCATAGCATTTCATCGACAAATAGATGGCCAAACAGAGGTGGTCAACAGGACAGTGATCTAGTTGCTCAGGGGCTATTGCAGCAAGTATCCAAAGCTTTGGGATGAACATTTGTGTTATGTACAACATGCTTACAACCGTGCTAAGCACTCTTCTGCTCAGAGATCTCCTTTTGAGACTTGTTTTGGTTTTACACCAAAGTCTCCCTTGGATTTTGTCTTTGGAAAAGACATAGAAGTTGATGGACACAGTGATGTGGAAAAAGCAACCAAGTTCATTGAACAGATCCAAGAAATTCACTAGGCAGTGCAGGAACAACTGGAAAGAAGCCAGGCCAAGTATAAGGCAAGGCATGGCAAGCATTGAATTGAACATAACTTCCAAGTTGTTGATCAAGTATGGTTGTACATTAGCAAAGACAGAATGCAAGGTGAAGGTAAGAAGCTGAAGCCAATAAGGTATGGGCCTTTCAAGATACATGATAAAATTGGTGAAAACGCTTTTCGCCTTGATTTTCCAGCTTACATGCACATCTATTCCGTAGTTAATGCAGAAAGCTTGAGATTGTTTGAACCTTCATTGATTGAAGATGTCAAAGAGCAAAGTCAGTTGCCTTCTATTGATGATCTATTGCCTGAATATCTCAATGAGTTGTAGGAAGACATAGTTCTGGACAAGAAGGTGAGAACTACGCACAGAGGGGATGTTGAGTAGCTCAAAATTGGACTCAAAGGTTCAAAACCAAGCAGTGCATGATGGATAGAAATTGGACAAGTGAGGAAGTTGTATCATCACTTGATTGATGCTTAAAAACCAACTTTTGGTGGTCCAAAAGCTTTTCATTGGGAAGGCATGATCCAAAATGGATCCTAAAAACCCTTTAAGTCTTCAAAGATAAAAAAAAATTGTCGCAAAGGATGAGCCTTAAAAAAGGTAGATTACACTATCGGAAGAGAAAAAAAATACAAAATGGCCAAAAATAGAGTTAAACAGAGGCTTAAGGAACATTGCAGAGGAGCCATCGGATCTGACTGATCAATGGTCCAGATCTGATCGGCATATCGCAATCGGTGGTAGCAGGCGGAGCGAATCAGGTGCGGCCTTATGGAAAATCATGATAGTGATCATGGCGATTAAACGAGGGCCGTTGATCAAGCGTGCAAATCAACGGTCCAGATCTACTCGCATTATTGCATCGCCAATGCACACACAGAAGGACTTTTCAGGGCACGAGGACTATGCAATATGTGATTGTGATATATCGCATTGCAAAATTGCATCACGACAATACAAAGGAGCAAGGCTGCTATATATGCAACTTGCGATAATCCCAGACCTGACGGGTTTTATGGGTGCAAATATATATATTTTGAGTTTCTGAAAAAAACGGTTTTTCTATGTAAATTCACATTTTTGTTAAATAAATGAGAAACAAAGGAAATGTGAATGGAGTGATAAAACAGACCCGAAAGGGTTTATACATGCAATCATATATACTTTGAGTTCCATAATGAGTGGGATTTCGGGTAGGCCTTAGACGGTAAGTGGTATTGGATGGGCTCTACCCGATCCCATCCACTGGACGACATGTGGCTTGAGAAAACCGCCTTTTCAGGCAGGTAATCTCTATATGCATAAGCCGCTCGAAATGAATATCAACCATTGGATCAAGATCACACAGATCAATGGTTGGCATGCAATAGTGACCCAAAGGTGGACCCGATAGGATTATAATGCAAAATTGATAATATTTGAAGTCCGATAAACTGCAGTTTGGTAGATTTTATAGCATTTTTGTGTATTTCTCTATGTAAACAGAGAAATGACATTTTTGGGATTTCAACATGCAAATAGTCCCTTTCGTTACAAAACAAGTGGCCACCATACCTAAAGATGTTACACCATGATTGGTTAATGCTCAAAGGGGATTTGAACAGACAGAGACTGGAAGCTATAAAGCTCAAAAGGGAAAATGAACAGATAAGAACCGATTGGCTTAAAAGCCACAGAATGAAAGATACAGAGGCACGCAGTGCTGAGATAGAGAGAAAAGAGATACCGAAAACGAAAGGGAGAGTCTGTGTACTCAAAACGGCTTGGGGGATCCAAGTAAATACCTGTTGTTTTATTCCTGTTGTGTTGAGACTCAATTTGAGCTCACAATTGTAAAAACTCTACTCTTGAAGACATAATAGAGAGGTCACCACTAAAATCTAGACCAGGAGACATAGCCCAAGAGTTTTCAGTGAACTCCTTGATTATTTTCTGTGTTATGCATGTATATGTTATGTTTTTCTAACTGCTTCATTGTCTATATTATTTGCAATATTTTCGATCTGCTGCACTAAGTAATATAGGTAAATCCTGCACATGAGTCTCTAATACTTTAATATTAGTCTAATATCTCATTTTCAGATCAAAAACAACAGAAATCCTTTGATACACTGAAAGAGAAGATCAACATGGCACCAGCTGTAGCCTTACCAGACCTTTAGCATCCTTTTGAAATTTAAACAGATGCCAACGAATATGCCATGGGTGTTGTATTGATGCAACAAAGAAAGCCAATTTGTTACCATTCAGAGACTTTCTCCCAGGATGTTGTGAATTATCCTACTTCTGATCGGGAGTTATACGCTTTGGTTTAGAGTGTAAAGAAGTGGAAACACTAGCTGATTGGAAAGGAGACCATCATCCACATGGATCATCAGCCCTCGTAGTATCTTCAATCATAGACCAAGCTTCAGCAAGCTCATCACTTCAGATGGATGGCATTCCTCCAACTGTTTCATTTAGTAATAAAATAAGAGAAGGGCGCCAACAACAAAGTAGTAGATATGCTTTCTCGCCCTCCTATTTCTACATCTGTAGTTTTGCAAAAAATTTCTTTTTTTTTAGAAAGTTATGTTAAATAGTATGCTAATGATAATGATTTTAAAGAAATATATGCAAAATTGACTTGTGGATCGTAGGTGCACAATTATTACTTTCAGGTAAATCTATTGTACCACCTTGGGAAACTGTGTATGCACAGTGTTGAAAGGGTTCATGTAATCCAAGAGGCTCATACCTCTCTAGTGTCTAGTCATTTTGGCATTGATAAAACTTTATGTCATTTGAAGAGTTTTTGTTTTTTGCCTCATATGAAAAGCATTGTGACTCACTTTATAAATGGTTGTTTGTTGTGTTCTGTTTCAAAGTCGTCTAATAGAAAAATTTGGCTCTACACACCACTCCCTATTCTGAGTCGACCATGGGAAAGTGTGTCCATGTACTTTGTAGGAGGTTTACCGATGTCTAGGAAAGGTCATGACTATTTGTATGTCGTTGTGGATAGGTTTAGTAAAATGTGTATTTTAATGCCTTGTAGAAATAAGGTCACAGTTGAGCGTACTCCTTTTCATTTCTTTCAGCATGTTTGGGTCCATTTTGGGTTGTCCACATCTATTGCTTCAGATAGAGACTCCTGCTTTCTTGGGGAGTTTTGGACTAGTTTGTGGAGAATGATAGACAACAAGCTGAAAAGAAGTATGGAATTTCATCCAGAGACTCATGGACAAACATAGGTTTTCAACCGCACTGTGGTACACTTGTTGCCAGGCTATTGTGGGAAACATCCCAAGTTGTTGGATGAATAGCTTCCTTATGTGCAGCATGCATACAATCGAGTAGTATATTCATCTACACAAAGTTCGTCGTTTGAGACATATTTTGGCTATCTACCTAGAGATCCCTTGTAAATGGTCTTTGGGAAAGAGGAAGGTGGCGATGGATTAAATGATAGGGACAAAGCACTTAAGTTCATTCAACAGATACAAGTAATTCATTAGGAGGTGCAGGAGTAGTTGGAAAAGATTCAAGCTCAGTATAAATCTTGACATGATAAGAACCAAGTTGACCATCGTTTTCAAGTTGGGGACAAGGTATGGCTCAATATTAGCAAAAATAGGGTGAAGGGAGAAGGGAAGAAACTGAGACCCATTAGATATGGTCCCTTCACCATATTGGCAAAGATTGGAGGCAATGTTTTTCGTCTTGACTTGCCTGCTTATATGCAAATGTACTCTATGGTAAATGTGGAAAACCTAAAGCTTTAGGAACATCCAATGATTATGGATATGGAAGAGGTTGCATAGATTCCTACAGTGGATGATTTTGCACCAGAGTATCTAGATAAATTTCCCAAAGATATCATACTCCATCAGACGACCAAAACTTCATAACAGGAAGATGTGGAGTACATCCATGTTGGCTTCAAAGGAATGCATCCAAGCAAAGCTTAATGGATGGAGACAGAAAAAGTGAGGGAGAAATTTCCTCACTTACCAATTGACTGAAAATCCTTTTGTGGTCCAAAATATCTTAGTGGGGAGGATTGATCTAGGTGGATCTTCATAAAAGCACCAGTGGCATGAAAAAAGGCTCAAAACTCAAAGTGGAAAAATATAGATAATCTAGCGTCGAATCGAAGTGCTCGTCATCCCGATTCCAACGGTGTGAACAACACTCAATCTGAATCCAGATGATAGAGTTAAAGCAAGTCAAAATTTGCGTTTGACTTGTCCAAGCAGCAGGGAGAAGATTACATGGCATAGTTTCAATGAATAAGGGAGTGCCACGTGGCAGGATACCACTCGACTTTGCATATCACATATCGACGAAAAGGAGGAGCACTCAAGGAAGAATCGACCCCTAGCGTTCTCGACTCCAATTACAATATCGTATATTGTAGGCCATAAGAATTACAAATAAGCCAGGACTTAGATGTGATGTGATATACATCACATATTGCAATCACACAAAAGAGCTAGTTCTTATGATGTAGTTCACGAAAAAGTGTTGATTGTGATTTTGGGGTAGGCGTCGATTGTGATAAGGGGCTCAGACCTGATATAATATATATCATGATTAATAAACTTGGTGGGTCCAAAGATTTTGCAAAGTACTAACCAGTGTGCCAAGGGTCTCAAATCGATTGTGATAATGTGACGGGAGTGTCAGATGCGAAACATTATGGCATACGGTGAATACTCCTGTCAAATGCATAGTTATCACATGATGCTTGTGTCTAGGCTTGGATTGTCCACCGTTAAGTTGGAAGCACCGACAAACCAGCCGCCAAGACTCATGCGTTGTTGTAATGGGTTGCTTTATTAGACATTGACTTTTGTATTACAGAATGGTTGTTGCCACGAATCCATCCGCCTACTAACCTTGGGTATTATGTTGAAACTGCCCCAATTTTGAGGGATGCCACCATGATGTTATATATATGACTGTTGTGTCGGACAAATGAGGGGAGGACTGGTTGAATACACATATTTTACTGCATGCAGCAGACCCTGACCTTGGCAGGAGGTCAAAACCTTGCCTTAAGTAGCATGGAGGTTCCAAAAGGTTATAGAGGCCTGATTATCCAAATTGAGAGTTTGGATAGCCATTTTTGCACTTTTTTCCACTAGGAGTTCAATGGTTCTGTATGTTTTCAAAGTTGGGCTCTCCATTCTCTGCCCATCTGTCAGCTTGGAGGTATAAGGGTTGTAATTGCTTGTTGCTTTACTTTTATCTCTTTAATCCCACTAATAAAAGGAAGGCCTTCCCACTATGGAGAAAGGCCCAGAGACGTAGTCCAAACTCCGTAATCAAATAATTATGTCATGGCTTTTGTGTTCTTCTGATTGTTTATGCATTGTTTATGTGCTTTCAATTTCAATGGTTAATTAACTCTGTTTTATGTAATTTGGATGCATCTGTAGGTAAAATATCTTGGATCAATGATATATAAACAAACAAGATGTCAAGCACCACCTATGCCATAGTCAAGAATTTTGGAGATTTGAGTAAAGCATTTCCCCACAAAATTATTTAGGATAATAAAAACCATAATTGGGCATAAACATTGGAATTTGAACACATCATTTTCCACAACAAAATTTGTTTTGAGCACAGGCAACCTATAAACTACTATGGATATCCTAGTAGAATAATTTATCACAACAAATTTTATAACATTTTGAAATTTTAGATAATGCAAATTAGTCTGTGTTAGATCCCAAATTAATTACCAACTTTTCTTGAATTTATGAAATAAATAAATTACAAAAATGAAAGAACATGAATATGTACACACCATCAACATAAAATGAACACAAGATTCGTCTTGGGAAACCCAATATAAGAGAAAACCTAGCTAGAATTTGATGCCAAGGCTCTTGTCATACAAAGGAATGATAATTCATTATGGAGTTACCTTTATATAATAAATGATAAGATTGCTAAATCCAAATAGATGAGGTTGCTTGTCTCTTGCGATAGGGGATTCCAATAGGCCACTTATAGACTTTCAAAGCTGAAGCAACCCAAATAGGTTTGTCATTTTTACATGGATCATCTGCTTGAACTTGCTACATAAATATATATATATATAGTTTGAAATTACTACATAAATATATATATAGTTAGAAAGTAAATTTAGACTTTAAAATAATTAAAATAGAATTATATAAAAAATTATTTCTATTTAATAGAAATAAACCCATACAATAAACGAGAGCCCTAACTCAAACCGTTTCCATAAAAAAACAGAGGGATCACAATTCAAGAACTAGAAAAAGAATAAGATCACAAACTAGTTCCATTATCATCAATTTTGAGACAGCTACTAGCTCCATTATCATCAATTTAGTAGTACATCTTTCCACCTTCATTCTAACCATTTTAGAATTACATATTCTAATGAAAATTAAACATTTTCCATTCAATAATTTTCAATCTCTATAATCAGTAAGGAAAAATGAGAATCCAATAGCAAAAAAAATCAAAATCATCTTGGTAGAATTTATTTTATAGCTTACTTTTTATATAGATGTTAATGACTCAATATTTTATTTGTATCGAATTTGGTTACTTATTGACAAAAGTAGATTTGACCACTTTACTTAATAGCATAATTAAAATAGGTTAGATCTATTTAATTCCAGATCCACTAAGAACTCAGAGGGATCAAATCTATTTTTTATCCCTTTGTGTGTTTAGTGAATTAGGAGTAAGATGGATCTAGGCTAGTTTATTTTCCCCCTTTAAATACCTTATATTCCACATGAATACTATGGGTCAAAACCATGGTTTCTCATACGGTGGGCAATAACATGACAAATTCTATGAAATTATATTAATCTTATTTTTTTATTATTTTTATTTTATTTTGACACGGTAAAAATGTTTTCATCTAAATTTTTTTATTTTTTATTTTCACAGATTTCATATATATGAACTACTTTAGATAATAGGAGGTTTGCTGAATTTATTTTTTAATTGAAGGCCTAGATTGATTTTTAAGGGAATATGTTAATCATATGCTTCTTCTTAATGTTTATCAACCGCTTAGGGCAGAGTTTGTTAGGTTGCGTTGACATTTAATCATTTTTTAAAATTAGATTGTGTCTCCCCACCCACATTCCTAGAAATTCGAGATTATTCCAATTCTAATAAGTTCCTCATTATTATTTATAACATTCATTTATATATAAGAAAAATTTATTTAGCAAAATGGTCCATTACTTTTAATAAATTTAAAAAATTATATTCATGCCACGTTGCTCCCCACCCACCTATTTCATAGGGATTTGAGATTATTCCAATTTTGATAAGTTCCTCATTATTATTTATAACATTCATTTATATATATGCGAACTTTATTTAGAAAAATAGTCCATCTCTTTTAATAAATTTATAATAAAAAAATCATGCCACATGGCTCCCCACCCACCAATTTCCTAGAGATTTGAGATTATTCCAATTCTAATAAGTTCCTCCATGATAAGTTCATCATTATTTTTTATAACATTCATTTATATATAAGAAAAAATATAACAAGGTATTTTCCTATGTCTTACTAGAAAATGAGATATATCAACCTCATCTACCTACAAATCTGCAACCAATTCTAAAGTGAGCATGGAAGAATTATCTTCCAAGTGTCTTCACTATGGTGAAAATAAATTCCATCCAAGCGTTAAGAGGTCCCTCAATGTGTTGGAAGATCATATTGTATGCTCCAATATTTTACTCATGCTAGAAGAATGTGGGCTATCACCGCTTTACCAGTATCTGAACATACATGTATTTGTATGTTGCAACAGGTGTCTGATAGTGGCAAATTTAACGTGGACAACCTCTATGTGAAGTTTGGGCATTTGATATTGGATCACGAAACCGACTTACAAGACCTTGACTCTCAAGAGGAATATGTGTCACTACACAAATGAGGAGTACAAGGTTTAACCAACTTATGCGAGATCAATTATGTGTCCACTATAAATTTAGATGTTAATGATTTGAAGGAGTGTCCTATGGAATAATGCTTTAGTTTTCTAATACAAATGTATAAAAGTAACTCAGCTATGAATTTGGATTGTCCTAGGTTTTTAGTGTAGGATTAGTGTAGAATTAGGTAAAGTAGCATGAATGAATTTGTGCTCTGAAATTAATTAAAAATCATTCAATAACAAATTTTCAAATTGCAAGCTAATCTTATTTGTTTTTTCTTTAAAGATCAGTATCGATCTATTTTAATCAAAATTTTTAGAAGTGTTTAGAGTGATATAATTTCTTCTTGTGTAATTTTCTTTTAATGCAAAATTTGAAAAAACAAGATTGCATCTCAAAGATAAAATTGACAAAAAAAATATAGCTCAAATATAAAATAATAACATTACTTGAAATGCTTAAAAATGTTTTAACCATGAAAATTTATTTCTATTCATTATAGATATTACTTGACATCAAAATATTTTACTCAATATGACATTGAAATATTTTACTTTTCTTTCTCTTTTCTTTTTTTCAGAACAAAAAACGAAACTTCCATTCATTAAAGCGTGAAATTTTTACAATGGCAAGGTACTTTATCCCATGTAGCAGTTTAGAATACGTATATCAGGTGTATACCAAAATTTTGGTGTGGCCAGTGAGGTGCAGAGTACAAACTCTGTTCACATCAGAAAAACTAAAAACAAGACCAGTTCACAATACACGACACCATTAAATGGAATATGTTTTATAAATTAGACAATGTTAAGAGTTGGTCCCATCAAGGGGAATAGTCTACAGAAAGAAGACTTTTGTGGGATAAGAAATAAACTAGAAACATTCAGGAAAATACCCAGAAATTAGATCACAAAGTGATCCAGTCGTCACTCCCAACCATCAACCTCTAGCTCATAAACCATGAAGCTAGGGGAAGAGGAAGACCTCAATTGGAAAGTGCATCGGCCAAAGAGTTTTGTTCCTGGTATATGTGCTGAAAAGAGACATCAGAGAAGGTTGTCAGGAGATCACGGGTTTGATGCATCCAGTTACACAGTAAGGGATGTTTCCCCTGAATCTGATTTATCACTGTCAGTGAGTCACCCAAGACCAGAAGGTTGTCCATGTCTAGCGATGAGGAAACTTGCAGTGCACTCCATAGTGAAATCAGTTCCACTCTATTGTTGTCGCTATCACCACCATGCCAATGGAAATGGTAATGAACTATGGGATCAAGAGAAAGGTAAATACCATAGCTGCAAATGCCCCCCGAGGTGACCCCATCAAAATGGAAAATGGGGAAATGTTGTCTAGATCAACCAGTGTGATAGTCCTTCCAGGATCCAACTGGAAACAAGGGCCAATTTCTTGGAAGTATTCAGTTATGTTCAAAGCCACCAGTTCCACGAGGTTGTATGTCTTCGAAAATAAGCATGTTTCGTGCGTGCCATATGCCCCATAACACATATAGTGGGACAATCTGGTGTGCCTTAGCATGTAGAGACCAAGTAGTGAAATTGTCCATAATCGAGACATAGTCACAGGGAAAAGGGACACCAAGGAGTATGGAGACCTCTGTCCAAACAACTGCAACAAAATAACATTTTATAAATAGTTGTGTGTAGCAAAAGAACATTGAAATATTTTACTTATGAAGTACATTGTTTATATTAATACGTTCCATGATAATTTCCTCCATGATTAATAAATTGTAAAATTTAGAAATTATGATTGATGTTTTGAAATGTAATTTTATTTTTAAAATTTGAAATGCAATATATTGTAAATTAATTATAAGTAAAATCGATGAAGTAAAAATATAAAATTTGTTTTTTTTTTCTAATTTAATTATCAATTTTCAATCTCTATAATCAACATTGTCACTCATAGAACACAAACTGGGAAAAATGAGAATGCAATAGACAATTGAGGTGCTATAGGAATGTGAAAAAGATGAGAAGTGTCTTGGTAGGTAACCATAGAATTTATTTATAGCTTAATCTTTATGTAGTTGCTAATGACTCAATATTTTACAATTATAGAATTTGACCATCTCACTTATTGACAAAAATAGATTTGACCACTCTACTTAATAACATAATTAAATAGGACTAGATAGATCTTAATTCCAAATCCACAAAGACTGAGACTAGTAAAATATTTTTTTTATCCCTCTCCATGGAGTTAGGATGGATCTAAGCTGGTTTATTTCTCCCCTTTAAATAGGCTATATTCCACATGAATACCATTGGTCAAAACCATGGTTTCTCATACCATGAGCTGATAACATGGGTGAATTCTATCAATTTTTTTTTTTTAATCCTATATTTTTATTATTATTATTATTATTTTATCTGGTGTTGTATCTTTATCTATTTCCAATTGCAAAATCATCAGAAGATGTAGAAGCCTCCTAGAGACAACCCCTAGGTTAAAAGAAAGGGCTAGTGCCTAGGGCATCCTGGAGGAGTGCTTTTGAAAAATCTCTAAGGCTTTCTACTACACTCTGTATGTCACATAATTTGATGTAAGATAATTCAAAGCTTGGTTCAATAGCCCTTCACCACAGTAGACTCAAGAAGAAAAATAGATATAAATATATATATGGGTAGATATGAATCATCTCAAGGAGGAATGTCCTGATTCTAGTGGCCGACACACAACAAAATGCAACTTAATATTAGCCTTGTGGTAGAGATGAAGAGGAGGAAAGAAAGGAGGGAATTTGATGCAAAGGGTTGAATAAAACACAGAATCCTAAGCAACAAGTTCAAACATAAGTATGGAACAATGAGGAGGTGAAAACACATAAACAGTTGAGCACAATTTAAGGTTTCTAGGTCTATACCTCATGGACACATTCTTTCACCAAACAAAATTAGAAATATGTGTTCACACAGGTACCGCGGGCTACAAAATAACACAAGTAAATATGTCATTTGTTGGAAATAATACTGAGAGGGGGGGTGAATCAGTATTATTAAGTTCTTTTCAATAAACCATCCAGATTTATGCTTTAAATTATTCTTCCGATATTGATAATTAACTTGTATGTCAGACCTATATAATAATGAACAAGAACAGTGAAAAACATATAGTCACACAAAGGAACACCAGATATAAGGTGGAAACCCAATGTGGGTGAAAACCACCTGCTGCAATATGTCTCTATCTTCTTTCAAATAGAACTTCTTTTACAATGAATTTGTACTGGTGCAGTCCTTTACTAGTACGCAGGCTGCAACCTTTAGAGAGCTACAATTCTCTCTCTCGTCCTCCAGTCTCTCCTGGAAGGGAGCTACAACCCCCTACTTCTTTTAAGGACCACGTTTCATTAATTTTCAGACTGGATCCAAGAAGATCAAATGAGAATCAACTAATTTCCTTATACAACAAATCTTCAGAATCACCCAAGTACCAGATCAATATACGTATAAGTATATTATGATGGTTATCCACCCGATCTAGTCAACCATAAATACAAAGGCTAATCATGCCGATATCAGAACTCAATACAGTAGATAAACATAATATTGCGCACCCAGAACTCTGTAGATTAGTCAAAGGCAGATAAAACAAATCTCGACCAGGGACCACAACTTTTCCAAAACATCTGTGAACATCTGCGCCTGTGCTTCTTTTTTATATTCGGGTATATGCGCCTGCACAGTCTTCTGCTCTGCGCACCGTATCACTCCTGCGAATAGATGATTTTCAGGCTTCTAGCATACCCAGACTGCGCCGATGAGATCTCAACCATCACTTCCTTACCGATCGCAAGTGTTTCGAAACTGTTCTTTCGTAAGATCTTCAATATTCACCGATGACTTCCCAAACGATCTCGTTTCCTCTTATATAGTCAAGCTCTTGTTAAAACAATGAATCGAAACCGTAGATTACCAATACAGGAGATCTGAAAACCTGGGGCTCAATAGCTTGGACCGATCACTTAAACGATGACTTAAGTGATAAAACAAAGAAAAATGATGAAAAACAGTCCAAATGACTAAGAGGCGGACTTCAAGCTTAATTCGTCTGCAACTATAATGTATCGGGTTTGCTCCTTATCGCAATCGGCACTTCCACATAACATAGCCAATTGCCGATGGCCGATCCGATGGATCGGATGCGATATGGTGTTTAACCATGCTTTATATTTCTATCGGGTCCGCACACATATCGCAGTTGGAGGTTTCGGGTTGACAACCCTTTATACATCACAATTACTTCGGATGCGATATAACAATAAATCCAATTGAGATATGCCATCGGGTCCACATATATTATCGCAATCGGAGGTTTCAGTGGTGGCACATAGCTGAACCACCGATTAGCGATGCGCCGATATGCCGATATATATATAAACTTTTTGTCGATAGAGTGTTTGCCTTATATATATGGTTTGGCCTTCGTTTGCCCTCCGATAGTGTTAAACGCATATGTGCATAGATTTTGGCCTCCGATAGTTGTGAATGCATATATATGGGTTTTAATCACCCGATAACTCCTGATAGTGTTAAAGCATGCATACATGGGTTTTGTAAGCCCGATAACTCCCGATAACTCTATTTGCGCTCCCGATAACTCTGTTCGTTGCTCCCGATGGCTCCCGATAAGCTCCCGATGGCTCCTCTGGCTTGGTAGTGTCTTCCAAAGACCTCCTTGCATATGTTAATGCCTCTATTGCTCCGATAAGCTCCCGATAGCTGTGAATGCTCCTCTTCTTTGGCATATATATGTGACATATACATATATATGGCTCCTCTTGTTTCCTCTTGGCTCCTCTTGGCTCCATCTTACTCCGATATGCCCTGTTTTCTCTGTTTATCTCTTCTGTAGATTCATCTGATTGAATATAAGTGAGATGTTCTTCGATGAGTGGGTTGCCATCAAGTACAACACATGCATCATAATGCCAACAATCTCCCCCTTTGGACTTGATGGCAACAACACCAAAATCACTCTTCCCCTTTAACATCAAGGGCAAAGGGTGGATCAAGACATACTCTTTCCTTGAAATACATGCGGTTGTCCAAACCTACTCCTCTTGACTATATCTCCCCCTAAGAACCTGCTCCTTTTGATTATAAACCGGATCATGAAAGAGATAGAGACATATTACTCCTTCTACACTACCATAATGCCAACAATGCATTATATATGCTCCCCCTGAACTTGTACGCGTATACCCCTTGCGTATAACCACCAACAGATGAGATTTAACAACAAGATGATGCATCAAAAACCCCCAACTTTTGCCTGAGGTATTCAAAGGTCTCCCTGGGCAATGGTTTGGTGAGTATATCAGCCACTTGTTCCTTAGAAGGAACATACTCCAACTTTACCTTTTGTTCAAGCACTTGTTCCCTGAGAAAATGATACTTGATCGGTATGTGCTTGGTCTTTGAATGCGTGACTGGGTTCTTTGAGATGTTGATTGCACTTGTATTATCACATAAGATGGAGATAGGTGGTGTACAAGTGATTTGAAAATCCTGCAAGGTCTGCATCATCCAAAGAAGTTGAGTGCAACAAGATGCAGCAGCCACATATTCTGCCTCAGCTGTAGATAAAGCAATCGAAATATGTTTCTTGTTGAACCAAGATACTAATCTGGAACCCATAAAGAAAGCACCACCACTTGTGCTTTTCCTGTCATCCACACTTCCGACCCAATCTGCATCTATGTAAGCATGAAGTGTGAGATCTATGTCTCTAGGATACCATAAGCCATAGTTTTGAGTTCCTTGAAGATACTTGAAAATTCTCTTCACTGCCTGAAGATGAGTTTCTTTTGGATTTGCCTGAAATCTTCCAACTATTCCCACTCCATGCATGATGTCTGGTCGGGTACCTGTCAAATAAAGAAGACTTCCAATCATAGATCTGTAGGTTGGTTGATGCACTGCTGCTGACTCATCATTTGCACTAAGGCTACATCCTGTGACCATGGGCGTACATACTAGTTTTTCATCTTCCATGCCATATTTCTTCAAAATCTGCTTGAGATACTTGGTTTAAGACAAAAAGATACCATCTTCATTTTGTTGGATTTGCAAACCAAGAAAATATGTCAGTTCTCCAAGCAAAGACATTTCGAATTCTTTCTGCATCAGCGACGCAAAGCTTTGACTCATAGCTTCTTCATTGCTGCCAAAGATAATATCATCTACATACATAACAAGTATTAGCAATTTGTCATTTTCAATTTTTATATAGAGATTGCTATCTGCTGAACCTTTTGAAAAACCTTGTTGATGAAGATATTTGTCCAAGCAGTAGTACCAATCTCTTGGAGCCTGTTTAAGACCATAGAGAGCCTTTTTCAGTTTGCATACAAGATTTGGATCGTTCCCAAGAATGAAACCATCTGGCTGCTCAATGTATACTTCTTCTTCTAAGTCTCCATTCAGAAAGGTTGATTTCACATCCATTTGAAATACTTTGAACTTCTGATAGCTTGAGAGAGCAAGGAACATTCGGATGGCCTCTAGTCTTGCAACAGGAGCAAAAGTTTCTTCAAAATCTATTCCTTCTTGTTGAGCATACCCTTTGCAAATAATCTCGGCCTTGTTTCTAATTACTTCCCCGTTTTCATTCAACTTATTTTTGAAGACCCATTTTGTCCCTATGACATTCTTATCTTTTGGTCTAGGAACCAACTCCCAAGTGTTGTTCTTTTCAATTTGCTCAAGTTCTTCTTCCATTGCCTTGACCCAACATTCATCTTTGCATGCCTCTTTTACATTTTGTGGTTCAGTGGAGGAGAGTAATGCCAAATAGCTTGAGGCTTCTGCAATAGTTCTTCTTGTTTGTACGCCTGCTTCTTTCTGCCCCAAAATCTGATATTCTGGATGATTCTTCTAAACATACCTGGATGGAGACTTCTCTTCTATCCTTATCTGTTCCTCTGGTGCCTCTTGAGGTTCTTCTTCATCATCTGTCTGATTTGGAGAGTAGTCTTCATTCTCTTCGATATTTTCATGATTTACTTGCCTAGGAATATATCGTTTTTCATCAACCACTACATCAATGTTGTCAACAATTCTTCCAAGCCTTTTATTGTAACACTTATATGCTTTGCTATGGGGAGAATAACCAAGGAGAATGCCTTCGTCTGCTCTAGGTTCAAGTTTGCCAAGTTGTTCATCAGTATTCTTAATATAGCATTTGCTCCCAAAAAATTTGAAGTGCTTTACCAAAGCAGTCTCACCATACTAGAGCTCATGTGAAGTTTGAGTGTTGTTCACTCGAACATTTGTTTTGTTGAGAATAACAACCGCAACAAATGCAGCTTCACCCCAGAAGGTTGCGGGAGTTCCAGACTCATCAAGCATAGCACGAGCCATTTGTTGGACCGTTCTGTTCATCTTTTCCACAACTCCATTCTGCTGAGGAGTCCTAGCTGTAGAGAATTCCCTTCTTATTCCATGTTCTTCACAAAAGTCGAAAAATTCATTTGAGGTAAATTCCCCACCTCTGTCAGATGTGAGGCGCTTAATTTTGTAATCTGATTCATTTTCAACCAAGGCTTTGAAAGACTTGAACTTTTTGAATGCTTTGTCCTTGTGTTTCATAAGTCCTAGCCAAACCATCCTGGAGAAGTCATCAATGAATAGTATAAAGTATTCTTCTCCTCGAGGTGACCTTGTCCTAAATGGACCACATACATTTGTATGGACTAGTTCAAGAGGCCTGCTGGTAGATCCTTCCTTCTCAGGGAAGTTAGTTCTGGTTTGCTTACCAAACTGACATGATTTGCATATGGTGTTGTCTGGAATTTTGATTTCTGGAAGCCCACGAACTGCTCGGTATTTGCATGCTTTCCTTATTTGTGAAAAACTTAGATGCCCCAACCTTCGGTGCCATAACCAGTGTTCATCATCCTTGCTCAAATAGCATTGTTGTTGTCCTTCTTCAAATATGTAAAGATTATTTGGAGTTCTTCTGCCTTTGATCACTGTTTCTCCTGTATCAAGATCACGAACACTACATCCATTTGATCGAAATATTACCTCGGTTCCTTGATCGCACATCTGACTGACACTCAGTAGGTTATGCTTCAAGCCATCAACATACAAAACATTTCCAGCTTTGACCTTTTCTTTTAACTGAGCAATGCCTTTTCCTTTTATGGCTGCAGGGGTATCATTTCCAAAAGAAACTTTCTTTCCCTTTTCTAAAGCAGTATATGATTCAAGTTTTTCTTTATCACCTGTCATATGCTTCGAACATCCGCTGTCGATGTACCATTGATTTTCCTGTCCTTCTGCATAAAAATCTATCCCACATCTTTCTGGTTGTGGTTCCTTTATTCTCCATGTTCTGGTACTTGAGGCTTGTTCCTTTGTCTGCCAAAACCTGCTCCTGCATTCAGAATCTTCATGACCAAAGTTATTACAAATAGAACATTCAATTTCATTTTCAAGGGCCGAAAAGTTGTTATAATTCCTTTTCGTGATCCCAGTCATATTTCTTTGTCCTTTAGCTTCTCTAGTCATGATTGTTTTATAGGCAACACATTGAGCTACTTTGTGGCCAAAGTTATGGCAAGAGAAACATTGGCCATTGAAGAAACTTCTGCAATTATCAAATCTATCAGCCAAATGATCCATTCTTGAGGCAAATTGAGAAGATTTTACCTGTGGCTGGTTGTAGCTTTTGTTCATCCTTAAAATGGATTGCACTTGATTTACCTGGTAGTCTTTTTTTATTCTTAATGTAGTTCGTCCCTGTTTTACCTGGTGATCTCCATTGGGCTTTTGCTCAGTCCTCCTTGCTGCATCGAGATAACTCTTTGAGGTGGATGCTTGAGATGTTTCTCCATTATACCCCAGACTTGTCTTGATTAGTGGAAAACGTTGTACATTGATAATCTCATCCAGAGTTTCAGAACCTTTAACAAACTTAACATTAAGAGCCTTTGTTTTCTCAATTTCTTTTCTAAGGCCAACAATTTCACATTCTAATTTTTCAAGAAATTTTTCTTTTTCCTCAAGTTGAAATTGCAGGGTATCAATGATCATATTCTTTTCTTCTAAACATGTATTAAGTCTAGAAATATCTTCATAAAAGCTATCCACATCTATAGCATCCATGTAATCATCATCTTCAAAAGCCATTAAAAGTTTATAGTGATTACCTCGTTCATCTTCATCACTATTTGATAGACCATCACTGCCTTCATGAGTGTAATAGCTTTTCTTTTTTGCATTCTGTTTCTTTTTCCATCTAATAGGTTCCTTCCCTTTGTCAATCTTATCCTTATGAGGACATTTGGCAGCATAGTGACCGACTCTTCCACAAGCAAAGCATTTGAAGGGTAACTTACCTCTGAATCTTCCAGTACCCCGTTGAAGATTTCTGACAAAATTTGATTCTTCTTCTTCTTCTTCTGACATGTCTCCTGATTCATAGTACTCTCATTTGCCTGAAGCCTTGAAGGCATCTTCTCTCTTGTCTGATGGACCTCCTTTCCTCATTTCATAAGCAGTTAGAATTCCATGCAGCTGTGACATTTTAAGATTTTGTATATTCTCCTTTTCTTCTATTGCAGAAACTTTAGATTCAAACCTAGTTGACAAAGATCTTAGAACTTTTTCAACCACAACAGCCTCTTTTATTTCTTCACCCAAATTTTTCATACAGTTAACAGTCTCATCTACACGAAGAAAATAGTTAGCCACACTTTCATCATTATACATCCTGAGATTTTCATACTGAATCCCGAGGGTTTGAAGTTTTGCTCGTTTTACCTTATCATCTCCTTCATAGCTCAGAACAATCTTGTCCCATATTTCTTTTGCGGATTTATACTGCATAACTTTCACGAATTCTGATTGAGATAGACATCCTAGAAGAGTATTGACCACCTTTGCATTGGTTTCATGTTTCTTCTTCTCAGCTGGATCTGTAGGAGTCGCTGATGGAAAAGTATACCCTGCTTCTATGATGTCCTAGACTTCTGTACCCAGAGATTGAAGATAGGCAGTAACTCTTACCTTCCAATATACGAATTTTGTCCCATCAAAAATCGGTGGCCTGATTGATGCTTCCCTCTTGTAGTTTCTCATGATGATGGATCTTCCTTCAAGCGATCAAGCTTCTTCAGAAGAACCTGGCTCTGATACCAATTGTTGGAAATAATATTGAGAGTGGGGGGTGAATCAGTATTATTAAGTTCTTTTCAATAAACCATCCAGATTTATGCTTTAAATTATTCTTTCAATATTGATAATTAACTTGTATGTCAGACCTATATAATAATGAACAAGAACAGTGAAAAACAGATAGTCACATGAAGTAACACTAGATATAAGGTGGAAACCCAATGTGGGTGAAAACCACCTACTGCAATATGTCTCTATCTTCTTTCAAATAGAACTTCTTTTACAATGAATTTGTACTGGTGCAGTCCTTTACTAGTACGCAGGCTGCAACCTGCAGAGAGCTACAACTCTCTCTCTCATTCTCCAGTCTCTCCTGGAAGGGAGCTACAACCCCCTACTTCTTTTAAGGACCATGTTTCATTAATTTTCAGACTGGATCCAAGAAGATCAAATGAGAATCAACTAATTTCCTTATACAACAAACCTTCAGAATCACCCAAGCACCAGATCAATATACATATAAGTATATTATGATAGTTATCCACCCGATCTAGTCAACCATCAACAAAGAGGCTAATCATGCTGATATCAGAACTCAATACAGCGAATAAACATAAAATTGCGCACCCAGAACTCTACAGATTAGTCAAAGGAAGATAAAACAAATCTAGACTAGGGACCGCGACTTTTCCAAAACATCTGTGAACATCTGCACCTGTGGTTCTTTTTGATATGCGGGTATATGCGCCTGCACAGTCTTCTGCTCTGCGCACTGTATCACTCCTAAAAATAGATGATTTTTAGGCTTCTAGCATACCCAGACTGCACTGATGAGATCTCAACCATCACTTCCCTACCGATTGCAAGTGTTTCAGAACTGTTCTTTCGTAAGATCTTCAATATTCACTGATGACTTCCCAAACGTTCTCCTTTCCTCTTATATAGTCAAGCTCTTGTTAAAACAATGAATCGAAACTGTAGATTACCAATACAGGAGATTTGAAAACTTGGGGCTCAATAGCTTGGACCGATCACTTAAACGATGACTTAAGTGATAAAACAAAGAAAAATGATGAAAAAATAGTCCAAACGACTAAGAGGCAGACTTCAAGCTTAATTCATCTGCAACTATAATGTATCGGGTACGCTCCTTATCGCAATCGGTGCTTCCACATAACATATCCAATTGCCGATGGCCAATCTGATGGATCGGATGCAATATGGTGTTTAACCATGCTTTATATTTCTGTCGGGTCCGCACACATATCGCAGTCGGATGTTTGGGGTTGACAACCCTTTATACATCACAATTACTGCGGATGCGATATAACAATAAATCCAATTGAGATATGCCATTGGGTCCACATATATTATCGCAATCGGAGGTTTCAGTGGTGGCACATAGCTGAACCACCGATTAGCGATGCGCCGATATGCCGATATATATATAAACTTTTTTCCGATAGAGTGTTTGCCTTATATATATGGTTTGGCTTCCGTTTTCCCTCCGATAGTGTTAAACACATATGTGCATAGATTTTGGCCTCTGATAGTTGTGAATGCATATATATGGGTTTTAATCGCCCGATAACTCCTGATAACTCTATTTTCGCTCCCGATAACTATGTCTGTTGCTCCAGATGGCTCCTCTGGCTTGGTAGTGTCTTCCAAAGACCTCCTTACATATGTTAATGCCTCTATTGCTCCGATAAGCTCCCGATAGCTGTGAATTCTCCTCTTCTTTGGCATATATATGTGACATATACATATATATGGCTCCTCTTCTCTCCTCTTGGCTCCTCTTGGCTCCATCTTGCTCCGATATGCCCTGTTTTCTCTGTTTATCTCTTCTGTAGATTCATCTAATTGAATATAAGTGAGATGTTCTTCAACGAGTGGGTTGCCATCAAGTACAACACATGCATCATAATGCCAACATCATTTACACATGTATTGTTTTCTAATTCACAACATACATGAAACCATAAGTGAGTGTGAAATCAACAGCTTCAATGCACAATTTTAGAGGAGGAAAAACATACATGAAATGATTTATAGAAGAGAAAACATATTGCACATTACTCTGCTTGGAATCAACAAAATTGCTTCATTAATATCTGAAGATAGAGTCCAAATCACCAATCCACTATAGTTAACATTTGCATAAGCTAAAGCACCTCCGGAACAAGAAAAATGAACCATAAGTATAACCATTTTCTCTACAAACAGAGTTTAGAACTTGCAAAAGCAGAATTCGGGCCCCTCAAATGTAGAATTTGGGAACCTTTCTAAACATTTTCTTCCCTCTTTCTATAATGAGAGGGGAAGCTTGAAACAAAAATTACAAAATATCTCAGCCATGATCCAACTATCTAATCGACTAGATGTCTCATCATGTGGAGGTTCTGCTGCCCCAATCATTACAACAACTTTGATACTTTCTTTAAAATGCAAAAATTACAAAATAACAAAAATTTAGAAAATTGAATGATGTTCTTAGCAAAATATCTCCATACCATTTCCTGTGATTGCCTCGAATCACGCTACGTCCCTACCACGATGTTCCTCCTCATTTACCTTGCTAGTATGCATGTTGCTTTTCCCCTTAACTTCTTGAATTCCCCACTTTCTCAATCCAGAAGTGATCGACTGTGGTGGCCTTAACAGTGCTTTACGATCATAGTTGTTCCCTCATCCATATGCATTCACTATAGGCCATACTTATCACAACCCAATATACCTCGTAACTCTTATAAAAGATAGTTATGAAAAAATAAAAATATAACTCTTATCTCCCTAATCTCCTATTACTTAAGCTCCTTTATCACTTCTCAACCATGGACAACTACCTGTGACCAAAGGCTTAAAGCATAGGTGATGAAATATTGGATCCTTTCTCTCCTCGTAAATTCATTTGAAATAACCTTCTGAAATCATAAATTTCTGATTCCACCAAGATCCTTTTCCATTGGCCATCTTCCTGTGTATCCCATAGAACTGGGTGTCATGACCATAGGCTTAGCATTGGGGGGCTATGATATCAAAGCCTTTATTTAGTTTAAATATTTTAAAATAAGCGTTATGAAATTGTAACCTTCCAATGCCTCCCAATTCCTTTCGTTTAACCCATTTCTATTTTTCCTCCATGGGACCCGGTGTGGTGATCGAAGTCTTGGTGCTTGGGTTCTAAAGCCTTTGGGATCCTAGTAGGGGCCTATCTCCCTTTATAATTCATGCTTCTCCCTTCATCCTTTAGATGTTCATGACTAGGCTCCACCACATATCAAAGCCCCTTCACCATCGAAACCTTTTCAAAAAATAAATTTCATAGGAGTTCTGATATTCACTTCCCCAGTAGGGTTCAATAGCACTTGATGCTCGACCCCAACTCTATGTATTTGGTTCTTTTGTTTCCCACGTCCGGGCGCCATTTAACACTGAATCCCCTCTCAGTGAAACAAAGTTACAATGGCCTCTCCCTCCGATATGCCGACCTCTGAAATGATATCATGATGATGTCATCATATCCATGTGGAGCCTCCTTAGTGGTGACACATCTCACCCATATTTTCCCCATTATACCCTCAAAAAAGATGAAACTAACTGCCACGTGTCCTTCATGCTGCCACGTCAAGATGACACAATTTGCCTCATCAGCTTCTCAGGGTCAATCATTTGTTTCCATGTGTCATGTCTTGAGGAGAGAGAACGGGTCCATGGGGTCCTTAATTTTATGATGATTTCCTTTGCATTTCCCCTTCTCGGCAACCTCAGATATTTTCAAAGAACTTCAATTGTTAAGGAGTTACAAAAATCCAAGGCTTTGAAATCCCTCTGCTCCAAGGACTAGCCTTTCGATATCAGGTTTCGATATAGCTTCCTTCTTATTTCCTTATAACGCTTGGGTGCCCTTGATTATACTGAGTCTTCATGACCAAGTGCCAGCATATATCAAAGCCTTCTTCATCAGGAGAATTTAAAAAAGGAATTAAAAGGGTCTTGATGCTACCATCCTCCAAAATTCCATCTTAGCACATAGGCATTCTGACTAGCCCTACACCCTTGGCCCCTTTGGATTTCCATAACTGGGTGCTAGTAGATTTCAGAGCCCCTCTCATCGAAATATTTCAAATTTGGAATTAACCTTGGAGTTACAATGACTCCCACTTTTGATGGGCTCAAATATTTTGATCCTCGGCACCTAGCCCTACGCACTTGGTCCTTTAAAGTCTTTGTGACCAATGATCACCTGATTTCAGAGCTCCTTTCATCAAATGATTTTCAAAAAGGAATTAAAATATAGTTACACTGGCCACCATGCTAAAAAATGCAGACCTTTGCAATGAAATCATGATGATGTCATCACCTCCACGTGTTGCCTCCTAAATGGTGACCCATGTCACCCAAATTTGTCCCTTTAGGTCCCTAAAAATTCCAAAATTGCCTACCACATGTCCTTATCCCGCCACATTGTTACATAGGAAAATGACCTCCTCATCAGCTCAGAGGAGAAGGGTAAGATGACTGAAAGATTGACCAAGCTCACAGGCCTATTTTCCAAGCTAACGCTCTCCAAGAACTAGCAACATGATTTATAAAGCTTCCTAGCCATGCATTAGGTGTGCTAGTCCCTAGGGTAACTCTGTTCGTTTCCTCGGGAGGTGCGTTAGTCAACTTAAGTGAGTTTCTAGAGGTCGAAGGAGCATGTTGACCGAGAAAGATCCCTATATTCACTCCTATGTTAGCTCATAAAGTAGGGAAACACCCAAATTCGACTTGTTTGGTATAATTTCTATTCTTAATGGAGTCTACAATCAGGGAAAGAGCGATAAACCATGGAAACATCTCTTATTTTTCCCAAAATAACTCATAAAGGATTTGGCAAGGCTTATCCTCTCGTGCTATATATTTGAGGCTAGGGCCATTGTGAAAGGACTCGAAAGTATTGAAAGGATTGCCTATTGATTGTCGAAGCTTGTATTAGACATTGGCTCTTCAAGAGGTTAAGAAGAGAGAGAGAGGAGCTAGAGGAGTAAGGGAAGGCTGATGCAACTGATGGTTGTAATCACTCTTTCCTATCATTAATATAGACCTGTAGTTGTCTTGTCCACTCTATGGCATTGGTATTGTGATTTATTTACATGTTTATGAAACACTAATGATTATGAGTAGCTTAGATGTATGTAGTTAGATATCCCTATGTATTATTTTATTGATTATAGAGTTCAGGCTTCTGTGATCCATATCAAGTTTGTGAGAGATTTTTCGACGAAAATCACATGGAATACCATTTGTCGATGCGTTTCGAACCAACTAGTGTGGTTCATCATCAGGACAAGTTGAAGAAACAGATCCAGCTTAGCATGTTAAATAGTCTGAGCAGAGCCTCCAACGGCTAACTTGACCAACGGCTAGTTTGACTCTAGGACCGGGGTCAAAATTATTTTATTAATTTAAATAGTAATATCTGGGACCAATATATAAAAATATATAAAATATTTTAATGGGTATTTAGTTCAAAAAATATTATAAAAATTATAAGTTAATTAGTAATTAAAGGAAATTTAGTTAAATAAAGGACCTTATAATATATGAATAAATTGAATACAAATATATAAAGTAATATATAATATAATTTTATTTAAAAGTATTATTAAAAATTATAAGTTAATTAATAATTAAATGGAAAATTAGTTACATAAAGGACATTATAATATCTGAATAAAATAAAGTAATATCAAAAGGATGTTAGGTTAGTTAGAAAATTATTTAAAAAGTATAAGTTGATTAGAATTTAAATGGAAAATTAGTTATATAAAGGACCTTATAATATAAGAATAAATTATATGAATAAATATAAATATATAAAATATATATATGTATATAAATAATTGAAATGGGTGAATATTTAGAAGAATTATTAAAATTAAAAGCTAATTAGTATTCAAATGGAAAATTAGTACCAAAGGACCTTATAATAAGTTATAAGAAATGAGAAAATTAACACTCTAAAAAAAAAAATAAAAAAAAATAAAAATAAAAATAAAAATAAAAATAAAAATAAAAATAAAAGAAAAAAATAAATAAATAAATAAAAAATTAAAAAAAAACATATAGATATATATATATATATATATATAGAATAAAAAAAAAAAAAAAACCTAAGGAGGAGAGCGGAAAAATGACTAGGAAGAGAGTGCTGGGACCCAACACCTACTGATTTTCCAGCCATCCTCCCTATTGAGATTTCTTGGCCTCATTTCAATCTCAAGCGCTTCCCTAAAATTTCGACGAAAGTTATATGTTGTGACATTATGCCTCATTTTGTTCATGTGCAGGTATTGATCTTGGAGCTAGCGAGGGGGTCTTACACTCCATTACTTTGCATTCTATAGCAACAATAGACCAAGATCTGAGGTAATAATCCTTCTTCTTACTTTGATTATCATTTCACTAATATGAATATGTGCATGTATCTCTGGGCTAGTTGCAACTAATCCAATTGTCTGCCAAGGATCCTGGGAAGATCCTTGAGGGTATCGCCACCACCAAACACTCATGCATTAATCCCTATAGCATAATTGGCGACTCTGCTAGGGACTACACTTAGTTTCCAGTTTTGTCCCATAAAGTTCCTAGATACCTCTTTCTTTGAGGCCTTCCTGTACTTCTTGATCCCCTTTCTAACCACTCAAGACTATACAACACCCTTCTCTTTATGCTCAGCCTTAGATCTAATCCCCACAACCTTGTTTTGAAGACTATTCCTCACTAACGCACCCTACCAGTGCAAACAATTATTTATAAAGCATTGTGGCCTTGCAAACAATGCGTTAGTGCAACCACTAACTTTTTGTGTCTGTTATAGTACGTTAGCTAGACACTTCTTGACAAGAAGCCATTTCTATCACCTCATGGGTTGGGAAAGTTGCTTGTAGATTGATTAGGGATCTGCAGCAATGCACGTTTGTTTGATATATGTCTCCTCAAAAAAAAAAATCTTTTTAGGAAAATAGCTTTACTATTTAACATTTTTCATTAATAAAAAAAATACAAAAAAAATTATAGTTTTCTACTTGGTTAAATCTGCATTTACTTGGTTTAAGAGTTTTTAGAGAGCATTTTATTTCCATCGATTGTGGTTGTGTTTTACTGTACTGTATGCATGGTATATATTGATGTATAAACAACTCCTTCCTTGTAGAAGCATATCATTCATCGAAGTGAAATATTAAAGCCTTTTTTATGCATGGTTTGAGTCAGAGTCCCACATAACTTCATATGTCAACAACCCACTGAATACTTTAACAAAGTACATTTAAAATTTATATCATAATAAAATCAAACAACAACTCTTTTTTGATTAAACACATATTAGTTTAGGCTAGGATCTTGGGTTAGGCATTTGTGAGTTAACTGCCCAAGATCATACACCGAAACTAGTGTCATTAATGAGGGAAATCCTTTGGAACTCATACGATCCGAGACCATTCCAGTCAAAGCCGAGATAAATTTGAGGCAACATTGGACTGTAAAAGAAGGTATCCCACCTTCCCTTATATCTACTTTGGGTATTCT
This sequence comes from Pinus tabuliformis, assembly GCA_031772625.1. Taxonomy (NCBI): domain Eukaryota; kingdom Viridiplantae; phylum Streptophyta; class Pinopsida; order Pinales; family Pinaceae; genus Pinus; species Pinus tabuliformis. The sequence continues at coordinate 1,146,144,949 of CM062807.1, forward strand.
ATGTATCGGGGAACCCTTCAGGGATATCGGAGATGAGTCGAGGACTCAGGTATCCTATGCACACAATGTACTATCTACGACCATGTCCCCCCCTGCTACTGTTTTTGATTTGAGGTAACCATAGAGTCCATAATTTTTAGGGATGAATGCTAGGTGGCTGGGGTGGGCTGCCCTGGTACCTAAAAAGATGAATCTACTCTGTCTTTAGTTTTTGGGAGGGTGCTCGTCTTCACGAGAGTACTTGGCCCCTTAATTTGAGGTTCGGGAGAAGCTCAAGAGTAATCGTAACTGTACATTTGGCCATCTCTCTCTTTTATCCATTGTGATACTGGGATTCATCTCCAATAAATGGTAGTTATCAGATAGGTTCATACCCTCTACTTATTGATTGAATTATTTAGAGTATTTTTTATTTTTTAGGTGCCATTTTGTTATCACCAAGACTTTAATAAATATCACTCTAAAATCTATTGATAAAATTTATTGGTCACCATTGCTACATATGACCATCGTCGTCAATCTAGATGGCTACAAGGTATTCCCCCACTAACTATGGAGGATCTATCGAGCCCCAGTGAGTCAGATTGCCCATCTTTGGGTAACCAGTCTCTAAGATCTAACACTGAATCAGTCTCGACATCCCGCAACTCAAGTTTACTAGGTGATTTCTATCCTGAAGGTCTCATTCCTCCTTATAGTCCTTCAATCATGAATCCGTTGGGACCGCTCTTGATTCCAGTTTCACTTGTACCTCCTATTTCTTTCGTTGAACCTATATTCACCATCCCATCAACAACTAATGGGTCGTGGGCTTTTGTGGACACTTTTGTTCCACCTCCACCTCCCCAGTCGATAGTCAGTACCACATCGCTTATGGCAAACCCAGCTATTTGAACTATGCCTGGTCTGAGCACCATAGTTACACCCAACACAAGCGGAACCTAATACATACTGGTTTCCACCCCTTTTGTGTCAGCTCCTGGACCATTGACAAGCACTCCATATAGTTGTCCTTACAGAGCTCCATATAGCGCAGTTAGCACAAGTCCCTTCAACGACCCTTTTGGTTGGAATCCATTGTTTAGTTCCAACCCCAAAGTTCAAATGCCTGGGGGCATCGTTCCCAATATGTATATACCATCTGGGAACATTACTATTCTCCCTCCATTTACAAGACAACATGGACAGTAACTGATTGACATGAATCCTCATTATGTCAATCAAGGACCTATGGCTAATTACATGGCTAGCGGAATCCCTCAACAGGGTCTCACTCAATCCATATGGGTACCCCACTCTCAACCTCAAATAAGTCAAGGGGGCACTCCTTATCTTGGGGGAACTTATATCCCCCAACCTAATAACCCCTATGGATAGCCACAATATATGACTGTTCCCCAAGGAAATTATTATTCCATGCATCTTGTGTATAAAGTTGGGAACAATATGATGGGAAGGCCGCAAAGACCCTGAAGTCATTTTTCATCACTTTGGTCTGAATCAACGGCATAAAATACCTTTCCTTTTTTGGAAACGCTTAACATCCCTGATTTGAACAAACTCACCAATGACCCCATCTTTCACAACTTACTTTGGCCTCCAATCCTGCACAAAATTCCCATAGACATCCCAAAGTTCGAAGGGAAACAAGGGGAGGATCTGGGTACACACATCATGACCTATCATTTATGTTGTGTTTCTAACTCCATGGTAGCTGATAGTATCCGGCTATGGCTCTTTCCCCACACCCTTACTGGAAATGCATCCAAGTTGTACATTGAGTTACCACGCGCGTTAGTCAATACCTTTGGCACTTTAGCGATGGAATTTTTAAATCACTTTCAACTACCCGTTCACTATGAAACTGGGACAAAACTCCTTACTTCCTTACGTCAGGACACTACCACCCACATCTTCAATCACATCCATGAATGGAGACGTAGGCGTAGGCTAGTCAAAGAACCCCTCCAAGATTATCTATTAGTGGATTCGTTCTGAAAATCTCTTCTCCCTCAAATGACTAAGGATGTTTCCTTAGGTGGTGTGGTCACGGAAGACCAATCCATTCATCGTGCCCAACACTTATATTTGGTTTACTCACAGCCTGCCACATTATACAATATAATTCCAAATGCCCCTAGAAACTCCATTGCTCCCACTACTCAACAACCCGGTGCACATGCAACTGGTATTATCGGTGCTACCTCTGGGGCTGCTGTAAAAAAACTTAGTGGTCACATTTCCCAGTTATCAGTTGACCCCGCTACCCAATCTACTACTCTTCCTAGTGCCATGATAAACTCTGTGTAGTCCACACAGAAACCTGGTAGTAAGAATAAGAAGAAAAATAAAAATATCACTCCTTCAGAAAAGCAGTCAGCCATGTAGTCCAACCCAAAACAGAATGTTGTTGCACCCCCTGATAGTGGATAGGACAAAGCTATCAAGTTCCCTTGCAAGATTTGTGCAGAAGACCATATGACACATCATTGTCCATGCCTCCGCGAATGCATAGATCTCATTTCTCAAAAGGACATTGGTCGAACCCCTGCGGTCCTAAACAACCCTTTCCCTGCTCAGCAGCAACAACATCTTATTGGGAACCAACCTCAACCCTCACAATGGGGCAATGACAGTTCGCATCATCCTTTAGTTGGTGAAGGACGATATACCGTTTAAACCTTTAAAACAATCGATCTTCAAACTAGAGCCAAAAATTATGGAGCTCCAATTGTTAATGCTGAGGAAGCCTCCTCGATTCAAAACCCACGGCCCCCTGACGATCTTCATATCGAAAGGCCTATTACTAATCTTGTGATTTTCCCCCCAAAAGGGGCACTTCGTCACACAACGTATAATACATCTTCACGTTTTTCCAAGAACTATAGTATTGTAGAAGATTTGGCACAAGAACCGTTAGCTATGTCGACGCTCGAAGTATTGCGAACTTGTCCAACACAAAGGAAATCTATGCTTTCAGCAATTGGTGGGGTCGACCCTTAGGATTCCATGCTTGCAATTTTCGACATGGAAAAATTTAAACCTCCCCTTTCACACCAGCTTTCATTTTAAGTGCAAATATTTTTGAAAGGGCGAGGGTACATAGAATTTTCATTGATGAAGGCGCTTCAACTTGTGTCATGTTGGCTTCATGTCAACTCGCCTTGGGTTATCCAACCCTCTCACCACCATCAAATTCCCTTAAATCGTTTGACATCCACACCTTTATCCCAGAAGGTTACCTTGCCAACTAACCCATCACTCTGAGTGGGAAAATGGTAACAGTGGATATCAAAGTCATGGATAGAAAACTCGACTATAATCTGATGTTGGGTCACAATTGGACTTACACCATGACTATCATTGTGTCTACTGTATTTCGTAGCATCCTATTTGCATTGGATGGAAGGATAGCCACAGTGGACCAACTGTCCTTTTTCACCCTAGATTAATCCCTGTTACCTAGCGTCTTTGTACCTTTAGTGGGTGGTATACCTGACTCTTATGTCAGTATCGCTACCACTCTATTGAAGGGTTCTTCCCTGATGGGTTCTTTTCCTCTCCTGCTGCCCATGTTTCCACAGACAGTCTTTATGGTCTCATCTATTCCTCATGAACTAACTGATCCTTGGATCCTCCCAGCCCCTTTAAACATTAACTCTTACGAAGAACAAATGTTGTTGTCACCAACTGAATTGTCTTACCAAGCCATTCAATCTGCATCTGAATCTCCAGTCACTTTGGTCACGACCAATGGTACCGCCTCCTCTCCCATAAATTCTCCCTCTAATGATCTCCTCAATCAACTCCTACCTTCAGACGAAGATATTCAAGAGATCATGTGTTTAGAGGAGAAACCTTGGGAGGATTCTCACCATTGTGTTTTGGTATCTGATTCGGACACGATACCCATACAAATCCTATCCCTTGAAACACTTGAAGTTGTTCCCTGAGTTACACAACCATCCAAACTTTGGATTCAGAAGGGAACATGGGAAATCTCTCAAAGACATTTCTCATCGATATTTCAGTCAAGATAGGCATCGTGGAAAACATACAGACTAGAGCCGGTTTCACTCTTGAGGAAATTGCAAGCTTCACCTTCCTCTTCAAGTAATTCTGTGATGTATTTGCTTTTTCTTACGAGGAAATTCCCAGCATAGATCCATCTATTATCGAGCATGAGATCAAGGTTCATGAAAATGCCAAGCCTGTCTGCCAGAGGCTTCGACTAGTCCACCCCCGTAAAACTGCAACCATCAAGACTAAGGTGGAAAAATTATTACATGTTGGTTTTGTGTACCCCGTTCCATTAACGGAATGGGTTTCCAATATGGTTCCTGTATATAAGAAACAGGGTACCATCCACATCTGTGTCGGCTACTAGTACTTGAACACTGTGTGTCCAAAAGAGAATTATCTGACACTGTTCATTGACCAAATCATCAATGATTGTGCCAGCTGCGAATCCTTCTCATTTATGGATGGTTTCTCAGTTTATAACTAGATCACCATAAAACCTGCGAAGTAGCACAAAACCACCTTCATTTTCCCTTGGGGAATATATTCATATCGAAAGCTCCCATTCGATTTAAATAATGTTGGAGAAACATTTCAATGGACCATGGACTACACATTCCATGATATCAAACATATTGTTCAAGCTTACTTGGATGACCTTCCAGCCCATTCCAAAAAGCGAACTCAACACCTAGTTCATTTACAAGCAATTTTACTTAGGTGCAGGGTCTTTAACATATGTCTGAATCTTCACAAACGTATTTTCTTTGTCAAGTCTAGACGCCTACTTGCCTTCATTGTCTCCAAGTATAGGATTAGGGTTGATCTCGATAAGGTAAAGGAAATTACTCAATTTCCTGAACCATGATCCATTTTGCAGCTCCAATGTTTGCAAGGGAAAGCAAACTTCTTATGAAGATTCATTGTAAATTATGTCGAGTTGATGAAAATTTTTATGTGCCTACTAAAGAAGGGAGTGCCATACTTGTGGGATGATCAATCCCAATGATCATTTGATGCCTTGAAACAGGCACTTATATCAGCCCCACTGCTTAGTGCTCCCAACTATGGGTGTGACTTTCTCCTCTATTTGGCAACCTCGCCATCCTCTATTGGAATGGTTCTGGTCCAAACTCATGATGATCCGAGTGAGAATGTGATCTATTATTTTTAAAAAGGCCTGGCTAGGCCCGAACGCAAATATTCACATGTGGAAAATGTGTCCTTGGCAGTTGTCTTTGCTGGAAATCGATTATGAGATTATATACTGCTGTGATAGACTACCATCATCACTTTTGAGAATCCCATGAGACACATTTTGTCTCATCAAGTCATTGAAGGAAAATATTCCAAATGGATTATTATCCTCCACCAATTTGATTTGGTTTTCACCACTGCCAAGGTGAAAAAATCCTTAGTCTTTATAGAATTATAGTAAGATCTTTCCATTGTCAATCCAAATGAGATAGCTCATGATCCACTCCTGGATGAATTTGTCTATCTTATTGACTCTATTGACCCTTGGTATGGTGTAATTCTTGTCTACCTTCAAGCACAACGTTTTCACCCTGAAATATCGTCAGGTGACCGTCATTGCATCCACAGCCAAGCTTAGCACTATTTAGTGTTGAACAATACTTTATATCATCGTGGCAGCGATACAGTTCTTTGACGTTGCCTCACTCATGAAGAGGGAGAACAGATTTTAAATGACTACCGTTCTAGGGCATGTGGCGGTCATCTTTTAGGCATATCGACTACCTAGAAAATTTTACACGTAGGATACTACTAGCCAACCTTGTTCAAATATTATAACAAGGCAGTCCAGCAGTGTCACCCTTGTCAAGTATTTACCAAGAAAATGTGTGTTCCTTCAGCCCCCCTACACCTAGTTATCTCTGTCTGCTCCTTTTCCAAATGGGGTATTGACTTCATCACATGCAACCCCACTTCCTCTGATGGACACAACTACATTATTGTAGTTGTGGACTACTTTATGAAATGGGCCGAATCCATTCCAACATTTTGGACCGATGGATAAACCGCAACATTATTCCTGTTTAATTAGGTTATCTATCATTTCAGTGTACCCCGCATGATCGTTATAGACCATGGGTCTCATTTTCAGAATCACGTGATTTTTCACTTAACATCATTACTCGGTTTTTGTGAGGACTAATCATCCTCCTACTAGCCCCAGGCTAATGGCCAAGTAGAAGCCGTTAATGGAACCTTAAAAACCATGATCCGAAGGTTAGTAGGTAATCACAAAACCCACTAGCACCACATGTTATATCCTGTGTTTTGGGCATATCAAACTTCAGTCAAAACCGCTATAAGCTTTACACTATTTCAACTCACTTATGGCTTGGAAGTGGTATTACCTATTGAGTGTCAAATTCCTTCCCTAAAAATCATTGTTGAACTCTTGCTTGGTACCACTGCCAAGGAAGAGCGCTTGATATGCGCTTGATATGCCTCAATTAACTAGATTAAATCCATCGAGATGTCGAATTGGCACTTGAAGCCCACAAGCGTAGGTTCAAATCCCCGTACGACAAAAAGTTCAAGCCTCTTTCTTACCAAGAAGGCGATCTTGTTTTACTCTATGATAAAAAAACATGACCTTTTGGGGGCAGGAACGCTTCAACCCTTATCAATCAGTCCATATGTCATCACTAAGGCCCTCTCAAAAGGGGCCTATGAACATCAGGACTGCGAAGGAATCCCACTCGTGGAGCTATGAAATGGGATCTATCTGAAAAATCATTATGCCTAGTATTCCACTAAGCATGTGCTTTGTAATTCTATGTATTTATAAGTTTTGCTACTTTTTGAAGTGACTAGATTTTTTAGCATTTTTTGAGTATTTGTCTCATACATGTTTCTTTTCATGCAAATTTCCTCATTACCCTTACCATATGTAGGATACACAGATGGTGGAAGTTGTCACACATGGCACATTGCATCAGCTGCTTGGGTCATTTTACACACCTGGGTCAGAACTACTTTGTTTCGGGGGAGTCTTTCTTGGTACCGCCACCAACAATATTGCTGAGTATATGTTTGTAATTTCACTTTTCATTGAAGTGTCATCTCGAGACATCTCCAATCTAGTGGTTAGGTTAGACTCCCAACCTATCATTGTGCAATTGACAAATCATTATCACATTTTCAATCCAATCATGTTACATCATTATTTAAGGGTATGACTCTTGGAATGTCAATATGAGTTTATTACATATGAACACATTCCTCGAGAATTTAATGCAGTTGCTGATTCTTTGGTAAACTATGTATTATATTGGCATATGTCTCATTTATTATAGATACATGTATGGAAGTAAATATTTACACAGTTAAAAATTTACAAAAACATTTAAAAACATTTACATCATAAAAATGCCAAAATGTATGTGTGTATATATATATATGTATCGAATCCAGTCTTTTACATCAGAAAATTTTCTAAAACTTGGGTGTTTTTAAGTATAAAATGGCTACTAAGCCTCGTTATAAACACACATTTGCTATACCATGCACCTACTAAAAGAGCCTACTGCTCATGAAAATTCAAAAAACTCTAGCTATCCTTTGAAGAGGAACCAGAAACCGCTCAGGCACACTGATGGTGTGTCATTGCATATGAGCAGGAATCTCCCTCATGGGAAGTCTGGGAATGCCCATGCTCTAACCTTCAAGGTTCCTCAGAACCTCGTGGAGACTCTGTGCATCATCCCCATCTTCAGAAACTGCTACTGCTATGCCATCTCCAGGTAGCTGGTCCCCTCGCCTCACTTGGTGAGGCATGCCTGCAGGTCGTAATGGTGCCACATTTGTGTCAAGCAAAAGCTTCATGTCAGTAATTTTTCACCCATAAAAACAAAAAAATTACATAAATATTCAAAAGATACAAAATACTTTAAGGTACTCTAAAAAAAACCTTCTTACCTTGAGGCCCCCAATTTGTACTAGGTGGCAGTATCAAGTCTAGATCTCTAGTAAAGTCTAGGCCTTCATAGGCATAGTTATCAATCATCAAGATCTGACCGTTGATTCACTCGCAGAAATATTCTTTGAAAAATTTCGTGTTGGTCCCCCTCTAGTGCGAGGATCGATATATGCATATCACCCTTGCCCAGGCTCCATCGGATCGAGTGAACCCACACTTATCCATGACCTCATTACAGGCACCCTCTCAAGTATAAAGGACACGATGAGAGTACCATACCCAAAATCCATTTGGGTTCAAGTCTTGCATGTTGTCAACTCCGCCTTCAGCTGATGAAGAACTGCCTCACATGAGTTAAAAATGTAAGGTTGGACACAATCAATAGTGAGCAACAATTGGGCCTTCGTCGCAATGTGGGGACTCCTGGACCTCGCCAAATTTACAATCATCCACAATATGGCCCTCATGGACCTAGACCTAATCCGCTCGATGGGGACCCTATTTCTCACTAATCCACTCTTAGGTATGCAATAAGCCTGGATCAACTCTAGGGTGGACCGTGAATCTTTCCTGCCCCTGGTCAATTTTTCTCGTGCACCTATGCATGACAAACCAGTCAAAAATATATATCATCTTTATCAATCAAGAGCTCATGACCCCCAATCTGGAACACCCCTTAGTCTTCATCCTAACGTTGAATTATCCAGCTTAGGATTTCTTCCTAACCTTTCATCAGGTCAAGCCTTGCATATTTCATTAAGCCACATCTACGCAGCGCAAGTATGCATGCTTGATCATTTCACATCTATAGTTCCTGGCGATCATGAGCTCGTTCTCTCCATAAACTCATGATGATGGATCAAAACCTACACAAATCAACCCAAAAATCAGTTAAAATGATGGAGAAATGCTTACTAAATCACTTGTTGGGGTTTTGGAATGCGCTCATTTGCACTAACGCCCCCCCTTAGGGCATACAGGGCACACTAACACCCTCCTCTAGGTCATGAAGGGCATTTAACGCCCCTCTAGACCTAGAGGGGAGCGTTAGTCACATTTAATGAGCTAGGGCTTCCCCAAAATCCAAAAATATACATTTAATGTAGATGAAAAAGGTTAAGGAATGCGGGATAAGGGTTTTTCCATCTACCTGGAACAAACAACAAGTAGAATGGGCACCTGGATTGCTCGCAATTGTTTGGGTAAGATTTGCTCCTCTTTCGCTCCAAAATATTGTCACAGCACTCAAATGATGCAAATGGTGAAAATGGAGGCTCAAAAAAATTCCTTATAGTCACTCTGGAGGTATGAATCATCTTAATTAAGTAAGTAAAATAGAAGTAATTCATTTCCTATGCTATATATCATGCGCCATGTTGACATATTTTCAATATTACTCATGCTTTTATAAAGGGACTTTTAGGGCTAAATTGCAGAAATTACCATGTTCGATTCACTATGAGCACTTTCTTTTATGGGATATTTTCTCGCTCTTGAATCGAAAAATCCCCGATATTTCTTTGCCAGGCTTGTGAAACTACTATGACAACGGTATAAGCGCTTTCTTTCTTGGGACTCTTTCTCGCTCTTAAATTTCGCTTCTTTGGGCTCGCTAAATCTGCAAAGAAGGAATGAGCCGTTCTTTTATCTCTTTTTCCTCTCCCATTAAAATGAAAAGGATACCTCGAGTTTCCTTCATTTGACTCTTTAAAATTTAATGAATACCTATTGAGTTTGTCGTCACGTGACTCATTAAAATTTCATGACGAATATCGAGTTTACTCTGTTCCCTCAAGCAGGAACCTAAAGGATCAAATGGAACGAGATAAAGACAAGTAAATCCATAATTGATTGAAGGTCTTTCAAGAAGAAAATTATTTGGAAAGATTTTCTTGGCAGCAGTCACTCCTTTGAACATGGCACTTCCTCACCGAAACCTTCTTTGTGACGGCCTCTCAAAATGAACCTTACCATCATATGAGTTTAGCCTATATACCCCGATGTTCTTGCATCTATGTATCCTAACACTCTTTCGTGTTCATGAGTCTAGTGTTGTATGGTTAAAACCTTTGTGTCATTCCTTCTATTGTTCAAGGGAAACACTTTATATTTTGTTTCCTCCATCAAACCATAAAACATATTCTTCCATCATGCCCTCTGTCAATTTGACCAAATTCTCAAAGTATTCTTCAAAACATAATCATTCTTTTCTCGTTTCGTGTCAACTGATGTAGGACACATTATTACCTACCTTTTGACAAGTCTCTTCCTATCGACCTCAACACTCTATCTAGGAAGTAGAGCTAGAAACACTTTAGAGCATTGGAACTTGCAGACATCAGTGGTAGGTTACCGTGTGTTTGGTTAGGGGTTTTCGTTGTTGCCTCCTAGTTAAATGATTCTACGAGTGTTCTATGACAAAAAATTTATTCACACTCACTAGATTGTACTATGAATCTTGGAGACCATCACCATTATCGGTGGCCATCCTCGCATCTGTTAACAGTCTCCATTATTTACTAGTAATCATACGATTTTGTACATTTTCGACCTCAATGCCTTTATTCACATGTATCGAAATATGTTGTTAGGGTGAAGTAGAAATCAAGACCTTGAGTAGAGCCTTACATCACTTAGCCTTGTTTTCTCTCCCAAGTTGTGTATATTATTTTTTTGGAGACAGCTCATCAGAATGATGTTATTATGACACAAGTTCCACATTGTGCTTATCAACGCACACCATCGTCATATCTCTTTGCTGAGAAATCACTCGAACATAGCTACTGAGCATGGCAATGTCCGACTTAGAAGATGATTATATATATGTGTGTGTGTGTGTGTGTGTGTGTGTTGTATCAGGTTTCTTGTATTCTCGAAGCTCTGCTCCTCTCTCTTTTTTCGAATAAAATGACAGCTATATAAAGTATTTGGTCATCCTCTCTGCCTCTGATCTCACACTTTAGGGGCCATCTGTTACATAGGAAAATGACCTCCTCATAAGCTTAGAGGATAAGGGTAATATGACCGAAAGATTGACCATGTTCACATGACTATTTTCCAAGCTAACACTCTCCTAGAACTAGCAACATGCTTTATAAATATTCCTAGCCATGCAACAAGTGTGTTAGTCCCTAGGGTAACTCTGTTTGTTGCCTTGGGAGGTGTGTTAGTCAACTTAAGTGAGTTTTTGGAGGTCAAAGGAGAAAGTTGACTAATAAATATCCCTATATTCACTCCTATGTCAGCTCATAAAGCAGGGAAACATCTAGATTCGACCTGTTTGGGGGAATTTCTATTCCTAATGGAGTCTACAAATACGGAAAGAGCAATAAATCATGGAAACATTTCTACCTTTTCCCAAAAGAACTTATAAATCATTAGGCAAGGCTTATCCTCTCATACTATATATTTGAGGCTAGGGCCATTGTGAAAGGGGTCAAAAGTATTGAAAGGATTTCCTATTGACTGTCGAAGCTTGTATTAGACATTACCTCTTCAAGAGGATAACAGGAGAGAGAAAGAGAGAGGAGCTGGAGGAGTAAGGGAAGGCTGATGCAACCAATGGTTGTAATCACTCTTTCCTATCATTAATATAGACTTGCAGTTGTGTTGTCCACTCCATGGCGTTGGTATTGTGATTTATTTACATGTTTATGCAACGCTAATGATTATGAGTAGCTTAGATGTATGCAGTTAGATATCCCTATGTATTATTGTATTGATTGTTGAAGTTATATGTTGTGATATTATGCCTCATCTTGTTTATGTGCATGTATTGATCTTGGAGCTAGCTGAGGTGTCTTCCATTCCGCTACTTTGCATTCTCCAGCAACACCACACCAATATCTGAGGTAACAATCCTTATTCTTAATTTGATTATCATTTCACTAATACAGATATGTGCATGTATCTCTGGGCCAACCTCAACTAATCTGAGTGTCTTCTAAGGATCCCAGGAAGATCCTTGAGGGTATCACCACCACCAAACACCCATGCATTAATCCATATAGCGTGGTGTTCAGAGCACCCAAAATCTCCCCAACCTTCCCTTATTCTAATTACAACTTTAGAATATTATCCCCTAACAAGTCAAAGAACATATACTAGAATTCAATTGACATCGGTTTGGGTCGAGACTCTTATCCTTCTGAATGAATCTATAACCCCCAAAAGTGAAACCTTAGAAATTGATACCATTAACTCTTGGTTTTGTTCTTGGTCCACTAGTCTAGTGAAGGAAGTGGCTAATACTAAGGTTGAGGAACCCTTAATCAAAATGAGGATGTAAATTGTGATACAACCAACTCAAATGGAAAGTGACTACCCAGTAACCCAAATGGTTGAATCCAAATAATCAGGGAAAATTTTAAGAACCCCCCTTAAATTTACATGTATAATAAATTGGTGAATCTCCATGGTATATAGGAAAAATGGAAGGCGATTTTATCGATAATATGATACGTATATATAATTTTTTGGCGAAACTCTCACCAAGCATGGCAAATATTTTACTCAATTATAAAATCTTGTGTTTATTGAATACATAAATGAAATCATTGCATTTCTTTAAAATATCTTTTGTAATCAAAATTACGGAAATTACATATTGATAACCTAGTGGGTGGACGATAAAATTCACCCGTGCCATTCACAGAAAGCATGAGAAAAAACCTAATACTATATATAAAACCAAGAAAAATTCAAATTCATCACTTCTGGGGACCTCGTAACTACCCTGCCAATATACAAGTATGTTCCTGTTTGCAATTAGAAAAATTACCCAAATTACAATCTGTTTACTCCAGCATATGTTGGAAAGTTACAGAAGGATGACTAGTGCAATCAATCCATTCCTTTTAGCCCTGGATTTGTTTCAGTTTAAAACAGAAGTATACTTCTCCAATGTCTATGCTTTAACCATTCACCTTAAGATGTTTTTACAATATAATTTCCTAAGTCTATTTAATATCTTCATTATCATAAAAACCAACCTATATCCATCTTAACTCCACATCTACCACTCTTAGGGGGATGAAATCTATTTATCCCTCTGAGCACTTGGTAGACCCAGAATTAAGATGGATGTAAGATGATAGAATTTCCCCTTTAAATAGTCTATGCTCACATGAATACCATGGTATTACCATGGGTCAATACCATGGGTTATCATAAACATGGAGCTTAAAAATTACTATTAGTAATTTATAAAAAATAATAAAATTAATAGTTGATTTTTATTTTATTATTTATTTTAACCAAGCTAAAATGTTTAACATACATTAAATTACAACATCCATTTTTACTCTTGATCAGATCAAATATTTTTTCACTCTATGCTAGTTTGCATATCATGATATTTGATACCTCTCAGGGGTTAGTAGATCCAGAGTATAGATGGATCTATGCTGGTTTAATTCCCCCATTTAAATAGACTACATTCTAGGTGAATACCATGGGTCAATACCATGTGCCATTTTGGTGAATACCATGTGCCATTTTTATTTTTATTAATACTAATATTAGGGTTAATAATTTTTTTTGCATGGTATTAATAACAATCTAGTCCATGGTATTTGTCCCATAGTATTTTGCCCATAGGTTTCACCTAAATATAACACATTTTTTGAGTGTTCGTAAATATAAGGTGACTTATGGAGTAAATATAAAAAAATGTTTTATTTGTTTACCATACCTCTCCTTTATTTATATTTTTATTAATTTACCATGCCTCTTTTACAAATATGGTATTTGGCCCATAGGATTCACTTAAATAAAACCTCTTTCTTGAGCCTTCATAAATAGAACGAGGGTTATGGACTAAATATAAAAAGAGGTTTTATTTATTTACCATGCGTCTAGTTTATTTATATTTTTATTTATTTACCATAACTTTTGAGTAAGTATAAAAAAAAGTTTTATTTATTTACCATACCTCCACTTTACTTATATTTTTATTTGTTTACACCCTTGCATGTATATAAGGTGACTTATGGAGTAAATATAATTTTTTATTTATTTATTTACCATACCTATCATTTATTTATATTTTTATTAATTTACCATACCTCTTTTATAAATATGGTATTTGGGCCTTTGGCCCATAGGATTCACTTAAATAAAACCTACTCTTCAAAATGGGTGAAGTAAATCCTAATTTCAAGGGCTAAATTTACCTTTTTTGCCCTCTCCCTTAAAATAAGGTGGGCTATTTGAGGTGATTTGTAAAAATGTACTATGATACAAAATATTCGCCAACTAAAAATTTAAAACCCCTTAATTTCGCCAAAGGGCGAACATTCGCCCTTAAAATTCTCTATGCAAATAATAGCCAACCCAACTGACTAGATGTTGACCCATTTTAGAGGACCATTGCGGGAACAAACCTAAAAAACCACATCATTCATTAACACCATATTTGATCCAGGTGGATATTGGTGGCCACTCGCCAATTCCACTTGGACCCCCACCATTGTTTCTTTCAATTTTTTAGCTTCCTTAATTGTAGCACAATTTATTATTTTTAGCAGTTTTTCGGGTCCTGAACTTCCAGAATCATTTTGAGACCCTAAACAACGTTTTTGGGAAAAGTGGGAGCAACATGTGTCCATGGACCTATGTTTCCCTTCCCAAAGTTGTATTCCTGGGATATATCTTTCTAACAAGGTATTGTGCACACCAAACAAATATTGTATGCCAAAGTTATGACCCCAGGAAGGTGATGTACCAATTTACCTAAAACGGGGCCCATAGTTTGGTGCTTCATCTCCTAGGGTTAGGTTTTTGGATGTTTAGGGTTTTCCATTTTTTTCTCAACAATCAATAGGCCTTTGAGCCTCATTGTAAGATAATTCAAAGGCATGTGGCTGCCACATCTCTTCTCAGAGATAAGCTACGATCACCCTAGCTAGTTTATTTCCATTTTTGTTTGTAAGCATATTTCAGCATTTTACAGTAATGAAATGAAGTATTATTTTTGTTGCATCTCTATATGTATGATTATATCTGTAATTTGTTGTGTTCCTGTTTAAATCCGAATTAGTGGTATCAGAGTGGTTTGCTCTTTCTCTGTCTTTCTTTTTCATGTCCCCAACGAGGTCAGGATATAAGGAGTTAGGGCTTCAACTAGTCGAACCTTTGCATGACCAGCCTCGCAAATCCCTACAACTACCCATGGTGGATGAAAAGAAAGATGAGGGGGTAGGAGATCCTATCAAAATCTTGCTCGAAGAGGCCCTCGAGCGACAAAGGAATGCGATGATGGACAACTTTGCCTAGATCCTTCAACGGCTACCCAGGGGCGACACATTTACTTCCAGCAGCTACACTAGAAGCACCACACCCTTTAAGGTACAAGTTAACTTTGACATTCCCATATTTGAGGGTCAGATAGAAGCATGCGCCGTAGATGAATGGTTAAATCTGCTAGAAGGGTTTTTTTTTAATGATTTTTCCGAATAGGAAAAGATTACTTACGCTCTTCTCAAAGCTGCCCCCCACGTCAAGGACTGGTAGGAAACCTACTAGGAGTAGAAGGATGAAAGTGCGGCCTCACTGTTTTCAACCGCACCCACTTGGAATTCATTCCAGTTGCCATCAAGGAGCAGTAATACCCTGTCGAAAGCTATGAGGATTAATACATAAAATGGACCACGCTATGGTAGGGAAGGGATGAAGACGTGCCAAAGTTTACCAATATTTTCCAAACCCTTCACACAAAGATGGGTATCAAGGATTCAGAGTAGCATTTGGTACTCAAATATCGTGGCTACCTACACAGGTACATTCAGGACAAAATAGAATTCCTAAACATCTCCTTGCTCAGCACAACTTACTGATATGTCGTCAAGATCAAGCAAAAGTCTAAACAAAAGAAGCAAGACTTTGGATTTTTGAATCCGAAGCAAGGGAAAGGTGCCCCAAAACCACAGAACAAGGGAAAAAGCCAAGGTGAGGCATCCAAGACAACTTTCCAAAGCTGCAAGCAAAGAACAGTGTCGCAAAGCTGAAAAAGGACATGGGAAAGTGGTGTGAGTTCCATAAGAGCTCCACTCACAATAGAAGTGAGTGTCGGTCCAAACAGTCACTGGTGGCCAGGCTAAAGGTTTCAGAATCAGATGCATGTGTCGACTCTAATTCAAAATCTGACAAGGGGAATGACAAAGGGAAGCGAATTATTGATTCGGAGCCCAATGCCACTGTTGCCACCATGAAGATCCAAAAGGAGGAACCCGAAGATCCAGAGGAGGAGGAGTGCCTCTTTCACTCCCAAATGTGGGTAAAGGGCTCCCTGCTACAGTTCATTGTCAACAGAGGGAGCCAAAAGAACCTCATTTCGGCAGAGGCCATGAAGCGGCTGGGCTTACCAACCACAACACATCCACAACCGTACACCATCGGGTGGCTTCACCAAGGACGGGATCTTTGCATGAGCTAGCAATGTCACCTTCCATACAACATCAAGCCCCTCACAGATGAGGTATTGTGTGACATTGCTTCCCATGATGTTTGTGATGTATTATTAGCCCAACCATACTTGTGGAAGCAACATGTTGTGTATGAATCAAGGCCTCGTGCTATTATTGTTACTTTGGGAAATAAGTTGTACAGGATACCAGAGGTAGCACCGCTTATCGCCATCTCTTTTGTTAGTACAAAACAGTGTTACAAGCTCATTTCCAAAGCTGGGAAATTTATTTTCCTGATGATGCACCCTCAAGGAAAGAAGAAGATGGTGGCCACAACCTCTAGACAGGGCCCCTCTGCATGACAACTACAGATAGACAAGGTCATGGAGGAGTATGAGGACATACTCACCTCCCCCATAGTGGTTCCTATACACTGTCAGGTCAAGCACTCCATCAATCTGACCCCAGGTGCGTCGCTACCCAATGGACCAATCTATCAATGCTCTGTTCTGGAGAACGATGAGATCAAGAGGTAGATTTAGGAGCTGCTGTAGAAATGTCACATCCAACCGAGTTCATCACCCTGTGGGAGCTCAATCATATTGGTACAGAAGAAGGATGGGACTTGGAGACTCTGTATTGACTATCGGGCGCTAAACAAGATCATTGTCCGAAATAGGTACCTGATCCCACGGATTGATGACCTTTTGGATCAACTGAAGTGGAAAAATATTTCAGCAAGATTGATTTGAAGTCAGGATATCACCAGGTACAAATCAAACCATTCGATGTGTGGAAGACTTCCTTCAAATCCAAGGAGGGCTTTTTTCGAATGGTTGGTTATGCCTTTCGGGTTGATGAATGCTCCTACAACCTTCATGAGGCTAATGGATGACATCTTGCAGCCATTCACCAACTCATTTCTAGTGTTATACTTGGATGACATCCTGATCTTCAACCAGAGTTGGGAAGAGCACCTCCACCACATCTGACAAGTTCTCCAAACACTGCGGCAACACAAGTTATGTGCCATTTTGGAGAAATGCACTTTTGGCATGACCCAAGTTCAGTATCTGGGGTACATTATTGATGAAAATGGGGTGCATGTGGATCCATCCAAGATCCAAGTCATTCGGGATTGGCTGTCTCCAACCACTATGACAGAGCTCTGCAAATTTCTAGGTCTTTCCAACTTCTACCACAGGTTCATGTTGGGAATTTCTCATATCACTTGGCCCTTGAGTTAAGTCACCAAGGGAGGAGCGAAAGAAAAACTATTTTGGTATGAATCTCAATAGAAGGCATTCACAAATTTGAAACATCACCTCTACTTGGCACTAATGCTCACATTACTAGACTTGCCACAACCATTTGAGATTGAGACAGATGCCTCTGACTATGCTATTGGGGTAGTCCTTACTCAACATGGGCATCCAGTGCCATATCACAGTGAGACACTTTCAGACATAGTTTGGAAGTATCCCACTTATGAAAAAGAGATGGATTCCATTGTGTAGGCCTGCCGACAATGGAAGCATTACATTTTAGGGAAGGAAACGGTCATCCACACAGACCACCGGCCCCTGCAGTTCATACAGGCACAAGGGAATTTGCAGAATGATCACCATCAGAAGTGGTCCACATACCTGTAATAGTTCCATTTTAATATCAAGTATAAGAAGGGAAGCACCAATAATTTTCCAGATTGCCTCAGTCGACCTCCGATCATGGCATTAAACTCCTTGCTCAACTCTTGTGGGCACGAGACTTCTGATTGGCCACTTCTCTACAAAAGTGACCTAGAACTTGGCCACACATACCAAACACTCTTGGAGGGTCAGCATGTTCCATAATTTCACCTCCAGGATTTCCTGTTATGCCACTTGGGTCACCTTTGTGTTTCTTCAAGTGAGCGTGCCAAGATGATTTGGGATGAACACTACAGTCAGGTTGCAGGGAATTTCGGGGTCGAGAAAACGATGGCAATAATACAGAAGTATTTCTATTGGCCGAATCTTCAACATGATGTTGGGAAGTACATCAGATTCGGCACTGCCTGCGTCATTACCAAACCAACCATCAAGAAGCAAGGCCTCGATACTCCAATACCTACCCCTAGTCGACCTTGGGAATCCATCTCCATGGATTACATGTCAGGCCTTCCTTCTACTAAGCATGGAAACAAATGTGTTTTGTGGTCATCGACAATTTCTTGAAGATGGCCATTATGGCAGCCTGCAAGAAGAATACCACAGTAGAAGCCGTTGCTAAACTCTTCTTTGAACGAGTGTGGGTACACTTTGGGATCCCATAGTCTATCATCTCAGATTGGGACAAGAGGTTCCTCAGTACATTTTGGTCCAGTCTCTGGTCAATGCTGGAAACCAAACTCACTAAGTCCAAAGCCTTCCATCCCCAAACTGATGGCCAGACAAAGGTTGTCAACAAGATGATCATACACATTCTGCGCATGTACAACTCAAAGAATCCACACACATGGGATGAGAGCCTCCCCTATGTTTAATGCAACTATAACCAGGTTCTCCACAGCTCGACTGGCCACAACCCTTTTCAGGTGGGCTTGGGATTCTAGCCACTATGTCCCATTGATGTGGCCATGCCATTTGCTGCTACTCAGGCAGATTCGGCTCAGGTCCAATCTGAAACAAATAAGGCAAAAAACTTCATTGAGCACATCCAACATATCCCCTAGCAGGTCCACAACATTCTGGAGAAATCAAACGCCAAGTACAAGTAGCGACATGATCAAAATTAGGTGCCACACAAGTTTAAGGTGGGAAACAAAGTTTGGTTGCATTTGCAAAAGGAATGCCTTACCGAAGCCTATCATAAACTCAGACCACTCCGATATGGTCCTTACACGATTACCATGGTTGTGGGAGACAATGTATTTGAGCTCAGCATTCCCCCATTCCTTGGCCTGCACCCAGTGTTCAAAGTGGATCACCTTCGGCCATATTTTCCACCATTACTAGACACATCCGACATTGCATAACAACTCACACCAACAGAGTTAAATCCAGATTGCATGGAACAAGCTACAACTGATCAGATCATGGACACACAAATCAAGATAACTTGCCAACAAAAGATCCAACTGTATCGAGTTGTCAAAGCAGGCCAACTCCTTCACCAAGGCAAGTGGCTCACGAGGGACGAAGTTCAGCAGAGGTTTCCTCATCTCATGGAGGAATTCAACGGAATGGGGACCATTGCTTCCTAAGGGGGGGATGAATGATCCAATTGTATATTTGTGGCCACCTTCCAATTCCACTTGGACCCCCACCATTGTTTCTTTCAGTTTTTCATTTTCCTTAATTGTAGCACAATTTACTATTTTTAGTAGTTTTTCGGGTCCTAAACTTCCGAAGCCGTTTTGAGGCCCTAAACAACGTTTTTGGAAAAATTGGGACCAGCATGGGTCGATGCACCGATGTTTCTCTTCCCATAGTTGTAGCCCTCAGATAGGTCTTTCTAACGAGGTATTGTGCACGTCAAACGAAGATTGTATGCCAAAGTTACGACCCCGGGAAGTTGATGTACCAATTTACCCAAAACAAGTCCCATAGTTTGGCACTTCATCTCCTAGGGTTAGGGTTTTGGATGTTTAGGGTTTTCCATTGTTTCTCAACAATAAATAGGCCTTCGAGCCTCATTGTAAGACAGTTCAAAGGCATGTAGCCGCCACAGCTCTTCTCAGAGATAAGCTACCATCACCCTAGCTATTATTTATATTTCTGTTTGTAAGAATATTTCAGCATTTTACAGTAATGAAATGAAGTATTATTTCTATTGCATCTCTGTATGTATGATTATATATGTAATTTGTTTTGTTCCTGTTTAAATCCGGATCAATATTAAAGAAATGAGAGATCGTTTTGAGTGAATCATATGTACTTCAAGTCACAAAAAGAAGAAGAAATATATTAAGAAGAAATCAAAGATATTAATTTATAGGAAATAAAACGTAACAAGGAAGAACAAATTTAGGGCCACTTCCCTTAAAATCATGCAACATAAAAAAGTATAAAATTCAGATATTGTGCAACAATTGTATGATGGTATAATCTAAACTTGATGTGATAAAATAAAAAGAGCTTACCCATCACATATCAATGCATCTGCATGATATCCAATAGACCAAATATAATTATACATAGCTCTCTGTAGAGCTTCCATCTGCCTTCAAATTTGATTACAACCATAGGACGAACCATAAGAATTTTAGGTTCTTTATCATTATCTCCCTTCAACAATATCCACTCTTGAAGCTGACTTGGGCCTGCATAAGTTGAAGGATGTCCCATAAATCATATCACACATGCTTTCTTTATTAGATCCATGATTTCAACTTAAAAATTAATTCATAAAGAGATATATAAAATAGAGAAAGATTAAAGATACTAAGTTTGATGATTTAGCTAACCATGTAAAAGAAGTTCATCATAACGAACAAATTCTTTCCCATCCTTCAAGCTCATTACTTTGGTAGAAAACCAAACACCCTGGAGACCCTATTCATTGGACATTACCTATAAATATTTCAATTATTAAATATGATTTTGAGAACCAAATAAGGCAGTTAAATTGCTAACAAAAATTTAATGTCCAATCAATGTTTTCTCTTAGAAATTGCAGAGGAAATGTTCAATGCTATTGTAATGCTAAAGCAAAGACAAATAAGAAAAATGATCCTCTCTATATCACCAACCTCCACAAGTGATACCTCCTTGATGTCAATGGCCTTTGAAGCAAATGTCTCGCTATGATTTTTAGAATTAGGTTCAATTTCAAGAGCTACTATTTCAACCCTCACAACTGTCTCTATAATAGAAACAGGTACAATGAGTTCAAATATACAAAGAACTTGATTCTTCCTATGAGATTATGCATTCTTTTCAGTCAAGATATCATATTATGAATGATATGACATATGTATGACATCCTTCTCCACCTGCTTTGGAAATTCTGCTGCAGGACCCTTCATGCCTTCCTTTTGTATTCCTTGATATTTCATTCTTGAACACATCTCTCTTATCCTTCAATTTGTAATATTTAACAATATTGTCATTTTTAATAGAATTTTTTTGTGTTTGTGTTTCATTATGAAGATTATAACTTTTTTGAATACACTCTTCTTGGTTCATTAGCTTCCAATAATCCTTTGGACCAAATTCAAGTAAAACATTCAGTGGCAATAGAATAGGATCACCCATGGCCACAACAACTCCTTCTTGTGATACAATTTGAATAGCTAGTTCAAATTCCCTCACAATTGTTGGCATGTTTCTATTGCCATTGATGTCACCTTTTTTAATTCATGTACTCATGTGCTCATATACTTATTGAAATGCATTCATGATGGTGTAAAATGTTTCCATAGTCTTAGGGAGTATATAAAGAATTTTTCTTGGTGTATCAAGCTCTCATATGAAGCTGAGATATATGTTTCTTATAGGCCTTGAAACTATGAGTCTATTTCCATGTACTAAGTTATAGGCATGTCCTCTAGAGGTTACTACTGAGTATCATGATGTGAAATTACTTGTGGAAGGTGAGAATGATGTCCCAAGCAACCTCTCAAAGCAAAATTGACAAATTCTAAGAGGAAGGAGAGAAAATGAGGAGTAGTGCAAACTACCTACGTCCATAGAATATTAGTAACATTGGAAATGGTCTGAAGAGAAGCTTTATAACACAATTCAACAAAGCACATACAATGTTACTTTATTTTGGTGTTTTTCCTTGGATTCCTTGTGCACCTCAACTATTTTTATTGGTTTTTCTAGCAATGTTTTATTTTGGAATCTTGAGAAATGTTTTGAATGAGTTAACTAACATATGGAAGGTGGAAAAGTGATGAATATTCTTCATTAAGTGAGGTGAGTGTCTATATTGAGTCAAGAGGATTGATCCAGATAGATTTAAGAATGTGAATACAATTTCTAAGTGCTTTGCCACCACAACCAATCAGTGTCTTAACCATCTCAAGGAATTACAAATATGTGAAGGCATGAAGTTCATTTGGTTGGTTCTCTAGTAGTGTGAGTGAGTAAGTATGCATGTAGATAAATTTCACAAACTAGTGATTATAAGAGAGAGTTCAAAGCTTCAGTATTGAAGTGTGCTTCATAAATTATTCATCATCAGTGTTTCATAGTTCTGTGCAGATATTAAAGATCGGTTTGGAGAGAGAGTGTGTGGAGATTTTATTCTCATTTGGAGTGTGAAATTGTCATTAGGATGCTTATTTAATGCTAGTTTATTGTTTATGCAACAATGTTTTTAGTTTTGAATCATAATATCTTGTTGTAGAATTGGTTGTACTTGGATCAGGGACTTCAAGCTAAGTGCATGTTAATTTTCTATTGTAGGAATGGGTGATCCAAGTTGGTTAGAGCCAACATTTCTCATTTTAGTTAAGGGGCCGGTGTTCCATTCCTAATGGTATCTAGATTATGTAATGTAAATGAGAATATTTTTAAAGCAATAGATAATAAGAGGAAGCAACAAACAATTCAGTTGGTTTTTCCCTAGACGAGGATTTTTCCACTTAAAATCCAAGTGACTACATGAGATGATTACTTGTGTTTTATTGTGCATGTGAATGATCATGTTATATCTTTATGAAGTGAATTTATAAATAACTTTTAATTGCATAAATATTTTTATTTTTCGTAACACTGATTCACCCCCCCTCTCAATATTACTTGTGTCGTAACATTGGTTCACTCCTTTGTTGCATCTTGATCGTTGAAAGGATAATTTAAGAAGGGACAATGGTTGGATATGACATGAAGCTTCTAGTTTTTTATGGTGAGAACTATAACCTATGGAAGATGAGAATGAAAGGGAACCTCAGACATTTATGTGTTGATGTTTATTCAACTCTGGTTTCTGGGTATGTTTTTTGCTGATGTTCTTCCATTAGACCCTGATGGAAATAATATTTTTCAAAATTATGCCAAAGACATAAATGATATATTGGCAGGTCTAAGTGAGAATGAGCTAATAAAAGTTGTGCATTGTAAATCAACCAAATAATTTTGGGACAAACTTGAGAATAGTTATGAAGGTGAAGAAAGTGAAGCTTCAAACCTATAGGATTAGGTTTGAGATCTTGAAAATGAAGGAATATGAAACTATTGGATAGTATTTCCAAAGGTTTGAAATTGTGACCAATATGATCAAGAGCATAAATCAAAATTTTGAAGATGAAGTCATTATTAAAAAAATTTTGAGGTATTTACCAGCAAAATTTAACCCCAAGGTTTATTATACTGAGAAAATTTATGACTTGAGCACGCTCACTATGGATTTTTTTCTTGGAATTCTTACATCTTATGAGATGTGTATTGTAGAAGAAAAATCTGAGCCTAGTGAATTAGCATTCAAGGCCTCCAGAAAGGTCAAGGATCTCACCAAAAATCTCAAGAAACTTCCAAAGAAAATAAAAGAAGAGGAAGATTATACTAGTAATGAATGTGATGAAGAATTTTCTCAGTTTACCAGTAAATTAAAGAAAGGTTCTAGAAAGTATAAAGGCAAGCTTCCTTTCAATTTTTTTGAATGTGGAGAAGTTGGACATTTTGTTGCAAGATGTCAACATAAAAGAAGTGAAAATGAGGAGAGGAATAAGGAGATGAAAAGAAAGGATAAAGCTTAAAATTTCAAAAAGATAAAGCCAAAAAGATAAAGCCAAAAAGAGAAGGAGTTACTACTCCAAAGAAGGAAGTGGTACTTCAGATGAAAGTAGTGAGAAATATTCATCAAAAGAAGAAAGGCACAATGAACGTGTTCTTATGGATTTTGAGTCTGCAAAAAATGAATTAGATCTTGAGGATGGAGAGATTAATTATTAAGGTGAGCTAATTAATGCACTTTATGAGCTAGGAAAGGCTAGAAACGGAAACAAGATGCTAAAATATGAAATATGAAAATTAAAGGAGAGTAAGCCTCCTTTGGCTAATAATTCTTTGAATGCCCAGTTTGATGAGCTTGATAAATTCAAATAAAATTGTTGGCAAAAATACTGAGCCAGGGGGGGAGTGAATCAATATTTTAAAAATCACTTAAACCTTTCAATTTATTATTCATATATATGTACAATATTTTCATTAAGTAAAACATCGTATGTATGCGACTATGATGAAGACAAATAACATATGCCTAGTTAACTAACTTTTCATTTAGATCATCATCTATTTAACTTCAACCAATGCATCATTGCTTCATTAGACATTAAATAAGCATTAACCATGAGAATTAAGAGAAGAATAATCCATCACACATAAGCAACACAACAACACATGATGACACTAGGATTTTTAGGTGAAAAGCCAATGTATTAAAAAATCATTGTTGTCATCATCTCTCTCTTCATCTTTTATTATAAAGGAAAACATCTTACAATCTTGTACTATCACAGACTCATACCATTCTGTAGGAACCCACCTGTAGAAGGCTACACCATTCTCTCATTCTCTAGCACCCACCTATAGAAGGCTACAACATTCTCTCATTCTCCAACACCCACTGGAAAGGAGCTCCAAAACCTTGATCTCGTTTACCCGCACCCACTAGAAGGGGGCTCCAACCTCCTAATTAGATTTACGAGCTACCACTAGAAGGGAGATTCGATTCCCTCACTAAAGGATCCAACCCTCAGCACCTCAGTGGACCATGTTTCATAATATTTCATACTAAATCCACCTAACTCAACACATCAAAACAGATAGATAAATTTTCATCATATTATCATACTAGACCCACTTCATTTAATCTCAATACCAAATAAAATTCTTAAATAAATCTCTGAAACATAATCACTAAACCAACTAAATTAAAAAATCAATCATTGAAACTCAATTAACCAATGCAACTAGATAAAAAAAACTAGGATAGATCATATCAATGCACAAACACCTATCAATATACCAAGCCAAATACTGTTACCCATCACAAAAACCAATTGCTGCCACTGCAAACCTCGATCACACATACATCAGATTGTATATGCTACTATTATGAATCATACTCGTGTATGTACTCGCTTAGCCTGAAAAATACCTGTGTATGTATCTCAAAACAATTACTACTGATATTTCTGTCAAGATGAAACACTTGATGAGACACTAAATATTGAATCACAACATATACATCAACACTAGCTCAATCATAATGTTGCACCATCACTGATCAATATACCAAGTACAAATCACTACACGGTAGCATCATCACTAGTCAACATATCATTCCATAAACAATTCAACCAAATCAATACTATTAAACACATATTATCATAAGAGGGACTTCATCGATAAACACCAACAAACATAATATGACTGATCAAACATTATCAATATTTTATACTGTAAAAAACTAGCAGATATACGTGTCTTTTAGAAAACACATTCGTGTATGTATGCACTTCTCATGCTTGACACTTCCATACATATTATTAAATTTCGTAGAATGTATACATGACAACCCAGAAGTAGATCTGCATATGTGTGCGGCTTCTCAAAGACAAACCCATGTATATATCTCTAATCACTGATTCATACCTTTGTTGCACACCACATCATCTTTCAAACCAAAATATCAACATACACATTGTTGCAGACACACATCATGATATCATCATCACAGATCTATCAAACCATAAAAAACTTATCCAATATGTATTCCCAAATCTATCATATATGATCCATCTGCTTGCTCCCTCATGCACACGTATTTCAGATCAAGTCATTCATAAATCATATATCACATGCACATCCTAGCACTTGATCTCCATCTCCTTATATAGCATAAGCCTTAGCCAATACCTTAGGCCAATCCCTTAGTTATGTCAATGGTATTCTTTGACGAGATAAAATATTTGTTGTCACTCCCATTACTATGGGCGAATACCATGGTAAAGACCCCTAGTATGTATAATACCATGGTAAGGAAACTGTACACGACTTTTTTTCACCATACCTACTTATGTGCGCGACCTTTCTTCACAACACCTGCATATATTTTCCCAAACTTCACCTTTATCATTCCTCTGTCTCTGAATAGTTCCTCTTGTATGATTGTTCTTGTAATTCCTCTATCTTTGAAGAAAGAGAGTCCAAAGACAGAAGAATGATAAAGGTGAAGTTTGGAATTACAAAAAAACTCCTACGGTTCCTCTAATAGAACAACCTTCTATTTCTTTCTAAGATCCACCTTTCCCTGAAAGGCTTAAAATTGATAAACGAATAGAGAGGCAAATTATTTTACCAAATTATGATATGCTAGATGAACTCATGAATATTGTCATTAAAAGTCTTTTATTATAATTTATAAAGTAAATACCAATATTTGCAAAAACTAGCAAGGAGTTATGCATTAGAAGACTAGGAAAGAAATAAAATATACCAAAAATATCCAATTGGTAGGAAAAACTACTAACATCATGATGGGAAAACCTATTGTTCAAAAATATCTAGATCATTGTAGTCCTATTGTGAAAATTCATAACAATGGTGTTGAGATTCCAAATACTTTAATTGATCTAGGAGCAGCCATTAATATCATGAGTAAACAAACAATGGAGAAACTTAAGCTTTCTAATCTTCAATATACTCCTACATTATTACAATTAGAAGATCGATCTATTATCAAACCAGATCACATATTAGAAGATGTGTTTGTTTCTCTAGATTCTTGGCAATATCCTATAGACTTCATGATTTTAGCTCCCAAGAATAATTTAGGAGGTCATCCATTGATCCTTGGTAGACCTTGGCTAGATATAATTTATGGATTCATAAGTTGTAGATATGGTGATATGTATATCTGTGAGGGAAAATTGACTAAAATTTTTACCTTGTATCCTCCTACTAAAATAATAACTGAAATAGAAAGTGAGATTTCGTTAGATGATGATAATGAAGACTTTAATGATATGCAACCAGTTTCTACTTTTTCACAACTAGATGAAGAAGATCAATTGATATATTTAATAAATAATAATGATTCTTCTTCATACTATGAGCAAGATCAAAGTTTTTAGGAACAATGCAATGTTGAATATTTATCATCTCACCAAATGGCTTTACATTCTATGGAAAAATTTGGCAATTCTCAAGTAGAAATTTTTCCAGATAACACATTGAATATTAACAATAATTTGGAAGAATTTCAGAAGAGAAAATTGATTCATATGCTACAAAGACACGCTTCTTCTTATGCATGGTAATACATTGACATGAAAGGGATTGATCCTAAAACTTGTATGCATCATATTTATATTGAAGAAAATTTCAAACCAATTAGACAACCTCAGAAAAGGATGAATCCTAATCTAAGAGAAATTGTTAAGGAGGACTTAAAAAATTTTCTTAATGTGAATTGCATTTATCCAATACAAAATAGTCAATGGATGTCACTTTTAGTGATTGTTCCTAAGAAAAATGGAAAATGAAGAGTGTGCATTGAATACAAGGAATTAAACAAAGCTACTTTAAAAGGTCATTTTTCACTACCTTTCATAGGTCAACTATTAGATACCTTGGTAGGGAAAAAGTATTTTTCATTCTTAGATGGTTTTAGTGGATATAATCAAATCCAACTGCACCAGAAGATCAAGATAAATTTAATTTTACATGTCCGTGGGGAACATATTACTATAGGGTTCTTCCCTTCGGATTATGTAATGCACCTGTTGTAGAGCTATAAAACGGGTCTCTTTCATCTCTAATTACCTCACATTAATATGTCAATCCGGGAACGTTTTGTTATTTCAAAGAGTGTCTCCGTCTGAGGCTGTCATTTGTCAGAGTAATGCTAGTAGTACAGTGTTCAGAAATACAAGGGTAAATGGATGTTCATCTACAGCTTAACTACTTCAAAATATTAAATCACACATTCAAAAGATTAAGCAACTTATCAGTCAAGGATTCGATAGCAATAACCCATCCCTTTGGAAACTAATGGAAAAGGAAATCAGAGAACTGATCGTGGATTTGGGAGCCGGACAGTAAATGCCAATGCTCACTACAGCCTGAGATCGTTCTTCACACCAATACCAGTGAATGGAACGGCAGATGAGAAATGGAACAACAATTAAGAAATTGAACAGCAAGTTTGAAATGGAACAGCAAATCCGAAATAGAACAACAATTCTGAAATGGAACAACAGCTAAGAAATAGAACAGCAACTAAGTCTTACAAGTAGTAACAATCTTAATCTATCAGATCCAATGCATTAATCATAATCTACAGGAATCAAACGGAAATCTTTCACTCTTAAGGGCAGATTGAATACCACACACCAATGGAACAACACTGATTACTGATAAGTTATGGAACAGCGCTTGAAAACCATATACACACACAACACACTTAAATAGTAATCTGATCCAAGTATCGATCTCAGTTAGAAAGAATACAACTACATTTCAAAATAGGACAGCATTGTTCATAAATCCAACAATCGCAAAGAACATAACTTCCAAGATGAATTTCGTAACGTTAATGAACAAGTGCACAGTAGAGAGGCTCTGTAGTGAAACAGTAATAGTTTTCTGTAAAGACTAGTAGTATTATATCAACTCCTAAAATAACAGTAATATGATGCAGAGTCAATACAATCGTTCCATCTGTAGAAACCTTAATAAATCAACATAATAGAGCATGTGATGTAAACTTTATAAAACACATCAGATTAACAAATGACGTCGATAAGCAAACCACGCATAAACCAAACGTAATAATACAGGAGCAAGTGTCCTCCAGGGCCGGGCCCTTAGCCTCTAGGGGTACACCAGTTGAAGTTATTCCAGACTCAGAGATGAAATAGTAACCAAGTTTGTATTAATGCATAGAAAAAAATTACAATAAACCAGTTCTCAATGAGACTCGATGATCAAAGTTTTGATTTTAAAGGAAATTACATAAAAGCATAACCATCTCCAACTATCCCCTCGAGCTAACAATGCTGCCCCTTTTATCAGGGTGACGGCCAAGATATGTAAGTGCAGAAATAGATAAAACAGCAATCCCTCAGGATCAAGGATCCTGAGGGATTCGCCGAACCGTTAGTCCTTAGTCATTTATTTTCTCTCCTGCGCCGAGCTGATATCTCCACCTCCTTTTCCGGGCTGATTCGCTTTGATTTGCTTTGCCTTATTTGCATTCGGTCTCCCGTCAGAGGGACAACAGTTAACCCGTCATTGTCCTTTCCTTTGGAACGTAAACTTCTCGTTTTTCCTCCTTCCTGCATAAGGAAATGACAATTGTCAGCATTTTCGTCTTGCATATTAATCTCACATGGTCTATTATAATTCTTTATCATTTTCCTAGTTCATGATGCAAAAATTTTGTAGGTTCTAATGAAAAGATACTGAAATAATCATCAAAAACATACCTTCTTTAGTACTCCACACACCCCCCTGCTTACCATGTTTCATGCCCTCATGAAAACATTGTAGTTGACATGTAAGGCGGTGCGAGAATAGGTTGGAGATGGAATCTCATGAGGAGGCCTACAGCCATGATGCGTAACTAGGTAGTCAAAGAAATGGCTTGTCTGACCCTCAAGCATCTCATAGAGGGCTTGGTATCTGGGTGCAGGGTGCCAAATGATTGGACTTCGGAACCTATATCCTAACCAAGATGGCCCTGCCCTCAAAATGATTTCGCCATAGAGGTGCAAGTGGTTGCAGCTAATTTAAAATTCTCATACTTAAACGGTTCCCTGAGCTGGATATTCGGATTAGAAATTTCATACCAAAATTTAGCTGCATCAATGGCAAGGCCTTTGATAGAGAAAGAGTATTCTAATCCCTGTCGAATGAGTGCCTCATGCATGGGTCCTAATGGTTCAATTACACCTGGAGTCTTCATGAGGTTTCTATGTGCTCTCCACAATTGTACTGGGTCCCTAGGCTCAGCCCTTACCCACAAATCTAATCCATTTTCTTGCCTTTGGAAAGTATTATAGGCTTTAAGCCATTTAATTTGATTAACCCCAAATGAAATCAATGCCTGCAATTGGATATCCCCAACAAAAGGGCTAGGGTTCAGCTCGGTCTCTTGGTCTAATACAAGGTTATGTAAATAGAACTCACACAGCAGTCTCTGGACTTTTACCCTGTAGTGCTTACAGCAGTCTATAAAATCATTGACAGTGTTAATTTATATGGGAGCACCTGCTTTGACAGCCTTTATTTTTAATTGTAAATACAGTTCCAGTAAAAACAAGGCATAATTCTTAGCAGGGGCTCTACATGCCAAGATGTCATTGTATAAAGAACACAAGGTATACATCTGCTTGATAACTATATCTAACCTACGAGTTACCTTCGCGACTTTCTCTTGTTCCCTTTGCCACCCTTCAAAGGTCTGGCTTTCGGATAGATTGATGTTCCTAAGCTGCTGTTGTAGCTCTTCATACTTTTCGAGAGGGACCATTTGCTCTCTAAGCTTTTCTGCTTCTTGCTGAGCTTGCTTCAAACTCTTTCGTAGGGTTACTGTCTTTGGATCCCTTTTCCATGTGGCAGTGGAGGCTGGGATTTTTACCTGAACTTTTCTATTGTGTTGCTTTGAGTTCATAACCCTTATCACTCCTAAAAGTGGTGTCTCCATCTGAATTTCCTTATCACGGGTCATCATCTCATCCATTTCTATCTTAACGTGGATATCAGTCCATTGTTGTTCCTTTTCAATTGGAATAACAGTCTATTTTTCAGCATCATTTGGAACAACAGCTTGATTTTCGACAGGGTTTTGAATGGCAGGATGAATTCTGGTCCTCCGCCCCTTTGCCTTGAGGGGTTTTGCTAGAGTGGTCACATTTTTCCTTCCCGAAGTCCTTTTTACCCTTTGCCTTGCTTTTAGAATCCTAATCTGCTGGTGGAGCTGGACTATTATATTCAATAATCTCTGTTGTTCCTTTCACAATTCTTTAATTTCCAGAATTTCCTTAGAAGGAACAGCAGGCTGTTCACTGCGGCCTAGATTGTGACTAATTCCCAGATTTTCTTTCTGGTGGGTTTCTTCATTGTTTTGCTCTAGTTGTTCTGGGGCAAGAACCATAACTGGTTTTATTATTTCTTGGGTGACTTCTCTTTCTGCCCCTGTTTCCTCTAGAATTTCCTCTGGTGTCTTCTAGTTAGGAACAAATTGTTCCTGTTCAGCATCTCCTGTCATCTTTTCATCATGACCAGACAAATTTTCTTCTTCTGCCTCCTTTTCATGTGATTCTTCAGGTGCATTTTCCTCCTGGGGTTTCTTTTCGTCATGGAGGTCTGATGGACTAGAAGGTTGGCCATATTTGCCCATATTGGCCAAAACTTCGGCCAATTCATCTTCTCCCACTGGGTCCTGCAATGGGCTACCTTCCTGCTATTCCATTTCCTCCTCCTACTCGGATTGCTTGACTTCTTCTTCTTTTTCTTCTTCGGTTTCAGTTTCTTTTTCTCCTACAGCTTCTTCTTTGTTTTCTACTTCCTCTTTAGATTGCTCGGCCTCTTCTTCTTCTTCTTCCTCTTCAGATTGCTCGACCTCTTCTTCTTTTTCTTCTTCCTCTCCTTTCTCATCATCCTCCCCCTCTGGCCGTGAGGGTTGCTCATCTTCAATTTCTACCGGTTGGCTGGTGTTTTCTTGGGACTTCTCCAGCTTGCCTCGTAGTCGTGCTAGCCAGACCGATTTCCTACGTTTTTCTAGCCGTTTGGGTGTACCGGTGGCATGTTTACAGTTTGCCAATTCCCTTCGTTTTTCTGGACACTCGCGTGTACTGGTGGCATGTTTACGCTTTGCCAATTCCCTGTGTTTTTCTAGATGCTCGAGTGTACCGGTGGCATTTTTACGTTTTGGGGATGGTGCGGTCAATCCCCCATTTATCATGGCAATTAGCTCTTCCCCACTGCTCTGCTACTGGGTGAGGCTATGGCTAACAGTTAACCAAATCAACCCATGATGACTAACAACTGACTCTACATGCTGTGCCTTTTTTATGCTCCGTGCAACGTCATGAAGTAACAAATTCAAAAATGCAGGTAAATTTACAGAGCATTTTTGCTTTAGTACAACTAAGAGTTTGAGATGTCATGGTCTTACCACGTCTTTTCTGCCTTCACAGGTGATGTAGCTTTGAATGGTCTTTTCCAATTCTCCCCACGACTCTCCTAGTGCTGCTGGCAGAACTCCCTTTCCTCTAATTACCAAGCTCTGGCCTTCGTCCCGGAAGATTTCTATACTCTTTTGCAATCTCTCCTTTTTTAACGTCCATACAGGTCCAACGGCTGGTAGTCCCGAGACTTCTGCGATTATGTCATCGATGACTGCTATGTGTCTCCCCCTCACTGTGGAGTAATCCTCTTGCAAGTTCTGCAAGAATTTAATTGCCACAGTCTCGTTAGACTCCTGCAAGTGGTTGAGATAAGTCAGCCACCCTGCTCTTGCCAGGATTTCCCAGGCAGCAGCAGAGACTGTTAACACCTGCGGTTCTCTCTGAATTGATCTTCCTCCCATGGTTTCACTGTAAACTCTTAATGGAACGACAGCTGTTCGTGTTGTTGAAACACAGAGAGGCTGATAAACACAAGACTTGTTCAAAATCTAATGCTGTAGAGTATACAATAGAAATGGCTTATGAACAGCAAGTCATGCAGAAAAAATAAAAATAGTATGCCGTTGAGCCATGCCATACCCTAGTACACAACTTCCCGAATAGTGGGCTGACACTTAATCCATGGAATGACGAGGTTAACCTCCCCCCCGCAATGTGATAGGCTGTCCCAGCCGTCAAATAAAGGAGCAACGCCCACTTTGAAGCAAAGTCATAAAGGAACAGCGTATGGCAATATGCCATGTTTACAAAAGCAACGAATTACCGAAATTGAGGCATAGAGTTGGATTGCTTAATACGTAAGAGGCTGTTGTGATATGATGCGAGACTGGGAGGATAGGACATTTGTCGTACATTCCAAGTCTCATGCAGTCATTGTCAACTGCTCTGCCATGATTGGTGATAATATATTTACATGCATTATATGATTCAGGAAATAATATATGATTAATTACTAAGGTATAAGAAACAGAAGGGTGCTAGTAACTTACCTATTGGTGTAAATAATGTGACTTCAATACCATTAACAGTGCTCTGCTGCCGACAAGTGTCCATAACCTTGGTAGAGTTGTTTATTTCACCCATGGAACCATGATCCTTTGTGTATGCTTAGGAAATGTTGTGTGAGATCAAAATGTAGGCCATTATGCTGGCTTGGTGACCAGTTAACCATAATGCCATTCACGAGGAAGGAGTGAAAAGTGGGCAGGTCGGCTCGTGATGAGACCTCCTGTTCCAAGGGTTGTTTATTTGATATACCTTTTGGACCATATCCCTGGTGTGGTGGCCATAGTGGGAATGCCACTTCGCTTTCATCCTCATGATCATGGTAGGCTGGCTCTTGATGAGACCCCCTATCCTGCATTTGGCAACTTATAAGTCATGTTTGCTATTTTTTTCTTTGTTTTTCATAAAGTACTTTCCCTTATTTATACACAAAGGGTGGTTCAACACTCCTTAAGAGTAGGAATGGTGGAAGAA
Source organism: Pinus tabuliformis (assembly GCA_031772625.1). Lineage (NCBI taxonomy): Eukaryota > Viridiplantae > Streptophyta > Pinopsida > Pinales > Pinaceae > Pinus > Pinus tabuliformis. The sequence goes on from CM062807.1 coordinate 1,146,178,934, forward strand.
GTCTTAAAATCTCAATAGGAAGATATAAACCCTTTGTTCTTATTCCTAAATAATAATCAAAGAGGATTAAAAAGGATCATCATGATAAAGATAACCAATCAGAGCAGAATTAGTAGAACAATGACAACAGAAGATGATAAATAAGCATGTCCTTCCTTTTGTCCTCTTACCAATGCAGAGCAATTTCTTATAAAGATAGCGATTTATGATTGACTGATTTCAGTATGTTGTGATTTTGTATCCATTGGATAAGTGTATAGCTGTATTCTAAAACACTTGAAAGAACAGGAGCAATAAGCATCCTCAATTTAGAACAGCAAAAGGAACAAGATGTTTCACAAGGAGAGTAAAAGCATGCAAGAGGTGTTCCTTTTGGAAAAAGGGACAACAGAAGACCACAAATGATGTTCCTTTGGAAAAGGAACAGTAGAAAATGCAAATGGCGTTCCTTTGAAAAAGGAATAGCAAAGATGGAAAACGTTGTTCCTTTGGAAAAGGAATAGCAGAACACACAGATGTCGTTCCTTTGGAAGAGGAACAGTAGAAATTGAAAATGTTGTTCCTTTGGAAAAGGAACAGAAAACACACAGAATTGTTGTTCCTTTGGAAAAGGAACAGCAAAACACGTAAAAATTCCATTCCTTTGAAAAAGGAACAACAAAGATGGAAAACATTGTTCCTTTGGAAAAGGAACAGCAGAAATTGAAAATGCTATTCCTTTGGAAAAGGAACAGCAAAATAGGCAAATGTCGTTCCTTTGGAAAAGGGACATCAAAACACACAGATGCCATTCTTTTGGAAAAGGAACAACAGAAATTGAAAAAGATGTTGTTCCTTCGAAAAAGGAACAACAAAACCACACAAATGCCATTCCTTTGGAAAAGGAACGGCAGAAATAAAAAATGTTGTTCCTTTGGAAAAGGAACAGCAGAACACAAAAATAAAGAAAAAAAACCAAATTACAACAAAATAACAGCTGGCCCAAAAGGGGGTTGCTCCTTTGAAAAAGGAACAGCCAGAAAAATGAGGTTCTTTTGAGAAAAAAAAGGAACAGCAAAAATAATAACAGCAAAACGTTGATTAAAAAATATGTACAAAAATTATTCAAGAAAAGAAATTATGTACAAACTGTAAAAAGAATTAAATTCCTTAATGAATTACAGGTGAGGAAGGCTTCTCTTCCTCCCCCAAAATCTCCATATTAGAGTCTTGGCGTAGCTACTAGTAGAAGGACTCCTGAGTGAGTGGTTTACGATAGAGACGAACTCGGCGGCCATTTGCCTTGAAGGCATATCCAGAACGTCAATAGTGATTAGAGTAAGGGTCCCATTGTCATGTACCTTCTAGATTTCATATGGTCCCAACGAACGAGTCTGGAGTTTCTCGGGGAAGTCCTAAAACTTGGAGTCGTACAAAAGAGCCCAGTCTCCTTCGTGAAAGACTTTATTTTTAATGAGAGCATCATGCCATTTAGCTCGCTACTGTTGGATCATAGCAGTGTTTTGGAGTGCAGAGAGCCTAATTTCGTCCAGCTCATTGATCTGCTGTAATCGATTAATTTGTGCCTTGGTTAGATCTAAGCCAACTTCCTATGTTGTTCGTAATGTTTGGATTTCGAATTCTATGTGGAAAATGAGTTGTTTTCCAAACACTAATTGATAAGGTGAGTAACCAGTGGTGCTTCTCCATGTTGTTCTGTAAGCCCACAATGCTTCAAGTAGTCTGGCAGCCCAATCACATCTATGTGATGCTATGGTTTTCGTTAGGATCGCTTCTATTATTTTATTGCTGCTTTCTACCTGCCCATTTTCCTGTGGGCGGTATGGAGTAGTGATTTTATGCTGGACATGATAGTTGTTGAGTGTTGCAGCTATTCTGTTCCCAGCAAAATGTGGTCCACCATCTGTAATTATTTCTCTTGGAAGGCCATAACGTACAAATAGATGGAACAGGAACTGTATGACATAGTCCTCTGTAGCTCTTGGAAATGCCTCTGCTTCAACCCACTTGGTGACATTTTCTGTTGCCACCAAAATATATGTTTTCTAGTTTGATGATGGGTTGATTGGTCCAATGAAATCAAGAGCCCATCGCTCGAATGGTTCGATGACTAGCTGTGGTTTCAGAGGCATCTCATCAGACTGACCAGGGCGTCCTGCTCTCTGGCAACTGTCACAGGCTTGGACAAATTTCTTTGCATCTTTGAAAATCGTGGGCCAATAATACCCTATTTGCAGCACTTTATGTCCAGTTCTGCGATCGGCAAAATGTCCACCACATGGTCCGTCATGGCAGGCTTTTAAAATGTCAAAGATTTCATCTTCTCAAACGCATCTCCTGATATGCATGTCTGCCCCTGTATGGAACAAATAGCCCCCAATCCAAGAAAATCGAGCACTCCGCTGAACAATCTGTTTCTGCTCATTAGGGGTTAGATGCTTCGGTAATTTACCTAATGCTAGGTAATTGGAAACATCAGCATACCAGGGTGTTTGAACAGCCACAACAAACAAATGCTCGTCTGGAAATTGGTCTTCAATTGCTACGGCATCGATTGGCTTTGGCATTCTTGAGAGAAAATTAACTACAGGATTTTCTTTGCCAGGTCGATCCTTGATTGTAATATCAAATTCCTGTAATAAAATCAGCCATCTAGTTACTCTGCCATTTGTGACAGGTTTATTTGCTAGATATTTTATGGAAGAATGATCTGTGTACAAGATAACAGGATATCCAGTAATGTAATGTCTAAACTTATTGACAGCATGTATTATAGCTAGAAATTCTTTTTCAGTAACCGTGTAGTTTAATTTAGCAGGGGATAAATTTTTGCTAATGTAATAAATTGCATATGGTTTTTTATTCTCCTCCTGCCCAAGGACTGCTCCAATGGCTGTATCTGAGGCATTAGATGATATCTGAAATGGAAAATCCCAATTTGGTCCTCGAAGGACTGGGGCTGTGGACACAAGCTTCTTTAGATCCTTGAAATCACGTTCACATTTTTATGTCCAAAGAAAATCGACGTTACTAGTTAGTGCATACAGAGGTGCAGCAATGTGCGAATAATGTTCTATAAATCTCCTATAATAGCCAGAAAATCCAAGAAAATTGCATACCTCTGTTTGAGTGGTAGGAGTGGGGATAAGCAAAATTATTTGGATTTTGGTTGGGTCTACCTGAATGCCAGCTGCTGAAATATAATGTCCTAGCATAAGTCCTTTAGTCATCATCATATAGAATTTTTCGTGGCTTAAACAAAGCCTGGTAGCAATGCAGTGTTGTAGGACTTTTTCTAGTGTATCCAATGCTGGATCGAAATCATCTCCGTATGGTGTAAATTCATCCATGTATACTTCAAGTCCTTCATTTATTAAATCTGCAAAAATGCTAAGGATAGCCCTTTGGAATGTGGCAAGAGCATTGCATAAGCCAAAAGGTAGAACTTGGTAGGCAAATGTTCCCCAAGGACAAGAAAAAGTAGTTTTGTCTTAGTCTTCAGGGGCAATCTGAATCTAATTGTATCCACTGAAGCCATCCAGGAAAGAAAAGAATTTCTTTCTTGCCAAAGTGTCTAATACTTGGTAGATGAATGGGAGAGGGAAGTGGTCTTTTTGTGTTCCTTTATTTAGCTCTCTTTAGTCCACACAGATTCTCCATTTCCCATTCTTTTTTGGTACCACCACAAGCGGGGAGACCCATTTACTATCAGAGATAGGGTAGATAAAATTGACATCTAAAAGTTTTTGAAGTTCAGCTTTTACCACATCTTTTAGATGAGGATTTAGTCTCCTCTGAGGCTGACGGACAGGTCTCGCCTCTTTTTCTATATAAATGTGGTGTGTACATAATTGGGGGTCGATTCCTTTCATATCAGGGTAGTCCCATGCATATTCTTCTTTATTTTTCCTTAACAAATGGATGAGCTTCATTTCTTGCTTGGGTGTGAGGTTGGCATTAATGTTTAAGGTCTTAGCTGGTTCAATTTCCACAGTTTTACTATTTGCGACATAAGTAACAGGTATTGTTTGATCATGTGTATCTTTCAGAGGATCTTATTCTAATTCATTATCGAATGTTGCTTCTATCATATGACACTATGTGCATGATCTAGATTCAGTTTGACTAATGAAATTATTAATGACATCATCTTTTGTTTGGTCTTTGAAATCAAGTGCCTCTTGTATAGTTAATGGAGATCTAATGTTATCATTAAGGTATGATACATGGTGCTTATGAGTTTTGATTATTGTGACACTTGGCTGCACTGGAGGATATAGAACTAAGTTCTTGATATTTGGTCCTCTGGTTATGGTCATATTTCCCTGCCGGCAGCCAATATAAGCATCGGCAGTGGCAAGCCAAGGTCTACCTAAAATCAATGGATGTCCATCAAGTCGAGTTTTGGGATTTATTATTAGAAAATCGGTTGGATATTCCCAGGATTCAACGGAGACCATGACATCATGTAGTGTACCCTCCAGCCTAACCACAAATTGGTCAGCCAATTCTAGCAAGGTAGAGGTGGGTTCTACAGATGTAATGCCTAGCTTTTGGCAAGTAGTGGTTGTTAACATATTAATTGCATCTCCTAGATCAACTAAGGCATTAGACAGGGTTTGCCCGTAAATTTGGACAGTTACAATTGGGTTTCCTGGGTCTTCGTATTTAATGGGTGTTTCTTTTCCTGATAGTAAGTCAGATAGAGTGCTGACTACTTGGACTCTTGGGTTATTTGTTATATTCCTCCTTGGTTTCTTTATGCAAAATTCTTTGATAGTTTTTGCATATATAGGGATGTCTTGAATGGCTTGGAGGAATGGAATATTTATGTACAAATTTTGTAATTCTCCCAGAATGTCAAAATCAGGATATTGTATAGGTTGAGGTATGACTAATCGTTCTAGGAATGGAGGAGAGGATGTGGTTGCTTGATTATGAGTTTGTTGTTTATTCACATCCTCTTCTTGTGACAGATGTTCTCTGGGTAATTGATTTTCAACCTGAACTGTCTTATCTTCCTTGGTTTCAATAATATGCCCAGATCTTAGCTGAAGATCATTACACTCCCTCAGATCGGCTCCTATTTCTAGTGTTTCTATGATTTGGACAGATTGGACCGGTCTGTTATTTGGATTGGGGTTGGGTTGGGCTGGGAGTTGCGGTCTCAGATTAGACTGGGGATTTTGTTGTAAGGCTGGCAGTGTAGGTTGAGGGAGCGGAATAGTTCCTACTGGCTGATGCATCGGTCTCTACCAGTTTGTCTGCCAGGCTGAACTTTTTGAAGTAGGGGGAGTCCATTGTGGTGGGTATGAGTTACTTTGCCAATATGGTGGAGTATAAGGAGGATTCGACCAACCAGATTGGCTTACCTGATTTAGCCACGGGTTTGAAGAAGGAAATGACTGTGGTGACCAGTTTGGAAACGGGGATTGGGATTGAATTTGCCACATATTATATTGTTGAGCATTATACTGCGGAGGCTGAAAAGAAGAACTTGGGTCTGGAAACATACTAGATTGTCTCGGCTGCCACTGCTGGTTGAGCAAATACATCGATTCTAGCTCTTCTTCTACTTCCTTATATACTGCTTTCAATCCAGGAAGTAAGGGACAGCTCTCTGTAAGGTGATCTTTTGTACAGATGGCGCATGTTTGGACTGCATCCAGTGGAAACTCCTTATGGCTATGTTTTTTCCTGCATCGGGGACAGAAGATTGCCAAATTCTGCTCTGCCTCCATTTGCTTTTGTTTGGCCTGCATAATATCAAGTTGTGTAGTTAGTGTTTAGTTTTAAAATTTTCCAATAAATTTCCAATTTCTACACGTGTTACTCCTTCTATCGAAATTTTATTATCTCTTACAAAACGATCATGTTCTGCCGGTTTTACTCTTGTGCTACCTCTCGAGCTCCTGATACATAAATCAATAATGTCAACAAAATTTTCTTGATAAATATCCCCTTTTCCTATAATGTTTAATGTTTCAATCCATTGTTCCTTCATGCCCCTTATTAATGCTGTTTTTAACACATTGTGAGGTAAAGGTAGTGATGCATAAGTAGATCTTTGAAGATTATACTGAAAACGTTCCACATACTCCTCTAATGATTCATTTCGTCTAGCTGTCATTTGGAATATTTCATCCTTCAGTTCTCTAGACCTGCAATAGTCCTGATATTTTCCAGAAAAGATTCTTTCATTTGATCCCAGTTATTTATAACCCCACCACCTAATCCCATAAACCATCTTAAAGCAACCCTTTTAATGTAGAGGGAAATAGTTTCAGTTTCTGGGGGTTGGTGGTGTAATTATATCCCCTGCACAGTACATCAAATTCAAATAAAAATGCATCTGGATCTTCTTATGTAAGACCGTGGAATGTAGGGATATGTTGAAGAGGGATTTCTTTCATAGGCGAATTTGTTGTAGAATCCACTATGTGGTATTGTAATGTAGAGGTTTGGGTGTTTGGTTGGTTTTGAGCCATTGGGTCGAATATATGCCAATAACCTTCTGGGATATCTAGGAGGGTATTCCTAGGTTGAGAGGGAATGGCTTTAATAGGAATAGTTTTAATAGCACTTTCTCTATCTGGGATAATGAGAGTGCCTGATATCTGAGGAGATTGAGTTTCTTCAACAATGATTTTTGCAGCACTTCCCTTGTCTGGGCTATTTAATGGCTGAGTTGTTCCAATAGGAGACCTTGGTTCCCCAGTTTCCCCTGTTTCTCTTTCTCCTTCACAAAGATTGCTAAAATTCCCTTCCTACAATAGTTCTGGAGTAGAATTTTCAATTTCTTGAAAGTCCTACTCTTCAGTTTGACTATGCACCTCAACAAGGGCTACAGATGGTGATCCTGTGGCCTAAAGGGAACTAGTAGGCTGTTTAGAAATGACTTTCCTGGGTCCTACTGAGGGCTGAGATTCTGCTTTCTTGTAGATTTCGTCTATGAAGGTTGGTTGGCCAAGCGTCACTGGCCCCTTAGCTTTTTCTGGCTTGGGTAGAGGTTTGGAATTTTTTTCTGGCTTTTTCTGCTTAGTCATGCACCCAAATTAACTACTAAATTCTACTCAATCAAATCAATAGCAAATCTGTAGGAAATCGGTCAGACGAGCAGGGCTTTTACATGCTCCACACATAGGTTCTTACCTTTTGTTCTTAAAACCCAATTCTTCCCTAGCAGGTTTGTACACTACTCTAAAAAAAAGAACAAATGGCTACACTCTTTCCTCGGCAATAGTGCCAAAATGTAGAGCTATAAAAAGGGTCTCTTTCACCTCTAATTACCTCACATTAATATGTCAATCCGGGAACATTTTGTTATTTCAAAGAGTGTCTCAGTCTGAGGCTATCATTTGTCAGAGTAATGCTAGTAGTACAGTGTTCAGAAATACAAGAGTAAATGGATGTTTGTCTACAGCTTAATTACTTCAAAAGATTAAATCAAACATTCAAAAGATTAAGCAACTTATCAGTCAAGGGTTCGGTAGCAATAACCCATCCCTTTGGAAACTAATGGAAAAGGAAATCAGAGAACTGATCGTGGATCTAGGAGTCGGACAGTAAATGCCAATGCTCACTACAGCCTGAGATCGTTCTTCACACCAATACTAGTAAATGGAACAACAGATGAGAAATGGAACAACAATTAAGAAATCGAAAAGCAAGTCTGAAATGGAACAGCAAATCCGAAATAGAACAGCAATTCTGAAATGGAACAGTAGCTAAGAAATAGAACAACAACTAAGTCTCACAAGTAGTAACAATCTTAATCTATCAGATCCAATGCATTAATCATAATATACAGGAATCAAACGGCAATCTTTCACTCTTAAGGGCAGATTGAATACCACACATCAATGGAACAGCACTGATTACTGATAAGTTATGGAACAACGCTTGAAAACCATATACACACACAACACACTTAAATAGTAATCTGATCCAAGTATCAATCTCAGTCAGAAAGAATATGACTGCATTTCAAAATAGAATAGCATTGTTCATAAATCCAACAATCATAAAGAACATAACTTCCAAGATGAATTCCATAACGTTAATGAACAAGTGCACAGAATAAAGGCTCTGTAGTGAAACAGTAACAGTTTTCTGTAAAGACTAGCAATATTATATCAACTCCTAAAAGAACAGTAATGTGATGCAGAGTCAATACAATCGTTCCGTCTGTAGAAACCTTAATAAATCAACATAACAGAGCATGTGATGTAAACTTTATAAAACACATCAGATTACAAAATGACATCGATAAGCAAACCACGCATAAACCAAACGTAATAGTACAGGAGCAAGTGTCCTCCAGGGCCGGGCCCTTAGTCTCCAGGGGTACACCGCTTGAAGTTATTCCAGACTCAGAGATGAAATAGTAACCAAGTTTGTATTAATGCATAGAACAGAATTACAAGAAACCAGTTCTCAACGAGATTCGATGATCAAAGTTTTGATTTTAAAGGAAATTACATAAAAGCATAACCGTCTCCAACTCTCCCCTTGAGCTAATAGTGCTGCCCCTTTTATCAGTGTGATGGCAGAGACATCTAAGTGCAGAAATAGATAAAACAACGATCCCTCAGGATCAAGGATCCTGAGGGATTTTTTGAACCATTAGTCCTTAGTCATTTCTTTTCTCTCCTACGCCGAGCTGATATCTCCACTTCCTTTTTCGAGCTGATTCACTTTGATTTGTTTTGCCTTGTTTGCATTCGGTCTCCCATCAGAGGGACAACGGTTAACCCGTCCTTGTCCTTTCCTTTGGAACTGCAACTTCTCGTTTTTCCTCCTTCCTGCATAAGGAAATGACAATTATCAGCGTTTTCATCTTGCATATTAATCTCACATGGTCTATTATAATTCTTTATCATTTTCCTAGTTCATGATGCAAAAGGTTTGTATGTTCTAATGAAAAGATACTGAAATAATCATAAAAAACATACCTTCTTTAGTACTCCACACCTGCCACATTTCAGGGAGCGGGTGTAGGTATATTTTCTAATCTAATTCATGATTTTGTGGAAGTGTACATGGATGATTTTATTGTGCATGGTGATACCTTTGAAGAAGCAATCGAAAATTTGGAAAAATTTATTATTAGATGTAAGGAGGAAAACCTTTCATTAAGAAATGAGAAATTTTTTATGATGTTCAATGAAGGGATTGTTTTAGGCCACCATATTTCGTGTGATGGAATTAAAGTGCATACATCTAAGCTAGAAATTATTTCTAAAATTTCAATTTATGTTTTCCAAAGAGATGGAAGAAGTTTTATAGGATTTACTATATATTATAGGAGATGCATAGAAAATTTCACAAAAATAACCTCTCCATTTTTCAAACTCACAAAATATTGTAAATTTTCTTGGAATCCTAATTGTCAGAAGAATTTGAGACACCAAAACAAAATATTACTAAAGAACCAATTTTAAGACCTAATTGGGCTCTTCGTTTCCATATTTTTATTGATGCTTCAGATACAAATCTAGGGGTTACCTTAGGACAAAAATATTTAACTCCTTATTCCATTTACTATACAAGTAAAAATTTGACTTCTACAAAGTTAAATTACACTATAACAGAAAAAGGAGGTTTTAGTTGTTGTTCATGCCATTGATAAATTTTGTCATTACATTACTGGTTATGAAACTTTTATTCATACAAATCATTCTGACATTAGATATCTAATGAAAAAACCGATTACTAACGATAGAATTATAAGATGGTTGTTATTACTACAAGAATTCAACATTACTATTCTTGATAGACTAGGAAAAGAAAACACAGTTGCTTATTTTCTTTCTAGATTGGAGAATAATAATGAGAATGTTCTTGTAAAAGATAACTTTCCTAATGAATATATTTTTGCAGTATCTACTAAAACACCTTGGTTTGTAGATATTGTTGTAGAAATTTCATCGTAGATTAATCTGATTATGCAATGTACCAAAGCAAAATACTTAATCTACTTCTACAATCAAACTTGCGGAAGCTTAATCAATTTTTGAGCAAGATCAAACAGAACACATATAATGTAGAAGAAGATTCAATCACATATGAAACACATAAGAATACTCTGGGGAAAGCCTCAGCTAAAAACCTCACTATCTGTATTATCATACAAGTGGAAATATCTCAGGATTACACAAAGCTTTAGCTCACAAGCTATCCATCTCTCAGTACAATACCTTCCTGCTGCTCATAGACAAAATAGACAACACATATGCCTTCCTTCAGTCCTCCAAGCCTCCCATTTCCTTGCACAGTTTCTCTTGGGTCCTCTAGCTGTATCATGTCTGATTCTCACCTCACACACTGCTCTGACCTCTAAAATAACTACGCAATCCTGAAGGAGTTAATTCCTTCTGCATGGATGAGTTTCCTTTAGAGGAAAATTTCTTCAACTGATAGTACGTTGTCCCTTCCTTTAATCTCAACTGGGTCTTTCTCTGAACTGACATGCATGAGTTATTTGTGAGAGAATATTCAGTTATCTGGAGAACACTAGTTGCATGCATGCATGCATTAACTGACTGAACTCACAATTAGTTCCTCAAACTGTTTGGAACTAATTTAACTGGACTTTACTCAGTTAATTGAGCTAACTAATTACAACTCAAATACAACTCATCCTTATCTCTTAATTAAGGGATAACTTCCTCAATCAAAGGGATAACTATTGCATGTCTTCATATAGACTTCATGTTTGATTTTCTCCAACTAATTAACTCAATATGAATTAATTAATTATTTTTCGAATAGTTGCTGAGATCAAATTCAAATTTTAATTATCAATTTTAATTCAGCGACTAAATAAAATTAGAATATATCCTGAAATGCTATTTATAGCAATGCTATTTTTAGCATTTATATTTTATCATTCCTTGTTGCTATTTTCCACACTGGTACCTGAAATGCTATCTATAGCAATGTTATTTATATCATTTCTATTTTTAGCATTTCTTGTTGCTATTTTCAACAATTGTTAATTATTTGGCTACAGAAAAATTACCTCTGCAACTATTAGCTAGAGAAAATCAAAAAGTGATCAAAACCATTGCACCTTATTCTTGGATAGATGGATAATTGTACAAAACTGGACCTGATTTGATTTCCGAAGATGTGTTCGAGAATATGAAGTACCTAAAATATTGAAAGCTTTTCATGATGAACCATGTGGAGGACATTCTACTAGTAAAAGAAATGCTTACAAACTTATTCTTTTAGGATATTATTAGCCATCCATTTTTAAGGATGCCAAAGAATATGTTAAAAGATGTGATAGTTTTCAAACAATGGGGAAATCCATTTCATCATATGAGATGCCTCTACAACGACAAGTACTTGTAGAACCCTTTGAAAAATGGGCTCTAGATTTTGTTGGACCAATAAATCCTCCATCTAAACAAAAAAGATATATATTTGTTTGAGCAGATTATGTCACAAAATGGGTAGAAGCTAAATCTCTTTTATTTGCAACTAAAAATGTTGTAGTTACATTTATTTTTGAGGATATCTTTACTCGTTTTAGTGTTCTAAGAGAAATTGGAATAGATCAAGGTACTAAATTCACATAAACATTGGTGAAAAATATTGTGGAGAAATACAAAATAAAGCATCAAAAGTCTACTCCATATCATCCACAAGCCAATGGGCAAGTGGAATCTAGCAACAAAGTTGTTGAAGCAACTCTTTCCAAAACTGTGCATTTGCATAGAAAGGAATTGGAAGAAAGTTAGGACCCCAAGAAGTTGAGATTCCAATTAACCCCAATGGGGCCCACAAACTTTTGGAACTTCATCTCCATGGGTTAGATTTTTGGATGTTTAGAGTTTTAAATTGTCTCTTAATGATAAATATGCTTGGAAGCATCATTATAAAACAGTTTAGAATGCTTGTAGTCATCACATCTCTTCTAAGAGATAAACTACCATCACCCAAGCTAGTTTATTTCTCTTATGTATGTAAACAATTTTCAGTAGATGTTATTAATTAACTGAAGTTTTGTTTCATTGTATCTTTAATTTTTGGTTTGAATTTGTATTTCATTTCATTCTTTCATAAATATGGATCATGAGAATCCTTAAAGATGAGCCCATTTGAGGCAATGTATGGGAGGAGTTGCAATATTCCCATCACCTAAAATGATCCACTAAATAGGGTCCTTATTGGACTTGATATATTGAAGGAAATGGAGAAATTGCATATTATGAGACAGACTTTAAATGTGGCATAGGAGAAGACAAAAAATTATGCATATTATCATAGGGTGCACAAAGGGTTCCAAGTTGGGGAACATGTTTATCTATGGATTAAGCCCAAGAAAAGTTCATTAAGGATTAGGTCATGTGCCAAGTTGGCACAACAATATTGTGGGCCCTTTGAGATCCTTGAGAGGATTGGACTAAAGGCTTATAAGATAGTCTTACCTCCATCAGTAAAATTCCATGATGTTTTCCACATTTCTTTGCTTAAAATATATGTACATGATTCTAATCATGTAATTGATTGATTTGTGCTACAAGTGGAACGAGAATGAGAGTTCCAACTAGAGCCACTATGTATCCTATACTGGAGGAGCGCCATGCTCCATAATTGAGTAATATAACAATTCAAAGTGTATAGGAGGCACTTTGAGCCTGAGGAAGCCACTTGGGAAATGGTTGACTCAATGAGGGAAGCATATCCTTTTTTGTTTGTTGATTGTGGAAAATGTATATGAATTGTAATTATTTACATAGCTATGTATATAAAGTTCCATAAGCGATATGTGTTGTTTAAGCATGTATCTTTGTTACACATCAGTAAAGAACACCAAGGATGGTGTTCCCCCAAGCGAGAGGGGTTTGTGACAACCCCAACTACTTAACCCCATTTTTCAATGCAAATATTTTCTTAAAAGAACTATACGTTGAGCTATGGGACATAGATTCCAGAGGCTAAGGAGGGCAGAGTCTTGGGATTTTAATTGCTATGATAACCAAGGAGGTTGGTGGGTGAGCACTCTAATTGTGTGGGAGCATACCATTAAAGAGGCGGTTGGATAACAAGACAGGGGCCATGCTTCCTTGAATGAAAATGCACTAAAAAGAGGAAACAAAAAACATAAATGTCATGATAGCACCATTGATGTGGTTATTTCCAGAGCACAAAATCACAAGAGGTGTTTGGACTGCAATAAATAGACAAAAGGAGTAGAGAGGCGTGGCACATCACCACATTCTAAGAATACCAAGTGATTCTTGTCAGAAAACATGCAAAAAAATTCATGGTAGATGAAAGTGAAAATAGATTCCATCAATGGAGAATGAGGCAGTAAGAGGCTGAGGAGGAACGTGTAGAAAGTTATGTAGTAGTAGATTGGGGAAGAGCGCATGAGAAAGAACCACCATGGATGACAACTCGTGGAGAAGATCACTATGGAGAACAACACACATGGAGGTACTTATGGCATATTTTGTGGCTCCCAAAGGATTTATTTATCTTTATGGTTAAGCATTAGGAGTATAAGAGGATCTTCTCTAGATGAGGTGTTATAGACATTTTTGTGCCTCGCATCATGGAGCATGAAATGTCGATAATTACAGGGATCCTCAGTCCCTAAACATGTTGTTCTTACCCCTAAAAGAACAAGGTCATCAAACAACAGCACTTCCAATCAGTTCTCCACCTGAAAACACTTCAAAACAGGCTTATTTTGGATCATGTCAGCTGCTTAACTGAGCTTCTGCGCTGTAATGCAACTGTCCCACTCTGTACCTGCGCTGGAAGTCAAAAGTAATGAAGGCTACCTGCGCTGGGCGAGATTGGCCAAGTGGCACAGTCATCCTGCAAGGTGTCAACTGCCCAGGAAGCTTCCAAACTGACACTTGGTTCATCAGATTCGCCTTGTGATGAGTAAGAGGTACTTGATCACCATGTGTAACCAAGAATCTCCAAGTGGACTCAAGAACTGAAGATTAACTGAAGAGGGAGAGGACACAAGGCAGCTTCATGTCAGTCTCAAGCTGACTCATCCTCTCTTCTTCTATCCTATATATAGAGCTCTTCTATGAGGTCTAAGGAGGCTGGAATTTTGTGTAAAGCAAGGAGGTGCTGTTGGATTACAGTTAGAGCTATTGGGTGATTGTTTTACTAGAGGTGAAGAGGAGAGTTCTTGCTGCTGGGGAGGTGCTGCTGGATTGGAGCCATCATTGGTTGTAACCTTCTCAGAACCCTGTTACTTCTATCAATAAAGTTTTGCATGTTCTCCTATATACTTGTATTGCATTGATGTATTGTATTTACATGTATATTTGATTCATCCTAATCCATGCTTCAGTTATGAGTACATGTATCTTGTAGTTTGCTCTCTTGTTTTGTGCAGGATCTGTGTGTAGCTGGACCGGCAAAGAGAGCAAAGAGCTGGGAACAAGAGACAAAGAGAGGGGACAAGGATCGACTAAGCGAAAGACACCAGGTTGGTTAATCTTTTCATCCTTCTCTCTGTACTTTCATAAAGGAAAACATCAAAGCTTTACTTTCAGTTGTTGCTAAAGACTGTCACCTTTAGAGTAGGGATAGGGTCATCCGCATCGGATACTTTTCCCCACAACAAACTGGCGACTCCGCTGGGGAGCCTAGTATCTTGTTGGTGTTTGTAGTATTTTGCTATTCATTTCTTGAAGAAAAGAGTACCAAATCGAAAAGCTTTTGACTATATCAAAAGCGAAGTAGAGGGACTGCTACTCTTGCTCATTTGCTGAGCAAATTCAAGATTTGAAGAGCTTATCTACAAAATACTCTTTACTCTTTGTGATAGATCTTCATCCTCTTGATCATCCCTTAGCCTGTACTTGACCTATAGCTTTTTATTTCATCAAAAACAGTGCATTTTTGAGCTTTTTATGACCCGGAAAACTTTGTAGACGAAACTCTCGTGAGTCAGTGCAGGCTGTCCACAGGCAGTCTGCATTACAGCGCAGGTGCTCCCTTCGGGAACTGCGCTGAGAGTGAAACTGGCAGACTAGAACCTGCGCTGGTCCAGTTAGCCCTTGTCTTGCTCAGTCTTCCTATTGTGTCTTGGCCCTGTTTGCACTTGTTTTTGGCTGATTGCTTGCTGGTTATTGTACTTGCTGTAAGCCACTTCTCCTTGACATTATTCCGCCTCAGTTGTGTGATGAAACTGTGAATGTTCTTTCAGTATTTCTTGTTTCAATTACAGTTTCCCATTGTGAAAAGCGAACCAGTATAGCTGTGGCCTCTTAGATCCTGAACTGTAAAAGTGTCTTTGTGATCTTTTGAGTTAGTTTTATTACTGTTCATGGCTGTTTGAGTTTTTTTGCTCTTCACTTTTATGGTTTGAATCTATACATTTCCTGTGTTCAAACAAGTCTATCATAAGGTGTCTTTTTGATTGTGGACAAGCTTGTTTATTTCTACTTGAAATTAGATTCAAAATTATACAACCGTTTCCTTTCTGTCTAGCATCAACATTAAGGATAACGAAAAGAAATACATGCATTGTGCATTTTGCATTTGACTGTGTGCTTGACGATTTAGGAAAATGTGCATTTTAGTGTGTGTTCTTTGATCTGTGGAAAAAGTTGTGTCCTTCTTTTCCCTCAAGTAGATTAAGGTTTTCAAAGTTGAAAGATTGAAAAGATTTGCTTCTCATTCTTAGATTGCATATAGGAAGTTGTATATATACATCTCGTGGCGAACCTGAAAGGCAAACTGTTAAGAAAGATCAACATTAAAATAAACTCAATTTACATAACAACGCTTTGGAATTTAACGCAAACATCTAGAGGTCTAGGTAGAGACGTGTTCCGGCGTCGTTAAACATAGTGACTGTCGATCTCTATGAAGGTGGGTGATTCCTCCTGAGAGTCGGTGGCACTAACACGGACTTGAGCTCCCGCGTACCGTCGCGTATATTGGGAGACCCCTATAGGCTTTTATCCTTTATCCTTAGGAAACCGTGTCGGCCGCCCTACTGATCGCGATGCAGTGAACACAGCATTCACGAAGATCGACCACCCGTACCGTAAAACGTATTCTGTGGTTTCGCGAAAGGTTTGGCACACCCTCTACCTAGATCTCCAGAGCAGTTTCTTTTGGCCTTTTTCAAACTCTATAACTGAAAAAGTTCAACCGAGCATTTGTCACTTCGGGCTCGTTAATACATCGAAGGCGACTAGAGTCATCTTTAGCTTTTTCTCGACTCTTAAAACATGAAAAAGCAAGTTTGTGTCTAAAAGCGTCATTAATAAAATTTATTTTAAAGCGGAACATAATCACCTGTTATTCCCACGTTGATCTTTCAGTTGAAAAGTATGGAGCCCACCAACCAAGGAAGTAACCTTGGCGGAAGTCCAAATCCCTTCTCCTCTTGGGGAGATGTTGGTGCGCCTCATATGGCTACATTGTCGCTTCCAGGATTGACAATCGGCCTCCCTGTATGGCTCTTTTCAACTAATGTAGTCCAGATCGCCACTAATCCTGAGCATTCGAATCAATAGTCAGAACAATCTAGAACTACCCACCAGCCTTCCACTTCTTATGATACTTCCTCTGATCCTTCGTCTTCGCAAGGTAAAGCTGGCAAAATTCAGCCTCCGAAGGAGAAGAAGGAAAAGAAGAAGAGAGAAAAGAAGCAGAAGGAGCCTCTGGCGAAGGCGACTAGGGGCAAGCAGAAGAAAGCTGACAAAAACCCACACACTGCACCGACCGGGCCTAAATCGCCATGTGTCATTTGCAAAGGGATCCATTTCCATCGTGATTGTCCTTGTATTCCCCGGATACTAAGGGACTGGTCCCCAAGGTTGCACAATCCGGTGGCATCAACCTCTGGTTGTCATGTTGATTGCATTCCGTCGACTAGCGAGAGTGAAGGACGAAGAAGGGGACCAAGATCACCCTGTCTATTGTGTGAAGGTCATCATGCCATCCACAAATGTCCATTCTTAGATGAGGCCAAGAGAGTTTTGGAAGATCGCCCGGTCTCACCGGTGCGACTTCCACCTGGATATCAAAAACTCGCGCCTAATCCCTCGATAGTTGAAAATCCGGTTGAACCACTCAAGTGGTCAGCTGAAGTGTCGGTCATTGAGAATGAACCTACTGAATCTAGACTAGACGAAAGTCTAAAGGTCGATACGGCAGTTGGCCCGGTTCTTCCTTCAGAGGTTTTATCGTCCAATGACCCCGTCATTGAAGACCCGTCTTCAAATGACACCATCGCCGAAGAGTTGTCTTCATGCGACACCCTCACTGATGAGAACAAGGATGACACCATCCAGGTTCTTTTCATCAGCACCGACTCCGATGAGCATCAGGGCAATGCGCCCATTCCTTTATCGCAGGAAGGAACATCATCACAGTCATATCCGGCCGTATATTCGGTCCCACCGCCAAGCAACCTGGTTGTATCCTTTGATTGGAATCAACTAGGCAGACCCCGGTTACCAGCCAGTGTACCATTCAGAATCATCGTCCAGATCTATAGAATGATTATGGCTGGTACTATCATTGATGAAGGGGCGTCTGTGAGTATCCTTTCCTCTGTTTCTTGGAAAGCACTGGGTTCCCCGGCGCTTTTACCTGAGTTGAGAAATCTCTCAGGTTTTGATAAAGGAACCAGTCGACCATTAGGGATCCTCCCTGATGTACCTGTTACATTAAAGGGGAAGACCGTCAGGATGAACGTGTTGGCAGTTCAAGGACCCTTGGATTATAACCTACTCCTTGGACGCGACTATATTTATTGCATGGGAGCGATAGTCTCCTCACTCTTTAGAGTAATGTGTTTTCCACATGAAGGAAGGGTGGTCAAGCTCGTAGACCAACTTTCATTTCCGGGATCTCGCATCGCAAATAGTCAAATACCAATCCTAAATGGTCTGTTCACTCAAGATTCGCCTCCGCCCCCGGTCCTCCTTCCCGATGAGCGCGAGTGATTCGGAAAGAAAGACTAGGACCCAGGGGGCATGCACCCTGGTCTGCTTCGGGCAGAAGAAACTCCGGGTATAAGACAGAATTTCCGCAGGAGAACATGACTAGTCCGTACCCCGTCCGTAGGAAGTGGGGTTGTTCTGGAATAATGATCTTTTGTTAAAGTTATGTGTTTGGGAATCATTCACCTTTGTCTAAAAAAGTGGGCAATGCCCAAGTAGGAATTCCCTTATTACAACAAGTAGTCACCATCTTTAAATTCAAGCCTCGCCCATCGAAACATATGTTTTGAAGGATAAGCATGGGCAGTCTACTAAGAAGGAGACCGTATTGTTGTGACAGAGGGTAACCATCTTAGGACAACCCAATGATAGGCACCGCCGAAGAAAGAGATTGATCTGCGGCAGCAAATCGAACCGTCTTTGGAATAATAAGAAAGAGGCAAGCCTCCCTCAATAATACCAATGTTTTATCTTTGAGTAGTGTTCTTCTATTGTCACAAATAGTTGTTTGTTAAAAGTGGGCCGACGGGAAGCCTGAGTACTGCGTAAGACCCCTTAAAATAACGAGAAGACAAGTATCGTTAGCATTAGATTAGCAAGATGACAAATAAATGTGAACACCCAAAGAAAAGCGGAAGTAGGGGAGAGGAGGGGCAGCCTCGAAATTCTATCCTATACCTGGGGGCATGCAAACTTTTTGGAGTGCAAGCTAGGGGCGGTTATTTATCTGGTTTTAAGATTAGCCGTTTCCAAACTTGCATGAAAGAAAGCCTGCGGGGCAAAAGTAAAATTTGCCAAAAGTGAGCACAGCTGTGGTAAGGCATAAGCTCTATAAAAATTGGTCCTTACGAGAGGCGTTCTTCATATGACTGGTATATCGAGCAGTTTTAGCATATAGTTCATGCTCGTTAAAAAATAAACGCAAATCCGAGCAGTTTTAGGACTGAATTTATGCTCGTTAAAAAATAGAAAAGTGTGAGCAAAAGTTTCCCTCAGAGTTCAAGCTCATGGAAAAAATGAACCGGTAAATAACCTTTTGAGATCGTAAATTCATCAGCCATAAGAACCTTGATCGTGTTTTCATCCATCACCTCCACTGTTCATTTGGCCGATCATTCACTTCCATTTGTGTGTTTACCTCTTTTGAGAAACAGCTGCGAAGAGTGATTTCACCTAGCCATCCTTGTAACACTGCCGTGATTGGAAAATTCCAACCTGTACCTGGAATCTGTAGCTATCCCTGTTTATCACTCGTTCCTCAAAAGACGAGTCTTCTTTCAGCTCTTTTCACTTACTCGTAAAATATGAAAAGTTTGCCGAGTTTTGGCCTTCCAGCTCGTTAAATGACCGGAACGCTATCCCTCCTCTAAATTTTAATCTTTTTGGACCTGAGGGATTATTGCACAAAAGGATCGAGCGCTTGTCTTGTTCGGCTCGTTAAAAGTACCGAACAGCCATCCCTTCTGTATTGTTTTATACTTTTTCGGGCTTAAGGGATTTGCTGACGAAAAAGGAATTATGGAGTTGACTTTCCGTACCTTTTCAGACTCTCTAAAAATGAAAAGGACCGAGTTTTCTTTGTCGTTAGACTCGTTAAAATGATTAAATAGCGACAAACTTGTCTTTAGACGAGAACGAGTTTCCCTATCGCTAGGCTCGTTAAATCATAGCGATGGGCTTGCCCGAAGGGCAGGTTATAGAACAAGCATATGTTATCCTCCTCAAGCTTGACAAAAATAAAGAGGTACTGGTCAGAAATGACTGGGGAAAAATTGGGAGAACATCAAAATTTAATGGTAGCAAGTCACTCTTGAACATGACACTTTTCCTCCATACCACATCGGGTTGGGTTGTCTCATTCACCGGTCTCATCACCATGGTCCTCGCCAAACCATCCACATTTGGGGTAATGCTACCGATCCATCGCATCAGTGTCGTTATATGTTCAAGAGGGGTCATTCTGAAAGTGTCAACCGTGTCCCATCCACTGCCATACATTATCCTTCATCCATTCATGATCGCCACCCTGAATCATATGTCACAGTTTGTTTTCACCTCCACTAAAGTCATTAGCTCCGTTCCGTGTCATTGATGTGGGATTCATTAAGGCCCTCCTTTGACGGATCGCTTCTTGTCGACTTCAGCTCATTATCCAAGAAGTTGATCTAGGAACACCCCCATCAGTACTTTGAAGCTTGCATGCCTCAATGGCAAGTTTCTCACTTCCGGCGACAAGTATACATCAATGACCTTCGACCAGAAGATTTTGCGTGGCGTTCGACGCCAAGTCCTTTATTCACGCCACGTGAATTGTACTGCAGTACCTTGAGGGTCATCGTCATTATTGGTGATTCCTCTCGCGCTTGTTAACGGTTTTCATTATTGACCGGTAATCAAGCGATGTCTTTCCATGTTCGACTTCAGCGCAATTCTCACATGGATCGACTTGTACTTAGAGTGAAGATCGAACGAGTTTGAAGACCCCGGATCTAGTTTCATCCATCCGGGCTGCGATATATATTCAGGAAATATAAAAGCATTGGTCATGTACATTATTGCAGCAGATGATCATCCTATTCAAAGGATGATAATTTCAGCAGAAAATTATCAGTCTACCTTCAGACGATCGTCTGTCATATGTACCAAAATGTATTTATAAAAGTTGAGCATGCGAATGCCCGCCTCAGCTAGATCATGAAAATAGAATGAAAAATAATGTATTGTATTGTATTGTATTACAGGGCTCCTCCTCAGCACTGGAACGAACTTCGGACCCTCTAGATAAAGCATTTCACCCGATAAACGGCCTCATACTTTAGGGGGCAACTGTTATAGACATTTTTGTGCCTCACATCATGGAGCATGAAATGTCGATAATTACAGGGATCCTCAGTCCCTAAACATGTTGTTCTTACCCCTAAAAGAACAAGGTCATCAAACAACAGCACTTCCAATCAGTTCTCCACTTGAAAACACTTCAAAACAGGCTTATTTTGGATCATGTCAGCTGCTTAACTGAGCTTCTGCACTGTAATGCAACTGTCCCACTCTGTACCTGCGCTGGAAGTCAAAAGTAATGAAGGCTACCTGCGCTGGGCGAGATTGGCCAAGTGGGACAGTCATCCTGCAAGGTGTCAACTGCTCAGGAAGCTTCCAAACTGACACTTGGTTCATCAGATTCGCCTTGTGATGAGTAAGAGGTACTTGATCACCATGTGTAACCAAGAATCTCCAAGTGGACTCAAGAACTGAAGATTAACTGAAGAGGGAGAGGACACAAGGCAGCTTCATGTCAGTCTCAAGCTGACTCATCCTCTCTTCTTCTATCCTATATATAGAGCTCTTCTATGAGGTCTAAGGAGGCTGGAATTTTGTGTAAAGCAAGGAGGTGCTGTTGGATTACAGTTAGAGCTATTGGGTGATTGTTTTACTAGAGGTGAAGAGGAGAGTTCTTGCTGCTGGGGAGGTGCTGCTGGATTGGAGCCATCATTGGTTGTAACCTTCTCAGAACCCTGTTACTTCTATCAATAAAGTTTTGCATGTTCTCCTATATACTTGTATTGCATTGATGTATTGTATTTACATGTATATTTGATTCATCCTAATCCATGCTTCAGTTATGAGTACATGTATCTTGTAGTTTGCTCTCTTGTTTTGTGCAGGATCTGTGTGTAGCTGGACCGGCAAAGAGAGCAAAGAGCTGGGAACAAGAGACAAAGAGAGGGGACAAGGATCGACTAAGCGAAAGACACCAGGTTGGTTAATCTTTTCATCATTCTCTCTGTACTTTCATAAAGGAAAACATCAAAGCTTTACTTTCAGTTGTTGCTAAAGACTGTCACCTTTAGAGTAGGGATAGGGTCATCCGCATCAGATACTTTTCCCCACAACATGAGGGTAAACCTCAGGACACCCAGGTGGATGGAGGGTGGAGATGGGTTTTCTCGAGAATCCCTTGACAACCTGGGTAGAGGTTTAGCTCTTGGATTCCTAAGTAGGAAGTCCTGGAGTCTCGTTTGATCATTTTCATGGTTTTTAAGTGGATTCAGGATTCCCTTAGTGGTTTGGATGACTACATTATATGTTTATGGGTGGAGGTGAAGCCTCTAGATTTCGTGGAGTGTATTAGTTGCTAAACAACTAAAGGGTGGAAGAGAAAATCCTATCGATTCCCTAATGAATTGAGGACTGCTATTTGGTTGGTGGGTGGAGGTGGGAGAGTCTCTAGAATCCGTATATTAACCACAAATTGGTATAAAATTCCTTCTTCAATCCATCTCAGTCTCTAGAATATGGCTCGGGGGTGATAGCAACAAGAGAGGATTGGTTGCAGCTATCTACAGTTTGGTGGGGAGTTATAATCCTTGATTAAGTTGCCATGAAAGATCACAAGATAAGTGATATTATATTTTTTTACATGATAATGAACATATGTTGCATTTCTGGTTTGAAACGGTGTTGCTAATAAAAATACATGATTATATTACTAGTATTATATGAATGAATAATATACTGTGAAAAATATAAAAAGAAATTGAATAACCCATAAGATGCTTGATTTGATTACAGTAATATGTAGAAGAGGATTTCTTCTTGTTATAATTTGATTCTTACATTTATCATAACTTGCATTAACATGGCAAATGTTAGAATGTGATAATGTTCAGGATTTTCCTCTTTCCTTGTTCTCACTAATGTATAATCTCCTATAAGGGACTTTTTACCCTTCTGTGATGCATATCGTGATGTTGCTCAAGATTGGTCTAACTTATTTGTATGTTGTGTTGCATTGAGCATGTTGTCTTAAGGTTTGTTATAGTATTTTGTTGAATGTGGATGGAACCATGTCTCGGGTAATCATCACTATGTCCTTGCTAATAGCCAAGTTTCTAGGGAGCCCTTCACAAGATCTGCTTCTTGTTCCATCATACATGTAATGCCCAAGTAGGTGCAAACAAATAATTTATTTGTACTATATGCCTTAGCTTGCATTTCGGAGTGCAGCATGAGCATTGTAGGCATTTCAGGAGTCACCCATCCTATGGTAGAGGTCAGCGAACAACCATTGGTGCAACTATGCCTAGAATACCTTGTCCCTAAAAAGGGAATGCTTATAGATCCATGACCTTATCTATTATGTGCCCATTCATAAGGCTCTTAAGGTAATTAAACTTAAGGGAGGGACTCCCTATCTCTTCAAGGAGAACTGGTTTCCTTATGGCCTTCTCGGTATCTTACGATACCCATGGATTTGGGAAGAGGAAACCTGTTGCAAGCTTAGGAGGGATAACACTAGTAAGTGCTTTAATAAACGTTAAGGATCTTGTTTGATATCTAGCAGGAGTGTAAAAGTTTTCGCAACCATTGCAACCAAGCCATAGTTGAATCTGTTCATGAATGGCATAAAGCACATAGGGGGAGGAATCCCTAATAAAAACCAATGGATTCAATGATGAGCCTATTGTTTATGGCCTACGTTACAGTTGTGAGTGGCATTGTTGCAACTTCAAGCATAAGAATTAATCTTATAGCCTTAGCCACTTGAACCCTATAGTAATAGCCAGATGAAATCCCCAACATGGAAATGGGAGATTTGGTCGAATGACTATACCCTATCACAATAATACTAGTAGAGGAATGATAAAGCCCAAAAAATTGTGTTCTTGGGATTCCAAAGGAGTATTCATCGGGGTATACATGGGAGATATTTTCAGGGAACTAGATCCAAGGGTACTTGCGGAATGACCCTGGAAGATCCATCCTAGAGGGAAAATGAAGGCATGACTAAAAGTTATAGCCAGGTTGCGCATGAACATTATAACTAGGGATCATCGCTAGGAGCTTAGTTGTGGTAATGACATTAGGAAAATGCACCTAGAAGTTATAATCGGGGTAGTGATGAGGGTTACATTTAGGGAATGAAGCCAAGATTCAACATGTATTGAATGGGTTGGTAGCCATTCCAAATTTTCCATGTGCAATTGAGAGGTTAGCCATGTGGCATGACCACATGAGTCCACATGGCAAGGTTGATGATGTGTCGCCCTTTGACTGGTTAGAAATTCAATGTATCATAACTTCTTATCCAGAGGTCAGATTAAGGTAAAACTTTATATCACTAGATCTTTCTTGATGTGGTGAACATAATGGTGATCATTATTTATAATTCTATTAAAACAAAATTTACTATCCCATTTCTCTAACCGTTTACTACGAAGATTGGATTACCAAGTAAACACTTTCCACCAAGTTTAATGTGTAGCTAGAAGGTATATTACATGGAAAACTTAAGAAGGAAAGCCTCTAAGAATTCTAATTATTTCTCCTCCTAATTCATGAAATTAGAAGTAAACCAGGTTGGCAAAGCTCCAGTGTTCAATGCAACAAATTATGTGTCATCAAGGAACAAAATGGAGTATTATTTTGTGTCTCTAGGATATGAGTTATGGAAATCAATTATTAACGAAAAAAAAAAACTACAAAAGATTCAAAATAATATGATACCAAAGTTGTGGAATAAATCTTGAGTAGTCTATGAGATTATTTAAAAAGAAAGGTGGGTCCATGTTCTTTAGCTAAAAGACTTTGGGAAAGAATACAAAACTTGATGAAGAATTTGTTTATGTGCACGTTGAACCAAAGAAAGAGCATAAGGATGATAATGAATCAAAGGAAATAGATGAAGACACTAAAAACATGAAAGAGAATGAATATGAAAAAGACATTGAAGTAAAGGTTGAAGTAAACCTTGAAGCAAAACTAATTGATGCTCTAAAAGAAATAAGTAAATTACAAAAGAAAATAAAAAGATTAAAGAAAAGAATCAAGACCTTAACCATACAAGGGAAGAATGTGTTCTCCTAAGTCTCTAGGAAGAAGAAATGTCTAAGTACATTAGCAATCTCAAAGAAAAACTACATCAACAAGAAAGGAGACATGAGGAAGAAGTCAACTACATAAAAATTTATCTAGAAGAAGCAAAGGGAGTAGAATAATTAATGAAGATCCAAATGATGAAAGAAAAGGAAGAACATGAGAAACTTAAAGAAGAGATTTTTTTTCTAAGAAATGAATTTGACAAGATATACAAGAATATGAAGAGAACATTAGTATTAAATAATATCCTTAGTTGCCAAAGGTCACCATTTAACAAATTAGGTCTCAATTATGTAGGTGAGAGTTCATGAAACAATATATTTATGATACCCATGGATTTGGGAAGAGGAAACCTATTGCAAGATTTGGAGGGATAACACCAGTAAGTGCTTCAATAAACTTTAAGGATCTTGTTTGATGTCTAGCGGGAGTGTAAAAGTTTGCACAACCATTGCAACCAAGCCATAGTTGAATCTGTTCATGAATGGCATAAAGCACATAGGGGGAGGAATCCCTGAGAAAAACCAATGGATTCAGTGATGAGCCTATTGCTTATGGCCCAAGTTACAGTTGTGAGTGGCATTGTTGCAACTTCAAGCATAATAATTAATATTATAGCCTTAGCCACTTGAACCCTATACTAATAGCTGGATGAAATCCCCAACATGGAAATGGAGATTCGGTCGAATGACTATACCCTATCACAATAATACTAGTAGAGGAATGATAAAGCCCAAAAATTTGTGTTCTTGGGATTCCAAAGGAGTATTCATCGGGGTATGCATGGGAGATATTTTTAGGGAACTGGATCCGAGGGTAGTTGCAGAATGACCCTGGAAGATCCATCCGAGAGGGAAAGTGAAGGCATGCCTAAAAGTTATATCCAGGTTGCGTGTGAATGTTATAACTAGGGAGCATCGCTAGGAGCTTAGTTGTGGTAATGACATTAGGAAAATGCACCTAGAAGTTATAGTCGGGTTAGTGCTGAGGGTTACATCTAGGGAATGAAGCCAAGATTCAACATGTATTGAATGGGTTGGTAGCCATTACAAATTTTCCATGTGGGATTGAGAGGTTAGCCATGTGGCATGACCATATGAGTCCACATGGTGAGGTTGATGATGTGTCACCCTTTGACTGGTTAGAAATTCAATGTATCATAACTTCTTATCCAGAGGTCAGACTAAGGTAAAAATTTATATCACTAGATCTGTCTTCATGTGGTGAACATAATGGTGACCATTATTTATAATTTTGTTAAACAAAAAATACCATCCCATTTCTCTAACTATTTACTACGCATATAGGATTAGCAAGTAAACACTTTCCGCCAAGTTTAATGTGTAGCTAGAAGGTATATTATATGAAAAATCAAGAAGGGAATCCTCTAAACATTCTAATGATTTCTCCTCCTCATTCATGAAATTAGAAGTAAACCAGGTTGGAAAAGCTCTAGTGTTTGATGCAACAAATTATGTGTCATCAAGGAACAAAATGGAGTATTATTTTGTGTCTCTAGGATATGAGGTATGGAAATCAATTATTACTGGAAAAAAAAATACAAAGGATTCAAAATAATATGATACCAAAGTTATGGAATAAATCTTGAGTAGTCTATGAGATTATTTAAAAGGAAAGGTGGTTCCATGTTCTTTAGCTAAAACACTTTGGGAAAGAATACAAAACTTGATGAAAAATTTGCTTATGTGCATGTTGAACCAGAGCAAGAGCATAAGGATGATAATGAATCAAAGGAAATAGATGAAGACACTAAAAACATGAAAGAGAATGAATATGAAAAAGACATTGAATTAAAGGCTGAAGTAAACCTTGGAGCAGAACTAATCAGTGCTCTAAAAGAAATAAGTAGATTACAAAAGAAAATAAAAAGATTAAAGAAAAGAATCAAGACCTTAACCATACAAGGGAAGAATGTGTTCTCCTAAATCTCTAGGAAGAAGAAATGTCTAAGTACATTAGCAATCTCAAAGAAAAACTACATCAAAAAGAAAGGAGACATGAAGAAGAAGCCAATTCCATAAAAATTTATCTAGAAGAAGCAAGAGAGTAGAAGAAGTAATGAAGATCCAAATGATGAAAGAAAAGGAAGAACATGAGAAACTTAAAGAAGAGATTGCTTGTATGAGAAATGAATTTGACAAGATATACAAGAATCTGAAGAGCACACAAGTATTAAATAATATCCTCGATTGCCAAAGGTCACCATTTGACAAATTAGGTCTCAACTATGTAGGTGAGACTAGAATAAGTAATGAAGATCCAAATGATGAAAGAAAAGGAAGAACATGAGAAAGTTAAAGAAGAGATTGTTTGTCTGAGAAATGAATTTGACAAGATATACAAGAATCTAAAGAACACACAAGTATTAAATAATATCCTTAGTTGCCAAAGGTCACCATTTGAAAAATTAGGTCTCAATTATGTAGGTGAGAGTTCATGAAACAATGATGAAAGCCCTAAGTCGCCTAAAATCAAAATCAATGTAAGTCCTCAGAGCCATATTCTTCAAATCTCTAGTCCTAGTGAAAGAAATGAAGGAAATCAAGATGATTTTGGAAGAACCACTTCATCGAGATATTATGCAAATTATTTCAAGGGACCCATACACAATGTAAGGAATAATAAGGATTGACAAAGGTTTGAGGCTCTTCCAAGGCAGAACAACTTCAAAAGATCATGTTAATGCTACTCATCAGGGTACATAAGTATTTTCTTTGTATTTTTTTATTCATGAACTAATTTCAATCATAAAGCTAGAGATTGTAGAGCATACTACAAGTATGATTGCAAAGGTTATCATCAAGACCCTAGAAAGAATCCTACAAGAAGAAAAGATAAAATTTCTAATAAATATCATAGTTTAGCTACTCCACTATTTAAGTTCAATATAGAATGCTATCAACATCACAATTTTGGTCATATAGCTTGGGGCTATAGAAGTGGCATGAATTAGGCTCCTAAGAAAGTCAAAGAACAAAATTTATCTATAAAACCTAACCAAGTTTGGAGAAGAAAACAACTAGAACAAAAGACAAAAAATCATAAATTAACTCTACCAATTCAAGGTTATATTTTGTATTAAGAAATTTCATGACTTATGTGTAGCCTTGCCATGATGAAATAATTCCAAAAGCATGTTATCTGTATCAAGAATGATTACCTTAATATGGAAACATAGATGGCATGATATAATATTTGTTGAAACTTCCTGTGTTTCTCTTGACATTCATCTCATCATTTAAAAATGATTGTGATTTTATCTTGAAATCGAGTCTATTAAGTTAGAAGTCGTGATACATTTGGATGGTGCCAATATAGTTCTGAGGTCAAAATTAGGATGCAGGATTATATGATGACAATTATTTTGACTAAATATTTTGATAATGTATCAAGACTAGGCACACACCTAGAAATTTCAAACACTTTCTCATGTAATTCCTATTGAGATAAAGTTGATAAGTAATGGGATCTTCTTGCTACAACATCCTAATTTATTGTCGGAGACACGATGTAAGCAATATTTTCTTATGATTGACCAAGGGTTGAGTTCCAACCATTTGTGATAGATTCTTCTTTGTTACTATGACTGGAGAAATCTTGGTAGAATAAGCTTTAGAAGAAATATGACGTCAATAAATACATTTAAGGTTGGAGTGAAAATTATAGAGGACTATCATATATCTTTGGATCTAATAAAATAACTAAATTTCTAAAAGAAAACTACAAAGGCATGAACTGGATACTATCTATCATGCTCATTAGGTGGTAAAAGATGGATATCAGTTAATTTTTTATTTTTTTTTGCGGGCAGGGATTTGGTCACCATGTTTTATACTCCAAATTATTATGGGGAATTTGATCATGTTGGGGCTATGATGAGTGTTGATGAAAGCCTTATATGCTCCTTACAAATATTAAAGACATCTGAAAATAAGGAAATATTTGGCCCAACAAAAGCATGATAAGTTGTTCAATTCCAAAAAGGTGTTGCAATGCTAGCTTGAGTGGAAGCTTTAGTGGCATAGAAGAAGAGAAGGTGGAGGTATGGAAGTATTAATTGTTGAAAAATATACCTAAGGTGTCAGATACGCTCTTCACATGAGAAAAAGGCACAATAATGAAAGAGGTAGGAGAGTGTTCATTAGAACATTTGTTTAGTTAAAGCCTCAGGATTTTGGTTGTTGCCATGATTTTTTTTGTCAAAATATCTATGTTGCATCTAGAAAGTGGGATGGTATAACAAAGATGAGAAAAATTATGAACATGAAAAGGTTTGAGAAAGAAGACAGGATGCACCTGAGTTGAGGTTAAAAACATGGTTTATGAATTCTCTGTATAATAAAAATCACACCCACAAGAAAAAAAAATATATGCAA
This sequence comes from Pinus tabuliformis, assembly GCA_031772625.1. NCBI lineage: Eukaryota > Viridiplantae > Streptophyta > Pinopsida > Pinales > Pinaceae > Pinus > Pinus tabuliformis. The sequence continues at coordinate 1,146,208,155 of CM062807.1, forward strand.
CTTTGGAAATTTGGTTGGATACAGTGAGGTAGGCAAGTTATATTCCTGCTACCAACTTAGTGTTGCATGATGTGTATGAGTAGGTTAGATTAACCATCCTATGTTATCACAATGAGAATTTGGCCATTTCTTTTGGACTTATTAATACATGTTGTGGGACTCCTCTAAGGGCATGTGGCCACAGTGCCACAAAATTCATCTCTAAAATCACAGGATAAATGATTATTGTTAGGAAATTGAATCATTTTCATCACTTCAAAAATCGTTTGTGGGAATTCTTGGTGAAGCTAATTGCAATAATGAATTCGTATAATGAACATATTGTTTACATTCAGGTTTTCCAATATGAAGTAATTACTTGTGCAGAAAGTGTTTGGAAATTGAAGATTCATAATAGTTATTGAAGTGTCAATAGTATGAATGAAATCTTCATTGATCGAAGTTTTTCAATGCACAAATTCTTTGTCTGGTTACTAAAAGGCACATATAGAAAAGATGAGAGTGAAATTGGAAGATTTCGAGAACATGGAGTAGCACCAAATGGAGACCAAAGTTTGAATTTTCACGAAGTGTAAATTAAAAAAACACTTGTGGAGTTGATAGAAGGTATGCCAAAACATTTTGACTACCACTGACTTGACTAATGTTGGGATTTGGAATCTTGAATAAGATCATTTATCACAATGACTCAATTCAAATTATGAGTAAGACTGCAAATGACTTGAAGTCTATGTACAAGAACACGTGGGAGATCAAACAATATGCAATTTATGATATGCTTGTTGATCATGGTTGCTAGATAAATTAGAAACAAAGCCTCAACATTCACATGGACCAACCAAATTTTGGGAAGCTAACTTCACTCCATTTTTACACTAGGCTGAAGCATCCTTTGATATCATTTAATTGGAAGATCAAAAGGATATTGTTAAGGATATGGAAGACATCATTGAAACACTAAAGTTCCAGTTAAATATTGAACAAAATAATAGTGATATGAAGGCATCCAATAACACAACAACATTGCTTATTCAGGCCTCCAAAAGCATAGAAGAAGCATAAGCACAAGGGGAGCATAAAATAAAGGAGAAGAAGTTGATGGGTTGCAGACAAAGGAAGCACCTTATTTTCCATTAATGTCAAAGGGGGAGAGAAAAATAAGAAGAATGAAGAAGGGGGGTTCATGATAAGTGTATTTTCATCAATGAAAAATGGGGAGTTTGTTGGACAATATTTTCATTGATTCTCGGTAGCACTGTTATTGATGGGCACAACAATTTTTTGGTTCCTGAAAGTGGAGCAGAAAATATAGTGGTCTCTAGAGAAAAGACCATGCTATGGAATCAAAGGCTTGGACATATTGGAGATAAGGGCCTTCGAATACTTCATGGTAATAGTATGGTAGAAGGTATGTCGAATTCCTCTCTGGGTTTCGATTTATGTGAATGTTGTGTATATGGGAAGCATAATCGGGTGAGTTTCCCCTCTAGTGCTAAGAAGGTGAAAGGGATATTAGAGCTTGTGCATAGTGATGTCTTTGGACCTATGTCGGTTCCATCACTAGGTAAGTCTATGTACTATGTATCATTTATAGATGTATTCTCAAGGATTCATGGATATATTTCCTCCGAAAGAAATTTGAAGTCTTTGACAGGTTTAAAGAATATAAGACTCTGGTGGAAAACCAGACAGAGAAGAAGATAAAGGTGTTGAGAAAAGATAATGGTGGAGAATTCTTCAAGAAGGAATTTGAAGAGTTATGCAAGAAGTGTGGTATAGCACGATAGTGGACTACTCCATACACACCTCAGAAAAATGAAGTTGCAGAAAGAAAGAACAGGACATTGATGGAAAAGGAAAGAATCATTCTTAGTGGTGTCGAGTTAGGGTAGGAATTCTAAGAAGAGGTGGTGGAGACTGCATGTTACCTAGTTAATAAATCACCTTCATCAGTGTTGGAGTATAAGACCCCAAATGAGGTATGGACTGGTAAGAAACCCTCTCTTTCACATCTGAGGATATTTGGTTGTGATGCATATATACATGTTCCAAAGGAGAAAAGAACCAAGTTATATATAAAATTTGAAAGGTGCATCTTTATTGGGTATAAGGATGGTTTAAAAGGTTATAAGATTTGGAACCCAAAAAAAATGGAGGTTGTGTACAAATGAGATGTGATATTTAGAGAGGTGAAAGAAGTTATTAAAAATGAATTCATACCAAAGTAAACTGAGAAGATAGAGTTTGAACTAAAGGAGGAAGAATCATACTCTACAACAAAACAAGAATCAGAATATGAAGAGCCACAAACTCTAGCGGTGAGAAGATCAGCCCGAGAAAGAAGGCATCCAAAAGGGTATAGTCCATATGCATTCTGTTCAAATTTTTCTTTATCTATGTCTGATGGTGATCCTAGCACTGTTAGGGAGGCAGTAGATTCATGGGATGGAAAACTCTAGAAAGAGGCCATGGTTGATGAAATGGCATCTTTGGAAACAAAATGAGGCATGGGACCTGGTGGAGTTACCGGCTGGAAGGAAACCCATTAGAAGAAAATGGGTGTTTAAGAAGAAGATGAATGCCAAAGAAAACTTGGAGAAATACAAATCTCGATTGGTAGCAAAAGTTTATACCTATGTGCCAAGAATTGATTTTACTAATATTTTTTCTCCTATTGCCAAGGTAGCTTCTATTAGATTGATTTTATCTATTGTTGTTGCTTTTGATTTTGAGGTAGAACATATGGATGTGAAGACAACATTCTTCATGGGGATCTGGAAGAAGAGATCTACACGAAATAACTTGAAGGCTTTGGGGTGAAGGATAAGAAAGAACTGGTATGCAGGTTAAAAAGGTCTTTGTATGGGTTAAAATAGTCACCAAGGATGTGGTATTATAAATTTGATACATATATACAGGGACTTGGCTTCACTAGAAGCAAAGTAGATCATTGTGTGTATCTTAAATTAATTGGTGACTATGTTATTTATTTGTCTTCTATGTGGATGATAATTGGAAATGACAAAGAAATTATCCAAGATTTGAAGACCCAATTTTCCTCCAACTTCGACATGAATGATCTTGGTGCTACAAAATGTATTTTGGCATGGAAATTAAACGAGATCGGGCAAAGAGGAAGCTCTAGTTAAACCAGAGGAAGTATGTCAAGACAACATGATGGAGGTTTAATATGTAGGATAATAAACCGGTGAAGGTTCCTATTCCTGTAGGTGTAAATTTATCTGTTCAATAGTGTCCCAAGACACAAGAAGAGGAAGAGGATATGTCTCATGTAACACACGCAAGTGCAGTTGGTATCCAGATGTATATAATGGTATGTACTAGACCATACATTGCACATGCAATGGGGTTATTGAGCATCTTTATGTCAAAACCAGGGAAGGAGCATTAGATAGTAGTAAAGCGAGTTTTTAGGTATTGACGTCGCACTAGGGATTATGGTTTGTGCTACCAAGGATGACTAGGATTGGACAAAGTGTTAGACATTCATGGCTTTGTTGATGTAGACTAGGTTGGAGATCTAAATTGGAGAAGATATACAAGTGGGTATGTGTTTAACCTATTTGGAGGTGTAGTTAGTTGGATGAGAAAGAGATAGCTTGTAGTGCCCCTTTCATCTATAGAGGAATAATACATGATATCCACTCATGCAAGAAAGGAAGAAATTTGGTTGTAGAGATTGTGTTCAAGTATGGGGTTAGTACATCGTTCTATAAGGATAGATTGTGATGGCCAAAGTGAAATTGTCTTGGCAAAGAAGCCTTCTTATCATTCAAAGGCAAAGCACATTGATGTTCAGTATCACTTTGTGAGGGATATGGTTGAGTACAAAAAGGTGTTGTTGGTAAAGGTAGACAATTTTAAGAATGTTTTAGATGCATTGACAAAGTCTGCAAACACTGAGAAGTTTCTTGGTGTAGAGAAACAATGGCCATTGTAGGGCTGAACCAATGACTAAGCTCTCTTGTGACCCCTTGTGTGGAAAAGAAAACAACAAGTGGGAGAATGTTGTGTGTGTGTGTGTTATATTCTTTCTCATGGGGGTGATAAACCCACCTGTTTGTTGCATTGGACATAGCAGGGGGTGCATCCCCCCTGGTCGGGGGGTTTCAGGGGGGCAGTAGCCCCCTACATAGGGTCTGGGGAAGTGCCCCAAGAAAAAAAAATTGGACCCTATATTAGAGGGGTAGACCTACCTATGGTTTTGTGCATGGGTTTTGTAAATGGTTTTGGGCATGATGTTTTTTTACCCATGGTATTTTGTAGATCTAGTCAAGGGAACTACTATTATGTTCCAATCCAAGGTTTGTGGATTGGGTTTTATTAATTCTTCATCATGTATATATATGTATTGTAACATTGAAGGAATATAATGAAAAATAAATTTGGTAGTCCCAGTTTTGGGATCCAAGGGAAACACCCTTTGTATATTTGTTTTATTTTTTATGTTCTTGCCATTTTTTATTTTTTGTTTTTAGAATTCGAATGGAGGTAAGTTTTGTACAGGGTTAAAACCTACAATTTTGACTAGTTGTGATCTTTTATTTCTTTGTTTCTTGACTAACCTTCTTGCATAGACTTCCACAATGCTCGATAATGATTATTGGTTTACGGGATGCTCCCAGGTGCACTCGAGAATGTGAAGGCAAAGCTCCACAAATCCATGGCAGTGTGAAGATAGTGTTTGGTTTTCCTTTTGCACAATTTCCATAGGTTATTATCCTTTCATTGTTGATGACTTAGTGATGGTTTTGTAGGACGTGATCAGACTTATAATCCACGATTCATTTAAATGCGACTTTGGTTCACTCTCCTTCATCTATATGGATATCATCATGTTTATATAGAGTAATGTATATAAATTTATATGAAGCAATAAAATTTATTTTGTTGGTTCAAAACTCTGTTTATGTTTAATGTCTATCTTGTTTTTCTTTGCTTTTATATATATTGCTTTCCTTTTAAATTTTGAGGATTGTATATATTAACTATTTCATTGCCATATATAGTTAAAATCTTTCTTTTGCATTCATATGTATAAATTGTCACTCAAATCATGCATGTGTTAGCCATAACTCATCATATTATTAAAAAAAAAATTAAAAAAAATCTATATAATATGTATATGTTAAAATTTTGAAAGCAATATACAATCACTTTACTTCTTTTTCATATTAACCCCTTTTTTTGGTATAAGTTTTTTATATTTAAATTAACTTTTATATCTTTGTTATCACTTTTGTTTTATTCTGTTTTATTTTTTTCATTTATTTCTTATAATTTATCTTTATAAGTTTGTTTATAGTTTTCTAATATTTTCATTTTATTTTAATGCTAATAAAATAAAAAAATATAAAAACAAGTTCTTAATGATGCAAGACAAGAACTAACGCTCACAAAATATTTACCTCTATCAATGTTAACTCTTGAATGATTAACAATTTCATACAAAGAGGAGGTGTATTATTTGGTTTTCTTATGCAAACATGTAGAAGATAGTTTTTTCCTTGTTTTACCATTCTCTTTGTCATCAAAATAACACACTCTAGTATTGTTCCTTGTGGTCCACATTTTCCTTGACACATATGAGGGGGTTGAGTTGCGCCAGCCTTGTCGTGGATTCAATCCTACTCATGCGGCTTTAAACCCTGGGAAAGTACTCCCATCACTTCCTGCTAGCCACCGAGAAGTTCGAGGTGTTGATGTTGGATTGAGTCCTCTATTTTTAACATAAATAGGTTGGTGCCTACAAAGAAGTAAAGAGGGTTGGTATCTGTTGGGCCTCAAATATGCCTATTTTTCCATCGTACAATGCCACTATTCATAACCTAAATTCCTATATTTTTAACTCATTTCATACCATAATTTCACAACTTGCCACCAATTCATATCTTATACTTTGTGGTTGATTATCATTAGTTTTATTGAATTTTCTATGAGTAGAGATGATTTTTCCGTGATTTTCTAATGATGTTTTTTCCAAGTTCATTTACTGCAGGGATCCATTACTAAAATTATTCATACAACAAAATGCTACAGGACTAAGTACAAAATGTAGTACAGAATGCAAAATTCTTGTAGGTGAAAATATAATATTTGTGATCAAATAGGGAAGAATATCAGGATTCAGAGACACGGGTTTTGTTTAGAATACCTTCGTTTAGGTAACCGAAAACCCATTTGGAAACAATCGTCATCAAGAAGAATTTATGCACGGGGGAGTATTAAAGACAGAATCCTTGGGCTTGAAAGAATTTGAGTTAAGTACAGAAAAGGTAGGTTTGACAGTTTCGACGACCAACAATATGGAGGACCACGATTAGGACAGTTGGTTGCACCTTCTAGAAATATTTTCATTCGATATGTTCTCCTTACTTGGATTAAGTTTGATCCTTTACTTTACTTAACTCTGACCCACTCTTTACCTAGTTAATTTGTTGTAACTATTCTCCATCGACTGAACTCTTTAAAAGGTCATTGTCTTGTAAGGATCTGAAGGTATCATATGCATAGTTTTTCGTAAGGAGTTATGCGCTTAGATAACAATGGAGACTATGGCATATTTCCTAATGATGTTTGAACTGATGTTTCGTTGAACTCTAATATAATTCTAGTTTCGGCATTCATTTCCTGCAAGTGTTATGATTTTTTTATTTTTAAGGTATTGAGTTAGTTTAAGACTTGCTCTCGGAAGTGACAAGGGCCCACCACAACCTGGAATTGAGTCCTGTAATCAATATAGATCGTAGGAACCATATTTTACTAGAATTCATAGATTTACATTTCGTCTCAAAGTTTTTTGCCAAATAGATCTCGAATTTACAGTCTTCCATTTTGTACTTAAAATTGATTAGTCTACTTTTCTTGAATCTTGAAGAACATATTTGATCCTTTGCAAACATAGGAACAATGTTAATTAATGTTTCACATGCATGATTGATTTCATAATCATATTTCCACAGTCAAGAACACTTAGAAGGACGTTTTCCAATTTCAAATGAATTTTGAAAAGTGATAACTGTGTTATGAGCTTAATCTATTGATTCAAATTGGATTTGGTCTTTATAATTTTAAATCATTTGCGATTGTCATTAACACAGAGTTCTTGTAGTATTGTGGTTTATATGGAATATCCAAAAATAGAAAAGGTAGAACGTTATTCATTAATGTAGATCGTATGTTAATATATTAAGAATGGTAGCATAGCTCTGAGATTCAATGTAACTGTAGTGAAATCATGTTTAGATCACATGTTAAGTTGTTTTTCCATAGAATATTTTCTAAGTTTATTTAGATTGGTTTTGAATTAGAATGTAGGCTTTTACTTTCAAAGTATTTTGAATTTGAATATGTTGAATCGGGTAGCATAGGAGCATTGAGTTAAGTTGTCATTTAGTTTCCCTTGAAGTATTTCGGAATTAAATGTGTGAACTAAATAGGATAGAAGAATAAGTTTGAGTTATCATTAGATTTCCTTTGATTTATAAACCCTGGGGATTTCTTGAGCAGTGGTTGGTATTACTTGTGCAATGACTTATATTAATTGTGGAGTAATTTGAATTGGCTATGTAGTGATTCGTATTTCTTATAACAATGATCTATATTGCACGTGCAAAGACATGGATATTGTACAATGATTTTGAATTAGGTTGCCTGGGTTGGAAATATTGATAAGTGTTAGTTGTCTATTTCATTTCTAAGTGAGTTTTTGAGTTAGATAGGTCAGGGCTAAAGTAGAACAGTAACTGGAGTTTTGAATAGAACATTGATTTAAAATAGAATAGTGATTTGAGTTTTGAATGAGATAGATTGGGTTATAGTAAAATAGGTTTCTTCATTTTGTAATTGATGATGTTAGTTTAGGCTATATGCTTTGATCTTGTGCTACCTGTGCTTGTGCCTCAAAGCTTACGAGTCTGAGATTGATAATTTAATGTTGGAATTATAACACATATAATTTCCCCAACATTTTTGGCGTCATTGTTGGGGAGGTGCTAAAGGGCTTAAAGCATAGTTTATTTCAAAAATTTTCGGTGTGATCTTAGTTATAGGGAAACTAGAGGGCGGAGATGACGGTAATATGTGAGTGAAAATCCACACATATGCTTTGGTTTGGGGTTGCTCCAAAGTCTGGTTGTCCAAGTAAGCGAGGAGTTCAAGTTGGGTAAGTTTTATTTCAATTAGAAATTTTTATTCATCTATATTAAAATTTCAAGCTCTTTAAAGATAAAAAAAAATTGGGGTGTTGTAAGAACCCTTTTTATTAATCTATGTTGTGATATAGGGATCATCAACCAGCAGGAGAAATTCAAGAATGATTGAGATCTTGAAGAATGTCCCTCGAAGTACTTTCTCAAATCCTAGTTGTAGTTGGGATATCTTCCTCTTAGGAAGAGTTCATATTGACCACATCCAGGAAATTATCTATCTCTCCACAGCTAGAAAAGGATTTGGAAGTATCCCTTGATTCCTCTTGCCTATCTACCAAGGAGATCAAGCAATCATGTACCAAATCCAATGAAGAGCATCCTATTGAACTTGAGATCGAGGAAATTTCACCATGCCCAGCGGTAAGTCTTGTATGCATTTTGAAGGCCAATAAGCCAATTATCCACTTCATCTTGGAACACCAAGCACATCAACAACAAAGGTAAAGCTTGAGGTAAATTTTTCTTAATATTCTCTAATTCATTAGAAGGTTTAGGAAACTTAATGATTCACCACTTCTCATTCCATGCATTTCATCTTTCATAAATCAATATCCTTTTGTTTTCCTTCTATTCATTACCCATAATAAAAATACTTATACTCTGATTAAAAGATCATGTAAAAGAAAATCCTTATGATATATTAATAAAGGCAGTCTCTATAGTGTCTTCTCCTCCCATGATAACAAGAATTCTATTCGAAGGATGACATCATTACTGCCATAAAATGATAAAGGAATCTATAAGCATTGGCCTTGAGATGACAGAGTATGCAAGCATCTATTCACATACTTACCATATCCATCACGACCTCATTTCATCCATCATCCTTTCCTCATCCATCCCTTTCTTGTCCTCAATTTGTATTGCTTAGTAAATTAGTATGATATGTTAAATGTGAAGGGTGCTACTCCATAAGAACCAACACCTCCAAATAATCAAGAAATGTTGCTACGAAAGAACCAACATCTACGAAACAATGTCAAGAATTTGTCAATGAGCAATGGTTTTGTTTGCAGTAGGATATGCCAATCCTTAGGCATGGGGGAATGTTGGGCCTCAAATATACCCATTTTTCCATCGTACATAACCTAAATTCCTATATTTTTTACTCATTTCATAGCATAATTTCACAACTTGCTGCCAATTCATATCTTATACTTCATGGTTGATTATCATTATTTTTCTTGGATTTTCTATGATTAGAGATGATTTTTCCATGATTTTCTAATGATAGTTTTTCCAAGTTCATTTACTGCAGGGATCCATTGTTGAAATTATTCATACAACAAAATGCTACAAGACTAAGTACATAATGTAGTACAAAATGTAGAATTCTTGTAGGTGAAAATATAACATTTGTGATCAAGTGGGGAAGAATATCAGGATTCTAAGACGCAGGTTTTTTTTTAGAATACACTCATTCAGGTAACCCAAAAACCGTTTCAAAAAATTCTTCATCACAAAGAAGTTATCGTCACGGGAGTATTAAGTACAAAATATGTGGGCTTGAAAGAATTCACATTAAGTATAGAAAACCTAAGTTTGACGGTTTCGACGACCAGACATGCGAAGAACCATGATTGGGATAGTTGGTTGCACCTTATAGAAATATTTTCATTAGATATGTTCTCCTTACTTGGATTCATTTTGTTCCTTTACTTTACTTGGCTCTGATATACTCTTTACTTAGTTAATTTGTTGTAACTATTCTCCATCGGTTGAACTCTTTACAAGGTTGTTGTTTTGTAAGAAGATGAAGGTATCATATGCATAGTTTTTCGTAAGGAGTTATGCGCTCAGATAACAATGGAGACTATGGCATATTTCCAAATGATGTCTAAACTGATGTTTCATTGAAATCTAATATAATTCTAGTTTCAGCATTCATTTCCTATAAATTTTATAATTTTTTTTATTTTTAAGGTATTGAGTTAGTTTAAGACTTGCTTTGGGAAGTGGTAAGGGCCCACCACAACCTAGAACTGAGTCCTGTAATCAATATATATTGTAGGAAGCATGTTTTATTGGAATTCATAGATTTACATTTCGTCTCAAAGTTGTTTGTCAAATAGATCTCGGATTTACTGTCTCCCATTTTGTACTTAACATTGTTTGCTATGTTTTTCTTGAATCTGGAAGAACGTATTTGAGCCTTTGTGAATAGAGGAACAATGTTAATTAATGTTTCTCATGCATGAATGATTTCATAATCATATTTCCACATTCAAGAACACTTAGAAGGACACTTTCCAATTTCAAATGAATTCTGAAAAGTGATAACTATGTTATGAGCTTAATCTGTTGATTCAAATCAGATTTGGTCTTTATAGTTTAAATCATGTGTGATTGTCAATAAAAAGAGATCTTGTAGTATTGTGGTTTATATGGAATATCCAAAAACAGAAAAGTGAGAACATTATTCATTAATGTAGATCGTATGTTAATATATTAAGAGTGGTAGCATGTTGGGTCCCTATAATACTAGTGATTACCCCATTACTATTGTAGTTATACCCGTTATTTATATTGTTGTGCCCCTGTTACCCCCATGTTGTTATTTTTGTGCCCCATAGAATCCCTCTATTGTTATTTTTGTGGCTTTATATTATTATTGTTAGGTCGGCTTGATTATATTGTGACTCCTTAGACTCCTATATATAGAAAGGAGGTTTTGTCATTTGAATCATCCAAGAATTGTTCATTTATGTAATGTAAAGGAGGTTGCCCCCGAGAAGAGGCTGAATTCTAAGGCGTTGATCTATCTTTTCTATCTTTTCTTGAGCTGGTTTCATAACATTTGGTATCAGAGCTTTGGATTCTAGGGTTTCACTACTCTAAACAGGTCATCGTGGCAGTTTCGCTATAACTTTTTCTCTGTGACGTTTCAGAAGTCAAAAAAAAACCCATTTGAGAATAAATCGCATTGAACCTTGGGTCCGAATTTCAGAGCTTTTTGCGCGATATTTGCAGAGATATGATCTGAGGAATTTGGTCTTTTTGCAGACTCCTGAATTACATTCAAAACAGGTGACCTGGGGAAAATCGTCATAACTTTCTCTCTGGGGATCGGATTGAAATTTCATAAGAAGTTACAGAAAGAGGACGGACTGTAGTTTCTTGTGTGCATGTTTCAGATCCAATGGTTGAAACAGTGACTCGTGGCACGTCCTACAAGTTCGCTCTACAGAAGTAGTCTAGAAGCAAGTCACTATGGGAGATTTCACATAACTCTTCCTTGAAGAATCCAATTTGGGTCAGACTTGTGGCATTGGAAAGAGGACGCAAAAGGCTACTACAGGTCACAATTTCAGAACTCGATGATCCGAAATTACAGAGATACATCAGATTCAATATCAGGCTTCTATAAAGTTAAAAAAGGTGTGTAGGTTTTTTTTTTAAATTTTTGTGTAAGCTTGGTTTAACGGAATTCAAAGGGCATAGTAAAGCATTATTATCGGTAACTGATTCCCTGAGGAAAGAAAATGCAAACACCTAATAAGGAACCTGAAAGCTCTAGCATGACTCATGAAGAAGAGGAATAAATGCTACATGATATATCAAAATTACAAGAACAAGTGCAACAAATGTCACGTTCACAAAAGCTAACAGAAGCTAAGATAAATGGCATGGAATCTAAGATAAATGGCGTGGAATCTAAGATAAAGGGCATGGAAGATAAGATGGATGATTCGAAGACAGATTTGAAGAGAGACATGGCAGATTTGAAGACAGATTTGACAAATTTTCTACAAGAAATACTTACTAATGGTGAAAAGGTTGTAAAGGAAACTCATGATGTGAACAAAAGTAATGTTAATCATGATTTCATAGACTCTAATGTTGGATTGAAGACCCACCATATTCCAAAAATCGATATGAGGAAGTTTGATGGCAAGGATCCCGCCACATGGATATTACAGATGGAGCAGTTCTTCGATCTCAATAATGTGCAAAACACACAAAAGGTACGTATGGCAACTATATATTTGGAACCAAATTAGTTTGTATGGTATCAATGGCTTTTCTCCCGTAAAAAATTTATCACTTCGGCAATTTTTATGGAAGAATTGATAGCACATTATGAAGATACAAAAAGCAACACATTTTTTAGCCAATTGATAAGTCTCAAACAAAAGGGTTCAGTAATGGAGCACATTGAGGAGTTCCAAAAATTGAACATAAGGGTAAAAGATATTCCAGAGGAGCATAGGATTGATGTGTTCATAGGGTCTTTAAAGGATAATATCCAACATGATGTTCACCTTTGCGAACCTGATTCATTAGAGAAGGCATTCAGGTTAGCAAGAAAAATGGAAAGCAAAATTATGGCAACCAGGAAGCATACCACTCACAACTATAAAGACGGAAGTGTTGTTGCCCCTAGTCTTCCACAACATATAAGTTTGACACCACAACAATTGGAAGAAAAAAGAGCAAAAGGGCTTTGTTACAGTTGTGATAGCAAATACACTAAAGGTCATAAGTGTGCTGAGAAGAAATTATTCTACATAGATTATGAAGAGGAAGAAGAAAAGGAGCAAGAAAGGTCAAAAGAAGAAGATATACTCCAGGAACAAAGCCTAGATGAAGAACAAATAAATCCGACCATATCTTGTAATGCATTGGCGGGAATTACCACTCCTCAAACCATCAAGATAGAAGGGCAAATCAAGAAGGAAAAGGTAATAGTGTTGATTGATTCAGGAAGCACCCACAATTTTATTCATTGTAGGGTAGCAAAAGAATTGAATTGCTTCCTATATCCAGCACCAGAGTGTCAAGTGATGATTGCAAATGGAGGAATAATAAATTGCTCTGGAAGGTGCCATAATATCAAGTTATCCATGGGAGAATATGTATTGACTAGCCCAATGCTTTCCATTCCAATGGGAGGTGCTGATGTTGTACTAGGAGTCCAATGGCTACAATCCTTGGGTACAATAGCTTTTAATTTTCAAGAACTTTTCATCAAATTTTCTACGGAAGGAAAGGAAGTTGAATTAAGGGGTATTGCAGGGAAACCAAGAAAGATAATCAGCTCTAATGGTATGACAAAGCTTCTAAAAAAGGAGCAAAGAGGTGTAATTGCACAATTATGTTCGCTAGATGTTTCCACATTGGAATCATCTATTTCTCCAGATCTCCAAAAAGTCCTGGACAATCATTCCAAGGTATTTGAGATTCCCAAAGGTCTCCCACCTATGCGTGATCATGATCATGCTATTCATCTGATTCCAGGAAGTGTTCCTCCAAACATCAGGCCGTATAGATATCCCTATGTCCAAAAAAGTGAAATTGAACGTATGGTTGCAGAAATGTTAGAGGCTGGTATAATTCAACCAAGTCAAAGTTCTTTCTCTGCTCCAGTAGTATTGGTGCACAAGAAGGATGGATCATGGAGCATGTGTCCGGATTATAGGGAGCTCAACAAGCTCACTATTAAAGATAAGTTCCCCATTCCTGTCATTGATGAATTACTGGATGAATTGCATGGATCAATTTACTTCACCAAGTTGGATCTTCATTCAGGATATCATCAAATCAGAATGAAGATTGAAGACATTCTGAAAACGGCATTTAGAACTCATGAGGGTCATTATGAATTTTTGGTCATGCCTTTTGGCCTTACCAATGCACCTTCAACATTTCAAGGTTTGATGAATTCAATTTTCAAACCATTCCTTAGAAAATTTGTGTTAGTATTTTTTGATGATATACTAATCTACAACAAGTCTTGGAAGGATCATGTTGAACATGTTGACAAGGTGCTACAACTATTGGGGGAGAAAAAATTATATGCAAAAAGATCCAAATGTTTCTTTGGAGTCCAGGAGGTGGAATATTTGGGTCATATTGTATCTCATGAAGGAGTTAAGGTAGACCCTAGCAAAAATGAAGCCATTAAGGAACGGAAAATCTCCACATCCATAAAGCATCTGCGAGGATTTCTTGGGTTGACAGGGTATTATCGCAAATTTGTTAAGAATTATGGGAGAATAGCAGCACCTCCAACAACATTATTGAAGAAAGATGCATTTTCATGGACTCCGGAAGCAACAAAGGCCTTTGAACATCTTAAAGAGGCAATGTGCCAACCACCGGTCTTAGCTACACCGGACTTCACAAAAACCTTTATTGTGGAATGTGATGCTTCAGGAAATGGAATTGGTGCTGTTCTAATGCAAGATGAAAGACCCATTGCTTTTGAAAGTCGTCCAATCAAGGGAAAGTTTTTAAGCAAAGCTATTTATGAGAAGGAAATGTTGGCAATACTCCATGCACTTAAGAAATGGCGACCCTACCTAATGGGAAGACACTTCAAGGTAAAAACGGATCATGATAGCCTTAAATACTTTTTAGAACAAAGATTATCCTCTGAAGAGCAACAAAAGTGGGTCACAAAGATGTTGGGTTATGACTTTGAAATCATCTACAAAAAAGGGAAGCAAAATGTGGTGGCAGATGCACTCTCAAGAAAGGATGAGGATGTGGAAGCATTGTTGTGCGCCATTTCTATTATCCAACCAGATTGGATAAACGAAGCAAGGGAGGAATGGAAGAATGATGAAGAAGTGTGGGCACTTATTCGAAAGCCACAACAAGATTCCAGTACGTCTGATACATTTAGCTGGAAAAATGATTCGTTATGGTACAAAGATCGCTTATACCTCTGTAATAATTCCCAGCTAAAACAAAAGATTCTTATGGAATTGCACACTTCTCCCTTAGGAGGGCACTCAGGATTTTTAAACACTTACCATAGGGTTAAGAAAGAATTTTTTTGGGATGGCCTTAAATCAGATATTCAAAAGTTTGTGGCGGAATGTTTGGTTTGCCAACAAAATAAAGTTGAAACAATTAAGACATCGGGTCTATTACAACCTTTATCCATTCCAAGCCAACGTTGGGAGGAGGTTTCAATGGATTTTATCACAGGTTTACCCAAGTTGAGGGAAAGAGTGTAATCATGGTGGTAGTTGACAGACTTACCAAGTATGCACACTTTTGTGCATTATCACATCCATTTAAAGCCAGTACAGTTTCTACTACATTTATGGAAACAATTAAAAGCTTCATGGAAACCCAAAGATTATTGTAAGTGACAAAGATCCCATTTTCACTAGAAATTTTTGGAGAGAATTATTTTCTTGTCTTGGTACTCAGTTACCTCATAGCTCATCTTATCATCCTCAATCTGATGGGCAAACTGAGATAGTGAACAAATGTTTGGAAGGATATCTTCGTTGCTTTGTTTCTGATAAACAGACACAATGGGTCAAATGGTTGCCTCTGGCTGAATGGTGTATAACACTTCCTTTCATACAACAACAAAAATGACCCCATTTATGGCACTTTATGGGTATCAACCACCATCCATCACATCATATTTATGAGAAAATTTGATCTAGGTGGATATTGGTGGCCACCCGCTAATTCCACTTGGATCCCCTCTAGTGCTTCTTACAGTTTTTTTTTAGTTTCCTTAATTATAGCACAGTTTACTATTTTTAGCAGTTTTTTCGGGTCCTAAACTTCCGGAGCCATTTTGAGGCCCTAAACGACGTTTTTTGGAAAATCCACCGCCAGCGATTTCTCTGATAAAAATCGTCTTCTTCGTCGTAGTCCTCGGAGAGATCTTTCCAACGGGCTATCATGCATGTCAAACGGAGATAGTACGACCAATTCGCGACCTCGGGAAGTTGATGTACCAACTTACCCAAAAACGGGGCCCACAATTTGGCGTTTCATCTTCTAGGGTTAGGTTTTGGAATTTGAAGGGTTTTCCATTGTTTCTCAACAATAAATAGGCCTTCGAGCCTCATTGTAAGACAGTTCAGAGGCATGTAGCCACCACATCTCTTCTTAGAGATAAGCTGCCATCGCCCTAGCTAGTTTATTTCCATTTCTGTTTGTAAGCATATTTCAGTATTTTATAGTAATGAATTGAGGTATTATTTCCGCTGCATATCTGCCTTTATGGTTATCTCTTTATTTTATTGTGTTCCTGTTTAAATCCGGATCAGTGGTATCAGAGCGGTCTGCTTTTCTTCTCTGTTTTTCTTTGCATGTCCCCAACGAGGTCGGGATATAAGGAGTTAGGGCTTGAACTGGTCGAACCTTTCCAAGACCAGCCTCGCAAATCTCGACGGCCTCCCATGGCGGATGAAAAGAAAGATGAGGGGGCAGGAGATCCTATCAAAATCTTGCTCGAAGAAGCCCTCGAGCGACAAAGGAACGTGATGATGGACAACTTTGCCCAAATCCTTCAGCGGCTACCCAGGGGCAACGCATCGGCTTCCAACAGAAACTCTGGAAACGCCACACCATTTAAGGTACAAGTTAATTTTGAAATCCCCATATTTGAGGGTCAGATAGACGCAAATGCCGTCGATAAATGGTTAAATGTGCTAGAGGGTTATTTTTCTGTTCATGATTTTTCCAGTCGGGAAAAGATTATTTTCGCTCTTCTCAAAGCAGCCCCCCACGTCAAGGATTGGTGGGAAACCTACTGCGAACAGAAAGATGAAAGTACAGGCTCACTATTTTCAGTCGCACCGACTTGGGATTCATTCCGAGATGCCATCAAGGAGCAGTACTACCCTGTCGAAAGCTATGAGGATCAATACATAAAGTGGACCATGCTACAGCAGGGAAGGGACCAAGATGTACCAGAGTTTACCAATATTTTCCATACCCTTCGCACAAAGTTGGGTATCAAGGATACAGAGCAGCATTTGGTACTAAAATACCGTGGCTGCCTGCACAAGTACATCCAAGAAGAAATAGAATTCCTGAAAATCTCCTCGCTCAGCATGGCATACCGATATGCCGTCAAGGTCGAGCAAAAGTTTAAACAGAAGAAGCGAGACTTTGGGTCTGCGAATCCGAAACAAGGGAAAGGTGCCCCCAAACCGCAGAACAAAGGACAAAGCCAAGGCGGGGTGGCCTAAGACAACCCGCCAAAGCTGCAAACAAAGAACAGCGCCGCGAAGCCGAAAAAGGACACCGGAAAGTGGTGTGAGTTCCATAAGAGCTCCACTCACAACACAAGTGAATTTCCTGCCAAGAAGTCACTGGTGGCCGAGCTAAAGGTTTCAGAATCAGATGCATGTTCCGACTCTGAGTCGGAACTCGATAAGGGGAATGACAAAGGGAAGCAGATTATTGATGCGGAGCCCAATGCCACTGTTGCCACCACGAAGATCCAGAAGGAGGAACCTGAAGATCCAGAGGAGGAGGAGCGTCTCTTCCACTCCCAGATGTGGGTAAAGGGCTCCCCGCTACAGTTCATTGTCGACAACGGGAGCCAAAAGAACCTCATTTTGGCAGAGGTCGTGAAACGGCTGGGCTTACCGACCACAACACATCCACAACCATACACCATTGGGTGGCTGCACCAAGGACGGGATCTTCGCGTGAGCCAACAGTGTCGCCTCCCATATAACATCAAGCCCTTCACGGATGAGGTATCGTGTGACATTGCACCCCTTGAATTTTGTGATGTGTTATTAGGACAACCATACTTGTGGAAGCGACATGCTGTGTATGAGTCAAGGCCCCGTGCTATTATTGTTACTTTGGGAAATAAGTTGTATAGGATACCAGAGGTAGCACCACCTACCGCCATCTCTTTGGTTACTGTAAAACAATGTAGTAAGCTCATTTCCAAAACCAGGAAGTTTGTTTTCCTGATGATACGCCCTCAAGAAAAGAAGAAGACGGTGGCCACAACCTCCAGACAGGGCCCCTCTGCACGACAACTACAGATGGACAAGGTCGTGGAGGAGTATGAGGACATCTTCACCTCCCCCGCAGGGGTTCCTCTGCACTGTCAGGTCAAGCACTCCAATGATCTAACCCCAGGTTCGTCAATGCCCAATGGACCAATCTATCGGCGCTCTGTTCTGGAGAACGATGAAATCAAGAGGCAGATTTAGGAGCTACTGCAAAAAGGTCACATTCGTCCAAGTTCATCGCCCTGTGGGAGCCCGATCGTGCTAGTACAAAATAAGGATGGGACTTGGAGACTCTGTATTGCATATCGGGCGCTGAACAAGATCATTGTCCGTAAGAGGTACCCAATCCCACGGATTGATGACCTCCTGGACCAACTAAAGGGGGAAAAATATTTCAGCAAGATTGATTTGAAGTCAGGATATCACCAAGTACCAATCGAAACCTCCGATGTGTGGAAGACTGCCTTCAAAGCCAAGGAGGGCCTTTTCGAATGGTTGGTTATACCTTTCGGATTGACAAATGCTCCTGCAACCTTCATGAGGCTAATGGACGACATATTGCAGCCATTCACCAACTCATTTGTAGTGGTATACTTGGATGACATCTTGATCTTTAGCAATACTTGGGAAGAGCACCTCCACCACATCCGACAGGTTCTCCAAACACTGTGACAACACAAGTTATGTGCCAATTTGGAGAAATGCACTTTTGGCATGACCCAAGTTCAGTATCTGGGATACATTATTGATGAAAGGGGGGTGCATGTGGATCCAGCCAAGATCCAAGTCATTCGGGATTGGCCATCTCCAACAACTCTGACAGAGCTTCGCAGCTTTCTAGGCCTTGCCAACTTCTACCGCAGGTTCGTGTTGGGATTTTCTCATATCACTTGGCCCTTGAGTCAGGTCACCAAGGGAGGAGCGAAAGCAAAATTTTTTTGGTCTGAATCTCAACAAAAGGCATTCACAGAGTTGAAAGATCGACTCTGCACAGCACCAGTTCTTGCATTACCAGACTTGCAACAACCATTTGAGGTCGAGACAGATGCCTCTGACTATGCTATTGGGGCAGTCCTTACTCAACACGGGCATCCAATGGCATATCACAGTGAGACACTTTCAGACACAGTCCGAAAGTATCCCACTTATGAAAAAGAGATGTATTCCATTGTGCAGGCCTGTCGACAATGGAAGCATTACATTTTGGGGAAGGAAACGGTCATCCACACAGACCACCGACCCCTACAGTTCATACAAACCCAAGGGAAATTACAGAATGATCGCCATCAGAAGTGGTCCACATACCTGCAACAGTTCCATTTGAATATCAAGTATAAGAAGGGCAGCACCAATAATGTCGCAGATTGCCTCAGTCGACCACCGATCATGGCATTAACCACCGTGCTCAACTCTTGTGGGCACGAGACTTCTGATTGGCCACTGCTCTACAAAAGCGACCCAGAATTTGGCAACACATACCAGACACTCTTGGAGGGTCAACATGTTCTAGATTTTCACCTCCAGGACGACCTGTTATGCCACCTGGGTCACCTTTGTGTTCCTTCAAGCGAGCGTGCCAAGATGATCTGGGAAGCACACTATAGTAGGGCCATTGGGCATTTTGGGGTTGAAAAAATGGTGGCTGTACTGCAGAAATATTTCTATTGGCCGAATCTTCGACAGGATGTCGGGAAGTACATCAGATCATGCACTGCTTGCGCCATTGCCAAACCGGCCATCAAGAAGCAAGGCCTCTATACCCCGCTGCCTACCCCTAGTCGACCTTGGGAATCCATCTCCATGGATTACATGTCAGGCCTCCCTTCCACTAGGCATGGAAATGACTGTGTTTTTGTGGTCGTCGACAGGTTCTCGAAGATGGCCATTATGGTGGCCTACAAGAAGAATATCACAGCAGAAGCCACTGCTAAACTCTTCTTTGAACGAGTATGGGTACACTTTGGGATCCCACAGTCTATCATTTCGGATCAGGACAGCAGGTTCCTCAGTACATTTTGGTCTAGCCTCTTGTCGATGCTGGACACCAAACTCACTAAGTCCACAGCCTTCCATCCTCAAACTGATGGCCAGACTGAGGTCGTCAAAAGGATGATCGTACACATTCTACGCATGTACAACTCAAAGCATCCACGCACATGGGACGAGAGCCTCCCCTATGTTCAGCACAGCTACAACCGCGCTCTCCACAGCTCGACTGGCCACAACCCTTTTCAGGTGGGATTGGGATTCCAGCCACTATGTCCCATCGATGTGGCCATGCCATTTGCAGCTACTCACGCAGATTCTGCTCATGTCCAGTCTGAAACAGATAAGGAAAACAACTTCATTGAGCACATCCAACATATTCGCCAGCAGGTCCATGACATTCTGGAGAAATCAATGTCAAGTACAAGCAGCGACATGATCAACATCGGGTGCTACACAAGTTTCGAGTGGGCGACAAAGTCTGGTTGCATTTGCAAAAGGAACGCCTTACCGGAGCCTATCGGAAACTCAGACCACTCCGATATGGCCCTTACACCATTACCAAAGTTGTGGGAGACAATGCATTTGAGCTCAGCATTCCCCCATTCCTTGGCCTGCACCCGGTGTTCAATGTCGACCGCCTTCAGCCATACTTTCCACCATTACTAGACACGCCCGACATTGGAGAACAACTCACACCCACAGAGTTAAATCCAGCTTGCATGGAACAAGCTGCAACTGATCGGATCATGGACACACAGATCAAGCACACTCGCCAGCAGAATATCCAACTGTATCGAGTTGTCAAAGTAGGACAACTCCTTCACCAGGGCAAGTGGCTCACCAAGGACCAAGTGCAGGAGAAGTTCCCTCATCTCATGGAGGAACTCAACGTAATGGGGACCATTGCTTCCTAAGGGGGGAGGAATGATCCAGGTGGATATTGGTGGCCACCCGCTAATTCCACTTGGATCCCCTCTAGTGCTTCTTACAAATTTTTTTCAGTTTCCTTAATTATAGCACAGTTTACTATTTTTAGCAGTTTTTCGGGTCCTAAACTTCCGGAGCCGTTTTGAGGCCCTAAATGACGTTTTTTGGGAAATCCACCGCCAGTGATTTTTCTAATAAAAAACATCTTTTCCATCGTAGTCCTCGGAGATATCTTTCCAACGGGCTATCATGCACGTCAAACGGAGATAGTACGACCAATTCGCGACCCCGAGAAGTTGATGTACCAACTTACCCAAAAACGGGGCCCACAATTTGGCGTTTCATCTTCTAGGGTTAGCTTTTGGAATGTGAAGGGTTTTCCATTGTTTCTCAACAATAAATAGGCCTTCGAGCCTCATTATAAGACAGTTCAGAGGCATGTAGCCACCACATCTCTTCTCAGAGATAAGCTACCATCGCCCTAGCTGGTTTATTTCCATTTCTGTTTGTAAGCATATTTCAGTATTTTACAGTAATGAATTGAGGTATTATTTCCGCTGCATATCTGTCTTTATGGTTATCTCTTTATTTTATTGCGTTCCTGTTTAAATCCGGATCAAAATTCTAAGGTTCAAGCAGTGGAACATCACATCGAACATCAACAACAAGTCCTCCAACTCTTAAAGGATAACCTCGTGTTGGCACAAAATAGAATGAAACAACAGGCAGATCAACGTCGCAGTGAAAGAAGTTTTGATGTAGGTGATTGGGGATTCCTACGGCTACAACCATATAAGAAAATGTCCCTAAAGCAAGCTAAGAAGGATAATAAATTATCACCAAAGTATTATGGTCCGTACAAGGTGTTGCAAAAGATTGGTACTATGGCATACAAATTGGAGCTTCCTGTAGCTTCTCGATTGCACCCAATTTTCCATGTTTCATGTTTAAAGAATGTTATAGGTGACAAGCTCCCAATTCAAACAATATTGCCAGAACTTGACGAGGAAGGAAAAATTATATTGGAACCGGAAGCAGTCACAGAAACAAGAACTCGACAGCTACGAAATCGATTAATTTCAGAGTATCTTATCAAGTGGAAGAACTTATCCGATGAAGATTCCACATGGGAGGATGAGAATTTTATGCAGAAGTATCCAGAACTACTCAAGCATTGAGGACAACACTTTTTTGAAGGAGAGGGGCATGTTGGGTCCCTATAATACTAGTGATTACCCCATTACTATTGTAGTTATACCCCTTATTTATATTGTTGTGCCCCTGTTACCCCCATGTTGTTATTTCTGTGCCCCATAGAATCCCTCTATTGTTATTTTTGTGGCTTTATATTGTTATTGTTAGGTCGGCTTGATTATATTGTGACTCCTTAGACTCCTATATATAAAATGAGGTTTTGTCATTTGAATCATCCAAGAATTGTTCATTTATGTAATGTAAAGGAGGTTGACCCCTCGAAGAGGCTGAATTCTAAGGCGTTGATCTATCTTTTCTATCTTGTATTGAGCTGGTTTCATAACATAGCATAGATCTGAGATTCAACGTAACTGTAGTGAAATTGTGTTTAGATCATATGATACTTTTCTTTTCCATAGAATATTTTTTGAGTTTATTTAGATCAGAATTTAATTAGAATGTAAGCTTTGAATTTTGAAGTCTTTTGAATTTGAATATGTTGAATCAGGTAGCATAAGAGCATTGAGTTAAGTTGTCATTTAGTTTCTGTTGAATTCTTTCAAGATTAAATGTGTGAACTAAATAGGATAGAAGAATCAATTTGAGTTACCATTAGCTTTGCTTTGATTTATAAACCTCGAAGATTGCTTGAGCAGTGGTTGGTATTACTTGTGTAATGACTTGTATTAACTGTGTAGTAATTTGAACTGCCTATCCAGTGATTCATATTTCTTATATCAATGATATGTATTTCCTATGCAAATACATGGATACTGTACAATGATTTTGAATTAGTTTTCTTGGGTTGGAAACATTGATAAGTGTTAGTTGTCTATTTCATTTCTGAGTGAGTTTCTGAGTTAGATAGGTCATGGTTATAGGAGAATAGTAATTTGATTTTGTTAATAGAACATAGATTTAAAATAGACTAGTGATTTGAGTTTTTAATGAGATAGATTGGATTATAGTAAAGTAGGTTTCTTCATTTTTTACTTCATGATCTTATTTTGGGGTAGATGTTGTGATCCTGCATTACCTGTGCTCGTACCTCGAAGGTTACGAGTCATGAATTGATAATTGAATGTTGGAATTATAACTCACATAATTTCCCCAACGGTGTACTCTGTAGGTTGGTTCCTATAAAGTAGAAGAGGGGGTTAGTATCTACTACAATTTAGTTCCTAGAAAGTAGTGGAATGGATTAATATCATAATAGGTTGGTTGCTACAAGTTCTTTCATATAAGAAAGTTTTATGGTTTTTTCCATTGAGGGTTTCCACGTATATATTGTGTTACTTGTTTAGTTTATGAGATTAATGTTTTATGGTGTTTGACTAGCTTTAAATAAGTAAAAAATGTCATTATACAAATATCCCCCTACCCCACCAAGTATAATTTTGAATTCCAACAACTTTAATGGAAAAAACAATTATGGAGAATATTAGCAAAATCCATATACAAGTATAGAAGACAATTCAGAAGTCACAAGAAAAATATAAGGCCATGCATGATCATCACATAACAGAAAATTTGTTCAAGGTGGGAGACAAAGTATGGTTACAATTGAACAAGGAGAGGCTAAAGGGTCTTGGTAAGGAAATCAAGGCTATACAATATGGTCCCTTTAAGACACTAGAAAAGGTGTGAGATAATGCGTATAGACTCAATACACCTCCATACATGCAATTATTTAGTTGTGAATGTAGAGAATAAGAAATTATATGACCCTTCTATGCTAGATTAGGAAGAGAAATAGGTCCTACCTTCTATAGAGGATTTGGTACCAAATTCTCATGCAGAGTTAATAGAAATTATAATTTTGTAGAAGGAATCCAGAACAATAAGACAAGGGGAAAATTACCTTTGGTATGTTAGGTTGAAATGGTAGCTTCTGATCCAAACTTAAATAGGAACTCAACAAATTACACATATAACCATAAATACATAAATGCAACAGAAATAACACTTCATTTCATTAATATCATAATACTGAAATATGCTTACAAACATAATGGAAATAAACTAGCTCACGTGATGGTAGCTTATCTTTGAGAAGAGATGTGGCATCTACATGCCTCCGAGTTGTGTTACAAAGAGGCTCAAAGGCCTATTTATTATTGAAAAACAATGGAAAACCATAAACATCAAAAAACCTAACCCTAGGAGATGAAGCGCCAAAACTATGGGCCTTGTTTGGGTAAATTGGTACATCAAATTCTCGACGTCGTAACTTTGGCATACGATCTCTGTTTAGTTATCGTAATACCTTGTTTCAAAGATATCAAAGGGGAGGCCAAAAAAATTTGCAAGCCAAATTGGGATGTTTTCAGTCTCTTCGTTTTCCCTAAAAACATTGTTTAGGACCTCAAAATGGCTTCGAAAGTTGAGGAACCAAAAAACTGTCAAAAATAGTAAAGTATGCTACAATTAAGGAAACCAAAAAAATGAAAGAGATAGTGTTGGGGGTCTAAGTGGAATAGGCAGGTGGCCACCAATATCCACCTGGATCATTCCTCCCCCCTTAGGAAGCAATGGTCCCCATTGCGTTGAGTACCTCGATGAGATGGGGAAACTTTTGTTGAACTTGGTCCCTAGTGAACCACTTGCCTTAGTGAAGGAGTTGGCCAGCTTTGACAACACGATATAGTTGGATCTTCAACTGGTGAGTGTTCGTGATCTGTGTGTCCATGATTCGATAAGTTGTGGCATATTCCATGCAGTAAGGGTTTAGCTCTATTGGTGTGAGTTGTTCTGCAACATCGGATGTGTCCAACAATGGTGGAAAGTATTGCCGAAGGCAATCTACATTGAACACTAGGTGTAGACCAAGAAATGATGGAATGCTAAGCTCAAATGAATTGTCCCCTACATCCTTAATGATGGTGTATGGCCCATATTGGAGAAGGCGAATCTTGCAGTGGGGTCCAGTGAGGTGCTCCTTCTACAAAGGTAGCTAAACTTTTTCGCCCACCTGGAACTTGTGCGATGATGCTGATCATGACGTTTCTTCTACTTCGCATTGGCTCTATCAAATATATAATGGACCTGTTGGTGGATGTGTTGAATGTGCTCAATGAAGTTGTTAGCCTTGTTGGCTTCAGATAGGACATGAACTGAATCTACCTAAATAGCTGCAAATGGTATGGCCACATCAATGGTACATAATGGCTGGAATCTCAGTCCTGCCTGAAAGGGGATATGGCCCATTGGCTATGGAGAGCTCTGTTGTAGCTGTGCTGGACATAGGGGAGGATTTCATCCTATGTGCGTGGATGCTTCGAGTTGTACATGCATAAAATGTGTACGATCATCCTGTTGACGACTTCTATTTGGCCATCAGTTTGGGGATGGAAAGTTGTGGACTTGGTGAGTTTGGTATCCAACATTGACCAGAGAATTTACCAAAATTCACTTAGGAATATGTTGTCCCAATAAAAAATAATGGACTATGGGATCCCAAAGTGTACCCACACTCGCTCAAAGAAGAGCTTAGTAGTGGCCTCTGCTATGATACTCTTCTTGCAAGGCGCCATAATGGCCATCTTAGATAATTTGTCGATGACCACGAAAACACAATCATTATCATGCTTGGTAGAAGGAAGGTCAACATCTAATCCATGGAGATGGATTCCCAAGGTCGACTAGGAGTAGGCAGAGGAGTATATAGGCCTTTCTTCTTGATGGTTGGTTTGGCAATGGTGCAAGAAGCATAGGATTTAATGTATGTCCCAACATCATGACGAAGGTACGAATAATAAAAATACTTTTGCATTACTGCCATTGTTTTCTCTACTCCAAAATGTCTAGCGACTCGACTGTAGTGCGCCTCCCAAATCATCTTGGCACAGTTTCTTGAAGGAATACAGATGCGCCCCAGGTGGCATAACAATGCATCCTAGAGGTGGAAATCCTGAACTTGCTTACCTTCCAGGAGTTTCTGGTATGTGCTGCCAAATTCTAGAACGCTCTCGTAAAGAAGCGGCCACCCCAAAGTCATGTGCCCACAAGAGTCGAGAATAGTGATCAATGCCATCACTCGTGATCGGCTGAGGCAGTCTGTAACATTATTGGTGTTTCCCTTCTTGTACTTAATGATAAAGTGTAATTGTTGCAGGTATGTGGACCATTTTTGATGGCAATAATTCTACAACTTCCCTTGTGTCTATATGAATTGTAGGGGTTGGTGGTCTGTGTGGATGATCGTTTCCTTCCTGAGAATGTAGTGCCTCCATTGATGACATAACTACACATGGAATAAATTTCTTTGTCCTAAGTAGGATACTTTCAGACTGTGTCTGAAAATGTCTCATTGTGGTAAGTCATTGGATGCCCCTGCTAAGTAAGAATTGGACCAATAGCATAGTCAGAGGCATCTATCTCAATCTCAAATGGTAGATGCAGGTATGGTAATGTGAGCACTAGTGTAGAGTAGAGGTGATTCTTCAACTCAGAAAACTCCTTTTGTTGGGTTTCGAACCAACAACACTTTGATTTCGCTCTTCCCTTGGTGACTTGAATTAAAGGCCAAGTGATATGAGAGAATCCCAACATGAACCTGCTGTAGAAATTAGCAAGACCAAGAAAGCTGCAGAGCTCTGTTAGAGTGGGTGGGGTTGGCCAATCCCAAATGACTTGTATCTTGGTTGGGTCCACATGCACACCCTTCTCATCAATGATGTACCCCAAATATTGAACCTGGGTCATGCCAAAAGTGCATTTCTCCAAATTGGCACACAACTTATGTTGTCGCAGGGTTTGAAGGACTTGTTGAATATGGCGGAGGTGCTCTTCCCAACTCTGGTTGAAGATCAAGATGTCGTCTAAATACACCACCATGAATTCATTGGTGAAGTGTCTCAAGATGTCATCCATTAATCTCACGAAGGTTGTAGGGGCATTCATCAACCTGAAAGGCATGACCAACCATTCGAAAAGGCCCTCCTTTGATTTGAAGGCAGTCTTCCACACATCGGAGAGTTTGATAGGCACCTGGTGATAACTAGACTTCAAGTCAATCTTGCTGAAATATTTGGCCCACTTTAGTTGGTCTAGAACAGTGATCGTGTTCAGTGCTCGTTACTCAATACAGAGTCTCTAGGTCCTGTCCTTCTTCTATACCAATACAATTAGGATCGAATAGGGTGATGAGCTTGGTCTGATGTGCCATTTATGCAGTAGCTCTTGAACTTGCCACTTGATATTGTCATTCTCCATAACAGAGCATCGATAAATGAGTCCATTAGTTAGCGTGCGCTCATGGTCAGATCGATGGAGTGCTTGACCTGACAGTGCAGAGGTACCCCTGTAGGTGAGCTGAAAATTTCCTTGTACTCCTCCATGACCTTGTCCATCTATTGTTGTTGTGTGAAGGAGCCCTGTCTGGAAGTCGTGGCCACAAACTTCTTCTTTCCCTAATGGTGAATCATAAGGAAAACAAATTTCCTAGTCTAGGAAATGATCTTACTGCATTTCTTTATGATCAAAGAGATGGCAGTAGGGGGGCTACCTCCGGTATCTTGTACAAGTTATTTCCCAAAGTAATAATCATAGAGTGAGATCTAGACTCATATACATCATGTCGCTTCCACAAGTATGGTTGTCCTAATAATATATCACAAACTTCAAGAGGGGCTAAAACATAATACCTCATCCATGAAGGGCTTGATGTTGTAGGGAAGGTGACACTGTTGACTAACGTGGAGATCTCGTCCTTCGTGAAGCCACTTGATGGTGTATGGGTGTGGATGTTCTATCGTCGGTATGCCCAACTACTTCACGATCTCTGCTGAAATGAGGTTCTTTTGGCTCCCACTGTCGACAATGAACTACAGTGGATAACCTTTCACCCACATATGTGAGTGGAATAGGCATTCCCCCTCCTCTGGATCTTCAGGATCATTCTTGTGGATCTTGGTTGTGGCCACAGTTTCACTAGGCTCCGCATCAATTATCTTTTTACCTTTTTCATTCCCCTTGTTGGGTTCTGACTCAAAGATGATACACGTGTCTGATTTAGAAGCCTTCAACTCGGCCACTAGTGACTGCTTGGCCTGGCACTCACTTGTGTTGTGAGTGGAGCTATTATGGAACTCACACCATTTTCCCATGTCCTTCTTTATCTTTGTGGTGTTGTTCTTTACTTATGGCTTCAACGGGTTGTCCTGGGTCACCCTGCCTTGGCTTTGGCCTTTTTTCTGTGGTTTGGGGCGCCTTTTCCTTACTTTGGATTCATAGATCCAAAGTATCACTTATTCTGTTTAAACTTCTTCTCAATCTTAACAACATATCAGTATGCCATGTCAAGCGATGAGATGTCCAAGAACTCCATCTTATCCTAGATGTACTGGTGTAGACAACAGTAGTACTTGAGTACCAAATTCCGCTAAGAATCGTTGATACCCAACTTTGTGCGAAGGGTATTGAAAACATGTGTGAACTCTAGCACATCGTGGTCCCTTCCCTGTGTAGCATGGTCCACTTTATGTATTTATATTCATAGATCCTGACAAGGTAATATTGTTCCTCGATGGCGTCTCGAAAAGAATCGTAAGTAGGTGTGGCTAAAAATAATGAGGATTCCCTCTTGTCCTTTTGTTCACAGTAGGTTTCCCACAAATCCTTGACATGTGGGGCAACTTTAAGAAGTGCAAAAGTAATCTTTCCTTGTTTGGAAAAGTCATGAACTAAAAAATATCCTTCCAACATATTCAACCATTTATATACAACGTCTGCATCTATCTAGCCCTCAAATACAGGAATATCGAGGTTAACTTGTACCTTAAAAGGAGTGGCCCCTCTAGAGTGGATACTAGATGAAGATTCTTTTCCTTTGGATATTCGTTGAAGGGTCTAGGAAAAGTTATCCATCATTGTGTTCCTCTATCACCCAAGGGCTTCCTCAAGAAATATTTTGAACGGATCTCCTGCCCCCTCGTCTTTATTTTCTTCCTCCATGGGAGGTTGTATGGGTTTGCGAGACTCGTCTTGCAAAGGTTCAACTAGATTGAGCCCTAACTCCTTATATCCTGACCTCGTTGGGGACATGAAAAGAAAAACAAAGAAAGAGAAGACCGCTCTAATACCACTGATCCGAACTTAAACATGAATGCAAAAAATTACACATCTAACCATAAATACATAAATGCAGCATAAATAACACGTCATTTCATTAATATCATAATATTGAAATATGCTTAAAAATAGAATGGAAATAAACTAGCTCAGGTTAGGGTAGCTTATCTATGAGAAAAGATATGGTGGCTACATACCTCTGAACTATGTTACAATGAGGCTCAAAGGCCTATTTATTATTGAGAAACAATGGAAAACCCTAAACATCCAAAAACCTAACCCTAGGAGATGAAGCGCCAAAACTATGGGCCCCGTTTGGGTAAATTGGTACATCAACTTCCCAGGGTCGTAAATTTGGAATACGATCTCTGTTTGGCTATCATAATACCTTGTTCTGAATATCTTGATGGGGATGCCCAAAAGAAAATTGGCAAGCCAATTTGGGATGTTTTCGGTCTATCCGTTTTCCCTAAAAATGTCGTTTAAGGCCTCCAAACAACTCTAGAAGTTCAAGACCCGAAAAACTGGCAAAAATAGTAAATTGGGCTACAATTAAGAAAACCAAAAAACTGAAAGAGACATTTTTTGGGGTCCAAGTGGAATAGGCGAGTGGCCACCATATCCACTTGGATCAACATTTAGAAAGGCTAAATGTTACACTTGAGAAAAGGTGGGGGTAAAATTTTCTCACCTCATTCAGTAGAGGATTTTGGGGACCAAAAGCCTCCAAAAATGAGGATTTGTGATATATAATGGATCATTATATTATTTTTCAACCATCTTAGTGCTTTTAGAGTTGAAAAAATAGAGGAATCAACTCACAGGACCATTTTTACCCATGGGACTCAGTTTGGCAAATTAGGGTCTAAAACCTTCGAGGACTAGTTTAAGGCAACATATGGATTTTTTTTCAGGGTAGAACTTTGTCACCAAGTGTAACACATTTTTTTTCTTGTTATACACACAAATACCTTTCCAACAATGGAAGGATCACCTCAATTGGAATTTGTAATCAAAATTTATGCCACTTGGAAGTTGACCTTCCTATTTTGACCACCATAATTTAAGAGGATTCCATGCCAGCTTCCATTATTCATGTAAAAGGAGTTATCCACGTTATTATTATGAATAATATTCTATAAGAGTCCATATTATCACTCTATCTAAGAGTTGAAGGAGTCAAACTTAATCACTAGTAGGCTGTCAAGTTGTGTTATAATTGAGCCTCTAGGAAGAAAAGGGGTTCCATTCTATTTGAGTGCATTTTGTTACATGGACAATTAGAGTAGTTGAGATGGATAGGGAGAGAGAAAACAAAGAGGATTTTTTCATTGTAGCATTCTACATTCCACAATTCTCACTTCTTTGTACTTGCATCCATTTTCTATTCATAGAAAGATCACATAGCAACCTCACCTTCCAGCTAGGTTTTCTCTCGAAAGTGTTTTCCATGTTGTATCTTATGTTAATTGTGATTTGTGAGATTTTATTTAATTTTTCCTTATATTATGCATAATTATTATTCATATGTATATGAAATATGTATTAATTAACATATCCAAAAATCTACGCATAAATAAACCCTCATAGTATAGATTATAGATTTTAAGTATAATTTTATTTGACATATTGCAACAAATTGTCTAGTGGAATATCCACATAAGTTTATGGATCAATGTTCTAGTATCATGAATTCGATGCAAAATCAACCTAACTTCACCACAAAAATTAACATCTCAAAATCATAATGTGCACTGGTAAAAAAATTGAAGTGGGTTGTGACAACACAAAATAATGATGCTTGAAACCTATATTATAATAGTGTGCATGCAAGATGGTTATATTATAGGACACTCATATAAGAAGGGACACCATTATATAGAAAAAATGATTGTAATACTTCATGAGTCCATCAACAATATAGCCTCACACATGGTTGTTTCACATAACATTACCTTCTATTCAGCTTGGGAATAAGTGTTTGCTTACTATGGGTTATAAGCTCATAACCAACTCAATAAGATCATTATATAACATGAATCCATTAAGAGTTATTTCAACAAAAGTCACATGTGCCTTTACCATACCTAAAGTAGGCATTAGCCTTGATATTTTCATGGTCATAGATATTGTCAATCAATCATATCGAACATGGTTAAAAAAATTTCTTACCTAAATCTCCTTCATCACATGTGAAAGGTTGTATGATTCACTACACTCATATGGATTCCAAGAAAATGTTTGTTTTTATCTACTCGAATTGTCTCATAAGTGTGTGCAATTTACATCATGAGTCCTGCCAAGGGAAAGGAATGAAGCTATAGACTCACATTTCTCAATCCAAACAAGTAATAATTTATTACTAAGGCAAACTACTCACTACTAGGCACTATAGGAAACTCATCTGGCCACCAAACAACGATGGAACTCTCATCCACTACCCCACACAACAAAAGGAAGATATTTCTTTTTTCTTCTTAATAAAAACTCAATTATCTTGTACCATCATAGTGTTATTTAGTGCTAGATAAAATAATGCATTATTTTAAATGCCTTTTACGCATAACATATGAACATGAAAACAACATCCCTCCCTTGCAAAACACATACAAATTTGAATAATGATTTTGAGAATGGAAATGGTATTTGAGAATTGAGGAGAAGAATGAATTTCCATGAGGTGGAGGACTTCTATGTGTCTCCATGATGATTGCACTCAACCCATGCCTCCATAACTATGTGAGGTAGGAATTCCTCACCCACCCCTCCATGCATTCATGATTGACTTCCCAAGTCCAAAGTGGTAGATTGGCCTCATTTAAGATACATGTTGGAAGATATATAAGCCCATAGGTTGACGCTTTAAAATGGGGAATTCCTTTCCCTTGACTCCTGTTGGGCCACAAATTTGTCATTATTAATACCACTTTTTAACGTCTATTTAATCCATTTCTACCATTCTTTATCACGACATTTATCATAATTTATCATATAATTCCATTTTATAATTATTTATGCTTTTATGGATAAATACTATTTTTCTCTTTTATTTTTAATAAATTGATGATTATTATGAATGATTTTACCAATGATGGTTTATTAATGAATTTGTTGTAACATCACTCATGATTTTAGCCTCCAAGATCTTTTCCAAATTGCAAATTTCATCTCTAGCTCATAATTAAATATTCCAACTCAGAAATTCGGTGGAATAATAAGTGACAGTTTTGCATTGGACGTTTCGGAAAAATGAAGGAGAATCTAGAAAATCCGAAACATGCGTTTTGTCTACAATGGACCAAATTAGTTATGTACTGAACAGTTTTCCAAAATTCGATCTGTATTAAGAGAAACAGAAGGTTCTTTGAAGACGATTTTCTCAGATTTGTTGTTGCGACCATTTTCCAAATTCTTCTTGTTGCAATACCGAATTCGACTTGTTCCTGCTAAATTTTGATGGAAAGATCTTTCAGATTTGATCTTGCTGATCAATTTATTTTGTACAATCCGAATTTGTAATGGAAATTAGTTTGTAATCAGCTTTGTTGTAACTTCCCTTTTCTCTCTATGTATTTAGATGAAAACAAAGATCAAAGGGAGGAGGAGAATAGGAGGAGAATTAGAGGATAATTGGGAGATAGGAGATGGACAATTATTAGATAGGATGTAGGAGAAGAGATAAGAGATGAGATATGAGAGGATGAACAATTGTTGAATTTGAGGCAAAGCTAAGAGCTTCATTATGCTGTAATTATTTATCTCATATGTTTTAATGAAGCAAGTTATCCATTGAGCTCTACATCCGTTATTTGTAATTTGATCTGAGTTACTTATTAAGGTAGAACTGAGTCTTGGGCAGTTGGGTCCACTATCTTGGACGAGGTGATGCCTTGAACATCTACAATAGTTTAGTTGTGTGCTTGTTTCTTTGAATTTCAATCGTTGTTCTTTAAAGTAAATTTCAATTTCAATCAGGTAATTTGTTAAGTTGCTACATTTTCTAGATTTGTTATTTCCTGCAAGTTCTAGATTTCATTTGATTTGTTGCTCTAGATTAGCATTTGAATTTTGTTGAGTGCAATAGATTAAATTTCCAATTCAACGATGTGTGGTTTAATTTAGCAATGATTCAAGTTGTGTGATTAACATAATTGTTTTTCCTATCATTTACTTTCTTATTTTTAATTTTAGCTTTATTATTCAAGTCTTGCATTTTATTTCTTGTTGAATGAGCTTAATAGTATAACACACAATCATATAGAACGAGTGTTAGTTGTTGGTATTGTTATGCATATATTTTTCCGATTTCCTTGAAATAAAAAGGCGCTCCTCGGGTTGATAATTAATGTCTAGGTGATTAGTTGTTTTATTTATTTATTAAGCAATTAATTTTACCCAACATTTTGGCATCATTGCCAGGGAAACAGTCAAATTTCACTACCACACTAATATTTGGTTGTAGATGCATACTTGAATTCATGAGAGTTGCATATTGAAGACAGAAGGTAAGAACCTATGTGTGCATCTTGGGGAACCAGTGATGGGTCTACCCTCAGTAGTAAGGCTTAGGTCATATAGCATGCACTGATAGAAGTAGGAATTTTAGAGGTAGAATTTTGAAAAAAATCTCATAATTCCACTCAAGTGGTGATGTAAGCACCACCCATTTCACTACCCAATTGACATGAACATTTGAAGGACGAGCCTCAAAGAAACACATGAAAATCATCTTCTATTATGGTGAGAAATGGCTCCCATTTTCACTTTTGAATTCCCTATCAAAGATCTAGTAGGAGTGACAAAAATGCACATAATTCCCCCATCTTCTGTATCGAATTTTCATGGTTTGGAAAATGAAGACCCATATACTTTTTTATTTGAGTTTGGAGTACTTTGTAGAGGATATTATTATTGTACTAATGCTCAAAGGTTGAAAGTGTTTCCTCTTACTCTAAAAGGAGCAACTCTCCGATGGTTCATGAGCCTTGGTGGGAACTGCATCCAAACATGGGAGGACATGAAGAACATATTCTTGAAGAAGTACCAAGACTATTGCAAGGCCGGTGAATATATTTTCAATATTATACAAGGGGAAGATGAAAGCTTGGAGGGCTATGTAGAGTGATTTCATTACAACCTTCAAAAATCAAAGCATAAGAATTTGAAAAAAGAGATCTTAAAAACACTCATTCTTAAAGGAATCAAAGATGAATTTTTAAAACCCTTAAATCTAACGGGAAAAGGTGATGTTTTTCATTTATAATATGATGATGTTTGTGAATTATGCATAAGGTATTCAAGAGGAATATTTAAGGCTGGCAAGAATTCTAGAGAAGTTTCTTCTTTCTTTTCCAAATCTACTACAAGAATAGGAGATATAGGAGTTGAAATCAATTATTTATTTGAACATTTTAAAATTGATTTTAATAGCTCTCTAAATTCACAATTTCATGTTTTGTAGGTTAAAAAAAAAAACAAGAAATTGAAGAAGTGTTTTTCCCTCATTGCCAAACAGAGCATCCCATAGATAGTCACTCTTCCTTATCTAGGATGGAAGTAGCATATCAAAGAGATGGGGAAGCTACAACAAGGTCAAAACCACGGAAATTGTGGCCTACATTTATGGTTCAAAACACTTCCTCTCCATTTTATTACTTGCATAATCCATTATGGAATACTCATATGTTAGGGCAGCCATGTTAATCTCAATATAACTCCCACCAATATTGTCTACAAGTTTGGCATGGTTCATCTTATGATTGCATGACTACTCTCCCTCATCTTGTAGCACAAACACATCATCCATATTCTTCACCAACTCTTCCACAACATCTTTCTTGCATATCAAAATCATCCACACAACCCAATCAACTACATCATCAAAATCCTCCATGCCCTACACAATTTTCTTCTCAACTCATTCCACACCCTCACCATAATAAACTAGTACAACATGCTTACAGTGTTGAACTGCAAAATTTACCTACCCTTCCCACCTATTATATCTCACATGCACCATTTCAGAAAAATTATATTGAAATTGAGAATGTTTCAAATCCAAAAATTGTAGAAGTTATGAAAGAAAATGAGGTTTCTTCTAGCCTGCATCAACAAGCCGTTTTAAAAACTCAAGAACTTCATGATATGATGGCTATGGGAAATCAAAAAATTAAAGGATATATTGAATATTGGTTTCACTCCATCATTTGTTTGCAGCCTCACTCCATACTTCAACAATTTTTTACACCATCTTTTCAAGGGAAGTTGGTTGCTCATACCCTACTATTTATTAACATGCACATTTCAAATTTGGTTATGCCCATACTTGAAGTATTATTTCGAAAATGGCTCCATTGGAAGTACTCTTATATATAAGTATATTCATTTTTCAAAGCAGAGTAGGTTAGTGTAGAAAATAAAATAAATAAGAACATAAATAAATACATTTTTAATTATTATGTAAAAATAGTTGTTTTTGTTGCAACACATTGTGGAAATCAACATCGGTGATAAATATTTTTATTTATTTGTGTATGTAGATGTATTATACTGAAAATAATATTTCTACAAACACTCATATTCATTTTTATCACCAATTTGAAAAATTTGCTTGAATATCATATTTTTTTTCTTGCAGGCTTGATGAAAGTTCTGAAAACACAGTCGGGATAGTCATGTTTTGAGGGACCAAAAGGG
The DNA here is from genome assembly GCA_031772625.1 of Pinus tabuliformis. Classification (NCBI taxonomy): domain Eukaryota; kingdom Viridiplantae; phylum Streptophyta; class Pinopsida; order Pinales; family Pinaceae; genus Pinus; species Pinus tabuliformis. The sequence continues at coordinate 1,146,244,000 of CM062807.1, forward strand.
AATATTTTTAAAACCCATTTCTATCCTAAGTATCCCCTTATGTCTACGTCCCAACCCAATTCTAATCACTCCATTTGGATTTGAAACTAAGAAGTTATAACCAAAACATTGACAGGGTGTCTAGTAGGCAGCGCAAGAACAGAGTTGGGACAGTCCGCTTTTGGAGGCCTAAATAACTATATTTTTTAAACTTTTTCTATGGTATATTCTTCTATGAATCTAGTCTACAAAGCAATTTGAATCACTCAATTTTGATACCTTATGATAAAGTTATGACCTAAATACTGACTATCTATCATAAATCAACACTCTTAAAACTTTGTTTTTCCTGTTGTTCATTAAAGTATTTAACCCATCAATTATTCTTGTCTTCAAAACTTGTTTATATTGGAGATAAATAAATTAATATACTTTCATTTCCAATTTTAATCAGATCAATTTGTCATCAAACGAAAAATGTATGCTTAAAATATGCATTGGTTGTCTAAGCTGGGAAATCAAAAATGACTCTGTTATGCAGGTCCTCCTAAGTAAATTTGATAGATCATCTCATGAAATTTTAAAAACCTATTTCTACTGGTGATATACCTTTTAAATAAATCTCATTTTGCTTTCAAATCACTCAAATCAGATGAAAAACAAAGGAGTTATGACTAAACACTACTGGTTAGTATGGTCAGCCACTGCTCTCCCGTAGGTGACAAATAACTTTTTTCTTTGTTTATCTTTCTGTGGATTTATTTTTTACTGAGTAACTACTTGTTATTTTTTTCTTATGTCTTGAATTATGAGAGCCCGGTCACCTCTCTTCTTCCACGATTTCATGTTTAATTGTAGGTAGACACTCGTTTTTTGCAGGTTCCAGGAGAATAAAAGAACTCAATTTATGAATGAGCGATTCTTGAAAGAGATGTTAATGAAACAAGAGAATTTCATCCAATTAATTACCTAATAGATTCATAACAGAAGAAATGGAGAATTGATTTCTATTTGAAGATTCATGTCACTACTGTCAAAACAATTTTCCAAGAGATCATTTTTTTCCATTGACAAATTGATATTCCTTTAGGAAATAACATCATAGCTGTTGTAGCTTAATTAATTAATTTATTTACTGTTTTTAAATAACGTGTTGTTTCTTTTCTAATTTCTCTTATGTTTTTATGTTTCAAGTGTTGCTTCCTTCAAATTTGTAGTTTCTACTCCATTAGCGATTGAACAACACTTTTGTGTATCTTATTTTTGTTGTTCAAATGATTGAACAATTGTTATTCAATCGATTGAATGACACTTTTGCGTGTTTTATTTTTGTTGTTCAAACGATTGAACGATTGTTGTTCAATCGATTGAATGACACTTTTGTGTGTTTTATTTTTGTTGTTCAAATGACTAAACGATTGTTGTTCAATCGATTGAACATCACTTTTGCGTGTTTTATTTTTGTTGTTCAAACGATTAAATGATTGTTGTTCAATCGATTAAACAACACTTTTGCATGGTTTATTTTTGTTGTTCAAATGATTGAACGATTGTTGTTCAATCGATTGAACAACACTTTTGCGTGTTTTATTTTTGTTGTTCAAATGATTGAATGATTGTTGTTCAATCGATTGAACAACACTTTTGCGTGTTTTATTTTTGTTGTTCAAACGATTGAACGATTGTTGTTCAATCGATTGAACAACACTTTTGTGTGTTTTACTTTTGCTGTTCAAACGATTGAACGATTGTTGTTCAATCGATTGAACGTCACTTTTGTGTGTCTTACTTTAGCTGTTCAAACGATTGAACGATTGTTGTTCAATCAATTGAACGCCACTTTTGTGTGTCTTATTTTTGTTGTTCAAACGATTGAACGATTTTTGTTCAATCGATTGAATGACATTTTTCCGTGTTTTATTTTTGTTGTTCAAACGATTGAACAATTGTTGTTTAATCGATTGAACAACACTTTTGCATGTTTTATTTTTGTTGTTCAAACGATTGAACATAAATTTCACGTGTTTTATTTTTTGTTGTTCAAAAGATTGATGTTCAATCGATTGAACAACACTTTTGCATGTTTTATTTTCGTTGTTCAAACGATTGAACGATTGTTGTTCAATCAATTGAACGACACTTTTGCATGTTTTATTTTTGTTGCTAAACGATAATTTTGCATGTTTTATTTTTACTGTTCAAACAATTGAATGATTGTTGTTCAATCGATTGAACAACACGTTTGTGTGTTTTATATTTTGCAGTTCAAACGATTAAATGATTGTTATTCAATCAATTGAAAAACACTTTTGCGTGTTTTATTTTAGTTGTTCAAATGATTGAATGATCGTTGTTCAATCGATTGAACGACACTTTTGTGTGTTTTATTTTTGTTTTTCAAACGATTGAACGATTTTCATTCAATCGATTGAACAACACTTGTGCGTGTTTTATTTTTGTTGTTCAAATGATCGAATGATCATTGTTCAATCGATTGAACAACACTTTTGTGTGTTTTATTTTTGTTGTTCAAACGATTGAACGATTTCTTTTCAATCGATTGAACAACGTTTTTGTGTATTTTATTTTTTGTTGTTCAAACGATTGAATGATTGTTGTTCAATCAATTGAATGACACTTTTTCATGTTTTATTTTTTTTGTTCAAATGATTGAATGATTGTTCTTCAATCGATTGAACAACACTTTTGTATATTTTATTTTTGTTGTTCAAATGATTGAACGATTGTTGTTCAATTGATTGAATGACACTTTTGCATGTCTAATTTTTGTTGTTCAAACGATTGAATGATTGTTGTTCAATCGATTGAACAACACTTTTGTGTTTTTTATTTTTGTTGTTCAAATAATTGAACGATTGTTGTTCAATCATTTGAACAACACTTTTGCGTGTTTTATTTTTGTTTTTCAAACGATTAAACGATTATTGTTCAATTGATTGAACAACACTTTTGCGTGTTTTATTTTTGTTGTTCAAATGATTGAACAATTGTTGTTCAATCGATTGAATAACACTTTTGTGTTTTTTGAATTTTGTTGTTCAAACAATTGAATGATTATTGTTCAATCGATTGAAAAAAATTCTTTGCGTGTTTTTTCTTTTTGATTTTGCTATTCAATCGATTGAACGATTGCTGTTCAATCAATTGAACAACACTTTTTACATTTTTGTAGGAATAACTGTGATTTCTCTTTACTGTTTCATCGCCAATCATTTTGTCATTTTTCTTTCTCTTTTATGTTTTGAATAGAAAAACCATATGGTTCGATTTGTGCCTAAGATAAAGAAAAAAAGTAATATTAATACCTCTGTCACTTATAAAACCTTTTGATGATCATCTTTATTTCGAAGTGGACATGGTGCACCTATATAATGACTGGTTCAATATCTTCTCTTTGGACACATCAAAAAATGATTTATTATTCTAATACCATGCTAATTTATCTTTTACACTTTAAAATGGATAAATCCCTTTGATATGATGATATGGGGGGAAAGCATAACTTTCATTGGCATTTTTTTTGTTTCTTACGCCATCCCTCTTAAGGAGTAAATGAGCCTCCTTCTTTTTACAATAAAAGCATTAAAATATAAAAGTATGAAAAAGTAACAAGCATTGTATTAAAGAGGATAGGGGGTCGCATCACGATCCATTCTACCATGATCATAAGGGTGTAATAGGTGACATTCCATTATGGCCACCACACCACAGTAATGACCTTCTTGATAGTTAAAACCATTAGAAAGACAGGGGGTATCATCATAAGCCAACCTGATCACTTTGTTATATCCTAGTGAATCACACTATGATTGTCTGGTTACCATGCCAGCATAGTGGTCTCTTTATAACAATAAAAAATAGAAAACCATCTAAATAAGAAATGGAGGACTCTAGCTCATTTTTGGGGTTAAAAAGCAACCCTGTCGAGGCTATGAACTTCTGCTAGCAGTAGTGGCTATGCTTGTGGTATTGAAGTACTATGCTATACTGCTAAATACTCTCTATCCTATTACCCCCCTATGGATTCATTTCTAAAGGAGAATTTACCATTTGAACATCATTTCTAATTAAATTAGCCAACATGCATGGTAAACTATATCTTATATGCATTATATCATTATTGTCCAATCACTCTACCACCATTCATTAACATTTATCGCCAGTCATGCGTTTGTCACTTTCCCACCTAAGGTAAATATCTATTTACATAATGATTTAATATATGTTTTATTCTTTTTTTGGGCATTTATAATCTTTTGATCTTTGATGCTTTGATTGCCTTTGTCGTATTTTACGTCGCTTTTATTTGATTAGTTGCCTGCATTTATAAATCCTCAACGTCCTTTCCCTTTTTCCTATGCTTTATGGTCATCGACGCCCTTTTCTGATTTGAAAGGGGAAGATATGCATTATGGGATAGTGTGTGTCATAATTACTGAACTCCACCATAATTTGCTTATATGACAAAATATTATTATTACATTTATACAAAAGTTTTTTTCCATGCGGCTTATCTTTTGTTGTTCAAAACTAAAACTGTGGATTCCAAAAAATTGGATATAGAGTAGTGAATTATTTATAGGAGAACATCAAATATGGGGGGCAACTCTATTTGCAACGAGTTCACACTATTGCAACTAATAGAAAAGGCTCGAGCAACTCGTAGATAGGATGTGCTTGCATGGCTTCCACCTTTTACATCACTTTCAGCATCAACTCAACCTACATCAACATCAAAAAATACCAGTCCATACATGTCATTCCACATTTTTCCAGAGGTAGAACTTGAGGTAAAATAGCATAAGTTTCTGATTTATTAAAAGTTTAGGATAATTTCATGAAAATCCATTGAGCATTACTTATCATCATTCATTTCACATCTTTACCACTTCCCATTTTTGAAATACATAGAAGCTTTCAGTTTGGGGGAGTGTTACTTTCATTCATTTATTTATTATGATCATGCCATCATCCATCGATCTCTTTATTCATTCTCAAAACCTCTCTTATTCCATGTTGTTTTACACCAAGCATAGATTTCAACCACATTGTAGCAACCACCTCAATTTGTTCTCTAGTATTGCATAAGGGCATGTCAATTCTCCAGTTTGGGGGAGGAATTGCTACACATGATAGATGTTTTCTACTTTCTTTCTCATTTAAGGCATACAACTCCATTTTTATACAGTGTATAAATTGATTTGCGTATATCTTTAAAACTATGAACTGAATTCTTTTGATTTTTGGATAGCAAATAGGTGTCATTGAAATACACAAACCCAGAAAATTTCAAGTTAAATTAGTTTGTAAAATTTCAAAAATCATGCACTGTCACCTACAACCATTTTGCTTATATCTCATGATCTTTACATCAAAATGAATTGATCTGGAGTTTTTGAGAAAATGGTTAATGAAGTTCATCGTTACTTATATCATATTTTGTTGAAACTTCATATACATATAGCTAAAAGTCAATGTGAAAATTGTTACGCCTTCATCAACATTGCTAAAATCAAATATTCATTATTGGAAAAAAAACTCATTTGTTCCATCAATTTCATGAGTTTGGATGAACATTTTTGTATCATAGCTTGGATAATACAGAGGCTTTGGGTTGCATGAGGACATGCAACATATTGAGTTTGGGGGTATGTTGGGCCACTAATTTGTCATTATTAATATCACATTTTAATGTCTATTTCATCCATTTCTACCATTCTTTATCACGTCATTTATCATAATTTATCATATAATTCCATTTATAATTATTTATTTTCTTATGGATAAATACTATTTTTCTCTTTTATTTTTAATTTATTGATGATTATTATGCATGATTTTACCAATGATGGTTTAATAAAGAATTTGTTGTAACGTCACTCATGATTTTAGCCTCAAATATCTTTTCCAAATTGCAAATTTGATCTCCAGCTCATAATTAAATATTCCAACTCAGAAATTCATTAAATAATAAGTGATAGTTTTTCATTAGACATTTTGGACAAATGAAGGTGAATCTAGAAAATTCAAAAAATGGGTTTTGTCCAAAACGTAACGAATTAGTTTTGTATGAAGTAATTTTCCAAAATTTGGTCTGTATTAAGAGAAATGGAAGGTTATTCAAAAAAGATTTTCTCAGATTTGTTGTTGTGGTCATTTTCCAAATTCTTCCAGTTGCAATACCAAATTCGACTTGTTCCTGCTGAATGTTGATGGAAAGATCTTTCAGATATTATATTGCTGATCAATTTGTTTTGTACAATCCAAATTTGTATGGAAATCATTTTGTAATCATCTTTGTTGTAACTTCCCTTTGTTCTCTATGTATTTAAATGAAAACATAGATCAAAGAGAGGAGGAGAATTGGGAGATAATTAGGAGATAGGAGATGCGCAATTATTAGATAGGATGTAGGAGAAGAGATAAGAGATGAGAGATGAGAGGATGAACAATTGTTGAATTTGAGGCAAAGATAAGAGCTTCATTATGTTGTAATTATTTATCTCATATGTTTTAATGAAGGAACTTATCCATTGAGTTCTACATACGTTATTTGTAATCTGATATGAGTTACTTCTCAAGGTGGAAATGAGCCTTGGGCAGTTGGGCCCACTGCCTTGGACGAGGAGTTGCCTCGAACATCTACAATAGTTTAGTTGTGTGCTTGTTTCTTTGAATTTCAATCGTTGTTCTTTAAAGTAAATTTACATCTTAATTAAGTAATTTGTTAAGTTGTTTCATTTTCCAGATTTGTTATTTCCTGCAACTTCTAGATTTCATTTGATTTGTTACTCTAGATTAGCATTTGAATTCTGTTGAGTGCAATAGATTAAATTTCCAATTCAGCAATGTGTGGTTTAATTTAGCAATGATTCAAGTTGTGTGATTAGAATAATTGTTTTTCCTATCATTTACTTTCTTCTTTTTAATTTTAGTTTTATTATTCAAGTCTTACATTTTATTTCTTGTTAAATGAGCTTGATAGTATAGAACACAATCATATAGAACCAATGTTAGTTGTTGGTATTGTTATGCATATATTTTTCCGATTGCCTTGAAATAAAAAGACGCTCCTCGGGTTGATAATTAATGTCTAGGTGATTAGTTGTTTTATTTATTTATTAAGCAATTAATTTTACCCAACAACTCCATAACCTCTTCCCATCTTTTGGACTCATGGATTCTCTTATGCTCTTTGTAGTCATCTTGGACACTTTTTTATTATATCTCAACATTAGCATCTACATAATTCTAATCCCTAGGGAAATTTTACCACATTATCCCTAGAAGTGGATTATAACATGTACATGCTAACCATTTACCACTAAAACATTAGCCTTAAACACCAAACCTTTTTTCAAGAAAGAAAAAACCAACATAATTTTGTATTAAAAATTACTATTTACATATGACATAATATTCTGATATTCGCCATGTATAATGATTATAACTACGTCACAACAAAACAGATATACTAGATTTACAATTTTTCCTTGTAAGGGCTGAAACCCCCTAACTTTATGAAAACCAGCCGATCATCAACAACAGGGCCAAAACCCATAAAAAATAACTAGACAAATCATCCAAAATGAAAATAAAACCAGACACGAAGGCCCACATACAAATCCTAGAAGGGTGCATGTTAACACCTAATCATAGGGATTGGGTGAACAATTGTAAATAGTGTAAATAATTAATAAGAGAAAATGAAGAGTCATCGGGAGATGAAACTCAACAGTGACTCCCTCATGTATATAACTATGAACAACCAAATGAATAAACATAATCTCATTTGAGGAGTTACCTCCTAGTCTGACATGGTATCAGAGCCAACTCTATTTTTAGCATTCCTGCCCTTGTAACTCCCTTATGCCTATTCTTCCTATTCTGCCCATGTTCTACATTTCTGCAACCTGACACATCTGCCTTCTGCCAGCACAAATTCCTCAACCTCTCATCAAAGAACCGAACCTCTCTTCATTAACGCTTCAAGCTTCAGCGAGATTCCTCTCACTAACCACTTTTTTAATACGTTTCATCAAATGCATTGAAAATCTAGCGATTTTGTTTCTGAGATGTTTGGAAGGAATAAAGGAAACTTCCTCAATAATTTTCTTGTTGGTATGGAAGTCGAGTGTTATATGAGAGTAGTACCTCTCTATTATCTGATGAGATGATTTCTTATTGTTGTGTATGGTTGAGAGCACGGGGAGGCATAGCGAGTGGTGGGAACGCAACCTCCGCTTGCAGCATCTCTCTCATGCAGCCTCCACTTGCATTTCTTCATTCTATATCAGTGGCCCCATACCTGGTATCTCACACGTAGTCAGGCTTGCAGCGTCTCCATACTTCCTTGCTCCTGTTATAAAACTTTGCAACACACTATTTTTTAAGGTTGCCAGCAATTCCCTCCATTCCATATAAATGCAATACTCCTCTCCAAATATATACACTGCCTGTAAATGTTGATGGCATCATTTCTGCCTATAAAATTTGTCACTCTATACCTCCCACGCTATCGTTGCTTGCATATGACCCCTCCTCTCCACGTTGTTTTAAAACTTCACAACTCTTCCTGCTTGTTATATACGTTGTGTGACCATACCGCTCCCGGGTTATGCGTTCTTCTCTGCTCTCCCATTATGCTAGCCCATTAAATGTGAGATATGTGATATATAACTGTGATATCACAATTTTTTTAATATCTCATTGCGCCTCCCCATATAATTCGTCCCTTCATATAACCTTCACCACCACATAATTCAGATATGCCCTCTAGCACATAACCCCTCTCTCATATATACCTCTATTATATACATTAGAATTGTAATTTTTTACAACCAAAACTACATTTTTTTAACACTAGAGATGTGATCTTTTTACATTGGCAGTAGAAGTATTTTTACAGTACACAGATTTTTAAAATTCATTCGTTGATATCTATTGTGGGAGTGGTTCTCACCAGCAAGGAGAACTATCCAGAATGGTCATAGAAAATCAAACACACTCTCACTTTTAATGAGCTATGGAAAGGTGTGTTGGAGACGGAGACAAAGAACTAGAACAGCCTACCTCAGACAAGGAATTCGCCATTTGGGAAAATAAGAATAGCAAGGCTTATGCCTTGATTGTAGCATCAGTAAATGAAGAGGTGAGTTTCCATATTTCACCATTTTCAAATTCTTTTGAAGCCTTACAAAAACTGGAGGAACTCTAGGACTTACATTCTGCACTTGAAGTTGTTCAACTCATGATTAAATTGTTCAACCTTAAATTACAAAATAAAGATCCTCTTGCTCTTGCATCAAAAGTAAAATCTATTATGCATGATATCAAAGTCACTAATGTTGAACTGGAAATTCCTCTGATATATTTTCTCAAGGCACTTTATCCCACTTACTCAAATTATCTTGAGTCATTGCAAGCAAATGGAAACCTCAAAGAAATTACCTTTGACTCCCTTATGAAAAAAATTGTTGAAAGAGAGAAAGATTTTGGGAAGAAGATAACTCCTCGGTCTTCTAAAGGGGTTGCATGTCTTGCACATAGAGAGAAGAATATTGCTCAAGCTTCTTCCAGAGGAAGAGGTGGTTGAAGAGGAAGAGGAAGAAGAAATTTTAGAGGTAGGGGGGGCAAACACTCTGAAGGTGAAAAGTCAAATTTTCATTGCATACATTGCAATAGAGATGGATCACATGATGCATCCACATGCAAGTTGCTTTGGGATAGAATTGAGTAGGAAAGAAACCAACCCAAAGGTAAAACTAATGACAAAGAGAAAGGTAAAGCACCAGAATCCGCTCACTATGTTGTGGCACACTATAATATTGGAGTAAATGAAGACTTATTTAATGCTTCACTTGCTTCTTGGAAAAATGATTGGTTGCTTGATTCAGAAGCAACTTGCCACATGACTTTTAGAAGAGATTTTTTTGAATAATTTACTGAAAATGTTGATGGAGAAGTATGCTTTGCAGAAAAATCAAAACTCAAGCCTTCAGGGCTTGGCACAATTAGGCTTAAATGGCATGATCTTCTAGACTTTCTTCTGCATAATGTTTTATATCTTTCACAAGTGAGGAGAAGCTTGTTGTCCTTGGTCCACATCCGCCAGTAAGGAAAGTCCATTCATATGTTTTATGGCAAGTTTTAGGTGAGAAAAGCATCAGATCACTCACTTGTCATGACCGGGATAGAAGAAGAAAGGCTTCTCAAGCCACATGGTACCTCTACTCATGCACAAAATTTCTCATACAATTCTCGTTATGATGAAGGTACATTTCCATCAAGTTTATTATGGCATGCAAGATTTGGACACTTGAACTATGACAGCCTCCTCTTGTTGAAGAAAAATGGTGTTACTGGTTTGCTTACAATTTCTAGTAAATTTAAGCAATGTGATGCTTACATTCTATGAAAGCATAGCAAATAGTCTTTTCATGATTCACATTCCAGAGCACATAGAAAACTTGAACTCATTCATTCAGATTTATGTGGTCCAATGCCTCTTCCTTCTGCAAATGGAAATAAATATATGATGAAATTTATTGATGACTACACCAGAATGTGTTGGGTTTATTGAAGAACAAATCTGATGCTTTTCAAACATTCAAGAACTTTCATACATGGATTGAAAATGATGCACAATCTCATATTGGCTCTATTCGCATTGATAATGGAAACAAATACACTTCAAATGAATTTGAAAACTATCTTCGCCAACATGGGATCAAACAACAAACAATTGTGCCTTATAAACCCCAACAGAGTGGAGTAGTTGAAAGAATGAATAAGACAATCTTAAATATGGTGCGCTCCATGATGTTTTTCATGAATGTAAAACTGATGTTTTGGGCTGATGCAGTTCTATGTGTTGTATATGTAAAGAATAGATGTCCATCTAATGCTATTAGAAACAAGACTCCTTATGAAATGTGATCTGTGCACATTCCTTCGGTAAAGCATCTCATGGTCTTTGGTTCCACCTATTATGCCTTGATAGCAAAGGTACATAGAAACAAAATTGGTGCAAGGAGTCGTAAGTGTATCTTCTTAGGGTATTCAAACACCTCTAAAGCATACTGTCTCTATGATGAAGTCAATAAAAATTTTGTTGTATCTAGAGATGTAATCTTTCTTGAATCATCCAAAGCTGACAATGTTGTTGAGCGACAACTTGATCGCTTGGATAGATTCGCAAATTTAAAATCATTTCAAGAATTTGATAATTAGATTCCACATCTTGAAGGGGGGATTCCTATACTGAATCAACCTATGGAATCTTCTTCTGAATCACTCCCTCCCCCGCGTGAAACTCCAACCCCTAATGATACTTTGAGTGATGTGATTGACAGTATTGGGAGACTTAATCTTGATTCAGTCCCAACTCAATCAACCAAGTAGCCTGGACCATCTCAGAAATGTCCCCCAAAGTGGCCGACAAAGACACTTGAAAGTGTTCATCCTGATGAGGTTGGAAAGACAAGAACTAGAAATTCAACCCGGAAAAATGGAGGTGATGTAGATGACTTTGATTCACCTGTTGATATGGATGTTTCTTATTATTGTGAATTGAATTTTTCTATAGATTTTGAACCAAGTTCCTTCAAATAAGTCGCTTCTCATGATGAATGGAAAGAAGCGATGGAAAAGGAGTATGATGCCTTGATAAAGAATGGCACTTGGAAGTTGGTTGATCCTCCATTAGGAACCAAACCAATTGGGTGCAAGTGGCTCTACAAGAACAAGTATAAAGCTAATGGCTCACTTGAAAAGCACAAAACAAGGCTTGTGGCAAAAGAGTTTTCACAAAAGGAAGGGGTCAATTATGAGGAGGCTTTTGCCCCCACAACAAAATGGGCTACCATCCGGACACTCTTTGCCCTAGTAGCTCAGAATGGTTGGAAAGTCCATCAAATGGATGCTAAAACTACTTTCTTGAATGGATATCAAAAAGAGGATGTTTTCATGTCCCAGCCTAAAGGATTTACTGTGAAAGGACATGAAAATAAAGTATGAAAACTTGTGAAATCCTTGTATGGCCTCAAACAAGCACCGCAAGCCTAGTATGAAAAACTAACTAAGCATCTTCTGAAACGTAATATCAAACATTATGATCTTGATGATGGAACTTTGTTTGTCAAGAAATTTGGAAAAATAGTTGTATATCTTGTGGTATATGTAGATGATCTTTTAATGACAGAGAACAATGAGAGCCACATTGCATCCATAAAGAAGGAATTGAGGAAAGGTTTTGAAATGATCGATTTGGGCTATGTTCAATCTTATCATGGTATTGAAGTAACTCAACATCCAAAGTCCATATTCCTTTCTCAAAAGAAGTACGTTGGAGATCTATTGAACAGGTTTGGCATGGACGAATGCTATCCTCTAACTACTGAAATGGAAAAAAAATTAAAGCTCACATCCATTGAAGGAAAAGAATTTGAGGATGCAACAAAGTATAGACAGCTTGTAGGAAGTCTCAAATACTTGACTACTACTAGGCCAGACATTTTGTTTGTTGTTGGAATCCTCTCCAGGTTTATGCAAAAGCATTTTGAGGGACATTGGTCTACTATAAAAAGAGTTCTAAAGTACTTGAAGGGAACTCGAGGCCTTGGACTCAAGTATACACATGTGGGTCACTTCAACTTGATTGGATATTCTGATTTAGACTTCGATGGAGACAAAGAAATTGGGGTATCTACTTCTGGTTATACTATGAGTCTTAGATCAGGAGTTCTCTCCTGGAGATCAAGCAAACAATCGATTCCAGTAGATTCCACAACAAAGGCAGAATATGTGGTAACAACTGAGGCAACAAAAGAAATTATGTGTGTCAAGAAAATTTTGGAAGATTTGTAGGTAAATAAGTACACTTGACTCCACTCATGATTGTTAATACCTCTGTGATAAATTTGGCCAAGAACCCAAAGTTCCATGTTCGAACGAAGCACATCAATACAAAATACCATCTGATCCAACATCATGTTGAGGCCAAAACAATCCATCTTCGCCATTGTTCCACTAACGAGAAGATTGCAGACACCTTCACCAAAGCGCTTGGAAGATAAAAGCTTGAAAAATTCAAAACGATGCTTGGACTCACCAACATCCCTTCAGATTAAGGGGGGGAATGTTGACACCTAATCATAGGGATTGCGTGAACAACTAAATAGTGTAAATAATTAATAAGAGAAAATGAAGAGTCATCGAGAGATGAAACTCAACAGTCACTCCCTCATGTATATAACTATGAACAACCAAAATGAATAAACATAATCTTATTTGAGGAGTTACCTCTTGGCCTGACAGTGCATAACATCACTGACAACAAAATTCCTAAATGGACAACATTAGGTCCATAAGTCAACCCAAAAACACATAGGTACAAATATGAAGGCTGCAAAACACAACAACAACATGTACCAGTAACATTAGAGACGAGAATAAATGCTAAGATAAAGAGCCTCAGTTGGATGAGCAAGAATGACAACATATACCTAAAACAAACAACAACAGAGAAAAACTAGTGGGAGCAAGTTGACAAAGACCCTTGACACTAATGTAAACCACAGAGCCCCAAAGTTGAACCACGCAAACACCACAAGGTGACTCACTAGAAGTAGAAACTCGAAAATGTGGCACAAGCAGTAGCAATAAGTAGAAAAAGGAAACGACGCATCCAAGCAAACTTGTAGTAGTTCCAACCCATATTAGAAGCACCAACAATAGATACCTCGATGAAATCGTAGAAGGCCATAACCCCAACAAGCACAAAATGATGTGATAAATCGCCCAAATATGCCATAAATAGAAACCCACAAAGGCAAAGGTGGGGGTTGCACTAGCATAATAAGAAATATCCCTAGCATAAGAAGAGATATCCCAACCAACACGAACAAATGGAGGCTCAAAACTAGGGGGTCAAGACTGTTAGGATTCTAGCCACCCGGCCTCAAACCCCCTCAAACATACTTCAAATTTATGGATAGGTATTATTTCTTAATAACAATAAAGTGATTATAGCCTTAACACCAAATTATAGATCCATACATTCATATTTAAAAAATTTACACACTATTAATCTATTTGAACCTTCATTGTTGAACTCCTCCTATTTTAACCAATATTTACAATTTATACAAACTCTAATCCAATACATTATGATAATCAAAACTTAGAGATTGCAAATTATACCTATATGTCCCCTAGTTTCTCTCTCTCTCTTTTCTTCTCCTTTAAAATTTCATTTCACCTCTTGAAAACTCTTGGAGTTAATATTTCTTTCTTAAATAATTTTTAAATTCAAAAATAATGTCTCTTTTATTATCAATGTTAATCACATGATTTACACTAAACTAATATATAATTTATTACCTCTTTCCCTTCATTATAAAAATAATATCAAACTATAAATCAAATTATAATTTAAAATATTTATTAGGACATCAAAGCTAAAACCAAGATTTAATTTATTATTTATTTCTTTCATTATAATAATCTCAAATTATTAGCCTCAAGGGTTAGCTCAATTGGTTAGGTCATGGGTTAAATTGTCTCAACACTCTCGAGGTCAGGCTTTATGGTTGAGTTGACAAGAAGTGATCCTTTATACAAATATTTCGTGGACGTAATGTAACAATTAGTGATCTCTAGGGTTTGTGAACCACATAATTTTTTTTTAAATAATAATAATAATAATTGTTGACACCTAATCATAGGGATTGAGTGAACAACTGTAATTAGTGTAAATAAATAATAGAGAAAATGGGGAGTCATCGGGAGATGAACTAAACAGTCACTCCCTCTTGTATATAATAATGAACAACCTGAATGAATAATACGATTACATTTGAGGAGTTACCTCCTGGTCTGACATGGTATCAGAGCCAGCACCATTTTTGGCTTCCCTCTCTACTTTGTAACTCCTCTCTCGCAACTGCTGCCCCTCTCTAGCAACTGCTACCCCTCTCTGGCAACTGTTGTAGACGTTTGACTGGTTATGTGAGGCAACTGCTCCACAAGCGCAGTTGAGGTATCACTCTCTTGGTTTCATAGTGTTAAACACAGGTGCGATGAATGAAATTCTCTTATGACTATGTATCGGCATTCTGGACCCTAATCAGGTATTTTTCTCTGTTCATACATTTTATTTATAAATCACAGTCAATTAGTGTTAAGTGTTAATACTAAGTTTAAGCGCTAAACCTTTTCTTAAGCATCTTTATTAAAATATGAATTAAGCACGTGGGTAGTATTCGGCAAGTGGTAAGTGGTTTCGCACGTGCCCTAAAGGTTGGAAATGGTATTCCTAAATTTCACGCGATTAACCTTAGCAGGTGACACGTAGCATGAGAAAACCACTTTTCTCGTGTGCTCTCGATTTGTTATGCATTATGCAAGATTTCACGATAACTGTTTGATCAAGCAGGATTGATTGAAAGTGGAGATTGGCCAAGCTAGTTGGCAAGTGGGTGACACAATAGCCATTCGATTAGACAGGTCAGATCTGACGATGATCGCATCAGAAGATTCATGTGAGTTAATTTAAATTTCAGATGTGATAAGGTTATGAACTGGGGTTTTAATTCCTTTTGGTTCCATTGTGAGATTTTGCGACAACCATTCAATTGGATGGGTTCCATCGATGGTGGAGATTGTCCAGGCTAGTTTGTGAGAGGACGACGTGATATCTGTTGGATCTCGAGAAGTGAGATCAACTGCGCAGATTGAAGCGCTTGATAAAAGGAGAATTCAATGAGGGACCAACAATTATTGGTCAGATAAGCGAGAGTCACAGGGGGAAATCCACGTACAGAACTGGATTTAAGCACAGCTAATTAGTTACAAAGTTAACCAGTAGTTGAATTACAGACTACCACCTCATTTTTGTCAACCTCATGCATCATCTTTTACCAGCAGAAGAGAGATTTTTTACATAGTACATTTTTAAAATGCACTCATTGATATCTATTGTGGGACTGGTTCTCACTGGGAAGGAGAACTATCTAGAGTGGTCATGGAAAATCAAACACACTCTCATTTGTAATGATCTATGGAAAGGATTTTGTGTTGGAGATGGAGACAAAGAGCCAGAATAGCCTACCTCAGACAAGGAATTCCCCATTTGGGAAAATAAGAACAACAAGGCTTATGCATTGATTGCAACATCAATAAATAAAGAGGTGAGTCGCCATATTTCGCCATTTTCAAATGCCTTCGAAGCCTTACAAAAACTAAAGGAACTCTATGACTCACACTTTTCACTTGAAGTTGTTTTAATCATGATTAAACTGTTCACCCTTGAATTACCAAATGATGATCCTCTTGCTCTTGCATCAAAAGTAAAATCTATTTTGCATGATATCAAAGTCACTAATGTTGAACTGGACATTCCTCTGATAGATTTTCTCAAGGCACTTTATCTCACTTACTCAAATTATCTTGAGTCATTGCAAGAAAATAGAAACCTCAAAGATATTACCTTTGACTCCCTTGTGAAAAAAATTGTTGAAAGAGAGAAAGCTTCTGGGATAAAGACAACTCCTCAGTCTTCTGAAGAGGTTGTGTGCCTTGCACATAGAGAGAAGAATCTTGCTCAAAATTCTTCGAGAGGAAGAGGTGGTCGAAGAGGAAGAGGAAGAAATTTCAGAGGAAGGGGGCATACACTGTCAAGGAGAAAAGTTAGATATGCACTACATACGCTGCAAAAGAGATGGATCACATGATGCATCCACATGTAAGTTGCCTTGGGATAGAATTGAGCATGAAAGAAACCAATCCAAAGGTAAACCTAATGAAAAAGATAAAGGTATAGCACCTAAATCCGCTCACTATGTTGTGACATACTGTAATATTGGAGTAAATGAAGACTCATTTAATGCTTCACTTGCTTCTTGGAAAAATGATTGGTTGCTTGATGCAGGAGCAACTTTCCACATGACTTTTAGAAGAGATTTTTTTGAAGAATTTACTAACAATGTTGATGGAGTAGTATACTTTGCAGACAAATCAAACCTCAAGCCATCAGAGCTTAGTACAATCAGGCTTAAATTGCCTGGTCTTCCAAACTTTCTTCTGCATCATGTTTTATATCTCACGCAACTGAGGAGAAACTTGTTTTCCTTGGTCCACATCCACCAACAAGGATACTCCATTCATATGTTTGATGGAAAGCTTGAGGTGAGAAAAGCATCAGGCCACTCACTTATCATGATGGGCATAGACGAAGAAAGGTTTCTCAAGCTGCAGGGTACCTCTACTCATGAACAAAATTTCTCATACAATTCTCGTTCTGAAGAAGGTACATTTCCATCAAGTTTATTATGGCATGCTATATTTGGACACTTGAACTATGACACCCTCGGCTTGTTGAAGAAAAATGGTGTTACTGGTTTTCCTACAATTCCTAGGAAACTTAAGCAATGTGATGCTTGCATTCTAGGAAAGCATAGCAAACAGTCTTTTCATGATTCACATTCCAGAGCACATAGAAAACTTGAACTCATTCATTCAGATTTATGTGGTCCAATGCCTCTTCCTTCTGCAAATGGAAATAAATATATGATGACATTTATTGACGACTACACCAGAATGTGTTGGGTTTATATATTGAAGAACAAATCTGATGTTTTTCAAACATTCAAGAACTTTCATACATGGATTGAAAATGATGCACAATCTCATATTGGCTCTATTCGCATTGATAATGGAAAGGAATACACTTCAGATGAATTTGAAAAATATCTTCGCCAACATGGGATCAAACATCAAACAATTTTGCCTTATAATCCCCAACAGAACGGAGTAGCTGGAAGAATGAATAGGACAATCTTAAATATGGTGAACTCCATGATGTATTTCAAAAATGTAAAAATGATGTTTTGGGTTGATGCAGTTCTATGTGTTGTATATATAAAGAATAGATGTCCATCTAATTTTATTAGAAACAAGACTCCTTATGAAATGTGGTATGGGCACATTCCCTTGGTAAAGCATCTTAGGGTCTTTGGTTCCACATGTTATGCTTTGATACCAAAGGTACATAGAAACAAACTTGGTGCAAGAAGTTGTAAGTGTATCTTCCTAGGGTATTCAAACACCTCCAAAGAATACCGTCTCTATGATGAAGTCAATAAAAAGTTTGTTGTATCTAGAGATGTAATTTTTCTTAAATCATCCAAAGTTGAAAATGTTGTTGAGCGACAACTTGATCACTTGGATAGATTCACAAATGAACAATTATTTCAAGAATTTGATAACCAGATTCCACATCTTGAAGGGGGGATTCCTATACTAGATCAACCTGTGGAATCTTCTTCTGAAGCACTCTCTCCCCCGCATGAAACTCCAGCAATGGATGATACTTTGAGTGATGCGATTGGTAGAATTGGGAGACTCAATCTTGATTCAGTCCCAACTCAATCAACAAAGCAGCCTGGACCATCTCAGAAAGGTCCCCCAAAGTGGCTGACAAAGACACTTGAAAGTGTTCATCCTAATGAGGTTGGAAAGACAGGAACTAGAAATTCACCCCAGCAAAATGGAGGTGATGTAGATGACTCTAATTCACATATTGATATGGATGTTTCTTATGATTATGAATTGAATTTGTCTACAGATTTTGAACCAACTTCCTTCAAAGAAGTTGCTTCTCATTATGGATGGAAAGAAGCGATGCAAAAGGAGCATGATGCCTTGATAAAGACTGGCACTTGGAAGCTGGTTGATCCTCCAATGGGAACCAAACCAATTGGGTGAAAGTGGGTCTACAAGAACAAGTATAAAGTTGATGGCTTACTTGGCAAGCACAATGTGAGGCTTGTGGTAAAAGGATTTGTGCAAAAGGAAGGGGTTGATTATGAGGAGACTTTTGCCCCCATAGCAAAAAGGGCTACGATCTGGACACTCTTTGCCCTAGCAACTCAGAACGGTTGGAAAGTCCATCAAATGGATGCAAAAATTGTGTTCTTGAATGGAGATCTGAAAGAAAATGTTTTTATGTCCCAACCTGAAATATTTGCTATAAAAGGACATGAACATAAAGTATGCAAACTTGTGAAATCCTTGTATGGCCTCAAACAAGCACCGCGAACCTAGTATGAAAAACTAACTGAGCATCTTCTGAAACTCAATTTCAATCATTATGATCTTGATGATGCAACTTTGTTTCTCAAGAAGGTTGGAAAAATAGTTGTATATCTTGTGGTATATGTAGATGATCTTTTGATGATAGGGAACAATGAGAGCTACATTGCATCCATAAAGAAGAAATTGAGGAAAGGCTTTGAAATGACTGATTTGGGATATGTTCATTACTATATTTGTATTGAAGTAACTCAACATCTGAAGTCCATATTCCTTTCTTAAAAGAAGTACATTGGAGATCTGTTGAACAAGTTTGGCATGACTAAATGCAATCCTCTGACTACTCCAATGGAACAAAACTTAAAGCTCACATCCAATGAAGGAAAAGAATTTGAGGATGCAACAAAGTATAGACAGCTTGTAGGAATCTACTACTACTAGACCAGACATTTCGTTTGTTGTTGGAATCCTCTCCAGGTTTATGCAAAAGCCTTGTAAGGGGCATTGGTCTACTGCAAAAAGAGTTATAAAGTACTTGAAGGGAACTCAAGGCTTTGGAATCAAGTATACAAAGGTGGGTGACTTCAGCTTGATTGGATACTCTGATTCAGACTTCGATGGAGACAAAGAAACTGGGGTATCTACTTCAGGTTATGCTATGAGTCTTGGATCAGGAGCTGTCTCCTGGAGATCACGCAAACAATTAGTTCCATCAAATTCCACAACAGAGGCAGAATATGTGGCAGCAGTTGAGGCAAAAAAAAAAATTGTGTGGCTTAGGAAAATTCTCGAATATTTGCAGGTAAAACAAGTACAATCGACTCCACTCATGATTGACAATACCTCGGCAATAAATTTGGCGAAGAACCAAAAGTTCCATGATCGAACGAAGCACATCAATACAAAAGATCATCCGATTCGACATCATGTTGAGGCCAAAACAATCCATCTTTGCCATTGTTCCACTAATTAGCAGATTGTAGACATCTTCACCAAAGCGCTTGGAAGAGAAAAACTTGAAAGATTCAAAACGATGCTTGGACTCACCAACATCCCTTCAGATTAAGGGAGGAATGTTGACACCTAATGATAGGGATTGGGTGAACAACTATAATTAGTGTAAATAAATAATAGAGAAAATGGAGAGTCATCGGGAGATGAACTGAACAATCACTCCCTCTTGTATATAATAATGAACAACCTAAATGAATAATACGAGTAAATTTGAGAAATTACCTCCTAGTCTGACAACCATAATGATCTCAAACTATGAATTAAATTGTAATTTAAAATAATTATTATAAGACATAGTATTTAGCACAAGGTTTGTGAACCACATAAAAAAATAAAAAATAATAATGATCTCAAATTATGAATTAAATTATTTATAAGACATAAGATTTAGCATAAGTACTTACCAAGGTTTGTGAACCACATAAAAAAATAAAAAATAATAATGATCTCGAACTATGAATTAAATTATAATTTAAAATATTTATTATAAGGCATAGGATTAGCATAGGTACCTACTAGTGTACACATATACATTAAATGTTGGTGAATGTTTATAGACATTAATTCATATTAAACATAAAAACACTTCCATCATCGTACATTTTACATTGTCAAGATTTTAAACAATCATTAAAATTAAGTAAATTATAACTTAATTAAATTAATTAATACACTTGTGGATATGACTTTTTTAGTTAAATTAAAAAACTAAAAAACATAATTATATTTGAGAATATCAATTCTTCATCCTCATTACTAAATAAAAATATTTAACCAACGTTAAATTTTTATTGTTCATTTGATTATTAAAAATAATTAAATTAAAAATTAAAAATACTATTCCAAAATAAATATACTTATAAACCTAATAAAATTTATTTCATTAAATCTTTAATTATTAATAATTGATTAAAAAATTTAAGAATACTATTCCAAAATAAATATACTTGTAAACATCTCTCTGGTTAATAACTCACTTTCTTTAATTCAATATTCAACGTATTGTTTATAGACTTTAGCAAATTCATGCTTTAAGCGGTGTGAATATCTGCACCGTGCTCTTTGACAAAGAATCTATAAAATATCTCTTTATACATAATTTTAAAATTTTCCTTTAGGTTAATTATATTCCTAAGATAAATAATAGGATTAGAATTAGTCACATATTATGGCCAACCCTAGAGAAAATAAATAGGTGCAGACAATAGGATGATGACACACATATTAGATATTTATATCTAGTTAATGCTAGAAAAATGATATCTAGGTTTCTAATAGCGTGATGAGACACCTATGAGACATTTTGGCTTAGCATGAGAAGTGATCATATAGGTGAAGGGTTTCCAAAGCACATGGTAGGTTACTTGGAAGAAGACTTTGAATAAAGTGGTAGGAACTTCCTTGAACTAATGTGGGGTCCGGAAGGTTGGCCTACTTAGTTGAGCAACCAGAGAGCCTCGACGTTTTAACAACTCCTTTAGAAATTCCCTCCTTTCACATGCCTCAAACCATAGTTATAGCTCATTTGACTTTGTATGATTCACTTTATAATTCCCTCACCATTGCAAGAACTTGCAGAAATTCTCTCTTAACGTTTTCTACAAACCCTAGTTATATTCCATCTGACTTTGTATAGTTGATCTCTCCTCACTTCATTTAAATTGAGCTGTTGAACTTATAAAACGTGAAAGGGCAACATGTTAAACATAACGAAGTTGTGTGACAAGTTTTAAAACCAGCCCATCCATAAAATGCAGAGAACGAACCGACAATTTTTAGATCTCTTTGTATTAAACTTAGTTGGTTAGGGTTAGGATTAAGTAGGAATTTCAAATCTGAATTACTCGTCAAATTTGACGGTTTAGATAACTTTAACACTCATTCTAGTTATTTTAACAAAAAAATATTAACGATTATGAAAATTTTGTTTACTGTACTTAACGATTATGAAAATTTTGTTTACTGTACTTAACCATCAAATTCCATCCCTGGATAAGATTGACAACGAAACATAACTCACAAATTTATATACAAAATGACCAAAAGTCAGCGTGTTTTGCAGCGATTGACAACGAGACACAACTGACAAATTCATTGCATAACAAGATGGTTGTTTGGTTATTTAACGACAAGGTTCCTACAGACTAGGACAATATAGCGGAATGGTAAATGCCATTAAAGAGCCATGTGCTGCCTATTGTTTGAATCTACAGCAAGCTACTCATAGAATGGTACGATTTAGAAAATCCTTCACTGTCAGTAACCAACCCTGTGCTGCCTTTTGGTTCAATCTGTACCGTTGATAGAATCCCAAGTCAGTTGTATTTTTATATTGAACTTAGTGGAAACCAGGAAACTCATGCAGTCGACGTCCATGTAATTATAAACATGTAAATCACGCTTGTTATCCACATATTCCTTGGATATTCTTCACCTGCAAACTTGGCATATTCCCTAGATTCTAGGACTGATCCCCCTTCACAGTCAGTTACCAGATTTAATGGAGGGAACTTTCGCATGCGCTCATAGAGATATATTAATCCGAACGAAATTCAGACAACTGGAATATACCATTGAAAAAAGAAAAAAAGAGTTGTTTAAACGGATTTGCAAAATTTAACAAGACCCAATCTTACTTTTATGAACAAGACCTCCACCTCATAAGTAAAAATCCAACATAAATGTGATAGATTATTAAAATATAACCATCTTCAGATTATTTTTATCATCAGATAATATTGTTTAACCTAAAAGCATATGCCAAAAACTCACGCAACCCAGCGCTGTCTATGCAATCTGTGAAGAGTAGTTAATTGCACTAATTGGATTCCTGACATTCACATTCAAAATTTTTATAAATTGTTGTTGCAGGAGATAGAAGATGAAGGGTGTAATTATAGCTGTTGTTTTGTTGAGTAGTGTTAGCATTTCTTGAGTGAATATTGCATTAGCATCTTGCAACATAAAGCATTTTAGGAGTTACAGAAGATCATTAGAGAGGTTTCAGAAATAATGGGCAAATTTGCGTGTTTAATGTGGCTTGGAACGGATTTGTTGTTTCTCCTTCTTGTTGGCGTGGCTCTTTTTCCTGTTGCCCAGGCTTGGGGAAAAGAAGGACATTATTCTACTTGCAAGATAGCTGAGGTAACTATTACTATTTCTTCTTGTTGTTGCTGCTGCAAGTCTTTTTGTCTGTAGTTTCATGCGTTTTCTCTCTGTTTGGTTGGTGTTTGGCTGTCCATGGATTCCCACAACATTTCTCTGTGTGAAGATCAATTAATATTATTATGATTTCTTCTTCTTGCTGCTGCAAGTCTTTCTGTCTGCAGTTTCATGTGTTTTCTCTCTGTTTGGTTGGTCTTTGGCTGTCCATGGATTTCCACTACATTTCTCTGTGTGAAGATCAAATATGTTATGTAGGATAGAAAGATCCGACTGGTGCGTAGGTGATTCAAGATGATCCTATTGAGAAGTTCATTGAGGTTTACAGCATCGTCTTCAGGAAATCTCTTAATATCCAAATGAAGTCCTCAGTTCATAAAATTGTGATGAATACCTTTGAATAACTAACTTGTCCAGTGCAGGAGGCAGTTCTTAACTTTGATATCTTTGAAAATTTGCGTCAAAGAGCCAAAATGACTTCAGGCATTCCTTCCCCAACTCTGGTTGCATGAGAGTCAGGAACCATAGCCTCCAATCACGTGGGAATGCACCAAAATTTGCCCTTTGATCTGTTCTGAGGAATACTAGCACTTCAAATTTACTAAAGAAATCCATGAACGTTTCCATAATGGGTCGACTTTGAGTAAACCAGTCACAAAATTGCTTATAACTAGACTTGCCATTATTATTCATGGTTATCTAGATTGTAGATTTTGGTAATGTTCATGGTTATCTAGATTGTAGATTTTGGTAATGTTCAGTAGATTTTAAGAATATTATAAAATTTAAAAAAGAAATTTCATATTTTGAAATATTTCTAAAATGGGCAATCCAATTAAATTCAGTACATATTGCCCATTAAATTCAGTACATAGCCTAGAATAAAATCTATTAAAAATGAAAACATTTCCGATTTTCAAAGTCTGTTGAAACAAACTAAGAGAGTCTGGTTCATTCAAATATTTATAAAAACATTTCCGATTTTCAAAGACTTGAAACAAACTAAGAGTCTGGTTCATTCAAATATCCTCATTATAGATATATTGGAACCCAACAATGGAGTATCGAAACACTTTTTTACCTAAATTTTCGGAATGGTTGTCACATTTCTTTCAACATTGTTAATCAGCACATGGTTGGTATCTTGTATTAAATCCCTATATATTTATGCATTTTGTTAGTTAATAATAGTATATTTTTATTTACATTCTCTTGTCCCTATTCCAAGACGATAGCAAGTTCATAAGACGCATGGGATTGAGGCTTTTTGAGGCTATTTGTTATTACATTTTTTTGGGATGGATATTCATCTTTCAATATTCTCTTTGTTAAAATGTGAGGACAATGGGACACTATACCATTCAAATTGGAGGAAAATAAGGAAACTATCTAATTTTGTATATAGAAAGTAGGCTATTTTATTTGAGTGGACTAAATGGTTAGATGTTTTCTCTTAAGAAGTCACAAGTTTATATTTAGAGGAGTAGACTATATACAATTCCATAGGTTTTAGCAATCAAATTATTACATGGGCGTGGGTCCATTTTCTAAAAATGTGGGGTTTATAAAAAGTAGGCTACTTTACTTGAGTGGACCTGATGGTTAGGTGTTTTCTCCTAAAAAGCCACAAGTTCAAATTTAGAGGGGGTAAACTATGTAGACTTTAGCAATCAAATCATTACATAGGGTGGGTCCCTTTTCTAAGAAATGTGGGGTTCTCCTACACCAATTACACATCTAGCTTGGTGTGACCTTAAAATTAGGTCATCGTCATTATTATTATATTATTGAATATTAAAATACAAGTTCCATACTATTAATTTTCTATCTTATTCTATATCATTATGTGTATATGAGTGAAAGAGAGAGATTTTTTATTATTATCACTAACACAGAGCCATGTGTTGACCCCAAATCTAACAAGCATCGAGAGGGATTAAATATTTTGAGTTGCAAACCTTTTTTTAGAGTGCAAAACTTGAAAAAAGGTTTGCGCCTTGAGAGATTTGATCCCTCTTGGCACATGATAGATATGGGGTTAACATGGATCTATGATGGGGTTAACATGGATATATATATATATATATATATATATATATATATATATATATGGGGTAGGAATTACACTTCTCGTTAGTTTTGAGCAACACATTAATAAAAAATTTTAACCATAAGATTTATTTTTTTTATTTGAGCAAGTGAGCTTATTGGTTAAAAACATTTGATTCCTCCTAATATATCACAAGTAGAGATCGAGACGGGACTAGAGTAGACACACCTCCATATACTTTAGCAGTCAAATCACTACATGAACATGAGTTCCTTATCCCGTAAACAAGGGGGTCTTATACACCAATTTGGCGGCTCGCTTGGCTATGCACTTAAAAAGGGAAAGAAAGAAAAATAATTTCTCCAAGAGGTGCTCTACAGCCTAGTATGAGAGAGATGTGTAGGCATTGGATGTTAGATGTGTAAAAATTAGATGTTCGAGACTTAAATATGTCAATATGTATATATATATATATATATATATATATATATAATTGAGATAACATAGTAAATTTTGCGGAGGTTTTTGAGCTCGGGTTTTTACAACCGATGGTTTTTCCCATGCTATTCTTCTTCAATGTTCAAATTACATTAAAAATAAATAAAAATAAAATAATTAATAATTAATAATTAAAATAAAATTGCATAAAATAGTAAATTTATGGATGGAGGTTTTTGGGCCCTAGATTTTCACAACTCATGGTTTTTCCCATGGTATTCTTCTCTAATTGTCAAATTACATTAAAAATAAATAAAATAAAAAAATAATAATTAATAATTAAAATAAATGAGATAAAATAATAAATTTATGTATGGGGGATTTTGGACTCCAGGTTTTCATAAGTCGTGGTATTCTTTTCTAATGTAGCTTATTTAAAAGTATTATTTTCTGATGTGAGACATTCATTGCAACAAAAGGTTTTACCTAGATTCGACCAAGAAAACCACTCAATAAAGGCACAATACACAAAGAATTTACATCTTTGCATATGCATGCTTTCTATGTAAGACTTGGGAAAAACATCCCTGCTCACTTTGTTACATAGTTTTCAAAGATTAAATTTTTCCAAGTCGTTTTCTATATTATTCATTTTATTTTATATGTTTGAAATTTTAGTTATGAGTTTCTTCATTTTATTTTATATGTTTGAAATTTTACTCATGAGTGTGAAGAGAAATGCAATCACCAAAAACATAAAATATGGTGCACTTAGTCCTAGATTTTGTTTATATTTTTTGTTGGCATTAAAATTGATTGGACTTGAACAATTTAGATTGTGTCAATTGGTTTTAACCAGTGTTTTAAAACTTCGACTCTGGCACCGACTCGGCCGAGGGTCAACTCCGACTCCGACTCAGTATCGACTCGGCCGGCTCGATTTCAATGACTCAGTCGTTGTAAAAAATACAATAAATATTTATTTTTTTTATAAAAAAACATAATTTTAAAGATTTTCATTCATGTTTCCAAACACACAGCATTAGAATATAGATGGAAGACCACATATGATCAAAGTAGGCTCATGAATATATCCATTATATCAAAATGACACCCAGTGCACTGTCCAATACATACATGATCATGAATCATGATATAGAGATCAAAACAAAAAAACATAACCAAGGAGGCTAGAAATGGCCTCTACAACAAAAGTAAATTGTGACCAGTACTACTGGCTAGTAGCTACTGCCAGAGGAGCCAAGATCATGTGGATCAATCTCTTGATCATCATCAGAGTCAGAGCCACACTGTTAACCACCTAAGAGTTACTAAGCCCCTCAAGCTAGATGAAAAGGGCGGCCCTAGAGGTCTATCTAGTATCAACCAAGCTTATGCTTGGAGGTAAGTTATTAATGCAAGTTAACTTAGAATGCGATGCAAGGATGGAGAGTGATTTTTAGGCTAAGATTCTCTTAATGATTTAGTACTTTAAGTTATGATCAAATTTTTAATTAAGAAAACAAGTACTCGACAATAATATTCAAGAGATAATCTTAACCATAAAACAAGTGCTAATATGATATCAAGATATGCCCAACAACAGAAATGATTCATCAATATGCTCAAGATAGCAACACTATAAGCTAATAGCAACAAAGTGCCAACTAGAGATAACAACAAAATACAATTTGCCAATGTTTCAGTATGAGATGCTAAAGACAAGTATCCAAAGAAGCAGTGAGATTTGTAAATGCTCTTAGTCTACTTCAATACAAACTACCAACGATTGAGATTTTTAATCAATGCCCAAATAGCAAGTCCCTTAGAGCCTAAGTGCCCATGTAAGGTTACCTTTCAACAAGATGTATTAGCAATGAGACAAGAGAGTTATACCAAGGCTTATTGTATCAAATATTCAACAAGATATTTATTATCCAATGCCAACAACCTTATGAGCAAATGAGAGCACTTAAAGCTAGCAATGTATTCAGTTTTTTAAATGACACAAATGAGTAACTTTAGGACAGCAGTAAGCTAACTATGAATGATAATTAGGACAACAGAGACTACTTAAGATGCCAAGTGAGCTAGTTAATTCCAAAATGCCAACAGTGAGCTATCTCTATGCCAAATGCCTTAAACAAGCCCAAATTAATTTGAAATGCAGATGAAGAGAAAATTATGATACTGATGAATTTTCAGATTTCAAATTACAGCATTAAGATATCCAAATACCAAATATGTCAAACAGTCCCAGAATTCTTATTTTCTTTTGAATTAAATTAGATTTTTTGAATAGGGACTGCATTAGGCTTGATAGAGGGAGAAAGGCCTGTTGTTGCCTGTTCTAGCCTCCTTTTCCCTGCGGCACTCAAGCAATTAATAAAAATAAATAAATAAACGTTGTTTTTAATGTGCCTAGGCTGTTGTACGTAACTCGGCTTGGTTAATACTGAGCCGGCCGAGGCCGACTGAGTTGTTAGACAACTCGGCCAGCTCGGTATTAACCTGGCCGGCCGAGTCGGTTCCAAGCCGACCATTTTTTAAAACACTAGTTTTAACATCTACATGAAAATTCATTGGAATATGTCTCTTAAATGTTCATAACAACTTAGTTTACATATAGATATTATTGAGTTTTATTTAGGAGATCGAATGATAACATTAAAATAAAATTAAACCAGGGATAGCTAATATCAATGGCTCCTGCAAAGA
This sequence comes from Pinus tabuliformis, assembly GCA_031772625.1. NCBI lineage: Eukaryota > Viridiplantae > Streptophyta > Pinopsida > Pinales > Pinaceae > Pinus > Pinus tabuliformis. Next base: position 1,146,272,474 of record CM062807.1, read on the forward strand.
CAGATGCATATATTTTTATTAAGTTTTACATTATAAGAGAGGAGCTTATTGGATTTTACACTCTAGCAATAGAGCTTCAAGTAGAATATACTTTAATTACTTAGCTTATATATATCAAACTAGCTTAGATTCATCTTAACTCTAGATTTATTAAGTGCCTAAAGGGAACAAATCTTTAGAGGTGCAAACATTTCCTTAGGTTTTGCACTAAAAAAAGAGTTTTGCATTACAAGATATTCGATCCTTCTCGGTTCTTGATAAATCCACAGTTAAATGGATCTAGGCTCGTATATACATAGTTAACATTAAATATTTTACTCAACATGACCATTGAAATGTTTTATTTAAGATCCACATTATTTGCATTAAAATATTTTTTTATTAATAAATTATTTTAAAAATAACTCCCCTCATATTGGAAAATAAAAAACATATATCCATGAGATAATATGTCTCTATCTATATATATACATATTAAATTATTTTTGTTATTAATATTAGAAAGCACTTATCAATAGAATAAGAAATATCTCTTTTTCTTTATTTATGTTTAAATTTTATGATGAAATATTTTACTTTCACTCCATATTATGTATATCAAATTTTGTTATTAATATTTCTAATTCATTAATATAAATAATATTTTTTATTGTGATATTAAAAACAACATTTTAATTTAATTTAACACCATTATTATTTTATTGAATTGAAGCACAAATATTATTTAATTTTTGTTTTATTGAAAAATCTATTATGAAAATATATTTAGTTTTTTTATTATTCTTTTGGGATTTTTAATATAAAATTGTAAAAATCACTCTCTGCACATTGATATATTTATTGGTGATATTTTTTTTTTTGTATTTTGCAAATTTTCTTATTATTATTTTTAATAAAAATATTTTTATTATAATTAAAAATATTATATTAATTAAAACACTTATTAAAAATACCATTTATTAAAAAGATATTCCTTCAATTCCCATTTATTTATGGAAAAACAAATACGTTAACACACGCACCAACCCAATTTAATAATCATACATTTATCCTTTACACTTCATTTTGAAAATGACATAAATAAAGAGTATGTCGAATGGGATATAATGTAACATTCCCTCCTGTTTAATGAAAAGTTAAAATGTATTTTACCAAATATTAATATATCATTATTAATATTTGTATATTTAATTTATTAGATTGGAAACATAAAAATAAAAATAAAAAAATTAATTATGGAAAAATGAAATGTTAATAAATAAAATTATGATTATTAGAATATTAATTAAATATTAAGTTTAAAAGAAATGAAAAAAAGATTTTTATTAAAAATATTAATAAAAAAATTGTAATCCTATTAATAAATAAAAAGTTTATTCATTATATGTTAAAAAAATATTTTTAATGCAAATTTGATTTAATAATAAAATTAATTTTATTAAAATAAAAAATAAGTTTTCATATTAAATTTTATAAAATTTAGTTAAAAAAAATTAATTTATAAGATTGTAAGATAATATTAAATATCGTTTTTATAAGATTTTTAATAGCCTTGGAAGGTAAATGTAACAAAGTCTTCAAATAAGAAACAAAATTCAACATCACAAAGGACCTCTTACGTAGTTGTTTCATATTATATTCTCTTAAGAAATGAAATGATACGAAGCAAGCACAGGCCAGAATGTAAGGAGAGTAATCTAGAGACCTTAGAAGTAAAGCAACAAATGATCATAGCTGAGCTAACTCATCAATGAAAAATGAAAAGTATCAACAATGGCCAGCCAAAAATTCCATCCCCCTTTGATGATAAAGTTAAAGACAAGAAAAAACAATAGTTAAAAAGTAAAAGGAGGGGTTCTCAAGTCTTAATGACTTGGGAAGCTATTGGGACCTTAATAGAAACCTTCCAATTTTTTTCCTAACATTTGACATGGAGAAAAATAACTTTATGATGTGGTTATGGCCCAAGATTGGTTACCAATCCAATATATGCATAACTCCTATATAGGTAAGAGTTGACTAACTCTAGGTTAAGTCAGTGTGAATGGTTTCACTAACATTGTGTCACATGTGCACTTTATTGGAGATTTCTTCTATCTCTTAGCATCACCAAGTGTTGAAATCCATGAAACAAATAAAGTAATCAATAGAATGTGCCAAGATATGGAAGTATTTCCTTAACTTTCTCCTGAGAGTAACACTTGTCTTTGCCTAGTAGTTCCCCTTATAATCCTACCTCCCGAATTTCTTGATGACCCCTTCTATTCATCATATCTTCTTTCATAGAATCATGTGCTATGTTAATCCTCTCAAGCATCTAATGCCAAGTATTCCATGGAAGTTAATACTAAGTACTCTTCTTCATCGTCAAGAATAGATGGCTCATAGAGTTTCAAGTTCTCTATATTTAATATGATGTGAATGAACATATATGGATGTAAGTTTATAAGCATTTTGTCTACATTTTCCAATGCTTCAAAAGGCCCATATCTTAAGGCTTTATTTTCTTCCATGGTCCCTACAACCTTTCTATATTCAGATGCAACCAAACTCATTATCCTACCTCGAATACATTTCCAATCATGTTTTAATCATGCATGGCCTTGTATTTCTCTTAGGATTTTTCTAATTTCTTTTGAATATGCAAGTGTATTTGCTTAATCCTACCCATAAACTTATTGACCTTCAACGCATCACTTGAGGCTCCTACTTGCTTTACTTCATGTAGACTAGACACAATATCTAAAGGTGAAGGTGGAAGATATTTAAAACAAAATTTTCAAAGGGAAACTTACCAATGTAACTATTAATAACCTGATTGTAAGAGTGTTGTATATAACAATTTTTTAATCTTGTGTCCTTGGATGTTTTTTATTGTACCTCTAAAAGGTTGAACCAAATTCCTTATCGCCAACTCCATCTGCTATTTATTTAGGGATGGAAGGTTATATATCCCTTCAATTTAGTATCCAAATTCTCCCATGCTACACTTCAAAACATACCAAGGAAACTATTATCTTTATTAGAGGTGATACCCCTTGGTATCCTAAAGTGCATCTAGACCCTTTCAAAGTAAAAACCTACTACTTCTTGTCCTTTAGTAGTCTTTTTACAAGGCATCAAGGCAAACATCTTATTAAACATATTGACTACCATAGATAATTAGTTCTACCCTCTTCTTGTCATTAATAGATCCTCAACAAATTTCATCAATATACTTTCTCGAAGTCTTAGAGATATTGAAGTACATTGTATAGTCTTTTTTTCCTTTTACTTGGTTTGTGGATACAATTGACATATCACCTCTAATAAATGTTATGGATCTAACCCAGAAATATATGATAATATAAATAAACCCAAGAATAACAAGCTCAAAATAGATAGAAATGCTTCTTTATTGATCAAAACCCTTAAGGTAGGGTAACACCATACATTCACTCCTTAAGGAAGGAGAGCACTCCACAAGCCATATGCATGTTCATACAATAATCCTTGACTGTCTCCATGTGGAGTCTCTAGCCTCTATATAGGCCTCATACATACAATACCATGGGTCATTACCATGGTTCCCTCATACCATCAACTAATACCATGGGCCCATTACATTATTATTAACTACTTGTGGTCCCTTACATGATATGGGTTAACCACCTTATTTATTACTTGGCCCATCCCATTATTACATTATTACCTTGGGTACCTCCCTTGGTACCCCATATTATCCCCGCTAGGTATATAACATTCCACCCCCTAAGCATGTTTCGTCCCCGAAACATGGGAAGAACACAAATAATAAGATCTACTCAAAAGAGTAGTCCACTGATACCATGCACGTGCATCTAGCCATCCAAGAGAAAGGTGAACCCTCGATCTCACTGGTGCCTCGCTCGCTTGAGATGGAAGTTGACCGTGGCAGCTCTTCTTTGTTGATGTGTAGTAGGTGGATCTTCTCTCCTCGCTATCCGTCATACGGTGGTTGTTGTCCTTGTGACTACTTGGTTTCCATCTTGATGGTTGTCTTGTGGGGTGATGTGGGTGATGATATGTTGAAGTTTTAACCCACGATGTCTTTTTCTTTAATTCACCCTGTTGTGGTGCCTGTTGTGGTGTCTTCTTTTCCAATATGACTTCAACCACTGAGCCCTCCTCTGATGTATCAGCACCTGTAACCTTTTCCGCTTCAGCCTCTGTTTGTGTTTGATTGTCGACCATCAACTGCTCATCATCTGATATGTCAGTCCCTGTAACATCTTCTGCTTCAACCGCCTTGGACTCTACCTGCTTATTAATGGAAATATCCTGTAATGTAATTTTCTTCTTTTTATACCAGAGCTTCAGGAATTTCTTCTGCACATTAATATTTATAGTACCCACTAATTCCATCCAAGGGTATCCCAAAACAACATCCATGTTATCCATATCTGAAGCATAAAAATCACCATGAAACACATACTTATCCATAGAAAGTTTCAAATCCTTATAAATTTGAACATCCTTATCATCAACCTGTGTATTTTCAATATGTTTTGCTGGGACTTGCAATTTTTTTGCCAAATTAACATTGATAAAATTATGTTTACCACTAGGATTGATAGAAACAATGATCTTCTCTTTTTGAATCAATCCATGAACCTGCAATAAGGATATACTAGTAGGAAATAGCCCCACATGTTTCTTTTTATCTTGTTTTCTAGCATGAGACCATCTGTCTAAAAGTAATTTTTCAAATTCTTCATCGGCAGGTCGGAACACTTCTTTTGGTTAAGTAATCCCCACCATGTGGCTGCCTCATCTTCAAAATTAAACACTACAAAAGTTCTCCAATGCTGTGTCCATAATAACTTATGTGTTTTTATGCATTCTTCAATAGTAGGACCATTTTCTTTTCCTGTAAAACATAGAGCCTTGCTAGAAGCCATGAAGAGAGTTTTGAAATGGCGAAAATTTGAAATTGTCACAGTTTCGTCAATATTTCTCAGAATCCCTATTATGACCTGTTTTCAGAAACGGAACAATCATTCTGCATCTACCCATGTGATAGAAATCTTGATCCCGGCACTTAAAATTTTAGATCTGCGCTGCAACTCTCCCGCCGTCACCAAAATTTCTGCAAAAAAGAGCTGATTTTAAATCAGTGATATCTCCCTCATCCGGACTCCGATTCGACTGATTTTTTTTTTGAAATTAGGTATTTTTTCACAAAAATTCCAGATCTACAAGTAGATTTTTCAGATCGTACACCAGGACGTCCAGATCTGCGCCGCAAACTCGCTGCCCTGAAAAATTGTCTGCAACCCCACTGATTTTTAGATCAGCGATATCTCCTTCATCCGGACTCCGATTCAACCGATTTGTTTTTTGAAATCGGCTATTTTTTCACAAAGAATACAGATATACAATTATATTTTACATATCTTTCACTAGAACATCCAGATCTGAGCTGCAAACTCGCTGCCCTGAAAAATTGTCTACAACACCACTGATTTTTGGATCAGCGATATCTCCTTCATCTGGACTCCGATTCAATCGATTTTTTTTTTTGAAATCGGCTATTTTTCTACAAAGAATACAGATATACAATTACATTTTGTAGATCTTTCACCAAAGCGTACAGATCTGATATGCAAACTTGCCACCCAAAAATCCCTGCAAAAAAAAAAAATTCCACTTTTGTGCCCAAGAAAGTGCTCTAATACCACTTGTTATGGATCTAACCCAAAAATATATGATAATATAAATAAACCCAAGAATAACAAGATCAAAATATATAGAAATGCTTCTTTATTGATCAAAACCCTTAAGGTAGGGTAACACCATACATTCAGTCCTTAAGGAAGGAGAACACTCCACAAGCCATATGCATGTTCATACAATAATCCTTGAGTATCTCCATGTGGAGTCTCTAGCCTCTATATAGGCCTCATATATACAATACCATGGGTCATTACCATGGTTCCCTCATACCATCAACTAATACCATGGGCCCATTACATTATTATTAACTACTTGTGGTCCCTTACATGATATGGGTTAACCACCTTATTTATTACTATGGCCCATCCCATTATTACATTATTACCTTAGGTACCTCCCTTGGTACCCCATATTATCCCCCCTAGGTAATCTAACTACTTCCTACATCTCAAGCTAGTATACATACCTCTATTAGTTGGTCACGATCTTCCCCACACCAAAATGCTTAGAAGTTTTGAGGTTGTGGGTCCCTCTCTTCAATTACATTCTTTTATCCCTTTAAGACACACAACTTCCCCATGTTGTAGAGTAATCCACCCAAGAGGTTGTAATCAACTCTGTTGTTTTTATTTGCTATTTTATGTTGACCTTGTAGCTACTAATTCACACATTTTGACACCTCATCTTCAAATAACTCTTATTTACATGCTTCATGGGTGAATGTTGCTATGTGCATAATTGTGACTATCACTATAATTTTTGGTGTTAGCAACGTTGATACCACATGTGTCAAATTGTTAATTATACCCTTTTTATATTTGATTATTAGACAAAATTGTTGTAGAAATCTCATATACTCTAAATTTTGTATTGCTAGAGATTACTCTTGGTTTGTATATATTGTAGAGGTTGGTGATCAATATAGATAATGGCGTCCTTTCCCAATAAGTAGTGTTTCCACTTCTTTACTATCTACAACATGACATAAAGATCCTCATCATAGACAGGGTATTTTAGTTCTACCTCATGGAACGACTTTGAACAATAGAAAATCATTTTTATACTTTGCATTAACACTACCTGCATAAGATTCACACTTGGATCAATTTCCTCTTCAAATGGCCTCTATCGGTTGTGAAATCTTAAGCATGATACTTTACTAAAATTCTACTTCAAATTCTCAAATTCTTTATGCTAACTCTTACTCCACTAAAATCTCTTACCATTAGATGATATAACATGGGGTGTTGCTACCACAACAAAAAATGACATTGTGGGATTTCTTAAATATTAGATTCATCCCACAAAACCTTGACTTTAGTGGCATTAGTAGGAGTGTATCATTTAAGGAAGAATTCTATTTTTGTAGGATCAATTTCCAACTCACCTCCACCAACCATGTATTCCAATTACACCAAGAATTATTTGGCAAATTCATACTTCTTCATATTCACTAGCAACTTGTGATTCCTCACAATATCCATTATATATTTCAAATATACAATAATCTCATCCAACATAAAATTTAATATTATCGTGTCATATAAATATACCATGGAAAATGAATCTCTAAATGGATGAAACATGTCATTCATTATAGGCATAAAAGTTGTAGAGAATTCATCAAACAAAAATGTGTCACTGTCCATTTCACTATCCATTTGTATAGACCTTGCCTTGTCTGGAAGGATTTTTCCCAGGTATATTTTTCTTTAATATAAACATGTTGGTGTATATATTTCAAATCTAACTTGATGAATACTTTTGCATGTTATGGCTAATCCCACAAACCATTGGTCTTGGAAAAGGGCACCAATTACAAATGATGATATTATTGATATCTTTGTAATCAATAAAAATTCTTGATATCTCTTCCTTCCTATAATCCAAAATAAGTTATAACAGGTGACCCATAAGGAGAGATACTTAGCCTTCTAATTCCTACTCCAACAAATCTTGGAACTTCTTCTTTTGATTCAAATATGAACTTCTTCTACAATCCTATGTTTGGTAAAGTGTAATCTAGTAGAAATTATACCTTATGCTCCACTTCCCTCTTTGTTAGCATATGTTTTAGCTCATGGAACACTTCTTTTAACACCCACAAAGGCTCTTCCAATTGTTATTTCTACTTTTTCATACTTCCTTCTAAGGATTCCTTCACTCCCATATATTTGGTATGTTCTTTCTAGTTCTATGAAAAGAAGAATAGTATATACTCCTTGTATGAGTTGAACACTGTTTTAGCTTGGTGGGCACTCACCGAAGAGAGATCTTAGACTTCCCTCATGGGAACAGATGATGAAGAATTTCACATTTTTTACCTAGTGGTATTTACTGGCCCTCCTCATTAAGATGGCATCCCTCATATAATATAGGGGCTACCAAACACTGAAACCACAAACACCAAGGAACACTGCACCAACTTCCACTTCACCAATAAAATTTTCACTAATAACAAAACTAAGCTTATAATGCTTAGTAACTTTTAACTCAGCATCATTATTCATCCATCCCAATGGGTACAAATGAGGATGATGATCCACCAAGCTTACTTACCAAGTCCTCTACAATTAGGTTATTCTTATGAACCAATATTGATCAAAGAATCTACCTTGTTCTTCTTATCTAAATCTAGATATGGAACAATCTCATCATCTCCTTTACCTCATTATGATTAAGTTTGTTTAGGTTCACTTCCTTTTGCATTGTTCTGTAGATATTTTTCTTGTGCAATCTAAGCTATTACCTATCCTACTCCCATGCTTAGAAGATTCATATTCTTGTATTGTCCTTATTTGTGATTCTTGGGATTCAACTCTTGATGTAACTCCCAACATTTTTCTTTGTTGTGACCATTAATATTTCAATTGTCAAAAAAGTTAGTAGTGTCATTGAATGCATGTAGTGGTGGAAGTGTTCTTATTTTTCTTTTTCTACTTTTTATTTTTCCTTTCTTGTTGAGTAGCTTTGGAAGGTATTCTACATAGCCTAGTGTCTTTCATGTAGGAGAAGAAGTCCTCTTTAGGTGGTTGATCGAAAGGAGCAACTAATATGATCTCCTTCCCAAGTTTTGACCTAGGAAAAAGTACATTGATTAGTTATTTAATTAATGTTGACTTTGGGATAATGTTTTTCCAAGAACGAATAGTTGATTATTTAAGTGAATTATATCTAATACCTACTGTTGATCAAAGAAAGCTAGGATTTAATCCTAGCCCTCAATCACTTTGGAGATTAGGGATTTGGCTCATGGAGAAATTACAAAGAGAACATATGGGAAAGGATGAAGACATATTACATTGTAATTGTTGAGAGAGTGATTTTCTCAAGGAATGAGAGACTCTAGGACTGAAGCGAAGGGAAAAATATCGCAACAAGGAAATTTTGGGATAAATTTTCAAGGAGGCCAAGTTTAGGCAAGAGGTCAAATTACTGGAGAGGTGGACCGAAATTGCAAGGGCCAATTTTCTCTAAGTGCGCAAGTGCCATACAAGGCGAGAAGAAGGGGCCAATTTTGTTGGTGAGATAGGCCGATTTATCTAGGGCTGGAATCTTCCAAGAGGGTCGAGTTCTAGTAGGTCAAATTCCTTGAGCCCGAATTTATGGAGGGGTCACTTTCCAAGTTCCAACAACTATAATTTTTCTGTGGGTATAGCCCTAGTTTTCCTGAGTAATATAAACTGAAGGAAATTTTTTTTGGGCATAATTTTTCTTTTGTAGTGTGACTGATTAATTTCCCTATTTTATTTTTACTACAAGTTTACTTTAGGAAAGTTAAAAACCAATAATTTTATTTTCTAGCAATTTTCAAATTTTATTGAGTAAATAATTTCTAGGTATAAGAAAATTGTTAAGGTATAGATAAATTAGATCTAGTATTGAATATTTAACATTTTTTGGAAGCACTATGTTCATCATATTGCTTTCAACCACCTAGCAGCACTTTTATCTTGTTGTCTTCAATATATTGAGCTTATACGCAGGGACCTTATGTATAATATTAGGATTCAATAGCATGACTTATCCCCTTTTATCGTTGTGAAGCCAAAATGTTACTTGATGTACACATCTAGGTTTTTGGAAAAGATTTATAACTAGATGGCTTACTTGTAATCTTTGTAGCATAATTTTGTACACTTTTCCCTTTCCTCTGTTGGATATAGTTACATTTGATTGCATGGACATTTTCATACTTAATAGAGTAAAATTGAGACTTAAGGAGGCCCTTTAATAGCTCACAATTGGTTTTTCTTTCTCTCCCTCTATATTCTAAGTGTCTCATTATAACTTTCCCATCATCTATGTGAAATCCTATTCATCTTGCTTTCACATATTATGCACACTGAAATAGACTATTAATTGTTGCAACCAATGATTTAACTTAATTTCTTCTATCTCACTTTTATAGAGCTTCATGTTGACCTTTCCTCCCACTTTGAATAAGGGTTGGGAAGAATTGTTGTTATAGTTCTACTTTTCAAGTTTTGGTTCTTCTTTCTCTTTCCTTGAATTTCCCATTCTTCTAATATCTCATGAGTGTTGGAGTGCTTTAGAAAGGGATCAATGTTGCTCATAAGAATAGTTACTAGTAACTATTGGAAATATCTACGAATCGAGCTTCCAACCTTGTAAATTTTAAATCTCTTCATCAATAACTTTTTCCCTATGCTCCTATGTCATTTTTTAGGCTTATCACTGCATATTTTTTCTTTTTGTGTTCATATATAGATCAAAATGGTGGATATTCTAATGGATGGTTCATTAAAATATATTTAAAATGATTTTTGTTATACAACGAATGTATACTCAATTTCACAACATTTTTTCTTATAATTAGGCATGAAGCATTCACTTAATGAACCTATGGCATAATACACACAGTAATGGGATATTAAAGAATACCCCTAATTTCACTAAATATTGATAAATACCTCCCAAAATCCATTTTTAAATCCCCCTCCCAATACATCTTTCCAATAAAAAATATCCTTATTTTTACTAGATATCCATAATTTTTACTAGATACCCCTTTTCATAACCCCCAATACCTATAAGCTCCATTATACTCTACATGCCCCCATGCCCCCAACTCTACAATGCCTAAAATATATATTGATTTAATTCTTCCCAATTTTGCAGCCCCCTTTATGAATATATGTGATAATGCATTGGTCAACAAGGTGAAGCCCCCTTGTGCTTAGCTTAAAAAGATAACCACAACATTTAAGAAATAAAATCATTTAATATGTTGCAAAACTATTGAACACTAAATTTATTTTGAAGAACATCATATTGTGAAAGCTCAAGCGAAATGAAGAATTGTGCCTTTCTTATTCATATAAATATAGATTATAATGTAAGATATAAAGAAATTACAAGCTCGTTGTGCAGCTAATAGACACTATGATCTTTATAGCCTCTTGTAAATTGCATTTATTTCTTTCCTTAGTGATTTCTCTCTTACTTATTGACAATGTTTTTGTGTGTTTCTACTAAAACTAGGATGGAATCATATGGATACAATCACTTAGTTGACCAACCTAGTGTCTTTTTGAACTTGCAAGGAACTTAGTGCAATATAAATAGAAAAAAGGCTTTATCTTGATTAATATCAATTATTGCATGATCTTGTCTACTTCGCATAATGCAATTAAAATATAGTTTTAGAATCTATTCTAAACTTAAATATAAATTTGTAGCAAAAAGAATCAATAACATTCTTAATATTTGACGTAAATAATGGCACTTCATAGATTATAGTCTCTAAAAATTATATTCATAACTCAATATATCCCTTCATATACTAAGTAATAACTAAGAATGAGTTGATCCTGTAACACACTAATTTTGTAGCAACTAGTTTTGTAGCATATCAATTCTACAACAACTAAAATGAAAACATACAATAAACTTAAAGAAAATATATAGGATAGTTAAGTAATCGAAGATAAAAACTAACTTACTAAAACTACATATTGATGCACAATAATAACATAGTGCCTTACCTCAAGTGGGCCCTACCTAACGCTTGGCATGTGCTTGGTCTCACAAGATCACTAGAGCAATATTATGTTGCAATCCCGCACATCAAATATAAGCTATATATTGAGTTTATAGAACCAAAATTATAGAGTGAATGCTTCAATATAATTTTAAGAAAAATGTCTATTGTCCCCCTCTGAGGTGATTACACATGCATATATGCATGAGAAGTGGGCGTGCCTACTCCATAAATAGAGAAGTAAGTCCCTCAAAGTTTGATACCAATTCAAACAAACACATAACTTAAAAAAATATAGGAATCCTTTGATTAGTTTTGTGGTGCAATTTATATGAATAGATACTCATTCATGCAATCCCCAATTGACTGTGTCATCAAAACCCCTCTGCACCCTTTGAAAGATACAATTGCAGCTTGTGGGTCACAAGTTCCTCCAAGCATTATCATAGTTATGCATTCATGTGATGATGTGACCTATTTCTCTATTCAATCTGTAGGATCATATGGAATTAGACCTTAAGTACAGTGATGCACAATTGTTAACGAGTTCAATAAGATCCTCATAACCATGTCTACTATCAAACCTTTGTCACAATGAATCCCTTATAATAGTAATCAAACTCTTACATCATTGCATACATATTCATTAATATGTCTTCTTAAAATACTATTGATTCAAGAGAAATCATAATAAGTAAACGAAAACATAATGAAAAGAAGGAAAAAATGGATATGCATCTATGGCAAAGAAAAAGTGTTCCAATTAAAAAAAAAAAAAAAAGCAAAAGGGTGGTCCATCACTCATATGTAACAATGCTCTACTATAAAACATGAATACTACAATAAATTTCCAATCCTTTCTTCTTCTTTTAGCTATGAGCTCTCCACTATTTATAAGCGAGAGATTTTTTTATCTTTGGTTCTTCTTAAATCTTCTTTGATGCATATTTGTTATTAACTCCACATAAACTTAATGTAATTTCCACATAGTATTAGTGTTAAAGTAATAGTGTTAAATATCAACCTACTATGAGTGTAACTTTTTAAATGTGAATTATTATTAGAAAGCTCTTGCCTAATTTTTGATATAAGTACGAGACCAATTATGTGAATACTCGCACATAAGTGAAGATATAACCAATTAAATTCCAAAATGCAAGTTACAAGAACTTTTCCAACTAAACGACACATACCCAATGATACCGAGCCTTAAACAATTCTAAAAGGGTCAGACAGTCAATCACCGAGCCTTAAACAATTCTAAAAGGGTCAGACAGTCAATCACCCACCCCCATTCTGTCCAAGAGTCATGCGCGGCTATCTCGTCAATCCTGGTTGTTTAGTAGGGACTATCAGCTGGGTGACGATTCTATATATGTATATTCATTGTGGTTTGTTATATAGATTAGTTTGTAGTTTGATACTTACAATCTGTTTAATCTGCAATATGGACAAATGCAGCCACTTCTAAGTGAAGCAGCATCAAAGGCGGTGAAGCAATTGCTCCCTGAGCATGCAGAGGGTGATCTTGCTTCTCTTTGTTCGTGGCCTGATGAAATGAGGTTCAGATACCACTGGGCAAGCCCACTGCATTTCATCGACACACCAGACAACCAGTGTAGTTATGTTTATTCTAGTAAGTATACTATCCCAGAGAAACTTTATCCCCAGAGTTGGCCATTTGCATTTGGGTTTTTGTCTCTATTTTTTTGGAGAAATACTCCCACATCGCCCGCCAATCCTGTCTTCTGTTAAATACCGTCATGGATGGACATAACATGGATTGCTCAAGAGAATGACCTAAATCTTCATGATACACTGATAAACTGAAATATATGCAACTTGAAATGTCGAGTAACAACCTCACTGTTTGTTTGCAAACAGGGGACTGCCATAATACCCTCGGAGAAAAGGGCATGTGCCTTGAAGGTGCCATAAAAAATTACACATCTCAGCTTGAAACTTATGGCAGCAGAGCCACTAGTGAAAAGTGTATGTATCTTTTTTGGATTGCCACTGTTTACGTGAATTCTCTGTCTGTGTTTATCCATGTTTAGCATCATAAAGTGCTTCCTTTATAGTTAGTTATTTTAAAATAGTCTTATGTAAATAGCGATAGAGGCTAATGGCCAATTTTATAACTTGCAGATAATTTAACAGAAGCTTTACTGTTTCTCTCTCATTTTATGGGAGATATCCATCAGGTCATATCTTGCCTATCTTTAAATTTCCAATATGAACATTTTATTGCGAACTTATCCATGGATACTGATGAATGAAAAATAATTTTGCAGCCTTTACATGTGGGATTTTCTACAGATGCGGGTGGAAATACAATAATGGTACACTGGTACGGCAGGAAGAGCAATTTGCATCATGTAAGTAACTACAATGTTTTTGGCCCAGGAATTTAAGTATTATGTTCTCATTTAATTTTTTTGCCCTTTCCTTTTTTTAAAGGAACAGTAGTTATTTCAATTCTTCTTCTAAGAGGGATTTAAAAAAGCAAAAAAGGTCTTTGAAGAAGCTTTGAAGACTTCAGAGTTCAATAAAGTTGCCCTATTTGTGTGTCTAGCATCAGTGCAAAAGGAAATTTGAATGTCTCTTAGAGGAAATGTTTGTGAGCTATTCTCATCTTGGTTTTATACCATTTAGCATCTTTTATTTGACAGCTTTAACCATTGGTTGGGCCAATAAAATATTATATAAACTGGCATGCTTGCCTCTCTGATACTTAAACCATAGAATATAGCGGTTGATGTAGCCGGCCCTTGGTGAACTACACAGGATTTGCAACCCAAAAAAATTATGAACTGCCTTGTATGCATATAATTTTCCTCAATTGACAGAAACAAGCATCATTGTACATTCAACATGTTTTCAACATCCACACTTGTTTCCCAAGTGTTGCGAAATATTTTCTGTTAATTTGTTACAAATGGTTACCCATGCAATTCAAGTAGATTGGCCCTATTACCACCTAGCCAAGTTCCCACTCTTCAGCCCAACTCCTACCTGAATGGTTATGGGAGGATTCTCTATATGAGATGCTTATTTATACAGAAAAGTAATGCAGACTAGCAAGGAAATTCATTCTAAACTAGAAATGATAATAATATACTTACCAAATACATAGGTTATTTTTGAAATATACTTTTGGTAAGGGGTTGTCTTGTGTGTTTCTGCTTGCTATCCTGCGATTGCATGTCTGAAAAATGCAAAAGAACACAGAAAACAACAATGAAAATCTCTATTCATGGCCACACACAAGTGTATATACACTGTAGATTGATAATCTATGGGTTGGGAAGATAGGACAACAAAGATAGATCAATTTTAACCCTTTCTAAGCATCAGACCTGCAAAGATCTTGGGATAAAATTCCCATTGGGTAAAAACCCATAAAACTATTCTAGCTTATAATTTGACTTTCTAGTGTCTGGGATGAGCTATAAATAGTCCCGGAACAGTGGTATAAACTTGAAAAATAAATCTGAAAACTAATGCACGGGTTTTATGGATGTATACTTGGAGAAGAATCTCATACCTTGAATTTTTTCGGATCTGAAATAGGTACTGTTGTAAATTAACACAAATATGAAAAGTTAACTCAATATACCTCGTGAAATATGTGTGTTTGAGAGCCCAAAATAAGATATATCTTTTTATTTGATAAAATCTAAAAATTATGGGTTAAAACCCCAAGGATTAACTAGCTAATCTGGAGATAAAATTTAAAAAGCGTAAGCTAGTAAATATTTATTTTTTTTAATTTTTTACGAAATAGGAAAATGAAAAGATTTCGGGGTTTTAAGAATCTTGTGGTCCTTGATATATGCTTTACTTTAGCCCAATATTACCTTCAATTGTTGGGTTGTGAATCACAACCACTTTTAAGTTGGCTTTGCACTTTGGACAATGAAATCAATTACTTTGGAAGCGAGAGGACTGTATCACCCCCACTTTTGTTTAAGATAGTTTCACAAGTTCCCAAGTTCAAACAGGGGTGGTTTGTACCAAAGTGTCTCTGATCTTTAGGTTGATTATGGGATTGGAAGGGATCTTCACCTAGTTGATCCCATAGACCCAACCTCCAACAAGTTTGTAATGGCGACTAGTTCCTTGGTTGCACTCTTCACATGACTATGTATCCCCTCAATGAATCATCCCTCCAATTTTTTTGTAACTAGTATTTACTATTTACTTGTGTCTATCTTATTAAGCACTATTACAAGTTACAACAAGAGGCAAGAAAAAACGAAATAGAAAAATTCAACCCACAAATTGTTTGCAAATGAAAGTTTTATTATGGTATTTGATCTCAAAGTTCAACAACGACTATAAATAAAGGAGGGGCTAGCCTTATATAATTTCCTTTTAACAACTAGTTGGACCTCACTCTCTAAAAAAATAGTTTTATTTGTCATCTAGAACCTAGAAACTGAGAATAAGTAAATTTAGATAAAATATTTTTATTACAATGTTTATCCACATTAAGACTTTGACTTGACTTGATTTGACCCTTGGAAGTGCAATGTTCCCTTTGATTTGACCCTAGAGAGGCAAGAAATGAAGAATAGTAACAAAAGTGCTCAATGGCTTGCTCAAATTAACTCCAACGACTAAGTGAGGTGGCTCCACTTAGTTTACTTGGCTCGATTTCATCCATGGAAACTCGACTTGGTCCAAGGAAGTTTGATTTGGTGTAAAGGAAGATGACTTGCTTTGTAATGACTACCTTTTCTCCACAAGAAACCTATAGTTCCACTTTGACCCAAGACTCACTCAACATTCCATTTTATTGACCTCCAAAGTCTAGTAGAACGGGCTCGACTCGGTCCATTAGCTAGATGTCCAATTCCTTGGCTTTTGATTTGATTATTGACTGATCCCAATATCTTTGACCATTTTCACTCCACTAGGCACAATGTGTTGGGTGTGTGTTATATTCTTTCCATGACTAGTTGTATGTGTGGGGGGATCACAAGGGGACGGTAGCCCCCCTGCACGGGTCCGAGGCAGTGCCCCAAAAAATTTCTTTTGGACCTTATATTAGGTGGGCTGACCTACCTGTGGTGTAATATTCCTAATTAGCTATGGCTAATTGGAATATTCGATTTTGTTTGATTTTTGCCTTCTATAGTTATTTGTAAATAAAAAGTGAGGAAGGGGGACATAACTCACTTTTAGAATAAAAAATCACTTCCTAGTAGCACAACGTTGTGACTTAAAGGGGAGCCAAGGGGGCCAAAAGGGGATGTAGAAATGGAGCCCACACAGACACATGGAGGAACTGCGCAGGAGGAAAGGAACTCGTGGCAAGAGAGGAATCACACAGGAGGAGGTGAGCCTTGGGATTGCGAGAGGCAAAGGCTATAAAGGAGAGAGGAGCCCCCTCATTTTGATCATTTTGGTTATGAGAATTTGTGATAGTCATTTCGACTTAGAGCACGCTGGTTGTTTAGCTAGTCTGCAGCATTGTTTAGTGCATTGAGTGTCTCCGTTCGGAGATCTCACCCTTAGCCCCGAGGGACTTCGAGTGTCTGCTCGGGCAAGGTATTTCCATTGGCATCCCAGCAGTAGTTTCATCAGCATTTCAGCAGCAGTTTCATCAGTATTTCAGCAGCAGTTTCATCAGCGTCTTTGAGGAACTGCGCAGAACCCCAAGGGAGTGATTTTCGCGGGTCAACCATTTTAGAAAAGCTTTCTGGGTTTTTCTAGGTTTTTTGAGTAGAGTCTGATTCCATAGTTTCAGCCTTTTCTGAGGAGGGGAGCAGCCCCAAATCCTCATTCGATTTCCAGTAGCAACAATAGCACGGCAATTTCCTAGCAGCTGGGACGCAGATCAGTGTGAGGCCATTCCAGGAAAGCTTTCTGGGTTTTTCTGGGTTTCTTGAGTAGAGCCCGAATCCAGAGTTTCAGATTTTTCCGAGGAGGGGAGCAGCCCCAAATCATCATTTGTTTTCTAGCAACAACAGCACCACAGCAATAGCATCCACGCAGAGAGGCCATTCTTGTCATTCTGAGAGTATTTCTTCACTTGCCTTGTGCAAGTCGAGGTGCCATCTGTCTAATCACCTCTTGTACTCATTTATTGCTCAGTATAATAAAATGGCTTAGCATTTCTCGCTGCATTTCTTGTGTATCTGCTTATATTTCCGATTTACATTATTTTATGATGCTCCACTGTTATTTTATCTCTTCTGGGTTATTATATCATTTACACATATTTGGTTGGAGTTTTCGCTGGGGTTTGAGGAATATTATGGGTTAGGAATATTACAGTGGTATCAGAGCATAGATCTGGCTCAGCCTGTGGAGCTAACAATCTATGACACTGGGGGAAAAACCCTATATATGTTACAGAGGTCAGAGATACAGAGACATTGGGCGTAGGTTGGAGAATACCTATGGAGAGGGAGATTGTGTTCCTGTGGCAGACGCAGAACAAGAGGAACCTCTGGTAGACGCAGAACAAAGAGAGCCAATAGTGGACGCAGAGAAGATGGCAGACGAGGATGGGTAGAGATTTGCGAATATGCTCCTCAAATCAGTGTAGGATCTGTCGAGGAAGATTGAGGTGATGGGGCAGAGATTCACGACAGTAGAGGCCAGACAGCGAGAGAGCCCACGAGTTTTTAAGATCAGTGAGGGATCAAGTGCATCCCATCACTTGCAAGAGCAGCGTGATACTGCGCAGCAGGGGACCTCACATGCCCCTACACGCTCTACCATGCCCACCTTCTTAGGAGCAGACATGGGGGCCACAACCCAGTAGGAGGTAGAGCCCGAGCATATGGGCGATTATTTTGCAGAGTACCAGGTCTATGGGCAGGAGTTCAGGGAAGCCCTCTCATTCAGAGATTTTGTTCAGCTCCAGCAGGATAGCAGACCCCGCGATCATTACAGAGGGTATCGACATTACCATGATGGCGACACCCACCGTGCAGCAAGCAGATTCCACTTACCTACGTTTGATGGCTCATCAAACAGTTCGGCAAAGTCTTGGGTGGAGAAGCTGGACATTTATTTCCAGCTTAACCAGATGTCGAAGGCAGAGGCCATCAAGGTGGCAACGTTGCATTTGGATGGTGAGACCCAGGATTGGTGGTTTCATGGGATGGTTACAATAGGGCACTCCACAGTGACGTCATATTCTGAGTTTACCAGGAGACTGATGGAGAGATTTGATCGGAGGGATCTAGAGCAGCATTTCATTGAGCTGACGAGGCTCAAACAGATAGGGAGCCCAGCAGATTTCTTGAGGGTCTTCGTGATGGTGCTAGACCTCTCCACGACACGGAGGGTCTATATGTATGTTGAGGGGTTAGAAGAGCCACTTCGGGGTCTAGTCCGATCCACTAGACCAGCTACACTCCAGGACGCTATCAGTAGGACCCAGGACTTACAGGATGTCTTACCCAGGACCCAGACACCTTACCCCTAGAGACAGACTTTCCAGTCTAAGGGGAAGGATGTGAGGATTCCACCTCCAAAGGGGAATCCAGGACGAGTACAGCTTGATGATGATGCCAGGAGGGAGCTGAAGAAGAAGCGGTTGTGCTTCACTTGTCAGGAGCCATGGGCACCAAGACATAGATGTGCTGCTGGTAAAGCACATATTATTGAGGTCTTCTCCAAGAGCAGTGGAGAAGAGGATTACGAGGAGGATGTGGAGGCAGGAGATAGCCATGCCATACAGGGATCTTTGCCACTCCACCACTAGCAGCAGGTGGTGCATCTTTTACACCCACCGGAGAGGCCCTTGTAGCGTTGCGGGGAATTCCCAAGTATCTGATGCTACACGTACGAGGCACAGTACGTGGCCAGTGTGGCCAGCGCATATCAGTTTTGGTTGATAGTGGGGCAACCCACAACTTCATTGATGCCCAGATGGTTGAGCGGAGAGGTATACAGACAGAGAGCTTCGATGGGTTTTCATTCTTGGTCCCAAGAGATCAAACCATTATGTGTGCTCGTTATGTTCCAGAGCTTTCATTGATGATGGGCACCTACACTTTGACTGACCACTTTTTTGTGGTCAATATTCCGGACACCAACATGATACTGGGTGTTCAATGGCTTATCACTCTAGGGAAGGCCACGACAGATTGGAATACCCTGGAGATGGAGTGGGATGATGAGAAGATAGGGAGGCATGAGAAGATACGGGGACAACACACATATCCGCCTCAGACTGTCTTGGCTCATCGGATGGAGGCAGTCTTCCGAAAGGGAGACATAGAGTGGGCAGTGGAGTTGCGTGCATCAAAGGCAAGAACTACAGGGCAGACGGTACACCCAGAGATATAGTCTATCCTTGATCGGTATGCCATAGTGTTTGGGGAGATTCCACTAGGAGAGCCACCAGATCGGGGGTTTGAGCACACCATCGAGCTTGAGCAGGGCATACAGGCCATGATTACCACCCCCTATAGGCACCCCAAGGCCTATTGGGATGAGATTGAACGGGCTATCCAGGGGTTGCTTGCATTGCCAGATTTCACACAACCATTTTTTTTGGAGTGTGATGCGTCGAGAGAGGGGATCGACATAGTATTGATGCAGGGAGATCACCCTATAGCATTTGAGAGCCGGAAGCTCCTTCCGCACGAGAGGTTGTATTCCATATACGACAAGGAGATGCTGGCCATCATGCATGCATTGGTTAAGTACTGACAATATTTGGTAGGCAACAGGTTCAAGGTGAGGACTGATCACAACATCCTCAAGTTCTTTTTGGAGCAGAAGCAGCTATAGGAGAGGCAACAGAAGTGGATCAGTAAGATCCAAGCATATGACTTTGACATTGAGTATGTCAAAGGTAAGAACAACGTGGTAGCAGATGCCCTTTCACGTAGACTAGCCACGTTGTCTCTTATGAGCTTGGACACAGATTAGAGGGCTCGACTCTTAGTAGAGTACTCCAACGACAGATTTGCATGTGAGGTTCTGGATGGGCAGGTGGCAGATGACAGGCACAGGGTGGTCAATGAGATCATCTACTATAGGGACCGGATCTTCTTGACTGAGGGGTCTCAGCTCAAGAAGAAGATACGCTAGGCATCACATGATTCCCCATTGGCAGGACATCAAGGTTTTACCAAAACCTACAGGGTCATTAGGGAGAGGTTCTCATGGAAGGGCCTCAAGGAGGATGTACTCCAACACATCCGGGAGTGTGATGTTTGCCAGAGGAACAATGGAGAGATGAGCCATCCCGTAGGATTATTACAGCCTCTTCCCATTCAAGAGGGGAAATGGGAGAGTATTTCGATGGATTTCATCACAGGGTTGCCCATGGTACAGGGCAAGGATTGTATCTTTTTCGTCGTTGATCGACTAACGAAGAACACACATTTCTTTGCCATATCCGCACACTATACAGCAGCACAGGTGGCCGAGCTGTTCTTCAGGGAGATCTTCAGGCTACATGGTTTTCCTAAAACCATCATCAGTGACAGGGACAGCCACTTCATGGGCAGGTTTTTGCAGGAGCTTTTCCGATTGGTGGGGACGAAGTTGACACCAAGTACCAGTTATCACCCACAGACAGACGGATAGACAAAGATAGTTAACAAGTGGCTGGAGGGCTACTTACGTAACTATGTTAGTGGGCAGCAACGAGCATGGCTAAAGTGGCTGCATCTGGGGGAGTACTGCTACAATACTTCACATCACATGTCCATTGGTATGTCACCATTCTATGCCTTATATGGGTATCATCCTTTATGTTTTTTTGAAGTGATGTTTGGTGATAGCAAGGCTCCTAGAGCCAAGATTTAGATCCAAGAGAGTCAGGATATCCTCCGAGCTCTCAAGGATAACATGGCTACAGTGCAGAACCAGCGGAAGCTGTATGCCAATAGGGGATAGGTGGAGAGACAGTTCGAGGTAGGGGACATGGTCTACCTATGACTACAATCATACTGACAGACATTGCTGAAGCAGAAGGGCGTTGAGAAGCTCAAGCCCCACTTTTATGGGCCATACAGGGTGATACGTAGGATTAGATAGGTCGCATATGAGTTGGAGCTGCCCCAAGGCAGCAAGATTCATAACATTTTTCATGTATCATGCATGAAGAAGGCATTGGGGCAGCAGATGACCGTGACGGATGAGCTACCACCCATGGATGATGAGGGGAATTTGGTATTGTAGCCGGAGGCTATCATTGACTCTAGGGAGAGATGGTTGCGGAGCACGACAGTCCGGGAATTCTTGGTGAGGTGGAAGAATTTGCCGGATGAGGATGCCACTTGGGAGAGTGAGGAGATCTTACAGCATCCATTACTTCAGTTGCTTGAGGACAAGCAACATTTTGCCGGGGGAGACTGTAATATTCCTAATTAGCTATGGCTAATTGGAATATTCGCTTTTGTTCGATTTTTTCCTTCTATAGTTATTTTTAAATAAAAAGTGAGGAAGGGGGACATAACTCACTTTTAGAATAAAAAGTCACTTCCTAGTAGCACAATGTTGTGACTTAAAGGGAAGCCAAGGGGGGCCAAAAGGCGATGCAGAAATGGAGCCCACATAAACACATGGAGGAACTGCGCAGGAGGAAAGGAACATGTGGCAAGAGAGGAATCACACAGGAGGAGGTGAGCCTTGGGATTGAGAGAGGCAAAGGCTATAAAGGAGAGAGGAGCCCCCTCATGTTGATCATTCTAGTTATGAGCATTTGTGATAGTCATTTCGACTTAGAGCATGCTGGCTGTTTAGCTAGTCTGCAGCACTGTTTAGTGCATTGAGTGTCTCCGTTCGGAGATCTCACCCTTAGCCCCAGGGGACTTCGAGTGCCTACTCAGGCAAGGTATTTCTATTGGAATCCCAGTAGTAGTTTCATCAGCATTTCAGCAGTAGTTTCATCAGCATTTCAGCAGTAGTTTCATCAGCGTCATTGAGGAACCGCGCAGAACCCCAAGGGGGTGATTTTCGGGGGTCGGCCATTTTAGAAAATCTTTCTGGGTTTTTCTGTTTTTTTTGAGTAGAGTCTGATTCCAAAGTTTTAGCCTTTTCTGAGAACGGAAGAAGCCCCAAATCCTCATTCAATTTCCAGTAGCAACAAGAGCATAACAGTTTCCCAGTAGCGGGGACACAGATCAGTGTGAGGCCATTCCAGGAAAGCTTTCTGGGTTTTTCTGGGTTTTTTTAGTAGAGCCTGAATCCAGAGCTTCAGCTTTTTCCAAGGAGGGGAGCAGCCCCAAATCATCATTTGTTTTCTAGCAGCAGTAATAGCACAACAACAGCATCCTCGTAGAGCGGCCATTCTTGTCATTCTGAGAGTATTTCTTCACTTGCCTTGTGCAAGTCGAGGTGCCATCTGTCTAATCACCTCTTGTACTCATTTATTGCTTAGTATAATAAAATGACTTAGCATTTCTCGCTGCATTTCTTGTGTATCTGCTTATATTTTCGGTTTACATTATTATATGTTGTTCCACTGTTATTTTATCACTTCTGGGTTATTATATCATTTGCACATATTTGGTTGGAGTTTTTGCTGGGGTTTGAGGAATATTCTAGGTTAGTAATATTACATATGATTTTGTGCATGGGTTTTTCACATGGTTTTGGGCATGATGGTTTTATGCCCATGGTATTTTGTAGATCCGGTCAAGGGAACAACGGTTATGTTCTAATCCAGGGCTAATTGATTGGGGTTTATGAATGATTTGGCATGTATATATATATGTATTGTAACATTGCAAGGAATATAATGAACAATCAATCTGGTAGTCCTGATTTTGGGATCCAGGGGAAAATCTCTGTGTATTTGTTTTATATTCTCATCATTTTTTTCTATTTTTTTAGAATTCGTCTGAAGGTAATTCCTGTATAGGGTTAAAACCTACATAATGATTAGTTTGACCTTTGCACCTTCTACTTTTACCCTCGCATGGCACTTAGTGAGGACGTCACCATGCATGGAATGTGGATCTTCAACGCCCTAGAGAATTTGAGGACTTTTCCACCTGGGTTTTGTCTAACCAGTTTTGTAGATAAATTCTAATGTAAAGATCATCTCTTCATGCCAAGATTTGACCATACTTTTCCACCTAGAACCCCCACATGTCATTGGGCCACTTTTGAGTCTTGATTGCCATTTTCTAACTAATACCTTCATCTTTTGCAGAAATTTCCACATGGCATGTCCTCTGCATTTTATTTTGAGCAATCTAAGATCAAGTTGACTTTTTGATTTCTAGGACCAATTGCATTGGGCAACATGCACTGCCTCAGGAAAAATGAACTGTTGGAAACTGTGAGAGTTCCATGTTGAGAATTGGTTAATAAATACTACACCAAGGCCAAGGATGCATACAAAAATCTATGACTCATGACCATATAGTAAGACATAGGTGCACATGACAAGGGTTGGACTGGCAACTACAATTGTGATCACCCCTATGTAACTAGATGCTTCCATAAATCATCTCAATGTGATCCACTTTAAGTCCTACAATCCTATCCAAAACAAAAGGAGCTAAGTGTGGGGACCTAAATCATTTGACATGTTCTTACTGTAGGTTTTAACCTCGTACAGTCAATTGTTGCGAACATATTCTTAATAAAATAGAAAAGATGCAATGGAAAACACACACATTAACACAAAGATTTAATCTTGGAACCCAAACTGGAAAAACCAACAAGATTTTCAATATATATTTTCTATATAGTATTACAATACAATATATATGTTGTGGTATCCATAAACCACCAAACTACTTACCATGGATTAGAATACAACCAAATTTTCTTAACCAAAACTACAAAACCATGGGCAAAACCACCATCCACCAAAAAACTGCTTTTAGCAAAAACTGTGTGCAAAAAATTACTAAAAATGGATGCAAAAAACCACTCATTTTTTTTAAAGAGCATTGCCCTCAAACCCCTGCGCAATGGGGCTTCTTCCCCCTGCTATACATTGCACATTTTACAACACGTGGGATAGTCGTGCAAAGAATATAACACATACCCAACATTCTCCCACTTGTTTTATTTGCACACACATGGTTGCAGGAGTGCATAATCAATAATCTAGGGCAATAATGCCTATTTTTTCTCTACGCCAAAAGAAATTCTCAGTGCTCATAGATTTTGTTAATGAATCTACAACATTCTTCAAAGTGTCCACTTCTTTTCTTCAATCACATCTCTTATGAAGTGATACAAAACATTAATATTTTGTCTTCAAATGATAAGTTGGATTGTAGTCTAACTATCACAATCTATCCTTACAGCTTGCCATTGTAGGCTTTAACCCTATACAATTAATTGTTTCCAATAGATTTTTCAATAAAACAGAAAAGATGCAATGGAAAACAAACACATTAACAAAAAGATTTTACCTTGGAACCCAAAACCGAGAAAACCAGCTTCAATATATAGTTTTTGTACAGTATTACAATACAATATATATTTTTCAACATTCATGTAGTGCAATCCATTTACCCTGGATTAGAATACAACTATAGTTCCTTAAATGAAACTACAAAACCTTGGGAAAAACCACTATGCACCACAAAACTACTTTTAGCAAAAACTATGTACCGAAAACTGACAAAAACTATGCAAAAACTGCCCGAATTTTTTTAGGGGTGTTGCTCCAAAACCACTGTGCAGGGGGGCTTCTATTCCCCTGCTAACCCCCTGAATAGTGGGGGATTCCACCCCCTTGTTGCACCCAATGTAATGTAAAGTGCATGCAACTAGTCATGCAAATTATATAACATGTGCCCAACATTCTCCCACTTGTTATTTTCTTTGCAAACAACGATTCATAGGAGTACATGATCAACAATCTAGGGAAGTAATTTCCATTGTTTCTCTACATCAATAATTTCTCAGTGCTCACATATTTTGTTAATGAATCTGCAACATTCTTCAAAGTGTCCACTTTTTCCAGCAAAACCTTCTTGTCTTCAATCATATCTTTCACAAAGTGATATTGAACATCCATATTTTCTGGTAGCACCTTCTTGGTTTCAATCATACCTCTCAAAAAGTGATATTGAACATCAATATGCTTTGGCTTCAAAAGATAAGAAGGGTTCTCTGCTAGGAAGATTGCACATTAAGTTTCATAATCTATACTTACAGCTTCTTGTACCAACCTAATACTTGAACACAATCTTTGTAACCATACAACTTCTTTGCTTACATTAGTGGCTACCATGTATTCATCTTTTATAGTTGTCAGTGCCACTACAGATTGTCTTTTTCTCATCCAATTAATTGATTCTATAAATAGGTTAAACACATACTCATTTGTAGATCTTTTACGATACATATCTCTTGCCCAGTCCGCATCAACAAAGCCATGTATGTCTTGCTACCCACCACCTTTGGGTAGTATGCATAGGAAAAAAATTTCTCCTAGATGGTCCTTAGTCGGCAGCCAATAGTGCCTTATAGCCTTAGATAGCTTGATGTATCATTTTCTCGGCCACCTGAGCCAACCATGTGGTCCCTCGCCCATCTGTTATGAATGTATGTTTGAAGGTGGGCCTCCCGACCCCAAAGGTATGGCTTTTCATTGGTATAGTTGAGTAATTTTTCTTAATTTTCATGGGCATTTTTGGGCATGGATTGGTGGGGGTATTTGGTGTAAAGAATGGGTTAGGTCTGTATTCTTGTCTCCACTGTCTGAATTCGTGGCTACCCTTGTATCATAGTCCTGTGGGATCTCCTTTACTAGCCATTGCTTTAGGGTTGGCACTATATGGGAAATACAAATTTTGGTTGCATGGTCCCACTTCCCGATACCACCAACGTTACTCCCCTTCCACTCATTTCAGCCCCGTTCATCTATTTTCCCATCCAAATCCACATGTGTCCACTGGGTCCACATAGGGTTAGCCTCCTCCTCCCCTTGTCCACACCTTGGGTCAAGCCTGGAACAATGCCCCAGAGGCTAATGCAACCAAAAAGAAAATAAAAAGCATAATTTGGCCACTCTCAATAGGAAATATACCACAAAATGCAAAAGATGGTCAGGACACACAAATTTAGCACAGGTGCAAAAGCCAAACATGAGCTCTACCCCTTATCCATGGCCATCACCCTAGTTCCTATGGGCCCTAGATGAGTCCCCTCCATCATTAAGGAACCCATGATTGTCACAACCCCTTATGGGCAATGAACTAGCCCACCTTAAGGGGGTATCCACTGCTACATATTACACATCATGCTCTCATCCCCTAGAGCCCCGAGTAGTTATAGAGAAAAATCAATCAAAGGAAAAAGGCACATGAAGAAGGGTGGAAAAACAAAGGTTGGGGTAACTCATGTACCATGGTTTGTTCCCTCCTACACTCATATACACAGGTGTGGGCTTCCCTTATTATAGATACCCTTATACCACAACATGTGGTCTGTATGATTCCCCTGATTCCCACTTCGTGCCATTACTACATCATTTTACACCTACCACTTGAGGGATGTACAATGGACATGTCACCACCTTTAGAGGTTGAAACCACCTAATAGGGTCCTTGGTTAATCCATTATTGAGCTTGGAGGCACTTGTACATGCCAAAGCCCATTATGGAAGGGCATGCCATGATGAAGTGCATCATTGATCTAGTGACTTGTAAGCTCTTTTACTTGATTATTCTAATGATTTGTTATATTGGAGGGAAAAGGGATGTATTGGATCTTATGCAAGATTGCAGGTGGGTCTCCATTTGGGGCTTGGTCTCTCTATATGGGGTCCTAGCCCTCCATAGGGCCACATTGGCCCTTGTAGGGTGAGCGTTGAGAGCCATGGGGCTCCAACATAGAAGAGATTACTTCATGGATCCCCAACACCAATCATTGATTGCTCGTGTTCCACCTTTTGGATGAGGATGATGCACCTGGTTCACCATGCCTAGCAGGCTCCACACTTGCACCACACACTTGGTAGATGTTCCAGGGTCCAAAGGATGTCTCTCACTGCAAAGGGAGGGATTATGTCATTATCCTAGCCCTTACAGAGGGTATACAATCATTTTCGATCCACTTGGAGACCCATGAGGATGTCCTTGTGCCCCTCACACCCACATGGGGGCACCACAAGGATTTGCTTAGAAGACAAGGAGCCAACCCCTAGTCCACTATTTGAGGTCCATTCTCACATCATGGCACACTTAGGACTTCATTAGGCCTCCTCAAAGGCCCAACATCTCACTTTGTTCATCATTTGACCTTCTTGAGAGGCTTCTTATTATGTCATTGAGCCATTTGGTAGGCTTGTCACCAAAAGTATTGTTGCTATGCACATTATTTTATTTTAGGGGATCAATTAGGCCAATTTAGCTAAATTGAATTCATTAGAGAGGGTATAAATAGAAGTGAGATGATTCATTCTCATTGTTGTCACTCCTAAAGACAGCCTGAGATTACTAACAAGGCTAGTGCATGCGCACATCTAGATTCTGTGTTTCAAATGATTCTCAGGGAAATAGAGACAACACACACACACTTATATAAAATGGTTTGGCTCATTCATCCAAAGGTATAAGTCATGTATTTCTAGTACTTCTTCACATATACAATTCAGATAAATATGTGCATAAAATAGTGGAGGCCGAGTAGTTCAAGGACTTATAGTTTAATAAGATTTTGTAGAGAAAATGAGAGAGGATAAGGAGAAAGAGAAACTCATCACATAGAGCTTAAAGCATCAAGAATTCTACGCTTAACACATATAGCTTGAAACATCAACAATTTCTACACTTATTTGAGTTACAGGTAGATATAATGGACAAAAGAGAGACTTGGTGTTATGTTTCATGGAGTGCAACTCTTAAAGATATAATTTCAAGGATCCATACAGGCACATGCATTAACAATGTCGATACAAATGAACTTGTGAGGAAGTTATAGGCACATGCATTAACATATCGATACAAATGAATCTGTGAGGAAGTTTGAAATATTTCTAGCAGCTAGGATTACATGAATTCAAAGAAGAAACATGAACATAATGAGTTTTAACAGAGGGATAACATATCGTAATACTTGAAGGGGGAATCACCACCATTTGCTTTATATTATGAAAGATTTGTATTATAAAGTTATACAGTCTGAAAATAACATGTAGAGGTTTCTTTAGGATTTTCTGAACCTTTGTGAATTGTTTCTTCCCCCTATTTATTTGGAGAGAGGGGGCGTTGAATATTCATTACGTAAAAATATGTTCGGCTGAGCCTCAGCTATCAGGTTGACTAGATGTCTCGACCAGGGATGGCTCTGTGGCCCAAAAGCACTACAAAATATTAATGTCCTCATTAAAGGGCGGCACTTTACAGGATAACAAATCAATAATCAGATGAACAATGTTAACAAAATATCTTCTTGCCCACCCCTGTGATCGTTTATGCTTCAGGTTGTAGTTTGTTCATGGTATGGCCTCCTGTGTTGCTCAGTCGACTCCCATCATTTCTACCTTTACTTCTTGAACCATTCATCCTTCAAAGCTGGGAGTGGGCACTATCAGTTTCATGCCGCAGTACTGAAGTAGAGGACCCTTGGGTGGTACTTCATCTTCCCTCTGTATGGGGGCACCATGTTGGATAATCAAGTCTTCTCAAGCTACCAAGTCCTTGTTTACTTCTATCAGTGTCGACCCTGGTTCCGTGTCACAGAGGGCCTTTCTGGATCAACCCATTCTAGGTTTCTATACTCCATCTTCCTTATTAAATGCCACAACTTCTGACCTACCGCGCCTTTAAATTTCTGTACTGCCTAGTCGCGGAGTTCTCATATCGGGATTTCTCACTGAAAATAATTTTACAGGATGGGGCCTTTTCCTTTGTTACTTGGAATCCTACATACCGATGATTTACAACATTTTACCTTTGGCATTTCCCCTTGATACTTGTGATCGCCGATTTGCAGGATCGGGCCCAACCAGGATATCACAATCGCACTGCTAGAGAGAGTGTTGAGGACAAGTGGTTTTCGGAGGGGGGCATGAGTGGTAAGTGGTAAGTGATGGGGGGGAGGGGGGTTCGAATTGATATGAGAGGGACACGTAGTGTAGGGGCCAGATGGGGAAACTGCTTTTCAGACACCTCCCTCGCTAATAAAAGGAAACATGGCGGGGGGGTCCGAAAAGGCCTGGGAGCTCTTGATCTGGCGAAGTCAATCTGGGTCGTCTGGAGATGGGGGTCGTTTATTTGATGGTAGAGGAGGGACCCCAGGATTGATGAAGTCATCGGTGCCATGTGGCACCTCTTGAATGGTGACACGTGTCACCCGGATAAGCCCCCATAGGACCCCTAAAAATGTTGAATTCGTGTGCCACGTGTCCTTTGTACTACCATATCATGCTGATGTCAGCTGCCATGTGTATTCGTTTGGACCAATGGTATTCTGCTGTGTGGTCCCCTTAGAGGAGAGAGAAAAGGCACAACTGCCTCACATTTTGCAACTGAATTCCTTTGTAAATCGGCTTCCGCCCTCCCCTAATGTTTTAACACTATCGGTGTATTTCCCCGCAATTCCTTAAGGATGTTCTGTTGGACTCACCGATCGCCAATATCAAAGGTCTGCCCCTTTGTATCTCACTTTGAGATCCCGCCGATCGCCGATATCGGAGGTCTGCCCCTTTGTATTGCACTTTGAGATCCCCCCGATCGCCGATATGCCGATATGTTGCACCTTAGATCTTTGACTTTTGTGATCATCGATATTGGTGATTGCTCTATCACGGGTTTATTGTGTCCTTTCCCACTATTGCTACTACGAAATTGTGATTGCAATTTGTGATCTGCTCCTGGCCCTCCGATAACCTCTTCTCCTTCATTTCAGAGGCAACAAAACCCTGAACTTCAACAAGCCATATCTTTTGATCCATAGGTCCATTTTTGGACTTCCATACACCGTTGGAAAACTCATTCCAAGCACTATGCAATGGAGAGGGTCAAATTTAGCTTTGAGTGCTTCCATGGCCTGGAATATGGATTCAAAATTCACTTCTCTTTGACAACTTTGACCAACTGAGAACTCATAATGTAGTGAGTGACAACATTGGATCCAACTAGGGACAGTGCCTTGCTGGTAATGTGCTGAGAACCTACAAACCAGTAGCCTTCCTTCCATTGGGCATGGAGTCATTTCTAAGCAAACGATAATTCTGTGAAAGTGGAATTTTCAAGATAAACTAGAAATTTCATATAACAATTACAATACACACACCGGTATTTACAATGAGTGCAAGACAAGTACCTCTAGTTTTGGAAATAAATTTTGAGGAACTGACCATTTACCAACAGTTCTAGAGATTCACCGTCCAGATTTCAAGCATGTACATGTTATTTCCTCTTTCTTTTGCAATCCTGAAAGGTTCGAACCATAGCGAATTGAATTTTCTGTGTTCTCCTTTGTCTTCCCTTCGGACATCCCAACAGAGAACTAAATCTCCTGGTTGAAGAGGTCAATCCTTGGCCTTCTTGTCAAACAGGGATTTCATCCTTTGTTGATAATTGGACAATTTGGCCCCTACTTGTTCTCTATTTTCATGAAGCTCGACCAACTAATTTATCCTTCACGTTAAGGCACTTGGCTCTTCCTCAACTTCTTGTAGTAACTTTGCCACTGACATCGCTAATTGGATCAGGAAGACCATAACCTTACCATACTCTAGCTCAAAAGGTGATTTCCCCATGGATCGTTGAGGAGTTACTCGGTTGGTCCATAGGGAAAACTTCAGTTGGGAGTCCCAGTTCCTCTAATTCTCGGCGATGGTCTTCTTCAGCACCCTCACCACAGTTTTGTTTGAGGACTCATCCAAGCCATTACCTTGAGGATAGTAGGTAGTGGAGTGTTCGATGATGATATTGAATTTCTAGTAGAAGCTGATGAACTTGGCATATTTGAAAACTTGAGCATTATCAGTGATAATTTTGAAGGAACAACCAAAGCGAGATAGTATGTTCCCCTCAGTGTTTTAAAAACCGGCTGGTCGGAACCAGTAACCTGTCAAATTGGCCGATTAGCAAGCCCACTGGGTAAAACTGGCAGAAAAACCCGATTTGACCCACCATTTTGCCTAAAAAATTCCCTTAGCGGTCCTAATCGACTGGTTTAGGATGAAACCAGCTGGTTTCGTTCTAAACCGGCCGGTTAGCTGCCACAGCCACGGAGGACCCATGCAACACTATTTTCCAATTTTTTATGGTGTTTTGGAGGGAAAGTAAGGGTTCTTTCCTTCCAAAAACACCCTCTACAAGCCTTTAAAGGCCCTTCTCCCTCTCATTTGTCTCACACATCTCATTTGGAGTATTTGTGAGTTTGATTGGGAGCTTGGAGAGTGTTGAGTTTTTGTTGGAGTAGTGGAACAACAAAGAGTTTAAGCTAAGTAGTAGTCATCATGCCTCCAAAAGCCAAGGATACTACATGGGCTCATTGTGATATGATTGATGGCAAAATGATCTGCAAATATTGCCAAAAATCTATTGAAGGAGGGGGTATTAACAGGTTCAAGCAACACTTGGCTAGGATAGGAGGCCATGTAAAGCCATGTGGAGCACCAAATGAAGTAATAGGGCATATTAGGGCAGAATACCTTCAGAAGTTTGAGACTCAAGTCACTAAACCAATAGAGAAGTTTGTGACTCAAGCAGTTGCAATGTTTGGGAGTCGAGACTCAACCAACTGAGTTTGATCATGATGACTGATGAGAAGTTTCAAGTTATAATGTTGATCACTATTATCATATATGTAGACTTGTAGTAGGCCACTGACCCCATAGTTTGTAGGCTTTGTTTTTGCACTCTAAAGGCCATTTAGAGCCTCATTGCTTATGTATTTTGTTGATGATATGTATTGCACTCGGTGCCATTTTGATATATTCACCTTTACATGGTATATAAATGAGAAATATTTGCATATTTTTCCTTTATTGGCTTGGAATCATGGTTTTAAATCTTAAAAGTAGTTTTTTTTCATTAAAAATTAATTATACAATGTATTTTTTTTAAACCGGTTCATTTAGACCTGACCAGTCCTAGTTCGAAACCCGGTTCATTAGGTGGACCAATCCGCTCATCGGTTCTGGTTTTTAAAACATTGGTTCTCCTCCATAAATTTGATTTCCACTGAGTCTGTAGCATTTCTGGCTAGGATGGCCTCTACCCACTTAGTGAAATAATCTGTGGCCATCAATATCCACTTGTGTTGGCCACTGGACAGTGGGTTTAATTCTCCTATGAAATCTTGTCCCCACTGTCTGAAAGGTTCTTCCACATGTATTGGAATCAAGGGGAGAGGAGAAAGCTTTTGCCTCTCAGTAAATACTTGGCACTTCTGGCACGACCTGACCTGGGAATGAACATTCCCAAATAGTGTAGGCCAGTAGAATCCTGCCTTGAGGATTTTATGTGTTGTGGTCTTCCAGCTATAGTGACCTCCACAAACTCCTCCGTGAAAATCCTCAACCACTTTATGGGTTTTGCCCTCCACCAAACATAACAACAATACCCCCACCGGGTCCTTCCAGTAGAGTAGGCCATTGGATATGATATATTTTTGCGCTTGTGATCTCAGAGATTGGTATTTGGATTCATCCAGCCCCAGCAGGCACCTCAGGAATAAGAGATAATGAACGATGTTCTTATACCAGTGTGATCCCTCATATTTAGCATAAATCTTCTACTCAGATGTTTTAATCCCGCTCTGATGATCCTCTGGTCTGCCTTTCTCTGTTATTAGGTTTATCCCTAAAGCTTGGAAATTTAATTCGGATAAAACCTTAGCCAACCCCTGGCCTTTTATGAGCTTACAAGGCTTTATGTCTAGCTCATATTCTTGTATTTTTGCTATCCACCTACCCCTTTTTCCTTTGCTGTCTCCTTGCACCATGATGTCCTTGATTGCTGTCATCGAGACAATTGTTGTGATTTTCGATTGTAGCACATACATGCGAAATGCCTTCAAAGCCTTGACTAGTGCATAGGCTTGTTTCTCCAAGATGTTATATTTCAACTCAGCATCCCTCGAGACTTGGATGAAGAAGGTGATGGGCTGTTCATAACCATCTTTATTTTTCTGTAGCAGCACTGCGGCAATAGTATGTCGAGAAGCGAAAGAAAATATATAGAAAGGCACTGAATAGTCAGGGCTGACTAGTATCGGGGCTTCAACCAAAGCTTCTTTAATTCTAATGAAAGAATATCTGGGGGTAGGGCTCCACTTGACTTCATTTTCATTCTTAAGCATGTTTGTAATACCTTTGACTATTTCTGTATAGTTGGATATGAACCTCCTTAAGAAATTTATTCTCCCCAAAAAGGCTTGGACCTCTTTCTTATTCCTGGGTAGAGGAATATGACTAATGGATTCGACTCATTTAGGATCGATCTTCACACCTTCCTGCACTACTATGTGTCCTAGTAGCTTCCCCTCACTTAGGGTGAACTAAGATTTCTTAGGATTCAAAGAAAGACCATACCTCCTGCATTTTTCAAAGGTGAGCTTCAAGTGGAGGATGTGCTCTTCATTAGTCTTAGAAAAGACTGTGATATCGTCTAAATAAACCACCATGAATTTGTCTTGCTCCCCTACAAAATCTATGTCCATGGCTCTTTGAAATGTGACCCCTGCATTAATAAGACCGAAAGGCATGCGAGTGTACATGAATGTTCCCCACGGGGTGGTGAAAGCAGTATTCTTCTAATTGTCAAGGCGGATTTCTACTTGGTTGTAACCAGAGAACCCATCCATCATGGACATTCTGACTGCACTGACCACCTTCTGCAATATATGATCCATCTTCGGTAGTGGGTGGTTGTCTTTTAGCGACACCCTGTTTAGATTACAAAAATCTACACATCTCCGTTCTTTTTCCAGACAGGGACTAAGTTGGCCACCCACTCAGAGTACCTTAAAGGCACTATGATCTTTGCATGTAGCAACTTTATCACTTCTTTTTCAATGGAAGGGAGTAAGAGTGGATTTATCTGCTTGAGTTTCAGCTTGCATGGCTTTATTCCACTCTTCAAAGGAATTTTATGTTGAATGATGTTAGTATCAAATGCTTTCAAATCCTCATAAGACCAAGCAAAAACATCCTTGTAGGTTTTGAATAGATTTAAATACCTTTATCTATATTGCAAGGGGATTCCTTTTGATAGTCTGATCATCTAGGGTTCCTCCTCTGAGCCGATATTGCAGTCTTCTACTTGATCGTCTATCTCAGGAGCCACTGGTTTGGAGGCTATGTCATCCTTATTAAAAAGCCTTTCTAGTGGGACTAGTCCGCAAGGGATGGTATTTCCTTTTAATTGCAGAATTTTTCACCTAGCCACTGTGTCTTTCCACGAAGTGGCTTCTTGATTTGTCTCTTCCTCTTCTTGGTCAATGGTGGAGTTGGTGAACTTCCCAATGACTTCTATGAATCGTTTCACTTGCTCGTCGTCCTTGAATACTTTCCAGTGCTTCACATTATCAGGTATTGAGGGTCTGTATCTGACTTCTACCTCATATCTGAGGAGCAGATTTTGAGGGGGCCTGAAACCGCTTGCAACTACAACAAGGGAGTCAGCCATTAGGTTTCCTTCCCTGGGCAATAATTGGATATTAAAATCCAAGAAGAAATTATCAATTAGGTCCCACACTTCATTCCGTTAAGTCCTCAGTTTAGGGTGTTTGGCCTGGCATTGATTTTTGATCTGCCTTACGACCAACTCAGAGTCTCCATAGACCGTTAGGCATTCAATATTCATATTCTTTTTCATTTGTAACCCAAGGAGAAATGCTTCATACTCTGCCATGTTGTTGGTTGCCTCAAACTCCAGCTTGAATGGGAGGGGTATCAGGTTGCCCTCAGGAGATACCAACAATACCCCTGCTCCATTTACCTCTTTGGAATTTGCTCCGTCAAAGTATAATTTCCATACTTTGTTTTCATTTACATGTTAGTGTTCTAAGTGCCTTATTAGGTGTATTGATTTTTCTTCTAATATGGTCTCATCTTCTTCTAAGAACAGGCAAGAGAGGTTGCTTTCTTTCCATGCAGTGGGGATTTTTCTGAGCCTTTAGTTGGGGTCACAGTTTTTACAAACCTGGACTCTCTGTACAAACTCCTTTGCTCACCTCCAAAAGTGAGAATAGTGGCATAAGTTTGATCTAACTTAATAGGGCGCCCCACCTTGGAACCCCAAGATCTAGATATGAGCATGTCGAACCGAGGGGGAATGTCTGCCACTACTATGTTCGTTACCATGTTCTTCATAGGGATCTAAGCCAGGTTTACCACCAGATCCTTTAACATTCCCAAGCAATTGACCCTCTTAGATTCAAAGGAGTATAGGTCCTTGTAGGGCCTAGTGATCGACAAGCCCAATTGTTCCATCACTGTTAGGGGCATGAGGTTGTGCGAGGCTCCAGATCCAACATGCAATTATGCAACAAGAGATCATGGATTACTAGGGTCACATAGAAGGGTGCAGTAGAAGGATCAAGTTCTTCCACATTCAGCCCAAAAACCACCATTGGCATCTCCTCTTGAAGATTTAAACTGTCATGTGTTGGTGCTGAGGTGGATGGAAGCATGAATTGAGAGACTTGAGTTGTATAAGTAGGCTACTTTAGAAGCTCAATCAGAGGAACATGAATTTTTACCTTTTCAAGGTCCTTCTAAATATTGAATGTAGGTTGGACTTTTTCTATACCTCCAGGCTCTACTCCTTCTTCCTTACCACTAACAGTTTTCAACAGAACAAGCGCCTCCTTTTCTGTGTGTTCCTTGGAACTATTTCGTTCCTTATTAGAGGAGACCTTTATCTTGGAAGGGTCAAGATTTAGCTTACCTTTCCCTTTATTTAGTACTGGGGGAATAACTTGGGGAGTAGTTCCCTCTTGTTGTTCTGGCTCTCTTGACCTCTTCTTTGAAGATCTTAGATCATACTTACGGTGTGGTTGTGCTTGCATGAAATCTGCAAACTGTTTACAATAATAATCTATATCCTCCTCATTTTCTACTGCTTCTCTATCATTATTGGTCTCCTAGTGAGCCATATTTTCATGTTCTTCTTCAGAGAAAGCAGAATACAAGTTTCCCTGCATCTCATGTGTATCTGATGGTTGTTCATTAGGATCATCTTCTAACTATAGAGAACAAGGGATCTGATCGAGCTGTTCATTTCTTTCCCTTGGAAGTATTGGCAATGGAGGCCTTCTATACTGTGGGTTATAACCCTGGTTGTTGACTTGAGCATTTTGTTTGGAGAGATTCTTGTTCTCAAGTTCAAGCTTCCCAACCTTATGTGATAAACTCCTGATGAGTTTATCTAGTTCATTCCACTTCAGGTTTGGTGATTCTTTAGATTGACCCGAGGAGGATGCTTCTTCTTTCCCTCTTTTATTCTCAGCAGGTTCTTTCTTTCCTCTTGACTTCCCTGCTGAAGTGAAATTTGCTTCCACCTCAAGTGCATTGATTTGGAGTTGATCTAGTGTGAGAGACTTCCTTTCCCTTAGAGTAAATCTGAAGTCGGATTCAAAGGCTACCAAAAAATCTAATCGAGCAACAGCTAGAGGAGGCTTTATCTCACCCAGCAGGTTATTGTACCGCTTATTGAACCTTTTGATAAATTCTGAGATATCATCTTTTGGCTTCTTCCTTATAGCATTATACTCTGTGAGGAGGTACTCATGATTTCTCTTTTCACCCCATTTTTGCATGAAAGAGTTTTCAAATTCCTCCCAGGTAGTGATGGAGGCATTAGGTAGGGCTTTAAACCATTTTTTGGCTTCTCCATCAAGGGATTGTACAAAAAGTCTCATGACCGCATCCAGTTGTTCTACGTTACGATTCTCAGCAAAGGCACAGAAGGTTTCAATGTGTCTCTATGTCGTGTTATCATCTTCCCCATTGAACCTAGGCAGAAGCTTTAGGTAGTCCTGGGGCATAGCACTTAGGGGCTGAGGTAAATTAAGAGGGGCATATTTATTTAGAAAAAAACTTGGAAGATCCATCTGGATTAATGGAAGGGGAGTGAGACTCGCCTGAGGAACATGGGCCCAAAACAAAGTGGTAGGAGTGGCTAGACTGAAAGCAGGGTATGTAAGGGTTTTATGAGTAATTCCTAAGTAGTGAGTAACAATGGGTTTAGAGTTGGATGAGGAGGCTTCAAAAACTAATGAGACGGTAGTGCAGACACTAGGAGTCTTCTACTTCCAGACTTTCCTAAAAATTATTTTCTCTAGGTTAGATACGAATGGGGCTTTCTTCTGAGAGGTATTTGAGTGAGTGTGAGGCTTTTTAAAAGCCAGGATGATAAATGATGATGGGGTTTGTGGAGTCACCAAGGTGATATGGATGCAATCAGAATGCATTTGCCCACCTACACAAAGAGTGCTCAACTTGTCGTATCCCAGGGGAAAAACCCTTCAATAAGTTCCCCGACAATGGTGCCAAAAGATGTTGTTGCTCCCAGAGATAGCCTCAGATTACTTACAAGACCAGTTCCTGGGCACATCTAGATTCTATGTGTCTCAAATGATTCTCAGGAAAATGGAGACAACACACATACACAGATATATATATATATATATATATATATATATAATGGTTTGGTTCATTAATCCAAAGGTATAAGTCATGTATTTCTAGTACTTCTTCACATATAGAGTTCACTGAAATATGTGCATAAAATAGTGGAGGTCGAGTAGTTCAAGGACTTATAGTTTAATAAGATTTTGTAGATCAAATGAGATAGGATAAGGAGAAAGAGCAACTCATCACATAGAGCTTAAAGCATCAAGAATTCTACGCTTAACACATAGAGCTTGAAACATCAAGAATTTCTACACTTATTTGAGTTATAGGTAGATATAATGGATAAAAGAGAGACTAGGTGTTATGATTCATGGAGTGCAACTTTTAAAGATATAATTTCAAAGATCCATACAAGCACATGCATTAACAATGTTGATACAAATGAATCTGTGAGGAAATTACAGGCACATGCATTAACATATCGATACAAATGAATTTGTGAGGAAGTTTGAAATATTTATAGTAGCTATGATTACATGAATTCAAAGAAGAAACATGAACATAATGAGTTTTAAGAGAGGGATAACATACTGTAATACTCGAAGGGGGAATCACCACCGTTTGCTTGATATTCTGAAAGATATGTATTCTAAAGTTATACAGTTTGAAAATAACATGTAGAGTTTTCTTTAGGATTTTTTGAACCTTTTTGAAGTGTTGCTTCCCCCTATTTATTTGGAGAGGGGGAGCATTGAACATTCATTACATAAAAATATCTTCGACTGAGTCTCAGCTGTCAGGTTGACTAGCTATCTCGGCCAGGGATGGCTCTATGGCCCAAAAGCATTACAAAATATTAATTGCCTCATTAAAGGGTGACACATTACAGGATAACAAATCAGTCAATCAGATGAACAATGTTAACAAAATATCTTCATGCCCATCCCTTTGATCACTTATGATTCAAGTTGTAGTTTGTTCATGGTATGGCCTCCTGTGTTGCTCAGCCGACTCCCGTCATTTCTTCCTTTACTACTTGAACCATTAATCCTTCAAAGTTGGGAGTGGGCACTATCAGTTTCATGTCGCAGTAATGAAGCAAAGGACCCTTGGGTGGTACTTCATGTTCCCTCTGTATGGGGGCACCACGCTAGATAATCAAGTCTTCCCAAGCTAACAAGTCCTTATTTACTTCTGTCATTGTCAACCCTAGTTCCGTGTCACAGAGGGCCTTTTTGGATCAACCCATTATGGGTTTGAAGGCTCCATCTTCCTTATTAAATGCCACAACTGCCAACCCACCGCGCCTTTAAATTTCTGTATTGCCTGGTCGCGGAGTTCTTATACTAGGGTTTCTCACTAAAAAATCTTTTACAAGACGGGGCCTTTCTCTATTGTTACCTGGAATCCCGCATACCGGTGATTTATAACACTTTACCTTTGGCATTTCCCCTTGATACTTGTGATCACCGATTTGCGGGATCAGGCCCACCCAAGGTATTGCAATCGCACTGTAGGAGAGAGTGTTGACGACGAGTGGTTTTCGAAGGGGGCATGAGTGGTAAGTGGTACTACCTGGTAGCGGAGGGGCTCTACGAGGAAACCGCTTTTCGAACCCCCCCTGCTGTTAAAGGGAAACATGGCAAGGGGGGCTGAAAAGGTCTGGGAGCCATTGATCTGGCAGAGTCAATCTGGGTTGTCCGGAGATGGGTGTCATTTATTTGATGGTGGAGGAGGGACCCCAGGATTGATGACATCATTGGTATCATGTGGCACCTCCTGAGTGGTGACACATGTCACCTAGATACACCCCCATAAGACCCCTGAAAATGATGAATATACGTGCCACATGTCCTTCGTACTCCCACATCATGCTAATGTGAATTGCCATGTGTATTTATTTGGACCAATGGTATTTTTCTGCATGGCCCCCCTGTAGGAGAGAGAAAAGGTGTACCTGCCTCTTGTTTTGCAACTGAATTCCTTTGTAAATTGGCATCGGCCCTCCCCTGATGTTTTAACACTATCGGTGTATTTCCCTGCAATTCCTTAAGGATGTTTCGTTGGACCCACTAATTTCCAATTTGTTGATATCGAAGATCTGCTCCTTTGTACCACACTTTGAGATCTCGTCGATCTTCGATATGCCGATATGCTTCACCTTGGATCTTTGACTTTTGCAATCGCCGATATCGACAATTTCTCTATCATAGGTTTGTTGTGTCCTTTCTCACTATTGTTGCTAGGAAACTGTGATTTTGATTTGTGATCTGCTCAAGGCCCTCCGATAAGCTCTTCCCCTTCATTTCCGAGGCAACAGAACCCATCAACTTCAACAGGCCATATCTTCTGATCCAGAAGTCCATTTTTGGACTTCCATATACTGTTGGAAAAC
Organism: Pinus tabuliformis; assembly: GCA_031772625.1. Classification (NCBI taxonomy): domain Eukaryota; kingdom Viridiplantae; phylum Streptophyta; class Pinopsida; order Pinales; family Pinaceae; genus Pinus; species Pinus tabuliformis. Next base: position 1,146,313,061 of record CM062807.1, read on the forward strand.
TCGTTCCGAGCACTATGCAATGGAGAGGGTCTGATTTGGTTTTGAGTGATTCTATGGCCTTGAATATGGCTTAAAACTTCACTACTCTTTGATAACTTTGACCAACTGAGAACTCATAATGCAGTGAGTGACAACACTCATCATCATCACTTGGATTGGGTTCTTATCTCTTGTGAGATTTTCACTATTCCTTTTGGAGGAAGATTTTGGATGTAGTGGATGAATTTTGATGTTTGGATGTCTCTCTCTTTTCTTAGAGCTTTATTATCGGCATACTTTGGTGATTGGGTATATTCTTTCCACTTGTAAGTAATATTTTTTGTCTATTATTGTTATTTAATACATTGATGTTACTAGGATTTTCGCTATACTAGATTTGAAATTTACTGCTTTTCATGTGCGAAATTGTGGAAATGTAGTCTTTTGTAGTGTTACATCATCTCATGTATCACATCTGAAAGGTTGAATGTTCCTAGAGATTGTTTATGTTGAACACATCTTGATACGTCATCAATTATTGCAAATTGAAGCATAAATTCTTCTAGCAGCTACTCTCATGCCCTAATTGCCATGTGAAGTTGTCTAGGAGGCTCCTTGATTAGGTGTAGTTCCTCTAAATCACAAATTTCAACCTGACTCCATCTTCCCCAAAGGATAAGGCACTGATCCTTCCATAGGTGATCATTTTCAAAGAGAATTCCTCTCAACTTCCCCTCTTTTTCTAGGTCTAGCCCCCATAGGTCACCTAGGGCATCACTTTTCTCATGATTTAGCCATCAAAATAATTTGATCTCTTGCCCCCTACTGCGCTAGTGTGTGCTCAAGAGGCCCTCCAAATTTCACGAGATTCCGACGGTGGGATATTGAGATATTTCAAGCCCTAGCTCAAAGATCAATTCTTTCCCTTGGTTCCCATTGGCTAGTAGCCTCATTGGGATCATAGCACTAAATCATCAAAACAAAATTCTTTCTTTGATCCCCTTCCTTTCCCCAATTAGGTCAAATACATCCTTGGTTGAACAATTGCATATCCTTAACCTAATTTTGTGTCTATTTGGCCCTTTTTGGTCTCTCAACTTATTGACTCCAATTCCACAAAGATCACTTAGAATTAAAGCATCCACAAGGCCTTTTGATACTAGGGGATACCTTGACAAGACATTCTCTCACACCCTATCTTCAAAGGCCCTCTTAGCCCTTCTTAGAGAGCCCATTGCCTTGATTCTAAAAAAAGCAACCCATTTAGTTCAGTCTCTCTTGTGAATAGGCCTGGGAATCACTTCTTTATCTTATCATTGACCTTATATTCTTGTGATTCCTCATACACTGGGACTCGTCCCATCGGTGAAAGTCCGTAAAGGGTAGGGAGCCTTAGCTGAGGTGAAAATGGGCTATCTCTCCATTGTTTCCCTCGACCTAGTAATTGCTATATAGGAACCCCTCCTAGGACCCCTGCTAGTTTAAGCAGTGACATTTTGGCGCCATTGTCGGGGAAGAAGTAGGTTTGCCTCCTTAATGAATCATCGAGGAATTGATTCATAAACGACATTTTGATTATTCCTCTGGTGACTCCACAACATTCTTCTTAGAATCGAGAACCCTCAAACGATGACATACCACCAACGAAAGGGTGAAAAACCCCACACTCCATTTTTTGATAGAAGGATAAACAAAAGGAATGAAAATCATGAATTTCCCATTCCTTTAAACCTTTCTAACATGATTGGAGGGCTTTTTAGTTCCGCTCCTGAAGATCCTGATAGGCCCAAATTCACTAGAAAGGAGGATCCCCAAGAGTACCACATGTGGGGCATCCTATAATGAATTCACCTACATGACCTCCTCAACATTCTCCTTAGAAGGGGATGTCGAGTATGGTATCTATCATTTCCCCCATCCTCCATTTCTTACTGGGGAGATCTTGTTGGTGTATTAACAAAGAGGCAAGTCCATGAAAAGTATGTAGTTGAATTATACAGAGGTCTCTTGTCTAGAAAAAGGTCTGATAATGAATCCATAGTCGAGTTCATCCAAATATTTAACATGATTATTCACTCTATTCCCCAAGAGATAGCCCCCCCAAAGGACGTGACCCTAGCCGCATACTTCAATGCTTTCACAGGAAAATTAACCTTTGATGTTACAAACAAGAATCCTATTAATCTCCTCTAGGCCCAAGATATCATATTTGATCTCAATCAAGACATGAAGCAATCCTCCATTAACATGGTGCAAATTGATGATCATAACACCCCCACCAATAATGAAGAACCATCCGTCCATGAGAAAAATACGCTTGCCTGAAACCAAAAAGAAAACAAGAAAGGGCTACAAGAAGAAACCTTCTAACCTTGCCACCTTGAAACTTCCCCTAAGGTTGGCCTTGAACATGAATGACCCCTTCTATATTTCCCTTGGGATAAATGGCCACACCTTAAGGAATTGTATTTTGAACTCTGGGAGCCCTATCCATATTATGTCTCTAAGTGTAATGGAGAAACTTGGGCTCAAGCTTTCGAGAGAATGCCCAATACAATAATCCTAAATTGTGATGAGTTTAAGGTACATGTAATAGTGGAAAGAGAAAAGACACCCTTTCATACATAGCCCGAAAGAGAATTCACCATAAACATAGTCATAGTAGACATGAACCCTACGTGGGGGATGATTATGTCTTAGCAACTGTTCAAGGATTTAAACTTGTCCATAAGTGAAGACAAATCCACCATATACCTCCCTTGGAAAGAGAACTCCTATGTGTCCATTCCTAGGTATGAATTTTCTCCCCCTATGATTGCTTCCTCCCAAGACCCCAATGAAGACCTAGAACAAGAAAACATTGAGCTCGGGGAATGGAGAATTTTCAAGAATGAACATTTGAATTGAGGCTTCTATGATCCATATCAAGTTTATGAGAAATTTTTTGGTGCAAATCACATGATATTTCATTTGTCGACGCGTTTCAAACCCACCAATGTGGTTCATCGTCAGGATAAGTTGAAGAAACAGATCTAGTTTAGCATATTAAATAGTTAGAGCAGAGCATCCAACAGCGATATTTCCTGACTAGGTAACGGTTATATTGTCTAACGGCTAAATTTTACCAGGAAATGGTTAGATGATCGGATTAGGGGCAAAACCTAAATTCAAATAAATAGGTTAATTCAATTAGTTATATATTTTAATAAAAATAAAAGTAAGGGGACCATTTTATGAATTTATAGTTATAAATATATATTAAAATAAATAAATTAATAGTTAATTATAAAAGTTATTATCTATATAAATATTAGAGTAATTATTAGTTATATTTTTTAATAAAAATAAAAGTCAGGGGACCATTTTATATTTATAATTATATATTAAAATAAATAAATTATAAAATAAATTAATATAAATTAATAGCTAATTAAAAGTTATTACCTATATAAATATTAGAGTAATTAATAGATAGTTATAAAAGTGGTTAAAACATGAATCACATATGACCTCATGACTCATGACTAGATGACCCAATGATAAGTACAAAAAAAGTACATGGGCCTCTCTATGGTCTGAAACAGGCTCCAAGGGCCTGGTATTACCACCTTGACAAATATCGGTTATATTTTTATTAAGATACAAGCTAAAGGGACTAAAAAAATAAAATAAAATAAATAAATAAATATTTATTTATAAAAGTTATTAAATATGTAAGTATTAGAGAAACTTAAGGGTAAAAATATTTTAATATTTAAAATTAGTTAATATTTTATTTAAGGGTTAAAAATAGCATCTTATCATAGATTAGTTTCAAGATTATTTTTATTGTTAATTAAAATTATTAGAATAAACCTAATAACATAAATTAATTGCTACTAAAATACCTCAAATCTTAACAACCACACCTTAAAGGATAAAGGCCACAGGAAGCGAGAAACAAGGGGAATTTACTTGGAAAAAAAAAAAAAAAGATCAAGCTAAACCTAGGGAGGGGAGGAAGAAAACGACTAGGAGGAGAGCGTTGGGACCCAAAAACCACTGATCTTCTAGGTTTAGCTTGATCTTTTTTTCTTTCTTTTTCTTGTTTTTTCTTTTTAGTAAACTCCCCTTGTTTCCTGCTTCCTGTGGCCTTTATCCTTTAAGGTGTGGTTGTTAAGATTTGAGGTATTTTAGTAGGAATTAATTTACGCTATTAAGTTTATTCTAATAATTTTAATTAACAATAAAAATAATCTTGAAATTAATCTATGATAAGATGCTAATTTTAACCCTTAAATAAAATATTAACTAATTTTAAATATTAAAATATATTTTCTGACCCTTAAGTTTCTCTAATACTTACATATTTAATAACTTTTATAAATAAATAAATATTTAGTTATTTATTTTATTTTTATTTTTATTTTTTTAGTCCCTTTAACTCATATCTTAATAAGAATATAACCAACTATACTTATATTTAACAACTTTTATAACTATCTATTAATTACTCTAATATTTATATAGGTAATAACTTTTAATTAACTATTAATTTATATTAAATTATTTTATAATTTATTTATTTTAATATATAATTATAACTATAAAATGGTCACCTTACTTTTATTTTTAATAAAAAAATAACTAATAATTACTCTAATATTTATATAGGTCATAACTTTTATAATTAACTATTAATTTATATTAATTTATTTATTTGAATATATATTTATAACTATAAATTCATAAATGGTGCCCTTGCTTTTATTTTTATTAAAATATACAACTAATTGAATTAACTTATTTATTTGAATTTGGGTTTTTCCACTAATCCGGTCCATCTAACCGTTTCCCGGTGAAATTTAGCCGTTTGACAATATAGCCATTATCTGGTTAGGAAATATAGTTGTTGGATGCTCTACTCTAACTATTTAATATGCTAAACTAGATCTGTTTCTTCAACTTGTCCTAACTATGAACCACACTGGTGGGTTCGAAACGCATCGAAAAATGAAATATCATGTGATTTACGCCAAAAATTTTCTCATAAAGAATGAACATGTTAAAGCTACCCCCCTAGCAAGGAATTTGGGTCATGTCTTTCGATGGGGCTTGTTCTAAGACAGGAGCTAGGGCCGGTGTTGTCCTTCTCTCCCCATCCGAGGAGTATGTAATGTTTTCTTTAACACTCCAAGTCACATGCACCAACAACGTGGTTGAATATGAAGCCCTATTGTTAGGTCTTGAAGCTGCCCAAGCTAAGAAGATTCAACAACTACTAATTATTGGAGATTTTGACTTGACCGTGTCACAAATAAGAGGGACTTTCAACACCAAGCACCAAAAACCTCATACCATATAGGGAAAGGATCATTCACATGATAAAGGGATTTACAGAAGTTTCTTTCCAGGGTGTTGACCGTCGTCTAAATGACCCGGTTGATACCCTAGCTGGGGCAGCATCTACTTCTTCCATAATTGACAATGACACATTAAAACTTAGAAGATGTGTGGTCTGACACCATTCATAGGCCTTTCGTTCCTGATTATGAAGACCATTGGCCTATTTTTGAAGATGACAAAGACATAAACGACTTCCTTCAAAACCATAAGGAACCCCTTACAAGAGCTAGGGACATAATTAATGAGCAAAATTTTGATAGGAATGATGTTACCATGACCAAGCCCGATAACCAGGAGTCACCTGATGCATTGGACCTCAACCTTGGATCTGAAACCTCTCCTCTAATAATTAATATCATGAAAGGGTTGTCTAAAGAGGAAAGGGATGAACTCGAAAAATTGTTAAGGGAATTCAAGGATGTGTTTGCTTGGTCTTATGATGTGTTGAAAGCCTACAACCCTGAAATTATATACCATGCCATTCCTCTCAAGGAAGGAACAAAGCCTACTAAGCAAAAGTTAAGATGAATGAACCCAAAACTTGCTCCCTTGGTCAAAGAAGAACTCCAAAAGATGGTTGATGCTAGAATCATTACTCCCATACGAAACTCATCCTGCATTTCCAAACATGTGATCACTCGCAAGAATACTGGAAACAATAGGATGTGCATTGATTCTAGGGATCTCAATCGAGTGTGCTTGAAGGACAATTACCCGTTGCCTAACATGGAGAACCTATTACAAAGGATAACTGGGTCACAAATGATATCATTTTTGGATGGGTTTTCAGGCTACAACCAAGTCATTGTAAAAGAGGAAGATCATTTGAAAACTGCCTTCACTATACCATGGGGAACTTACATGTTTCTCAGGATGTCGTTTGGTCTACTCAACGTTGGGTCTACTTTTGAAAGGGCCATGGATTGTTCTTTCATGGACCTCATTGGGAAGATCATGGAAACCTACCAAGACGACTTGATTGTGGCTTCCAAAGAAAGAAAAGAGCATTGTAAACACTTGAGGAAAGTATTTGAGAAATGTAGACAATACAACATTTCCCTGAACCCTAATAAATTTATCTTTAGTGTTGACAAAGGCAAATTCCTTGGGCACATAGTCTCCAAATATGGGATTAGCATTGACCTCGAACGGATCTAGGTAATCAAATATATTCCTCCTCCAAAGGACCAAGGTTCCCTAAGATATTTATTCGGAAAAATCGACTCTGTGAGAAGATTTATACCAAACTTTGTCGTGATCGTAAGGCCCATGAATGACCTCCTAAAGAAGGACACTCCCTACATATGGAACCATAAAATGAATAGCCTCTTTGAAGAAATCAAAGAAATAATCACCTCGGCCCCTATCCTTGTTAGCCCTAATTATACCAAAGATTTCATCATCTACTCTTTTGCCTCTAAAGATACTATTTATAGCATACTTATGCAAAAAGATAATGAAGGGAGAGAAAGACCCATAGCCTTTACGATCAAACCACTGCATGATGTTGAGACAAGTTACTCAATCACTGAAAAGCAATCTTATGCCCTTGTTAAATCTCTCAAGTACTTTAGAGTATATGTGGGATACAACAAAATATATGCATATGTCCCTTATCCCACTATAAGAGATGTGTCATCACAAACTAATTGCCTTGGCTCTAGGGGAAAGTGGGTATCCAAAATCTAGGAATATGACCTTGATATCCACCCCAAGAAAATCATCAAGGGAAAAGGACTAGTTGAGATGCTAATTGAAAGAAACAACGAAGCCATAGAAAGGGGGAAGAAGAACATGTATGTGCCCCTTCTATTGAGCTTGAAGAGGATGATTGGTATAAGGACATTATTTATTATGTTCTCAAGCTATCAGCTCCTCCTCATGGTCGCTCCATTAACTAGAGAATCCAAGAACATGAAGCAGATATTGAGCACAACCGCTCTCATTCCTTAGCTTTAGCTAAACATGCAGTGAAATTCAATCACCATGTCTGCATCGAGGATTCTCGGGTCATCTCTAGGGTTGATCACTTCCATCATAGGAAGCTTGGAGAAGCCCTTGAGATTGAAAAGTGCGCTAGTAATCTTAACAGGGATGATGGTTGGAAGTTAAGTGAAGTTAGATCCTCGCCCTCTCTTCGTAAATTGTTTTCTATATATATCTATATATATATATATATATATATATATATATATATATATATATATATATATATATATATATATATATATATAATTTATTATTTCTATTTTTATATTGCAATATATATCTCCTTTGACCTCCCTATTAAAATATTATTCAATATTTTAATATAATAATTTTTAAATCTAATAATATTAATAATAACCATTTGATAAATATATTAAAATTATTTTTAATTATATATTCGCAGATATTCAATTCCCATATTATTATTAAATTAATCTAACTAATTTGAATTCAACATTATTTTAATTAAAAATATTAATAAAATAAAATAAAACATAACAAAATAATAATAAATTTATTGAACAAATTTTTAACTACTCTAGAGCTAGATGCATCCTTGCTATATTAACATTCTGACTGAATGATTTTTTCACCTTTCTCCTGAGGATGAACCACATTAGATGGTTCGAAATGTAAACTAACAACTCATGATGTGATTAATCCGAAAGAATTTATCAAAATCCTCCTAATCTAATTGATCACAAAAGAAGAGCCTTGAGATTGAAGGCATCCAAGTTCTTCTTGACCCAAGGTAGCCTAGGTTGGATGAGCCTTTACGGTATGATCCTTTTGTGTGTTAGTAAGGAAGAATCTAAAAGACGAATGAGAGAGTTCCACATTGGGTTTTGTGGGGGACATTATGTCGCTCAAACTACTACTCACAAAATCTTGAGGGCTAGTTACTACTGGCCCACCATCTTTGCTGACACATTAAGCTTTGTAAAAAGATGCCAACCATGCCGATTGTTCACTGGGAAACAACAACTAACTACCATGCCCTTAAGAAATGTTGTTGTGGACACACCCTTCGAACAATGGGGCTTGGATTTTATTGGCGAATTCAAGGATAACTCAAGCCATGGGTACATGTGGATTCTCATGGCTACTGACTATTTCACCAAATGGGTTGAGGCTATTCCAACCAAGAAAACAACCGACCAAGTGGTTATGGATTTCCTTGAGGACAAAATTATTACCAGGTTTGGTGTTCCCGCCAAAATTGTCACTGCCAATGCTAAGGCATTTGATTCCATGGCTTTAACATCCCTTTGTAATAAATATGGTATAATACTATCACATTCATCTAACTATTATCTGCAAGGGAATGACCAAGCTGAGTCAAGCATAGAACCTCATAAAGATAATCAGGCGAACAATTGGGGAACATAAAGGGATTGGGATAGCAAGATTAAGTATGCCCTTTGGGCGTACTATACAACAGTGAAGGAATCAACCGGATTTAGCTCATTCCAACTAGTCTATGATTCTGAGGACAAATTACTTGTCCAACTGCAGTTCCCTACCCTCGAATTCCTAAAAGCTTTCCCCAATCAGCAAGATGTTGTACAAACCCATATTCACTAGATAATTGAGGCTGATGAAAATAGAAGGAATGCCCTTGATCATCTTGGCCACAACCATGATAAAATGAAAATTTCTGTTGACAAACATGTGAGGAACAAAGCCTTCAAACCCGATGACCTCGTGCTTTTATGGGAGAAGATAAGGGAGAAGCCTAGCATGCACAAGAAATGGGACAACCTATGGGTAGGCGCATTCAAGATATCTGATGTAGCAATCATAAACTCTTATCATTCAGAAACTCCTGATGGGGAGTACATTTTGCTTTCCGTGAATGGGCAACTCCTGAAAGAGTACTACCCATAAGGCACTTGACATTGTATTATATGCATGTTAGAGTAGGATGTGTTGCATGTTGATTTTCTCATTATAACTAACATCATATGACATTACTCATGGTAGATTAGCTGCATTTAGGTTAGATTTGCATATTTTTACTTTCCTGTTGATTTTTACGGCCTAATACTAAGCATGGGTGATCATAAGACACCACAAAAACATGTTGCCCTATGTGCTTGGTCTTTGACGTGTGAAAATAACAGATATATGTTAACAAGATATTGTTGGTGTTCTCATGACCTCCTATCCAAGTAGCTTTACACACCGTTCTGAGAGCTCATGTCCCAGTTAGAGCCAGAGATCACCCACCACCTATGGGTAGTATGCATAGGAGAAAATTTTCTCCTAGATGATCCTCAACCGGTAGCTAACAGCGCCTTGCAAACCCAAATAGATCGATGTGCCATTTTCACCGCCACCTGAGCTAGCCATGTGGTCCCTCGCCCATATATTATGAATGTATGTTTGAAGGTGGGCCTCCCGACCCCAAAGGTATGGATTTTCATTGGTATAGTTGAGTAATTTTTCTTACTTTTCATGGGCACTTTTAGGCATGGATTGGTGGGGGCATTTGGCAGAAAGAATGGGTTAGGTCTGTATTCTTGTCTCCACTGCCGATTTCATAGTTACCCTTGTATCCTAGTCTTGTGGGATCTCCTTTACTAGCCATTAGATTTAGGGTTGGCACTATATGGGAAATCCCAATTTTGGTTGCGTGGTCCAGCTTCCCGATACCACCTACATTACTCCCCTTCCACTCATTTCAGCCCCATTCATCTATTTTCCCATCCAGGTCCACATGTGTCCATTGGGTCCACATAAGGTTAGCCTCCCCCTCCCCTTTTCCACACCTTGGGTCGGGCCTAGAACGATGCCTCAGAGGTTGATGTAGCTAAAAAGAAAATAAAAAGCATAATCTGGCCACTCTCAATAGGAAATATACTACATAATGCAAAAGATGGACGAGACACACAAATTTAGCATGTGGTCAAAAGCCAAACATGAGCTCTACCCCTTATCCATGGCCATCACCCTAGTTCCTATGGGCCCTAGATGAGCCCCCTCCATCATTAAGGAACCCATGATTGTCACAACCCCTTATGGGCGATGAACTAGCCCACATTAATGGGGTATCCACTGCTACATATTACACATCATGCTTTCATCCCCTATAGCCCCGAGCACTTATAGAGAAAAATCAATCAAAGGCAAAATGCATATGAATAAGGGTGGAAAAAAAAAGGTCAGGGTAACTCAGGTACCATGGTTTTCTCCCTCCTACACTCATACACCCAAGTGTGGGCTTCCCTTATTATAGCTACCCTTATACCATGACCTGTGGTCTGGATGATTCCCCTGATCCCCACTCTGTTCCATTACTACATCATTTGCCACCTAACACTTGAGGGATGTACCATGGACATGTCACCCCATTTAGAGGTTGAAACCACCTAATAGGGTCCTTGGTTAACCCCCTATTGAGATTGAAGGCACTTGTACATGCCAAAGCCCATTGTGGTAGGGCATGCCACCATGAAATGCCCCATTGATCCTATGACTTGTAAGCTCTTTTAATTGATTATTCAAATGATTTTTTATATTGGAGGGCAAGGGGACACATTGGATCTTATGCAGGATTGCAAGTGGGTCTCCATTTGGAGCTTGTTCTCCCTATACGGGGTCCTAGCCTTACAAAAGGCCACATTGGCCCTTGTATGGTGAGCATTGAGAGCCATGGGCCTCCACCATAGCTGAGATTACTTCATGGATCCCCAACACCAATCATTGATTGCTCATGTTACACCTTTAGGATGAGGATGATGCACCTGGTTCACCATGCCCAAGCGACTCCACACTTGCACCATGTACAAATTTGGAAGACCCAAATTTCTACTGCAACAACTGATTAAGTTTCTTCTATTTGTCAAATAACTGAACAAATTATTTACTGTGTTCTATGATAAATATCAAAACCAATACACTGCAACCTCCACTAGTTAAATTATATGTGAAAACAGGAACTAAGTAAGAAAGAAATAACACACACAAATGACACCGTTGTTTTTGGACCAATGTACTTGGAAAAACCCAGTGTGGGAAAAGAGGTGCAACAACTAAGGGTTTGCATTATTAAGCAGTAATTTCATAATACAATCTTTGGATGACTTGTTGGCTATCCAATACAGAGAATCTGACTGACAAAGAAATGAGTAAGATATACCTCACACTATCACTGGCTTTGTAACACTGATCCAAATGGCTAGCCCCTAGTTGCCTCTGCGCAATCACTGCGCTTCTCTGTGTCACAGCTTCTAGGGCATGCATCACTCCTTTTGGCTTATCGACTTGCTTCTGGAACTTCGACTTCTGCCCTCCCGGTCTCACACCCTAGCTTTTGGCTCTAGAACTCGACTCTCCAACAACTTTCGGATCTCCTCTTAGGCTCTGCACTGCCTCTGCGTGACTCTACGCTACCCATTATGGCCTCTGCGTTGCCTCTTCTGGATCCCTCTCTGCCTCCTCTAATCAATGTATTCCCAGATTAGGAACCATTCCTCCAGAAACTATCCCTACTCCTCACTACAAGAAATCACTATGATCTCTCTTCGGTAACCGTTGTGCTGCTCTCTTGAGAAATTCGATCTCTGATCTCTCACTCAATGTGTTTTCCAAATGCCCATCAAGCCTTCTCATATAATCTTCTCGTTGAGAACCAATGGCCCAAATTAGATTCTAATCAATGGCTTAGATCATTCTAGCTTGATCCTCGTCTTCTTCTAGAAGTTTCATCCCCGGTTTGATTAATACCCTTTAAGTATTTTAATTTCCTAAGTTTAGACTTAAGCACCCATTAAAAATAGTTAATGATTTTAATAAAACTATCTCCGAGTGGAATTTCCCAAAACGATTTTTGGGTATTCTAGAATACGTGTGTCCAAGCCTCCCTGCAAATTTTGAGGGTTAGAGCACATCCGATGCTACCATAAATCAACACTCCCTCTTAGCGAGGAATGTGCTCTAGTAATGCAACTTGCTAAAGCATCACCCTTCTCTGTAACATCTCCCTCTGCGTTTCTGATGTCTGACATCACTGCCCACCAAGTACTGCACAAATGTTGCATCTGTACTGTTGCTGACCCTTTCACTGCCAACACTACATCTATACTACAACCCTTGTAAATGTTTCATTTGTGTTGTTGCTATCCCTGCCACTGCCAACGTTGCATTTGCATTGCAACCTTATCCAACTGCTATTGTTATTTCTTCTGCAACAGAAAAGCATCAAAAATTATTGAACAGGTGTTTAGTATGATGCATTTGTTGCTGGAGTTCTGACTGCTGCTAGTCCTTACGTTGTTATTGAAGCCACTATAGTGTTGCTAACTCTGCTTTGTGCCACCTACATTGTTGCCAACACTAGCTCTGCATTGTTCAGACTCTGGTGCTCCTAGCCACTGTAACTGTCACTCCGACACTCCTCTACATCAATTGATCCCGGTTCTTCCTACTACTTTTGATATGGGCTCCCATAGCAAGGTAATGATCCAAGAGGTGTACTCCTCAAGGATCTTGTCCATCTACTGTTCTTTAAAACTACAATACTAGATCACCCCACCTCTCCCCTCGAGGTATCTGGGCAATCATGGTGAACTCCTCTTCCTCAATCTTTGCAGTTGTAGCCTACGGTTCATGTTTCGCATCCTTGTCCTTCTTCTTGAGAGGACACTGCATAGCGTAGTGACCAATTTCTCCACACTGGAAACATTTGATGTTTGAGACATCCTTCTTATTTCTCCGTTGCTCCTGCTACCCCTTTGGATGCAAGAGATGCTTTTTCTTACTCCTCCTTAGGCTTCGTCCCACTGTTGTTGTTTCCATCAAGTTTTCACTTAACTAAGTCTCTCCTCATCTCTTCTTGTTGAAGGGCGGCTCACATTCCTTCCCAATCTAGCAATTTCCCTCTACCCAGGATATTCTAGAGAAACACTTGCCATTCTTCTAAAACTGAATTCAAGGCCAAGCATACCATCTCTGTAGGTTGAGGTGTTGATCCTATAGCTACCAATTGATCTTTGACTTCCTGAAGCTTTAACAGGAACAAATCAATGTGTTCCCTTTTCTCCATCTTAGTTGATCTTAGCTTCTCCTCCAAGTACATCTTTCGTTGCTCAGAAGATCCTTGATATAACGTAGCCAAGGCACCCTACATCTCTTTCGTTGTCCCTTTGCCAAAAATGTGACATACTACGTGATCCCTCACTCCATCGAGGATCAACTGCTTGGCCTTCGCCATTTCAGCCTTGTACTTCTTGAGTGGATTTGCATCAATAGGTACAACTACCACACTATCGACGTATGTCTTGAGATCATGCTCATCCAAAAGGCATAGTTGGATGCTCCATCCAACTAATCTTGATCTCTTAGCCCATTAGTTGTCATCTCTGCCAACAACAACAAAAATGTCAAACTACCTCCTCTCTCCTCTGCGATGTTGCTAGGATGGCCTACGCACTCCCTGTTGGAGTTAGTAGATCTGCTCCTCCCTATTGTTGCTCAGCAAAATGAGAATTTAGACTTCTTGGTTGGAAGTCCTCTGAGGAAGGATTTCCTCAAGGTAATGTCTCCTTCTCTCTTCTGACATTTTTTCTTCCCCAGCAACTGCTGTAGAAAATTGCATCTACCCAGAAACTACTCTACGCTGAAGCTTCTACTGCGCTGCTTCCCTTATTGTTGACAAATCTCGATTTGGAAATCTTACCTCTCTTTCGACTCACTCAGAGAGAGATCTTCCACGAAAATCTTGCCCTCCTAGCTTGGACTGCGCAATACCTATAGGGTTTCGATCTCCTCGCTACTCAGTACTTCGATCTCCCTCCTTCTCTTCAGCGTTGCCTCTTCCGATCTGCTCCCTTGCTTCACCTGCACTCTGATACCATGTGAAAATTTGGAAGACCCAAATTTCTACTATAGCAACCGATTAAGTTTCTTCTATTTGTCAAATAACCGAACGAATTATTTACTGTGTTCTATGGTAAATATCGAAACCAATACACTGCAACCTCCACTAATTAAATTATATTCGAATACAAGAACTGAGCAAGAAAGAAATAACACACACATGACACCGTTGTTTTTGGACCAATGTCCCTGAAAAAGCCTAATGTGGGAAAACCGGTGCAGTAGTTAAGGGTTTGTATTATTAAGCAGTAATTTCTAAATACAATCTTTGGATGCCTTGCCTGCTATCCAATATAGAGAATTTGACTGACAGAGAGATGAGTGAGATATACCTCACACTATCACTGGTGATCCAACACTGATCCAGCCACTGAATGGCTATCCCCCAGCTGCCTCCGCGCATTTTCTATGCAATCACTACGCTACATTGTGTCATAGTTTCTAGGGCCTGCATCACTCCTTTTGGCTAATCGATTTGCTTATGGAACTTCGACTTCTACCCTCCCGGTCTCACACCCGCTCTTTTGGCTCTAGAACTCGACTCTCCAACAACTTTCGGATCTCCTCTTAGGCTCTCGACTGCCTCTACGTGGCTCTACGTTGCCTAGCATGGCCTCTATGCCACCTCTTCTGGATCTCTCTCTGCCTCCTTTGCAATGTATTCCCAGATTAGGAACCTTTCCTCTAGAAACTTTCCATGCCCCTCACTACAAGAAATCACTTCTATCTCTCTCCGACAACTATTGTGCTGCTCTCTTGAGAAATTCGATCTATAATCTCTTACTCGATGTGTTTTCTAAATGCCCATCAAGCCTCCTCTTATAATCTTCTCGTTGAGAACCAATGGCCAGATTTGATCCAAAATGGATCCAGTTTTTCCTCCAGATCAAAGTCTTCAAACTCAGTTGAAAGTGGGGTCAAGTCAAAGTGCTCAACGAGACAATTCCAACGGTGTGAACAGCGTGAAAATTCGAGTTCAGATGAAGAAGTTAAGGCCAGTCAAAGTTTCAGGTAAACTAGGGCAAAAAAGGTCAAAAAGTCAAAGTCAAATTGGTCAATGGTCAACAAGTCAACAATGACGTCAGAAGGACACGTGTCGTCCCGGGAATGCACCACCTATTTATGATGATGTCAGCAAGGAGGGTGACGTGGCTAGTTTTGATTGGTGCATATGGACCAATCTAGAGCTTACACGTGGCAGCCCAAATTTGTCCAATATTGGCATGTGAATCCCAAAAATTGGGGGTCAAGGAGGATTGAACCCCTGACCTCCTGAGATAGTAACGACCTTGCTGGATTCAGCTCACCGGATGAGCCAATTTCAGACTTGTTAAACGGAGTGATAAGGTTCTATTTAAGCGCTATGGTTGGTTATGCCAGAAAAGGGGTTGGACGGTCGGGTCAACCCCAGACTACCGGTCCCTTTAACATTTATTATCACTGCCGAACTATTAACGTTATCCCACATGCATCGCACCAAAAAAATCACATATGATATATATATATATATATATATATATATATATATATATATATATATATATATATATATATATATATATATATATATATATCTCATATGCACATTAATACATAACAAGGAGCAAGGCGGAAGGGTTGTTTGCTAGCCAACTTGCCATACGGTGGAGCTTGTAAAACAAGCCACCCATATTTTTGTATATGTTGATGCAGGTGCCGAATTAGACCAAAACCAACAGCGCAGATTCCAAGGTGGATTCCAGTTGCAAAGGCAGTATTTCATAGGCAGAGGTGGTTTTGCGTAGCAGTAAAGTGGTTTTGTCACAGGCAGAGGTGGTGTTTGACTTTCTAGGGGGTCTAGAGGTCACAACGGCCAAATATGGTCAAGTTTATACTCATTTGACTCGAAATTTTGAGCTGAACACAGTGGCGAGGTTCATTTTCTTATCTAAGACTCTGTTTTTGAGCTCATGCCTGTAACAACATTCTTGAAGACATAATAAAGAGGTCAACACTGGAAGCGAAAGGACCAAGAGACGTAGCTAGGAAGTTTAGTGAACTCCTTTATTAAATTTTTTTGTGTTGATGTGTTTGAACATGTTTTCAAATGGTTTAATTGTTTATGTTATTTGCAATCTTTTTGATCCATTGCATTAAGTAACATAAGCGAATTCACACATAGTCTATAATACCTTTTTCATTTATGGATCAAGTGGTATCAGAGCAGCAAGGTTTCTAAGGTTTGACAAGTTTGTGTGAAGATTTGAATGCTTACTAGGTTGAGGCTCAAACGAGGCGAAGGAGAGCTTGTTGAGGCAAATCCAGAGATTGGAAGGGTCTTTTCACAAAGAAGGATGGTGGACGAAACTCCACTTGGCTCAGAATCCCAATTCTTGGATAGTTTCATGACAATACGTGCCATGGTGGAAGAGATGTATAATGAGTTTAAAAAGGATAAAGGTGAAGGTACTTCATCACCTAAACCAGACAAAGGAGCAGAGGAACCTTTTCTTTTTACTCCTCCAGATAAAGAATATAAGGGAAAGGGAGAAAAACCTCCTCCATCTCCTCCATCATCACCATCATCGTCATCATCGTCTTCTTCTCATAAAACTAGTTCTTCTAAAAAGAAGAATAAATCCTCTTTGATCAAATTAGATGTAAAATTTGATTTGCCAATTTATGATGGATAACTTAATGCTGAAAAGCTTGATAATTGGATAAGGCAAATTGATGTATATTGCAGGGTGCAGAAAGTTGATTCAGAAAGAAAGAAGATCCATCTTGCTAGCCTTCGACATGGAGGAACCGCACTTGTATGGTGGGAAGGCAAGACACAAGCAGATCTCCAAAAGCATGGTAAAATCATTTCAACTTGGAATGAATTTGTTTCTGCTATTAAAAGTAAATTTTATCCATTGGCTTATATGCAACAAGCAATGATGAGTTGGCAAACGCTACATCAATTAAAAGGTCAAAGTGTTCAAAGTCATACTCAGGAATTCCGTAAGAGAGCTTTAACATTAGGCATTTCATTGGACTCACCAGAAACATTGTTGAAATACATAGGTGGTCTTCATAGTTATTTGAGGCATACCATACTTATGTTCAATCCAACTAGCTTAGATGATGTATCTGTTCAAACAACTCATCTAGAAGCTAGAGGTAAAAATGTAACCCAAAATGTTGTGAATTCATCCAAACCTATTGAAGGCAAGAATAAAGGCAAGAAGAAACTCAAGTTGAAAGAGAAGAAAACAAACACTGTAAAGAAGGATAAACCTTCATGCACTCATTGTAAGAAGGAAAGACATGATGAGGCACACTACTGGTCACTGCATCCAGAATTGAAGCCTAAGAAGTTTGGGGGTAAAGAGCGAAAGAATGTTGCTGCTATTCAAAAAGACTTGGGATCAGATTCAGGTGACGAGACAATGGTTATAGCTACAGGTATAAAAGGTAAAGATTCTAAAGCATCTACAAGTACTTCTTCAAATTCTGTTGATAATGATAATGATGAGAAGAAAAGAAATGAACTATTTCACATAAGAGTCATTTCCAAGCACACTAAAATTGATTCTTTATTTGATAGTGGATCTCAAGTTAATTTGATTTCTGAAGCAATTGTAAAGAAGTTGGGTCTAGAAACAAAACCTCATAAAAAGCCATATCCATTAGGTTGGGTGTGTGATAAAAATAAACTACAAGTTACGAAACAATGTAAACTTCGTTTTGCTATTGGGTCAAAGTTTGTAGACGAGGTTGAGTTAGACATAGTCCCATTGGACATATGTGGAATTGTATTAGGAAGTCCATACTTGTACGATAGAAATTCTTTCTTCTATTGAACTAAAAATAAGTATCAACTCACTAAGGATTGAATTGAATATATTGTAAGAGCTCATAAACTCAATGATAACTTCTCTCATAAATTCTGGACAGATGAAAAGAATTGTAAATGCAAGTAAACAATTTTTACTTATGATTGTAAAAGCAAAGGATGTTGATAAATCCGATGCATTCAAAGGTTGTAATCCTAAACAGAAAGCAGATCTAGTTAAATTTGTTTTTGATTATGATATTTTGTTTCAAGAGCCTAAATGGCTTCCACCCAAGTGGGAGATAGAACATGAGATTTATTTGCAGCAGGATGCTCCACTACCTAACATTGGAATGTACAGGTTATCATCTCTAGAGAATGCAGAAATAAGGAAGAAGGTATAGTTGTTGCTCGATCAAGGGTTTATTTAACAAAGCACATCACCGTGCGGATCACCTATTGTGTTAGTGTGAAAGAAAGATGGTCCATGGCAAATGTGCATTGATCTTAGAGCATTGAATAAAATCACAATAAAGAATCGTTATCCTCTTCCTCGTATTGATGATTTGTTAGATAAATTAAAAGATGCAGTTTACTTCTCTAAATTAGACTTGTGAAACGGCTACCATCATATCAAAGTTGCAGAACAAGATGTATGGAACACTACTTTCAAAACGAAGCAAGGACTCTATGAATGGATGGTTATGCCTTTTGGCTTAACTAACGCTCCACCCACATTCATGCGAGCCATGAATGATGTATTTAGGCCATTCATTGATGATTTTGTAATAGTCTATTTAGATGACATTCTTGTTTTCAGTAGAACATGGGATGAACATGTTAAGCATGTAAAGTAGGTTTTAGATGTTTTGAAAAGAGAAAATCTCTATGTAAAATTGTCAAAATGTGAATTTGGAAAAACATCTTTAAATTATTTGGGTTATATTGTAGGGGGTGGTGAATTGAAGATAGATCCCTCTAAGGTCGAAGTCATTGTAAATTGGCCTAAGCCCAATACTACTACAGAAGTTAGAAGTTTCTTAGGGGCAGCGCAATATTGGAGGAAGTTCATTGCTAACTTTTCATTGATTGCAGCTCCTTTACATGCTTTGACAAGTGTGAAACGGGTGTTTCATTGGGGAGGCAAACAGTAGAAATCCTTTGACAAATTGAAAGAAAGGATCAGTACAACGTTAGTGCTAGCACTGCAAAATATTCAACATCCATTTGAGATCGAGACAGATGCAAGTGAATATGCCATGGGGGCAGTGTTGTGCAGCACGGAAAGCCTATATGCTTTCATTCTGAGACATTTACATCAACAGTAGTTAACTATCCCACATATGATAAGGAATTATATGCATTAGTTCAGAGTGTTAAAAACACGTTAAAAAGTGGAAACATTACATAATGGGTAAAGAAACAATCATACACATAGATCATCAACTACTACAATACTTACACTCACAAACTAAATTGCAACAATCAAGACATTATAGGTGGATGGGTTTCCTACAACAATTTCATCTTGTTATCAGATATAAGAAGGGCATACATAATAAGGTTGTAGATATGCTATCAAGACCAATTATAAATGCATTTACGATACTTAAGCATAATTCGGTGAATCATGAAAGTTACATAGAACAATATGCTCAAGACACAAATTTTAAGGATGTATATGCAACTTTAAGTCATGGCAAGCAAGTAGAAGAATTGGATTAGTAGATAAAGGACAAACTCTTATATCATTTGGGAAAGTTATGCATTCCACAAACTGAAAGAGTTAACATAATTCGAGAAGCACATACTTCTCTCATATTATGTCATTTTGGTGTAAGTAAAACAATTGCACAATTACAAAGATTCCGTTATTGGCCACGGATGAATGAGATAGTTTTTAAATATATTAAAGGATGTACTATGTGTGCTACAAGCAAGCCAATTAATAGAAAATTAGGCTTGTATACTCCATTGCCAATTCCTTCTCGTCCTTGGGAAAGTGTTTCCATGGATTTTGTTGGGGGATTGCCAAAGTCTAGAAAGGGTCATGATTATTTGTATGTAGCTGTGGATAGGTTCAATAAAATGTGTATTTTGACACCATGTAATAAACAGGTCACAGCTAAACAAACTGCAAAGTTGTTCTTTCAAAATGTATAGGTCCATTTTGGGTTACCCACTTCTATTGTATCCGATCGAGATTCTCGATTTGTCGGGAAATTTTGGTCAAGTTTATGGGAGTTAATGGACACAAGGTTAAAGAAGAGCACGGAATTTAATCCACAAACATATGGTCAGACAGAAGTGGTCAACAGGACAATGATACAGTTGCTTCGAGGATATTGCAGCAAGAATCACAAACTTTGGGATGAGCATTTGTGTTATGTGCAGCATGCTTAGAACCATGTGAAACATTCTTCTATTCAGAGATCTCCTTTTGAGACTTGTTTTGGTTTTACACCAAAGTCTCCCTTGGATTTTGTCTTTGGTAAAGACATAGCAGTGAATGGACATAGTGATGTGGACAAAGCAGCCAAGTTCATTGAACAAAACCAATAAATTCACCAGGCAGTACAGGAACAGCTGGAAAGAAGCCAAGCAAAGTATAAAGCTTGGCATGACAAGCATCGAGTTGAGCATAGTTTTCAAGTTCGTGATCAAGTTTGGTTGTACATCAGCAAAGAAAGACCGCAAGGGGAAGGTAAAAAGTTGAAACCAATTAGATACGGTTCTTAAAAAATACTTGACAAAATTGTTGAAAATGCTTTCCACCTAGATCTACCAAATTATATGCAGATCTGTTCCATCGTAAGTGCTGAAAACTTAAGATTGTACGAACCTTCATTGATTGAAGATCCTGAAGAGCAAGGTCAACTACCTTCCATTGAATATCTTTTGCCCGAGTATCTCAATGAGCTACAGGAGGACACAGTTCTTAATAGGAGGATAAGGACTTCACGATGGGGAAATGTTGAGTATCTTCGAGTTGGACTCAAAGGTCCAAATCCAAGTAAGGCACAATGGATAGAGATTGGAAAAGTGAAGGAACTTTATCCTCACTTACTCGATAACTAAAACCAGCTTTTGGTGGTCCAAAAGCTTCCAGTGGGGAGGAGTGATCCAAAATGGATCCAATTTTTCCTCGAAATCAAAGTCTTCAAACTCAGTTGAAAGTGGGATCAAGTCAAAGTGCTCAACGAGACGATTCCAATGGTGCAAACGGCGTGAAAATCTGAGTTTGGATGAAGACGTTAAGGCCAATCAAATTTTCAGGCAAACTAGGGAAAAAAAAGTCAAAAAATCAAAGTCAAATTGGTCAACAAGTCAACGATGATGTCAACAGGACATGTGTCATCCTGGAATGCCCCACCTATTTATGATGATGTCAGTAAGGAGGTTGACGTGGCTGGTTTTGATTGGCGCATATGGACCAATCCGAAGTTGACACGTGGCAGCCTGGATTTGTCCAATATTGGCATGCGAATGCCAAAAATTGGGGGTCAGAGAGGATCGAACCACTGACCTCCCGGGATAGCAACGACCTCACCGGATTCCCCTCACCAGATGAGCCAATGTCGAACTTGTTAAATGGAGTGATAAGGTTCTATTTAAGGGTTATGGTTAGTTATGCTGGAAAAAGGGCCGGACGATCGGGTCAACCCAGACCGCTGATCCCTTTAACATTTATTATCACCGTCGAACTATTAACGTTATCCCACATGCATCATGCCAAACAAATCATATGTGATATATATATCATATGCACATTAATACATAACAAGGAGCAAGGCGAAAGGGTTGGGCAGTGGTTTGAACCTCTGGCATTCTAAAATACTATATTAACAACGCTTTAACACAAGTCCACTAGCCAACTCACTAGCCAACTTGCGAAACAGTGGAACTTGTAAAACAAGCCACCCATATTTTTGTATATGTTGATGCAGGTGCCGGATTAGGCCAAAACCACCAGTGCGGATTCCAAGGTGGATTCCAGTTGCAGAGGCGGTTTTTCGCAACAGTAAAGTGGTTTTGTCATAGGCAAAGGTGGTTTTTGACTTTCCAGGGGTCTACAGGCCACAATGGCTAAATATGGTCAAGTTTATACTCGTTTGACTCGAAATTTTGAGCTGTACGCAGTGGTGAGGTTCATTTTCTTATCTGAGACTCTGTTTTTGAGCTCATGCCTGTAACAACATTCTTGAAGACATAATAAAGAGGTCAACACTGGAAGCGAAAGGACTAGGAGACGTAGCTAGGAAGTTTGGTGAACTCCTTTATTAAATTTTGTTGTGTTGATGTTTTTGAACATGTTTTCAAATGGTTTAATTGTTCCTGGATTTAAGACCTCTATGGTTTATTATTTTCGACTTAGTCGCCGGAGAATCCACAGTAAGAACCATTTAATTGTTTATGTTATTCACAATCTTTTCGATCCATTGCATTAAGTAACATAAGCGAATTCACACATAGTCTATAATATCTTTTTCATTTATGGATCAAAATTAGATTCTAATCAATGTCTTAGATCATTTTGGCTTGATCCTCGTCTTCTTCTAGAAGTTTCACCCCCATTTTGACTAATACCCTTTAATTATTTTAATTTCCTAAGTTTAGACTTAGGCACCCATTAAATATAGTTAATTATTTTAATAAAACTGTGTCCCAGTGGAATTTCCCAAAACGATTTCTGGGTATTCTGGAATACATGTGTCTAGGCCTGCCTGCAAAATTTGAGGCTTAGAGCACATTCGATGCTACAATAAATCAACATGTCACACACTTGGCAAATGTTTTAGGGTCCAAAGGATGTCTGCCACTGCACAAGGAGGGCTTATGTTGTTATCCTATCCCTTACAGATGGTCTACAAGCATTTTCGATCCACTTGGAGACCCATGAGGATGTCCTTGTGCCCCTCACGCCTACTTGGGGGCACCAGAGATATTTGCTTGGAAAACAAGGGGCCAACCCTTGTCCACTATGTTTGAGGTCCATTCTCACATCGTGGCACACTCAGGACTTCATTGGGCCTCCTCAAAGGCCCAATGACTCACTTTGTTCATCATTCGATGTTATTGAGATATTTGGTGGGCTTGTCACCAAAAGTATTTTTGTTATGCACATTGTTTTATTTTACGGGCTCATTAGGCCAATTTAGCTAAATTGAATTCATTAAAAAGTGTATAAATATAAGTGAGATTCATTTTCAGCACCATCACTTGGATTGGGTTCTTATCTCTTGTGAGATTTTCACTATCCCTTTTGGAGGAGGATTTTGGATGTAATGGATGAATTTTAATGTTCGGATATCTCTCTCTTTTCTTGGAGCTTCATTATTTGCATAGTTTGGTGATTGAATATACTCTTTACACATATAAGTAATCTTTTCATGTCTATTCTTGTTATTTAATACATTGATGTTGCTGGGATTTTTTGATATACTAGACCTAAAATTTACTGCTTTTCTTATGCGAAATTGTGGAAATTTAGTCTTTTGTAGCATTGCATCATCTCATGTATCACATGTGAAAGGGTCGATGTTCATAGACATTGTTTCTGTTGAGCGCATCTTAATAATTCATCAATTATTGAAAATTGAAGTATAAATTCTTCTAACAATAGCTCTCATGCCCTAATTTCCATGCAGAGTTGTCTAGGAGGCTCCTTGATTGGGTGTAGTTCCTCCAAATCACAATTTCTTCGTGACTCCATCTTCCCGAAAGGATAAGGCACTTTCCTTCCATAGGTGATCATTTTCAAAGAGAAATCCTCTCACCTTCCCCTCTTTTTCTAGGTCTAGCCCCCCATAGGTCACCTAGGGGATCATTGTTCTCACAATTTAGCCATCAAAAGAATTTGATCTCTTTCCCCCAACTGTGATGATGTGTCCTCAAGAGGCCCTCCAAATTTCACGAGTTTTCGACAATGGGATCTTGAGATATTTCAAGCCCTAGCTCAAAGATCAATTCTCACCCTTGGTTTCCCATTGGCTAGTAACCTCATTGGGATCATAGCACTAAATCATCAAAACAAGATTCTTTCTTTGATCCCTTTCCTTTTCCCCAATTAGGTCAAGTACATCCTTGGTTGATCAACTCCATATCCTTGACCTAATTTTGGGTCCACTTGACCCTTTGTGGTCCTGTAACTTGTTGACTCCAATTCCACAAATATCACATAGAAGTCAAGCATCCACAAGGCCTTTTGTTGCCAAGGGCTACCTTGAGAAGGCATACTCTCATAGCCTATCCTCAAATTCCCTCTTAGCCCTTCCTAGAGAGCCCATCACCTTGCTTCTCAAGAAAGCAACCCATTTAGTTGAGTCTCTCTTGTGAATAGGCCTAGGAATCACTTTTTTTATCTTGTCATTGAACTTATGTTCTTGTGATTCCTCATACAATAGGACTCCTCCCATTGGTCAAATTCTGTAAAGAGCAAGGAGCCTTAGCTAAGGTGACAATGGGCTATCGCTCCATTGTTGTCCTTGCCTAGTAGTTTCTCTATAGGAACCCCTCCTAGGACCTCTGCTAGTTTGAGGAGTAACATGTCCAACACTCTGCCCAAACCTGGTCTTCGTTGGTAGCACAATTTATATCTAATAGTGCCATGCAAATACTCGAAAACCCTCTTAATTTTTTCTAGTGCTCCCTCCCCAACTACCTACTCAATACTCCCAGTGCATGTGCATTGTCCGGTCTGTATACATCAAGCTTCCAACCGCACTAGCATATGGAACATGGGACATGTCCCCTTGCTCTTCTCGTGTCTTGGGACATTGATCTGTAGAAAAATTTTCACCTATAAGAATAAGCACCTTTATCAATTTACATTCTTGCATATTAAACCTTTGCAATATCAACTCTAAATACTTCCTATGACTTAACCATAGTTTCTTCTTTGCTCAAACTCTTTTAATTTCCATGCCCAAGATAAAAAAAGCAACACCTAGATCCTTCATGTCAAATTTAGAGGACAATTGAGTTTTCACTTAGATGTTTTTCTTTTCATTTCCAACCAGCAACATATCTTCCACATACAAGACCAAATAAATAACACGATCACCAACTAGTTTGAAATAGACACAGTGATCTACTTAGTTCCTTGTGAAGCCAAGTATATAAGAATCAAATTTTGGATAACACATCCTTGGAGATTGTTTTAACCCATATATGGACTTTTTCAGCCTACATACTAGCTCTAGCTCTTTTTTTCCTTTCAGAACAAATCCTTATGGCTACTTGATGTAGATTTCTTATTCTAGATCCCATGTAGGAATGTTGTCTTCACATCGATCTATTTACTACAAGATAAAAAGCAACATGAATAAAATAAATCTAATAAAAGTTAGCTTGGAAATAGAAGAAAACATATCCTAAAAGTCAGTTTTGTCTACCTGAGAATAACCCTTTGTTGCTAACCAGACTTTCTATTTCTGCATTCAAATTTTTCTTAAAACATCCATTTGCTTTATGTTGCCTCAAAATCTAGCAGGTCTTATAAAGGAGATGCTCTACAAGGAAAGCACTAGACCCAGTGAGGACAATGAGGTAATGGCCCACTATCACCACAACCACTAACCCCTACTCTTTAAGGACACATTAGGCTCTTAGAGGATGGCTCAACTTAGGTACAATGCTCAAGCAATGAAATAGGGCAAATCCTATCCCTTGTAAAAGCCTAATTAGGGCACACTAGGCCTAGGGTTTGAGTAGTATCATGCAAAATTGAATGCCTAAGGTCAAGGTACCAAGGAAAATATTCCTAACAATGAATATTAACAACCCAAAGGCATATGAAACCTTCAAGAAGTCCTCAAGTTGAAGCTTGACCAAACTAGGGTTTCTCCTGGGAAAAATAACTAGGGCAAGAGAAATCAAGGTGAAAAATGGATGAATTAACCACCATGGAGGTTGGTTTTGAGGCAACCAACTGTACCCTTGATGTTGAATCCTTCCAAACCTACAAATTCCTCTCCTATACAATTTCGCTCAAAGCCCTAATTGAGTCACTTATCCTTAAGAGGGTTGACTTTAAAGAAAAGAGAGAGAGTGGAATTCATTTTATGGACAAGAAAATGTTTGATCACCAAATTGACAAAGCTAGAGCCTAGTTCTTAGGTGGATGGAGTCTATGGATGAGGCATTGACCCACTGTCACCATAACCACTACCCCCTGCATTTTATGGACTTTCACCAATGGGAGGCTTCTCGGTATATAGGTCATGTATGAGAGATATTTTGAGCTTATATAGTTAAGGTGACACATTAGTCTCTTAAAGGATGGCTCAACTTTGGTACAAGGTTCAAGCAATGAAAATAGGGCAATTCACATCCCTTATAGAAGTCTAATGAGGGAAAACTAGGCTTAGGGCCTGAGTAATATCATGAAAAATTGAATACATAAGGTCAAGGTGCCAAGGAAAATGTTTCCAACAATGAATATTAGTAAGCCAGAGGCATATGAAACCTTCAAGAAATCCTTGAGTTGAAGCTTGATCAAACTAGGGTTTCTCTGAGGGAAAAATAGCTAGGCAAAAGAAATCAAGGTGAAAAATGGATGCATTAGTCACGAAGGAGGTTGGTTTTGAGGAAACCAGTTGTACCCTTGTTGTTGAATCCTTCCAAACCCACAGATTCCTTTCCTAGGAAATTTCGTCCCAAGCCTTGATTGAGTTGCTTATCCTTAAGAGGGATGAATTTAGAGAAAAGATAGAGAGTGAAATTCAATTTATGGATAACAAATGGTTTGATCACCAAATTGAAAAGGCTAGTTCCTAGTCCTTGGGTGGATGGAGTCTATGGATGTTAAATATTACCTAAATATTGCAAATGACTAAGGATGTTTTTATGCCCTAGCACAAAACCTTAACTATTATCTTTGTGAGGAATTAAAGGCACTTGGGAGAGCTATGACAATAGTTCATGAAGGGGATTACTATTCACATTCCATATATGAGTAATGCATACAATGAGGATATCTAGATTCTATACAATTTATCTTCACTAATCAATGGTGCAATAGAAAAACCCTAGATAGCCAATTCATTCCATACATTAGGCATTAAATAAAAAATTCTTCAATATCAAAGCTCACTTACAAGATCAAATGCATGTATAATCCAATTTTTGATCCAAGATAACTTCTCTAGAGACAAGAAAGTAGCTCAAATATGCAAAGTACTTTGTAGATCACGTCTCTCCAAAGATACAAGAGGCCAAAAATCTCCTAAGGAGGGCCAAAACAATCAAAGTGATTATGATTCAAATGACATGATCCTCTACTTATTTATATGAGGAGGATGAACTCTAATATTAGCCTAAAGCCCCTAGATACGAGTTTAATCACTAAAGATACTTGGGTTACAATTCAACCCACTAGCTTTCATCATAAATGCTCAAACAAGTTCACACATGTGAGATGCTAGGCTTCTAAGGCTGACATCATGCATAAAATGGCCTCGAAATGCCATGTCCAAGAGTTGGGAGGTATCAAATGTGATGTAGAAGCATGTAAAAATCATGATTTGAGGGTTGGACCTCAAATCCATTTCAATGACTCCCTGTGGTCCCAAAATCCGGTTGGGACAACACAAAGTAGTCTCTATGGGTCTCCCACTACTAAAAGTGTCCATCGTTGCTTCAATCTTGAGGGCATTCCAGGTTAAGCTAGCCCTCCCTAGTATTTGAAGGCGAGCCATCATCATTTGGGCCTTGTATCAGTGGCCATTCATCAATTGGTGCTAAGGTTGACCAAGGGAAATGTTGGGTTCAAGTGTGTCATCTTGAAGAATCATCAAATCCAGGGAAAAGTGGTACAATGTCCTAGGTGCATGGGGTTCCCTAATACATTTATGATATGTTGCAATTGCTAGGAGGCCCAAGAGTCTTAGCTCTTCACTTGATAGTGCCAATATACTTTTCTAATGGCCTAGGTACTTGTGGATGAGGTACCTAAGACATGGGTTGCTGAACCAACTGACAATCACAACACAAATTCTAGTGAAAGCAACTGGTCATTAGGGACAAAAATCATTATTGCATCTAAGTGAACCAAGCTTGAGTATCATGGGCAATTCAATACTTCATATAAGGATCCCCTTCCAAAATCAGGGCCTTGAACTTGCACTAATGTTTCCTCTCGAGGTAGGAGTGGTTAAAGGACAACCCTATTAGGTGTTTCTAGCCCCTAAGGGGAAGTAACATTTCCTCATTCCACCTTTCAATGGATAGGTGTTAGTGAATGATAATGATGATAACGAAGGGGAGAAGACTTCATGGCCAAGTGTCATGGTTGAAGGGATCAACTAATGAGGGGGTATCCACTTCCTGAGTATATAGATGTGAGGAGGAACCATTCATGGATGCATGAGTTACCGACTTGGCCTTTGTTTTTAGCTCAAGGGTTAGAGCTTGCTTTAAATGATATGGTCGTTGAATTGCCCCTTAATGATGAATCATTTCATTGCTCATCAGGGTTGGGACATGCAAGGATTCCTTTTCTTTAATGTAATAGAGCAACATGTGCTCAAGAACTGGGTGATGGCCATAATGAGTGAGGTAGAGCTCATGTTAGGATTTTTCCCACGTGCTAATTTATATGTCCCAGCCATATTTTGCATTTTGATCTTCTTTCTTTTGTTTTGTCATGGCCATGATATGCTTTTTTTGTTTCTTCCAGCTGCATCAACCTCATAGAGAAAAGTTTACAGGCCCTACCCAAGTATGTGGATGTATGGGTGCCAGATCCCAAAGAACCAATGGTCAGTTGAACCCGAAGAATGGAAGTGAGATCAGGCCTTTTAATGTATGGTGGAAAGTGTTAAGTATGACATAGGGATACATGGAATTAGGCTATCTCAATCAGGGCTTCCCAAGTAGTGCCCCTCTTATACCTATTGGACCATTAGGGGAGGTCCCTCTAGACTAGGATCGAATGCCCAAAAATAAAGGAGCATAAGCACCAGATTCCAAAATGATCAAAGTACCTTTTGAGTAGAAGCCCACATTTGTCCATGTGCTCATGCCAAATGGGTGTGAAGCATATGGTTGATGCAAATGGCAAAGATATAATGACATATCATTAGCTAGTGGTAGATGTCAGGGGTTGTTGGCTATGTGGTTGATTGGTTGGTTGTCAAGATTAGGAGAAAAGTTTTCTCCCATAGGGTTTCCCATTTTGGTGGGTAACATCTAGCTCCAACTAAGGGACATGAACTCATTGTAGAGTGCATGATCCATATGCTTGAACAAGGAGTTCATGAGAATTCCAACAATCCACGGGCTTGCGGACTTGCGACCGGCACATTACATGTGCACTGGGTATAGGGTATCACCCATGTTTTATATGCAGATAATAAATCTTTACAGAAAGTAAAGTCTATTCTAAATGCAATCCATTCTAGCATGAAACATGATATGAATGATGAAAGAATGGTCATACAATATGCAATGCAGCTAAACTACTATGCATGGTTAATGTATGTCAATTTCCATCAAAGAAACTATGGCAACTCCCTTTCACCAGAGAAGTAAAAGTTCACCATCAAGTTTAGCAATGCAGAAGTATCCCACACCTACTTTCCCATGGATCCTAACAAGGATAAGGTCTTTATCAACCAAAACGAGATCACCTACTTGGTATTCTCTCTTTGGTTTTTGGACCCATTGCTTCTTAGGAATGGTCGTCCTTGAGTTTGACTTCTTGACTTGGTAGACCTCTTGAGAAGCATAAGGCTTAGATGGTTGTGAGTGTTCACAGGGATGTTTTTTATTCACAACTTTAAAGGTTTTGATAATATCAACATGATCGTTATGGGCTAGGTAAGGGAATGGCTCGATGTCTTCTACGTGATCAAGTAACTGGGATTCCCTATAGAGGACAAACAGTGTACCATCATATTCGGGAATGGTGGCAAATGATAGATCCATTTGCGATTGTTCACCTATTGAAGTAGACCATTTTCTTGGTAATAGCATACCCTAGGCAGCAGGCACATCAATTAATATAATATCCATTAACATAGCAATGTCTTTGTTAGTTGCTAGAGATGCCTTCACATCTTTAATAATACCACGCATAGGGATATCCTTGGAATCAAGAGCACATACATTCTTATATGGTATAGTGATGTTCATTTCTAATTGATGCTTGACCTTCAATGGCATGACGTCAGCAAAAGAACTTGAATCAAGCATGTAATTGTGAAGGATGAGGTTATTAATCACTAGGGACAACAAGAAAGCTTCATGACCCGCATTTTTCTTATCAAAGCACATATTCTGCAAAATAACAGGAGGATCACCGGGCTCATCTTCAAAACCCAAAGCCTTCTTAATTTGATTCCTTTGGGGAGGAAGCTTAGCCATCTCTATAAGGGGTACTTGCACATTTTCCTTGGCCAAAACATTACCCATGTCAATATCCAAAGCAATATCATTATTCTTGAGTTTTGATTTGGGTTTATTTTGAGGTGTCACTTGGGAATTTTCCCTCCCTTGAGATGGATTTCTAGAGCTAGAGCTGCTCGAGCTTGGTCATCATTCCTTCTAGAATATTGAAGACCCTTAAATTTTCCACCATTTTTAGCAGCTAGCATAGGTTCAACTTGATTACTATTACTAGTATTTTGGATTTAACTAGGCTCTGGGTGGAGGTAGGTATTCCCAAGCAAGATATTGAAGAAAAAACTATCATTAACTATATTCAAGTGTTCTAGATTTTCTTCCTCCTCTTCTTGACTATAAGGACTATCTTCCTCACATTGGGGTCCATCATAAGATTGAAACCAAGGGGACCTCTTCTTGCCTCACTAGGTTGGTAGGGGTCACAATGTTAGGAACACTTTGTTGAGTTGCATGGTCTCCTTCAATGGTCTTTCTAGTAAAGGGCTTGTCATTATTGAATTGACTTTTAGGAGGAAAATTAGGCCTAGATCCCCTCTCCCTCTCTATCATGGACATTTTGTTCATCAGAGTCTTTTTACCTTGAATGATTTCATTAGTAAACTTGTCAAACTTTTGGACAAAGGCTTGCATAACCGAGTCAACTTGAAAGCTAGGCATTGCCTTAGAATCCATCCTAACCCTAGATACTTGAATAGATTGATCCTAGCTACATTCAATTTTTGCTCAATCTTAGCAACAATCTTCTTAGTCTATACTTGGTTATTGGGGTTCTTATCTCTAAGGGCATAAATTAAATGTCCATGGAGTGCTCTAATATATTTATCTGGGATAGCAACCTCAGAGGTTTTAAATCTATTAGGGACCTCTCTAAGGAGGTTATCAAACCTTTTAGTGAATTCCTTCATGGTGTCCTTTTTAGTTTTTGTAGCTACAAGGAATCTCTCAAGGAGATAACCTCCATCCAGTGTTGTAGCCCATCTCTTCTTGAACGCCTCATGAAATGTATCCCAATCAGGAATGCTTCCTTGTGGCAAGCTTAGATACCAGTTTTTGGCATTTCCACTAAGTGAGAGGGAAAACAACATCATGACAATATCTTCTTGCATTATAAGTTTAGCAGTCACTACCCGATAGAAATCATGTATATGTTTTTCAAAAGTGATAGCATCAGTGCCATTGAATCTAGGTATCCATCATGATACCTATCAGGTAAAGGATGAGGAGCATCAAGGTGGCCACTCAAATCCAAAGGCTTGAAGGAAGCAATAATTTAGGGTTGATCCATTGTTATGGTAGGGGTAGTATTATTAGGAAAGAGTTGTGTAACCATTAGACTATTCAGATCAATGGAAGAGGTAGAAGCCTTGGTAGTCTTCTTGGTAGTTTTTCTCTTTCATGGAGTTATGGTCCTATCTGAGGAACTACTAGGGGAATGAGTATGACTTGATTGAGGAGTCACCATAAGAGGATCTATCTTTTTGTTTGAAATTTTCCTCTTCAAAGGGATGAAGCTTAAATCTTCAGATTACAAGGAGGTTGACTAAATTCCTCCCTAGTAATAGTGCCAGAAATGTTGCCTCAAAATATAGCAGGTCTTATAGAGGGGATGCTCTACAAGGCAAGCACTAGACCAAGTGACAACAATGAGGTAATGAACCACTATCACAACAACCACTAACCCCTGTTCTTTATGGACTTTCACAAATGGGAGGCTTCCCGATATATAGGTCACCTATGAGAAATATTTAAGTTTAGATAGTTAAGGTGACATGTTAGGTTCTCAGAGGATGGATCAACTTAGGTACAAGGCTCAAGTGATGATAATAGGACAACTCACATCCCATACAGAAGCCTAATTAGGGCACACTAGGCTTAGGGTTTGAGTAATAGCATGCAAAATTGAATTCATAAGGTCAAGGTGCCTAGGAAAAGGTTTCCAACAATGAATATTAACAAGCCAAAGGAATATGAAACCTTCAAAAAGTCCTCAAGTCGAAGCTTGACCAAACTAGGGTTTCTCCTTGGACAAAACAGCTAGGGCAAGAGAGAAAAATGGATGAATTAGCCTCCAAGGAGGTTCATTGTGAGGCAACCAATTGTACCCATGTTGATGAATCCTTCCAAAGCAACAAATTCCTCTCCTAGACCATTTTGCTCCGAGCCCTAATTGAGCCGCTTATCCTTGAGAGGGCCAAATTTAGAGAAAAGACAGAGCGAAATCCAATTTATGGACAAGAAATGGTTTGATCACCAAATTGACAGGGCTAGTGTCTAGTCCTTGGGTGGATGGAGTCTATGGGTGTTAAAGATTAGCTAAATCTTGCAAAGGAGTAAGAATGTTTTGATGCCCTAGCACAAAACCGTATCTATTATTTTTGTGAGGGATCAAAGGCGCTTGGGAGAGCTACAACAAGAGTTCACCAAGGGGATTACCATTCACCTTCCATATATTAGTAATGCACACAATGAACATATCTGGATTCTATACAATTTATCTTCAATAATCAATGGTGCAATAGAAAAACCCTAGATAACCAATTCATTCCATACATTAGACATTAAATAAAAAATTCTTCAATAACAAGACCCACTTATAAGATGAAATGCATGCATAACCCAATATTAATCAAATATAACTTTTCCCAAGACAAGAAAGTAGCTCCAACATTAAATCTACTCCATAATTTGAAAGTATCTCGTTTCTCTACTTACCTCCATTAGGTTTCTACCACGTGTTGGTTATAGTAAGCTAATGCAATATTATTTAAATTAATTATCTGGTTTATAATGTAACATATTCTTGCTGAAGTTTTCCTTATACTTTGCTTTAGAGTCTACCATGTTTACCTACAATGTTGTCCTATTCACTATACCCAAAATGCAAGAGGGTTGCAATGCCATCTCTATGCTTGACAAGATCTACTTTTTAACAGCTAGTTTGTGCCAATCTTTCTTTTTTTTGTTTCCCTAGTGAAAAAACTAATTTTTGCTAACTGAAAACTTATGCTTCTATTGTTCTCAAGTAAGAAATGGATACATTTGTTTTTGGCATTACCCAGTCTGAAAATTTTAAGGTAAGTGTCAATAAACTTATGGTAATGAGTCACTTAGTACTCTGGACTCATCTGATTCCCAACATACAACGAAAATAATTTCATGTTCAGATAATACTTTCAAAGTGTCTGGAAAAGGTAATAATAGCAATCCGTTTTTATTGACCATTGTCTCAAAGAATATTGTCCGCTGATTGTCAACCATTTATAATTTCAAAAACAAAAGGTCGTGATACTTAGAAACGAATGATAGAATGCGTTCTAGATAAATATTAATTTGTTTGTTTAAGACTTAGTTTAGAGTTTGCTTATCTCCTAACTTACATCCTGACATACTTATCTTTTGTTTGCTTTTAACAGATATGGGATAGTCTGATCATTGAAACGGCCATGAAAGATTTTTATGATAACGATCTTGAGGTTATGATACAAGAAGTTCAAAGAAATATTACTGTATGTGCCACTCCCTCATTTGAAAAATGCATTTAACTTGATTTTGACCTCATTTCCTTCCTTCCCATCAGGATCTTTTCACAAGTTTTTTTTGTGCAATTTTTTATTTTATGGTTTTTGTTTGTATACTGTGAATGTCGTTAAAAATAAAATCCGTCTTGTTTCAAAAACAGGATAGCTGGTCCGGTGAAGTTCCTACATGGGAGAAATGTAACGGACATAACCTTGCCTGCCCCAAATTGTAAGTCTTAATATTCTGAAATTTTTGTACATGACCATGCTTACTCCAAATCGTATGTCTTAGAAATTCCAGAATTTATTTTGTAAAAGCAGCAGAGAAATGAAGTGAACAGTTTTGGAAAATCAAGAGAGTATAACAACATTAAACATCTATAAGCTCCATTGCAGTGCAGATCTAATGCTGTTCATATCTTATGCCTAGTGAGATGGGCAACGAGACACACTGTCATGAGTTAGAGCTGAACCCTTACGCCTAATTCTCCGAAACAAATTACACGTTTCTGTTTGAGCAGAGAGTTGTGAATGTTCATAAGAAATGCTTCAATCAGTTTTGTCCCAATAGACATGGATATGTATTCTTTGAAGCTAATATAAAAATATTTTTCGCAACACTTAGTTAAATACAATCGATATCTAACTGATGGTGCAAAATTAAGCTATTGTGTTTTTAAGACATCAATTGTTGTAATCATCCTGGTGTCAACTACATCCCTCCATCTAGTCTTAAACATAGACTTATGACTTTGAACTGGCAAGCCTCAAGGTTCAAACTGTTAGCTTTTTGGGTTGCTCCAAAAGTGTTTACACTATGCTTGGGAATGTTTCATGTGATATGGAGTGCATGGAGTGATGCCTACCCTTGATTGTATTTTAGTGTCCATACAAATTGGAGATAGCTTACTCATGAATTGCTAGACCTGGACTTGATGCTTATGTGGCACACTTCCTTAGGGGTCAGTTTCCTATGTGGCATGCCACATGGTGGCATTCTTCATGAGGCAAACATGAAGAGTTTTGTTTCTTGCTTAGGAGAAGAACCTATTTGGAGGAGTGTTGGGGCATCTAGGAGGTGGGTGTTGAACACTAGGTGGCATGAGATTGCTTGGTTTCTTACATGAAAGCTTATGCTTGACTTGAGCAAACTTGGGTTGAGGAGTATTCATGGAGGTGTGGTGAAGTTGGAGGAGCGCATGACTTGGAGGTAGCATTAGAGCATTGGAGACCTTTGGAGGAGCATTGGGCCCTGTCTTGTGTAGTGCTCACCTTGGGACCCTATTTGATGGATGTGAGAGCTAGAGTGATCTTGTATTTTTCGTGTGTACTTATTCTTCAATATACTTTGTACTCTTGTCTAATGCACTAGAGTTCTTGTGTTGATGCAAGCAATGTGTTAGGAAATTAGGGTTAGGATTTTATCTAAAAAGACAAGGGAAGCTAGGGTTTGGGAAAAATCCTAGAGAATCAAAGGGAGCATTAGTTCTTGTGGTTATTATGAGAGAAGAAGACTAGGGTTTTGTGGCATTGGAAACCCTAGGACTACTTCGAGTGCTTGATGTTGAGAAGATAATGGAAGACTTTTTGATTTTTTTGTAGCCTCGGAAGGTCTTTTACATTGGCTTGGTGTCTTAGCATGTAGAAGATATTTGATTTCCACTTTAG
Organism: Pinus tabuliformis; assembly: GCA_031772625.1. NCBI lineage: Eukaryota > Viridiplantae > Streptophyta > Pinopsida > Pinales > Pinaceae > Pinus > Pinus tabuliformis. The sequence goes on from CM062807.1 coordinate 1,146,348,683, forward strand.
ATGCTTTCTTGGTGGAGCAAGTGGTTTTATGATTTCTTTCCTAAGGTTAACTTAGGAAAAGTACAGTAATTAATTTAATTAATTACTGTGGACTATTAGGCCAAAGTTCTAAGGATAAATAATAAGTGACTTAGATAATATCTCAATCGTTGATCTCAAGGAAGGCTTAAGATTTAATCCTAGCCATTGATCTCAACCCTTGATCTCAAGTGAGGCAGGAGCTAATTGTGAACATCGGCATCGGGGTAAAATCGGCAAGGGTCTGGAAAACCAAAAAACCGTAAAGATTGGGGAAATATTGGTAAAAAATCGGCAAACATCGGCAAAATCAAGATACCATAAAAATATTTTTAAAAATCGGCAAACATCGGCTAGGCCAAAAAACCGTGATTTCGAGATAAAATCGGGATGTTATCGAGATGTTCGCAACACCCGGTTACCAATTTAGCTCAATGTAAAGTTATAAAAGTAAGGTTAAAGAGACAGAGAAGATACACCATACAACATCACAGGATTGAGAGAGGCATCTTACTGAGGAGGGTGTTATTCTAGAGTGTTGGGTTTGAGGAAGGGGGAAGCAAGGATATCTAGATCTTCCAAGGAGGGCTTGATCAGTTGGGTCAAATCTAGTTTTCTGTGTATTTTTTCTCAGTTGGGCCATTATCCCGGGACAATAGCCTGGTTAGATTGAATCAATTTAATGATGAAGTGATTTCATTGGGAAAAATTTGTTGTGTTATTGTGATTGAGATTGGTACATTTTGCCCTGATGATGGACTCACCAAGCTAGTCCGAAACGTTGGTTTCATAAATTGTTCATAGGTTTTTCCACTAGCATAAAAATTTTGCTTCTGTTGAATTTATTGTGTTAATGAACTTAATTGTGCAATTTATTTGTAGATTTGTAATCTACTAGGAAGTAAATGTCAGGTATTAGGTTTGCAAGGAAAACTAACACGGTATCAGAGCGTAAACTCTAAGAAAATCAATTTTGGACCAGGTTCAACCATGATCGTATGAGGAAAAAAATTGTTTTAAAGGGACAAAAATCGAATGTACAGTGGTATGGACAACACAGGTGTTTGAGTTTGATTTTTTCTTGTATTGTGGCCCATAAAGATAAAAAAATAATAATAAAAAAGGCGCCAGTGGCCAAGAAATGTGTTAGCCACCTAGCCAATCACAAGATCTAGGTGTTATCAAAAGGATAGCCACCGATTAACCCGTAGTAACTACCAAGAAAGGAATTGGGGTTGGCTATGGTAGCCGACAGGCCCGCCACCAAGCAAATGTCGTGCAAGAGTCTCAGCGGACATGGTCATTGGGTGGAGTGGAGACTAGGCCAAGGGAAACGTTGATGAGCTACAGTGCAGATAGGTCTAGCCGTGAAGAGACAACAATCGAGGACCAACTATGAGTGAAGCAACGACAGAGTTTGATAGTTCACCGTCGTAACACTACATTCGGGGCCGAGAGATTGTGTCGATCGTGACAATGACTGACGTGGGTGAACACTGTGAGGGGCATAGAAAATAGATATACTGAAAACACACCATCAAGTAGAAAACACAAAAGAATGGGGAGAAGCCTAGGGTAGTTGAGAGAAGATGGCAGAATAGCACTGGTGACTGCAGATGGAGGGGAGGTTGAACCACAATGTTGGCAGGAGTAAGTGCACAAGATTGATCCGAGCATGAAGAGAAGTGTCATGTGATAGGAAGGGTGATGGCAACAAGTGGATGGATCGGAGACAACATCGACAAAGGAGATGTGGGCATGCAAGGAATAGTGCAGACAACCGCCAAAGGTCCTTGAGTCAATGGAGAAGCGACACAGTCAGCGGGGGGTGGAATGCAGAGTGGTTTTGGGCCAATCGGCTGCAAAGTATAGCAATGGTCATACATAATAAGGTCAAGCTAGGGCTATGAGTGGGGTTGTCCCAGGCCAAGAAATCCGGGTGTTCAATAAGAACAACTACCTAAGTTTTAAAGTGGAACCGCGCCAAGATACTGTGATCAAGATCTAGAAATTGGCAAGGGTCAACCCTCACAAGGAGATAGGGAGACCCTCCTAATCAAGGTGTAATAGTCGAAATTTTTAAATTAATTTTCTAATTTCAAGATGGAATCAACCGATCTAAGGTTCAAGGATAGGTTGGATGGTACTTACAACTTTAGTCCATGGAAGGAGTGGATAGCGCTAGTTCTCAAGGAGAATGGCTTATGGAAGTTTGTATGAACCTAGGTTATAGCTCCTTTAGACACTACAACTTTGGAAGCGCATGTCTTGAAAGATGTGAAGACCAGATTTATCATCATGCATGGGGTGAAGGATCACGTGATCCCTTGCATATCAAGGATGAATAGTGCTCTACTTTGATGAACCTATATTAGAGTCACAATTGGAGTCAAAAAATTGTGTTGAGGGAGAAGTTCAGGAACACCAAGATGACTGAAGCAAACAACGTGGCATCATACGCCATTAAGAATCAACAAATTTAAGATGAGCTTGGATTTGTTGCGATAGCCATGCCAAATAATGAGGAGCTTGTAATGACAACCCTGAGTGAGTTCTCAAAACCTTGGGCTACCTTTGTGGCAGGAGTTATAGCATGAGAAAAGCTACTGGATTGGAACAAATGGTGGGATGACTTCACCTAGAAGGAAAACAAAAGAGTGCGGATGATGAGAGTCTTGGTCTTGCTAGTCAGGCAACGAGGAGCAAAGGTTCAAGTAGTAGGTGCGATGAGTCAAACTCACAACCCAAGAAGAAGAAGGGCTTGACTAAGTTCAATTGTTTTCCCTATCGTAAGAGAGGACTCTATGCTTCATAGTGTCCAAGGAGGAAGAATGGTGGAAAGGGTATCCAACCAATTACAGTTGCGTTAGCAGTAGCTCAGGAGGAGTTTGCCAGGAAGTTTGAAACTGAGTTCACACTTATTTCCTACCTTATCTCACGTACCTTACTAGTGGGTGCATGGCTGCTAGATAGTGGAGCCACAAGACATATGATAGGAGCACGAGAACAATTGGACATCTTTATTGAGTGGGACTCGGAATGGCATGTTGAGTTTGGTGATGATGCCAAACATGTAGTTGACAGAGTTGGAACAATGATATTCCAATAGTTAGGAGACAAGATGGAAATGAAAGATGTGCTATGGGTGCTAGAACTCAAGTGGAGTTTTCTCTTAGTCTTTATGATGGAGAAGAAAGGGTTTTGTGTAGCATTCTAGGATGGGCAGGCACTGCTAAGACCAAGTGGATCTAGATCTGACGAGGGACATATCATAGGAGTTAGAGAAATAAACTTATATAGGCAAAAGGGCTAGCCTATGCAAGAGATGGCAAGAAGAAACAGTGGCAGAGAACTAAGAGTGGGAAGCTTTGAAGGTTGAGCAACTCAGAGGGAATCAGTCTTCAAGTTAAGGATGGTAAGAGTAGTCAACAGATTCCTCCCAATCTATGAAGAATGTCCTTTCGTATGGGATGACCTTACAATATGTTTAGGAGTAGGAGGCTTCTAGGAACTAGGCCAAGGGAGAAAGACTTTGAGAATATTTCCAAACAAGGTGGGTGTTTCCACACAATTTGGAAGGTGTCCTGGGAGGGGTACCTAGGTGAAAACTACTAGACCAAATGACAACAATGGGACAAAGACCCACTATCACCTCAGTTAGTGTCCCCTACTCTTTATGGACTTTCACCAATGGGAGGAGTCCCGGTATGAAGGAAATCACTTAATGATGGGATCAATGATAAGATATTGAGTGGTTTCCATGGCCCATTCAAGGAGAGGTTCAATTATGGCTCAATGCCTCAAGAAAAGCTAAAAGGTTGTCCAAGAAAGACCTAAGAAGAGAGTCAAGACCTAGGGTTTAGGAATGTTCAATAATGATGAGTATATATATGGTGAGGACCCCCAATATGATGCAGGACATCTCAAGAAGCTTTGAAAGATAATTATATACCTTCAAGTAGGCTTTTGCTATTCTTGAGAAACCTAGTTAGGGCCTACACTAGACCTAGGGTTTTTAGGATGATCGTGGGAGGAAATTCCCTCCAAAGAACTTCCTAGGTCAAGGTAACACAGAGGAAAGGGGTTCTTATGATTTATTCAAATGAATACTAGGCTCGTACTATGCTAAAAAAAGCCACCTTGTCAAAGAAGGACTACTTAGCTTACCTTTTAGGGAAACCGCTCGGGCATCAAATATCTTGAGACTCCATCGCGAGAATTGGTTCAAAATTTGAGGTCCTTTAGAGAAAGCATCAATGCAGATCCCTATCGAGATAGATTTGAAAATATTCCCTCCAAAGGATTTTGCAGGGTACCATACTTAGTCTTCTAGGAAAAGGGGACCAAAATTTTGAGAAGAGAAAAAGAAAGGGAAAGGAGAGGGTGATCACCAAATATCTTGGATTAGGTTTGTACATATACATATCTAGGATTTCATAATCAATATCCATTAGGTAAGCCCAAGACACAAATATCAATACATTTAAAGTCATACATATAAAAATATATATTAGGCTAGGGTTTTGATCAGACATACAAAGATACACCTAGGGTTTCTTTCCTAGGAGCATACTCTCGATATACAAGGGTTTTTCTTATAAACGCTAATTTACCAAAACTTCAAGGTCTAGGAATGCATTAACATCGAACCCTAAAAGACTAGGGTTTCCATAACAATACTAAACTCCAAACATGACATTACCATCAAAACCACAATCATCAAAATAATAATATTTTCTAGATTTCATCAGTAACTCTAAGTAGACTAGGGTTTTCACGTTATCATTGACATACCCTCAGGTTAGGGTTTTACAGAGAACCTTTTAGGGTTCCATAAACATGATGATTTTAATGAGGGTAGATTCAATCTAATGATTAATCTCCCAAATAAGAATCTTTATGATTCAAAATTCCTAGACATAACATTTGTTAGTAATGTAAAGCTAATTTATTAGAATGAATGAATATACCTTTATCACAAAGAGAACAAAGCTTATGGTCTAAAACATTCATTCAAGTTGTTAGACAAACCTTATAGGACACCAGTTCCAATAGAACTTCTATCATGCTTTGTCTTGTGAGATATTCTCCATAGCCCTTGAGCATGTCAACAAGTTTTTCCTAAACAAGGAAAATATGAAAATAAATGTTATTAACATCTAATACAAACACATTTAGATGGGAAGAGGAAAACCAAATATAAAAGATAATACAAGGAATAAGATACTTATCTTTGGAAAAATGGTGAGTGCTCCCTCTTAATTCAATCTCAAGGGATACCTATAACTTTAACAAAACAATTCAAAATTGTTTTTCCAAATCATGTTAAGCCTATAATTACTAAAAATAAAAATACAAAGAAAAACAATTAAGCAATTCAAAAACTTAGAGTAGAGGGACTTAGTAGTATAAGTCCTTTGTTTTCGATTCTTCGGTCTTGTTCTTCCTTGGAGATCCTTCTTCGGCAACATTTGCTTGATCCCTGTTTCTCTTTTTATTTCTCGGATTCTTAGGACAATCGCTTCTATAGTGACCCATCTTGTGACAATTGTAGCATTCAATCTTGGATAGGTCTACCTTCCTTCTAGGCCCTTTAGACTTCTTGAAGGTTCCTTTGTTCTTGTAATGAGAGAAATAGGCATTTGAAATTTTCTCCTCTTCATTCTCTTTGTTGCTTACTAATGAAATTTTAACTTCTTCTTGACTACATGCATTCCATAATTGTTCGAATGTAAGAGTTTCCTTCCAACTGTTGAGACTTGATGAAAATTCACTCCAAGATGTTGGTAATTTAGAAGTGCAATGATTACAAGCTCCTTTTCAGGTACTATCTCATCTATTTCCTGGAGTTCATCTCTAATTCTAGCTATCATTACAAAGAAGGATGCGACAATGTCTTCCGTCACCTTTATAGTTCTTAGTTTATTCTTAAGACTTGCAATTTGACAAAGATTCTTGATTGTGAATAATTTTGATAAGGCCTCATACATCTCTTGAGTGGATTCTATGTTGGATATATATGGGATGAGGTTATCCTTTATTCCATCCACCATTAGGGTCATGGCTAATATCTTTCTTTCTTTGAATTTCGCCTTTTTTGCATCACTTGATTCATTTATAGGCTTCTTTACTTTTCCTTTGACTAGATCCAAGGTTTTATTCTTCTCAGGGATGAGATCTATCCTATTTTTCCATGCCCTTTAATTGGATGCTCCTTCTGATTTTTTTCTCCCTTCATTGAGTTAGACATTATTCTTGAAGATAGTAGGCTTCACTTCTTATATGATCCTTTTCCTTGATGACCCTTATTCAAATTTCTTAAAACTCCTTATCAATAGATCTTCAAGCTGCCTTTTTCCTTCTTCTTCACCTTAGCTCTGAAACCATGTTGGAAAATCAGAAAGGCAAAAAGATTTTCATTATGATGATTATTACTTGTGATATTCTTGTGTTATTAACTTTCTTATTCTTGTGTTATTAACTTTCTTATGTTCTTATTTTATCTTTGTTTCATCAAGCAATTATCAAATACAAAACATGAAGATCAGGGACACCAAATGTAGGTGAATGGCCAGGGAAAAACCCCTATCTAAGGAAAACCCAGTCAACAACTCTTCCTTTAATAGTTTCATGAGATGATCCAAGACTCCTTGACCTAGACACAGACTTCCTCCAATCACCAAGTCAACCCTTGCTTTCTTCTGCAAATGATGACCTTCCAGCAACAACTTCGACCTAGCACTTCGATCTTGCAGCAACAGAGTTTCGACCTCTCCAACAGAACTTCTACCTAGCACTTTGATCTTGTAGCAATAGAGTTTCAACCTCCCCAGCAAAACTTCGACCCAGTAGCAGAACTTCGACCCAACATCAAAATCCAGAATTTTGACCCCAACAGTAGCCTAGTAATTTTGCACGTGTGAGAGAGCGATAGCCCAAAAATTCGATCTTGTCTTTCCCTGCAATTCTCCTCCTCCTTCTGTAACTTCACACTTTTTCTGCTTCACCTTCTTGTGTATTGAACTTGTGTGTGAGATGCTCCAAATGAATCGAACTGCACTTCTATATATAGCCTTTTCTGGAGTTCGAATTACCCTCATGTAGGACAACTTGATCAAGTAAGGGCCAACTTGGTGTGGAGGTGACAAATTACGTATTTGACTCAATAATAATTCTTTTTACATGATTCAAAAGCACAAGAAGGGTCTCATTAAATGGACAATAACTTTAATGACTTAATATAAAACCTAGAAGTCCTTAATGGGGACTTTGACCTAAAACATGATGACTCAAGCATGAAACCCATGCTTTAATAAGTCATAATAATAATAATAATAATTTCTTTATCTTTATCTTGATAAATACATTTTGTTATGACTCAAATACAATTATGAAGACAGAACCTAGTTACATTCTTCAACACAAACATTATTTGGTGCTCCAAAGTGGCTCTGGGGCACAAGTAGTGGTCTCATGGGTCTCTTGGTGTAAAATAAGCCTATAAACTGCCTCAAATGAAGGCATGAAAGATGGTGCAATCCCTCCCATGTCTCAAGGATGAGACAAACCTCCTTTGGGCCTTGGATCAACTGCTAAACCCTGTATATAATGCTAAGCCAATTGCAGGCACTACTAGTCCAAGTGCATCACCTCGCATATAATATGGGGCAATAAACAAGTTGTTGAAAGCGTTGAGGATGCCCATGGCATGAGATAATCCTTTGTCACATGATGGAAACTCATGGCTCTCAACACATACCCTACAAGTGTCTATATGATCCTCCTTGGGCCCTAGTAAATTGCCTAACCCATAATGAAACCACCTACCAATCCTATATAAGATTCAATGTGGCTCCTCACCTTTAGATATAATAATTCATTAGTGCAATTGAGTAAATAAGCATGTTAATCATGGGCAAAAATGGATACTTCATAGTGGGTTTCCCTTCCAGACTTGGGGCTTTGAGTATGTAATGTTGTTACCTTCCTATGTAGGAGTTGTTAATGAACAACCCTATTAGGTGTTCCCAACCCCTAAAGGGAAGGACGTGTTTGAGGTACATCCTTCGAATGGTAGGTGTCATGTGGATAATGATGAGGTGGATGGGGACATAGGGGTTTCAAGGCCAAATGCCATGGGCTCAAGGGTGGTAATGGCAAGGGATGTCCACATCTTTGGGTGTATGAATGTAGGAGGGAGCAATCATGGTACATGAGTTACCCCGACCTTTGTTTTTCCACCCTTCTTCATTTTCCTTTTGCCTTTTATTGATTTTTTTTTTTTATTTTACTGGTTGGGGTTCCAGGGGATGAGAGCATGATGTTTATGATATAATAGTGATTACCCCCTAAAGGTGGGGCAGTTCATCGCTTACCAGGGTTAGGACATACATGGGTTCCTTAATTATGCAAGGCGCACTCATAGGGGCCCTAGGAACTAGGGTGATGGCCATAATAATGAGTAGAGCTCATGCTTGGCTTTTTCCCATGTGCTAAAGTTATTGTCCCAGCCATATACATTTCCTTTTGTATGTGGCCATATATGCTTTAATCCTTTTTTTTAGCTGCATCAACCTTTGGGGAATCGTTCCAGGCCCAACCCAGACATGTGGACAAGGGGAGGGTGAGTACCAAAGCCTTGTGGACCTAGTGGTCATGTGGTCCCATAGAGGGAGTGAAAAATGTGGAATGGGAAAATGAGACTATGCTACCAAAATCAGGGTTTACCAAGTAGTGCCCATCCTAAAGTTGTAAGTGTGTAGGGGAGGTCCCGCGGGACTAGGATTGAGGATAAGCCCCCCAGTTAAGGTAAGGGAAAAAGACTACACTCAAAACCCTTACTCCTTCCAAGTCACCCAATAATCCATACTCAAGTGTGCTCATGAAAAACAAGCATAACACACCATTGCATAACAAAAAATCATACCTTTAGGATTGGATGGCCCACCTTCAAACATACGATTTTGACAGATGCGTGAGGGGACATGTGTCTGGCTCAGGGAGCAGAGAAATTTGCCACAATATTGACTACATTGGTGGCTATTAGGGGTTGTTGGCTGCTGGATGAAGAGAAATTTGGGAGAAAATTTCTCCTATGGGTTCACCCACTACTGGTGGGTGACAGTGGGTAGGGAAGGCTTTCAATTTAGACTGAGTAGCCATGGCAACAAATGTAATTCTAGGATTGAAGTTAATTCTAGGGGGTAGAGGTAGCTGTCTCACTAAGAGGGAGTGTTGATGTTTGTAGCTCAGGAGGCTACTTCTACACAAACCTAAGTGCCTAGGTATGCAGAAGTCACTGATAAATCTCCTTAGGACATTTGGTCAAAGTGTGAGCAAGTTTCTTTTGTAACTTAGCCTATATTCAACTGGTGCTTAGCTCAAGTGGTTTGCCATCTCATCCACCTGGGTTCAAGTCCCTAGAGACATGGCCCATCATAGTAAGGCTAGAAGGATAGGTGTCTCATTGGAATCTAGGATACCGACTCTAGTTCTCACGGTTTCCAGATGTATTAGTCCTAGGATGAACTATGAGTGCCTGATATATGTGGCTTGTACGTTGTTGCATATATCTAGGGAGGTTGCTAGTTCCCCATCAAAATTTATGTTAATAAAACTTAGCCTAAGTCTAAATTAGGAAAAACACATAATTATTATGTTGCCTTATTGAGTTAATGAAACATTAGAAAAAGTAAAGTATTTACTTTAGTCATTGTGTTTTAATCTCAGCCCTTGATCTCAAGTGAGGCGAGATCTAATCTCAACCGTCAGTCACTTTGGTGATTATGGTTAGGGATTTAGCTCAATGAAAAGTTATAAAAGCAAGGTTAAGGAGAAGGAGAAGATACACCATACAATAGCACAAGATTGAGAGAGGAATCTCAGTGAGAAGTGTGATACTTTAGAGTTTTAGGTTCAAGGAAGGGGGGTAGCAAGTATATCTAGATCAAGTGAGGAGGGTTTGATCAGTTGGATTAGATCCAATGGTTTATGTATTTTTTCTTAGTTGGACTATTATCTCTTAACAAGAACCCAAGTAGGTTATGAATCAATTTAATGATTAACTAATTTAGTTGGACAGAATTTGTTGTGTCATTGTGATTGAGATTGGTACATTTTTCTTTCACTGAATTTATTGTATTAATGAACCTAGCTCTGTAATCAATCAGTATATTTATAATTTTCTAAGATCCAAGTGTTGGGTACTAGGTTTGCAGGAAAAAATAACAAAGAGAACATTGATATATTGTTAGAAAAACCACAAAATTCTACTAAGATCACCACGAATAACAACCTAAAATATTATTAAATCAGAACTTCATAAACCAAAGTTCTTTATCCTCATTAAAATCACTAATCACAAATTTTTGGAAGAGTCTTGAACATATGGAGTGTAGAAATTTCACCTGTAGATCAAACTGGTAATGCAATGTACTAAAGCAAAACACATGATCTACTTCTACAAAACATTAAGCAGAAGCAAAATCAATTTCATGAGAAACATCAACCATAAACACATATAACTGATCAAGAGAAATAATCACACATAACACAGATATATCACTGAGGAAAGCACCAGGATAAAACCCCCAACACTGTATTATCAATCAAGTGGAAATCATCTTCTGTTTACAAAAAATATCAGCTCAAGAGCTATCTTGTACTTCCTGCAATCAAAAGATGAAGATGATAGACTCACTATGCCTCAATATGTAGGCAACCATCCATCAATCCCCTATTTCCTTGTGCAATTTTGATTGGGATCCAATTCATAACATATGAGCATTGGCCCCAAATCATACTTGTTGTCAACCATAGGTCCAACTACGCAATCCTTGAGGACACTAGTTCCTCATGCATGCAAGGAATATTCCATGGGAAGATCCAAGCATCTAATAGTACATTGTCCCTCATCTGATTTCAACTGGGTCTCTAACAGAACTGACATGCAACAGTTATCCATGAGTGAATCCTCAGTTATCTAAAATAATAGTTGTCACATGCATGCAAGCATTAACAAACTATATTTTATTGTTTTAACAACTTGTTAAAATAATCTAACTAGATTTTACTAGTTAGAACTAAGTCAACTGATTCTCTCATTATAGAACTCATACTTATTCCCTCAATCAGTGGAGGAAATTAAGGATGAATTCCTCAATCAGTGAGACAACCCATGTGCATGCTCACAAAGACTTCAAATTCGAATGTCCTTAACTAATTAACTCAACTAAATTACTTAATTAATATTTCCAATTACTATTAAGACCAAGATTAATTTTTCTTCCTATAGATAGACTAGGGACTGCTATAAATAGGAAGGGACCCAGAAATGTTATTTTTAGAACTTTCTATTTTTAACAGTTTCACCTCTCACCCAAGGTGGCCAATGACCTCACTGGCCAAACTACTATTTTTAGACATGTTATTTCTAGACATTCCATTTTTAGCACATTCGAAATTTAGTATTTCTTGTTGCCCACTTTTCAACATGGAGGCCTCTTTGAGTGAAAATGAAAGGCATTGCTAGCTAAAACTGTCATTCGAGATGCAATGTTATGGTCACATTTTCTCTAAAGTGCATGGATTTTTCGAATATGAACAACCAACCTAGATCTTTAAGAAATAAAATTGTTTAGGTCCGCAGTTCTGACTTCATATTCGGAAGAAGGAATCTGAATTTGTTCAAATATTCAACATACCTTCATCTCCAAACAAAAAATGATGTTAACCTCTCAAGTGTTTTCACACATTGTAAAATTTACACATGGAAAATTCAGAACACAATATGCCACAGAAATAACTCACAAGAATGAAAGATAAAGACAACAATATCTATTAGTATGTGGTAAATCCCTCAAGAGGGAAGCATCCATACAGCAATGGAAGCATTGTATTATTGCTAGTACAATATTTTAATCTTTGTCATTATGTACAAATGACCTTTTATGCTTTTTAAATAGAGATCACAGACCAATCAGGTGATAAGACATAGATTTGCTATGATGAATCCCAAGAATTTGAGCACCAACATATCACTTAATCATAGGAAAAAATGGTGACCATCAGATAAAGCATACTTAAAAGCACGTGTCGATAATGCATTACACCAATTTGGTCTTAAATAACATCTTAATGTCTAAAGTCCTAACAACTAGTACCTCAACATATATTTAATTGATTGCTTGACCCTCTGATATTGATAGAATCTCTAACATGATTTTCTCTGACTTGTACAATTGCTTGGGAGAAGACATTCACACCCATCATTTGTTTGTTAACCTATAGTTTAATATCAAATTTAAATTACTTACTAAACCCTGAAGAATTGTGACTATAATTTTTATCACTTGATATGATTGACCTTATTTTTTTGGTATATTTATGTAAGATTTATTGGAATTTAAATTGCTGGCATCAGGTATGCAGATGAAAGTGTTATTCTTGCTTGCAAGTGGGCTTACAAAGATGCTGAGGAAAACGCAGTTTTAGAAGGTATAGGATCAATTTTAGATCAAGAAAGTCTTTGTATTCACTAACTTTTGGGGATATTGAATGTTGAAATGCCTGCATTTGCAGATGACTATTTCCTCTCTCGCTTGCCCATCGTTGAGAAACAACTCGCAAAAGGAGGCGTAAGGTTGGCTGCAACACTCAATCGTATTTTCAATTCAAAAGAAGACTACAGCCGGGAATCAGAACTCTAGAAAAAACAGGGCTGAGTTGCCGACAACAATAGTCTTGTAAACTATGTCTATATTAGTAAGAATGCATGTGCCATTGTGAAAACTATCATTGCTAGATATTGCATCGTTGCATCTTGATTGCTTTGTGTCAAGAAATCAGCTGTAGCTTTATACATCATTTGTATGAAGGATTTATGTTGCATAAATGTTTTTAAATTTTGCTTTGGATTTCGAATTGCCACTTTCATATTTAAAATCATTTAATATTTGCGTATTTGCATGCTCTCCAGAGATCTTCGAGTGATGGGATGGAATAAAAGTAATGTGTGTTAAGATATTATTGATTTAAGTGAAGGTTTAGCTCAAATGGTTACAGTAAAAAAGGAGATATCTTAGAGATCTCTTCCCCCACTTCAGGGGAGGTCACAGTTACAGCTCTTTTTGATCTTTTAGAGTTAGGTTTCATAATTTGGGCCATTGGTCTATTTTTGTTAGCATATCTGGATGGATTAAGTCTTTGAAGTTTTTTCATGCATGGTTATATGTGTTTTATTTTAGATTGTATTTTGTACTTATTAAAAAAATAAAGATGTTTATAATTTGTATTCATAAGAAAATTGTTATATGTGTAATAAATTTGTGAAGATGATTATATTATTTGTTTAGAGGCGTGTGTTTTTTAGATTTATGTATAAAATGAAAATAGTTTATTTTTAAAATCAAATGCCATATAAAAGTTTGCCTGAATTTCTTATCACCATGTAATGAAGAATATCATGTGTCAAGGTGTGGGACCGATTCAAGTGACCTTAGAGTCTATTTCATTAGGTTCATGTAACTTTCTTATCTCAACTTTGCTAGATTGTATGTATTGCCTTTTCTAATAATTAAATCTTGAATGACATCATTTTCTTGCTTATTTGTAATACATGGGTTATCTTTATGATAATAAATCTTGAATGACTTTTTTCCTCTTTTTAATAATCAAAACTTGAATGACATCTTTCCTCTTTTTAATAACCAAAACTTGAATGACATTCTTCTTTTCTATAGAACGAAATGCTGATATTCTGTCATTTTGGAAAGAGAAATTGATAATGAAAAGCATAAACTATATCATTAATCTATAAGACTAGTTAATAAAAAACTAGGTTTATAACTATATGTTTCCATAACTAAATAAATCATCCATCATTTCAATTTACATTTGCAATAAATTAAATATGAGAATTATTACATACATTTTCATTTTCATTTTAAGTTTAACAACATAACCATGAATTTATCATGTTTTAATAAATCTGCAATATGATTGAGCAAGATGATTGAGCTTAGAATTTTGATTATAAAATTGATCAGTATGGAAATTTAAAGTAGCCTTTCAATATGCACAAATTACTTAAAGCTTAATGGACTCTTTTATGACTACTTATTAGACTAAGAGTTTAATTTACTCATGAAAGACAATAGACTAAAAAATACTTATTATAATAAGAATATGACACATATGTAGATAATTATGAATGAAAGCTTTTCGAGAAATAATATAGACATGAATTTGTGGTTTGATGGTAAAGTGAAGAATCTAATGGACTCCAATCTCATCCCAACTAGCAACAACACTCTTATGGTGGCCAATCATTGGATCCATCGTTCTTGATTTGTTGTGATTGATTATAATAGTGATTAGCTAGGTGAGTTGTGACTAGGATTATGAATACATACTATTAACAATTTTTACACTATACTATACTATTGGAGATAGTAGTCAAACCTAATGTTTCCAAGTCATATATAAATATTGACTTAATAAAGAGAAAAAATGTTATGAGTAATATAAAAGTTTTTAGTGTATTTTGGTCTTAAAGTACAACACCCTTAGAAGAAAAGAACTTGCACATAAACTTATCAAAAACTAAGATCCCATGAATAAATTCATTCTTACAACTCTTCATCATCCCAAAGCCAAGTCTTCCAAATTTATGAAACATTTTGACAAAAAAAGAGATTTTCTTCTTATTAACAGATAATAAATTTCAAAAACCCAAATAAGTTCTTGATACAGTTGTGATAAGACACCAAATGCACAAATATTTAGGAGAACTTGGACTAATATTTTTCATTTGAGTGAAAGTATAAGCCTCAAGATAAACATAAAGATATTTAATGTGGAATAAATATCATTCCTTATGGACGGTATATAGACTTTACAAAATTTATGAAATCTAAATAGTTTAAGGACTTAAATAAACTCTCATAAGGTTGTTGGGGACTCTACAATCTTGTTGAGCAGAGGGTAAGTAATTAAACTACACATTTATAATAGGTTCTGAATACATCAAGATACCTTCACGTTAGAACAAACAAAGAAATAAACTATTCAAAGTGATGAGATGACATTGAATTAACAACATTAATAATCTTGTACATTTGCACCATAGGCTAAGACTCGCACATGATAGCTCTAGCTTGTTAATATTTAGGTTGTAACAATCCTCACCTTTTACCCTTGTTTTTGTAATTTAAATTATAACTGTAATACCAGCATGGGAGCCACATGTGGCTAACAGATTGTGTAATTGAAACACTTAAAATTAATTTATGTAATAGTTTCATGAAGGAAGGTGTTGAAAAGTGTAGATAGGTTCGTTCTTCATAATGACATGTAATTATGATTTTATGTAATGAGATGTAAAAGAGAAAAATAAAATTATTGTATTGAATTGCTTCATGGGTTTCATGAACAAGAGATTTTCTTTTTGAGTCAAGACTCCCATTGAGAATCTTTAGGAATTATTTGTCATCTAGTCATAAAATGATAGAGTCATTGTCATGTAATGAAGTCATGTTACACTTTGTAAAAGGTCAAAATTGTCTATGTAAAGTATCCTCCAAGACCTTGTCACGTAATCTCTTCAAGTCAGCCTACAACAATGGAAGAACATACTAGAAGAACTCGACCTAACTACTTGCGATCATGTCAGCCTAAAGGACATGAGATGAAGTGTATATATAGCCACACTCAGCCTTACTTATAGGTAAGAAACTCGACAAGCATTCGTTGAAGAAGAAGTGTGAAGAAGAGGCTACCATGAGAAGTGCGAAAAAGTATAAGGAGAGTTTCTTCTGGGGTAGCGAAGGAGGTTTCTTCAGGGGCAATGAAGGAGGTTTCTTCTAGGTTAGCGAAGGAGATTTTTCTTATGGGTCAGCGAAGGAATGATTCTTCTGGGATACTTGTTCTCGATAACCGAGATAGAGATCTGGAGATCGAGATTCTCTAAAGGAAGCCAGTGGGATCATAGAGACCAAGTTTCTCTAGGAGAAGTCGAGAAGAAGCAGTGTGAAGTATAGAGATCGAGTTTCTCTAGAAGGAGCCGAAGAGAGCAATTCGAGACCAAGAAGAAAGTCCAGAAAGGTAAGAGGCAGAGCATCAAGGTTAGTGACAAGGTTCTTGGGAGGATACTAGAGTCAAGGGTCTTTGTCATGGTGTTGGTATTCATAAATTGAAGATCGAGAAGAGGAATTTTAATCAGGTTTTCCTCTCAAGATGTGAGAGGTTTTGTCCCTGGATGACAAGCCTACATACTGTGTCACTTGTCTTTTATTGTGCATATTGGTAATTTTCTTGATGAAAATAACATAACAAAGAAAATACTATAAGCTAAGAAGTAAAAGTATATCACAAGCAATTATCAAGTAGAGAAATCATTTAATTATTCATGCCCTAGATTTCTCAACATGGTATTAGAGCTTAGGTGTTGATTCAAGAAGGGGCATTCAAAGCAAGTAGACACACGAGAATCAAGCTTCAAAGAAGGATCAAAGCAAGTCAAAGAACACCAAGTAAGAAATCAAGAGCTACCAAAACCTTAGATCGAAGAAATATACTCTAGCAATAGACTTGAAATTATCTTCAAGAAGGAAGCAGGAAGAAAGACCAAAACCCTAGAAGAACTTCAGGGATCATCACTTATAGATCACCAAATAAGTGGAAGCTTTTCAAATCTAAGGAAGGTTAGATTGAAACGCAATCTTCTCTCTATTAAAGCAAGGATCTCATTTGGAAAAAGATCATCCTAAAGAAGGCAGTCTTCCCCCATAGAAGTAATAACATTATTAAAAGGATCATCTGAAGCATCATGTTCATCATCAAGTTGAAGATTCTATCTTCACAAGTAAGTACCTTTTTATAATCTAATCTAGTAAAAATGACCATGTTTCAAGGAGAACCATGAGCTGGTTGGGAAATCAAAATTCCTTGCATGCAAAAGAAGGATAGACACAATCCTTGAAGTAAATAAAGTCATTGATGATGTCTATAGAAAGATCTCCAAGCCATCTGAAGAACAAGCATTATCCGAATATATAAACAGGTATCTAAAGGCTCAAAATATTCTTAAGGAATCGATTAAATATCATGTCATTCCCTATGTAGCCAAGCTAGAGACATCTAAAGAAATACATGATAAACTGGTAGAAATTTTCTCTAAAAGCACGATAGAAAAGATCATATAACTTAGATCTGATCTATATAAATTGAAGGCACCAAAGGATGAACGGATATCGTCATGTCTTTAAAAAGCATCTCAAATAAAAGGGAAATTGAAAGATCTAGGAGAGATGGTATCCGATAAAGAAATAATCTATGTTATTCTAAATGCAATGACTGATGAACAAGGTAACCTCATATCTACTAAGGAAAGGAAGTTATCCCATTCATCAAATTATTCTCTCTCTGCAAGGCAGAAGAAGACATGTTGAAGAAAGAATGTAACAAAAGATCAGATAGAAGGGATCAATCAGTGACAAAAAGAAAAAGGGAAATTTCGAAAGTTTGGTCCTCCAAATAAAAAGAAGAACATGGCTAGGGAAAGATGCTATGGTTATCAGGAACTTGGGCACTATAGAAGAGATTTTCCTAAACGTAAAAGGGATAGGGAAGAAACCCATATTACTGAGGAAGTGAAAGAACTTGAGACAAAAAAAGCTTAAGAAGGAAGAAGCAAAAGATATCTACTATGACTGGGATGACCTTCGTCACTAGAAGGTACTTTCCACTTGTAATTTATAGATAGGAGGCAGTGTAAATAATATAGGATTAGAAAATAACATTCTGATAGAAGCACTAGAATTAAGATCTTGTGACATGGGAAGCAGAAAGAATGTCTAGAATAAATTCTATGATTACAAAGAATAAGGGCTCTTGGAAACCTCATTGAAATCTCAAGTGATACTTATAGAAAGAAGCAGAGGTCATCATTGATTGGGATCATCATACAATATTCAATAAGGAAACATATTGAGGGTGAGGATATGAAAGATCCTCGAGTTTCTCTGATGGAATCCTCATCAAAGGATTCACCGACATAAAAGGATAGAAAATTTTTATTAGGAATTCCAACTCATGGGATTCAAGGGATGATGGTATGATGACATAACAAAGAAGTAGGTCTAAAGGATAAAGTTATTTCATTCAAATGAAGCCACTACAATAAGTCTGGATGATCGAAAAGAAGGATGAGGTATGTATGCTTTCATAGGTTATTATGAAATTCATGTCATATGGTTGCAGATAATATGGATCACTATTTCCATATTGGGGAACATGATCAAAAAGAAGAAAGGATATCCTCCTTCGAAATATTGCAGAAAATCATAAGTGACAATAGATGAAATCAACATAATATGCTCTCATATGAATCATGAGGAAGCTGACTACAATTAAGGAACTCTGATTGGAAGCTCATGGGAATCAAGTGTGAAAAGAAAGGAAGAGATCGTAGAATATGCAGCGAAGTTAGAATGCATTCAATATCCGAGACCAAGAAGAGATGATTGGAATATCTCCCAGAAAGATATGAAGACTTAGATGAAAGTTGAAAAAATATGGAGGCCCTTGGTAATGGATATCTTTAAGCGATGTTTCAACATGCATGCAGGATGCTGATACCTACAGGAAGATGTCATGATGAAAGACCATCACAAATGTAACTTTTTATTTAAGTCTTCATTTATTATTTTTGAACCAATATTTGGATGGGCTTATGTAGGACTGCCAAAGGGAAGATCTGTGGATGACTTCCTAAAGGACCATATTGAAGGATGTAAGATCCTTCCAAAAAATATGGCATAAAGAAAGAAACATGACATGAAGAAAATCCAGATGGAAAACTAATGGATCACTTTCTGATGAAATAAGGACATGACTACCTCATGGTTGAAAGTGATGGATGGTCTATTCCCTATGAAGAAATCCTTGAAAGATGAAGACTCCATGATGAAGAATAAATTCATGAAATCAAAGGAAGAAGCTCTTGAAGAAGTTGGTTGTTCCATGATCTCCACATGAGGAGTTACTATAGGTCCCTAGTTAAGAGGGAGCCTCAAAACAAGTTTCTTACTTGGAAGAAACTTAGAAATTCCTAAGCCAAGAAGGAGCTTAGGTACATTCCTTTTGTAGGAATGAGTACATTCCTTTATTGGAATATGTCATCCCTTGAGAGGGAGAGATAGACATGTCATTTTGATCTTCACCTAGGAAGACAGAATGGAGGATTGGGTAATCATTTGGCATCTGATACTCTTTGAGGATGCGATAGGGCATCCAATAGAAGAATAATGGTGGAGGACCAATATTCTTTAAGGGATGGGGAGTCAAAGATAATATTAGTCCTCATGGAACACACCTTGGGTACCCAGGTAGGGGATGTTCCGAGAGAGACAATGATGAGAGTGTCTATAAATCATTGGTCTTGCCAAAATTGAACTTAGATCTTGTGGAGAGATGGATTTGTTAGTCAAAGCCTTGCTATGTCACAATGATGGTTGATATGATGCTATACAAATGAGTTACCAATCTGAATTCTTTAAATTGAGAAAGTCCAAGTACCATTATGTATACCTCCCTAGTTAAGAAGGAGCTTTGAAAAGTGTAGCTATGTTCGGTCTACATAATGACATGTAATTATGATTTTATGTAATGAGATATAAAAGAGAAAAATAAAATTATTGTATTGACTTGCTTCATGGGTTTCATGAACAAGAGATTTTTTATTTGAGTCAAGAATCCCATTGAGAGTCTTTAGGAATTATTTGTCATCTAGTCATAAAATGATAGAGTCATTGTCATGTAATGAAGTCATATTACACTTTATAAAAGGTCAAAATTGTCTATGTAAAATATCCTCCAAGACCTTGTCACGTATCCTCTTCAAGTCAACCTACAATGATGGAGTAACATGCTAGAAGAAGTCGGCCTAACTACTTGCGATCATGTCGTCCTAAAGGACATGAGATGAAGTTTATATATAGCCACACTTGACCTCACTTGGAGGTAAGAAACTCAACAAGCATTCATTTAATAAGAAGTGCGAAGAAAAGGCTACTAAGAGAAGTGTGAAAAAGTATAAGGAGAGTTTCTTCTGGGGCAACAATGAAGGTTTCTTCTAGGGCAACGAAGGAGGTTTCTTTTGGGGTAGGGAAGGAGGTTTCTTCTTGGGCAAAAAAGGAGGTTTCTTCTAGGGTAGTGAAGGAGGTTTCTTCTGGGTCAATGAAGGAGAGTTTTCTTCTGGGTCAATGAAGGAATTATTCTTTTGGGATACTTGTTCTGGGAAACGGAGATAGAGATCTATAGACCGATATTATCTAAAGGAAGCCAGTGAGATTATAGAGACTGAGTTTCTCTAGGATAAGTCGAGAAGAAGCAGTGTGAAGTATAGAGATTGTGTTTCTCTAGAAGGCACCAAGGAGAACAGTCCAAGATCAAGAAGAAAGTAGTGAAAGGGAAGAGGCAGAACATCAAGGTTAGTGACAAGGTTCTTGGGAGGATACTAGAGTCAAGGGTCTTTTTCATGGTCTTGGTACTCATCAATTGAAGATCTAGATGAATAATTTTAATCGAGGTTTCCTCTTAAGAGGTGAGAGGTTTTGGCCCTGGATGACAAGGCTGCATACTTTGTCACTTGTATTCTATTGTGCATATTGGTAATTGTCTTGATGAAAATAACACAATAATAACATAACGAATAAAAGACTATAAGATAAGAAGTAAAAGTATATCACAAGAACTTATCAAGCAGAGAAATCGTTTAACTATTCATGCCCTAGATTTCTCAACATAATGGATTTCCTTACAGATCCAATGAATGGGGGAACTTGCTTGCGTTTCTTGAAAGACCCAACCCTGAACTCAATGAAGTTAATGAACCGCTAGTAGTAGGTCGTTCAAGCTGCTTCCTGGTAGAGAATTGATGAGATATAATTGGGGCCACCTATTGACAGGAATGCAACGAAAGTTGATTGGGGTAGTCAGGCAGAGGATAGTGCCCATCCCCCCTCGTGAATCGAGGATACAATCAAAGGTGACCTCTCAAAAAATGCAATGAAAGGTTGGGAAGAGGGGATAGCGAAAAACATTGTTGAACAAAGAAGAGAAAATCCCATAGTGATGTAGTTCTCCAGATTTTTCTTTTCTCTTTGGTTGTGGTTGGCTCTCTCTCACACACATTGGAGGATACATGGAACTCTACATTAAGCATGGAGCACTTTTAGTTGTTGGAGAAATGACTACAAAATATAGAACCGTTTTGGAACTGATTGTTGAGTCCTATGCATGAATTATACCTCTTATGGTTTTGGGTGATAACCCTCGTTAGTTTTGTTTGAAGCCACCAGAATATGTTGTATAATCCAATGTGGTTAGTGGGAGGCATAGTGGATGATTGAATCATTAAGGTGTTTGCAGTATAGCTTAGAGATCACTTGGACAAGAAAATTTGGGTCATTGTGGTGCTTTCTTTGTAGCTGATAAAACCACCTAGACAGTGGATTTCATACCCCTATGTTGCTTTCTATGAAGAGAAAATTGGCAAACCACTTAGACAATGGAATCCATTTCTTGGACTAAGCAATAACCCATATGAACCTTAGGTGAAAATCCTATGAACTATTTGAGGCCATTGAATTGTGTTATTTAAGCTTGTGTGGATAGTGGGAAGCTCAATGGATGAATGAATCATTGTGGTGCTTGTTATAAAGTTGATAAACCACTTGGATAGTGGATTCCAACTCTTGGACTGAGAAATACCCCATCTAGAACTTGGGTGCATTCATGTGAATGAACTTTGAGGAAAAGTGGGTCATTGTGGTGCTTATAGCTAGAGGGTGGTTGATAAACCATTGGATAGTGGACTCCATCTCCCGAGTATATAACCAAGCCTTTGGTGTGAATTCTATTGAGAAATAATCTCCTTAGACATTGGATCCAACTTGAGGGTTCTCAACGACAATATTGTTGTTGTGTAGTTGGTGTATGGTTGGATAGAGAATGGAAGTCCTTCCTTTAGTTGAAAACTATCGTAAAACAAACAAATAAGTATAATTAGATATGTATATTTGAATTATGAAATGTGATATTCCTTGTTATGTTTATGACTAGTGCTGGATCTTGTGTGTTTTTGTAAATGAATGGTTGAACTGTGAATTTCATTGTTATGCTCATGATTGGCATGATATCTGATATGTCTATGATTTTAATGGATACCTGGACTGTGTTATCCAATATTATGTTCATGAAAGATGTGAGAAATTGTATGTGTTTATGCTCATTTATTTAACAACTATGGATTATGAATATACAACTCATCTTGTTAAGAAGATTTGTGATGTCTGCTAGATGAATTGTAACTCTTCTTGGGTATTTATGCAAATTTGTGTGTTCTCAGTTATTTGTTATCATAATTTCTTGAATAAGCTTAATCAGTTTGCTAGAGGACAACAATGGCTCATGACTGTAGTAATTCAATTTCTTAGAGGATTTATGATTTTTAATAAATGGATTGCAACCTTCATTGTATTGAAACGAGAGTCTATTGTTTATATTTGTGTAGAAATTTCACCTGTAGAAAAAACCGATATATGCAATGTCCTAAAGCATAATACTTGTTCTACTTCTACAAAATATTAAGCGGAAGCATAATCGAATTCATGAGCAACATCAAGTAGAAACATGCATAACTAATCAAGAGAAATAATCACACATAACACAAGCTATATCTAGGGGAAAGCACCAACATAAAACCCCAACCATGTATTATCAATCAAGTGGAAATCCTCTTCACAATACAAAAAGAATCAGCTCAATAGCTATCCTGCTCTCTCTGTACTCTGATGATCTTCAATCAGATGATGAAAATCATGGACTACCTAGGCCTCAATATATAGGCCACAGGTCCTCCAATCTCCTATAATAGATCCTTCTCCATGCAAGGAATACTTACTAGAAATATCCAAGCATCTGATAGTACACTATCCCACATCTGATCTCAATTGGGTCTCTGACAGTACTGACATGAAACAGTTTTCCATGAGTGAATCCTCGGTTATCTAAAATAATAGTTGTCACATGCATGCAAGCATTAATAGAATATATTTTATTATTTTAACACCTTGTTAAAATAATCTAACTGGACTTGACTAGTTAGAATTAAGTCAATTGATTCTCTCATTATAGAACTCATACTTATTCCCTCAATCAGTGGAGGAAATTAAGGATAAATTCCTCAATCAGTGGGACAACTCATGTGCATGCTCACAAAGACTTCAAATTCAAATTTCCTTAACTAATTAACTCAACTGAATTAATTAATTAATATTTCCAACTGCTGTTAAGACCAAAATTAATTTTGCTTCCTATAGATAGACTAGGGACTGCTATAGATAGGAAGGGACCTAGAAATGCTATTTTAGAACTTTCTGTTTTTAGTAGTTTCATCTCTCACCCAATGTGGCCAATGACCTCACTAGCCAAACTGCTATTTTTAGACATTCTATTTTTAGCAGGTCTATTTTTAGCACATTCTAAATTTAACATTTCTTATTGCACATTTTTTAGCACTCCCTCTTAAGAAGAAAGGTTTTCTCTCGAACCCAATCCTATAACTCTGGAATGTTCTGCATGCAACACATCTACCCGATCCACTTGTTCCAACAACACTTGGAACAAAGACACTCCCAACTGACCACTCTGTTGGGCTAGGAACATACTCTGATGCTGAAGCTCTACCTACTATTGACAGGTGCTCCCTCTCTGACATCTACACTACTGCGACATCTCCATGCATCTCGCACCATTGCACACCTCTCTGTGCCACCTAGCACTGTGCAAAACACTTGTGCCTCTCGCATTGCTATAGCCTGCTAGCTATGCACTGTCCTGGGATTCCCTGCACTGTCGCTCTCTCTGCCACTCCATCCGCATTTGTCTCTACCCAATCAATCAGTTCCTGCTACTCCACATCGAGGCTCCTGTAGCAAGGTCTCATCCAAGAGGTTGGGTACCTCAAGGATCCTACCCCTCCTCCTTGGGACGATCAATCCACATCACCCCACCTCCTACCTGGAGGTATGGCTGCATGCGATCCCTTTGCCCACCTGGCTCAAAGTTTCCCCCTACTAGATGTCTCTGCATGAGTAGATGTCTCTACTCGATCTCCTCTCAGCTTCCCTTGTTGTGGCTGCTCCACAACCTCCTGAAGCTGCTGCACCAATCGTGGCTCCTCCATAATCGCCTGAGACTTCTTTTGGCTCTGCATGTTGAGAGGTAATATACCCTCCCTCTCAACCACCAAGTCTCCATCAGTTGCCTTGATTCTCAAGGATTTGCATGCATCTTGAACCTCAAGAGCATATAGGTTCTTAAATCGTGAACCAACCTACTTCACCTGTCTAGTGATGATGTGTCTAAGGAAAACCTTTCCCTTACTGAAGACTACAACATAGCCTCTGTCTTCCAGCATTGCGATCGACACCAAGTTTCTCTTCAGTTCTGGTACATACTTGACATCGGTCAAGGTAAGGCGAGATACATGCTCCCTCTGAAAAATAACCGTGCCCGCACCTGAGACACTATACTTCTCATCATTACCCATCGCTATGAGTATCTGGAGATCTTTCTCCTCCAAAGTACTGAATAAAATCTTGTCACCGGTCATGTGGAAAGAAGCTCCACTATCAAGAAACCAACCATTTCCCACCATGGATGAAACCATGCATGCAAAGAGTGTGAAATCCAACTCAAATTGTGAAGCAAGTGCCTCACCTTCAGAACCTTCCCTGGATCCCTTCTTGGATTTCCTCTGTGGACAATTTGCAGCATAATGGCCCACGTCATGACAAAGAAAGCATCACACTTTCGATTTGTCAACCTTCTTCCCATCATTGGAGGAATTGGATTCGGAAAGAGAAACCTTCTCCTTCCCCTTCTTCACCTCACTCGCTGAGGCACAATTCTCCTCATCATGCATGGATGAAGAACTATCTCTAGTGCTCCATTTGATCTCCTCCTGCATCAAATCCGACCATAGTCGTTCCCAATCTGGCAATTTCTCCCTTCCATTCACCGAGTCCTGGTAGCTATGCTGTTGGGTCCCTATAATACTAGTGATTACCCCATTACTATTATAGTTATACCCCTTATTCATATTGTTGTGCCCCTATTACCCCCTTATGGTTATTTCTGTGCCCCATAGAATCCCTCTATTGTTATTTTTGTGGCTTTATATTATTATTGTTAGGTTGGCTGGATTATATTGTGACTCCTTAGACTCCTATATATAGAAAGGAGGTTTTGTCATTTGAATCATCCAAGAATTGTTCATTTATGTAATGTAAAGGAGGTTGCCCCCTCAAAGAGACTGAATTCTAAGGCGTTGATCTATCTTTTCTATCTTTTCTTGAGCTGGTTTCATGACATTTGGTATCAGAGCTTTGGATTCTAGGGTTTCGCTGCTCCAAACAGGTCATCGTGGAATTTTCGCTATAACTTTTTTTCTATAACGTTTCAGAAGTCGCAAAAAAAACCCATTTGAGAAGAACTCGCGCTGAACCTTGGGTCCGAATTTCAGAGCTTTTAGCGTGATATTTTAAGAGATATGATCTGAGGACGTTGGTCTTTTTGCAGACTCCTGAATTACATTCAAAACAGGTGACCTGGGGAAAAATTGTCATAACTTTCTCTCTGGGAATCAGATTGAAATTTCGTAAGAAGGTACAGAAAGAGGACAGACTGTAGTTTCTTGAATATCATTTTCAGAACCAAATATCGAAAATTGTACATGTGGCACTTCATACAACTTCGCTCTTATGGAAAGGTCTATAATCAGGTCATCTTGGGAGATTGTGCATAACTCTTTCTTGGGGAATCCAATTTGGATCAGACTGGTGGCATTAGAAAGAGGACACAGAGAGCTACTACAGGTCACAAATTCAGAACTAGATGATTGGAAAGTACAGAGATACATCAGAGGCAATATCGAGCTCCTACAAAGTGAAAAAAGGTGTGTAGATTTTTTTAAATTTTTGCTTAAGCTTGGTTTGAAAATTTATTTTGAAGGAATTCAAAGGGCATAGTAGAGCATTATTATCGGTAACTGATGCCCCGAGGAAAGAAAATGCAAACACCTAGTAAGGAACCTGAAAGCTCTAGCATGACTCATGAAGAAGAGGAAGAAATGCTACATGATATATCAAAATTACAAGAACAAGTGCAACAAATGTCACGCTCACAAAAGTTAACAGATGCTAAGATAAATGGCGTGGAAGCTAAGATAAATGGCGTGGAAGCTAAGATGGACAATTTGAAGATAGATTTGAACACAAATTTGAAGACAGGCATGGCAGATTTGAAGACAGATTTGACAAATTTTCTACAAGAAATACTTACTAATGGTGAAAAGGTAGTAAAGGAAACTCATGATGAGAACAAAAGAAATGTTAATCATGATTCCATAGACAATAATGTTGGATCGAAGAATCACCATATTCCAAAAATCGATATGAGGAAGTTTGATGGCAAGGATCCCGCCACATGGATATTACAGATGGAGCAATTCTTCGATCTCAATAATGTGAAAAACGCACAAAAGGTACGTATGGCAACTGTATATTTGGAACCAAATCAGTTTGTATGGTATCAATGGCTTTGTTCTCGTAAACAATTTATCACTTGGGCAATTTTTACGGAAGAATTGATAGCACATTATGAGGATACAAAAAGCAACACTTTTTTTAGCCAATTTATAAGTCTCAAACAAAAGGGTTCAATAATGGAGCACATTGAGGAGTTCCAAAAATTGAACATAAGGGTAAAAGATATTCCAGAGGAGCATAGGATTGATGTGTTCATAGGGTCTTTAAAGGATAATATCCAACATGATGTTCACCTTTGGGAACCTGATTCATTAGAGAAGGCATTCAGGTTAGCAAGAAAAATGGAAAGCAAAATTATGGCAACTAGGAAGCATACCACTCACAACTATAAAGACGGAAGTGTTGTTGCCCCTAGTCTTCCACAACCTACAAGGTTGACACCACAACAATTGGAAGAAAAAAGAGCAAAAGGGCTTTGTTACAATTGTGATAGAAAATACACAAAAGGTCATAAGTGTGCTAAGAAGAAATTATTCTACATAGATTGTGAAGAGGAAGAAGAAAAGGAGCAAGAAAGGTCAAAAGAAGAGGATATATTCCAGGAACAAAGCCTAGATGAAGAACAAATACATCCGACCATATCTTGTAATGCATTGGCGGGAATTACCACTCCTCAAACCATCAAGATAGAAGGACAAATCAAGAAGAAAAAGGTAATAGTTTTGATTGATTCAGGAAGCACCCACAATTTTATTCATTGTAGGGTAGCAAAAGAATTGAATTGCTTCCTATATCCAGCACCAGAGTGTCAAGTGATGATTGCAAATGGAGGAACAATAAATTGCTCTGGAAAGTGCCATAATATCAAGCTATCCATGGGAGAATATGTATTGACTAGCCCAATGCTTTCCATTCCAATGGGAGGTGCCGATGTTGTACTAGGAGTCCAATGGCTACAATCCTTGGGTACAATAGCTTTTAATTTTCAAGAACTTTTCATGAAATTTTTTGTGGAAGGAAAGGAAGTTGAATTAAGGGGTATTGCAGGGAAACCAGGAAAGATAATCAGCTCTAATGGCATGACTAAGCTTCTAAAAAAGGAGCAAAGAGGTGTAATTGCACAATTATGTTCGCTAGATGTTTCCACATTGGAATCATCTATTTCTCCAGATCTCCAAAAAGTCCTGGACAATCATTCCAAGGTATTTGAGACTCCCAAAGGTCTCCCACCTATGCGTGATCATGATCATGCTATTCATCTGATTCCAGGAAGTGTTCCTCCAAACATCAGGCCGTAAAGATATCCCTATGTCCAAAAAAGTGAAATTGAACGTATGGTTGCAGAAATGCTAGAGGCTGGTATAATTCAACCGAGTCAAAGTTCTTTCTCAGCTCCAGTAGTATTGGTGCACAAGAAGGATGGATCATGGCGCATGTGTCCGGATTATAGGGAGCTCAACAAGCTCACTATTAAAGATAAGTTCCCCATTCCTGTCATTGATGAATTACTGGATGAATTGCATGGATCAATTTACTTCACCAAGTTGGATCTTCGTTCGAGATATCATCAAATCAGAATGAAGATTGAAGACATTCCGAAAACGGAATTTAGAACTCATGAGGGTCATTATGAATTTTTGGTCATGCCTTTTGGCCTTACCAATGCACCTTCAACATTTCAAGGTTTGATGAATTCAATTTTCAAACCATTCCTTAGAAAATTTGTGTTAGTATTTTTTGATGATATACTAATCTACAGCAAGTCTTGGAAGGATCATGTTGAACATGTTGACAGGGTGCTACAACTATTGGAGGAGAAACAATTATATGCAAAAAGATCCAAATGTTTCTTTGGAGTCCAGGAGGTGGAATATTTGGGTCATATTGTATCTCATGAAGGAGTTAAGGTAGACCCTAGCAAAATTAAAGCCATTAAGGAATGGAAAATCCCCACATCCATAAAGCATCTGCGAGGATTTCTTGGGTTGACAGGGTATTATCGCAAGTTTGTTAAGAATTATGGGAGAATAGCAGCACCTCTAACAACATTATTGAAGAAAGATTCATTTTCATGGACTCCGGAAGCAACAAAGGCCTTTGAACATCTTAAAGAGGCAATGTGCCAAGCACCAGTCTTAGCTACACCAGACTTCACAAAAACCTTTATTGTGGAATGTGATGCTTCAGGAAATGGAATTGGTGTTGTTCTAATGCAAGATGAAAGACCCATTGCTTTTGAAAGTCGTCCAATCAAGGGAAAGTTTTTAAGCAAAGCTATTTATGAGAAGGAAATGTTGGCAATACTCCATGCACTTAAGAAATGGCGACCCTACCTAATGGGAAGACACTTCAAGGTAAAAACGGATCATGATAGCCTTAAATACTTTTTAGAACAAAGATTATCCTCTGAAGAGCAACAAAAGTGGGTCACAAAGATGTTGGGTTATGACTTTGAAATCATCTACAAAAAAGGGAAGCAAAATGTGGTGGCAGATGCACTCTCAAGAAAGGATGAGGATGTGGAAGCATTGTTGTGTGCCATTTCTATTATCCAACTAGATTGGATAAATGAAGCAAAGGAGGAATGGAAGAATGACGAAGAAGTGTGGGCACTTATTCGAAAGCTACAACAAGATTCCAGTACTTCTGATACATTTAGCTGGCAAAATGATTCGTTATGGTACAAAGATCGCTTATACCTCTGTAAGAATTCCCAGCTAAAACAAAAGATTCTTATGGAATTGCACACTTCTCCCTTAGGAGGGCACTCAGGATTTTTAAAAACTTACCACAGGGTTAAGAAGGAATTTTTTTGGGATGGCCTTAAATCAGATATTCAAAAGTTTGTGGCGGAATGTTTGGTTTGCCAACAAAATAAAGTTGAAACAATTAAGACACCAGGTCTATTACAACCTTTATCCATTCCAAGCCAACGTTGGGAGGAGGTTTCAATGGATTTTATCACAGGTTTACCCAAGTCTGAGGGAAAGAGTGTCATCATGGTGGTAGTTGACAGACTTACCAAGTATGCACACTTTTGTGCATTATCACATCCATTTAAAGCCAGTACAGTTTCTACTGCATTTATGGAAACAGTTCAAAAGCTACATGGAAACCCAAAGATTATTGTAAGTGACAGAGATCCCATTTTCACTGGAAATTTTTGGACAGAATTATTTTCTTGTCTTGGTACTCAGTTAGCTCATAGCTCATCTTATCATCCTCAATCTGATGGGCAAATTGAGATAGTAAACAAATGTTTGGAAGGATATCTTCGTTGCTTTGTATCTGATAAACAGACACAATGGGTCAAATGGTTGCCTCTGGCTAAATGGTGGTATAACACTTCCTTCCATACAGCAACAAAAATGACCCCATTTATGGCACTTTATGGGTATCAACCACCATCCATCACATCATATTTAAGAGAAAATTCTAAGGTTCAGGTAGTGGAACATCACATCGAACATCAACAACAAGTCCTCCAACTCTTAAAGGATAACCTCGTGTTGGCACAAAATAGAATGAAACAACAGGCAGATCAACATCGCAGTGAAAGAAGTTTTGATGTAGGTGATTGGGTATTCCTACGGCTACAACCATATAAGCAAATGTCCCTAAAGCAAGCTAAGAAGGATAATAAACTATCACCAAAGTATTATGGTCCGTACAAGGTGTTGCAAAAGATTGGTACTATGGCATACAAATTGGAGCTTCCTGCAGCTTCTCGATTGCACCCAGTTTTCCATGTTTCATGTTTAAAGAAGGTTATAGGCGACAAGCTCCCAATTCAAACAATATTGCCAGAACTTGACGAGGAAGGAAAAATTATATTGGAACCAGAAGCAGTCACAGAAACAAGAACTCGACAGCTACGAAATCGATCAATTTCAGAGTATCTTATCAAGTGGAAGAACTTATCCGCTGAAGATTCCACATGGGAGGATGAGAATTTTATGCAAAAGTATCGAGAATTACTCAAGCGTTGAGGACAACACTTTTTTGAAGGAGAGGGGCATGTTGGGTCCCTATAATACTAGTGATTACCCCATTACTATTATAGTTATACCCCTTATTTATATTGTTGTGCCCCTATTACCCCCTTATGGTTATTTCTGTGCCCCATAGAATCCCTCTATTGTTATTTTTGTGGCTTTATATTATTATTGTTAGGTCGGCTGGATTATATTGTGACTCCTTAGACTCCTATATATAGAAAGGAGGTTTTGTCATTTGAATCATCCAAGAATTGTTCATTTATGTAATGTAAAGGAGGTTTCCCCCTCGAAGAGGCTGAATTCTAAGGTGTTGATCTATCTTTTCTATCTTTTCTTGAGTTGGTTTCATAACATATGCCAACTATTAGGAAGGCCAAGGAGTGCTAGACTCACCATATCCTCATCCGATGTCATGACCCCTACACTTGCAAGCTCATCCCTGCATGTGATGAGCTTGGTCAGATACATAGAGATCGTCTCATCCCTTTCACACTTGATCTTTTGAAGTTTGTCCTTTAGTGCCAACTTCCTCTGGTCACTGCTATTCTGATATAAATCTTTCAATGTTTTCCACATTGCATTGTGGAGTCTCCTTCCCACGGAGGCTCGAGGTAATGTGATCTCGCACTCCCTCCAAGAGAATTCTCCTAGCTCTAGCCACATACTTCCTCCATTCCACCTGCTTAGTCTTGTCAGTAGGCTTAAGAATTTCTTAATCAATGAAATCCTTAAGGCCATTATCTTCCAAAATTGCCTCCATGTGATCCTTCCAAGCTATATAGTTTGAGCTTCCATCAAGGGCATACTCAAGCCTCAAGCCATAGAATGCCATTGATGAAATAGATGTGATAAGAACTTGAGATCTATATCCTGAATAATAAACTTAGAATTTCTCCTGCTAGTATATTGTTCTTGCTTGATCACTTGTGCTCTGATACCATGTAGAAATTTTACCTGTAGAACAAACTGATATATGCAATGTCCTAAAGCATAATACTTCTTCTACTTCTACAAAACATTAAGCGGAAGCATAATCGAATTCATGAGCAACATCAAGTAGAAACATACATAACTAATCAAGAGAAATAATCACAC
This sequence comes from Pinus tabuliformis, assembly GCA_031772625.1. Taxonomy (NCBI): domain Eukaryota; kingdom Viridiplantae; phylum Streptophyta; class Pinopsida; order Pinales; family Pinaceae; genus Pinus; species Pinus tabuliformis. The sequence continues at coordinate 1,146,380,406 of CM062807.1, forward strand.
ATAACACAAGATATATCTAGGGGAAAGCACCAGCATAAAACCCCAACCATGTATTATCAATCAAGTGGAAATCCTTTTCACAATACAAAAAGAATCAGCTCAATAGTTATCCTGCTCTCTCTGTACTCTGATGATCTTCAATCAAAAGATGAAAATCATGGACTACCTAGGCCTGAACATATAGGCCACAAGTCCTCCAATCTCCTATAATAGATCCTTCTCCATGCAAGGAATACTTACTAGAAATATCCAAGCATCTGATAGTACACTGTCCCACATTTGATCTCAACTGGGTCTCTGACAGAACTAGCATGCAACAGTTATCCATGAGTGAATCCTCAGTTATCTAAAATAATAGTTGTCACATGCATGCAAGCATTAACAAACTATATTTTATTATTTTAACAACTTGTTAAATTAATCTAACTGGACTTGTGATCCAGGTGGATATTGGTGGCCACCTGCCAAGTCCACCTGGACCCCCACCATTGTCTTTCTCAGCATTTTCAGTTTCCTTAATTGTAGCACAACTTACTATTTTTAGCAGTTTTTCGGGTCCTGAACTTCTGGAGCCGTTTTGAGGCCCTAAACGACGTTTTTTGGGGAATCCGGGGGCAACACGAGTCCATGGAATGGACTGTGTTGCCCGTTCCAACAATGATAGTGCTCGGATAGATCTTTCTAATGAGCTATTGTACGCGTCAAACGGAGATCATATGCCAAAGTTACGACCCCGGGAAGTTGATGTACCAACTTACCCCCAAACGGGGCCCACAGTTTGGCGTTTCATCTCCTAGGGTTAGGTTTTGGAATGTTAAGGGTTTTTCCATTGTTTCTCAACAATAAATAGGCCTTCGAGCCTCATTGTAACACAGTTCAGAGGCATGTAGCCATCACATCTCTTCTCAGAGATAAGCTACCATCGCCCTAGCTAGTTTATTGCCATTTCTGTTTGTAAGCATATTTCAGTATTTTCCATTAATGAAATGAAGTATTATTTCCGCTGCATCTTTGTGTATATGGTTATCTCTGTAATTTGTTGCGTTCCTGTTTAAATCCGGATCAGTGGTATCAGAGCGGTCTGCTTTTTCTCTGTTTTTCTTTGCATGTCCCCAACAAGGTCGGGATATAAGGAGTTAGGGCTTGAACTGGTTGAACCTTTGCAAGACCAGCCTCGCAAATCCCGACGGCCTCCCATGGCGGACGAGAAGAAAGACGAGGGGGCAGGAGATCCCATCAAAATCTTGCTCGAAGAAGCGCTCGAGCGACAACGGAACGCGATGATGGACAGCTTTGTGCAGATCCTTCAGCAGCTACCCAGAAGCGGCGCATCGGCTTCCAGCAGCTCCTCTGGAAACGCCACACCCTTTAAGGTACAAGTTAATTTTGAAATCCCCATATTCGAGGGTCAGATAGACGCCGATGCCGTAGATAAATGGTTAAATCTGCTAGAGGGTTATTTTTCTGTTCATGAATTTTCGAGTCGGGAAAAGATTGTTTTTGCTCTTCTCAAAGCAGCCCCCCACGTCAAGGACTGGTGGGAAACCTACTGCGAGCAGAAGGATGAAAGTACTGGCTCACTATTTTCAGCCGCACCCACCTGGGATTCGTTCCGGGATGCCATCAAGGAGCAGTACTACCCTGTCGGAAGCTATGAGGATGAATACATAAAGTGGACCACGCTGCGGCAGGGAAGGGACCAAGACGTGCCGGAGTTCACCAATCTTTTCCATACCCTTCGCACAAAGTTGGGTATCAAGGATTCGGAGCAACATTTGATACTCAAATACCGTGGCTGCCTGCACAAGTACATCCAGGAAGAAATACAGTTCCTAAACATCCCCTCGCTCGGCGCAGCATACCGGTATGCCGTCAAGGTCGAGCAGAAGTTTAAACAAAAGAAGCGAGACTTTGGATCTGCGAATCCAAAACAGGGGAAAGGTGCCCCTAAACCACAGAACAAAGGACAAAGCCAAGGCGGGACAGCCCAAGACAACCAGCCGAAGCTGCAAGCAAAGAGCAACGCCGCGAAGCCGAGAAAGGACACTGGAAAATGGTGCGAGTTCCATAAGAGCTCCACTCACAACACAAGTGAGTGTCGGGCCAAGCAGTCACTGGTGGCTGAGCTAAAGGTTTCAAAATCAGATGCATGTACCGACTCTGAGTCAGAACCCGATAAGGGGTATGAAAAAGGGAAGCAGATCATTGATGCAGATCCCAGCGCCACTGTTGCTACCGCAAAGATCCAGAAAAATGAACCCGAAGATCCAGAGGAGGAGGAGCGTCTCTTCCACTCCCAGATGTGGGTAAAGGGCTCCCCGATACAGTTCATTGTTGATAGCGGGAGTCAAAAGAACCTCATTTCGGCAGAGGTCGTGAAGCGGTTGGGCTTACCGACCACAGCACATCCACAACCATACACCATTGGGTGGCTTCACCAAGGGCGAGATCTTCGCGTGAGCCAGCAGTGTCGCCTTCCATACAACATCAAGCCCTTCACGGATGAGGTATTGTGTGACATTGCTCCCCTTGAAGTTTGTGATGTATTACTAGGACAACCATACTTGTGGAAGCGACATGCTGTGTATGAATCAAGGCCCCGTGCTGTTATTATTACATTGGGAAATAAGTTGTTCAGGATACCAGAGGTAGCACCACCTGCCGCCATCTCTTTGATTACTGCAAAACAATGCAGTAAGATCATTTCCAAAACCAGGAAATTTGTTTTCCTGATGATACGCCCTCAAGGGAAGAAGAAGACAGTGGCCGCGGCCTCCAAACGGGGTCCCTCTGCACGGCAGCTACAGATGGACAAGATTGTGGAGGAGTACGAAGACATCTTCACCTCCCCGGCAGGGGTTCCTCTGCACTGTCAAGTCAAGCACTCCATCGATCTGACCCCAGGTGCGCCGCTACCCAATGGACCAATTTATCGGCGCTCCGTTCTGGAGAACAATGAAATCAAGAGGCAGATTCAGGAGCTCCTGCAGAAAGGTCACATCCGTCCGAGTTCTTCGCCCTGTGGGAGCCCGATAGTGTTGGTACAGAAGAAGGATGGGACGTGGAGACTCTGTATTGACTATCGGGCGCTGAACAAGATCACTGTCCGTAATAGGTACCCGATCCCGCGGATTGATGACCTCCTAGACCAACTAAAGGGGGCGAAATATTTCAGCAAGATCGATCTGAAGTCAGGATATCACCAGGTACCAATTGAACCCTCAGATGTGTGGAAGACTGCCTTCAAATCCAAGGAGGGCCTCTTCGAATGGTTGGTCATGCCTTTCGGATTGACGAATGCTCCTGCAACCTTTATGAGGCTAATGGATGACATCTTGCGGCCATTCACCAACTCCTTTGTAGTAGTATACTTGGATGACATTCTGATCTTCAGCCAGAGTTGGGAAGAGCACCTCCACCACATCCGACAGGTTCTCCAAACACTGCGGCAACACAAGCTATGTGCCAATTTGGAGAAATGCACTTTTGGCATGACCGAGGTTCAGTATCTGGGATACATCATTGATGAACAGGGGGTGCATGTCGATCCAGCCAAGGTCCAAGTCATTCGGGATTGGCCCTCTCCAACCACTCTAACAGAGCTCCGCAGCTTTCTAGGTCTTGCCAACTTCTACCGCAGGTTTGTGTTGGGATTTTCTCATATTTCTTGGCCCTTGAGTCAAGTCACCAAGGGCGGGGCGAAAGCAAAATTCTTTTGGTCTGAATCTCAACAGAAGGCATTCAGGGAGTTGAAGGATCGCCTCTGCATGGCACCAGTGCTCGCGTTACCAGATTTACAACAACCATTTGAGGTCGAGACAGATGCCTCTGACTATGCTATTGGGGCAGTCCTTACTCAACATGGACATCCAGTGGCATATCACAGTGAAACACTTTCAGACACAGTCCGGAAGTACCCCACTTATGATAAAGAGATGTATTCCATTGTACAGGCCTGCCGACAATGGAAGCATTACATTTTGGGGAAGGAAACGGTCATCCACACAGACCACCGACCTCTGTAGTTCATACAGACCCAAGGGAAATTGCAGAATGATCGCCATCAGAAGTGGTCTACATACCTGCAACAGTTTCACTTGAATATCAAGTATAAAAAGGGCAGCACCAATAATGTTGCAGATTGCCTCAGTCGACCACCGATCATGGCGCTAACCACCGTGCTCAACTCTTGTGGGCACGAGACTTCTGATTGGCCACTTCTCTACAAAAGCGACCCAGAATTCGGCCACACATACCAGAAACTCTTGGAGGGTCGGCAGGTTGCAGATTTTCACCTCCAGGATGCCCTATTATGCCACCTCGGTCACCTCTGTGTTCCTTCAAGCGAGCGTGCCAAGATGATTTGGGAAGCCCACTATAGTCGGGCTGCTGGGCATTTCGGGGTCGAGAAAACAGTGGCAGTACTGCAAAACTATTTCTATTGGCCGAATCTTCGACAGGATGTTGGGAAGTACATCCGATCATGTACTGCCTGTGCCATTGCCAAACCGACCATTAAGAAGCAAGGCCTCTATACCCCGTTGCCTACCCCTAGTCGACCTTGGGAATCCATCTCCATGGATTACATGTCAGGCCTTCCTTCCACTAAGCATGGAAATGACTGTGTTTTTGTGGTCGTCGACAGGTTCTCAAAGATGGCCATTATGATGGCCTGCAAGAAGAATATCACAGCAGAAGCCACTGCTAAACTCTTCTTTGAACGAGTATGGGTGCACTTTGGGATCCCACAGTCTATCATCTCAGATCGGGACAGTCGGTTTCTCAGCACCTTTTGGTCCAGTCTCTGGTCAATGCTGGACACCAAACTCACGAAGTCCACAGCCTTCCATCCTCAAACTGATGGCCAGACAGAGGTTGTCAATAGGATGATTGTGCACATTCTGCGCATGTATAACTCAAAGCATCCACGCACATGGGACGAGAGCCTCCCCTACGTTCAGCACAGCTACAACCGAGCTCTTCACAGCTCCACTGGCCATAGCCCTTTTCAGGTGGGTTTGGGATTCCAGCCACTATGCCCCATTGATGTGGCCATGCCACTTGCAGCTACTCACATGAATTCAGCTCATGTCCAGTCCGAAACAGATAAAGCCACCAGCTTCATTGAGCGCATCCAACATATTCGCCAGCAGGTCCATGACATTCTTGAGAAATCAAATGCCAAGTACAAGCAGCGACATGATCAACATCGGGTGCCACACAAGTTTCAGGTAGGCGACAAAGTCTGGTTGCATTTGCAAAAGGAACGCCTTACTGGAGCCTATCGGAAATTGAGACCACTCCGATATGGTCCTTACACCATTACTAAGGCTATGGGAGACAATGCATTTGAGCTCAGCATTCCCCCATTCCTTGGCCTGCACCCAGTATTTAATGTGGACCGCCTTCGGCCATACTTTCCACCATTGCTAGACACATCCGACATTGCAGAACAGCTCAAACCCACAGAATTAAATCCAGATTGCATGGAACAAGCTGCAACTGATCGGATCATGGACACACAGATCAAGAACACTCGCCAACAGAATATCCAACTGTATCGAGTTGTCAAAGCGGGCCAACTCCTTCAGCAGGGCAAGTGGCTCACCAGGGAACAAGTTCAGCAGAAGTTTCCTCATCTCATGGAGGAGCTCAACGCAATGGGGACCATTGCTTCCTAAGGGGGGAGGAATGATCCAGGTGGATATTGGTGGCCACCTGCCAAGTCCACCTGGACCCCCACCATTGTCTTTCTCAGCATTTTCAGTTTCCTTAATTGTAGCACAACTTACTATTTTTAGCAGTTTTTCGGGTCCTGAACTTCCGGAGCCGTTTTGAGGCCCTAAACGACGTTTTTTGGGGAATCCAGGGGCAACACAAGTCTGGTGTTGCCCGTTCCAACAATGATAGTGCTCGGATAGATCTTTCTAATGAGCTATTGTACGCGTCAAACGGAGATCATATGCCAAAGTTACGACCCCGGGAAGTTGATGTACCAACTTACCCCCAAACGGGGCCCACAGTTTGGCGTTTCATCTCCTAGGGTTAGGTTTTGGAATGTTAAGGGTTTTTCCATTGTTTCTCAACAATAAATAGGCCTTCGAGCCTCATTGTAACACAGTTCAGAGGCATGTAGCCATCACATCTCTTCTCAGAGATAAGCTACCATCGCCCTAGCTAGTTTATTGCCATTTCTGTTTGTAAGCATATTTCAGTATTTTCCATTAATGAAATGAAGTATTATTTCCGCTGCATCTTTGTGTATATGGTTATCTCTGTAATTTGTTGCGTTCCTGTTTAAATCCGGATCAACTTGACTAGCTATAACTAAGTCACCTGATTCTCTCATTGTAGAACTCATACTTATTCCCTCAATCAGTGGGACAACTCATGTGCATGCTCACAAAGAATTCAAATTTCAATTTCCTTAACTAATTAACTCAACTGAATTAATTAATTAATATTTCCAACTGCTGTTAAGACCAAAATCAATTTTGCTTCCTATAGATAGACTAGGGACTGCTATAAATAGGAAGGGGCCTAGAAATGCTATTTTTACAACTTTCTATTTTCAACAGTTTCACCTCTCACCCAATGTGGCCAATGAACTCACTGGCCAAACTACTATTTTTAGACATGCTATTTTTAGCAGGTCTATGTTTAGAAAATTCTAAATTTAACATTTCTTGTTGCATATTTTTCAACAATTTGGTCATTACTCCTTGTGCAACAATGATAAACTATGTAAATTTTGTTGCAAGGGCATTTTTTCCCTAGATTCATTGCTCGTTAAACATAAATGGAGGTTTTAGGAACTTGGGCCTTTGTGCCATAAACACACACATAAATGGAACTTAGGGTAGTCACCCCTTTGTTATATGCCTTCACTAAAATTTGAGCTCTTGGGACCTTGGGGTCACGTGTCTCAATTCATAGAAAATTGGTATGTGCCATTCACCCCTCTTTGTTTTGTGAGCACCCCTAATTTGTTGTTTAGATCAGTTCTCGGGATCAGTAGAGTGACATGGCTCAATATATAAGTCTATGTGAAAATACTGATTCCTAGGAAAAAATATGAAACCATGTTGGGTGGTTCCTATGATGGCCACAGGCCATCGACTTATTGACTTGGACTATAACTTAGTGCATGTGCATAGAGGAATATGAGGGTTGGTCTGACGGTGGAATCCAGCCAATGGAACCTTTCCATTGGGCCACTTGATCACTGAACCTTAGAAGGATTAAGCAAGTGAGCCACGCGAATATGACCATTACTGAAGGGTCGATAAACGAGTGTGTATCAAAAGTGTGGTGGGCCCGAGGTGAAATCTTTCCTATTTGAACCCTACCATTGGGGTATCAATCCACTGGATTGACAGAAGGTTTAAGTGGATAGTCAAGGGGGATGGACCCTGGTCCGACATGATGTGGGTCTTGTGGACAAAACTAGCCCCTCGGGTGGTTATCATAAGGGCTACATAGAGAGTGATGTTGGAAGAACCAAGGATGGTATGACGTGTACCAAGGATGTCCCCACCAAGCTCGTAGGCATTTGAATTACTAGCTTACACATGAATTAAGTGAGGGAAATACCGAAGGATCCTAACCCAACATGACGTGGACTTGTGGTTCCCATGCCAACCATCAACCATCGACCTTCTGAGTTTCCTCATAATGTAGACATTTAATACATTGAGCACATGAACTGCAATTGTTCAATTATCTTGCACACCCTATAAGATGGTGTCTTAGCAACAAGAGGCCACATGGGTGCTACATGGTGTCCTAGTGATGTCATGGCCCTTTTTAATGGACCAAACTTCTAACGGGCACAATTTTCAATATGGGACTCGAATTGAGGTAACATTTATATCGCCAAAAATATCTCAACGAGCTCAATGCAATGATCGAATTTATTTTAAGAGTTGAATAATTTGAAAAATGAGGTTGTTGTTACCCCATATTCATAACAGACTGTGGAGATTAGGTCAAACAAGTAAAACTCCTACACCATGAGATGACTAAATGGGTTGGGAGATGGTTATAGAGTGGCATCAAAGCATTGGTTCAAACACTAGTCTTGGAGGGCCATATACACTAGACAAAAGAATTGGGAGCTTTGATACCGATTGGTATCGTCTCAGAGCTAAGGTTCAATACTGAACTTGGATGGGCTCAAGTATAGGAAATAACTTAAGTTTTAAATTAATATCTATGCATGCGTGTGTACCTATGTGAAATTATTTTTTTGTATATATGGATACACTAATGTTACTTGAAGACTTACTTGAGTTTGATCCAACAAGATAAACATGCAGGATGTTGAATAGATTCCCTGAAGCATTCGAACATAATTGCAAAAATTTATAGCCAAGTGATGCAACCATAACTATGAGGTAGTGATCTCTTAACTTATCTCTTACTAGTTTTAATATTTTTCTTTAATGTTTTGAGAAGTTGGCATATGCTGAGGAACAATAGCATAGGCATGATAAATGCAAGAGATGAAACAAATCAAAGATGCATGTCCATTGAATAATTAAATAATGATATTTTAGATGCATGAAGACATGTTAGGTGCATATAATAATGGATGTGAATGCATAAGGACCTGGAGTAGTCTGTTGTATTAACATGCTTTAGATACATAATAGTGGTTAATGGTGAACATGTAACCAAGAACATGTTAAAAACATGGTTGGGAACACAATGAAGGTGGTTCATGTAGTCTTATGGAAGGATGATAAGGTGGAAATGAGAGAATGGTATAAGTGGGACTTACACATGTTGATATGCATGTTGTGAAATTGTTGTGAGTGCACTTATTCTTGGGTTGCCTTATGGAAGGTTGGAGCACTAAAGGGAGGAGTGTAGGGACAAGTGTTTGCGTGTGTTGTTTGGAGAATGCCTGGAGACCCAAAGGCAGGTGAAACTCTTATAAGTCATAGGGCTCTAAGACATCCTTGACCAACCCAAGTTGGATGCCCTATAAGCATAGTGGCACAACCCGAGGGACTACTATGATCAAAGAAGGGGGTGCATTACCTTAGGTCAAGTGGGATTAGGTGGGTATAGGGATGTGAGACTCTTGGTGGGAGGCTATCGGGGTTGGTGTCGTTACCTTTTTTGTGTTCAATATTGGTTATGTATCATGATTGCCTCTTGGTAAGCCAATGCATTTAAGGAGTCATGGGCCAGCCTGAGAATGACCCACCAGTGAACAACACAAAAGTAGGAGAGCCTACGGCTATGAGAAAATAAGAGGTTTTATGCCAATCAAAAGGTTTTACTTAGATATGTGTTATAATAATTATTGATTATGACTCTTGAATTTGATGGCCACTTAAATCACTGTTTGAATGCCTATTTAGATGCTTGATATTAGAATATGTTAATGATAAGGCATGAAGGAATGATCATGTTGAAATAATTTTGTGCTAATATAATGTGTGTTGAGACAAATGATATGCACTGAAGTGAAGTGTGAGGAACCCCATAGTTGTTACAAGTAATCAATTTGGGTTGTGTGCCTACTAAGAATTTGAGACAATTTATTTATTTGTTTAGTAAAATTGTGATGTTTATTCATGTGATGAAATTTCTAATGAGCTTGGAATCCTGCCTTGCAGAGTTACATTACAGAGAAGATTTGGATAAAGGATCATTCAAGGAAGGCTTGAATGGGTCATTATGAACCAGATGGATAGTGAAGTCACATTTGTGAAAATGGCCTAAGAAGGGAGTTTCCCATAATTGAAAATTGTGCTTGGCTGATATATTTTATTTATATGAATGCATCAATTTTAACCAAGTAGAAAAAAGTAATTATATGTCTTGGGTAATACATTAAGGTTACCTAATAAATTCCATGTCACATGGAGTGTTCATAAGGAAAGTGTGCAAGAGTGATATCTTGTTGTTAACTACCACATTAAAGAAAGTAGTGTGCCTATGCTTATATTTATGAGACTTGTCACGTGAATGATTGAAAACAAGAGAGACTGATAATTTAAATTTAAAAAGAAATGTGTATGAATAACATGGAATATGTGAAATCATGGCACATGCATGACAAGATGTAGATTCACGTGTTTGGGTGCATGATTGAAGGCATTGCATTGAATATGTAAATTGGATACATAGTGCAAATTCCCTTTATGAAAATTCAATGAAATTTGTGTGTAAGTAGATGAAATGATAGAGTTGTGACTAATGTGTGAGCTTAAGGTCATTTCAAGGGTTGTTGAATGTTGCAACGTAAAGTATGCTAAGAAGCCAACTAACCTCCTTGAAAACATCTAATTGTAGAATGCATATGTTGGTAGCCAAGTAAGTAGGGAAAGTAGCAAGCAAAGGTAAAAAGGTAAAGGAATTGGATAAGAATTCCTTTCAACTAAATTTGATATCTTTTGTTTCTAAAATTAATGCATGTATTGCGTGGATTCCCAAGAAAAGATATTGTTAAGGCGGAAGGATATTAAATGAATGAATAATACACCCATGAGATAAAATATGTTTGGTAATACATTGAGAGGACACATGAAAATGTGGGATGTATGAAACAAATGTAGGAATTGCAGTTGTGTTCATGAATCCACGAGTATTGATCCAATAGTTTCTAATCTTGAGACAAATGATTCTATCATATAATGTTGAGTTTGTTGGTAAGGAGCATGTAATTGAAGGATTGATTTTTCGTAGTTATTATAATAAAAACGTTGTATGGAATTGTTGATATCAGAAAATAAGATTATTATTAACACCTAGTGGGTTATGACAAAGGAAAAGAGCATTTAATGTGTAAATATTTCTAAAATATTTGTCATACATTATGACGAAGGCAAGAAGCCTTTAATGTGTAAAGATTGCTAAAATATTTGCAATACATCGTTGAGTTACTATGGCATGATTTGGTCATGACACTCATATTATGAATGATGATGGTGCATTAAGTGCATGCATGCTTGTATGATACAATAAATTGAATGATCGAATGTCATGAAAAGAAACAACTTATAATAATTTTGAGGAATTTTTGAGTAGTGGAATAAGTGGCATGAATCTCTCATCCTGTAAAGAAAAGTGGAAGCTAATTACTGATGAATTTAGAGATATGTATCTTTCATTTTTCAGCCTTTGGTTGTTGGAATAAATATTTAAATGCATTATGAAATGCTTGGAATAATTCTGATGCAAATAAATAATTAAATGATATCTCCATTTCAATTTATTTTTAATCAAATGAAAGTGATTGACTTATTTACGTGTATAGTAATTCTAAGATCACTCAAGGGGATGTTATGAATCTTGAAATGGAAAGCTTTTATGTATCAAAACTTACCATTATTTGGTTGATTGAAAGTACATATTGCAATTTAAATGGCTTTGGTTATAATAATGAAGGTTTAGTACTACCATATTCAAGAGTCAAACATCATGAGAAAAATATCACATTTATGAAATTTGATTCTGTTGACGGTGCTGGACCCACCAACATTTAGTGGATCTCCCTGATATGAAGTCCCACCTAGAATTCACACCATTTGGAGTAGGATTCCCAACAATGGGTGGTAGTGTAATAACTTGACTACGGTAGTGCGTAAAGGAAAGTATGATAACTTTGGGTGAGAAAAAGTGTGTGACCCTGCGGAGAGTCAAGTGCAATGCATGAAGGTTCTAACACACGATGGGGAAAAGGAAGTGTGCCCCTTATAAGCCTTTAACAATACGTAACTTGAAAGGAACACACGAGCGAAATGACATCACAAGCTAAAATGAAAAATAGTCCACAAGTTAAAGTGATGAGTTAATCCAACAACATGCATTCAACCAGATCCATACAAATGCATATAAAGTAGTTCATAAGAATATGCGTAAGTTAAATAACATACATTGTCAAAGCAACCATAATAGTCCAACAACATTAACAACATATGAATGAAAGTGTGATGGCTCTGATATTATTATTATAAGTGAAAATTCCATCCATACATACACCATTGGCGACCACTAGCCCCAATAGTGGAACATTATAGTCAAGAACACCTTATCCTCCAAAGAAGTATACTCACTCTACGTTATGGAGAAGCCAAAGCTCTTCACAATACTTCCAACCCTTTTCTAAGCCTAAGTCTAACCAAAAGCTTGGCTCCCAAAAGCCCGTTCTATGAGTTATGAGGTTCTATTTATAACAAAGGGTTGGGTGACCCTTGACATTCCCCTTTGTGACTCTTTGACTTCCCTCATGACTCTTCAACTTCTTTACTAAATGACACATTACATTACATGATAACTTTTCATATTCCAATATTGAGACTTGGAATTTCACTTACAACATATTTACAGATAATATTACATTTTCCACATGTACCCATATAAGACAAAATAGGATAGAGACAACCTAAGAAGTCACAACACTATGAATATGGAGTTTGGGGAAAGTTCAGCTTGGCAAAATCCACTTGATGCTTCTCAATCACATATCAGTGCAAGATTGGTACTATTTGATGATGTCTTTTTGGAAGCAGACTCTTAAATCCATGTCATCCAGGTATATGGTCTTGGAACCTATATCCAACTAGTTTTGAAGCATGAGTAACATGGTGTTGACCTTGATAGGACCATCGATGTACTTCCACATGTTGTGTGCATTCAACTCCAAGTATTCCCTGGTGGCATCTTGTCTTAGATGCTCAATGTACTCATCGACCTATAGCCAAAATTGGTTCTTAGGTTTAGCATCGGTGAGGAACCCGATTGATGGGATCTTGTGCTTTCTCACCATGACATCCAAACTATTTTACAATTGCACATATGATGCCTATATGCTATTGATGAATGGGGTGAGTTGCTCGTATTTCTAGATCAACATTCATACCTTTGATTTCTCTAGCTCTACTTGTGGCTTCATCTTCTTCGCTAAGTAAAGTGAGGTCCCTTTGTAACAAATTTTCCACTCTTGTACATGGGTGATGACAACATTTATGTTCCCGAGAGTATGAACGAACTCTTTTCTCTGCTGTTGTAGGTCATGCACACATACAACTGCTTTATGAATAGTTACAAATCCCTCATAGAGCTTCTGTATGGTATCATTGAGTGTCGATACTTCAACAAGTATCATTGTCCTCATCTCCCCCAATGCAGAAACTGTATTTTAAGCTGATGTTTGGAGTTGTTCTGCCTCTTGCTTGGCAGCTTGCAAGTTCTTTTCCAGTTGTTCATTCTTGGCCATCAAGTACTTAACATTTGAGCTTGTTTCTCTTGCAAAGGCCAAGCTATCTTAGACAAGGGTAATTGATGCTTCTTAGTGTCTTACACTATCACCCTTTCCTTGATGAATTCAGGTGATTCGTGATCATCCATAAAGTTCTTCCTCCGCACTTGTGCAATATTATTCTGCAACTTGTCAAATGATATATTATACACATCCATGACCAGATCATCATCAAGGATAACAACATATCCTTTCTCGCTCGGGGCTGGTTTTGACACAAGAGGTGGTGGAGACTGAGTGATGACCTGTGGTGCTCTCGGAATCAGGTCAATGTCTTCATTATGTGGCTCCTGTTACAACTCCATTTCTGTCACTTCAATCATTTGCTCAATCTACTGAGAAATCTACCAATCCTACATGTGTTCACTATCTTCCCTAGTTGTTGGCTGTATAGACTCATCAACCTATATTTGCATTATTTCCTCTATCATTATGCCTCACCTTTGTTCTTCTTACTTCTTCTTGCTTCTCTTCTCTTTCTCTCCTCCTCAACTCTTGTTCTTCCTTTAACTTCTTCTCCATCTCCTGCAACTTCAGTTCCGCTTCCTGCAGCCTCTGCTTTTCTCTCTTCCTTCGTTCTTCACTCTTCATCCATTGCTCCCTCTTTTCTTCCACTGCTGAAGCTACCTTCTCGAGGATATGATCTTTCTTCATCTTGCAGCTTTTATCTCCCTCTAGGTTCTCAACAACCTTCCTCTTTCCCTTGTTCTGTACTAGATTTTTGCCTTCTACTGCTATTGTTGTTGCTTCTGAAGATGTTGTTGTTTCCAAAGAGGCCTTCCAAGTTCTCTATATATTGACCATCTCATTGAGTTTGGAGGAATTGTAGCAGTACCTCCAAGGGTCCTCCTCTAGTTAATGAATCTCTCGTGGATCCACGGAAAGTACACTATCGCATAGTGGTCCTTACAAATTCCTTGGGGATCATGCAGATTAAATTCCTTGGTGTCGAACTCAAATTTCTCTATGTCCTTAACCTCGACATCTGCATCTTTCAATCTCTTAATCTTGTATAATATGATCTGCAAAGGAAGAGTAGACCATGGCTCTTTATTCTTCTTATTCAGTCCCGATGACAACCCTATAGTGAGGTGGTATGAAACTTCTTGCATGATCATCTTGTTAGTGGCATACCTTGGTAGAAAAGGTGGAGGCTTCTCTCTGTCAAACACTCTTATGAAGGTGCCACCTAGTGAGGCATATCAATCTGTAATGTTTACTATCGCCTCCATTGCTTCTCGGGACATGCAAGGTGGATCTTTCTCAAATATAAGCTTGTACAGTAGGATGATAAAATAATCAGTTAGACTTTTCATCACTCCTCGATAGCTACAGTCAAAAATAAACATGCAATAGATGTTGATGATAATCTCTTTTAGTTTCCATGTCGAGCTCATGCCAAGGAATTGGTGTTGGGAACAAATTGCATCCAGTAAGTATGTTGACATGTAAAATCTTGCTTACTCGTTCTTGGGGGGGTTATGAACCTTAGAAACATGGGTCTTCAACTGATGAGCCAACAAATATGACCAGTTGAAAAGCCTCCCATGATTCACCAACTGGTCTAGTAAGACCACCCACCCTTTAGGAAAATTTTATGTTTTCTCTTAACCATATATTCTATAGGCAAAGATGATCAAGAACTGGTAAGCCTTCCTTAGGGACTTTGTCCTATAAACATGGGTAGGTGTCTGTCTAAAATTTAACAGCTATTTTACCTAGCGCTAGAAAATATCTCTCATGTTCACATAAATATGGGTGGCATAGAAGAGTGAGTCCATGCGCTTCACTGGTTGAGGTAAGTGACACATCTGCCAAAAGTTCTCTACCCTGAAGGTGGCAAGCTCTTTCCCACTGGAACTGCTCAATGTCATAGTATGCTCATCCATATGTGATACAATCGAACTGATGATGTCCACACATGGGAAGGCGGGGTACCTTCATGTAAGCTTGTATAACCCTGACCACTGGATGCTAAGATAAGCTTTCTGATCCTTTAAGTCTTCCTTGAGTCCTCTACAAAATTTCCTTTGATCTACTACCATGTCAGTGTTGTACCCTTGTCAATGAACAACTCATTATATGCATATACTGGTAGATCAATTAATGTCTGCTCAATTGCTTCCCCATTACTGATCTCAGCGGTTTCCTTTGAAGAAAATCTCCTAGATGCCATGTTAATTGTAACTTCTAGAGAGATGCTCAACAATTGTTGTACCTGTGGGACAAAGAGGACACTCTTGGAAAGAAAATGTCAGCGAAAGGCAAAACAACTTCAAGACAAGATCAAGTAGTAAGTCGGGCTCATGATGGGAATTATTGCACATTTTTGGCTAACATAGGGGATTGGATGAGTGTGGGAACTTCATAGTCCCAGCAGTCAGTCGAGAATCTTGATGACTGGAACTGTGCAATTGCACAGTTCAGTTAGGGCCAAGACTAGGAGAGAAAACGCATTGCATAGTCTCAGTGGCCAAGCTGGGGGCATGGCTCCTGGAAATGCATAGTTGGAGCCAACCTAGGCCAAGCTCTATCAATTCTAGAATCCAAGTCCGAGGCCTTGAGCTCCGAGATTGCGTAGTGCAAGTAGTGGAGTGTGAGATCCAGGAAAGGGGACCTAGATCTGCCCATGGGGAGTGTGGAAAAGTAAGCATATCTGAAGGATGATCTGAAGTTGAGTGCATATCTAACTAAGTGTTTATGGATGCATGTAAATAAGTGTAGGAAAATTTTAAACTAAAGAAAAACAAAGCATGTTAGGAGAGTAGCCGCAACGACGATCGTTGGTGAAAAAACAGGAAAACTCATGCGGCACTTGGGAAAGGCAATATAAAACTTGAAACAACACTTCTACAAGCTAAAAAAATTTAAAATGGCAACATCCATGCAAAGAAACAAGTGAAACATCACTCTCGTAAGCTAAACGACAAAAATTGACAAAAAAAGCTGCAAAAGACAAGAAAAAAATTCACCCGAAAAAGTGACGACGTTCGCACCGAAGGCTCATTGATCTACCCGAGAATGCTAGAGCTCCAAGATCGAGTGTGTAAATGATCTCTTGCAGCGTCGATTAAATAGATTTGGTCAAGTTAGGGTTTATGACACACACGCTTAAAATCAAGGAAAAAATGACACTTGGTGGAAGTTTCTAAAAATAACGCAAGTGCCTCCTTTGGGTTACTAAAAATAGATCCTTATTTTTTAGGGATGTATTTTTATTTTTTTATTTTTCAGGAAAAAATTCCATGCAATGCCCGAAAATATTGCATATTTTGGGAAGGACTAGGCAACTCTCCAGATCATGCACTACGCAGTTTCTGAGCACAGTGAGATCTGTGCAATTTATGGGCTTAGTGGCTTTGGGTTACCTCTCGTTTGCACAATTTCCCAGCTCAAGTCTGGATTCCATTCAATACTGCGCATTTTCTAAGTTCAAGGCTCACTGGCAGTCAAGGCTATGCAATTCCCAAGAGCAAGGCCAGTTTCCCTCAAGAATTGCGTAGTTCTCTAAGGCAATCTTAGAACTGTCAAGGAACCAAGTCGTGAGATTGTATTGTGGGCTAGAAAATGAACTAAGTGAGAAAATACAAGCCAAGATGAAAAGAATAAGGCTTAGTAGAATCACAAGTACCTGGATCAATGCAAGATGAGTTGTTGTGGTTTAGAAGGGAGGCTCCAAAATCGAAGCATAGGAAAATTTTTGGAGGGTGGTTGTAGCCGCCAACAAATTCCTATATGAAGAAAGTTTGGAAAAGAAAAGAGAAATAAAGAATGTTCAATTTAAATTATATCATTTATCTTATGGAAACTTTATGCTTGTGATATAGGTGAGATAATAATCTATCCAGGAAGGAAAAATGATGGTTCTGAAGTTGAAAATCCTAGGGACAAGGCCATTAAGGTGACACTAGAACTATATGAAATACATTGGTCACCATGATTTATCTATGAAAAATGTGTTCTACTATTTAGAGCAAGCTAGAAGGATGCCTTGGTTGTAACGCTGCATAAGTCTCGAGTCTCTTTATGTATGAGGAAGCCCTGCCAAGGAATGGATTGGCCTAGGGACTGAGAAGACAGAGAAGGTGACGCCTCAACTTGGAAAGTGTGTGACTACAAGGAAGGGGAGACTTAAATGTTTAGCTTTCAAAGGTTTATGTACATACTCATTAGGATCATGAATGCATTGGGTGTGTAGAATATTACAATGAGATGAAATTGTTCCATATAGAAGCCTTGTGAAACAAAAAACAATCTTGCAAGAATGTACTAGAATGCCATGAGGTCTCGAGGTAACTAGACCGTGAAAAATGAATGGCATTTCTCAAAGTGGTTGATCCAAGTGGATATTGGTGTTCACCCACCTATTCCACTTGGACCCCACCATTGTTTCTTTCAATTTCCTTAATTTTATCATAATTTACTATTTTTGGTAGTTTTTGGGGTCTTGAACTTTTGAAGTCCTTTTGAGGCTCTAAACAATGTTTTTTTTGGAAAACAAGAAAACCCATTACGTATGGAAAGGTTCAATAGTCAAAAATTTTATTCGTCAGATAAATCATTCTAATGAGATTTTGTACGCATCAAACAAAGATCGTATGCCAAAGTTATGACTGTGGGAAGTTGATGTACCAATTTACTCCAATAGGGCCCACAAACGTTTGGTGCTTCATTTCCTAGGGTTAGGTTTTTAGGTGTTTAGGGTTTTCCATTATTTCTCAATAATAAATAGGCCTTTGAGCCTCATTGTAACACAGTTTAGAGGCATGTAGCCACCACATCTCTTCTCAGAGATAATCTACCATCTCCTAAGCTATTTTTATGTGCATATCCCCAACAAGGTAAGGGTATAAGGAGTAAGGGCTTGAATTGGTTGAAACTTTGCAAGTCCAACCTCGCCGACCCTGACAACCTCCCATGGTGGAAGAAAAAAAGATGAGGGAGCAAGAGCTCCTTTCAAAATAATTCTTGAATAATCCCTCAAGGAAAAAGGAATGATATGATGGACAACTTTTCCCAAATCCTTCGACGAATGCCTACAGACGACACATCTTCATCCAACAACCACCGTGGAGGCACCACTCCCTTTAAGGTACAAGTCACCTTTGAAATTCCCATATTTGAGGGCCAGATAGATGCAAATGCCATAGATAAATGGTTAAATATGTTGGAATGATATTTTTCGGTTCATGATTTTTACAATAGGTAAAATACTACTTTTGCACTCCTCAAATTTCCCCCCCACGTCAAGGACTAGTGAGAAACTAATGTGAGTAGAGGGACGAGAGTGAACCCTCACTTTTTTAAGCCACACACACTTGGAATTATTTCCAATATGCCATCAAGGAACAATATTACACTGCCAAGAGCTATGAAGATAGGTACATAAAGTGCACCACACTAGGGCAGGGAAGGGACCAAGATGTGCCAGAGTTCACAAATATTTTTCATACCCTTCGAACAAATTTGGGTATCAAGGATTCTGAGCGACATCTCGTACTCAAGTACTACGACTATCCACACAAATACATCAAGGATGAGATGAAATTCATGGATATCTCTTTTCTTGGCATCGCTTATTGATACACTGTCAAGATCAAGCAACAATTTAAATAGAAGAAGCGAGACTTTGGATCTGCGAATCTGAAGCAAGGGAAAGGAACCCCCAAACTACATGACAAATGACAACTTGCCAAAGTCGAAAGAAAAGGATAACACCATGAAGACAAAGAAGGTCACAGGAAAGTGGTGTGAGTTCCATAAGACCCTCACTCATAACACAAGTGAGTGTCGAGCCAAGTAGTCCCTAGTGGCCGAGGTGAAGGCTTTAGAGTCAAATGCATGTTTTGACTCTGAGTCAGAACCCAACAAGAGGAATGAAAAATGGAATCAAATTATTTATGTGGATCCTAGTGCCACCATTGCCATGATCAAGATCGAGAATATTGTGTTTGAAGATCGAAGGGGGACATTTCTTCCACTCACAGATGTGGGTGAAGGGGTCTTTACTGCAGTTCATTATTGAAAATAAGAGCCAAAAAAACCTCATCTCAATAGAAATCATTAGGTGGTAGGGCCTACCGACCACACAATAATCACAACCATACACCATTGGTTGGCTCCACCAAGGAAAAGATCTTCACATTAGCCAGCAATGTCATCTACCCTACAACATCAAACCCTTCACAGATGAGGTATTGTGTGACATTGCTCCTCTTGAAGTTTGTGATGTATTATAAGGCCAACCATACTTGTGGAAGCATCATGCCTTGTATGAGTTGAGGCCTCACACTATTAATATTACTTTGGGTAATAAGTTATACAAAATATAGGAGGTAGCCCTGCCTATCACCGTATTTTTGATCTCTACTAAGCAATGTAGTAAGATCATCTCCCAGGGCGAGAAATTTGTTTTCTTTTTTATTCGTTCTTAAAGAAAGGAGTAGATCATGGCCACATCCATGGCCCCCGATGAGGGGTTCCACTGCACATTAGAAGTAGGTGGATAAATACGTGGAAGAATACAGGGACATATTCTCCTCGTCCACATGGGTACCTTCACACTGTTAGGTCAAGCATTCGATTGATATGACTTTCGGAGCCCCTCTACCCAATGGGATGATATACTGTCACTCTATTATGGAGAATGAAGAAATCAAGTAGAAGATCTAGGATTCGCCACAAAAAAGGCACATCTGACCAAGCTCTTGACCTTGTGGGAGTTTGATTGTACTTGTACAGAAGAATGATGGGACACAAAGACTCTATATTGATTATCGAGCACTAAATAAAATCACTATCAGGAATAGGTATCCAATCCCATGGATTGATGACCTTTTTGACCAACTAAAAGGGGCCAATTATTTCAACAATATTGATTTAAAGTCTAATTATCACCAAATTCCAATAGAACCCACAGATATATGGAAGACTGACTTCAAATCCAAGGAGGGACTTTTTGAGTGGTTGGTCATGCCTTTTGGGTTGAAAAATTCCCTTGCGACTTTTATGAAGATGATGGATGACATCTTGCAACCCTTTACCAACACATTCATGGTCGTATATATGGACGACATCCTCATCTTCAACAAGAGTTGGGAAGAGCACTTGCAACACATTCGACAGGTCCTTCAAACCCTACGAGAACAAAATCTATGTGCCATCTTGGAGAAATGCACCTTTTGCATGAGATGGGTCAAATATATGGGTTACATCATTGATGAAAAAGGCATGCATATGGATCCAACTAAGATCCAAGTTATTTTGGATTGGCCAACCTCAGCAACTCTAATAGAGCTATGAAAATTTTTGTACCTTGCCAATTTTTATTGGAGGTTCATGTTGGGATTCTCCCATATCATTTGGCCTTTGAGTCAAGTTACCAAGGGCAGAGAAAAATCAAAGTTTTTCAGGTCCAATTCATAACAAAAGGTTTTTTGAGCTGAAGCATTGCTTTTTCTCTACACTAGTACTCACACTGCCAAATGTGCAACAACCATTTGAAATTGAGATAGAAACCTCCGAATATGCTATTGGTACATTTCTCACCCAGTAAGGGCATCCTGTCACTCATCACAACGAGAAAATTTCTGACACAATTTGGAAATGCCCCACCTACGATATGGAGATGTATCCTATCGTGTAGGCTTGTCATCAATGGAAATACAACATTCATGGGAAGGAGATGATCATCCACATATATCACCGACCCCTGTAGTTTATACAGACCAAAAAGAAATTGTAAAATGATCGCCATCCAAAGTGGTCCACATATCTGCAAAAATTCCATTTGAATATCAAACACCAATCATGTTGCAGATTGCGTCAATCGGCCACCGGTTGCAGCACTGACCACTATTCTCAAGTTTTATGGGCACGAGACCTCTAGATGGCCATAACTATATAAAAATGATCCCAATCTCACCACCACATACCAAATGCTAGTGGATGGCAAGCAATTTCTAGACTTCCACCTCCACGATGCATTATTATGCTTCATGGGCCACTTGTGTGTTCCTTTAAGTGAGCATGGCAAGCTGATTTTGGATGTGCACTATAGTCGGGTCATAAGACACTTTGGTGTGGAGAAAACTATGGATGTACTACATAAGTATTTTTAATGGACAAATCTCTGACAAGATGTTGGAAAATACATCATATCCTGCACTGCTTGTGCCATCGCCAAGCCAACTATTAAGAAGCAAGGTTTGTATACTCCTTTGCCTACTCCTAGCTGACCCTGGGAATCCATATCCATGGACTATATGTATGGAATTCCTTCTACTAAGCATGGAAAAAACTATGTATTTGTGATCATCGACAGGTTTTCTAAGATGGACATATTGGCCACTTGCAAGAAGAGTATCACAGTAGAGGCAACTACTAGACTCTTCTTTGAACAAGTGTGGGTACATTTTGGGTCTCATAGACCATTATATCAGATTGGGATATCAGGTTCCTAAGCGCATTTTGATTGATCCTTTGGTCGTTGTTGGACACCAACCTCACCAAGTCGACTACATTCCACCCCTAGACTAATGGGAAAGCAGAGGTCATCAACAGGATGATTGCTCACATACTACGCATGTAGAACTCTAAGCATCTGCAGAAATTGGATGAGAGTCTTGCCTATGTGCAACAAAACTATAATAGGGATCTCCATAGATCATATGGCCACAACTCTTTTGAAGTGGGCCTGGGATTTCAACCATTATGTCCCCTTGATGCTGCACTTCCTTTTGCAACTACATAGGAAGAATCTTCCCATGTTCAGTCCAAAATTGATAAAACCACCATGTTTATTGAGCACATTCAACACATCTTCCAACAGGTTGAAGACATCCTAGAGAAAGCTAATGCTAAATAAAAACAATGACATGATCAACATCAGGTGTCCCATAAGTTTCAGGTGGGTGACAAAGTTTGGTTACATATGTAGAAAGAGCACCTCACTAGATCCCATCGTAAGGTTTGACTACTTTGATACAGGCCTTACACCATCGCCATGGCTATGGGAGACAATTATTTTGACCTCAGTATCCATCCACTCCTTGGCTTGCACCTTATATTCAATGTGGATGAACTTCAGCCATACTTTCCACCTTTGCTGGACATATCAAACATTGCTAAGCAGCTCACACCAACAAAGCTCAACTCAGACTACATTGAACATGCCACAACTGATCGGATCATGGAACAATGATGAATAACACTAAAAAAAGTATGATACAATTGTATCGAGTTTCCAAAGATGACCAACTCTTGCACCAAGGCAAGTGTCTCACAAGGGACCAAGTTCAGCAAAAAAATCCCAATCTCATGGAGGCACTCAACACAAGGGGGACTATTTCTTCCTAAGGGGTGAGGACTAACCTAGGTGAATGTTGGTGGCCACCCATTTATTCCACTTGGACCCCCACCATTGTTTCTTTTATATTAATAGGGGATTTGAACTAACCCGAATAAGTAACTTTTGAAGAGACAATAACCTCACCGATGGATGACATGGTGACAAAGGTGTTGACAATAAACTCGCTTTGTCCAGCTAACTTAGCAAGTTCATAAAGTGAAAATTTTTCCTAAGTCTTCTTCATGTATTCAATAATTTTATACTAAATATCAAAAGACACAATTTTCTCCTTGGATGGTTACATAGAAGAAGCAGGTTGCAAATACTTAGCAAGAGCTTTGGGAATGTTAGAATCATGTTAAAGCTACCTTTACTGTTTTTTGAAGTTCTCTTTGAGTGTTTTCTGGTTGAAGGTTTAGGAGTTGGAATTGAAGGTTGAGTAGAGTTTCTCGGGGGTAAAATACTTCTCAACAATGCCTTCTTCTTCTCTTCCAATGTGGGTTCATCTACCAGTCCCTTACTCCTCATATTATAAGTTTTTAGGGTTTTATTAGGAGGGGCTTCTCCACATATTGGGTAATTGTTTCCTTTGTAGCCTGTAAGTCCTACACAGTAACATCTTGTTTAAAAGGATTTAGAAATTATTGGATTTCTTGTTGGATTTATTCTTGCGACCTTACCTCACCCACCATAGCAATGGAAGGGAATTCATGCACCTGAATAAGAGATTCTAACCCACTTAGAAAATGTTTATAGGAGGCTAACACCTTTTCCAAATCCTTTGTTAACTTATCATGTGAATGAACCTTGTTGCGAATTACAACTTTATCATCTTCTATCGTTATTCAATCCTTTCTTGGGAGTGCTTCTGTGCATCTGGATATTGAGTGGTCCACTCATGTATGTTATAGATAGTTGTTGTGGCTAGTTTGAGAATCACTCCCCTTTCTTTAGATTATGATTGTATAGTTGGGAATGTTGATACATCCTGATGTAGCTTCATCATTTCTTGGTAGACTAGGGCTGTAACATCCTCTAATATTGTCACCCCTCCTTAAATATATGCTTGTAATTCTTTATTTCTTGAATGATTCATACTCAAGGCTTGGTTCTCATTCTACACTTGTATGACTCTTTTTTCAAAAGAAACAAGCATAGCCTGTAAATCAACCATATGTTTGTTCAATCTATTCACATTCATCTCTATTGTAGTCACAAAATAAGTTCTAGCTAAAGAAATCATCTCGGTTTTCATGGTGGTATTTATGACAATCTCCTTCTCTGTGACCACCAATATGGGCTTAGATAGGTTCTTTGCATAAAATTGTCACCTTTCTTGCATTGTATTTCATTGGATCTGATCAAAAGTGAGCCTTGTGATATCCAACACTTCCTCTTCTTCTTCCCGCGGGATTCCTAATTCTTGAAGTGGAAAATGTCGACCAATAATGGGAGTGCAAGGAGGAATGTCCAATGGAGGAAAATATATTTACATCATAGTGATGAGCCCCAATTTGTGGTACAATTTGGGCTCATTTGGCCTACTTACCTTGCTCAACCATTCATCTTTTATCACTTATGCATTCATTTCTTAGTATATTCGTGTTATTTGTAGGAAGAAGGGCAGGCATTATATCTATGTGGCTAATACATGATGATTTCAGGTTTTTGGCATTAAAGAGAGCAAAAGACCACGCAAATGGAGACAAGGAGACAACAAAGGTGACATTGCAGGTTCATAGGGAGGTTGTCCACAGTCTTGATGACCTTCCTCGTGATTTTCACCTTAACTCCGAGCTCCAACAACTCTCCCCACCGAGCTTAAAGGCAGCCAACACGTTCTACAGGATCAGCAGTTTGACTTTCAGTTGGACAGCCAAGCTCCACGAATGGAGGAAGCCAGCTTGATCTTCATTGTGTATAAATATGAAGGCCATAGCCTTTGTGAGGAGCTTTTTGAACTTTTGGACTGATATTGTAATTTCTGAGCACAGCTCGGTGTTTGTTTTTGTAAGCCAGTTTTGGCATGACATTAGACTTTTGATTATGAATAAAGGCAAGCAGATTTGAATCTAATTCTGAGCTTTTAAGGGAGCTATAGCTCTCAGGTTAGGGCCCAACCTGAGAGCAATAGACCTCCTCTTTGTTGTATTGTTACTTGTTTCCTTGCAGCACTTTATTTCCACTGTTTTGATATGAACTTAGAATTTACAGTCTCTTGATTTGATTTCATGTATGTGATTGAGTAGTATTCATTTACAGTTCAAGTGCTTTCAGTTGCTGAGATTAGAGTAGGAGGATTGTAATTCATTAGAGCTCAAAAAAGGTTGATAGTGCACCAGCTGCCATCTCTGTCTAGAGATTGGGGGTGTGGGCTGTACCAACCACCAAAAACGCAGTCTTATGCTTTCATGCAAGCTGCCACACAGTCGTTGCAATCGTAGATCTTTCCATGCATTTTGCTCTAGAGCCATACTTCTTCATTCTAACTCCATGCACGACTTCTCTTCACGATTTACATTGTTGTTCATTGGTTAAATAGCACAGGTAGCACAGGTTAATGGATTCTCGTTTTTGGTGCAAGACATAAGCAATTTGTTTTATTTACACTGCTCAGTATCATTCCACTTCCTTCTTCTTCTTCTTAACCACGCCTAAAGCCACCTACTCGACCTCTGTTCAGCTCGTTCACCTTCCAACTCTTCCATTGCCACGTAGCTTCATTTTTTTTGACCT
This sequence comes from Pinus tabuliformis, assembly GCA_031772625.1. Classification (NCBI taxonomy): domain Eukaryota; kingdom Viridiplantae; phylum Streptophyta; class Pinopsida; order Pinales; family Pinaceae; genus Pinus; species Pinus tabuliformis. The sequence continues at coordinate 1,146,405,767 of CM062807.1, forward strand.
TTCGTAGTTTCCATCCTTCTATTCACCAACAAACTCTGTGCACTCTCTCTCCATCTTATTCCTCTGTCCCTGAGCCATCACAAGCTCCATCTCCACCTTACCTATCCACCCATACCGCTCCATCACTTCACCATCACCCAAAACTCCCACGGTATAACATCCTGTAGAAGGTAGCAGACTTCCTGTAGAATTTCTTAGTTTCCTGTAGGATCCCCTGCAGACATCCTGTAGAAGCCTGCAAACTTGGTTGCCAAGCACCTGAACGTTGTAGACTTCTGTGGACTGATTCTAGGGACCCTCTGGGACCTCTCCTAGCCCTCCTGACCTTTCCCAAGCTTTCTCTCCCTTCGCACCACCTCTGCACAGCCAAACTATAATAAGAAACAAAACCATAATCACTCCAACCACTTAAGAAAAAATACAAAAACAATGTTCTTTTTCATACAAGTAGTTTGAGTTCATGCATTTCACATCATTAGAAGTAATGGCATCCTTTTTAGACATTTGCGCTCTCACTATTGCATCATAAAGGTTAAACTAGTCAGATTAGGGTTTACTAGGGTTTCATGTTTTGGTTGGCTTTCAGTTCATTTTTGCAAAGTAGATCAATTTCCTTTGAGATAGCCTTCGTCCATCATTTAGAAAGCTTCTTCTGAGAGCATATAGAAGTTGGCTTGAGCCCTAGCGGACTTGTGCCAGCTGACCAAGTGACAGCTGCGACAAGAGCTAGTACTTGTGCATACAGCACCATCGCTTCCAAGTTTGTACGAACTACCGGGTTGATAAGATTAGAGATAGGAAGCCCCAGGAGTTGTAGCATTATTGCTACAATACTGGAGCCCACCATCTTTTTGGCACCGTTGCCGGGGAAGCGTCAGAGTATTAGTAATTGTTGCTTTTCTTCTATTTTCTTACTCTTGCCTTCTGCTAAGTAGTTTATTTCATTTCCATTCGGCAAAAGTAGCATAGACATTTCCTGCTTTCATAGATTAGCATTTCCTGCTTTCATAGACTAGCATTTCATTTCTGCAAGCGTAGACTAGTGTTTCATTTCTGCAAGCGTAGACTAGTGTTTCAATTCTGCAAGCGTAGACTAGCATTTCCATTCCTGCAATTTCATTTGAGCAAAGTAGATTAGTTCTTTCCTGCTTTCAGTTTAATTCCGCATCTTTATAGTTAGTTGTAGATCAATCTGTTTCAGTTTTGCAGGTACCAAAGAAAAAAAGCAAAAACAATCAAAAAAAAGAAGGTCTTTTCCATTTCATGCCTCGTAGAAACTGGGATAAATCAGGCAAATTCCTACCCAACACCCCCACCACATCACTGAGTCACCCTTCTCTCTTCTTTGGTGACAGTGATCCAGAAGAACCTATAGGTGAACATCCTGAGATATACGAAGATCCTATAGTAGAAGAAGAGTTAGAAACCACTCCATCTGAAGCTATGGCTGACAATAGAAGAGAAGATGAGAGAATAGAAGGTGCCTTCCCCATCCGAGAGACCAATGGAGAGATGAAAATGAAGAACATTAGCCCCTCCGCCTTACCTCACTTCCATGGACTGACTACTGAAGATCCTGATACCTTCCTGTTTGAGTTTGCTGTCCTTTGTAGAACCTATGACTATACTGAAGATGAGCAAAAGCTGAAACTCTTCCCTTCAACTCTTAAGGATGCAGCATTACACTGGTTCATGGGCTTACCTGGGAATAGTATCACCACTTGGGCTCAAATGCAGCAAGCTTTCAATACCAAGTACAGGGATTATTGTAGGTCTAAGGAAACCAAGGGAGAAATCTTTCGGATGACCATGGGAAATGATGAGTCCTTAGAGGATTATGAGGAGAGGTTCCAACTTAGCTATAAGCGGGCCAGGTGCACACTTGACCCTGAATCCCTCAAGTTGGTCCTGCTCCGAGGAGTCCCTGAAGACCTCTTAGATACCCTTCACATGTTAGCTGGGGGGGACATTTACCAACTGCCTTATGAGGACATCAAGACTGTGTTTAGAAACCACTCCAGGGTAGCTCGGAAATGAGGTAGAGGAAACCTCCTCTCAACTAGTGTCCCTTTCTCCAAACATGAGCTTGCAAATCAATTAGAAGATCTCAAGAGTGAGGTGAGACAGACCATTTCCATGCAGCTGGACACATTCAGGATCCAGCAAAAGAAAGAAGAAGCTGAGAGAGCCTTGGCTGTCTTCTGCCCTAGGTGCACAAGGAGACACCCTAAGAACGAATGCCCATTGCATTCGGTTGAAGTATGTTTCATTTGTGAGGAGGACCATCCCACAAATCAGTGTCCAACCTTACCTGGGTTTAAAGCCATGTACCAAGGGACAGAAGCTCCCACTGAACCTCTCTATTACCTCAACCAAAGGAGGCCACAAGGATCTAGACCTTATCAGCAGGGAATGCAAGGGGCACCTCAAGCTTATTACATCCCCAACCAATCGACTCCTATGCCTTCCTGGGGTCCCCCTGCTCATCCTTCCTGGTCCATGCCTCCTCCATGGTCTTATCCACCTCAGTACCCTACTCAACCTACTTCTCATTCATATCATTCACATGCCCAGCCACAACCTCAGTGGAATGCACCTCAGTCGGGGTGGAGGCCCCAGTACAATACTCCTCTCGCCATTTTGCCTCCACCACCAGTTCAACCTCAGCCATTACCTCCTGCTCCTCCAAGGAAACCTCAAATGCCTGCTCAACCGAACCCAAACCCCAACAATAGACAGGCCCAGCAGGTATACACTGGGGAAACCTCATGCCCTACCTATGCTGTGGAGATCCAGGAGATCAATCTTCGATCTGGAAAGACTCTACCAGATCGCCAACCTCCTCCCCCAGAGGATGAGGAAGATAAACAGGAAAGTGAACCAAAGGCTATTCCACCCTTTCTTGAGAGACTAACAGCCACCACACAACCCAACCCAGAGGAGGATGAGCTTCTGGGTGAGCTCAAGCAGTTGTGTGTAAAAATACCACTTCTCCAAGCCATCAAGGATGTGCCAATATACAACAAACTGGTTAAGGAAAAGTGTTTCAAACACCCAGGCAGGCGGAAGAAAGATGCTTCAACCATCAATGTCATAGGACAACTATCTAACCTTATGTTAGGACAAGTCATCTGCCCAAAGTACCTAGATCCTGGAAGTCCTGTAGTAGATGTCCACATCAATGGCACCATCATACCTCACACCTTGATTGATCTGGGGGCTGCCATTAATGTGATGACCAGGGATACCATGCTCAAACTCAATCTTCAGGGTTCCTTGAGGAAGACCTCGACAGTACTGCAATTAGCAGATCGCTCCACCGTGACTCCCGAAGGGATTGTGGAGGATGTCTTGGTCTCTATCGACTCTTGGGAATATCCTACAGATTTCTTGGTTCTGCAACCCAAGGCAAAGCTTACTGGATATCCTCTCATTTTGGGAAGGCCTTGGTTAGCCACTGCAGATGCTTACATAAGTTGTCGTGCAGGAAATATGACCATCAAAAATGGTCCTATGTCCAAACAGCTAGTCCTATACCCTCCTGCCCAACCCTCCTTAGAGCATGACTTACCACTCTGGTTAGAGGAAGGAGAGGAAGACGAGGTGTACTCAGCACCTCTGTGCACCTTAGATACCACTAGAAGAGACCCCCCAACCGAGGATGACTTGATCGAGACCTTGATCCAGAATCCACCTTCCAGTGCTCTATCCTTAGAGAAATTGGTGGAGGATGCCCGAGCTAGCACCCTAGTGGATCTTTGTACAACCAACCCTGTCACTCCCAAAGTCAAGACTGTGGAGTTCAGCCCTGAGAGAACGTTAAAGATCAGCTCCTCCCTATCTCCTTCCCAGGAAAAGGAGCTGTGTAGCCTGTTGGCGAGTCACCTAGATGCTTTTGCTTGGAGCTATAAGGAGATGAAAGGAGTCCATCCTTCGGTCTGTACCCATCACATATACATCAAAGAGGATTGTAAGCCGGTTAGGCAACCCCAGAGGAGAATGAATCCAGCCCTTAAGGACATTGTCAAGGAAGAATTGCAAAAACTGTTGGATGCCGGATTCATCTACCCCATCTCAGATAGTGAATGGGTGTCCCCTCTGGTGTTGGTTCCCAAGAAAAATGGGAAATGGAGAATCTGTGTGGACTACCGAGAACTGAACAAAGCTATCAAGAAAGACCATTTCCCTCTACCTTTCATAGATCAAGTGTTGGATGGACTGGCAGGAAAGAAGTTCTTCTCTTTCCTGGATGGGTTTAGCGGGTACAACCAAATCCAAATCAGCCCGGAAGACCAAGATAAGACCACCTTCACTTGTCCTTGGGGCACCTTTGCCTACCGAGTCCTTCCCTTTGGGCTATGCAATGCTCCTGCTACCTTCCAGAGAGCTGTCTTGAGCATCTTCTCGGAGCTGGTCCATGATGCAGTGGAAATCTATATGGATGACTTTACTCCTTATGGGGCCAACTTCCAAGAAGCATTGTCCAATCTGGGAAAAGTCCTAACCAAATGCATTGAGATGAACTTGTCCCTTAGTCCTGAAAAATGTGAATTCCTAATGACTGAAGGGACCGTGCTAGGCCATACCATTTCTTGCCAAGGGTTACAGGTGGATCCTAACAAAATTGCTCTCATCAAGAAGGTTCCACCTCCTCAAAAGGTAAGGGATGTCCGGAGTTTCTTGGGATTAGCAGGATATTACCGGAGATTCATTAAAGACTTCAGCAAGCTAGCCTCGCCATTGTTTGGCCTGTTGGCAAAAGATGTGGAGTTTAAATGGACTGACGATTGTCAGAGGGCTTTAAATGAATTGAAGGACAAGTTGGTGTCAGCCCCAATCCTGAGAGGTCCAAACTGGGCCCTACCTTTCCACATCCACACTGATGCCTCGAACAAAGCCATAGGTGCAGCTTTAGGACAAGTTGAGCAAAAACTTCCATATTCCATTTACTTTGTTAGCAAAAACTTGTCCAAAGCTGAGCTGAATTACACTGTAACCGAGAAAGAATTCTTGGCTGTGATCCATGCACTGAACAAGTTCCGACATTATATTACTGGCTATCAAACCTTTGTACATACAGACCATGCTGCAATTAGATATTTAATGAATAAACCAGATGTGAATGCTCGTATTATTAGATGGTTACTTTTATTGCAGCAATTTGATTTGACCATTCTTGACAAACCAGGTAGAGAAAATGTTGTTGCTGACTTTTTATCTAGATTGGATTTGTCTGCAGATGAGGTTGGAACAGTGGATGACCAGATGCCTGATGAACATCTGTTTGCTATTTCAGTACTCTCTCCATGGTTTGCTGATATAGCAAACTACCTTGTTTCAGCACAGTTCCCTCCGCACCTATCTTCAAAAGAGAAGAGCAGAATCATCAGAAAAAATGCCTCATTTACTTGGATCGGGGGCAATCTGTTCAAGCTTGGCCCCGATCAGATCTTAAGGCGTTGTGTAAGGGAGGAGGAAGTCTTTGATATCCTCCTCACCTGTCATGATGGGCCTTGTGGAGGACATTTTGCAGCAAAGAGAACTGCCTTCAAAATCCTGCAGGCAGGCTACTATTGGCCCACACTTCATCAAGATGTCAGAAGATATGTCAGCCAGTGTGACCAATGCCAAAGAATGGGGAAACCGACCCAAAGGGATGAGATGCCTCTCCAACCTCAGGTGACTCTTGAGCCATTTGAGAAGTGGGGTATGGACTTTGTGGGCCCAATCAACCCTCCTTCGAGGCAAAGGTCTTACATCATTGTGTGCACTGACTACCTGACAAAGTGGGCAGAGACCAAAGCAATCAAAGCAGCAACAGAAGAAAAGGTGGCTGAGTTCCTAAGAGAAAACATCTTCTATAAGTTTGGCTATCCAAGAGAGCTGGTCACCGATCAAGGGAGCCAGTTCACCTCCAACCTGGTTGAAGATCTACTAGCTCATCACAAGATCAAGCATAGGACTTCCACCCCCTATCACCCTCAAGCAAATGGGCAGGTGGAAGTCACCAATAGAGCATTAGAAGGGATCTTGACTAAGGTGGTGAGCAGCAGCAGAAAGGACTGGGCAGATCGCCTGGTTGAAGCCACATGGGCTTACAACACCACTTGGAAGACCACCACCGGCTTCACACCTTATGAGCTGGTCTATGGGAAGAAAGCTTTGTTGTCCATTGAGTTTAAATACAACACTTTGAGGATGGCAGCTCAGCTGGACCTAGATCTCAGCCATGCACAACAAGAAAGGTTATTGCAGCTGAATGGACTGGATGAGCACCGAATGCAGGCCCTCCTTCACTCAGAAGTGGTTCAACTTCATAGAAAGGTGTGGCATGACCAACATCTCCATGACAAGCAATTTCAGCCGGGAGATTGGGCTTTGTTGTATGACTCCAGATACAAAGATTTCAAGGGGAAGCTGAGAACCAGATGGCTAGGGCCATATTCAGTGGAAAAATGTCATGACAATGGATCTGTTCTTATTCGGACCATTGATGAGGAAGCCATCCCCATGCTTGTCAATGGGCATCGATTGAAGATCTACAGGAAGCCTCTCTCAAGACAAGAGTTCATCAAAACTATGGAGAAGGCAGTGTTGGTCATAGAGAAGGGTTCTGCCCCTGCTTTGGGCATACCCTGAAGAATCTAAAAAAAAAAAAAAAGATCCTTGGGTGAAAACCTTTCTGAGGCGCCCAAGGCAGGTGGTAGGGGTGAAAACCTCATTGAGGCGCCCCTATTGTCTTTTCAAAAAAAAAAAAAAAAAAAAAAGATTGGAAAAGATCCTTGAGTGAAAACCTCTTTGAGGCGCTTAAGGCAGATGGCAAGGGTGAAAACCTCAATGAGGCACCCCTGTTATCTTTCAAAAAAAAAAAAAAAAGAAGAAGAAAAAAAGCAAAACAAAAAAAACAAGGTCAGCAGATTCATTATGTAAAATTGCATGCAGGTTGCAGGTGTTCTATGGAGGAGAGGGAGCCTCTCAACTCAAAGCCAAGGGTCCTCATCATGCAGTCAGGACACCTCACCAGCACCTCCTCCAAGAATACTCATTTTCTCCAAGGTATGTGCAATTTTATTACAGCTTGAGTCTTCTACAGGAAGACGCAGATTTTCTACAGGAAGATGCAGAGTTTCTACAGGAAGATGCAGATTTTCTACAGGAAGGTGCAGACTCTCTACAGGAAACGCAGCCTTTCTACAGGAAGCTCTGTATTTCTACAGGAAACTTCCTGTAGAAGCCCAGAACGGCCCAGAATTCATTTCATGAGGAGATCTAACGGCTAAGGATCGGTTTGGACGCATGCAAGCCACTGTTGTCACCCTTGCACATTGTTGTTATCTTGTTCCACCATCCTTGTCGACATGCAACAAAGTTACCTGCACCAGCAAAGCAGATCGATGAGTTCTCAAGAAAAAGCAAATTGTAAATAAAAAAACGCTAGAGATCTCACACCATATTCATCACAGTCATCTAGAAGCTCCGGGAGTGTGATCGTGAGGCCATCCATCGTCATGCAGCATGCACCCAAGGAGGAAGAACTGTTCCAAGACATCCCGCGGGAGTCCTGTAACAATTAAGCCTGCTAGAGTGGATACCATTCACAGCGCAGGCCATATGCAATGAAACGTGGGCGCATGAAACTAAAGCATCCCATCCATCGTCGGCAGCTTGTGAACATGGACCTCCGGGCCTGTGTAAGTTCGCCAGCAGCAGGTAAATCGACTCATCAGCGTCCAAAGAACTGAAACATCGTGTGCAGCCGCGCAGGTAAATGTCTCGACCCTTCCTTCCATCACATTGCATGAATGTTACTTTGATTGATTGCTAAGTGTAAAGGTGAATGGGTTGAGCGGCCGTATGGCCATTTGGCCGGCCACGTCGGCCAGTTAATGGTCTAGTTGGATGTGTGGGTGGCGGCCATGACAAAAAGAATGGGCAGCACGCACGTGAGAGCAATCCCGTCGAAAAAAACGAGTTTAACAGAAGAGGCGGCGGCAGATCTGCGGGAATTGATGCGGCAGCAAGTGAACGCGCAGTTGAATGATGGGATGACGTCACCCAACGGTCCGGCGGGGACAGCTCACCCCCGCGCCACGGATTCCGCCGATTCAAAATCTAATCGGCTAGATTGCACTCATGCATTTATCAACCACCGTTTTGAACTCGAGCGGCTATCCTGATCTTTCTGCAGTTCGATACGCCGAGCCTTTGGCTATCAGAACGATTGTGAAGCACACCCAAGGCGCAGACCGACTGCAGTCCTTCCCGAAAATCGCGCGCTGCATTCTACAGGAACGCTGTCATTCTACAGGAACGCTGTCATCCTACAGGAACGCAGTTTCTACAGGAAAGCGGGTGCCTCACGTAAAAAGGTGGCAAATTAAAAAGGTAACCCTGAACTCTTCATGCAACTGGTTATTAAAGGTGGCAGAATTGTCGTCCACAGTCTGGTCATAGAAAAATGGTGAAATTGTTGTCTGTTGTGCCTATACTGTCATTCTACAGGATGTCAGGGTAATTAAACTGTGTTAAGTTCCTCAGGGATAAGTTTTGTGGATTATGTGCATGACATTCTACGCTCTGTCTTAGTAAACAAAATTTCTTCCACAATCACCACCTCTGGTTAAGGAAGCTGTTTTATCATGCCGGGTGGGTTTATTAGACGAGAACCCACTGATTCAACCAAGTTAAGGGAAAACCAGGAGGTGGTGGAGCTCTTCACACGGGTTCAATGGATATCTTTTTGTGACAAATTGCAGGGTTACGACGATGAAGTGGCAGAAGAATTTTTGCAGGCTCTGAGGCCGAAATCCAAGACACTGGCCACAGTGAACTTCAGGGGTCTAAGCCTCAAGCTCACCCCGCAATATATCAGTCGAATTACTGAACTTCCAATGGGTTTGCCATGGGATAAGGAAGAAAGGAAGTTGAGCCAGCAGGCCAAGAAAGAATTCTTTCCACCTGAGGAGGAATTCTCGGAGGACAAAAATGGGGTGCGTAGAACCAGTTTGCTGCCACCATGGAATGAAGTTAGCCTGCAAATCATGAAGGATATAACCTGTGAAGGCCATTTTAGCATCGTGTATGCGTATCACTTTCGGTTGCTCACTGAATTGAGGCACCGGGTTGATCTTCCTGTAGAACAAAAACTGAGCATTCCTTATTTCCTGCTACAGTCCCTAATTGAGTGTGCCACAAAGTTAAAAGAAGGCATACCAGATCAGGTAGCCCACCATGGGTTGATCAAACTTCTTGTGGAGGATGCGCTTCATTCATATAAGGTTCCCCTCTCATGGGAATCATTCAAGAATTTGACAAGAGATGGAGACATAAGGATGTTGATTGAAGAAACAAGTTCCTCCAGCAGTGAGGAAAAAGAAGCAGTGGCCGAGGGAAAGAAAGAAACAGGCCAGAAGACCCCGACCACAGTGCAGAAGAAAGAACAAAAGAAGAAGCATGAGAAAAAGGATGACAAAGAAAAAGGTGACACACCCATCTTGTCAGCAAGAGAAAAGAGGTTGAAGAGCAGAACGGACAAAGCTGAGGTGGTCCACATCAGCCCAAGTACCTCATCAGCGCCTGCAACCAAACCAAAAAGCAAAACCCATGCAGCAAAGCAAGCAAAGGTGGTGACACCCGTGTCTACAGGAAAGTAGAAACAAGCTTCTACAGGAAGCCCGAAAACAGAGAAAGGGTCTTCTACAGGAAGCCCGAAAATCATTGAAAAAGGGGCTTCTACAGGAAACCCAAAAATTACCGAAACAGGGGCTTCTACAGGAAGCCCGAAAGTGGCTAAAACAGGGTCTTCTACAGGAAGCCCAAAATTGGTAAAGAAAGGGTCTTCTACAGAAGGCCCGGAAGTGGGTAAAGCAGGGTCTTCTACAGGAAGCCCGAAATCAGAAAAGAAGGGGCCCTCTACAGGGAGCCCTGAGAAAGCAAAACGCAAAAAAGAGAAGGTTGGAATTCTCGAAAAGGAGGCAGCAGCTGCGCTGGCCGCCCTCAGTACACCTCCAAGGCCAAAGGAGAAGAAAGAGAGGGAGATCCCTCTACCTTTTGAGGCTAGGAGAAGTAAGAGAATAAAAACGGGCAAGCCGCAACCTCCACCCAGCAGCCAAACCATTTTAGGGGGTGTCCCTACTTCACCCAGTGAAAGATCCCCCTCTAAAACATCGGCCACCCCCGAGAGGGGAAGTCCAAAAATAACTTCCTGGACACGAAGGATAGGCCAATCGGCTTCTGAAGCCCGGCTCAAGGAAACAGGAAAGAGGGAGGAAGCGCCACCCTCGTCACCGCCAGGGGCAGAAGAGGCAGGACCACCAAGAACAGGAAAGGAAGAGCATGCTCCGGGCCCTAGTTCTCGGCCAAGGACAAGGAGTTGGAGCAAGGTTGCTCAAGGATGAGCAAATATTTTAGCTGGGGGATGATGATGAGCCCCAATTTTTGGTACAATTTGGGCTCATTTGGCCTACTTACCTTGCTCAACCATTCATCTTTTATCACTTATGCATTCATTTCTTAGTATATTCGTGTTATTTGTAGGAAGAAGGGCAGGCATTATATCTATGTGGCTAATACATGATGATTTCAGGTTTTTGGCATTAAAGAGAGAAAAAGACCACGCAAATGGAGACAAGGAGATAGCAAAGGTGACATTGCGGGTTCATAGGGAGGTTGTCCACAGTCTTGATGACCTTCCTCGTGATTTTCACCTTAACTCTGAGCTCCAACAGCTCTCCCCACCGAGCTTAAAGGCAGCCAACACGTTCTACAGGATCAGCAGTTTGACTTTCAGTTGGACAGCCAAGCTCCACGAATGGAGGAAGCCAGCTTGATCTTCATTGTGTATAAATATGAAGGCCGTAGCCTTTGTGAGGAGCTTTTTGAACTTTTGGACTGATATTGTAATTTCTGAGCACAGCTCGGTGTTTGTTTTTGTAAGCCAGTTTTGGCATGACATTAGACTTTTGATTATGAATAAAGGCAAGCAGATTTGAATCTAATTCTGAGCTTTTAAGGGAGCTATAGCTCTCAGGTTAGGGCCCAACCTGAGAGCAATAGACCTCCTCTTTGTTGTATTGTTACTTGTTTCCTTGCAGCACTTTATTTCCACTATTTTGATATGCACTTAGAATTTACAGTCTGCTGATTTGATTTCATGTATGTGATTGAGTAGTATTCATTTACAGTTCAAGTGCTTTCAGTTGCTGAGATTAGAGTAGGAGGATTGTAATTCATTAGAGCTCAAAAAAGGTTGATAGTGCACCAGCTGCCATCTCTGTCTAGAGATTGGGGGTGTGGGTTGTACCAACCACCAAAAACGCAGTCTTATGCTTTCATGCAAGCTGCCACACAGTCGTTGCAATCGTAGATCTTTCCATGCATTTTTCTCTAGAGCCATACTTCTTCATCCTAACTCCATGCACGACTTCTCTTCATGATTTACATTGCTGTTCATTGGTTAAATAGCACAGGTAGCACAGATTAATGGATTCTCGTTTTTGGTGCAAGACATAAGCAATTTTTTTTATTTACACTGCTCAGTATCATTCCACTTCCTTCTTCTTCTTCTTAACCACGCCTAAAGCCACCTACTCGACCTCTGTTCAGCTCGTTCACCTTCCAACTCTTCCATTGCCACGTAGCTTCATTTTTTTTGACCTTTCGTAGTTTCCATCCTTCTATTCACCAACCAACTCCGTGCACTCTCTCTCCATCTTATTCCTCTGTCCCTGAGCCATCACAAGCTCCATCTCCACCTTACCTATCCACCCATACCGCTCCATCACTTCACCATCACCCAAAACTCCCACGGTAGAACATCCTGTAGAAGGTAGCAGACTTCCTGTAGAATTTCTTAGTTTCCTGTAGGATCCCCTGCAGACATCCTGTAGAAGCCTGCAAACTTGGTTGCCGAGCACCTGAACGTTGTAGACTTCTGTGGACTGATTCTAGGGACCCTCTGGGACCTCTCCTAGCCCTCCTGACCTTTCCCAAGCTTTCTCTCCCTTCGCACCACCTCTGCATAGCCAAACCCTAATAAGAAACAAAACCATAATCACTCCAACCACTTAAGCAAAAATACAAAAACAATGTTCTTTTTCATAGAAGTAGTTTGAGTTCATGCATTTCACATCATTAGAAGTAATGGCATCCTTTTTAGACATTTGCGCTCTCACTATTGCATCATAGAGGTTAAACTAGTCAGATTAGGGTTTACTAGGGTTTCATGTTTTGGTTGGCTTTCAGTTCATTTTTGCAAAGTAGATCAATTTCCTTTGAGATAGCCTTCGTCCATCATTTAGAAAGCTTCTTCTGAGAGCATACAGAAGTTGGCTTGAGCCCTAGCGGACTTGTGCCAGTTGACCAAGTGACAGCTGCGACAAGAGCTAGTACTTGTGCATACAGCACCGTCGCTTCCAAGTTTGTACGAACTACCGGGTTGATAAAATTAGAGAGAGGAAGCCCCAGGAGTTGTAGCATTATTGCTACAATACTGGAGCCCACCACATAGACCCTTGTAACTATTGATCATCTATTGTTTTTCTCTATTATTCTCGGAGTAGATCTTGTTCAATTTGTTTAGAAAGAGCCTCCTGTTGTATTTTAGCTTCCTCTTCGTCTTGTTGTTTCTTCTTCTAATTTTCTTCTTTGTTCTTCTTTAATTTTTCTTTTTAACTCCTCTTATTCTTGATTCTTTCTCAATTCTTCCTATTCTTGTTTCTTTTTTTATTTATTTATTCTTGTGCTCTTTCCTCTTCCTATTTTTTTCCTAAGTTGGTCTTCCTCTTCCATCTTCCTCTTTTTTTCTTCATCTTTTTGTTTCTTCAAAAGTTCCTCCTCTTGTCTCCTTCGATCTTCATCTCTTTGATTGCATTTCTCTTCCTCCTTTTTCCTATTCATTTTTTGTTTACTTCGAGCTATTGTTGCATTCCTTTTCTCTAGGTCTTCTCCTTCATCACTTTCTTCTTGTTGATCCTTTGGGTTTCCTTGTTTGTGTAATCTTTGATTGATTTATTCTTGCTAGTCACCCTTCCACTTATTTTGTTTCCCATTATTTCTTTATTGTTATTTCTTCGTTTTAAACAAAAAAATTGGTACTCAAGACTCATGCCTTCTTTTTCCTCGTCGTTTGATTTCTCTTCTTCTTCTTCTTCTTCTTACTCATTCGGACCCAATGCCCTAGCATTAGAGAAATTTTGAGGTAAAAAATGGGCCACAAAAAAAATTGTACAACAAAAATAAACTTTATCAGAACCAATAGGATTCAAGATAATGATGTCAACCATGAGGGATGATTCACCATTTTTGAAGTAAAAAAATAAATAAATAAATAAATTAATTAATTAAAAAACTACTTTTTCAACTCATATTTTCAACTTATCTCGCTCTAGCTTTACTCAAATTTCAAGTGGGAACACTCATTGGATGTGGAATTTAATTCCTCCTCCAATGAGTACCCATGTTCCATACTTTCGATGGACCCTGCTACACAAAAAATGGGATTTTTCTTGTAGCAGGGTCCATCGAAAATATGCAACATGGGTAATCCTTGGATGAGTAATTGAAGCCCACATCCAACGAGTGTTCCCACTCGAAATTTTTGTAGTACAAATATTAATTGAAAATATTTTTTGAAAAAAGTAGTCTTTTCGTTTTTCCCTCTAAATTTGATGAGATAATCTAATCTTATTTTATTATTTCCACTATTATTTTATAATATTCCTTAGGAGGCCCATTTTAGATCTCAAAATTTTTGTAATGAAGCATTATAGAAGTTCTTGACCTTATCTTCTTTGTCTCCTTTGTAATGTCTATAAGACCATCAAAAGGCAACTGCTTTACAATGTGCTACTGCAACACCTTTGGATCATAATTCTACAGACTCATATCAACAAAAAAGAAACCTTTTATTTCCTCTACTTCAACTTCAACTTATTTGAAATTTTCAAGAGAGTATGCTCTAATTTTTAAAGGAAACAAAGACCATGGCCCCTCTTTTTCCCCTTTTCAATGTTTTAGATATTCAGTGGTCAATTGGTTGAAAACTTCTTGCAAGATAAATCTATGTCACTATTGTTGGGAGAGCTTAGAAGGATTATATGCACCAAAAACCCTGATATGTTTTGCTTCCCTAATTGGGAACCAATATCCCACCTTTATGAGGGTATTTTAATATCTTTATGATATAAAAGGTGGGCCATGCCCAAAGAGTGTTTGATATCGAGGAGCAATGGAAGATTTTGTAGTAGTTTCAAATGAAGCTTTCTAACCTCGGTTCCAAAATCTCTTATAGTAAATATGTACTGGCCCTGGTACCTTTGGGGTCCATTTCAAACTCCACCCTTCAATTTGAGTTTTTTTTTGTAGACTGCATCAGGGAGATAATATGTTATGTAAAATTATGATGGCTTAACTTCCTCCTGATTCTCGTTCGCTTGAATATTTTTTTTGAGAGAAGATGCCAAGATAAATTTCCAATTGAATATGGTCCCTTTGGTGGAAATCAAGTACATTAGGGGGTCTCATGAGCCTAGGAAATTGTCGATGTCTTCTCTCCAATATAGCCTATTCATCATGGCTTCCATTAGCTGATAGACTTTCCTGAGGCCCTTTTTTTTCCAAGGGAAAAAGCACAATTTTCATTAAATAACTTAAGAAAATTACATGTTGTATCTTCAGCATGTATGAGATGCAGTCCCTTGTGAACATAATAGTCATTTTTCTTTACAATATTTACAGATATTGGCATAAAATTTCATAAAGTAAATAATTAGTACTAACATAATCCATAAGGAGTCCATAAAACTAAGTAAAGACAAAAATAAAAAACCATGGAATGATCATGAGGATCATTTTGAAATATTTCCATCCAGCTCGATGAATGGATGATGGAAAAACTAGAAAAATGCACCATCTCTAAATTCTCGAATTATCCATTTCCCCTGTTCAGCTACGTGGCCTCTTTGGAAAGACGATCAACGATCTCATTCCTTTCCCTATATATGTGAGAGCATACAATAAAATGAAATTATGATTTTAGAGTGATGACATCATCTAGTGAATCAATGAGTGTGTGCAAGTGACAATGATATGCATCGTTGCTCCAATTTATAACAAGCTATGAATCCCCAAAAAATCAGTATCCTTCTATCCTAAGGCCATCTGTCTTGTAGAAATGATATAGATTTACCCTGAACTTGGAGGGCTCCTGCCACAATGACTTCAGTATATCCTTTATAGACCCTTCAAAGTTCAACATCCATCTAGTGTTAAATGATTCTTCTTGCTTAATAACTTGTAATAAGTTGTAATGTTAGTAGTTGTGAAAGATGCCAAGAATTTCCCACCATGCCTCTTGATTTCCCAATGGTCTTCATATTCACATTGAAATAACCAATCTATGGTCTCAACACAATCAAACACTGGCAGTTGTACAACTACTCTATGCAACCAATATCTTTTAACATTGATATATACTTTGAAATCTTCCATGTCTGGATGGATGTCTATTATGTAACCAGCTCACAAAATAGAGAAAATATAGATGAACAAATTGAGAAATAAACTCTTCAAGTAGGAAACCTCGTTTACATTACATAAATAAACAATTCTTGGATGATACAAAAGACAAGACCCCCTTGGTATAGGAGTCTAAGGGGTCACAATATGATCAAAGCCTACATAACAATAATAACAATAGTGGGCTTCTATGGGGCACACCAATAACAATATGGGGGCTACATGGGCACAACAATAACAATAGGGGGATGCACTAACAACAATAATAATGGAGATACACTAGTAGTATAGGGACCTAACATGCCCCTCTCCTTCAAGAAAGTGTTGTCCTCAACACTTGAGTAGTTCTGGATGGTTATGTATAAAATTCTCATCCTCCCATGTGGAATCTTCAGCAGGTAAGTTCTTCCACTTAATGAGATACTATGTAATTGATCGATTCCGTAGTTGTCAAGTTCTTGCTTCCATGACTGCTTCAGTTGGAAATATTGTTTGAACTAGAATCTTGTCACCGATAACCTTCTTTAAGCATGAAACATGGAAAACTAGGTGTACTCGAGAAGATGCAAACAACTCCAATTTGTATGCCATAGTACCAATCTTTTGCAACACCTTGTAAGGACCATAGTACTTGGGTGATAATTTATTATTAGTCTTAGCTTGCTTAAGGAACATTTTTTATGTGGTTGTAGCCGTAAAAATACCTATTTACCTACATTAAAAATTCTTTCACTGCAATGTTGATCTACCTGTTGTTTCATTCGATTCTGCACCAGAGTGAGATTATCCTTTAAGAGTTGGATAACTTGTTTTTGATGCTCGATGTGATCTTCCACTGCTTGAACCTTATAATTTTCTCTTAAAGATGATGTGATGGATGATGGATGATATCCATAAAGTGCCATAAATGGGGTCATTTTTGCTATAGTATGGAAGAAGTGTTATACCACCATTCAGCCAGAGGTAAAAACTTGACCCAATGTGTTTTTTCATCATATAAAAAGTAACGAATATATCCTTCAAAACATTTATTCACTATCTCAATTTTCCCTGCAGATTGAGGATGATAAGATGAACTATGAGCTAATTGAGTACCAAGATAAGAAAATAATTTCGTCCAAAATTTTCTAGAGAAAATGGAATCTCTGTCACTTACAATAAACTTTTGGTTTCCAAGTCGCTTTTTAATTGTTTCCATAAATGTAGTAGCAATTGTATTGTCCTTAAAAGGATGATATAATACACAAAAGTGTGCATACTTGGTAAGTCTATCAACTACCACCATGATGAAAATCTTTCTTTGAGACTTGGGTAAACTTGTGATAAAATACATTGAGACCTCCTCCCAATGCTAACTTGGAATGGCTAAAGGTTGTAACAAACCTAGGATAATTGTCTCAACTTTATTTTTTTGGAAAAACAAAGATTCTCCAACAAACTTCTGAATATCAGATTTAAGGCCATCACAAAAAAATTTTGTCTTGACCTTGTGGTAAGTTTTTAAAAATCTCAGGTGCCCTCCTAAGGGGGAGGTGTGCAATTCTAAAAGAATATTTTGTTTCATTTTTGAATTGTTATAGAGATATAAGTGATCTTTGTACCATAATGAATCATTTTTCCAAATAAATATATCAAATGTATTGGGATCTTACTGCAACTTTTGAATGAGTGTCCACACCTCTTTGTCATTCTTCCATTCATCCCATGCTTCAGTTATCCAATTAGGTTGGATAATAGAAATAGCATAGAGCAATGATTCCACATCCTCATCCTTTCTCGAGATTGCATCTACAAAAACATTTTGCGTCCCTTTTTTGTAGATGATTTCAAAGGCATACCCCAACATCTTTGTGACCCATTTTTTCTACTCTTCTGAAGATAATATTTTTCCAAAAAGTATTTAAGATTATCATGACTTGTTTTTAACTTGATGTGTATTCCCATTAGGTAGGGTCATCATTTATTTAGTGCATATAGTGTTGCCAACATTTCTCTCTCATAAATATGTGTTTGTAAATACTTTCCCTTGATTGGACAATTTTCAAAAGAAATGGGTCTTGCTTATTGCATTAAAACAACACTAATTCCATTTCTTGAGGCATCACATTCCATAATAAAGTTTTTTGTGAAGTCTAGTGTAGCTAAGACTGGTGCTTGGAACATTTCTTCTTTAAGATGTTCAAAGGCCTTAGGTTCTTCTAGAGTCCACGAAAATGCATCTTTCTTCAGTAATGTTGTTATAGGCATTGATATTCTCCCATAATTCTTAACAAAATTGTGATAATACCCTGTCAGCCCGAGAAAACCTTGAAGATTCTTTAGGGTTGTGAGGATTCTCCATTCCTTAATGGATTTAATTTTTTTAGGGTCTACCTTAACACCCTCATGAGACACAATATGACCCAAATATTCCACCTCTTGTACCCCAAAGAAACATTTGGAGATTTTTGCATATAATTGTTTCTTCTCCAATATTTTGAGCAACTTGTTAACATGTTGAACATTATCCTTCCAAGACTTGTTGTAGAGTAGTATATTATCAAAAAATACTAGCACAAATTTTCTAAGGGTGGGTTTGAAAATAGAATTCATCAAACCTTGAAATGTGGAAGGTGCATTAGTAAGGCCAAAGGCATTACCAAAAATTCATAATGACCTTCATGAAAAAGTCATAATGGCCTTCATGAAATTTGAATGTTGTTTTCAGAATGTCTTAAGTCTTCATTCTAATTTGATGATATCCTGAACGAAGATCCAACTTGGTGAAGTAAATTACTCCATGTAATTCATCCAACAATTCATCAATGTCAGGAATGGGAAATTTTTCTTTAATAGTGAGCATGTTGAGATCCCTATAATCTAGACACATACACCATGATTCATCCTTCTTATGCACCAGTACTACTAGAGCGAAGAAAGAAATTTGACTAGGTTGAATTATACCAACCTCTAACATTTATGCAACCATATGTTCAATTTCACTCTTTTGGGCATAAGGATATCTGTAAGGCTTGATGTTTGGAGGAACACTTCCTAGCATCAAATGAATAGCATGATCATGATCACAAATAGGTGGGAGACTTTTGGGAGTCTAAAATGCTTTATAATGTTTGTCAAATATTATTTTAAGATCTGGAGAAACAAATGATTTTGATGTTTGAACATTTAGTTAGCATAATTCTGCAATTATTCCATGTTGATCTTTCTTCAAAAGTTTTTTCATGCCATTATAGATGATTATATTCCCTAGTTTCCCTATGATAACCCTTAACTCAATTTCCTTTCCTTCCCAAAAACAAATCTTGAGAAAATCTTGAAAATTAAAAGCTATCATCCCCAAATATTGTAACCATTGGACTCCTAGTACAATCTAAACACCACCAATTGGGATGGAAATTATTGGACTATTAAATACATATTCCCCCATGGTTAGCTTAAATTATGGCACTTTCCAAAGCAATTTATAGTTCCTCCATTTGAAACCATCACTTGACACTCTGGTGTTGGATATAGAAATCCATTTAATTCCTTGGCTAGCTTAGAATCAATAAAATTATGGGTACTACCTAAATCAATCAACATTATTACATTTTTCTTCTTGATATATCCTTTTATCTTGAGAGTTTAAGGAGTGGTAGTTCCTACCAATGCATTACAAGATATGGTCGGATTCATTTCTTCTTTTTCTGGAGTTGGTTCCTAGTGTATATCCTCTTATTTTTATGTTATACTTTTCTTCCTCCTCTTCACAATCTATTTAAAATAATTTATTCCCAACACACTTATGACCTTTAGTGTATTTTCTATCACAATAGTAAGAAATCCCTTTTGCTGTTTTTTCCTCCAATTGTTGTGGTGTCAACATTGTAGCTTGTGGAAGTCTAGGGGCAACAACACTTCAAACTTTATAGTTGCTAACGAAAGACTTCTTTGTTGCCATAATTTTGCTTTCAACTTTTCTTGCCACCTTGAATGCCTTATCCAATGAATTAGGTTTCAAAAGGTGAATCTCATGTTAGATGTTATCCTTTAAAGTCTCTATGAAGATCAATCCTATGCTCCTCTAGAATATCATTTACCTTTATATTCAAACTTTGGAAGTCCTTAATGTGCTTTGTCATTGAACCCTTTTGTTTGAGATTTATCAATTAGCTAAAGAAGGTATTTCTCTTTGTATCCTCATAATGTGCTACCAATTCTTCCGCAAAAATTATCCAAGTGAAAATTGCTTTACAATAACAAAGCCTTTGATACCACACAAACTAATTTTGTTCTAAATATAAAGATGCAATGCGCACCTTTTGTGTGTGAAACACATCATGTAGATCAAAGAATTTCTCCATCTGTAGTATCCATGTTAACAGATCCTTGCCATCAAACTTACTCATATCAATATTTGGAATGTTGTATGCCTTAACCTAATGTTGGAGTCTCTAAAACCATATTTCATATTCATTTTTTCCTCATCTTGATTTTCATGGAGTACCTTGTCACCACTGGGAAGCATTTCTTGTAAATATTTTTTCAAACCTTCCATGTGTGGTTCAAACCATCCATCTTAGCTTCCATTTCATTTTTTGTTACTCTTTGCAAGAGAAAAAATTGTTGCACTTGGTCTCATAATTTTGATATATCATGTTGCATTTCTTCCTCTTCTTCATGAGTCATATTAGAGATTTATGGTTGCTTACTAGGTGTTTCCATCCTCTTTCTTTGAGTCATTTTGGAATAAAATAATGATATTTTTGCTTCACTATACCCCTTGAATCACTTCAAACTGGTTTTTCAAACAAAAATTATGCAAATTTAAAAAAAATGCAAATCGTTTTCTTGCTTTTTAGGAGCTCAATATTGAAGCTATTGTATCTCTGTAATTTTGGATCTCTAAGGTCTGAAATTTCATATTATGATATAAATTTTAGTATTATTTTCAACTCCACAAGTCATACTAAGATTGGATTGTTCAAGAAAGAGTTCTGCCTAATCTCCCACGATAACTTGTTTATAGACTGGTTCAGTAGACCAAACTTGTACGAAATGCCATGTGTCACTTTTTCGACCTTCGACTCTGAAAATGGTACATGAAAAACTGAAGTCCATTAAATTTCATTCTATTCTTACAAAATTCAAATACAATTCTCAAAGATAAAGTAATGAAAATTTTCCCTACGTCACCTGTTCGATACTAAATTTTGGATCATGCAAAAACCCTAACTTCCTCTGATCATATCTCTGAAAATATAGTGAAACAAGATCTGAAATTTGTACTCAAATTTCAACAATATTTCGGCTCCACATGGTCACAATTTCAGCTTCTGAAGCCTCATAGAAATTTTTTTATATCGAACATTCCAGGATGAGATGTTTAAAGAAGCAAAACCCTAGAATCCAACACTCTGATACCAAATGTTATGCAAACAATTCACAAAATAGAGAAAAGATATATCAATGACTTGAGAAATAGCCTCTTTGAGGGGGAAACCTCCTTTGAATTACATAAATTAAAAATTCCTAGATGATACAAATGACAATACCTCCTTGGTATATATAGGAGTCTAAGGGGTCACAATATAATCAGAGCCTACATAACAATAATAACAGTAGTGGGCTTCTATGGGGGAAAACAATATCAATATAGGGGCTACATGGGTACAATAATAACAATAGGGGGATACACTAACAATAATAGTAATGGGGCTACACTAGTATTATAGGGACCTAACAATGTCTTGGTTGGAAAAATCTTAGTAAATTTCCCACCAAGTCAACTTCATCTTCTTGTTGATATTGCAAGCATTGTCCCCATAGATTGGTACAGTAGGTGGATTGTCTATGACTCCTTCGATGCTACTTTCTTCTTTATCAGAACTCCTTCCTGAACCTTTGCGACAAATATTGACCACCAGTGGTTCCATCTCTCTAGAGAAAGATGAAATATTGATACAATCCATATCAACATCACCTAGAATTTAAAATATCTGATCCCAAGATGAAGATTTAACATGAATAAAAATAACACCAAAAGCAGGAAAAATATTATTGTGGGATCACAGACACAAAATATAGGTGGATCACTTGGTTTCAATTTGGATTGGTGAGGAAATTCACAATTTCAAATGGAGACAGGTTGCACAAAATTTTAAAACGACATATTGGAATACCATGTTAGGTCACAAGGTCACAATGGAGAGAAGGTCGCAAGAGAGACTCTCTCATAAGTGCACAAATACGACTATGTGATTAGTTGTAGAATGGAGGAAGTTACAGGTGATATGAGCAAGCGGGTTGCATTTGGAGCTAATACTCTCTAATGTGACCTTGTGACTATGTGACTAGGGACAATGAAGGATGGGTCACACAGTTGCAACATGGAACAAGTTGCTTAATATCAAGGCTTTTAAACTACGACCTTGTGGCTATAGGAAAAGGAACGATGTAATCACAATAACAATTTGGTCGCATGTCACAAGGGATAAGTATATGCCCAAATTTGAGTTCGCGATTAGTTATGGGTTGCGACGTGCAAATATACACCGGTTACGACTTAGGTCACGAACAACTTAAGCTTTAGTTTGAGCAATATTACAAAGCGCTTTTGAAATTGCTTTGACTCAAGCCCTAAACTTTGAGTGAGCTAAGCAGAAGGAAACATACATACTTCTATAAGTTGGTGATTTGATTCATGTCAGATGATGGTTTTGGTGAGGTGAAAAAATGATTTAGGGAGTGTCTCTTAAGGGAGGTGTCGCATGATCAGATGAAGCCAAGGAGGCTAGGATAGGGGGCAGAAAGATGAGCCAGGAGTTTTACGTTATGAAGGCCAAGATTGATTGTGTTGGGGAGAGAGTTTAGGACACATAGTCGTGTGGGTGGGGGAGCTAGGGCGAGAAGGTAGTGAGGTTTTTGTCTCCCATTCAAGGTGATTTGAAATACATGGGAGGATCTGAGAGGAATTCTCTCAAACAAGCCATGAAAAGAGAGGATAACTGTCGATTTTGATGAAAATAATGATTACAAGGGAAGGTGAGGAGTCACTTACCTATTGTGGTTGCAAGGTTTCCAGTTGAAGGAGGTGTTCACGTGCTCAGCCACAACATAAGAATGATATTTTGGAAGGGTGGCAGGTTTTTATAAGAAACCATACAAGTGCGAATGGAAATGCAATTTTCAAGTATGCAGGAGGATAGTCTGGCATGACTAGCCAAGGAAGGTCGCATGACAGGTTTGCACAGGAGAAATGGTCACATGCGACCACCTTGAGGGGGAGTCGCAAGATGGGTTTGCATAGAGCGAGTGGTCACACGAGACTATCCAAGAGGAGGTTGTGAGACAAGTTTGTGTGGAGGAAATTGTCGCATTGGACTAAAAAAATAGAGGTTGTGAGGTCGCAAGGTACATAGGTCATGGAGCAGATCAGGTTAGAAATATGTGATTATGTGATTGTTGATTGTACGATGTGGGGAACCAAGGTTGCATGCTACCGACACAAGAATAGGTCACAAGTCGCAACAAAAATTGCTAGAGGGAGGTGGAGTTAGGATATCAGATGTGATTTGTGACTTTAATAGTAGAGCCAAAGTTAAGTCCTCAAGTCCCATTTTGAGGGCTTGACTGAAATTTTACCAATATGACTAGAAATGTATGGAGATACTTTGATTTAGGCCTCTCAGGGTAGGATTTTCTAAGTTTCAGAGAGACCCTGATGATGTAAAGAGAGCGTGGAACACTGAGAGACTGCAAGAAAAGGAAGATAGACAGTCTAGTATAGGGGTCTATAAAATTTTGAAATGAGCTAAACCTTGGGGTTGTTGTAGCAGCTGCACATAAACCTTATTGTTAAAGGTATTTTTGAAGTCTTAAATACCAAGCTATGGGAGATTTCCTTACTCCATATAGTGATTCCTTTAGTTTGCATACATGATCTTTGCTTTCTGACAATTGAAATCCTTCTAGTTATTCAATATATACTTATTCTTCTATATTTCAATTTATAAAGGTTGATCTAACATCCATTTGATATAGTTTAAAGCTCTTAAAACATAAAAATTCCAAAAACATTGTTATTGTTTATAATCATGCAACTAGAGAAAAGGTTTCTTCAAATTCAATACCATCAACTTAAACATACCCTTTACAAACCAATCTTACTCTATTCCTTACTAATTTTCCATCTTCATTCAACTTGTTTCTGAAGACCCATTTGGTGTTGTTGAAAGTTCTATAAATATGTCAACCAAGCAGGTCTCCCCAATATAAAGTCCCAATTATACCTCACACCTTTTGGAGTAGGAGCCCCAACTGGAAATACAATGGGTTGCCTTTATTCTTAGGAATCTTCCTTGGCTGCAATTATTAACATAATAGATTATACAAACAATATTTGAAACAAGCAAGTAAGTTGACACTGTGAGACATACAATTGTAATGTATATAAGGTGCTTTCACGACTAGGAAAGAGAGAGTGAGCCTCTAGAAGAAAAGTAATAGTACTATCCCAAAAGAGTCACACAAGAGCATAAGAGGATTTTTAGTTAACCTGCAAAGTAATTCACAGCATAAAAATGATCATAAAATCAAGTAACAATGCACATTTAATAAGATGCATACCAAAGCCAACAAAATAGTTCATTTTTATTAATATGTGTTAACATAAACATACATCAGAAACAATAAAAGAATAATCTCACAATCATTCATGACATATGCATGAAAGTGCGCCAACTCAAATAGCTTCATATATATAGTGAAAGTGCCAAGATTTACAAGTACAATGTTGCCACACTAGTCCCAATAGTGGAACATTAAGTCGCCAATTTATCCTCCAAAGAAAGATGTTCTCTCCTATGCCAAACTAGAGAAGCCAAGGTGAAGAGTTCAAGTCCAAAAAGTCCCTTTCCTTGAGTTATGATGGTGTATTTATAAGAAATGAGGTTACTCTCCACCTCCCATGTGACTCTTGACCTCCCTTATAACTCTTGAGCTTCTACTATGACTTTTCAAATTCTTATGTGACCTTTAGGCTTCTACATAACTTTAGAAATTTATAGTGACTCTTCATATCCAACGTGGGACCCTTCGTATTCCACACATTTTACATTTTATCATTTTGATAATACAATAATTACATCCAAAAATGATGTGGAAAAACACATTGACACATATGACATTGTGGCGACAGTTGTATAGGTCATGACTTGATAATGATGACATGGAACTTCATGATGATATGGAAATTCCAAGCTCTCGTCTTTGAATTTTTCATGATAGATCTTTTATTTTTCTTCATCTTCATCCTCCAAATGATTTGGATAAGTATCAGAACCTTCGAAGTCAACATATTTGTCTTGATCTGAGATCCCTTTCTTTTCTTCAATATGGTTCTTCCTTTGCTCCTTCTCCACAAGTTCTCTCTTGTAGCCTCCTCTTGAGAACCTCCCTTTTATCTTCTTCATCTTCATTCTCCCAGAGATTGGATGATATGAAGTCTTCATTGTGATTTTAACCTCCAATATTCTATCACGATCAAGTGTCCCTTCATCTTCTTGCTTGATGATCATATTTATCTCTATAGCTTCATAAGTGTCTTCTTGCATGATCTCCTTAGAATTATCCTTGAGAATCATCCTTTCATGTCAAGATATAGTATATGTCAATGAAATTCACTCATGACAAGATGACATCAGTCCAGAAATGCCTAATATAGCCTTCTTCATGCAATTCATTGATTGGATCCGGGACTAAGTACAGGACAAAGGAGGAGGCTCAAGGATTGCGTAGTGCACAATTCTAGCAGGCAGGTATGAGTGTCTGATGGCTGTGACTATGCAATGCAAAATGGTTGAAGGACTGAGAGACAAGACTATGCAATTGAGGGAGATAGTGAGACACTGAGGAGGGCTTGCCCAATGTGACTGTGTAGTGTGCAGTTCAAGAGGGAGACTAGGCCACAAGATTTCATAGTGTAGTTCAGAGAGACATGAAGATTGACTGCTAACAAAAACTACACAGTGCAGAATGTGAGGCTGACTGGGAGGAAAGATTGCATAATTCTGAGGGACAGGAGGAAACAACTAGAGGCTGTGATAATGCAAAGCACAGTCCTTGGAATCAATGACTGGAAAATGTGCAATTATAGGAGGCAAGGGATGATGACTAAGGATTGCAACTATACAATGTGAAGTTCAGGGAGAAAAAGTGAAGTAGGTTTGGTTAGGAAATGAACTTAACAACATTTAACTAAGTATGGGACCAATGAGGCAGAGGTGGAACAATAACATGACTTCAACATGATCACACACTTGTAAAAAATCGATGACACAAAAATTAACCCTTAATACCCAAAATAAGCATGAACACGTTAAAACGAAAACAAAACAACACTTATTTCTAAGTGAAATAGTTGAAACATCACTTTGAGACACTTAGAATACAAGTTACGATACGAGAGTTGGCTGCAACAAAAAAGTGTTTTCAGATGTGGGAATGTATCTAGAACATATTCTTATGACGTATGATATCAGCTAATGCAAAGGAGTGTGCTAGAGCTGGCTCTAGTAGTGCGATAAAGTGCAAATCATGTAGAAGTGAAAACAATCAAAAACGACTGTAAGAAAAAGAGAAAATGATACTTGTGAATGCTAAAGAAAGTGAAAGTGACACATACTATAGTGAAGAGAATGCAAAAGAGACACTTGTTAAAGTGAAAGCAAGAAAAAACGACAATCACGAAAGTGAAAGTGACACTTATGAAAGCAAAAGTGTGCAAAATTGACTATAGGGGAAACTCAATGGAATGATAATACAATTACAACTAATAGTTAGAGAATGACTGACTCATAGGATTACATTCTCACTATCAAATAAGATTGCGTATTGACTGTCAACAAGAATGGTGCATTCACTGTCGTTATGAATTGCACAGTTATTATTAGAAAGGGTTGTGTAGTGACTATCATCAGGAGTTGTGTAGTTTCTATCACTGGGAACTGTGCAGTCACTATATCTAGGGACTGTGCATAAACTATTTCCAGATATTGTGCAAGCACTACTCTCAAGGATTCTTCGATGTCTATTTTCAAGGATAAACATTAATTACTAGGCTTGCCAGAAGAGGGTGTGCTTGAGAATGCATCAAAAGGATAAATATGTGTAAGATAGTGGTTTTGATAGTTAGAACCTCAACTAACCATGAAGCAACTATAATCATCTTGGAATGACAGATCGTAGGATCACAAGTAGGCTCCAAAATTCAATTGTAGAAAAAATTTTGGAGGGTGTTTGTCGTTGTGACAATAAGTTCCAATCACATTCTTGTCTTTTAGTATGGACACAAGTTCCCATGTCTCATTCTTCTCAATATGATTCAATTCTTCTTCCATAATATTAACCCAATTTTTATCTTTACTATCTTGTGTAAAGTTATTTGGATATATTTTGGACAGAAAATAAAAGTTTGCTTGTTTTGGTGTACTTACTAATTTTTTTCTACTCTAAACTCCTACATCTATATCACCAAAAATATGATTTTCTGGATGATATTTTGCACAAGTCTGAATGATGTACTTGGTCATTGGAATTCTATTTATTCTTGTTCTTTATTTTCTTCTTTATCTTATTCCTTTTCTCATTCTTTGTAGATTGTCTCCTCTATTTTTTATTTGTTTGTGACTTTTCTTTTTGAGGTATTGCTTCATCCACTCTTACATCAACACTTTCTACCACCTTTTATAGTATTTTATTGTAATATTTGCAGGTCTTTCTTTTAGATGCATACCCATGAAATATGGATTCATCTATTCTAGAATTAAACTTGCATAACTTATCTTCATTCGCCTTTATACAACACCTGCTCATAAATACTTTGAATTAATTGACTGTAAGTAGTCTACCTTTCCATAATTCATAGTCTCTTGTAGTTCTTCACTCTAAGTTCTCTAATCAAAATGTATACTATTGTGTTCATTTCTTCTCCTCAAAAGGTGTCTAGTTGTTTAGATTCATTCAACATTGTTCTAGCCATACCTAGTACAATTTTCTCGTTCCTCTCTACAACTCGATTTTGTTGTGGATCCCTTATTCTAAAAAAATATTTATTTAGAGGTAAACTTACCTCCTCTTTATTATCATAAACACTTGATTTTTAAATCAATCTCATTTTAAACAAAGGATTTAAAATATTTAAGCTTCTCAAATGCTTTAGATATTTCTTTACTAGATGTAACCCATGTCATTCTTCTGTAAGCATCAATAAACAACATAAAATAACTCCAATTTTTTAAAGTTTGTATTCTTACTAGCATGAAAAGTTTAGTGTGTACAAGTTCCAATGGATTTGATGTTGAATAGTCCTTCATTTTCAAACTAACTCTTTTCTTCTTCTCGTGCTTCCACGACTACGAAATAAGGTTTGTAGGTTTTGATATCTTTGGAAAATCTCTTACTACTTGTGTTTTTCTAAGTTTTACTAGATTTTCAAATTTTATATGACCCATCCTTCTATGCCATAACCAACATTTTTCAACTTGTCCCATACAACCTTTTCCTCCTTTGACTTCATTGAGGATTTATACATTGCTTAGGGTTCTGTTTTCATTTGCCACTAATCTTCCTACACCATATTTCCTTATCTCACATACTTTAGAATGAAATGTGAGGTTATATTCTTGATCACACGTTTGACTAACACTTAGAAGGTTGTGTTTTAACCCTTCAACATAAAATACATTATGTGTTTTATTATTTTCATCATCATAACTAACCATACATTCTCCAACTATCCTTGTAGAAGCATTATCCCCAAAGGTAATGCTACCTCATTTTAGAAATTTGATCTAATCTCATATCATGTGTTTTGAGCATCCATTATCAATATAACATTCACTTCCGTGACTTTAAGCATACAATGAAAGTCCACATTCTTCCTTCTTTTGTTCTTCTTGCTTCCTTTTCCACATCCTTGTGTATTCTTCTCTAAGCCTATTAAGAAAATTGTCTTCCTTGTTTTATTTAGGGGACTTTAATATGTTTCTTCTACAATCATGTTCTATGAGACCCTAATTATTTCAATTATAACATTCGATATTGTAATCAAGTATGGGAGCAAATGAATTATAGTTTCTATCGACAAGCCCATGAGAAATTTAGTTTTTTTTTTTCTCTCATAATCATTCTTTGAGGTCTTATAAGATCCCCTATTTATACCTATCACATGATTACTTCTTGCATAATCTCTACAATCTCTTGCTTATGAATAAAAGTATCGCAAGGAAAATAATATCCAAAGAAGATATTTTAGTACTAGATCGTGAAAGGTCTTCTTGGTGGAACAACTATTTCGAATCCATTCTTGTTTTTCTTGTGAGAAGAATCACATTTCTACTAGTCCTCATTTCCTTTCATTTTGTTTCTTTCATTATTGAGGGGTTATTTGAGAATATTAGCATAGCATTTAGGGTTTTCTCATTTTCCTATTCTAATGGATTTGTGACCTTAATGCTTGAATTTCCCTGATGGGTCTAATTTTATTTTTATCATAGCCAATACCAATATTGATGAATGGTGACCTTTGGCAACTGAGAAAAGTATCTAATATTTCAACACTCTTTACAAACTTCAATATTCTATTTAAATGATCAATTTTTTTTCTCTAGTTCCTTTCTTAAGGAAACAATTTTAGCTTCTAGCTTCTCAAAATTTTCTTCCTTTTGTTTCAATTTGCTTCTCACCACTTCTTCCATCATTTCTTCTTCTTCTAGTTGAGTCTTCAGGATGATAATTTTATTTTGTTTAATTAGGATCATGATCCTTCTTTTCATATTTCTATAGTTTCTCCTTTTGCTTTTTATTCTTTCCCTTAAGCATGTCTATTTCTTCTAAGGCACTAATGTGTTCTACTTCAAGATTCACTTCCCTATCAATGCTTGTTTCTTTTGAATTAGTTTTTTTATTTCTAATTGTCTTCATTTTCTTTATCAACAGACTTTGTATCCATGGCTATGAATAAGAAATCTTCTTTTTCAATAACAAAAACATATCTATCACTTTTTTCAGACGAGTTACTATCCTATTTATAGTAAAATCTCCTCTTCTTAGTATATTTTCCTCTTTTGTGTCTATAAGGTTTGTTTTTATTATTATGTTCTTCTTCATCATCACTATATTCCCTTTTTTCATATGGACATATAACAACAAAATTTCCTACTCTACCACAATTAAAACATTTGAAGGGTGTCATACTTTTGTACTTTATAGATCCTCATTTTAACTTTCTCACAAACTATGTTTCTTTTGTATCTAATTCATAGTTGGAAGAATCACAGGTTTTGTATCCATTCGTCTTCTTTGATTCTTCCTTAGAGGCTTCCTTCCGTGTTATCTTTTATTTTTTGTCCTCATTTCATATGCTTTGAGAGCCCCATGAAACGCATCCATCATCAAATTCTTAAAATCCTTCATTTCTTCAATTGCAAAGACCTTGGCATCAAATCTTAAGGGGAGTGAAATTAGCAACTTTTTTATAATTATTAATTCTGGAACCTTCTCACCAAGTCCTCTGACGATGTTAACAATTTCATCCACATAGAGGAAATAAGCTGCAACATTTTTTTTGTCTTTCATTTTCAAACTCTTGCACTAATTTTTATGAGTTTGAAACCTTTTCTTCTTCACCATATTTCCTTAGATGTTTTGAAGTTTGTCCCAAATTTCTTTTTCTGTTCACAGTGCATATATCTTGTATATCTTGTCATGTAGAACAATTCCCTCCCACTACACTTATGCCCCTTATTGTACTTAATGTCAAAATTGAAACATAATATGTTTTCTCTTCTCTCACCCATCTGTTGAGTTGTTAATTATGTAAATTGAGTGAGGTTGCAAAGAGGTAACATGATGCCCTCTACAGTTGTTAGTGGCCACCCTTCTAGTAGCCATATTTTTACTTCCAAATTTCCTTACCACAATGTAGAATATGTAGAATAATTTCCTCCGACCACATTTTTGGAAATTATTCTACATAACCTCTCCAACTATATCTTGTCATGCATTGATTGACATAAATACTAATGGTGACGAGATTTTGGGGCGAACCAAAATCCCAATTCACCAATAAATTTGTTCTTCATGCCTGTGGGTTATGGGCCCAAGAAGCCTATAGGAGTCACCTCTAAATATCTTCTTCTTATCTTCACTGGCACCACACTCGTCATCAACACAACCAGGGTTTTCTTCCAAAACTACCACGCCTGTTTCCTCAACTTTATGAGCACAAATTTCAGAGTGCACATGCACAAATACCTTCCGACTTTTCTGAGTTGCATTCTCTTTAACTTCCTCCACAGCATAGTACGCTTTGGTAGGAAATCCTGGCTCCTTCGGTCAGACATCAATAATGACAAACACAAGATTGGGCACATAGTCATGGAACAACTCATGCATATCCACGTCATTTTCCCGAAGTTTTGGATCAGTGCTATATCGTCCTACCACGTCCTCCTTTGCATTAATCTACTTGAACATTTCAAACATAGATTCATGATAGTTGTGATCCAAAAACCAGATGTTTGGATCCTTGTCATCTTCTTTACCCAATCCCGGCATATCCAGCCACAGTCGAAACACTTCGTCATCTTCTTTGGTGTCCCAGGGCACTCTCGCACCTTCATGTGGCCGTGCACTCAACACGCTCGCCAATCCGCGAAACCGGCCAGTATTTGTTACACTGTTAACACAAATATGCCATGGATTCTTCATTGTTTTCGGTAGTCTCAAATCCAAGTTGCACGCCAAAGGCTTCCGTGCTATCCTCAAACATATCATTCTGCCAAACAGAACCCTTGGCTTGGCCGAAAGACTTGTCAAATGTATTTGGTGTAGATTGAACCGGCAGCCCTCCTCATCTATGCATGGGTCCTTCTCTGCAGCCGCCGCATCTGTGAAGAACTGATGCACTCTGTTTAAGCGCGGAGACCATTAGGGCTTCAAGTCTGGCGGCTCCTCTTTTCCACAACACCAGCCGACTTGACCAAATGCCAACAATTCAAACAAAAATAAATAAAAAAACACAGAGACATAAATTATCAAAGACTCATTTCCGTATAAATTCACAAAAACACATTTTCATTATTCACAATTTAGATTACAATTTTTTTTTAAGGCATCTCAGCCTTAATGAAGATTTCTCGAGCAACTACATTTTTTCCTCTTTCATACCCAAAGGTTTTTCTCCTCTCCTTCCTTCTTGATTCTCTCATGAATCCTTCATTTCTTATTATACATACATTCAGATTCATTCAGTTTTAACTGATTTTTTTTTAACTAAAATTAGTTCATTAACCAAATCTTGTTCAAGATTGGCCTGGCTGTCCATGTGGTCATCCACGTGTCTCTTTCTCTAAAAAAAAATTCACTGAGGTGTCCAGATGCTCCTGCATCAGATTCCCAAGGTACAAAAATTATGACCTCCTGGTCATATGCGTTTTCTTGTCATTAGCAATTCCACCCATTGTTTCACTTCATCAGTGGAACTACCTTCTGTGAGCTGCAACCAAACCTCTGCAATAGCAAGTCCTCCATGCTATCAGATGCCCTACCAAGGTTCTCTCCTGAGCTTAGTCCTCTCGGCATCGTCGTGGTTCTCTCCTCTCAAACCCATTGAGCACTCCTGCTCCAAGTTTGCTGCAATCTTCTCACCTTCACAAAATAAATTAAAAAAAAAATACAAGCTTACAAATCTTCAACAAAACTGTACCTCTTCTTTCTTTGCATGCAAAAACTCCTCTCCGCAGGAAATCTTTTCCCACTCTGATACCACTTGATGGTGATGAGATTTCGGGGTGAACCAAAATCCCAATTCACCAATAAATTTTTTCTTCATGCCTGTGGGTTATGGGCCCAAGAAGCCTATAGGAGTCGCATCTCAAGCTCTTCTTCTTATCTTCACTGGCACCACACTTGCCATGAGCACAACCGGGGTTTTCTTCCAAAACTGCCACGCCTATTTCCTCAACTTTATGAGCACAAATTTCAGAAGGCACATGCACAAATATCTTTCAACTTTTCTGAGTTGCATTCTCTTTAACTTCCTCCACAACATAGTATGCTTTGGTAGGAATGCTTGGCTCCTTCAGTCAAACATCAATAACGACAAACACAAGATTGGGCACATAATCATGGAACAACTCATGCACATCCACATCATTTTCCTGAACTTTTGCACCAACGCTTTACCGTCCTACCACATGCTCCTTTGCATTAATCCGCTTGAACATTTCAAACATAGATTCATGATAGTTGTGATCCAAAAACCAGATATTTGGATCCTTGTCATCTTCTTTACCCAATCCCGGCATATCCAGCCACAGCCGAAACACTTCGTCGTCTTCTTTGGTGTCCCAGGGCACTCTCGCTCCTTCACGTGGCCGTGAACTCAACACGCTCGCCAATCCGCGAAACTGGCCAGTATTTGTTACACTGTTAACAAAAATACACCATGGATTCTTCATTGTTTTCGGGAGTCTCAAATCCAAGCTGCACGCCAAAGGCTTCCATGCTATTCTCAAACATATCATTCTGCCAAACAGAACCCTTGGCTTAGCCAAAAGACTTGTCAAATGTATTGGGCGTAGATTGAACTGGAAACCCTCCTCCTCTATGCATGGGTCCTTCTCTGTAGCCGCCACATCTTTGAAGAACTAATGCACTCTGTTTAAGCGCAGAGGCCGTTAGGGCTTCAAGTTTGCCTGCTCCTCTTTTCCACAACATCGGCTGACTTGAAAAAACGCCAACAATTAAAAAAAAAAAACACACAGAGACATAAATTCTCAAAGACTCATTTCCGTATAAATTCACAAAAACACATTTTCATTATTCACAATTTAGATTACAATTTTTTTTAAGGCATCTCAGCTTTAATGAATATTTCTCCAGCAAATACATTTTGCCCTCTTTCATATGCAAAGGTTTTTCTCCTCTCCTTCCTTCTTGATTCTCTCAAGAATCCTTCATTTCTTATTATACATACATTCAGATACATTCAATTTTAACTGATTTTTTTAACTATAATTAGTTCATTAACCGAATCTTGTTCAAGATTGGCCTGGATGTCCATGTGGTCGTCCATGTGTCTCTTTCTCTAAAAAAAATTTCGCTGAGGTGTCCGGATGCTCCTGCATCAAATACTCCTCAGACTCTTAATATAGATATATATATCAAAAAGAAAAATGTAATAGTGTTGGTTGATTCTAGTAGACCCATGGATACATTAATTACAAATTAGCCAAACTTCTCATCTATTTTATATATCTAGAACCAAAGTTTCAAATAATAATTGTAAATAGAGGTATCATAAATTATTCAAGGAATATCCATAGTATTAAGCTCACCATGGGGGAGTATTTATTGGACAATCTAGTGATTACAATTCAAATGGGAAACATAATGATATTGTATTAAGGGTCCAAGGTTCTTTATATTAAGAGTCCAAGGTTCTCTGTATTAAGAGTCTGAGGTTCTTTGTAGATAATATTGTTTTATCCATTATTATATTCTACTTTAATAATTTCATATTCTTTCTTGGCATTAAGGGCTCATAAGGCTCCATGGTAAGATTTTTATTGTTATTTGTTAGTTTCCTTTTGAGAAACTTCTACTTGAGGGAGAAAGTTTTCCTTATTTCTAATTTTTCCATGAATTGAATTCATCCCATACTTGAGGGCATCCAATTTATGTTTACTCCATAGATTTTATTTAATGTTTAGATCTTTCCATTGATTAACTCCAATTTTTGAGATAATTTATTCCCCTTGGACTTTAGTCTTGTTTCTCTAATTGGGATATGTTATTGTGAATAAAACCAAAATTAGATTCTTAAATAAATAAAAATTAACTTCTTCCGTTCCTTTGCCCCATAATTGGAATAATCTTACTTTGTCAGATGATAATTGTTGCATTGATTCTTTATGAGGATCCCCCTTTTATTTTGTAGCCTCCATCATCAATGTTGTCCTTTTTCCTAATTTTTCTTATGACTACTTCTCACTTGGTTTGATTTCACCTAATCTCCTCCTTCCTACCTTCTCCTCTTCACAACTCGCTCTAATATATCTTTGGTTGTTTTACCTATGCATTAAATTTAATTGTGTGTTTTTTTTTAATTATAGATTGATAAATTAGCTCTTAGATAGTACTCTAGGTTCCCTATAATGATGATTTTGTTTATTAAATACTTTATCCTCCATTCTTAGGGGTGGCTTTGATTGGACAATTTCTTCAACTTGTTCCTTCACTTCTTGCTAGCTCATATTTCCTTCCTCATTGATTTATTCCAATACTTTAAGTTTATTTGAGCTAGGTTGTTACATCATTTGCTTCTTTTTTTTAATCTTGATTTTTCCTCTTGAAAATCGTTAAAGCCTGTGTTGCATCTTAAGACAAATTTTTGGTTCATAGAGCAATGTTTTATTAGGTTTGCATGTCCATGTTTACAGCATGATTTATAATGAAACAATATATGTTTATAATCTATTGTTTGCAACTCTTGACTATCATGATTATATAAACTATGGATTTGATAGGGGTTTAATATTTTCATTAGAATCCAAATTTGAGTGTAAGAGAGGTATTCCTCATGACCCTTATTATTTATGAGAATTTAATATAGATACCCAACATATTTCCTATATTTTTTAAATTTATTTTAATCCAAAATTCCAATAGTGATGAATATATCCTTATCCACACTAATGATATTTGAACATTCATTTTTTGTTAAATCAAATCACTCTAACAAATATCTTATTTATATTCCTTAAAAAACACTAATCTCAAATTGTCTATTTCATATTCTATTTCAATTTATCTATTTCATATTCGTCACCCCTATTGTGTTATACAATTGTGAAGTCTAGGGTTGCAGTATATCCAAAGATTCGTGGAGAAAGATTGAGATGATTCAAAAGAAATTCATAACCTACAATCTCAAGATCAAGGGAAATACCCCCTATCCGATCCTCCTAATCAAATCTTGCCTCTCCCCTATTGAAAGAAGGGCTATGCTTAAGTATCTAGTGCATAACAAGAAGCTTTACAACATAGAATCCACGTGTCTTCCTAAAATTACTTCTAACTTTAGTCAAAACCCCCACCTTCGCCTCAAGCATGGGTGGCATAAGGATGCCCAGTCTTGGCTCAACCATTGGGGGATAAATGAGGAGATCGTGCTAGGAAGAAAGGATAGTGTCAAAGATACTATCACATCAAAATTTAAGGATAAGCTATGGGATGATCAAGAGCTAGAGGGTAAAAGGAATATAAGATATTATAAGGAGGTGATCAAACCCACCCTTGAGAACTAGAATTATCTTTATGTTTTGACCAGCTCGAAAAAAAAAAAGATGAACATCACTAAGATTATAACTAATTCTTATGAGCTTCGAAGTGAAATCGGGTTGTGGTCTACTCCCAAGGCTCCCTAGGATGATAGAATTTGTCATCTTTGTGATACTAAGAGGGTGGAGGATGAAAAACACTTTCTTTTAGACTGTCTGACCCTTACTCACATTCGCTCTCATTTTCCTAACATCTGTCACACTTCCAATCTTCTTTACTTGTTAAGTCAACGCAACTATAGTGATATTGGGGTGCTTCTTTCCCTTCTTTTTGAGCATAGAAATAAGATTCTAAAGAATTACAATTATATTATTCGTCTTCTTAAGGTCCGATAGACCACATTGGTCTTAGTGAGTGTTAATCCACACACACACACACTTTTAAATCCATTTAAGATTTCACATTTCACAAATTATTGATCTAGATGACGTAAAAGTAGTAAACGTTGGCATAACCAAACAGATTTCGATAATCCTACCAAACCTGGAAGATGTAATAAAGTATGGAGTGGTGTCTACTAATTTTCTAATTCCTTTTTATGTGGAACCAATTCAATTGCAAAAAAAATTAAATATAATTCTTAACTTTCTTAAACATAAGCGAAATAAGAGAAGTTATTTATCCATTAATATAAAAACTAAGGAAAAAAATAATAAAAGATGATATATTTATTACATTTTTATATACATTAAAAAAAACATGTAACTATTTAAAATATAAAAAATAAATCTTTATTAATTAAATTATTAATCTCCAAATATAAATATCTTAATTATTTTAAAAACTAATTTTAAAATCCTCCTATCCAATATGTATTATTTGATTAAAGAAATTTCTCAATTGTAATATCATTGATCTCATGCACAAAACCACATCTTAATTTGATTAAAGAAATTTCTCAATTGTAATATCATTGATCTCATGCACAAAACCACATCTTGACTTATGTGTACACACCTCTATTCCAAGTGAATAGAGAAATTCTTTACATGAATAGCTCTCTTATATGTGCATTATCCAAAACAACACCTATTTTTCACCACATGTCTTTTATAGGAATGACTCCATGCAAACAAAACTTTGCAACTCAAAAGTAACCAGTTACACCTATACGTGGATCTTCTCATTACGATCATGTAATTGTCTTATTGTAAGTTGTTGTTGATTATATTTATTTTCAACAAAGGCTTTCTGCTTGATAATCACAAAGCTTATCTCTCCATTACATACTTAGTCATGTTGTTAGCACAACCACACAACTAGCTTACCACGACTATCAACAAACGCACTCCTTTCAAGAAAAGTAGTATAAACACTCATTATAGGCATTACTCTCGATTCACACTTCTCCACAAGCTATATTTGAGCTATAATAATCGATCTACTCTCCAAATATCGATGGCAACGCATATATGCCCAACTAAATGGGCTTCTCTCATCACATGATATATCATATCAACTCAATAAACAATGCTAATATTAGCACAATACTTAATACTATGTATATCATAATTTCTCTCCAAGAAAGGACTGTATTATATTCCTTTAATCCGAGGGGTATTAATCTACTATACTTTATTATACTCTTTTTTAATTGTATCTGTTATTTTTTTTAGGTTTTTATTGTTTAAATGTCTCTGACTCACTAGAGAGTAAGGTTTATATCACTATATTATTATATATAGAGAGGGGGATTCATGGATCTCGGAAATCAGTGACTATTATATCCACAAAATATTTATACCAAGCAAATCCATCCGAAGGGGTCATTTCCTATTGGCTCAACCACAATACTTGACCTCAAGAGTGTCGAGAGAATTGAACCCATGACCTCTCAATAGCAAAGGCACTTATGATGAGGACTCGAACAATTGAGCTAACCCTTGGGACTAACTACGTTATACTATATTAAAAACTATAGTGATATATTTTCTTCAACAAATCTATGTTGTGAGTGTATGTAGATATATAATTTTAACTTTAATTTTTATTTTTATATATATATATATATATATATATTTTTAGGTAAACCTTTGCATTTTCCTTAATTTCAAGGATGATACCCAAAGCAAACCCTAAATTCTCTAGGGAACAAGACCAAGTCAAAAGCTCATGAATAAATCATATCTAACTCATCAATAATCTACTCATTAAAAGAAAACATGTCACAATATAAGACTTGAATTTAGATGAAGAGGATAAAAACTTATCCTCATAACCAATCTAACAAAACTCAATTGACACATTACATGTATGTATACGCTAAAAACATATAAATACTTTAAGAACAAAGAGACAAATTGGGAGAGAACTTTCCAATTAACTTAACTATTAACCTCTAAAATTAAAGGCTCTATCTATTTTATGAAGCAATACTAAAAATACTTACACTTAGAGTATTTGGTTAATAAAATATTTTAAAAATATCATCTTGTAACTAAATAAGTTTGTACCAATTTCATTTATACATGAATATATAAATTTTATACACATACCTGAGATAAACTTATGACATGAACTCCAATTTAATTGATCCAAATCTCACTAATTTCACATCATTTTACTTCTTACACCTAACTAAACTTATATACACATACCATATAAACTTATCACAAAGCTTCTTACCTATTCTACTCTACTGGTTAATCACTATAAAAATAATACGTAATTATTATTATTATTATTATAACCTTATGTTAATCACTGTAAAAGTAATCCATAATTATTATTATAACCTTATTACATGACCAACCACTTATTAATCTATTATCATCCAAAGATAATGTCATTTACATAATTTGACTCATAACAATCACATTCACATCATAATATTTCTTACACGCAACCAGTTAAAGTACATATATATACTTCATCAACTTATTACATGATCCCTTGCCTATTTTATATGATTAATCGTGCATTCACGTCATAATATTTCCTACACGTAACCACCGAATATTTTCCATGGAAAATATTATTTTTCATGTTTTATATGAGAAATATACCTTCATCATTTCGCCGTTTTACTTATTGTACCTTCATGATTACTAATGGAGAATATTTGTTAACTAGACACATTTTCTCCCTTCATGGTTCCGTGTCCTCCCTTCCTTTGTTTTCTGTCCCGATCCCCTTCCCAGATAGTCATCCTAATATGACATATAATAACAACTTCGATATTTCTAACAATAATAAGAATATTATTATTAATACTTATATGATGGTTAGTAATAAAAGAATTTTATTAAAGCAATTTTGGTGGCGATGGCAGCTTTTTCTTTTTCTTTTTCTTTTTTTTTTTCTTTTTCTTTTTCTTCTACTTCTAGAAAAATGGCTAATCTTTTCTCTTGCTTCTAGAAAAACCTTGGTTGAGGAAATTATTTGCAATATTGAATTTGGCATTAAGGGCTTATGATAATAAATTTGCATTAGATAATAAATTTTGATATGTGATTTCTCTGGAAAAATAAAATTGTATAGACACATGAAATTTTGAACCTACTATCTTCACACAAATAATGTTATGATAATATAATTTATTATCGCTTCTTCTCTGTTCCATTTACTATTGTGCTTATTATTGATGATGATTAACGTCCACTAAGACCAATGTGGTCTATCGGACCTGAAGGAAACATAATATAATTTCCATTCTTCAACATCTTGTTTATGTCATCAAATAGTAGGTAAAGAAGCATTCCATGATCACTATAGTTGGGCTAGCTTAATAAGTCAAGAAGATTGGAGGTGTGGCTGATGATATGGAATTGAGAGCAGATGTGGGCAAGAGTCGGGCAGTCTAAAAGGAAGTGCTTTTCATCTTCCAACTTCTTAGTATCACAAATCTGACAAATTCTATCATACTAGTGAGTCTTGGGAGTAGACCACCGCCTGGTCTCACTTCGAAGCTCATGAGAGTTAGTTCTAATCCTAGCGATGTTCATTTTCATCTTAGTGCTAGTCAACAGAGATAGATAATTCTGGTTATCAAGAGTGGGGTTGATCACCTCCTTATAGTACGCTTCCTTTGACCCTCGAGCTCCTTAGCATCCCACCTCTTGTCCTTAAAACTGGAGGTAATAGTATCTTTGATACTGTCCTTGCTTTCCAGGATGATCTTCTCCTTAATCCCCTAAACCAAGAGTGAGCATCTTGATGCCACTCGTGCTTGAGGTGCAAGTGGGGGTTTTGACTAAAGTTAGAAGCAATTATTGGAAGCCTCTTGGATTCCATATTGTGAAGCTTCTTCTTATACATCAAATATCTAAACATAGTTGCACTTTCAATGCGGAACATGCTAACTTCAATCAAGAGAATAGGATAGGGAGTATTTCCCTTGATCTTGAGGTTATAGGTTATGAATTGCTTTTGGATCATCTCAATCTTTCTCCACGACTCCCTAGATATACTGCACCCCCAAACTTCACATCTGTATAAGATAATAGGGGTGACGAGAGTCTCAAAGAGGAACCTTTTTTTACTCCAAATGTAAATATCGGCTGACTTACAATTATTTTCAAGCTCATAATAAGCTTTCCAACCTCCAATAATTATTTTCTCGATTTTATAATTCCAGTTGAGCAATACCCAAATATTTATAAGAAGAAACCTACTCAAGACAATGGTTATTATAGATGAAACTACCATGGGTGATCTTTTTGGATTTAATGATCATGACTTTAGTCTTGTTGGTATTAACCGTCATACCCATCTTGGAGCACTAGACATGAAGAGTCTACAGATACTTGTCTACGTCATCATGGCTCCTTGCAAGAAGAACGATATCATCAAGATAAATGAGAAGAGTGATGGTAATACCAACAAGCTCGGTGCCTTTGCAGCTCGCAGTTTCTAGATAGTCCTCTAGTTTATCGATGTAAATACCAAAAAGGGTGGGGCAAAGGGGACAACCTTGCTTAACCTCGATATTACATTTAATATCTTTAGACCACCCTTCGTTGGTCTTAAGCTTGGCAATGACAGTCTCATAGAGGCAGATCATATCAATCCTCAGTTTAGGAGTAACCATGATCTCTTCAAGCCTCTCCTAGAGCTTATCTCGGGGGACAATGTCGAAATCTTTTCTAAAGTCCACAAAACAACAAAAGAGATTGGTTTTACTATTGTGACATTCCTCTGCGATGATCCTAAGGGTGACAAGCTGGTCGATGGTTGAGTGATGTCTCATACAATCAACTTTCCCTTTAGCTCTTTTACCCTGGTTCTCAAGCCAAAGGCTAAGCTTTTTTTCCAGAATGAGCCCATAAACCTTGGCTAGGATGTGGCTAATCATAATGGTCTTGTAGTTAGAGGGAACGCTTTTGTCCCCATTTTTGAAGATAGGCACAATAATGTTTTGTGTCCAAAGCTTAGGGAAGCCATGCTTTACAGCCAAATTGAGAAGCTTGTGGAGATGAGGAATGAGGATAGATTTTCTCATTTTAAAGATCTCAGCTTGGTAACCTTCAATATCTTTGGCTTTCCCATTAGCAAGTTTATTAATCCCAAACTCAATGTCTTCTAGAGAAAAAATATCATCCTTAATAGGAGTGTTTAAGGTAGTGCCCAATGTGTCAGAGAGTCATACAACCTCTTAAGATAGGTATCCCAAGTTTCTAGGGGGATAGAATGATTATCTTTAGTTTTACGAACAAGCACATTCTGCCAAAACGTTCTGGGTGCAACTTTAGAAAGGTGGAGAAGATGCCCTTGTCTCTTATTAATATATGTCCTCTTCTTCTTCTTCTTAATGAGAGTTTTGTATATACTTGTATTTTGGAGCTTAATTCTTTCATTAGGGGCATCTCTAATTGCTTTCCTGGAAATTTTACAGTCTTTGTCATACCAAGGATTGGAAGTTCTATTATTTTTCTTATATGAAGTCTTACTAGAGAATTTTCTAATTGTGGTGGAAAGGGGAGTAATAAAATGGTAATATATTTGATCAATGTTGTTATTATAAGTCAGGGAGCCTAAATTCCTTTCCAAATCCCTTAAGAAAAAGGTTGACATTACTTTTATCGAAGTGAATGTGATTTCTGCTTCCACGTTTCTCCTACATGTGGGTGGTATGCATATCAAGATTGAGGGATAAAGACAAAGGTCTATGGTCAGAGTCAGAGTTAGGATCATATCCATTAAGAAGCTCAAACTTTGTAATATGGTTGAGGACATGGATGTCCGAGATCACATAATCAACGACGCTACTACCAAGCCCATGGAAACAGGGCATCTAACCAAAGAGAGGCCATTTATTAATACCATTACAAATTATTAGGTCTTAGGAACTACAAAGTTTGAGGAGCTCGGTGTCGAATAAGTTCTCGATAATGTCTTTAGATTTTCTCTTGAATCTATTAGCTAAGTGACCATCCTCATCAAGCCACAAGGGGTTGGGGTTAGAGTTGTTACTTAACATAATAGCTTGGTTTAATAGTCCAAGCATTAAAGTCCCCAAGCAAAAGAATATTGGCTTCATTCCCTATGTTGTAGATGTCTCTTTCTAAGGAATTGAAAGGACAATCCTTATCCAGGTTGTTTTTCTTATAGGATGTAGAGTTGATAGGGGCGAAATACAGATTGCAAGGAAGATCCTATTGGTTGTAGAATCAGAGATTCGATCCAAATGTGTTGATTGAAGGGTTCGATTTTATGAAGTTGTATGTGAGAGGAAATAGTGTTCCCAATATAACAGGCTATACCATCAAAACCTCTCATGGAGGATTTCTTATTCTAGGCAGACCAAAGAGTAAACCCATCAAGGTGAGGGACCCTAGATTTATCATGCTCCCAAGTTTCAATTAATAGAATAAGATCAATATCAATCGGGATCCAACTTAACATAGGACCTTTACACCATGGAAAACCACAGCAGTTCCAGAAGAGGATCTGGAGTGATGTTATTCCCTATTTATCATTCGTGTTTGGGACTCTATCTCTAATAATAACTTTTCTATTCCTAATGATTGCCCATTTCCCCTCTTTTCTTGCCTCCTTGACCTTTTGTACTTCTTTCCCAAGTTCAGCTTGGTCTTCTGGAATGAGTTCTTCATTTATAAAGATTTGTGTTCCTTTTAGGCTTGGGGATTTCCTAAGTATATCTTATTTATGGTCATTACAACTGACCTTGACACGGATTAGTTTAAGTTTATG
This sequence comes from Pinus tabuliformis, assembly GCA_031772625.1. NCBI lineage: Eukaryota > Viridiplantae > Streptophyta > Pinopsida > Pinales > Pinaceae > Pinus > Pinus tabuliformis. Next base: position 1,146,448,820 of record CM062807.1, read on the forward strand.
CTCAAGTATCTTTCCTACCCTCATAGCTTCAGTGAGATAAGTTGTTTGAATTTAAGATTTTGTCTTTAATTGTTCTTTAACTAATTCTAATGTGTCTTCATTGTTTTGTTCTTCTATACCAACAATTATAAGGTGTAAGGCTCTTTTGTGGCACTCATGGTCGAGTACAATTAGTTTATTAATTTCTTCTTTTATGGGTTTAATATCTAATTTATTCTTTGTGTTATTTAGGGTTGAGTTATTATGTAGTTGTTCTTTTAGATTTTTAATCTTGTTTTTCAAAGTGTCATTTTCTTCAACCATTGCTTGTTTGCTATGTTTGATTTCTTGAATTCTACCTTTCATTCCTTGGAGTTCAGTCTCGAGTGAGAGTATTTTATTTTCTAATGATTTGTGGTTATTGTCAAGAATTGTAGTTAATTCTAGTTTAAAATGGTTTTCTCTTTCTTCTCTTCGTCTTTCTAAAGATTCAATGTACTCATAAAGACTCTCTAGGGTAATTTTACTTGGTCTCCCTTTGCTAGAGGGGGGTTTAGAAAGATGAGGAGAAGTACTCATAGTGGAAATAAACAAAACTTAACAAGAGGAGAATAGGTGGGAACGTATGCACCTGTTAGAGTTGTTTGTAGTGGAACTGATTCTTGTGAATGCGTGCTCTAATATCTATTGTAAGTAGCAAATTGCCCAACTCCGAATCTGCAATATTAAATTACTCCCATTCTACAACAATTACCTCAAATCGTAAATTACCCGGCTCCAAATCTGATAATATTTACAAGACAAGAGAATAAAAGCTAGAGCTAAAATGCTTTGTGCTTCTTAATGCCGCTAGTTCTGATGGATATGCCTTAGACTTTGCCTTTGCTACCTTTATTATTAAGAAAAATCCATTAAAAAATTAATAAATTATAAAATAATAAATAAAATTTCGAAAGAACAATCTTCACATCAATAATACTATAATAATACAATTTATTATAATTCTTCTCTGCCACATTTACTGTTATGCTAATTATTACCTGTATTTAATATTAAAAAAATTGCGGCTATAAATTATAAAATAATAAATGTACTGAAGTCAATTTGTTTATGCTAGAGTTATCCTGATTAAGAATAAGTAATTTATTACATGACAACCAACAGATTTGTTTATGCTAGAGTTGTCCTGATTAAGAATAACTAATTTATGACATGACAACCAGAGTCTGCCATTATTGTGTGTACGCTAAGACGTAGTAGCTATTCTTTGATGTGTGCTAACGTAACGGAAGCCAAGCTTAATGTCCAATAAATTTATACATTGTTTTGAGTGGACAAAAGGAATTTAAAAATAAAAATCGTTTCTTAAAAAGACATATAAACAGGGTTTATAAAAAAGGATTTATAACACGTGAAATTGGGTTGTATCCGTTGGGTCATTGACCCCTTTCACATGCTATCAAACTTTTCATATTCCCCGAAAAAGCTGATTTTCTTTTTTCTTTTTAAATAATGTTATACATCAAGAAGGCATCACGGAATCTATTTAGGTATAAAAATTTATTTTAAATAATAAAAATTTTAATTTCACCGTTATTTTATTTTATTTTAAATTTTATTTTTTATTTTTTGGTGGTGGTGGTGGTGGTTAACGCTGAGACCAAATAGTGATTTTTTTATTTTTATTTTTTTTATTTTAATTTTTTTTAAATTAAAAAAAATAAAAAGATAAAAATAAAATAAATATAAATAAAGTGATTTTATTTGTAAAGTAATATATTTTTGTATTATAATTTTAAAAATATTGTAATTTTAAATTAAAAAAAAAAATGAAATTAGCCATAAATATTTAAATTTAAAAGTTGATTTTAAAATTTATTTTTTTCACATTTAGAAGTTGATTTTGAAATTTATTTTAATTAGGATAGTTTTAGTTGTGGATTTTAAAATTTTGGTTATAAATAATATTGATGGTTAAGTTTATGGTTTCATATTAGTTATAATTTTAACATCTTATAAAATAAAATGGTGTTACATTTTTAAGTGAAGAATTGATTTTAAGATTTTGGTTATAATGATATTAGTTGTTAAGATCATGGTTTCACATTGTTGTAATTTTAATTTAGAAAAAAAAATGTTACTAATAACAATATTTTTCAAAATAAAAATAAAAAACAATTATATATATATATATATAAGATTTTATTCCTATGCTCAAAAAGCTTGGAGAGAAGTCTCCTTAGTAAATTTTCAAATCCAAATAAAAGAAACCAATAATTAAATAAACTAAGAGTTCACTCCAACCATACAAGTAATGAATACTTTTATAATCAAGATAATTTCCAGACTTATGATTTTATATTAAAAATATTCACCTATTTAAAATTTGAGATCTTCAATTAAATATATACTTTATAATGCATTTTATTTTTTTAATTATCCAAAAAAATATTTATTGTATTCACCATTATCTTTTACTTTGATAATCATGTTTTACTTTGATAATCATGTTTTGCTTGTGAGATATTTTTATAATAAACTACTTACTTATAATTTTATATTAAAAAATGTTCAGCTATTTAAAATTTGAGATCTTCAATTAAATATATTCTTTTTATAATGTATTTAATTTTTTTAATATTTCAAACAAATATTTATTTTATTCACCATTATCTTCTATAGTCATAATCATGTTTTGATAGATTTATATATATATATATATATATATATATATATATATATATATCAATTTTTTTTAATAATCCAAACAAATATTTATTTTACTACCATTATCTTATACTTTGATAGTCATGCTTTACTTAGTGAAATTAAGTACTCATATATTGAGTGAAAAGTTTTTTATTACAATTTGTTGTTTATTTTGGAAAAACCTCTAGAGGGAATAACAATTTGTCTTTTCCTAAATTGATTTCATACTTCTTGATATCTCATTTATGAGTTTGATCTAATATTTATATTTTTATTTTAAAACATTTTGTGTTTTTTTCTTTTCTTATTTTTTTTAATAAATTTGATAATGGTAAGATTATACCAAGATCATGTCCAAAAATAACATTTCAATAGAATTGAGAATTAGTAACTTAACAACAACGCATGTGATTACCATCTCTTCAAAACTTATGGATTTTTTTTCTCTTTCATATTATATTATAAATTATAAATTTATTTTTTTATATTTTAAAATTAATAATACTTATATATTATTATAAATATTTTCTTTTTGTTTAATAGATTATTCTTATGTATTCAAATTGAAATAATCTTACTTTATTATTTGAAAATTATATATTTTTATTGTCTTTTTCCTTATTTGTTTGTTTTGTAATTGTTTCTTGCTCGAATTTTTTTTACGTTAATATTTTTAATCTCTTTTTAATATTTTATTATAATATGTTTCTATTTTTATTATTTTTTATATTTTAATTTAATGAAAGTTTTTTTATAAACTAATCAATTAGTTTTTAAATAGTACTTTTAACTTTTCTAATAATAATTATTCTAATTAATAATTAGAGGTTTTATTCTTCAATTTTATGAATGGTTCTTCATTTTGTTTTTTTGCTTTTTCTTGATGCAATTCTCCTTTCTCATTGGCTTGTGTCGATACTATAATTTTCTTAAAACTAAATTGTTTTTTTGTTTTTTTTGTTTTTTGTTTTTTTTTTTCTTTCTTCTTTTTCCTTTTCTTTGGATTTTACTCGTTGAAAATCTTTAAAATGTGTGTTTATTCTAAAACAATCTTTTGGTTAATAAGATAATGTCGCTATCATTTCCATGTTCAGAATGTGATTTACAATGAATTGAAATGTATCTATATTATTCATAATTTATTGCTTACATTCCTAACTATCATAATTATATTAAATTATAAATTTGAAAATGGTTTGAAATATTTATTAAAATATACGTTCAAATGTAAAAAGTAATTTTCATTACTTTAATTATTTATGACTATTAACTCAAGGTCCTCAACATCTTTCCTATATCTTTTAATTTTTGTTGATCCAAAATTTTTATAAGTAGTGAATATAACCTCATCCAAACTAGTATTAAATTTGAGAAATCTTTTTTTATTAAGTGGAATTTCTCTAACTTATATCTCATTAATAGTCTTTAAGAGTTTGAAAAATGTGCTTGTCTCAAATATCCATTATATATCCTATATCCACTATACAAATTGCTACACACTTTTTTTTTATCACATGTTTCATTTAACTATTAATATATACAAGCATGCATATAAAACTTGACACAATTTTAAATTTATTTATCATTTTGGTTTTCACTTTGTGTTTAAAAATAAACAAGCCATTGATTTGGATGACTTCAAAACCAAACAACTAGTAAATAGTTGCATGACCAAACATATATTTAATAGTCCTATTGATGTAGGAGCATCCCACGTTAAAATGTATTTTGACTAGAATAGGGGTCTGTTATTTTCCAAGTGAGTCGGTTCCCTAAATGAGTGAAATAGTTTAATCTGATGTGTTTTCCAAATTTTTTGGAATACTTAAACAAAAATGATTTAAAGTAAGGATTGATGTCATCAGATCCACTATGTAGAAGATATCGAGAGAGCATTTTGGAAAGTTAGAGAGATTTAAGGGTTAGTTAGATTCCCTGAAGGTTTAGTGGATCTAGAGAGTTTAGAGATAGGATTTTGTTGAGTAGATTATGGATCTAAACCTAAATTAGTTCATAAATCCATTTATATAATAATATAATCAATTTTATGTAAAGGGATAGAGTAGAAAATTGTGGGTTGAGAAACTTAAAGAAGCTAAATGTGGCCAAGGCCAAAATCAGGGCCATTAATTGTAAATCTCGCTAAAAGAAAAGCCTATTGTAATTTTTTTTGTACATGTTATTAGGGAGAGCATTCCTAGAACGCGCATTAGAATCAATGCTATTGAAATGGGGACAAAGAATTCCTTTTATAGTCCCAATGAGTGAAGTTGTTAATCATTGATCAATAATCCAAAGGCTAATAAAGATATTAGAGGTGTGCAAGCCTATTGTAGATGTGCAAGAGATGACAAACTTGTGACAAATCCATCATTAAACAAGCATCGACAATGTACGTTAACTGGTAGAAGTCGGGAGACAAAAATTAAGGTTCTGCCAAAATAGAACTATCATTAAAAAAGCATTGGGTCGGAGCCTCGGAGGCTCTTTTTCAGAAGAAAAAAGGAAAAACTTACAAGGGAGTTACTGAGCTGACTAAGCATCAAGCAGACGTGGCAGCCAACATACGTGGAAGAAGTCGGGGTGAATTGAAATCAGAGCATATGTTGTCGACACAAGCAGAGGAATCTTACGTGTCCTAGATGTCTTTTCCCGGTCGATTGGAAGAGTAGCACATAAATAAAAACATCGGGCTACGATGGCGTGTGGACCAAGTTGAAGTGCAGAAGCGCGACAATAAATATTTTTAACGCATCTACTGATATTATTGGATGAGAATCTTAAGTCCTTCTAACATAACCCAATACAATTTTCCGGGGGTCTTTGGGATATGCAATAACTTTCTTGAAGAAAGGTGGAGTAGGGTAGGTTATTTGCCCACCAAGATAAAAACTAAGGAGACATATAATTTAATTCAATATTAAATGTGCATTCATTACATTTATATACTTCAAGGACATGTAACTACTTTAAAAAAAAAATTTGAAAGAGGAACTATTAATCACCTCAATCCCCCATTCATAAATATAAAGATATTAATTAAGAACTAACTTTAAAGTATTCACACCTAAGGTAGTTTTTTAAGGAAATATCTCAAACGTATTATCGTCCATGTAATTAGGTTCATAGGAAAAAATTGACCTCATGCATGCAACCACATCTTGACATGTGCTCACATGCATCAATGATGGTTGAACTCATATTTTCATCACAAGCATAGATTTCTTATAGTTTCCCTAGCATGACAATATTGGTTTCCATAACAACATATGTATTTTATGATGTAGCTTTTATAGGACTAGCTCCATGCAAACAATACTTTGCAACTTAAAGCACCTAGCTACACTTTTATCAAGATCACCTCCTTATCATCATATAATTGTTTCCTTGTAAGTTATCATTGACCATATTCATCTTCAACAAATCTATGAGGCCTTCTTCTTGACAATCACAAAGTGTTTCTCTTTATTGTGTATTCAATCACACTATTAACACTCTCAAATATGAAAACCACATAATTAACTTATCACAAGTATCCAAAAATAAAATCCTTTCTAATAAAAATTATCAACAATCACCATGGAAAGTGGCATTTGATCCTATTTTTTAAAATCCTTGTTGGATTAGCTCTCAGGATTTGGGTTTATATGGGGAACTGGTTGAGAAATGAGACATGTACATGCATAACTTATCTATGACTGGTATTACATTGGGGGAAAAGGAGGATATTTTCACATGGGATGGTAATATTGTTCAGGGGAAGATCTCTATTAGGGAGGCTTATAGGTATATCACACTTTTTCATCAGCATTTTGTGGATAGATAGTGTTTGAAGAAAATTTGGAATTGGAGCCTCCCACTAAAGCTAAGATGTTTTGGGTGGTTGGCATCAAAAAATAAGACATTAACATGGGATAATTTACGTTGAAGGGGTTTCAAAGGACCAAGTAGATGTGTAGTGTATATGGGGGATCTCGAGGACATGACTCATCTTTTCCTTTAGTGTCCATTTGTGATCTTCATTTAGATTGGTATGTTAAACACTTTAAATAAAAAAAATTACTGGAATTCGACATCCGTGGGATCTTGTATGTAGGATTGGAAGAAGGGTTTCAAGGAATATTTAACTCTACCTTTCTACATATTATGGGGAATTTGGAGGAGTAGAAATGCTAGTATTTTGGAAAATATTCCTCCGGATACCAATCACATATACATAAAGATTTGTGCATATTTCAAAGAAATCAAACTCGTAGCCAATAAGGGACGTCAAAGATGCATCCAACTTGTGGATATTTGGGGCAGATACCCTATGGGATTTTTCAATGGGGTTGCAAATAAAAATATTTGTGGTAGTGGTGCATACATTGTCTTAAATCCTAGAAAATATTTTCATTTCTATTAGAACAACGGGGTGGGATCCAACACTCAGCGGGAGATCATTGTGCTTTGGGGAGTCTTATATTGCACTAAATGGTTATCCATTGAGAAGATGGATGTATTTTGTGACTCGAAGGCGTTTATATAATGGGCCATGGAGAGGTCACCTTTGATCCTCATTTTCATTCAAATTGTATGAAAAGAATTATGTTGATGATCGGTCTCTTCTGTGAGGTAACATTTTCCCATATATACCAGGAATAGAATGGAATCATTGATGCTTTATCAAAGGTTGGACACATATATCATCCTGGGGAGATCAACTATTCAACCTACTTCTATGGTTTATATCGGTCTAGGAAAATTTATTTCTCATAAGTATTTCAAGCATTTTATAAGTGACACGGGAACTTGGGAGGAGTCATTCCGTATCAAGCCTCTAGTATGTTACATGCTACATCAAAAGGAAAAAGAGTGTGAATCTAAAAATAGTGGCATAAGACAATAAGGACATAATTACGATAACAATGCCAAGGTATTGACAAAAGCTTCAACAAGCAACCATTGGTTCCTCTTGCATACCTATATTTTTACCCTTACATACGTTCCTTCATGAGAAATATGTCATCTTTTAGTAAAGTATGAATTGATGGCCAAAGTATAGATTGATCGTTATGACCTACTAGGTGTAGTATCTTGCAAAGATCCTCTTTCCCATCCGTAAGGTTTTAAAACATTCTAGAGATATAATAGCTAGAGCTTTGACTCCACATATTCCTTGGTTAAATATGAGTCATCGATGGCCATGACCTATTAGCTATAGTATCTTCGCCATGAACTACTAGCTATAGTTTCTTTCAACGAAATGATGTATTGTCCCAAATACTAATTCAAAAGAAATTATGCATGGATTATGATTGAATCACCATCATGAAGATCAAAGCCCATGGAAGCTTCATTGGGGGAGCAATATCATACCATGTGTGTTCATATTGGGGGATATATATTGAGGAAAAAATGACAATACATTGAGCATATAATAAGGGGTAATTGGTTTTTATATTGGCAGGTATAAAAATGGAGCTCAAAGTTAATGAAAAAATATAAAGGGGGTATAAAAAATGTTAATGAAAAAATGGATACCTACAATATCTAGTGAAAGTAGATTTTTTTTTAAGTTGGGAAGGTGTATTGGGTTTGTATTGGTAAGGGGTTAAATAATGTGATTTTTAGAGGTATTTTCCAATATGTAATCAAATTAAGAGTATTTCTTAGTATGCCACGAATGCACGTGATATGTCAGAGGTTCATTGAGTGAAGTCCCCGTGTTAATGCCCTAGACATCATAACAAAGTGGCTCTATTCCTCTTGCGCCCTTTTCCATTAGTGAATTATCCATTTCAACTCCCATAGCCTCACAACATTTCCAATTAACTCAACACGCCATTTTAAGGCTATTCACAATTGTTTTCATTGTTTTAAGAAGGAAATCATGTTAATACCTCTTACCTTGTTAGATACTCTCTCATTATTTATTACTTTATTATGTGACCAATGAATGAATATGCATAAGCTTAGACTTGAGATATGGGAATGTCACTCTCAAAATCTTGAATATGTAAGTTAGAAATGCACTCCAAGCTAACCCAAAAGAAGGTTTAAAGGTGCCAATTTCATATTAGAATGATGGAATCTACTCAAGCTCAAATCGTGATGTAAAATGTTTTTAGTCAAGCTCAAACAATGATGTGGAATTCCTAATTCAAGTAAGATAAATTCTCATTATGTTAATATACAAGAAACTAAATGGATATGCCTAAATTCTATACTAAACTTTGGATTTGTAGGACCCTCAAGGATGTGCACCCAAGTCATCTAGGTTGAGGTGAGCTGAGTTCTAGAGGTGGGATGACATTGCAACATTTGCGAAATTGGAAGTAACGTTCTTAAGTTTCATAATACTTTGTCACATCTTGCAACAAAGTGGAGTCATGCATAGGACAGATCGAAACGTGGTCGGGTAAGGTGCATGCGACAAGAGAGGCATGACGATCAATATGGATGATCGGGCGAGGGTGTACAATAGGGGTGACCCGACGAGGGCATGCCAGATGAGTGACCGGGTGAGGGCATGCAAGACAATTGCATGAACATAAGGATTTGACCCACACATACTAGTGGAATGATCGACCTGGGTGCAGAGTGGAATGAGTCATCTCGAGTGAGACGAAGTGGAATGATCAAAAAAACAAGTTCATGAGAAGTTGGCCTAAATGAATTGATGTGCCCCTTCACATAATTAGACAATGATATAAATGAATGGAATGGTTGGAATGATGAAACAACCAATGAGCCAAATGAAAATTAAGCAACCGAGACCAAGTCGAGACAAACAAGTAGAACATATGAGCTTGTTTAATTGTGGGAGTTAAATGTTGGAACAAGTTCAGGAAATGGTGTTCTAGGCATGCTAGGTTTTGTATGAATTGTGTAGGACGAAATGGTCAAGCGGGCAAGGAAAGATTGTGGCATAATCGTGTCTTGAGGGCACATGAGGGTGCACCAAAGTTGTAGTTTGGTTGGACCATATGGGTTGGTCAAGATAGTTGTGGTACAACCATGAGTGGAATGATTGGCACATTTTTTACTATGTGAATTGTCTGAGAAAGCGAAGAAGGTTGTGGCATGTATTGGGGTCTATTGATGAAAGTAAGAAAAGGTTGAAATTTGTGGATGTTGTAATATTGTAAAACAGTTGAATTTTATAATGTGAAGCTAGGAACCAGTGAGGTTTCCCTTGTACTTGTATAATCTGGGGCAAATTGTACATTGACATTTATGTAGCCTGGCATATCTTTACATGTGAATGTTCAAGAAATTGTGAAGTAGAAGTGAAGTGAAGTAATTGGGAATTTTATGGGTTAAGATTGCATGTTAATTCTGCAAACACAATGTATCTAACTCGTACATAAGTGTAAGTACTAGAGGCATAGTCGAGATGTAAGTTGTTGTAAGTTAGTCAAGCCATTATGACAAACCACATTGGTGCCACATGTCTATAGGCCTTGACGTTCCTTAACTCGAGGGATGATTTGGGGGCATGACAATTGGTATCAGAGTAGAGATAAGAGAAAATCTAGCAAGGATTTATCCATGTGAGATGGAGTCTCATCTGGAGTACGTCGGAGATCGCAGTCAAGTTCAAAACCTTGGGATGGGTTGGGTTAATTTCTCAAGTACTTGAGAGATTTGAACAGTATGGTGATAAGATTTTCAGTCTCGAAGATACTTATGATAGATTGAGTCGATTGGAGGAGAATATTAAGAGTCTTACTTCAGTTATGGAAGTTCAAACAAAGACGATTGCAGTGTTAAGGAATGCAATCAAGCAAAGTTCGTCTAATGCTTCAGTAAGGGTGAAGGTGAAAGAACCAAAATCGTACGATGGTACGAGAAGTACGAAAGTAGTTGGGAATTTATGTTGGGATGTAGATCAGTACTTGGATAAACTCAAAGAGTGCTCAAATGAGTTCAAGATGAAGGTTTCTACCTCATTGTTAATAGGGAATGAAAAGCTATGGTGGAGAAGAAGGGAAAATAATATTGCCTCAAGTCAAATGTAATATGACCTTACCATATGGCCGAAGTTTAAGGAAGCATTATATTATTAGTTTGGACCACAAGATCAAACTTGGGATGTAAGGAGAAGGTTGAAGCTTTTGAAGAAAACATGAAGTGTACAAGCTTGCATTTGGGAGTATTGGAGTCTTATTTTGGAGATTGTGGATATGGATGAGAAGGACAGGTTGCTTATGTTGGAAATAATACTGAGAGGGGGGGTGAATCAGTATTATCAAGTTCTTTTAATAAATCTTCCTTATTTATACTTCGAATTATTTTTGCATGTCAGTACCATAAAAATAATAAGCATGAACAAGAAAAACAGATAGTCACACCAAAGAACACCAGATATAAGGTGGAAACCCAATGTGGGTGAAAACCACCTGTTGCAATATGTCTCTATCTTCTTTCAAATTAGAAAATCCTTTTACAATGGTTTTGTACTGGTGCAGTCCTTTACCAGTACGCAGGCTACAACTTGCAGAGAGCTACAACTCTCTCTCGTTTTCCAGTCTCTCCTGGAAGGGAGCTACAACCCCCTTACTTCTTTTCTTTCAAGGACCACTTTTCATGAATTTTCAAACTGGATCCATGAACATCAAATGATCATCAAGTACAAGTAAATCACCCAGTCAACTGCAGTAACCAGATCAATAGTAACAACAAACTAAACCCTGAACACCTTATCAACAGAGAAAAGTCAGTCAAATAAATGCCTTAATACAGATACGCAGTTTTTCTTTCTCTGGCCTGCGTGGCTACGCACTTCACCTTCTGCTCCCCTGCATATACCAGCAAAGAGCCTTCTGCTGCACCGCGTACCCACGCACTGTTCCTTCAATCACGCCGCGTACTGCTACTGTAGCCACGCACCCATAGATGCTATCGCGCCGCGTACTGCTACTGTAGCCACGCACCCACAGATGCTATCGCGCTGCGTACCTACGCACTTGCGGCTTCTGAAGGGCCGCGTACTTTCACTGTGCCTACGCACCTGAACCTCTGTCGCGCTGCGTACCCACGCACTGAGCCTTCTTCTGTTCTGCGTACCCACACACTGCTCCTTCTTCTGCTCTGCGTACCCACGCACTTGCACCGTTAATCACCTGCGTACCTCTGATTAGGGCCGAATTGGCAGTCCATCAGTGTGCCACAGATAGTCAGATGCCCAGATCTGATCATGCGCTCGCGAGATCACACTTCATAGATTCACTTTCAAATTCACTCTTATATAGATCAAGCTTTTAAACCGATAACCCAATATTTCAGATCTTAAGATATTCAATTTGCAAAAAGGTGCCTTAGCCTAGTGATCTCCTTCCCTATTTATAGTTAAGCCCTTATTCACACCATGGGACAAAACCATCAATAACCAATACAAGGGATCCAAACCGGGGCTAAAATAGATCCTATACCACGGGCCAAAACCATAGAATCAAGAACGGCAGGCTAAATACCACGGGCCAAACATAAGAAACCCCACATGAGCGCGCTTCTCTACCTTGAAGTGAGTGAATTGGGGTACGCACCTCATGAACGGATATCCTGCGTGTATAAATGCACTTCCTGGTCGACGTACCTACGGGTACGCACCTTTTGAACTATTCTCATGCGTACCTCTTAATTTCCAACATTTTGAGAGTCTGATCAGAGCATTGCCACCTGTATGAGTTGCCATCAAGTACAACACATGAATCATAGAGCCATACCAGAAACATAATGCCAACAATCTCCCCCTTTGGACTTGATGGCAACCTCACAATCTTCAACATCATTCTCCCCCTTTGACATCAAGGGCAAAGGGTTATGCTCCCCCTGAATATAAACCAGATCTGCAAAGAAGAACCATAATCCACCAAACACCATAAATGACCATGAAAGAGATAGAGACATATTGCAGCAATATTCATATCAGCATCCATGATGTACTTCCTCCATAATGCCAACAATGCATTATATGCTCCCCCTGAACCTGTGCGATTCGATCTTCGACCAATCCGCAACCCAGCAAGTGTACGCATGTACCCCAGATGAACCTTGCATACAACCGTCAATCAAAAGAGATTCAACAACATGATGATGCATCAACAACCCCCAGCTTTTGCCTGAGGTATTCAAAGGACTCCCTGGGCAATGGTTTGGTGAGTATATCAGCAACTTGTTCCTTAGAAGGAACATACTCCAACTTGACCTTTTGTTCAAGTACTTGTTCCCTGAGAAAATGATACTTGATCGGTATGTGCTTGGTCTTTGAATGCATGACTGGGTTCTTTGAAATGCTGATTGCACTTGTATTATCACATAAGATGGAGATGGGTGGTATACAAGTGATTTGAAAATCCTGCAAGGTCTGCATCATCCAAAGGAGTTGAGTGCAGCAAGATGCAGCAGCAACATATTCCGCTTCAACTGTAGACAAGGCAATCGAACTCTCTTTCTTGCTGAACCAAGATACTAATCTGGAACCCATAAAGAATGCACCACCACTTGTGCTCTTCCTGTCATCCACGCTTCCGGCCCAATCTGCATCTGTATAAGCATGAAGTGTGAGATCTGTATCTCTAGGATACCATAAGCCATAGTTTTGATTTCCTTGAAGATATTTGAAGATTCTCTTTACTGCCTGAAGATGAGTTTCCTTTGGATTTTCCTGAAATCTTCCAACTATTCCTACTGCATGCATTATGTCTGGTCGGGTACCTGTCAAATAAAGTAGACTTCCAATCATAGATCTATAGGTTGGTTGATGCACTGCTGTTGATTCATCATTTTCATTGAGGCTACATCCTGTGACCATGGGTGTACATACTGGTTTTGCATCTTCCATGCCATATTTCTTCAAAATCTGCTTGAGATACTTGGTTTGAGACAAAAAGATCCCTCCTTCTTTTTGTTGGATTTGCAAACCAAGAAAATATGTCAGTTCTCCCAGCAAGGACATTTCGAATTCTTTCTGCATTACCAAGGCAAAGCTTTGACTCATAGCTTCTTCATTGCTCCCAAAGATAATGTCATCTACATACACAACAAGTATTAGCAATTTGTCATTTTCAACTTTTATATAAAGATTGCTATCTGCTGATCCTTTTGAAAAACCTTGTTGATGAAGATATTTGTCCAAGCGATAGTACCAAGCCCTTGGAGCTTGTTTGAGACCATAGAGAGCCTTTTTCAATATGCATACAAGATTTGGATCATTTCTAAGAATGAAACCATCTGGCTGCTCAATGTATACTTCTTCTTCCAAGTCTCCATTCAGAAAGGCTGATTTCACGTCCATTTGAAATACTTTGAAGTTTTGAAAGCTTGAGAGAGCAAGGAACATTCAAATGGCCTCAAGTCTTGCAACAGGAGCAAAGGTTTCTTCAAAATCTATTCCTTCTTGCTGCGCATACCCTTTACAGACAAGTCTGGCCTTGTTTCTAATTACTTCTCCATTTTCATTCAATTTATTTTTGAAGACCCATTTTGTCCCTATAACATTCTGTTGTGGTAAAAACACAACACCCCCCATTATTGATGCGTCCACTTCGAATAATGGGGACCCTTTCTATAAAAATTTTGGCTAAACACCTTTTTGGATTTTTATTTTAGTTGATTGCCCTGCGCTTTTGTTAATTTTTAGTTTTCTTTGGATTCTTGTTTTGATTGCTTTGTTAGAATCGATTTTCTATAAGCTTCATGTTGACGCTTGTTTGGTCTCATTTGGTCAACTGGTTTGAATATGGCACTCCTTTGAAGTCTCATCATTTATCTAGCCTGGGTTAAAATTGCATAAAACATATAAGATTGCATTTTGTAAATAAATTAGTTCAATAACGCATTTATTTTAAATATTAACCATAGCGAGTTTTTACTAACATTTTTCATTTTTAGTTATGCAGCCAAATCATTAAGCAGCGGGATTTTAGTAATCTACTCCAATAAATTACTAATCTCGAAAATCATAATTTCGAAGTGGCTGTAGTTTATTTTTATATTTTTACTTTTATTAAGAGTGGCTGTAGATTAAAAAATAATCTTCATAAAATGAAATCAAAAATAAAAATTGAATTTTAATATTAAATCTTAAATTAATTAAATTAATTATTATATAATTAATTTAATTAAATTAAAATAATTATTATATAATTAATTTAATTAAATTAAAATTTAATATATATAAAATAAATTTGAATCGCATCAGAGGTTTTATTCGGAACACATTTTAAGAACCCCCGATACATACCCCAACCCGATTGCCGATCCCCCGATCATCAAAGCATTCAATGCATCGCATCGGGAGTTTTTATATGTACAAATTTATTAAACCCCGATACACTCATGCCGCCGATTGCGAATACAACATGTCGCCGATAACCAAAGGGCAATGGAGCATTAAATCATTTCAATCGCATCGGGAGTTTATTTGATATAAGTTGTATACCTGACACCACTCCTCTTCCGATGCGATAAGTCAATCTTTGACTTCAATGCTAATAACTCCGTTAATGGTTTTAAAATGGTTAATATATTAACAAATGGTGTGATAGGTTTAATTTAATAGGTTTAAATATATTAACGTATGAGTGGAGTGAATTAAAAGTAGTGTAGGTTATTATATGTTTTGAATATTAGTTTAAATATTAATATGTTATATATTAATTAAATTAATTAATAATATGTAATATATTATATTAATTAAATTAATTAATAATATGTAATATATTATATTATTTAAATTAATATGTAATATTTAATTAATTTAATTAAGATTTAAATATCATTTAGATTAATATTGATTAGTTTTTAATTAGAATAAATTTGTTTATAAAACGCTAATTAGATATCAGTTAGTTAGATTAATAAATAGGTTATTAATAATTAGTTTAGTTTATAATTAATTAAAATTCTAATTTAGGATTTAATTTTTAATGAGAATTTTGATTTTTTTTAGCCCAGCAACAGAATTTCCAGATTTACATCAGATTTGATCCATCAACTTTGGAGGCTCATAAATTGAGTTATACTTGGCCAAATGAGGCCCAGGACGGCTCATTGGAAAGAGAAAATCAAGGAGAACATTTTGGAGGAGGTTTCACCAACAGATTTATTCATTTATTGGGTCAAAAATTAGGCAGAAGATCAGGCTCCGAATTTTGAAAAACAAAATCAATTTTCTGAGTTATTTTCTTCATTTTCATTTATCCAAAGCCTCTTCTAATCGCAGATCCATTGGCCAATGATATCCTTTGCCAATAAAATCATTCCAAGCATCAATACAGAGCTTATATTTTATTTTCAATTATTTATTTAAATAGAATTTGATTGGGTTTGATTTAATTGCCAGAAATGATATTTTGATTGCATTTTAATTTATTTTGATTTCTTTTGCAGGAAAACAGTGGAAAAGATATGGAGAAAATGATTTCAAGCAGTGAGAATGCTTCTGCAATTGAAGATCAGAATTAGGAGCAAGTAAAATTATATTTGGCATATTTCTCTTCAACAAACTCTCCTCTCCAAAATTCCTTCACAAATATTATAAATAACAGATTGCAGAATGTAAAAGGGGCTGCTCTCCTCTGCAATTTTAGACTTCTGAAAGCACTATTGTTAGAGGAATTTAGAGTTGTAGGAGAGAGGAGAGAAATCTCAGATCTGGGGATTATTGAGGATTTTCCTTTTGTAGTTTGAATTATACATGAAGGGAAAAGTTTGCACTATTGTGGCTTTAGCTTTGAAAGTAGAAGTTCAAGCAATGTAAAGGGCTGTTGGAGACCAAGGACAGAGAAATGGATGCAATGAATTGGTATTTCTAATACTACTATTTCAAATATCAGTTTATTTTCATGGTAACAAGAATGTGTCATTTTGTTCACGTTTTGCACTATTGTTAAAATGAGTAATTTGTCTCAATCTTGTTATTATGTATCTCTGTTTTTATGGATTAATTTCTCATTTTTGAGTAACTACTTACTCATAAATCTGTCTTATAAAACTGATTTATTGAATAGTAATGTGCTGTGAACTATTTCCACATATTACTGTTTAATTATTAAATTTATGGATTTAATAATTAATATCATTTTTGTGAACTACTTCCTAAATGTTATTGATTTATTATTTCAGTTAAAAGGTCTCAATAGGATTTGTTTTGATATCGACAATATCAGTTAATTGAATTACTTCATTAACATGATATTCATTATAAGCAAAGCATGTTTAAATCCCAATATTTTAATTATCTTGCTCTTAGTTGGGTTAGATCTATATCTACCTAATTAAGATAGGATTTAGATTAGTTTCTTTTGCTTGCATCATAGAATAAGCTTGCATTTAGAGTAAATTCTACATTCTTTTAAGTCCTCTCCTCAAAGAGGCAAAACTTTAGTTGTGGCTTGGTTGAACCCAAATCAGCTTAAGGGTCATTCTCTTGCCTGATCAGCAAGGAGAAGTGATCTGATGTCCCTGTCTATTGGTATGTAAAGATACATCATAAACCAATAGCAATAGGGAGAAGGTAACTGGACCTAGTTGAACAGTCGGAGCCACCACACCAAACGGAAAAGGAGCTGCTTTAAGGTCCGGACCGGGTGGTTATCCCCCAATGTTGTTGCAGCGATTTTCGAGGCATCAACACATTCTTATCCTTTGGTCTAGGAACCAGCTCCCAAGTGTTGTTCTTTTCGATTTTCTCAAGTTCTTCATCCATTTCTTTGACCCAACATTCATCTTTGCATGCCTCTTTCACATTTTGTGGTTCAGTGGAAGAGAGTAATGCCAAATAGCTTGAAGCTTCTGCAACTGTTCTTATTGTTTGTACACCTTCTTCTTTCTGCCACAAAATCTGAGATTCTGGATGATTCTTCTGAACATATCTGGATGGAGTCTTCTCTTCTATCCTTATCTTCTCCTCTGGTTCTTCTTGAGGTTCTTCGTCTTCATCATTCTGTCTTTGAGGGTAGTCTTCATCTTCTTCGACATCTTCATGATTTACTTGCCTAGGAATGTATCCCTTCTCATCAACCACTACATCAATGCTGTCAACAATTCTTCCAAGTCTTTTATTGTAGCACTTGTATGTTTTGCTGTGTGGATAATAACCAAGAAGAATGCCTTCATCTGCTCTAGGTTCAAGTTTGCCAAGTTGCTCATCAGTATTCTTAATATAGCATTTGCTCCCAAAGATTTTGAAGTGCTTTACCGAAGGAGTCTCACCATACCAGAGCTCATGAGGAGTTTGAGTGTTGTTCACCCGGACATTTGTTTTGTTGAGAATAACAACCGCAACATATGCAGCTTCACCCCAGAAAGTTGCGGGAGTTCCAGACTCATCAATCATAGCACGAGCCATTTGTTGGACTGTTCAGTTCATTCTTTCCACTACTCCATTTTGCTGTGGAGTTCTAGTTGTAGAGAATTCTCTTCTTATCCCATGTTCTTCACAGAAATCGAAAAATTCATTTGAGGTAAACTCCCCACCTCTATCGGATCTGAGGCACTTAATTTTGTATCTTGATTGATTTTCAACCAAGGCTTTAAAGGATTTGAATTTTTCGAATGCTTCATCTTTGTGCTTCATAAGTCCTAACCAGAGAAACTTAGAGAAATCGTCAATGAATAATATCAAGTATTCTTCTCCTCGAGGTGTCCTTTTCCTGAATGGTCCACATACATCTGTATGTACAAGCTCAAGAGGCATGCTAGCTGATCCTTCCTTCTCTGGAAAGTTAGTTCTGGTTTGCTTTCCAAACTGACATGACTTGCATATGGTGTTGTCTGGAATTTTGATATCTGGAAGACCGCGAACTGCCTGATATTTGCATGCTTTCCTTATTTGTGAAAAGCTTAGATGCCCCAACCTCTGGTGCCATAACCAGTGTTGATCATCCTTGCTTAGATAACATTGTTGTTGTCCTTCTTCAAATATGTATAGATTATTTGGAGTTATTTTACCTTTGATCGCCGTTTTACCTATATCAAGATCACGAACAAGACATCCATTTGTTCTAAATATCACCTCGGTTCCTTGATCACACATCTGGCTGACACTCAGAAGGTTATGCTTCAATCCATCAACATACAAAACATTTCCAGCTTTGGCCTTTTCTTTTAACTGAGCAGTGCCTTTTCCTTTTATAGCTGCAGGAGTATCATTTCCAAAAGAAACTTTCTTTCCCTTTTCTAAAGAAGAATATGATTCAAGTTTTTCTTTATCACCTGTCATATGCTTCGAACATCCACTGTCAATGTACCATAGATTTTCCTGTCCCTCTGCATAAAATGCTATCCCACATCTTTCTGTTTGTGGTTCCTTTATTCTCCATGTTTTGGTGCTTGAGGCTTGTTCCTTTGTCTGCTGAAACCTTCTCCTACATTCAGAATCTTCATGACCAAAGTTATTGCAAATAGAACATTCAACTTCATTTTCAAGAACCGAAAAGTTGTTATAGGTCCTTTTTGTAATCCCGGTCATGACCGTTTTATATGCAACACATTGAGCTGCTTTGTGACCAAAGTTATGGCAAGAGAAGCATTGTCCATTGAAGAAACTTCTGCGGTTATCAAATATTCCGGCCAAACTATTGTAATTTCTATTATCATTCATTCTTGAAGCAAATTGAGAGGATTTTACCTGTGGCTGGTTGTAGCTTTTGTTCATCCTTAAGACGGATTGCCCCTGGTTTACCTGATAGTCTTTGTTTGTAATTAGTCCCTGCTTTACCTGGTGATCTCCATTGTGCTTTTGCTCATTCCTTCTTGCTGCATCAAGATAACTCTTTGAGTTGGATGCTTGAGAAGTTTCTCCATTATACCCCAGACCTGTCTTGTTTAGTGGAGAACGTTGTACATTGATGATCTCATCCAGAGTTTCAGATCCTTTGACAAACTTAAGATTAATAGCCTTTGTTTTCTCAATCTCTTTTCTAAGACCAACAATTTCACCTTCTAACTTTTCAAGATATTTTTCTTTTTCATCAATCTGAAATTGTAGAGTATCAATGATCATATTCTTTTCTTCTATACATGTCTTGAGTTGAGAAATTTCTTCATGAAAGCTCTCCACATCTATAGCATCCATGTAATCATCATCTTCAAATGCCATTAAAAGTTTATAGTCATTACCTCGTTCATCTTCATCACTATTTGATAGACCATCACTATCTTCATGAGTGTAGTAGCTTTTCTTATTTGCATTCTGTTTCTTGCTCCATCTAGCAGGTTCCTTTCCTTTGTCAATCTTATCCTTATGAGCACATTTCGCAGCATAATGACCTACTCTTCCACAAGCAAAAAATTTAAAAGGTAACTTACCTCTGAACCTTCCAGTACCCCGTTGAAGATTTTTGACAAAATTTGATTCTTCTTCTTCTTCTGGCACGTGACTTGCTTCATAGTAGTCTCCTTTGCCTGAAGCCTTGAAAGCAGCTTCTCTCCTGTCTGATGGACCTCCCTTTCTCATTTCATAAGCAGTTAGAATTCCGTGTAGCTGAGACATAGTAAGAATTCGTAGATTTTCCTTTTCTTCTATTGCAGACACTTTAGATTCAAACTCGGGGGACAATGATCTTAAAACTTTTCCAACCACAATAGCCTCTTTTATTTCTTCACCCAAGTTTTTCATGCAATTAACAATCTCGTCTACCCGAAGAAAATAGTTAGCCACACTTTCATCATTATACATTCTGAGATTCTCATACTGAATCCTGAGGGTTTGAAGTTTAGCATGCTTTACCTGTTCATCTCCTTCGTAGCTCAAAACAATCTTGTCCCATATTTCCTTTGCGGATTTATATTGCATAACCTTTACGAATTCTATTTGAGATAAGCATCCTAGCAGAGTATTGACTGCTTTAGCATTTGTTTCATATTTCTTCTTCTCGGCCGAATCTGTAGGAGTAGCTGAAGGAAAAGTGTAGCCTGTATCTATGATATCCCAAACTTCTGTACCAAGAGATTGAAGATAGGCAGTAACTCTTACCTTCCAATAATTGAAGTTTGTCCCATCAAAGATTGGTGGCCTGATTGATGCTTCCCTCTCGTAGTTGCTCATGATGGATGATCTTCCTTCAAGCGATCAAGCTTCTCTGAAGGACCTGCTCTGATACCAATTGTTGGAAATAATACTAAGAGGGGGGGTGAATCAGTATTATCAAGTTCTTTTAATAAATCTTCCTTATTTATACTTCGAATTATTTTTGCATGTCAGTACCATAAAAATAATGAGCATGAACAAGAAAAACAGATAGTCACACCAAAGAACACCACATATAAGGTGGAAACCCAATGTGGGTGAAAACAACCTGCTGCAATATGTCTCTATCTTCTTTCAAATTAGAAACTCCTTTTACAATGGTTTTGTACTGGTGCAGTCCTTTACCAGTACGCAGGCTGCAACCTGTAGAGAGCTACAACTCTCTCTCATTTTCAAGTCTCTCCTAGAAGGGAACTACAACCCCCTTACTTCTTTTCTTTCAAGGACCACTTTTCAAGAATTTTCAAACTCGATCCATGAACATCAAATGATCATCAAGTACAAGTAAATCACCCAGTCAACTGCAGTAACCAGATCAATAGTAACAGCAAACTAAACCCAAAACACCTTATCAACAGAGAAAAGTCAGTCAAATAAATGCCTTAATACAGATACACAATTTTTCTTTCTCTGGCCTGCGTGGCTATGCACTTCACCTTCTGCTCCCTTGCGTATACCCGCAGAGAGCCTTTTGCTGCACCGCGTACCCACCCACTGTTCCTTCAATCACGCCGCGTACTACTACTATAGCCACGCACCCACAGATGCTATTGCGCCGCGTACTGCTATTGTAGCCACGCACCCACAGATGCTATCACGCTACGTACCTACGCACCTGCGGCTTCTGAAGGGCCGCGTACTTTCACTGTGCGTACGCACCTGAACCTCTGTCGCGCTGCGTACCCACGCACTGAGCCTTCTTCTGTTCTGCGTACCCACGCACTGCTCCTTCTTCTGCTCTGCGTACCCACGCACTTGCACCGTTAATCACCTGCGTACCTCTGATTAGGGCCGAATTGGCAGTCCATCAGTGTGCCACAGATAGTCAGATGCCCAGATCTGATCATGCGCCCGCGAGATCACACTTCATAGATTCACTTTCAACTTCACTCTTATATAGATCAAGCTTTTAAACCGATAACCCAATATTTCAGATCTTAAGATATTCAATTTGCAAAAAGGTGCCTTAGCCAAGTGATCTCCTTCCCTATTTATAGTTAAGCCCTTATTCACACCATGGGACAAAACCATCAATAACCAATACAAGGGATCCAAACCGGGGCTAAAATAGATCCTATACCACGGGCCAAAACCATAGAATCAAGAACGGCAGGCTAAATACCACGGGCCAAACATAAGAAACCCCACGTGAGCGCGCTTCTCTGCCTTGAAGTGAGTGAACTGGGGTACGCACCTCATGAACGGATATCGTGCGTGTATGAATGCACTTCCTGGCCGGCGTACCTGCGGGTACGCACCTTTTGAACTATTCTCCTGCGTACCTCTTAATTTCCAACATTTTGAGAGTCTGATCAGAGCATTGCCACCTGTATGAGTTGCCATCAAGTACAACACATGAATCATAGAGCCATACCAGAAACATAATGCCAACAACTCAATCTTGATAGGTATACAACCTTGGGCTCAGTTGGAAGTGAAGATATAGAATATGTAGACTCTTGAAGAAGTTATTGTTGATGTAGATAAGCTTTTGTATCTCTATGTAGTAGGAAATCCATAAGGGAAGGAGCATGGTGAGAAGAGGAGGAAAAAGTCAGATAAGGAGAGAGATATCTTCGGAAGAGGATGGATTGAAGAAAAGTGGTAAGAAGGAGAGGAAGTCCCTTTCATGTTCGTTATAAGGAGAGGAATACATGGTGAAGAACTATCCATTGAATTAAAAAGTGGTTGTTATACAAGAAGCTGAGAAGGAAGAGAGAGAAAAGAATATTTCTGATGCATTTATGGGAGTGATGTAGGTTTTGGGTGCAAGTTATTTGAAGGAGTCTAATCCAAAACATGATTTGGAGCAGACTAAGTTACACTATATGAATATTGATGTCAATGGGAGTCAGTCAATGACTATGGTAAATAGTAGGGCTACTCATAACTTTATAAGGTAATATGTGGCTAGGAGATTGGGCTTGCAGATTGTTCCAGCCTGTCCTTACATCTTTCAAAGCTATGAATTCTGAGGGCATGAGATTTCTTGGATAAGTTTGTGATTTTCCAATATAGAATGGCAGTTGGGAAAGGAAGCTTGATTTCAAAACTATTAGGATGGATGAATACAAAATTGTATTGGACATCATGTTTATGGTTGGATAGAGAGTTATACTAGAACCTCATATAGGGAGATTATTCATTCTTTCAAGAGAGGAATCAATGGTTTTTCCAACTATTGAAGCCATGGTAGATGAACGTAGGATGACAACTATCTATATGGAGGGAGGGAGGAGAGGAATCAATGGTTTTTCCAACTATTGAAGCCATGGTAGATGAACGTAGGATGAAAACTATCTATATGGAGGGAGGACAAACATATGGAGAGATTTGTGAGAGATTGGATGGTATGGAGTCCATACTCATTCAACATTTGAGGATGATAGTCGACTTGGTAGATGGAATTATGAGGATGTCAAAAAGACCTTAGATGGTACATGTTAAGACTTCCATGATTGTGTGTGAGAAGGTTGATGTTGAGACTTATACATCTCATGATGGTAGAGGAGATGTCTCGTATGTAGATGATGTTGATGGTTATAATATGAGTATGTGTGAAGACCTAGACCAAGATGATGGAGATTGCAGGAATACATTGTTGGATGAGGTTCAAGATGATGGATCGTGGCATAAACATACCAACAGAGAGCGTGAGGATTCTAGTGAGACCAAGGAGGTAGATGGTTGGCCTAATTATCCAGAGTTGGATAAGTTGATTGAGAAGAGTGAGGGTAGGATTGGTTCCTATCCCCATTTATTAAGATACGTTATAGACATATATGGAGGGTTCATACTGGGTAGATTTGTATCATTTCCAGGATCGAGGAGTACATATTCATTGAGGAGAGATGGAGGATTTGGAGTTTGGAGAGGTAGTCCAAGAGGATACCCCACTTCAGCCTCTCATTGAACTCATGAAGATGGGCTCACTATTAGTTTCTCACGGTGGTGAGTCTGGAGATGCAGGAGGTGCCATGGAGGGTACTTCATATTGATGATTAGGAATAGGATGAGGAGGAGATATTTTGACATGAGGATGTTGTTAGGGTCCTATAATTTATAGGATCAATTGATGATTATCTGTTTAATTTTGTGTTATGAGATATTGTAAATAATGTTTCATTTTTGCAAATTATTTCCAAGAAAAGAAAAAGAAAAATAGAAAAAAGAAAAAGAAAAAGAAAAAGAAAGGGGATATACAAGAAATGATATACATGTGTGTGTGTGTGTGTGTGTGTGTAAAACAAAAGAAATAAAAGATATGAAAAAAATAAAATAGCCCCAATAAGTGAGCGAGTTCCAATGCCACTTTAATTAAGAAAAAAATATATATTGAAAAAACAAAAAATATATGATGAAATACCCCTCAGAAAATAAAAAAAATGTGCAGCTAGTCTAAATGTTGCATTTGATTTAAAAAAATATGTTTTATTATTTAATCGCACCATTTAAGCGTGATTAATTTAGTTTTAATAAAGTTCTTTAATTAATTAATTGCATGATTTAAGCATGATTAATTAAAGATTAATAAAGTTAGATTTGATATGACATTTTTTTTCATTTTGTAATAAGCGTCAGGCTACAAATGAGGGTCATGATCTAACCCACCCAGATCAACGACAGGAGATCACTTTGGACACCCACGTCCCTCTGATAGTTAATCAAGGGGGGGATCCGAAAAATGGATTCCCCATTTACCATTTTTGCGACGTGGCACTCCTTGGCTAAATTGGACCCCCCAACACCCCTCCACCCCACCCCACCCCCCCCACCCCACCTAAAACTGCTTACCACTCACCCCCCCTCCAAAATCCACTTTTCCCCTCTTCCCACCTTATTATAACCATTGACTTCGCACTTTCCTCTCCACTCCACTACTGCCAAGTGGTACGTCCTTTCTCGCTCCACTCGAATCTGCCCCCACCATATGGTACTTGTTGGGTTGTGTTATATTCTTTCCATGACTAGCCCATGTAGTTAACTAGGGGGTTAGAGGGGGGCAGAGCCCCCCCTTTGTTGCATCGATTGTGTAGTGGGGGGGGGGGGGGGGGGGGGGTCGTAGGGGGTTTTAGGCGTACCCGTAACCTAGCTTTATGGGGTCCGAGGCAGAGCCCTGAAAAATTTTGGTTTTGGACCCTATGTTAGGTTGGGTAGACACACCTATGGTTTTGTGAATGATTTTCGCACATGTTTTTGGACGCGATGGTTTTCGGTCCATGGTATTGGATGCTTCGGCATGTATAAATATGTATTGTAACATTGAAAGGAACATAATGAAAAACTAAGCTGGTAGTCCCGGTTTTGGGATCTAGGGGAAATCTCTGTGTATATGTGTTATGCTCTCGCATTGTTTATTTTCTGTGTTTTAGAATTCGTATGCAGGTAATTTCTGTACAGGGTTAAAACCTACATTTGGTATCAGAGTTGTTTTGGATTCAAGGGGACGCCTTTGTTGCTAAGGGGTTTCACTAGGGCCTGTGGTAGACCCTGTTCAGTGGAAGATATGCGAGATCGATTTTGGTGGTGAAAGAAGATGGTGAGTAGTGGAAAGACAGAGATCGAGAAATTTAATGGTCAGAGTTTTGAGTTGTGGAAACTCAAGATGGAGGATCTGTTGGTGGATAAAGATCAGTGGATCACGGTAGATCTGGGTACTAAACCAACGGGATTGTCCAATGAAGAATGGAAGAATTTGGATCGAAAGGCAAAGAGCACAATATGATTGTGTGTCTCAGATTCAGTATTGTTGAATGTATAAGGGGAAGATACAGCGAAGGCTTTATGGGACAAGTTAGGGACTTTGTATCAATCTAAGTCTCTAGTGAATAAATTGTTCCTACGGAAAAAGCTGTATAACCTAAGGATGAAATATGGAGACTCAGTGAAAAAGCATCTGAATGCATTTAATACTGTGGTAAGTCAGTTAGCATCTGTTGATATTAAAATTTTAGATGAAGATAAGTGCATCAGTTTGTTGTGTTCTCTACCAGATTCATGGGATAGTTTGGTTATTGTAATAGGTAACAATGCAACTGCCTTTCAGTTTGATGAAATAGTCTCTGCCTTGCTGACGGAGGAGATGAGACGGAAAAATATGGAGAGCCAGAATGGTGATGCCTTGTCTGTACGAGGACGGTCCCAGAACAGAAACAAAAATAAGTCATCGAGTGGGAGATCTAAATCTAGAGGGAGATATAAATCTCCAGGAAAACCTGTAAAGGTGGTGTGTTGGAAATGCAGAAAGGAAGGGCACTACAAAAGGGACTGTAAATCTAAAGCTCCTGAAAGGAAAGGGATCTGATGATGCTCCTTCTGCAAAGATGAAAACCACCTCAGATGAAGGTGGGGATGTGTACTTGGATTCTTCAAGTACACATGTAGATCATGAGGCATGGTTTATTGACTCAAGTGCATTCTTTCGCTTCACTCCCCATAGAGAGTGGTTCTGCGAGTATGAGAAATATGATGATGGTGATGTCTTCTTGGGGGATGACAGGAAGGCTAGAATCATTGGTCATGGAAAAGTAAAGTTGAAGCTGCAAGGTGGAAGGGTTAGAACACTTCTGGGTGTTCTACATATTCCTACATTAGCCATAAATCTGATTTCTGTTAGCAAGCTGGGTGATGCAGGTGTAAAAATAGTGTTTGAGAAGGATACCTGTAAGATGGTTTGAGGAGCATTGGTATTGATGCGGGGAGTTCGGATTGGAACTCTGTACAAGGGTAGCACTGTTGTTGATGGGTGCAATAGTTCTGTGTTTCCTGAAAGTGGAGAAGAAAATCTAGTGGCCTATGGAGAGAAGACCATGCTGTTGCATCAAAGTCTTGGACATATTGGAGAGAAGGGCCTTCGAATACTTCATGGTAAAGGTATGGTAGAAGTTATGAGTAATAGCTCTCTGGATTTTGATTTTTATGAAAATTGTGTATATGGTGTTGTGGGGAAAAATGCCTATGCAGGACGATCCTATCCACCTAAGGTGTGACAGTGCCTTAGCAACAAACAGAAACAGCTATTCTAGTATTCTTCCTTTATGAATTAAGAATGAAGAGAGATAGATGGACTAACCGGTGTCTTCCGTTTGTCCCTCGATCCGGTTTCTCTTCTCTTTGAGAGTTCCCAGCTACTTGCCTTCTCGCTCGCCCAGCTTCAACAGGTCTCTGCAAGATCACAAGAAGAGAACACTACACAAAGACATAGATTCATATTCATAACTAGTTCAGGATTAGAAATAAACTAAACATACTAATGCAATCATACATCAAAGATACATCAGTATATAGGAGAAACCAGGATAGCTTTATTGATGAATAACAAGGTTCAGGAAGAGATACAACCAAGAAGGCTCCAATCCAGCATCTCCTTCCCAGCAAATGGAATTCCTATCTTCACCTTCCTTCAAAGCATTAAGCACCCAATGATTCCAATCTCAAACCAACAACAATTCTTTGCAATAACAAAATTCCCGCCCCCAGATCTCATGGAGGAGAGATCCATATATAGATGTTTGGAGAGAGGATGAGTCAGCTTGAGATCTGACTAGTGTCCTCTCCCTCTGTCAGTTCTTGCTTCCACTTGGAGGTTCTTGCTTCCACTTGGAGACTAAGAGCCTCTTACTCATCACTAGTCGAATTCAATGAGGCAAGTGTCATTGGAGAAGATTCTGGAAGCTTCCAGGGTCTTTCCACCTCGTTGAATGAACTTTCCATTTGTCACTTTCCCGCTCAGCGCACCCTGGTAGTGCTTCTACCTGCGTTGCAGTGTAGGTAGCCAGTGCAGACTTTGCATTTCAGCGCAGACAGCTAGTGGAGCCTCTGAATTGATCCTGAATTGACTTGTTTTTGAGCAGTTTCTGGTGGAGAACTTCTGTGAATTGATGTGGTTTGTTAGCCTTGTTCCTCTAGGGGTAGGAACAACATGTTTAGGGACTTTGGATCCCTTAGATTATGGACATTTCATGCTCAATGCTGTAAGGCACAAAAATGTCTATAAAAGTTGCCCCCTAAAGTATGAGGCCGTTTATCGGTGAAATGCTTTATCAGGAGGATCCGAAGTTCATCCAATGCTGGGAGGAGACCTGTAATAAAATACAATACAATACATTATTTTTCATACTGCTTTCATGATCTGGCTGAGGCAGGCATTCCCATGCTCAGCTTTATAAATTCATTTTTCTGTACATAGAACAGACAACCGTCTGATGGTAGACTGATAATTTTGGTGAAATTATCATCCTTTGGATAGGATGATTATCTGCTGCAATGATGTACATGTCAATGTCTTTATCTTTCCTGAATATATATCGCAGCCCGGATGGATGAAACTAGATCCAGGGTCTTCAAACCCATTCGATCTTCACTCTAAGTACAAGTCGATCCATGTGAGAAATGTTCTGAAGTCGAACATGGAAAGACATCGCTTGATTACCGGTCAATGAGGTAAACCGTTAACAAGCACGAGAGGAATCACCGATAATGATAATGACCATAAAGGTACTATAGTACAATTCACGTGGTGTGAATAAAGGACTTGGCGTCAAACACCACGCAAAATCTTTCGGTCGAAGGTCATTGATGTATACCTGTCGCCGGAAGTGAGAAACTTGCCATTGAGGCATGCAAGCTTCAAAGTACTGAAGGGGTTGTTCCTAGATCCACTTCTTGGATAATGAGCTGATGTCGACAAGAAGCGATCCGTCAAAGGAGGGCCTTAATGAATCCCACATCAATGACACGGAACGGAGCTAATGATTTTGATGGAGGTGAAAACGATCTGTGACATATGATTCAGGGTGGCGGTCATGAAAGGATGAAGGATAATGTACGGCAGTGGATGGGACACGGTTGACTTCTCTGAACGACTTCTCTTGAACATATGGCGACACTTATGTGATGGATCGGTAGCATTACCCCAAATATGGATGGTATGGCGAGACCATGGTGATGTGACCGGTGAATGAAACAACCCAACCCGATTGTGGTACGGAGGAAAAGTGTCATGTTCAAGAGCGACTTGCTACCATCAAAGTTTTCTTGAGTTTCTCCCAATTTTCCCCAGTCATTGCTGACTAGTACCTCTTTATTTTTGTCAAGCTTGAGGAGGATAACATATGCTTGTTCTATAACTTTCCCTTCGGGCAAGCCCATCGCTATGTTTTAACGAGCCTAGTGATAGTGAAACTCATTCTCGTCTAAAGACAAGTTTGTCGCTATTTAATGATTTTAACGAGTCTAACGACAAAGATAACTCGGTCCTTTTCATTTTTAGAGAGTCTGAAAAGGTACGTAAAGTCAACTCCGAAAGTCCTTTTTCGTGATCTAATCCCTTAAGTCCGAAAAAGTATAAAACAATACAGAAGGGATGAGTTTTCGATCGTTTTAACGAGCCGAACAAAACAAGCGGTCGATCTTTTTGTGCAATAATCCCTCAGGTCCAAAAAGATTAAAATCTAGAGGAGGGATAGCACTTTTGGTCTCTTTAACGAGCTGGAAGGCCAAAACTCGGCAATCTTTTCATATTTTATGAGTCAGATGAAAAGAGCTTAAAGAAGACTCGTCTTTTGAGGAATGAGTGATAAAACGGGTTAGCAGCTGATTCCAGGTACGGCTTGGAATTTTCCAATCACAGCAGTGTCACAAGGATGGCTAGTGAAATCACTCTTCGCAGCTGTTCCTCAAAATGGGTAAACAATCATATGGAGGTGAACGATCGGCCAATGAAAAGTGGAGGTGACGGTGCAAACACGACCAAGGCTTTAATGGCTGATAATGTTACGTTCGCAGTGGTTATTTACAGGGTAGTTCATTTTTTAACGAGCTTAAACGCGGATTGAAACACTTGCTCGATCTTATGTTTATTTTTTAACGAGCATGAACTATGTGCTAAAACTGCTCGGATCTTGCGTTTATTTTTTAACGAGCATGAACTGCGTGCTAAAAATGCTCGATTAATCCAGTCATATGATAAGAATGTCTCATTAAGATTCTATTTTTTATGGAGCTTCATCTCACAAAGCTTTGCTCTGGATCCTTTCGTTGTGCAAGTTCGGAAACGACTAATCCTACGAGTTTAAAGGGTTAGACCTACAGGTTTAAAGGGAGAACCTAAAAATTTAAAAAATAAATAGCCGCTCCTTGCCTGCACTCCAAAAGGTTTGCATGCCCCCAGGCATAAAGTACTATTTCAAGGTTACCCCTACTTCTCTTTCACCAAAACATTTGTTTTACCGAGAGAGGCTTACCTCTTTCAGGTTACCCAAAGATTGTTCTATTAATCTTTCAAACAAAACACTTCTTTGGCAATGTCTACCGAGATAAACAAAGGTGAGCGACGATGCCCGCCAACTCACATAACTTTGACAAAAGAATCTTATTCTAGAACAACCCCTCTTCCATGTCGGACGGGGTACGGACTAGTCATATTCTCCCGCGGAAATCTACCCTATACCCAAAGTTTTCCTGCTGAAGCAGACCAGGACGCATGCCCCCTGGGTTCCAGTCATATCCTTCCGAATCACTCGCGCTCATCGGGAGGACGGACCGTGGGTTGAAACACTTCTTGCGTGAAGAGACCATTTAGGGATGGCATATGACTATTTGCGATGCGTGATCCGGAAAATGAAAGTTGGTCCACGAGCTTGACCACTCTTCCTTCGTGCGGAAAACACATTACTCTAAAGAGTGAGGAGACGATGGCTCCCATGCAATATATATAGTCCCGTCCAAGGAGTAGGTTATAATCCAAGGGTCCTTGAACGACCATCACGTTCATTTGAACGGTCTTCCCTTTCAATGTGATAGGCACATTGGGGAGGATCCCTAAAGGTCGACTGGTTCCTTTATCGAAGCCTGATAGATTTCTCATTTCAGGCAAAAGCGCTGGCGAACCAAGCACTTTCCAAGCAATAGAGGAAAGGATACACACAGATGCCCCCTCATCAATGATGGTGCTAGCCATTACCATTCTGTATATTTGAACGATAATTCTGAATGGTATGCTTGCTGGCAACCGGGGTCTACCTAGTTGGTTCTAGTCGAAGGACACAACCAGGTTGCTTGGTGGTGAGACCGAATAGACGGCCGGATATCGCTCTGACGAACTTCCTTCCTGCGATAAAGGAATGGGTGCATTGCCCCCGTGTTCGTCGGAGTCTGTGTTGATGAAGAGAATTTGGACGGTGTCGTCTTTATTCTCTTCTGTGAAGGTATCATTCGAAGATAGAACCTCTGAAGGCAAGACCAGGTCAACTGCCGCCTCGACCTTTTGGCTTTCGTCAGGTATGGATTCGGATGGTTCATCCTGAATGATAGGTGCTTCGGCTGACCACCTGAGCGGGCCAGCCGGGTTCTCAACTGGTGAAGGACTTGGCAGGAGTTTTTGATATCCAGGAGGAAGTCGCGCTGGTAAAACCGGGCAATCTTCCAAAACTCTTTTAGCCTCGTCTAAGAAGGGACAACGGTGGATGGCATGGTCGCCTTCACACAGTTTGCAGGGAAATCTAGATTTCCCTCTCTGTCCTGTGGCTTCACTTTCACTAGTTGACGGTGCGCTGTCAACATGGCTATCAGAGGTTGACGCCACCGAATTGTGCAAACGGGGAGACCAGTCCCTTAGTATCTGAGGGATGCAGGGACAATCTCTGTGGAAGTGGTCTCCCTTGCATATGACACATGGCGATTTAGGCCTAGTTAGTGCTGTGTGTGGATTTTTGTCAGACGACACTTGTTTGCCCCCAGTCGCTTTTGGCTCCTTCTTCTTCTTCTCTTTCTTCTTCTTTTCCTTCTTCTCCTTAGGAACTTGGTTTTTTGTTTTACCAGTTCCGTCAAGTGAAGAGGAAGGAGGTGAGGAAGAATTAGATGAAGTAGAAGGCTGGTGGGTAACTCTGGTCTGGTCTAACTGTTGATTCGACTGTTCAGGAATAGTGGTGTTCTGAACGACATTGGTTGAAAAGAGCCAGACCGGCAGGCCAATTGTCAGTCCTGGAAGCGACAATGTGGCCATATGGGGCGCACCAACATCTCCCCAAGTGGAGAAGGGACTAGGATTTCCACCAAGGGGAATTCCTTGGTTGGTGTGCTCCATTTTCTCAACCTAAAGATCAACACAGGAAAAAGGGGTGATTGTTCCGTTTAAAATAAATTTTTAACGACGCTTTAGACACAACTTTCTTTTTCAATTTTAAAGAGTCTAGAAAAAGCTAAAGATGACTCTAGTCTCCTTCGATGTTTTAACGAGCCCGAAGTGACAAATGCTTGGATGGACTTTTTCCGTTATAGAGTCTGAAAAAGGCTAAAAGGAACTGCTATGGATTTCTATGCAGAGGGTGTGCCAAACTTTTCGCAAAACCGCAGAATACTTTTTAGGGTACGGGCGGTCGATCTTCCTGAATGCTGTGTTCAGTGCATTGCGATCAGTAGGGCGGCCGACACGGCTTCCTATGGATAAAGGTTATATTCCTATAGGGGTCTCCCAATATATACGCGACGGTACGTGGGAGCACAATCCGTACTGGTACTAATCATCCCTCAGGAGGAATCACCCAACCATCAGTGAGGTGACCAGTGACCAGGTTTTACGACGCCGGAACACGTCTCTAGCCTAGACCTCTATGTTGTGCGTTATGTTGCAAAGCGTTGTTAAGTTCATTCGATTTATTTTAGGTTGATCTTTTTAGAAGTTTTCCTTTTTGGATCACCACGAGATGTATGATACAATTCCTAAATGCAGTCTAAAGATGATAAGCAAGCTTTATCTCTTTTCAACTATGAAAATCCTAGCTACAAAGGGAAAAGAAAGACACCATCTTTTCTCAAAGAGCAATTAGCACACTCTAATGCACTTTTCCTAAATCAAGCATGCAAACTATCAAGATGCAAATGCACAATGCAGGTGTTTGTTTTCCGCTTTCTTAATATTGATGCCTAAAAAGAAAGCTTTTTGTACAACTTTGAATTTGCTTTTAAATGACAAATACAAACAAGTTTACTTTTTCGAAATCAGAAAGGGTAGAAGAGAATACAACACTTTACGACTTTCGAAATGAACATTTGTTTCGACACTTAAAAGAGACAAACTCAAACCAAAAGCAAAAGTAGATGTATAATCAACTGTAAACAGCCAATGAACTCTCTCCTAAGATCACAATCAACAGATCTGAATCAAGCGCTATAGGATGATTATTTCACTCTTGCAAAGGAAAACTGCAAATGACGCCACAAACACATAAAAACACTCACAGTCTTTTTGTACAAAAGGAGGCGGAATTTAAGCAGAGAAAAGGAGTTATCAGACTGGTACCTATGCTGGTTACAGGCTGCAAAAATCAGAGATCAAAACAAGGCAAAACAGAGTAGAGAACCCCAGCTGCACAAGGCCTAACTGGATCAACGCACCCTCAACACAGGGGTTTTGACATTCAGTGCAGGTAGCCTTCACGGGACCTGCGTTGAAATGCAGAACCTATTCACAGGGTCTGCGCTGAAGGAGAAACGAGAGTTTCTCACTGGGTTCTGGGTCACATTTTGCTGATTAATCTAGGGTTTCAGGCCAAATAAAAGCAACAAGCAAGGTACAATCAAAGGGATGCTTTGAGGGAGGGCTAATATCTATCACAAAGGATCATCAAATCATTTGTGAATCCATTGTTCAGAGCATAGACAAATCCAGTGATTGGATCAAAGCAGCAGCTGTCTACTTTGCATCTGAGAATGGCAGATGCAGTTCGATTGTTGTTGTTGAGTCTATGAAACAAACAATGATAGAGACACAAATAAAATGACTAAACAGATGTCCCCAGTGGAGTTGCCAATTTGTTGTGGGGAAAAATGCCTATGCAGGACGATCCTATCCACCTAAGGTGTGACAGTGCCTTAGCAACAAACAGAAACAGCTATTCTAGTATTCTTCCTTTATGAATTAAGAATGAAGAGAGATATATGGACTAACCAGTGTCTTCCGTTTGTCCCTCGATCCGGTTTCTCTTCTCTTTGAGAGTTCCCAGCTACTTGCCTTCTCGCTCGCCCAGCTTCAACAGGTCTCTGCAAGATCACAAGAAGAGAACACTACACAAAGACATAGATTCATATTCATAACTAGTTCAGGATTAGAAATAAACTAAACATACTAATGCAATCATACATCAAAGATACATCAGTATATAGGAGAAACCAAGATAGCTTTATTGATGAATAACAAGGTTCAGGAAGAGATACAACCAAGAAGGCTCCAATCCAGCATCTCCTTCCCAGCAAATGGAATTCCTATCTTCACCTTCCTTCAAAGCATTAAGCACCCAATGATTCCAATCTCAAACCTACAGAAATTCTTTGCAATAACAAAATTCCCGCCCCCAGATCTCATGGAGGAGAGATCCATATATAGATGTTTGGAGAGAGGATGAGTCAGCTTGAGATCTGACTAGTGTCCTCTCCCTCTGTCAGTTCTTGCTTCCACTTGGAGGTTCTTGCTTCCACTTGGAGACTAAGAGCCTCTTACTCATCACTAGTCGAATTCATTGAGGCAAGTGTCATTGGAGAAGATTCTGGAAGCTTCCAGGGTCTTTCCACCTTGTTGAATGAACTTGCCATTTGTCACTTTCCCGCTCAGCGCACCCTGGTAGTGCTTCTACCTGCGTTGCAGTGCAGGTAGCCAGTGCAGACTTTGCATTTCAGTGCAGACAGCTAGTGGAGCCTCTGAATTGATCCTGAATTGACTTGTTTTTGAGCAGTTTCTGGTGGAGAACTTCTGTGAATTGCTGTGGTTTGTTAGCCTTGTTCCTATAGGGGTAGGAACAACATGTTTAGGGACTTTGGATCCCTTAGATTATGGACATTTCATGCTCAATGCTGTAAGGCACAAAAATGTCTATAACATATGGGAAGCAGAATCGGGTGAGTTTCCCCTCTGGTGGTAAGAGGGCGAAAGAGACATTGGAGCTTGTGCATAGTGATGTGTTTGGACCTATGAAGGTTCCATCACTGGGTAAGTCTGTGTACTATGTATCATTTATAAATGACTTCTCAAGGAATACATGGATATATTTCCTTAAGAAGAAATCTGAAGTCTTTGACAGGTTTAGAGAATTTAAGGTTCTCGTGGAAAATCAGACACAGAAGAAGATAAAGGTGCTGAGGACAGATAACGGTGGAGATTTTTGCAGCAAGGAATTTGAAGAATTCTGTAAGAAGTGTGGTATAGCACGGCAGAATACTGCTCCATATACACCTCAACAAAAGTGAGTTGCAGAAAAAATGAACAAGATGTTGATGGAAAGGGCAAGAAGCATGCTCAATGGTGCCAGGT
Organism: Pinus tabuliformis; assembly: GCA_031772625.1. NCBI lineage: Eukaryota > Viridiplantae > Streptophyta > Pinopsida > Pinales > Pinaceae > Pinus > Pinus tabuliformis. The sequence continues at coordinate 1,146,484,051 of CM062807.1, forward strand.
TAGGATAGGAATTCTAGGTAGAGGAGGTGGAGACAACATGTTACTTGGTGAACAGATCACCTTCATCAGCATTGGAGGATAAAACTCCACAAGAGGTATGTACTGGTAAGAAACCCTCTCTTTCACATCTGAGGGCATTTGGATGTGATGCATATGTACATGTTCCAAAGGAGAAATGAACCAAGTTGGATAGTAAATCTGGAAAGTGCATCTTTATTGGGTATAAGGATGGTTTAAAGGGTTATAAGCTTTGGAACCCAGTAACAAGGAAAGTTTTGTATAGCCGAGATGTGGTGTTCAGAGAGGTGAAAGATGTTATTAAACATGAAGTCCAACCAAAGGAACCTGAGAAGATAGAGTTTGAGCTAAATGAGGAAGAATCAGACTCTACAATAGAGGAGGAATCAGAAGATGAAGAGCCACAAACTCCAGGTGTGAGAATATTAGTTCAAGAAAGAAGGCAGCCAGAAAGGTATATTCCATCCGCTTTCTGTTCAAATTTTGCTTTATCTATTATTGATGATGATCCCAGAACTGTGAAGGAAGCGGTAGATTTAGAGGATGGAAAACTCTGGAAAGAGGCCATGGTTGATGAAATGACATCTTTGCACAAAAACGAGGCTTGGGATCTGGTGGAGTTGCCGGCTAGAAGGAAACCCATTGGAAACAAATGGATGTTCAAGAAGAAGACAAATGCAGAAGGAAACATAGAGAAATACAAAGCTCGGTTGGTAGCAAAAGGTTATTCCCAGGTGCTGGGAATTGATTTTGGTGATATTTTTTCTCTTGTTACCAAGGTAACTTCTATTAGATTACTTTTATCTGTTGTTGTTGCTTTTGATTTTGAGGTAGAATAGATGGATGTGAAGACAACATTTCTTCATGGGGATCTGGAAGAGGAAATCTACATGAAGCAACTTGAAGGCTTTGCGGTGAAGGGTGAGAAAGAACTGGTATGAAAGTTAAAGAAGTCTCTGTATGGGTTAAAACAGTCACGAAGGATGTGGTATCAGAAATTTGACACATTTATACAGGGACTTGGCTTCACGAGAAGCAAAGCAGATCACTATGTGTATTTTAAATTAATTGGTGACCATGTTATTTATTTGGTCCTGTATGTGGATGATATGTTGCTAGTTGGAAATGACAAAGAAATTATCCAGGATTTGAAGACCCAATTGTCCTCCAAATTCGACATGAAAGATCTTGGTGCGCAAACTGTAGGCATGGAAATTAAAAGAGATCAGGCAAAGAGGAAGCTCTGGTTAAACTAGAGGAAGTATGTTGAGACAATACTGTAGAGGTTTAATATGTAGGATAGTAAATCGGTGAAGGTTCCTATCCCTATAGGTGTAAAGTTATCTGTTGAACAGTGTCCCAAGACACAAGAAGAGGAAGAGGACATGTCCTGTGTTCCATATGCAAGTGAAGTCGGTAGCTTGATGTATGCAATGGTCTGTACTAGACCAGACATTGCACATGCAGTGGGAGTATTGAGTAGGTTTATGTCAAAACCAGAGAAGGAGCACTAGAAAACAGTGAAGCGGGTTTTCAGGTATTTGTGTGGCACTAGTGATTATGGTTTGTGCTACAAAGGAAGACCAGGATTGGACAGAGTGTTGGATATCTATGGCTTTGTTGATGCAGACTGGGATGGAGATATAGATCAGAGAAGATCTACAAGTGGGTATGTGTTTAACCTATTTGGAGGTGCAGTTAGTTGGATGAGTAAGAAACAATCTATAGTGGCACTATCAACTACAGAGGCAGAATACATGGTTAGTATAGGAAGATGTATAGATTGTGTTCAAGTATGGGGTTAGTATAGGAAGATGTAAGGATAGACTATGACAACCAAATTACAATTTTCTTGGCAAAGAACCCTACATATCATTCAAAGACAAAGCACATCGATGTTCAGTATCACTTTGTGAGGGATATGATAGAAGACAAAAAGGTTTTGTTGGTAAAGGTGGACACTTTGAAGAATACTGCAGATGCATTGACAAAATATGTGAGCTCTGAGAAGTTATCTTGGTGTAGAGAAACAATGGGCATTGCAGTGTTGGATAAATGACTAAGCTCTCTTGTGGGCCCTGTGGAAAGAAAACAACAAGTGGGAGAATGTTGGGTTGTGTTATATTCTTTCCACGACTAGCCCACATAGTTAACCGGGGGGTTAGAGGGGGGCAGAGCCCCCCCTTTGTTGCGTTGATTGTGTAGGGGGGAGGGGGAGTCATAGGGAGTTTGAGGCATACCCGTAACCCACTTTATAGGGTTCAGGGCAACTCCCCGGAAAATTTTGGTTTTGGACACTATGTTAGGTTGGGCGGACCCACTTATGGTTTTATGCATGATTTTCGCACATGTTTTTTAGACGCGATGGTTTTTGGTCCATGGTTTTGGACACAATGGTTTTCGGTCCATGGTATTGGATGCTTCAACATGTATAAATATGTATTGTAACATTGAAAGGAACATAATGAAAAATCAAGCTAGTAGTCCCGGTTTTGGGATCCAGGGGAAAATCTCTATGTATATGTGTTTTATGTGTTATGCTCTCGCATTGTTTATTTTCTATGTTTTAGAATTCGTATGCAGGTAATTTCTATACTGGGTTAAAACCTGCAATACTTCCCCTTCCAACCTACTCCTATCACGTGATACATCCCTTACACCTATCATTCAACCGTTAACTATCTGTTCGAGATATAATCTCGGCCTGAGTAATGAACCCGTTCGTTTATGGAGAATTTCCCATGGTACAATGATCTAGCATATAAACGAACCAGAACCCCATTCAGTATGCCTTTCTTCTGTGATCCCATTGCATTGAACAACTGAATCAAACAACCTGCTACTACTACTGCAACTCTTCAACAAGTTGACCTGCCACCACTACCAGTCATTGAGCCACTGATATTCATCCAACCAATTCCCAGGTAATTGCATTATTCCATTTATTTTCTTTCCAGCATGGATTATAAGGGTAAATCCAAATCCATAGTCGAAACCCATCTTCTGCCCCCTGTAATTGACTTAGACCGCCAACCCCTGGTAGATAAAGAATACAAAATCATTGAAACTAGTTGTGAGTTCGATCTCTATGAACTCCACAATTGGTTAAAACAAAAATTCATTAATCTTTGTGAAAATTTGGGTTTGTGGGACTCCTTCCTACTCCGATTTGTCTTTCCTCAGACCTATCATTTTCCTAAATTTATTTCATGGTACCACTTCTGGTACATTCCCAATCAAAGGGAAATTGTAGCCTAGAACAATGATGTTCTTTTCACAATTACCCTTGATTCCATAAGCCAAATGCTCCAGATTCAGAACTTTGCCTCTCTGAAACCCTTTTCAGTAGATTTTCTCATGGAACTCTACCAAAACCTCACTTTCCCTCGCAAAGCCAGAATATTTGAGACATTCTATTTGAGGATGTCCAATTATCTCAGAAAATTCCTTCTTATCCATCCTCCATGTTCCCTGAAATGACAAAGAAAATTATCTCAATAGTTTCTTGTTTATTGGGCTATCATTCTGATTAGTGGGTTGATGAAGCCATCATATAGTTTTTATCAGTTTTCTCAACAGGTGAAAATCCCTTAGTCATCTTCAATTACAGTGAATTCCTAGTAGATGCCATCCATGAACAATTCCTAAAGGTTTCTACAGAAGGGGTTTTTAAGTATGCTTCAATTTTAGTGTATTTGTCTTTATTCCATTAGTCAGACATGTTTCAATTTCCATTACCAAAACTAGATGAACAAGGGAATGCCCAGCCTGCGATTCGTTGGACTTCCTTGGTAAGGAAGCATACTAATGAATTAACCTTTAGTGATTATGTAGACCAGTTCTTGTATATCGTTGCTTGCATATTTAATAGTAATGTTGAACCAAGGATAGAACCTAAGATAAAAATATTTCTACACCTCAGTGAGCAAACCAAGATAGGTGATAGGTACCTGTACCAAAATTACACAGAGATAAGAGTGTATGGGTGAAAATTACCTCCATACAGGTTGCCCAAATTTGTTCCTATGAGAATTTTTTCACTAGAATATATTAGACAAATGATTAATATGGATGAGCTACACTTTGTGGTAGCCAAGAAGAAATCTCAATTCAAGATCAAAACATAGGTTGGGCATTTTATTTTCAATACCAGGACAAAAACCAAAGAAGAAAATCTTCTCCTCAAGTAGATGAATTTTAAACTCAGGTTCACCTGGTCATATGACCTTTTGGGAATAATTTCAAAACTAAGAGTAGAGAAGAAGACTACTCCTTACATTCATACTCCCACACAAAAAATAGAAAAATATATGAATCAGGACCAATGGCAGGAGAATACTTTGCAGGAAGCAGAAGAATAGGTACTCTCTACAATGACATCATAGACTCCAACACCACAGGCGAAGCATGAAAAAATATCAAGGGAGTATGTTTCCCATTCAGTCACAGAAATTCAGGGGAAAGAGTTCAGATTTACAAGAAGAGACAAAAGACCAATCCAGCGGAAGAATCCTTTCAAGAAGAAAATGTAAAATCCACCATTATTTTGACAGACCCTTATACTTTTGCTAGGAATGAATACATTTTCATGGGATCTCCATCATCTTTGACCTCCCAAGAGCCATTGGACACATCTCAGTCAAGAGAATTGGTTCATGACGAAGTTGAACCAATTATATTTGCTAGGTATAAGGATATAAAGAAGAAAATTGAACTCCTAAAAGCTACCACCTATTCTCAATTTTGGAAATAAATAGCCTCTTAACAACATAGACTACTCTCTACCTTTGATACAGAGAAAGGAAAGATGCAGATAGCCTTCCTCCAGGCTGAGGTTCCTTTCCCTAAGACTCTAGAAGACTACAACAAGTCCATATTTTCCTTCAATATTGATCAAATCCATCCCATTGATCAAATGGATTTACACTAACAAAAAGGTGAGATGATATATTCGACCTTGACAAACTCAAAAATGGGAGCTTCCAGGTTGTAGGCTTCAGTCAACAACATTCAGTCCCATCTAAAACTAGAAAATATATCTTCTTTAGCTAAAGACACTAAGATTAAGTCTTTAAAGGATCTAGTAATCAAACTTGGATATGATCCCAATAATGTGAAAGCTGCAGAGGAAATTATTAGAAGAAAGAATGTTGACATTGCAGCTCTAAAGAAGCAACTCAAGCTTCCATCCACTAAAGATCCAAAGACCAAGGAAGTTGGACAACTAGAGAAAGAGAAAGAAGACATGTTCAAGATTATCGTTGAATAGAATGGGTAAATTAAATAGATGGAGACTGAAATGGAAAAACTGCTAAAGGAGAAAGAACAATCTACAAATTAGCATTCATTCCACTCATAATAGTCCCGATTGTAGGTACATCGATAGCAGGAGCTTCCACTTCAGCAACCATCACAATAGAGGGACAGTCTACAGACTCATCAATAGAACTACTCAAAACTATGGAGGACCTGTCTATTAGAGGGTAGGAGATTGAAAAGTTGAAAGCTCAGGTAAACAATCTCCAAGAACATAAATTAAAGATTGATAATGCAGATATAACAGAGCTTCAAAAGACTCATAGGTTAACCCAAGAATTGAACAGTTAGAAAATGAATCTGCCATGGTCTAGACAATTCAGTAGGCAAAGGAGAACATTTGGGTGGAAACCAATGAAGCTATGACTGAAATTTGGCCTTCCATTGAAATAATTTTCAAGCATGAGGAATTAGTGCAAAGATCAAAAGAAGCTATTGAAGAAACAAAAGAAAGTTTGGGATAGAAACCAGTTGAAGCCACTTCCCTAATATGGAATCTAAATTCAAAGACAAAGGAGGAACTAGAGGAATTTTAGATTGTAGATAGGACATAAACAATCCTTAAGGTGAGAAGAGTCCTTACAAAAAGGAACTTGATGCTATAGTTAGAAAACAAGTGCCATAACTTGGAGGCCCACATTCAGAAGTTCCACAAAAAATTCAATGCACTGAATCAAAAGGGGTTGTCAGGTTTGAAATGAATTGGAGATAAATTTGGTTATGTTAGATGATTATCAACAGAAATTATACTCCATAGCCAGAGATAAGTCAAAGTTTTCTACCATCAAGGGAACCATCATAGGAAAACCTTTCATGGAGGGTTTGAAATTCGATTTACTTATCAAACATGAGATAAAACATTTGTTTGTAATTAATCCCACCTTCCAGAAATATACCGAGGTGGATGAAACCTACAGAAATTTAATCAAGTTCTCCACCTGGGATGAAGACAGATTGGATCAACTATGCCAACTACTTGAGTAAAACAAGTGTTCATCTTTAGCAACAAAGCAACAATTTTTTAGGCCAAGTCAACACCAGAATCCTCGAAGATAGTGCGAGAGAGCTACAACAGTTTTATTTGCCTATATTTTTGTGCTATTTTTGTAAACAAATTTTCGAATATTTTGTAAGGAAAATCTTGATATTTTAAATCAAGATATGTTGATGAATTTGTATAAATAGTTCATAATTCGAAGTACAAAGGGTTGGAACTTGTGTGAAGAAGGCAGATCTTTGATGTAAAGTTGTACGTGTAATGAAGTGATCATTTCCATTAATACATAAAGTTTGTTCCAGGATTCCTCTGTCAGACAATTGGTGAAGTTTCCTCTCTTGTAAAATTGTTATTATTCTATTTTTCCATATGTTCTTTCTGTCTCTATTATTTAAAGAAGATTAAGGTTTAATTTGTTTAAATACACTCTGGTCTGGCTTATAAATAATATTTATGTTTTCACTCTGAGATTAAATATAGAATTCATCCTAGTATGCTCTATGTTTAATTGAATCTAAGTATCTTCATCTCATTCATTCCATAAATGCTCTAAAGATCCAAAAGCTTGCCTACCTTGCCCTATTACATTTTTTCTGCAATTCTTGTATTTTATCACCCAAGACTCATTGACTCCATACCCAATGGATTGTCCTTGCAGTTTCAACCAAACCTTTGAAAAAACCAAACTTAGAACTCATAACTATCGTAATATCTTAAATCAACGAATCTAAATAATATAGGGAGATCCCCCTCTGAAGCTGGAAGGGATAGATCCCAGCTTCCAAAGCGGTTTCGTGGTTATCTTTGTGTTTCTCTCACAACTTTGGGAAATTACAGAGTGATAACAGATGTGATGGTGAGTGTACATGTTTGAGTGCATGAGTTCCTATGGAGTTGGTGCTATGATTGTATTAGCTACTTAATTAGTCAATGATGTGAGGGGATCTAACACATGAAATTATTACATGGTTATTCATGGAGTCGCATGGATGTATGTCAGTAGATGAGATTATTCATTATTATTGTTTCTAATGAGACAATGTGATGAGGAGGTTGTTCAAGATGTAAAGGACAAGCTTCTTGCAATCTTTGGTTATGGATGTATTGCAGTAGAGGTTCATTGTCAATGATGACATCTTTAGAGTGGGGGAGGATGTAAGACCCTCAAGGATGTGCGCCGAGGTCATCTAGGACAAGGAAAACTGAGTTGTGGAGGTGGAATGACATCACGAAATTTGCTACTTTGGAAGCTGTGTTTTGGGATTTCACCAACACTTTGTCACATCCTACGAAAAAGTGGAGTCATGCACAGAAAAAACCAAGACATGGTCAGGCAGGGCACGTGAGATGGGAAATGTGTGACGGCTAAGACGAGCAAGGGCATGTGAGACAAGAAACTGGGTGAGGGCATGTGAGACAGACACACGAACGAAATGAGTCGGTTATGGTGCACGAATGGAATGGTTGGGTTGGGCGTATGTTGGAATGATTCAGCCCAAACGAGATGAAGTGGAACAGTTGGTGAACCAGGTTTATGAGAGGTCGACCCAATTAATCTAACACATCGATTAGACCGATGTATCCCTCCTCTTGAACGCATGATGATATAAATGAAAAAAGATGTTGAACACTGGAAAAATCAATGAACCGAATAAAACATGGGCAACCGAGACCGATTCAAGACAAAGGAGTGAAACTGATTAGCTCACCTGATCATGCTAGCTAACTATGGAGCGAGTTTAGGTGAGGATGTTATGGGAACATTAGGTTTTGTATGAATCATGTATGGTGGAATGGTCAAGCAAGTAGGGAAAGGTCGTGGCACGACCGTGCCTTAAGGTGCATGAAGGTGCAATTCGGTTGGACCATACGAGTTGGTCGAGATAGTTATCGTATGACTGTGAGTGCCACATTTGGAATGTTTTCGACTATGTAAACTATGAAGGTAAGCCAAGAGGGTTGCGGCACAAGTTGGGGTCTATTGTACATGAAAGTAAGCAGAGGCTAAAATCTATCAATGTTGTAACATCATAAAACTATTGAAGTTTATAATGTGAAGCTGGGAACTAGTGAGGTTTCCCTTATACTTGTATAATATCTTGCACGTTGTACATTGATGTTTATTTATATTTGTGAAATTATACTGGGACATTATATTGTGGCATATATTTACATGTGAATGTGTAAGACATTGTGAAGTAGAAGTGAAGCGAAGTAATCAGGCATTGTACTTGGGTTAATATTGCATGTTAATTCCACAAACATAATATATCTAACTCACAAATATGTGCATGTGTTATAGGCGTAGTCCAAGTGTAAGTAGTTATAAGTTGTTCAAACCATTACGATGAACCATGTTGGTGTCACATGTCCATAAGCCTCGTCACGCCTTAACTCGAGGGACGCTCTAGGGGTGTGACAGGAATAGAAACACAAATCACAAGAATTATGGCAAGGTATAAATGTCTAATATTATGAAGGAAGGCCTTTATGTTCTCCTATTCAACCATGCTTTCTAATATAACAATAAAAAATAATTCTTGGCCTCCATAAGGAACCTTGAATTCTACAAGTTAGATTGGTAAGGATTGAGAGTTCAAGCTGACTCATAGTTCAAGTTCCAAAGGATCATATGTTTAGTAGTGATTATTATAATATCACTTTTAGATGTTCTGTCTAGACTAGGAATTATTTAGTCTACGTATACATATTAAGATTCATTCATGGGATTGTTAATAGGACTAGTGAGTGGGAAATCTTGCATGAGGCCCCTATCTATGCCCATTATTGAGAAGCTAGTCAAGTTGTTTTCACCAACCTAAATTCTTGCTTTCTAGAGACTCATATGCTTAGGTTCAAGTACACAACAAAACATCTACTAAGGCTCTTCCATATAAGATGTCATCATGGGATAGGAAATTAATTTTCTATTGACATCATAAATATTATTTACCATTCATTATCCATAAAATTTATAATAAGAAAACACCAACATTCAACCTACAAACATCAACTAATTAACAATTGTTGAATACCAAAATGCAAGTGAGTAAATTTATCTAAACAATTAAATTTATGCTATTAATGAAGGGTGATCTCTTTACCACCAAACTATAGGTTCAACTATGTTTGTATCTTTCGACAACTGGAAACCCCCTAGCTAGACTGTGATACCACCAAGGGAATTCTACTTCACTCGAGAAAAGGATGATAGTGAAGGCCACTCTCTTTCAAAATAAATTACAATAGAAGTCCCTCTTTCCCACTAAGTTCAAGGCTCCCACAAACTCCTATATGCCTCTCTATTTGGCGGGAAATAGCACTAGGAAGCCCCTTCATTGCCTAGGTAGTCCTGCAACATTCTCCCTTCTCAATGCCACTCCAACTCACCCAACTTGCATCAATTTGTAGCCTCTTCCCAAAGCTCAAATTCAATATTCTTCTACAAAAAATTAACATGTAGAAAATGGGTGTTTACAAGCATAGAACACACCAACACACTTCTAACACACAAACAACACTTTTTTGTTTGAATTTACATAACCAAATTGAGCTCTAGTTGCTTAGAATGTCATAGCAACCATTCCACTAGATAACGGAAGCTCTCAACTTACAAGTTTTACTTCTCTAGGCACATGTGTGTTCTCTTGCTCTCCATGGGTATTTGAATCCACAATTGGATGCTTGTTTCCCTAATATTTTTTCAATTCCCCCACACCACTTATAGGTCTAACTCTCGAAATTAGAGATGGGTACTTGCCCATACTTCTTATCAAAATTTGAAAGAACTCTTTTACCGCCACCCTGTTGAGAATGCAACAAGATGATGAGCTTATTGGAAAGGAGTCGCCTTCACTAAGTGGGCTCGCAGGCTATTTTTGGCGTAAAGTCTATTTTTAGACTATGTCTATTTTTAGACATATGGATCATGGTCTATGAGTTGCAGTATGTTATTTGTGGATGATTGGTCATGTCGGTAAAAATAGATGGACTTCTATTTTTAGACATATGGGCAGGTTTCTATTTTTAGACTGCCAGGCTAAAAATAGAACAGTCGAATATTATTGTCTCATAATAATATTTGGACTATAAGCATTATCTTATCCTCTTGGAGCACTTCAGTTTGAGCTACAGATGTGGCACATGCAGCTGTCAGAAGGAAATACGCTTTCTTTCTGGGTCAGTTGAGCTATTGCATGCAGGACTTCAGTTAGAACTCATGTGGTTGAGTTTGGTGGAGTTGATTTTGGAGTTGATGGAGTTGTGTTCAGTTTGACTTGGTTAAACTAATTGTAATTAGTCTAACTGCAAATAGACTAGTGATGAGTTGTGTGAATTAATTATTAATTAATTCACTAATTATTAACTCATAAAGCAACTAAAGTATGCATCAGTTAACTCAGTTGCATGTCAGTGCATGTATAGTTCAGTGGAGACAGGTGTTAGAGGTTGAGATTGCTATCAGTTGTGACTATAGTTGTGCATGAGATCTTGCACAATCAATGGATTGAGTATGCCCATGAGGATTGTGCAGTATATGTCCAGTGAAATAACATGTGCTCACGTGATTTTCACTTGGTATTGTGCAATAGAGGCAGGCAAAGTAGTGGAGGAGATTTGAACTTGTGACTTGTTCGGATCTGAGCTAGTTTTGTGTGTAACAGGTGGAGATAGTACTGAGTACTTGTGAGGAGTATTGTACTATGAATTGCTACATGTTCTCAATCATTAATATACAGATAGTGTAGGGTTTTTAGCTGTAAGCTTTCCCCGGGTTACATACTGTGTTAATGTGTGCATGCGATTGATGTTTCATTGTTTTTTATGTTGCTAAATTGATGATCAACGTAGAGGAGATTATGTATTGTGCATGTATTCCGCAATAGTGTATAATCGGGATAATCTCTGTGAATAAGTGTCATATTATTCAAAATTTCTACATGGTATCAGAGCTGTTGATCATCAGATCTACTATTCAGAAAGTGTTTACATTCTATTTTTTCAGGCAGAGTCTGTAATCAGGCCAGGTAGCCTCTGGATTCATCCTTCCTTTGGAAGGTGAGATATTCGGTAAAATCCCATACAATCAATCTCTGTACGAGAAATACTTTGTTCTCATGAATTCTAGATTAGAGGCGATTGAGTTTGGAGTTGGTGGAATTCCAATTTGCAGCAGTGTTTTCTTGGTATCAACGTGGCAATGTCTTTCAACGGATTGCGATTGGAGTATGCTCTTGAGGGCACCTCAAACTATATTGCATGGAAGGACAGGATGGAGGCGGTGTTGGATGATAATGGGCTGAAGGAGTTCATAGAGGCTGAGGTCCCAAAGCCTACTGATACTGCGCAAGTTGATGCTTGGCAAAAGAAGACAACAAAGTGTCGAAGGATTCTGTTGGAGGGCATGAAGGATCACATTGTGTCTAGCCTACATGGAAAGGCTTCTCCATACTTGATGTGGAAAGTGTTGACAGATCTATTCCAAAGCAAGAGCGATCAGAGGAAGCTGGCGCTCAAGGATAAACTCAGAAACATCAAATGTGAGAAGGGAGACAGTATGCCCAAGTATCTCACGAAGTTCACTCAGTGTCGGGATGAGCTGGGAAGTGTGGGGGTGATTGTTGATGATGAGGACTTGGTGAGCTTGGCTCTCCTTGGTCTTCCTAAGAGTTGGCATTCCTATCAGGACTTTGTCAATGGTCGGGAGAAATTTCCAGGATGGGAAATACTTTGGTCAGATCTTGTGTAGGAGGAGATCAGGCAGAATACCAGGGACGGATCTTCATCAAAGGGACCTGATGAAGAAAATTGCGCTTTGGCTTCCAAGGAAAAGAAGGGGAAGAACAAGAAAGCTTCTTAGTCTGGTGCGAAAGGTAAGAAGCAGGATTTGTCCAAGGTGAAGTGCTTTCACTATCACTGGCACGGACACCATGCCACTAATTGGCTGCAGAAGAAGAAGAACAAGCAAGCTATTTGATCTGTAGTAGGAGAGGCTCTAGCCTCGCAGTTTGAGCTTGTCTTTTCATTGATCGCATGCTTGGTTTCAAGTGTGATGGGATTGGTGTGGTTCTTGGATAGTGGTGAGTCTTTTCACATGACAGGAGATCAAGATTTGTTTTCTGATATGGAGGACAAAGATCTTGGAGTGCACATCGAGATGGGCGATGATGGTAGATACAGTGCAACCGGTATCGGTACCATTTCCTTTGAGAGGGAGTCTAGTAAACCCTTCGTATTGAAGGAAGTGATGCATGTTCTAGGATTGAAGAAGAATCTTATCTCTGTGGTGATGTTAGAAGACAAGGGATATGATGTTGTTTTCAGCGAGGGAAAGGCTTTCCTGCGCAGTAAGACAACTGGAGAAACCTAGAAGATAAGGGTTCGAGTGAGGAACCTTTATGAGTTGCATGTAGATGGTTGTGCAGAAATGGCATGCAAGGCAGAAGGATTGGTGAGCCGGGATGATGGCAAGCTGTGGCACAGGAGATTGGGTCACCTTCACCATGGAGCCTTGAAGATACTACAGCAGATCACTACTGGGCTACCTAAAGGCACTCTTGCGCAGTCAGATCAGTGCAAGGGGTGTACTTTGGGAAAGTTTGTGAAAGCCACCTTTCCCGAGAAGGATAGTCACGCCACGACGATCCTTGAGAGAATTCACACAGACGTGTGTGGACCTTTCTCAGTTGCTTCGAAAACAAAACACAAGTATTATGTGATTTTTGTTGATGATTTCTCTCGTAAATGCTGGATCTTCTTCATGCAGAAGAAGAGCGAGACATACTCAAAGTTCTGTGAGTTCAAAGCATTGGTCGACAAGGAATCAGGGAAGAAGGTGAAGGCTCTTAGGAGCGATAATGGTGGTGGATACATCTCTGGCGAGTCCAAGGATTTGTGCAGTGCAGAAGGGATTCGAAGAGAGCTCATAGCTCCCCATAACCCACAGCAGAACGGGGTTGTTGAGCAAAAGAACAGAACGATCGTGGGTGCTGCACAGGCGATGTTGCATGATCAGGGCCTACCCCTTCACTTGTGGACGGAAGCATGCAATACAGCAGTATATGTGCAGAACTGTTGTCCTCACAGGATACTTGGCATGAGTACACCCGAGGAGGCTTATTCTAGTAAGAAGCCTGATCTTTCTCTTTTGAGGATTTTTGGTGCTAACGTTTACATGCATGTGATCAAGGAGGCCAGGAAGAAGTTGGAGCCAACCGCAGAGGTTGGGATATTTTTGGGGTACACTGATACGCTCCACAACTATCGTGTGTATTTTCCAGACAGTGGCAAGACTGTTGTGCAATGGGATATAAAATTTCAGGAGGAGAAAGCCATGAAGTGTTTGCTTGAGAGGGAGCCACACTTGCATGCAGATGAAGAGCTATTAGTTCCTAAAGATGAGCTTCAGGACATGGATCAGCCACAGGATGAAGTTCATGGAGTGGAAGAGACCACTCATGCAACGCCAACCATCAGAGGGCGAAAGCGTTTGACAGAAGCTGAGCGACTGGCTCAAGATGCAGAGAAAGTTGTAGGACCACCTACAATGAAATGCAGGCAGAGACAGTCACCTGATTGGTACACTGGATACATGGCTCTTATGAGCAAATGTGTTGTCACTGAGCCATCCTGTTTCAAGGAAGCTGTGGAGGATCCCGCATGGGTAGACGCCATGGTGGAAGAGTATGATTCGATTGTCAGAAACAGTGCATGGGAGATTGTTCCTAGACCGGAAGGGAAATTAGTGGTGCGTTCGAGATGGATCTACAAAGTTAAGCAGGCAGATGATGGGAGTGTGGAGAAATACAAGGAAAGATTTGTTGCCTGAGGCTTTTCACAGATAGAAGGGATCGATTATGAGGAGACCTTTGCACCTGTCGCAAGGTATTCTTCCATACGGACGATTCTTGCTCTCTTAGCGCAGATGGGGTGGCACATTCATCGGATGGATGTGAAGACTGCATTCCTCAATGGAGTCATTGAGGAGGAGGTGTACATAGCGCAACCCGAAGTTTTTGAGATCTTCAGCAGCGAGTCACATGTGTGCCGGGTCAAGAGAGCATTGTATGGGTTGAAACAAGGACCACATGCTTGGTACACACAGATAGACAGTTATTTCACCGGACTTGGATTCTCCAAGAGTGAGGCGGATCCTAACCTATACCAGATTGTGGTGGAGGGTAAGTTGCTTATGATTGTACTTTATGTAGATGATATGATTCTAACGGGTGATGAGCTGTTGATACTTTCATGCAAGGATGATCTTGCTAAGGAGTTTGAGATGAAGGACTTGGGCCTCCTTCATTATTTCCTGGGATTGGAAATTTGGCAGTGCAGTGATGGACTATTTGCTTCTCAGGGTAAGTATGCTCGGGAGATACTGGAGAAATTCAACATGCATGGCTGCAAGCCTATTGATACTCCTCTTCCTGGAGGTTGGAGGAAGGAGGATGCCACTTCAGCAAAAGAAGTGGATGTCACTGTTTATCGATAGTTGGTGGGGTCGCTTATGTATATGGTCAATACACGACCCGATATATGCTATGCTATTAACCGCTTTCACAAGCTATGGTTAAGCCAACCACGCTCTTTTGGAAGGCAGGAAAGCATGTATTGCATTATTTGAGAGGCACATCAGGATATGGATTGTGGTATAGACAGGAGGATGAGGTGAAGCAATGTGGCTTCACAGGTGCAGATTGGGCAGGGAGCCCAACGGATAGAAAGAGCACATCAGTAGGGGTCTTCAGTATCAGGTTGATAGCAGTTTCTTGGTATAACAGGAAGCAGAGATCCATGACACTTAGTTCAGCAGAGGCCGAGTATATGGCAGCAAGTTTGGCTACATGCGAGGCTATATGGATGAGGAAGATTCTGGTCGGTTTGTTCAGTTCTTACTTGGATCCTATTGTGATTTACTGTGACAACCAGAGTTGCATTAAACTCTCGGCTAATCCTGTATTTCATGATAGATCTAAGCACATTGACATCAGGTACCATCATATCAGAGATTGTGTGCAGCGGAGAATCATGTTACTTTCATACATTCCAACGGAGGATCAGGATGCTGATATCTTGACGAAGGCACTCACCAGGAGAAAATTCGAATACCACCGAGGCAGGATAGGGGTTGCTGATAATCCATATCTTGTTGAGAGGGAGTGTTGAGAATGCAACAAGATGATGGAGCTTAGTGGAAAGGAGTCACCTTCACTAAGTGGGCCCGCAGGCTATTTTTGGCGCAAAGTCTATTTTTAGACATATGGATCATGGTCTATGAGTTGCAGTATTTTATTTGTGGATGATTGGTCATGTCGGTAAAAATAGATGGACTTCTATTTTTAGACATATGGGCAGGTTTCTATTTTTAGACTGCCAGGCTAAAAATAGAACAGTCGAATATTATTGTCTCATAATAATATTTGGACTATAAACATTATCTTATCCTGTTGGAGAACTTCAATTTGAGCTACAGATGTGGCACATGCAGCTGTCAGAAGGAAATACGCTTTCTTTGTGGGTCAATTGAGCTATTGCATGCAGGACTTCAGTTAGAACTCATGTGGTTGAGTTTGGTGGAGTTGATGGAGTTGTGTACAGTTTGACTTGGTTAAACTAGTTGTAATTAGTCTAACTGCAAATAGACTAGTGATGAGTTGTGTGAATTAATTATTAATTAATTCACTAATTATTAACTCATAAAGCAACTAAAGAATACATCAGTTAACTTAGTTGCATGTCAGTTCATGTACAATTCAGTGGAGACAGGTGTTAGAGGTTGAGATTGCTATCAGTTGTGACTATAGTTGTGCATGAGATCTTGCACAATCAATGGATTGAGTATGCCCATGAGGATTGTGCAGAATATGCCTACTGAAATAGCCTGTGCTCACGTGATTTTCAGTTGGTATTGTGCAATAGAGGCAGGCAAAGCAACGAAGGAGATTTGAACCTGTGACTTGTTCGGATTTGAGGTAGTTTTGTGTGTAACAGGTGGAGATAGTACTGATTACTTGTGAGGAGTATTGTACTATGTATTGTTACATGTTTTCAATCATTAATATATAGATAGTGTGGGGTTTTCAGCCGTAAGCTTTCCCCGGGTTACATATTGTGTTAATGTGTGCATGCGATTGATGTTTCATGTTTTTGACGTTGCTAAATTGATGATCAACATAGAGAAGATTATGTATTGTGCATGTATTCCGCTATAGTGTATAATCGAGATAATCTCTGTGAATAAGTGTCATATTATTCAAAATTTATACATGGTATCGGAGCTGTTGATCATCAGATCTACTATTCAAAAAGTGTTTACATTCTATTTCTTCAGGCAGAGTCTGTAATCGGGCCATGTAGCCTCTGGATTCATCCTTCCTTCGGAAGGTCAGATATCTGGTAAAAGCCCATATAGTCAATCTCTATACGAGAAATACTTTGTTCTCATGAATTCTAGATCAAAGGAGGTTGAGTTTGGAGCTGGTGGAATTCGAATTTGTAGGAATTTATAGGGTAAGTTCCTCAGACAGAACACCAAAGGACACCGCTCAAAACTAGATCGCAGATCAATACACCAGTATTTTTGACGTGGTTAAAACCCTCAAAGAGGGAAATGGTCCACGGGCTGAGCCAACGTGGCCACTTCAGGCAATTTATTAATAAAAGAATGAAAATTTACATAATCTTCTCTCATAGACAGATTACACTACAAATGACCCTCCATGCGCTTTAAATAGAAATCATGGACCAATCGGGTTTCAAGCCATGGATCAAGTGTTGGTAATACCGAGGAGAGAATGAACCGTCGGATCACTACATATCGTGACCGTCAGATTGTAAGTTACAAAATGTACAAGGTAAAGAAACACACTTTACCTAACTCTATACCTAACTCTATACTAGACCAAGTTGTACTTAACTATTTCCTATGTGTCGGAATATCCTAACATCCCCCCTTAAGAACAACTTGGGATAGGATTGAAGGATTTACAAATATGACACAATAGGAGAAGGAAGGAGGCACTAGAGCCTATCCCCCCTTAGTGACAGCTTCCTAAACTCCAACCATAAATCGAAGTTTAGTGAACTTCGCCTCTGTAAGAGCCTTTGTGAAGATGTCTTCAACTTTATCATCTGTTTAACAATATTTCACTTCAAGAACATGGTCGTGAATGAGCTTTCTGATGAAGTGCATGTGCAGTTCAATGTGTTTGCTACGCTGATGTTGGACTGGATCTTTGCATAGTTGAATGGCACTTTGATTATCACACCAAAGTGTAGTCGGATGTTGCTGCTGAAAGCCAAACTCTGACAGGATCTGACGAAGCCACAAGGCTTCCTTACTAGCTTCTACGGCACCACGATACTCTGCTTCTGCTGATGAAAGAGAAATGGCACCTTGTTTCTTGCAAGCCCATGTAATAGGTCCTGAACCAAGAGTGAACACATAACCGGCAGTAGACTTCCGATCATCAGGGTCACCAGCCCAATCGGAATCAGTGAAACCAACCAATAGAGGAGATGCTTCGGCACTGTAATGAATCCCAAACTGAACTCTACCTCGAACATAACGAAGTATTCTTTTAGCTGCTTTCCAATGACTTTCACGTGGGTTTTGCATAAACCGAGCAACAAGGCCAACGGCAAAGGAAAAGTCAGGTCGAGTATGGGTTAGATACAAAAGTTTTCCTACAAGTTGACGGTATAAGGTAGCATCAACTTCAGGAGAAGTACAAGTGACTGAAAGTTTGACTCCGGATTGGAAGGGAGAAGGGGCTGTCTTACAGTCTTCCATGTGAAAATGGCGTAGAATATCACAGGCATACTTGGACTGGGAAAGGGAAATACCCTCCTTGGATTGCAAGACCTGAAGACCGAGAAAATAATGTAAGTGTCCTAAGTCTGTCATTTCAAATTTCTTTTTAAGGCTGGACTTCACATGGTTTATAAGGTTGGGATCACTACCGGTAAGGATAAGATCATCAACATAAAGAACAAGAATGATAAGAGACTTGCCCACTTTCTTAGTGTAGACAGTATTGTCAAAATGACACCTAGAAAAGCCAGATTCTAAAAGAAAGCTATCCATTTTGGCATACCAAGCTCGAGGAGCTTGCTTGAGACCATAAATGGATTTCTTAAGCCGACATACAAGGCTGGAGTCTGTTTTTATGAAGCCAATGGGTTGTTCCATGTAGATTTCTTCATGCAAGTCCCCATGCAAGAAGGCAGATTTAACATCCATCTGATGGACTTCCCATTTGAACGAGGCAACAAGGGAAAGAACAAGGCGGATAGAGTTCATTTTGGCAACAGGGGAGAAGGTTTCAGTGTAGTCAATGCCTTCAACCTGTGAAAAAGCTTTAGCAATAAGACGAGCTTTATGTTTATCAACTTTCCCATCTGGTCCATACTTGGTTCTGTAAACCTATTTGCATCTAACAAGTTTTCGTCCCTTTGGTAGAGGAACAAGATCCCATGTATCATTTGCCAATAATGAATGACATTCTTCATTCATAGTTGCTTCCCAATTTGGCTGGCCTGAAGCTTCTGTAAAAGTGTCAGGATCATAATTTACTGGAGCTTGAGCCAGTAAAGAAGAGGCTTTGTCAAACTGAGAACGTGTGCGTCGCTAATCTGTAGGATCACCGACAAGATCACCTGTTGCATCTCGAGTAGCACGAACCCATTTTGGAAGCTGAGGAGCTGAAGGAGGATCCTGAGATGGTGGGGGAGGATTGTCATCCTCACTTTCATCATTTGAAGAAGAAATGTTTTCAAAAGTAGAAGAGATAGGGAGAGGTGGCACATCCATCGGAGTAGGCTCGCAGACCGATATGTTTTCATCAAATTTTACATCTCTTCTAATGATAACATTTTTGGACTTAAATGGAATAAGTCTATAGCCTTTGACATCTTCAGAATATCCAAAAAAGGTACATTTTTCACTCTTAGGTTCTAAAGCTTTATGCTTTTCATCTGGAATATGGGCCCACGCTTCACTTCCAAAAACACGAAAGTGACTTACATCTGGTTTGATTGAGCTCCATGCTTCTTCTGGAGTGATATTCTTTAAAGCCTTAGTAGGAGTGCAATTTATTATGTAAATTGCACAGTTAATTGCTTCTGCCCAAAAACTAAGACCAAGTCCTTTAGATTGTAGCATACAATTAGCCATTTCCTTTAAGGTGCGATTCTTCCTTTCAGCTACACCATTTCGTTGTGGAGTATATGGAACAGTATGTTGCATTTGAATTCCATTCTCAGTGCAAAAGTTGATGAATGTGTTTTTAACATATTCTCCGCCATTATCAGATCTTAGCTTAAGAATTTGATGTCCAGATTGTTTTTCAACAAAGGCCTTGAAGGCCAAAAATGTGTTAAATACTCCACTCTTGAGTTTTAAGAAGTATACCCAAGTGCGTCTGGAGAAATCATCAATGAAAGTTAAGAAATACTTGCAGCCAGAGAATGACACAACTGGAAGTGGACCACATAAATCACTATGCACAAGCTGTAGAGGGGCTGAGGCGTGCCAAGAGGCACGTTTTTCAAAACTATCTCGATGATGTTTTCCGAGTACACATCCGGAACAAACACCATCTCTGCAAGATACCATAGGAAGACCTGTCACCATATTTTCTTTACATAGGTGCTAGTGGGAGCGATAGTTTAAGTGACCAAATTGCTCATGCCAAAATTTGCTCACCTCATCGTTATGAGCAACAAATACTGAGGGAAGATTTGATGACCCAAAGTTGTGAAACTTATACAACCTTGTAGAATCATCAGCAATGCCAATAGCTAAAATATTTTTAGGATCTCTTAGGTCCTTGATTACAACATCATGAGGTGAAAACTCAACGATTTTACCTTCACCTGAATGAGTTATCTGATATATAGATAGAAGGTTGCAGGATAAGGTTGGAACACATAATACATCATTAAACTGACCATTGTCTAGATGAACAGTTCCAGTCCCTACAACAATAAGAGATCTATCATCACCAACATATATATTTTTGGTGTTACAATCATTTAAAGAAGAAAACATGGCTTTGTTTTTGGCCATGTGATAAGAAGCTCCAGAATCAATGAGCCACTCATGAGAATGAGAAGAAGAAGATACATCTAGTGCATAGCCAGACCGAGATGCTTGACAACCACATGCAGAAAGTGCCATTCCTGAAGATGAAGTTGAAGTTGAAGATTGCTCCAAATGGATGTTATGTTTCTTCATCGCTGCTTCCAAGGCTTCCATCTTCTTAAAGCATTTGGATTCTAAGTGGCCATCTCGATTACAAAAGTTGCAATGTCTATCAGTCTTCTTCCATTTGTTTTTATTTGTCTTATCATTTTGTTGAAATCATTTTTCATTGTGAGGCTGAGATTGCTTAGGACCCTTGTTTGGTTTAGGACCATTCTTTTTAGGATATGACTTCTTAGGATTCTTTGAATTTGGTTGCTGTTGGGAGGCTAACGCTTTCTTGGAAGAGTTTCCAAGATTAAGAAGACCAAGGTGTAAGAGTTTTTCTTGTTCTCTTATTAAAGAATCACAAAAAGAGTCAAAGGAAGGGGACTTGTAGTTTGTTCCTTGAGAAATGAAGGCTTCTCTTATAGAATGGAAGGTGGAAACAAACACAGAGTAGGCTAGTCCCAACTTAGTAAGAATGGAATAGATAAGGTTACTATCTTCTTTCTTAACTTTAACACCTTCCAAGAGATATCTAAGGGTCTTGAACTTGGACAAGAAATCTTCAATGCAAGAAAAATTATTAGGGTCCAATGTAAGCAACTCATTTTCAAGTTGATGGGCTCTAAGTTCATTTTTAATCCCAAAAAAATTATTGATTTGTTTCATTGCTTCATCAGGAGTATCAAGTTCTGCACTATGGAATCTAAGATCTGGAGAAATAGACATCCCTATCAATCCACGTGCTTGATCTTGCCTATTTTCCCATTTAGCAGCCTTATCTTCATCCTTTGGTTTCTTTTCTTGGCCTGAGGCTATTCTGTAGAGACCTTTACTTCTAAGTAAATCCTCAATGTAGGACAACCATTGGAAGTAGTTGGTGCTGTCAAGGGTAACTTGGTATTGACTTTCCATTTCAACGGAAACTGAAGCTAAAGATGCTAAAAATAAGTGTTCCAATGGATAGATCTCAAAAAATTATGCTGGTTTAAAAAAAACGGCTCTGAAAACGGCTTCCGGATGAAGAAGTTATGGCTTTTTGAAAAAAGTTGATGAAGTTGCCAACGAAGTGTGGGAATGTGCGGAAATGAAAAAATCCGCCCCCAAAAAATGGAGACTTGAACCCAAGACCTCTACTCTCTTAAAATAGCTTCGAACCAATTGAGTTATACAAAAAATTTGAGAGAGAGAGAGAGAGAGAGAGAGAGAGAGAGAGAGAAGGGGGGGGATGCTTTGGGTGGGTGCGTGCTTTGAGAAAGCTCTTTTTCCCTACAAAAAAAAAACACAACACCCAACACGGACATGCAAAGAAAATGAACCTTACGGCTCAAAGTTAGCTTTAGCCAAAAAACTAAATATTTTCAAAAATGAACCTTGCGGCTCAAAGTTAGCTTTAGCCGGAAACTAAATATTTTCTTCAATGTTTCTGATTTCCGAGATCACACTAAGGCGCAGGGAAAAGAGCATACGCATGAGAAAAATCCTTCCTTTCTTTTTCTTATTTGCCCAGATCGCACAGAGTCGTAGGGCAAAGAGCATATGCAGAAATGAAAGGTATAGATCCGGTAATAAAAAAAAGTTTAAATAAACCGAAACTGAAATAAACAGGGAGAAAATAACTATAAACTGCAAATAAACACTGTATACCTCCAGATCTGAAAAATGATGCAGCTAGGGCTACCGGAAACCTTTTAGCATGAAACGAAAGGGGTTCCTCACTGGAACAGGTGCTCCCAACACAATAGAGCAGTCCTCTCGGCCTGAAAGCAGTCAGAAATAGTAGATCTAGGAAACGACAGTCTGATGCAGTTCTACCGACTTCAGATTTGGATCACCAACGGACGCGGCCCTCAAATAGCTCTAATACCATGTAGGAATTTACAGGGTAAGTTCCTCAGATAGAACACCAAAGGACACTGCTCACAACCAGATTGCAGATCAATACACCAGTATTTTTGACGTGGTTAAAACCCTCAAAGAGGGAAACAGTCCACGGCCTGAGCCAACGCGGCCACTTCAGGCAATTTATTAATAAAAGAATGAAAATTTACATAATCTTCTCTCATAGACGGATTACACTACAAATGACCCTCCATGCGCTTTAAATAGAAATCATGGACCAATCGGGTGTCAAGCCTCGAATCAAGTGTCGGTAATACCGATGAGAGAATGAACCGTCGGATCACTACATATCGTGACCGTCGGATTGTAAGTTACAAAATGTACAAGGTAAAGAAACACACTTTACCTAACTCTATACCTAACTCTATACTAGACGAAGTTGTACTTGACTATTTCCTATGTGTCGTAATATCCTAACAGAATTTACACCAGTGTTTTCTTGGTATCACGTGGCAATGTATTTCAACGGATTGCAATTAGAGTATGCTCTTGAGGGCAGCTAAAACTATATTGCATGGAAGGACAGGATGGAGGCGGTGTTGGATGATATTGGGCTGAAGGAGTTCATAGAGGCTGAGGTCCCAAAGCCTATTGATACTACGTAGGTTGATGCTTGGCAAAAGAAGACATCAAAGTGTCGTAGGATTCTGTTGGAGGGCGTGAAGGATCACATTGTGTCCACCTTGCGTGGAAAGGCTTCTCCATACTTGATGTGGAAAGCGTTGACAGATCTATTCCAAAGCAAGAGCGATCAGAGGAAGCTGGCACTCAAGGATAAACTCAGAAACATCAAATGTGAGAAGGGAGACAGTATGCCCAAGTATCTCACGAAGTTCACTCAGTGTCGGGATGAGTTGGGAAGTGTGGGGGTGACTGTCGATGATGAGGACTTGGTGAGCTTGGCTCTCCTTGGTCTTCTGAAGAGTTGGCATTCCTATCAGGACTCTGTCAATGGTAGGGAGAAATTTCCAGAATCGGAAAGACTTTGGTCAAATCTTGTGCAGGAGGAGATCAGGCGGAATACTAGGGACGGATCTTCATCAAAGGGACCTGATGAAGAAAATTTCGCTTTGGCTGCCAAGGCAAAGAAGGGGAAGAACAGGAAAGCTTCTCAGTCTGGTGCGAAAGGCATGAAGCAAGATTTGTCCAAGGTGAAGTGCTTTCACTGTCACCAGCACAGACACCATGCCACTAATTGTCCGCAGAAGAAGAAGAACAAGCAAGCTGCTGGATCTGTAGTAGGAGAGGCTCTAGCCTCGCAGTTTGAGCTTGTTTTTTCATTGATCGCATGCTTGGTTTCAAGTGTGATGGGATTGGTGTGGTTCTTGGACAGTGGTGTGTCTTTTCACATGACAGGAGATTCAGATTTGTTTTTTGATCTGGAGGACAAAGATCTTGGAGTGCACATCAAGATGGGCGATTATGGTAGATACAATGCGACCGGTATCAGTACCATTTCCTTTGAGAGGGAGTCTAGTAAACCCTTCGTATTGAAGGAAATGATGCATGTTCCAGGATTGAAGAAGAATCTTATCTCTGTGGCGATGTTAGAAGACAAGGGATATGATGTTGTTTTCAGTGAGGGAAAGGCTTTCCTGTGTAGTAAGACAACTGGAGAAACCCGGAAGATAGGGGTTCAAGTGAGGAACCTTTATTAGTTGTATGTAGATGGTTACGCAGAAATGGCATGCAAGGCAGAAGGATTGGTGAGCTGGGATGATGGCGAGCTATGGCACAGGAGATTGGGTCACCTTCACCATGGAGCCTTGAAGATACTACAACAGATCACTACTGGGCTTCATAAAGGCACTCTTGCGCAGTCAGATCAGTGCAAGGGGTGTACTTTGGGAAAGTTTGTGAAAGCCACCTTTCCCAAGAAGGATAGTCGTGCCATGACAATCCTTAAGAGAATTCACACAGACGTGTGTGGACCTTTCTCAGTTGCTTCGATAGAAAAACACAAGTATATGTGATTTTTTTTTATGATTTCTCTCGTAAGTGTTGGATATTCTTCATGCAGAAGAAGAGCGAGACATACTCAAAGTTCTGTGAGTTCAAAGAACTGGTCAAGAAGGAGTCAGGGAAGAAGGTGAAGGCTCTTAGGAGCGATAATGGTGGTGAATACATCTCTGGCGAGTCCAAGGATTTCTGCAGTGTAGAAGGGATTTGAAGAGAGCTCATAGCTCTCCATAACCCACAGCAGAACGGGGTTGCTGAGCAAAAGTACAGAACGATCATGGGTGCTGCATGGGCGATGTTGCATGATCAGGGCCTACCCCTTCACTTGTGGGTGGAAGCATGCAATACAACAGTATATGTGCAGAACCATTGTCCTCACAGGATACTTGGCATGAGTACACCCGAGGAGGCTTATTCTGGTAAGAAGCCTAATCTTTCTCATTTGAGGATTTTTGGTGCTAACGTTTACATGCATGTGATGAAGGATGCCAAGAAGAAGTTGGAGCCGACCGCAGAGGTTGGGATATTTTTGGGGTACACTGATACGCCCCACAACTATCGTGTGTATTTGCCAGACAGTGGCAAGGCTGTTGTGCGACGGGATATAAAATTTCAGGAGGAGAAAGCCATGAAGTGTTTGCTTGAGAGGGAGCCACACTTTCATGCAGATGAGGAGCTATTAGTTCCTAAAGATGAGCTTCAGGGCGTGGATCAGCCACAGGACGAAGTTCATGTAGTGGAAGAGACCACTCATGCAGCACCAACCATCAGAAGCTGAGCGACTGGCTCAAGATGCAGAGAAAGTTGTAGGACCACCTACAGCGCAACACAGGCAGAGACAGTCACCTGATCGGTACACTGGATACATGGCTCTTATGAGCAAATGTGTTGAGATTGAGCCATCCTCTTTTGAGGAAGCTGTGGAGGATCCCGCATGGGTAGACGCCATGGTGGAAGAGCATGATTCGATCGTCAGAAACAGTGCATGGGAGATTGTTCCTAGATCGGGAGGGAAATCAGTGGTGGGTTCGAGATGGATCTACAAAGTTAAGTAGGCAGCTGATGGGAGTGTGGAGAAGTACAAAGCAAGATTTGTTGCCCGAGTTTTTTCACAGATAGAAGGGATCGATTATGAGGAGACCTTTGCACCCGTTGCAAGGTATTCTTCCATACGGACGATTCTTGCTCTCTCAGTGCAGATGGGGTGGCACATTCATCAGATGGATGTGAAGACTGTGTTCCTCAATGGAGTCATTGAGGAGGAGGTGTACATAGAGCAGCCCGAAGGTTTTGAGATCTTAAGCAGCGAGTCACATGTGTGCAGGCTGAAGAGAGCGTTGTATGGGTTGAAACAAGCACCACATGCTTGGTACACACGGATAGACAGTTATTTTACCGGACTTGGATTCTCCAAGAGTGAGGCAGATCCTAACCTATACCAGATTGTGGTGGAGGTTAAGTTGCTTATGATTCTACTTTATGTAGATGATTTGATTCTAATGGGTGATGAGCTGTTGATAATTTCATGCAAGGATGATCTTGCTAAGGAGTTTGAGATGAAGGACTTGGGCCTCCTTCATTATTTCCTGGGATAGGAAATTTGGCAGCGCAGTGATGGACTATTTGTTTCTCAGGGTAAGTATGCTCGGGAGATACTGGAGAAGTTAACATGCATGGCTGCAAGCCTGTTGATACTCCTCTTCCTGGAGGTTGGAGGAAGGAGGATGCCACTTCAGCAGAAAAAATGGATGCCACTGTTTATGGACAGTTGGTGGGGTCGCTTATGTATCTGGTCAATACACGACCCGATATATGCTATGCTGTTAACTAGCTTTCACAAGCTATGGTTAAGCCAACCAAGCTCTTTTGGAAGACAAGCAAGCATGTATTGCATTATTTGAGAGGCACATTGGGTTATGGATTGTGGTACAGACAGGAGGATGAGATGAAGCTATGTGGCTTCATAGATGCAGATTGGGCAGGGAGCCCAACGAAAAGAAAGAGCACATCAGGAGGGGTCTTCAGTATCAGGTTGACAGCAATTTCTTGGTACAGCAGGAAGCAGAGATCCATGGCACTCAGTTCAGCAGAGGCCGAGTATATGGCAGCAAGTTTGGCTGCATGCGAGGCTATATGGATGAGGAAGATTATGGTCGGTTTGTTCAGTTCTTACTTGGATCCTACTGTGATTTACTGTGATAACCAGAATTGCATTAAACTCTCGGCTAATCATGTATTTCATGATAGATCTAAGCACATTGACATCAGGTACCATCATATCAGAGATTGTGTGCAGCGGAGAATCATGTTACTTTCATACATTCCAACGGAGGATCAGGATGCTGGTATCTTGACGAAGGCACTCACCAGGAGCAAATTCGAATACCACCGAGGTAGGATAGGGGTTGCTGATAATCCATATCTTGTTGAGAGGGAGTGTTGAGAATGCAACAAGATGATGGAGCTTAGTGGAAAGGAGTCGCCTTCACTAAGTGGGCCCGCAGGCTATTTTTAGCGCAAAGTCTATTTTTAGACTATGTCTATTTTTAGACATATGGATCATGGTGTATGAGTTGCAGTATATTATTTGTGGATGATTGGTCATGTCGGTAAAAATAGATGGACTTCTATTTTTAGACATATGGGTAGGTTTCTATTTTTAGACTGCCAGGCTAAAAATAGAACAGTCGAATATTATTGTCTCATAATAATATTTGGACTATAAACATTACTTTATCCTCTTGGAGCACTTCAGTTTGAGCTATAGATGTGGCACATGCAGCTGTCAGAAGGAAATACGCTTTCTTTGTGGGTCAGTTGAGCTATTGCATGCAGGACTTCAGTTAGAACTCATGTGGTTGAGTTTGGTGGAGTTGATTGTGGAGTTGATGGTGTTGTGTTCAGTTTGACTTGGTTAAACTAGTTGTAATTAGTCTAACTGCAAATAGACTAGTGATGAGTTGTGTGAATTAACTATTAATTAATTCACTAATTATTAACTCATAAAGCAACTAAAGAATACATCAGTTAACTCAGTTGCATGTCAGTGCATGTACAGTTCAGTGGAGACAGGTGTTAGAGGTTGATATTGCTATCAGTTGTGACTATAGTTGTGCATGAGATCTTGCACAATCAATGGATTGAGTATGCCCATGAGGATTGCGCAGTATATGCCCAGTGAAATAGCCTGTGCTCACGTGGTTTTCACTTGGTATTGTGCAATAGAGGCAAGCAAATCAGTGGAGGAGATTTGAACCTGTGACTTGTTCAGATCTGAGCTAGTTTTGTGTGTCATAGGTGGAGGTAGTACTGAGTACTTGTGAGGAGTATTGTACTATGTATTGTTACATGTTCTTAATCATTAATATACAGATAGTGTGGGGTTTTCAGCTGTAAGCTTTCCCTGGATTACATACTCTGTTAATGTGTGCATGCGATTGATGTTTCATTGTTTTTGATGCTGCTAAATTGATGATCAACGTAGAGGAGATTATGTATTGTGTATGTATTTCGCAATAGTGTATAATCAGGATAATCTATATGAATAAGTGTCATATTATTCAAAATTTCTACATGGTATCAAATCTGTTGATCATCAGATCTACTATTCAGAAAGTGTTTACATTCTATTTCTTCAGGTAGAGTCTGTAATTGGGTCAGGTAGCCTCTGTATTCATCCTTCCTTTGGAAGGTGAGATATCCAGTAAAATCCCATACAGTCAATCTCTTTACGAGAAATACTTTGTTCTCATGAATTCTAGATCAGAGGCGGTTGAGTTTGGAGCTAGTGGAATTCGATTTTGCAGCAATGTTTTCTTGGTATCAACGTGGCATGCTATTGGGGCAGTCCTTACTCAACACTGGCATCCAGTGGCATATCACAGTGAGACACTTTCAGAAACAATCTGGAAGTATCCCACTTATGACAGAGAGATGTATTCCATTGTGTAGGCCTGCCGACAATGGAAGCATTACATTTTGGGGAAGGAAACGGTCATCCACACAGACCACCGGCCCCTACAGTTCATACAGACGCAAGGGAAGTTGCAAAATTATCGCCATCAGAAGTGATCCACATACGTGCAACAATTCCATTTGAATATCAATTATAAGAAGGGCATCACCAATAATTTTGTAGATTGCCTCAGTCGCCACCGATCATAGTGTTAAACATCGTGCTCAACTCTTGTGGGAACGAGACTTCTTATTGGTCACTTCTCTACAAAAGCAACCCAGAATTTGGCTACACATACCAAACACTCTTGGAGGGTTAGCATGTTCCATATTTTCACCTCCATGATGCCCTGTTATGCCACCTGGGTCACCTTTGTGTTCCTTCAAGCAAGCGTGCCAAGATGATTTGAGAAGCACACTATAGTCAGGTTGTGGGGCATTTCGAGGTCGAGAAAATGGTGGTAGTATTACAAAAGTATTTTTATTAGCTGAATCTTCGACATGATGTCGAAAAGTACATCAGATCATGCACTGCCTACGTCATTGTCAAATTAACCATTAAGAAGCAAGGCCTCTATAGTCCGCTACCTACCCCTAGTTGACTTTGGGAATCCATCTCCATGGATTACATGTTGGGTCTTCCTTCTATTAAGCATGGAAATAACTGTTTTTTTGTGGTTGTCAATAGTTTCTCGAAGATGGCCATTACGGCGGCTTGCAAGAAGAATATCACAACAGAAGCCATTGCTAAGCTCTTCTTTGAATGAGTGTGCGTACACTTTGGGATCCCATAGTATATCATCTTAGAATGGGATAGCAGGTTCCTCAATACATTTTGGTCTAGTCTCTAGTCGATGCTGGACATAAAACTCACTAAGTCCACAACCTTTCATCGCCAAACTAATGGCCAGACAGAGGTTGTCAATAGGATGATCGTACACATTCTGCGCATGTACAACTCAAAGAATCCACACACACAAGATGAGATCCTCCCCTACGTTCAACATAACTATAACTAGGCTCACCACATCTCGTCTGGCCATAGCCCTTTTCAGGTGGGCTTGGGATTCCAGCCACTTTGTCACACTGATGTGGCCATGCCATTTGCAGCTACTCAGGTAGATTCGGCTCATGTCCAGTCCAAAATAGATAAGGAAAACAACTTCATTGAGCACATCCAACATATCCGCCAGTAGGTCCATGACATTTTGGAGAAATCAAATGCCAAGTACAAGCAGTGACATGATCAACATCAGGTTCCACACAAGTTTCAAGCGGGCGACAAAGTTTGGTTGCATTTTCAGAAGGAACGCCTTACCGAAGCCTATCGGAAACTTAGACCACTCTGATATGGTCCTTACACCATTACCAAGGTTGTGGGAGACAATGAATTTAAGCTCAACATTCCCCCATTCCTTGGCTTGCACCCAATGTTGAACGTGGATCGCCTTCGGCCATACTTTCCACCATTACTAGACACATCCGACATTACAGAACAGATCAAACCAACATAGTTAAATCCAGATTGCATGGAACAAGCTACAATTGATCGGATTATGGACACACAAATTAAGCACACTCGCTGATAGAAGATCCAACTATATCGAGTTGTCAAAGCAGGCTAACTCCTTCACTAGGGCAAGTAGCTCACCAGGGACCAAGTTCAGGAGAAGTTTCCTCATCTCATGGAGGAACTCAATGCAATGGGGACCATTACTTCCTAAGGGGGGACGAATGATCTAGGTGGATATTGGTGGCCACCTGCCAATTCCACTTAGACCCCCACCATTGTTTCTTTTAGTTTTTTAGTTTCCTTAATTATACCACAATTTACTATTTTTAACAGTTTTTCGGGTCTTGAACTTCCGGAGCTGTTTTGAGGCCCTAAACGACGTTTTTGGGAAAATCGGGAGCAACATGCAGTTGTGGATTGATGTTCTCTTCCCAAAGTTGTAGTCCTCAGATAGATCTTTCTAACGAGGTATTGTGCGCATCGAACAAAGATCGCATGCCAAAGTTATGATCCCGGGAAGTTAATGTACTAATTTACCCAAAACGGGGTCCATAGTTTGGCACTTCATCTCCTAGGGTTAGGTTTTTGGATGTTTATGGTTTTCCATTATTTCTCAACAATAAATAGGCCTTCAAGCCTCATTGTAAGACAATTCAGAGGCATGTAGCCGCCACATCTCTTCTCAGAGATAAGCTACCATCACCCTAGCTAGTTTATTTCCATTTCTGTTTGTAAGATATTTCAGCATTTTACAGTAATGAAATGAATTATTATTTCTGCTGCATCTCTGTATGTATGATTATATCTGTAATTTTTTGTGTTCTTGTTTAAATCCGGATCAATATTAAGGAAATGAGATATCGTTTTGAGTGAACCATATGTATAGATTCATGCTTCAAGTCACAAAAAGAAGAAGAAATATATTAAGAAGAAATCAAAGATCTTAATTTCTAGGCAAAATACGTAACAAGGAAGAATAATTTCAGGGCTACTTCCCTTTAAATCATGCAACATAAACAAGTATAAAATCCAGAGATTGTGCAACAGTTGTATGACGGTATAATCTAAACTTGATGTGATAAAATAAAAAGAGCTTACCCATCACATATCAATGCATCTGCATGATATCCAATAGACCAAATATAATTATACACAACTCTCTGTAGCACCTTTTTCTGCCTTCAAATTTGATTACAACCATAGGATGAACCATACGAATTTTAAGTTCTTTATCATTATCTTGCTTCAACAATATCCACTCTTGAAGCTGAACCAGGCCTCCATAAGTTGAAGGACATGCCGTAAATCATATCACATGTGCTTTCTTTATTAGATACATGATTTCCACTTAAAAATTAATTCATAAAGAGATATGTAAAATAGAGAAAGATGAAAGATACTAAGTTTGCTGATTTAGCTAACCATATAAAAGAATTTCATCATAACGAACAAATTTTTTCCCATCCTTCAAGCTCATTACTTTAGCTGAAAACCAAACATCTTGAAGACCCTCTTTGTCGGACATAACCTAGAAATATTTCAATTATTAAATATGATTTTGAGAACCAAATAAGGCAGTTAATTTGCTAACAAAAATTTAATTTCCAATCAGTGTTTTCTCTTAGAAATCACAGAGGAAATGTTCAACGATATTGTAATGTTAAAGCAAAGATAAAATAAGAAAAATGATCCTTTCTATATCACCAACCTCCACAAGTGATACCTCCTTGACGTCAATGGCCTTTGAAGCAAATGCCTCCCTATGATTTTTAGAACTTGGTTCAATTTCAAGAGCTGCTATTTCAGCCCTGACAACTATCTCTATAACAGAAACAGGTACAATGAGTTCAAATATACAAAGAACTCGATTCTTCCTATGAGATTCCACATTATTTTCAGTCAAGATATCATATTATGAATGACATGACATATGTATGACATCCTTTTCCACCTGCTTTTGCAATTCTGCTGTAGGACCCTTCATGCCTTCCTTTTGTATTCCTTGATATTTCATTCTTTAACACATCTCTCTTATCCTTCAACTTGTAATATTTAACAATATTGTCATTTTTAATAGATTTTTTTTGTGTTTTTGTTTCACTATGAACATTATAATTTTTTCGAATATGCTCTCTTTGTTCATTAGCTTGCAATAATCCTTTGGACCAATTTCAAGTAAAACATTTAGTGGCAATAGAATAGGATCACCCATGGCCACAACAACTCCTTCTTGTGATACAACTTGCATAGCTAGTCCAACTTTCCTCACAATTATTGGCATGTTTGTATTGCCATTGATGTCACCTTTTTTAATTTATGTACTCATGTGTTCTTATACTTATTGAAATGCATTCATGATGGTGTAAAATGTTTTCATGGTCTTAGGAAGTATATAAGGAAATTTTCTTGATGTATCAAGCTCTCATATGAAGCTGAGATATATGTTTCTTATAGGCCTTGAAAATATGAGTCTATTTCCATGTACTAAATCATAGGCATGTCTTCTAGAGGTTACTACTGAGTATCATGATGTGAAATTACTTGTGGGAGGTGAGAATGATGTCCCATGCAACCTCTCAAAGCAAAATTGACAAATTCCAAGAGGAAAGAGAGAAAATGAGGAGTAGCGCAGACTACCTATGTCCATATAGTATTAGTAACATTGGAAATGGCCTCGAGAGAAGCTTTATAACATAATTCAACAAAGCACATACAACGTTACTTTATTTTTGTGCTTTTCCTTGGATTCCTTGTGCACCTCAACTATTTTTATTGGTTTTTCTAGCAATGTTTTATTTTGGAATCTTGAGAAATGTGTTGAATGAGTTAACTAACATATACAAGGTGGAAAAGTGATAAATATTCTTCATTCAGTGAGGTGAGTGTCTAGATTGAGTCAATAGGATTGATCCAGACAGATTTGAGAATGTGAATACAATTTATGAGTGCTTCGCCACCACAACCAATCAGTGATTTAACCATCTCAAGGAATTAAAAATATATGAAGGCACAAAGTTCATTTCGTTGGTTCTCTAGCAGTGTGAGTGAGTGAGTACGCATGCAGATAAATTTCAAAAACTAGTGATTATAGGAGAGAATTCAAACCTTCAGTATTGAAGTGTGCTCCATAAATTATTCATCATCAGTGTTTTATAGTTGTGTGTAGAGATTGAAGATCAGTTTGGAGAGAGTGTGTGTGGAGATGTTGTTCTCATTTGGAGTGTGAAATTGTGGTTAGGATGCTTATTTAATGCTAGTTTATTGTTTATGCAACACTGTTTTTAGTTTTGAATCATAATATCTTGTTGTAGAATTGGTTGTACTTGGAGCAGGGACTTCAAGCTAAGTGCATGTTAATTTTCTATTGTAGGAGTGGATGATCCGAGTTGGTTATAGCCAAAATTTCTCATTTTAGTCAAGGGGTGGGTGCTCCATTCCTAGTGGTGGCTAGATGATGATGTGGTGGATAGATAATAAGAAGAAGCAACAAACAATTCAGTGGGTTTTTCCCTAGACGAGGATTTTTCCACCTAAAATCCAAGTGATTACATCAGACGATTACTTGTGTTTTATTGTACATGTGAATGATCTTGTTATATCTTTATGAAGTGAATTTATAAATAACTTTTAATTGCATAAATATTTTTATTTTTCATAACACTGATTCACGCCCCCCCCCCCCCCCCCCCCCCCCCCCCCCCTCCTCTCAGTATTACTTGTGTCTAACAATTGGTATCAGAGCCAACTCCTTTTTTGCAACTTGATCGTTGAAAGGATAATTTAAGAAGGGACAATGGTTGGCCATGACATGAAGCTTCTAGTTTTTTATGGTGAGAACTATAACCTATGGAAGATGAGAATGCAAGGGAACCTCAGGCATTTATGTGTTGATGTTTATTCAAATCTGGTGTCTGGGTATGTTTTTCCCTATGTTCTTCCATTAGACCCTGAAGGAAATAATATTTTTCAAAATAATGCCAAAGACATAGAGTCTATATTGGCGGGTCTCAATGAGAATGAGCTAATAAAAATCATGCATTATAAATCATCCAAATAACTTTGGGACAAACTTGAGAATAGTTATGAAGGTGAAGAAAGTGAAGCTTCAAACTTATAGGATTAGGTTTGAGAGCTTGAAAATGAAGGAAGATGAAACTGTTGGAGAGTATTTC
The DNA here is from genome assembly GCA_031772625.1 of Pinus tabuliformis. NCBI lineage: Eukaryota > Viridiplantae > Streptophyta > Pinopsida > Pinales > Pinaceae > Pinus > Pinus tabuliformis. Next base: position 1,146,518,073 of record CM062807.1, read on the forward strand.
CAAAGGGCTGAAACAGTGACCAATCTGATCAAGAGCATAAACCAAAATTTTGAAGATGAAGTCATTATTTAAAAAATATGGAGGTATTTACGAGCAAGATTTAAACCCAAGGTTTCTTATATTGAGAATTCTTACATCTTATGAGATGTGTACTGTAGAAGAAAAATTTGAGCCTAGTGAAGTAGCATTCAAGGCCTCCAAAAAGGTGAAGGATCTCACCAAAAATCTCAAGAAACTTCCAAAGAAAATAAAAGAAGAGGAAGACTATACTAGTAATGAATGTGATGAAGAATTTTCTCAGTTTACCAGTAAATTAAAGAAAGGTTCTAGAAAGTATAAAGGCTAACTTCCTTTCAAGTTTTTTGAATGTGGATAAGTTGGACATTTTATTGCAAGATGTCAACATAAAAGAAGTGAAAAGGAGGAGAAGAAGAAGGAGATGAAAAGCAAGGATAAAACTCAGAAAATTCAAAAAGATAAAGCCCAAAAGAGGAGGAGTTACCACTCCAAAGAAGGAAGTGGTACTTTAAATGAGAGTAGTGATAAATATTCATTAGAAGAAGAAAGGCACAATGAATGTGTTCTTATGGCTTTTGAATTTGCAAAAAATGAATGAGATCTTGAGGATGGAGAGATTGATTATGAAGTTGAGCTAATTAATGCACTTTATGAACTAAGAAAGGCTAGAAATAGAAACAAGCTGCTAAAATATGAGATATGAAAATTAAAGGAGAATAAGCCTCCTTTGGCTAATAATTCTTTGAATGCCCAGTTTGAAAAGCTTGAGAAATTCAAGTAAAATTGTTGAGAAAAATACTAAGCCGAGGGGGGAATCAATCAATATTTTAAAAATCGCTTAAACCTTTCAATTTCTTATTCATATATATGTACAATATTTTCATTAAGTAAACCATCATATGTACGCGACTGTGATGAAGACAAATAACATATACCCAGTTAACTAACTTTTTATTTAGTTCATCATTTGTTTAACTTCAACCAATGCATCTTTGCTTCATTAGACATTAATTAAGCATTAACCATGAGAATTAAGAGAAGAATAATCCATCACACATAAGAAACACAACAACACATGAGGACACTAAGATTTTTAGGTGGAAAGCCATGTGTTACAAAACCATTGTTGTCGTCGTCTCTCTCTTCATATTTTATTATAAAGGAAAACATCTTACAATATTGTACTATCACAAACTTGTACCATTTTGTAGGAACCCACCTGTAGAAGGCTACACTTCTTCTCTCATTCTCTAGCACCCACCTATAGAAGGCTACAACGTTCTCTCATTTTCCAGCACCCACTAGAAAGGAGCTCCAAACCCTTGATCTCGTTTACCTGTACCCACTAGAAGGGAGCTCCAAACCCCTAATCAAATTTACGAGCTACCACTGGAAGGGAGATTTGATTCCCTCACTAAAGGATCCAACCCTCAGCACCTCAGTGGACCATGTTTCATAATATTTCATACTGGATCCACCTGACTCAACACATCAAAACCGATAGACAAATTTTTATCATATTATCATACTAGACCCACTTCATTTAAGCTCACTACCAAATAAAAATTCTTAAATCAATCCCTGAAACGTAATCATTAAACCAACTAAATCAACAATTCAATCATTGAAACTCAATTAACCAATGCAACTAGATAAAAAAACCCAGGACAGATCATATCAATGCATGAACACCTATCAATATACCAAGTCAAATTTTTTTACCCATCACAGAAACCAATTGCTGCAACTGCAAACCTTGATGAAGCATACATCAGATTGTATACGCTACTATTATGAATCATACTTGTGTATGTACTCGCTTAGCCTGAAGAATACCTGTGTATATATCTCAAAACAATGACTATTGATATTTCTGTCAAGCTGAAACACTTGATGAGACACTGAATACTGAATCACAACATATACATCAATACTAGCTCAATCATAATGTTGCACCATCACTGATAAATATACCAAGTACAAATCACTACACAGTAGCGTATTCACTAGTCAACATATCATTCCATAAACAATTCAACGAAATCAGTACTATTAAACACATATTATCATAAGAGAGACTTCATCAATAGACAACAACAAACATAATATGATTGATCAAACATTATCAATATTTTATACTATAAAACACTAGCAGATATATGCGTATTTTAGAAAACACATTCTTGTATGTATGCGCTTCTCATGCTTGAAACTTGCATACATATTCTTAATTTCGCAGAATGTATACATGAAAACCCAGAAGTAGATCTACATATGTACACAAATTATCATAGACAAACCCGTGTATATATCTCTAATCACTGATTCATACCTTCATTGCACAACACACCATCTGTCAAACCCAAATCTCGCCATACACACTGTTATGGACACACACCATGATATCATCATCAGAGATCTATCAAACCATAAACAACTTATCCAATATGTATTCTCAGATTTGTCATATATGATCCATCTCCTTGCTACCTCATGCACACCTATTTCAGATCAAGTCATTGATAAATCATATATCGCATGCACATCCTAACACTTGATCTCAACCTCCTTATATAGCATAAGCCTTAGCCAATACCTTAGACCAATCCCTTAGCAATGTCAATGGTATTCTTTGATGGGATCAAATATCTGTTGTCACTCCCATTACTATGGGCCAATACCACGAGAAACACAACAACACATGAGGACACTAGGATTTTTAGGTGGAAAGCCAATGTGTTAGAAAACCATTTTTGTCATCGTCTCTCTCTTCATATTTTATTATAAAGGAAAACATTTTACAATCTTGTACTATCGCAAACTCGTACCATTTTGTAGGAACCCACCTGTATAAGGCTACACTTCTTCTCTCATTCTCTAGCACCCACCTGTAGAAGGCTACAACATTCTCTCATTCTCTAGCACCCACTAGAAAGGAGCTCCAAACCCTTGATCTCATTTACGTGTACCCACTAGAAGGGATCTCCAACCCCCTAATCAAATTTACGAGCTACCACTGGAAGGGAGATTTGATTCCCTCACTAAAGGATCCAACCCTCAGCACCTCAGTTGAACATGTTTCATAATATTTCATACTGGATCCACCTGAATCAACACATCAAAACCGATAGACAAATTTTTATCATATTATAATACTAAACCCACTTCATTTAAGCTCAATACAAAATAAAAATTCTTAAATAAATCCCTAAAACGTAATCACTAAACCAACTGAATCAACAAATTAATCATTGAAACTCAATTAACCAATGCAACTAGATAAAAAAAAACCAAGATAGATCATATCAACGCACGAACACCTATCAATATTATGAATCATACTTGTGTATGTACTCGCTTAGCCTGAAGAATACTTGCGTATATATCTCAAAACAATGACTAATGATATTTCTGTCAAGCTCAAACACTCGATGAGACACTGAATACTGAATCACAACATATTTCATACTGGATCCACCTGACTCAACACATCAAAACCGATAGACAAATTTTTATCATATTATCATACTAAACCCGCTTCATTTAAGCTCAATACAAAATAAAAATTCCTAAATAAATCCCTAAAATGTAATCACTAAACCAACTGAATCAACAAATTAATCATTGAAACTCAATTAACCAATGCAACTAGATAAAAAAAACCAAGACAGATCATATCAACGCACGAACACCTATCAATATTATGAATCATACTTGTGTATGTACTCGCTTAGCCTGAAGAATACTTGCGCATATATATCAAAACAATGACTACTGATATTTCTGTCAAGCTGAAACACTCGATGAGACACTGAATACTGAATCACAATATATACATCAATACTAGCTCAATCATAATATTTTACCATCACTTATCAATATACCAAGTACAAATCATGACACAATAACATCATCACTAGTAAACTTATCATTCGATAAACAATTCAACCAAATCAGTACTATTAAACACATATTATCATAAGACAAACTTCATTGATAGACAACAACAAACATAATATGATTGATCAAACATTATCAATATTTTATACTATAAAACACTAGCAGATATATGCGTATTTTAGAAAACACATTCGTGTATGTATGTGCTTCTCATGCTTGACACTTGCATACATATTCTTAATTTCGCAAAATGTATACACGACAACCCAGAAGTAGATCTGCGTATGTACGCGAATTATCATAGAGAAACCCGTGTATATATCTCTAATCACTGATTCATACCTTCGTTGCACAACACACCATCTATCAAACCCAAATCTCGGCATACACACTGTTACAGACACACATCATGATATCATCATCACAGATCTATCAAACCATAACAACTTATCCAACATGTATTCTCAGATCTGTCATATATGATCCATCTCCTTGCTCCCACACCCACACCTATTTCAGATCAAGTCATTGATAAATCATATATAGCATGCACATTCTAACACTTGATCTCAACCTCCTTATATAGCATAAGCCTTAGCCAATACCTTAGGCCAATCCCTTAGTAATGTCAATGGTATTCTTTGACGGGATCAAATATCTGTTGTCACTCCCATTACTATGGGCCAATACCACGGTAAAGACCCCTAGTATATATAATACCATGGTGCAGAAATTGTACACGACCTTTTTTCACCATACCTACGTATGTGCACGACATTTCTTCACAAGACCTGCATATATTTTCCCAAACTTCACTTTTATCATTCCTCTGTCTCTAAATAGTTCCTCTTGTAGGAGCTTTCTTGTAATTCCTCTGTCTCTGAAGAAAGAGAGTCCAGAGACAGAAGAATGATAAAGGTGAAGTTTAGAATTACAAGAAAGCTCCTACAGTTCTTCTAATAGAACAACCTTCTATTTCTTTGTAATATCCACCTTTTCTTGAAAATCTTAAAATTGATAAATGAATAGAGAGGAAAATTATTTTACCAGAATATGATATGCTAGATGAACTCATGAATATTTTCAATAAAAGTCCTTTATTACAAGCTATAAAGGAAATGACAATATTTGAAAAAACTATCAAGGAGCTATGCATTAGAAGACCAGGAAGAAAAAGAAAATATATCAAAAATATCCAATTGGTAGGAAAAACTACAAACATCATGATGGGAAAACCTATTGTTCAAAAATATCTAGATCATTGTAGTCCTATTGTGAAAATTTATATTAGTTTTGTTGAGATTCCAAATACTTTAACTGATCTAGGAGTAGCCATTAATATCATGAGTAAACAAACAATGGAGAAACTTAAGCTTCCTAATCTTCAATATAATCCTACATTATTACAATTAGAAGATCAATCTATTATCAAACTAGATCACATATTAGAAGATGTGTCTATTGTTGAGCACTAGAGAAGGTATGTAATTACCACTTATTTTGTCATATTTTCCTTAAATTCATAACTTCTTTACATTATGAAATAAGCATATGGAGAAAGATTATGATAAAGTTTAGAAGATTTGTGTGCAACGTAAAATGAATAATAATTACCCTTTTCCTATGTAGAAAAAGAAGAAAACGGAAGATCGCCATTCCAAAGGAAAAGACAAGACGAAATTAACTGATGTCCCTTTGATAGGAAACTGCATCCAAACGAGGCAATCCAAATTAGAGCGTATAAGCCAGGAAAAGGAAGAGGAGATACCAAATCGGTGCAAGAGAACGAGAAGATAACTAAGAGATAACAATATGGAAAATCCCTCAAGATCCTTTGATCCTGAGGGATTTCTACCTTAACGATTATCTGTATCGTTGATATCTCCGCTCGGCTACTATAAGAAGGGACAACATTGCTAGCCCAAAGGGGGAATTATTGTTTTTTTTATGAAATTCACTCTTGTCACTTAAACTTTGATCATCGGCTCTCTTTAAAAGAGCGATTGTTGTAACTTTGTTTTGATGCTTAATATATAAACTCTGGTTGTTGTTCCGTCTTTGATTCTGGAGTAATCTTAAGTAGTGCATCCCTGGAGGCTAAAAGCTCGGCCCTGGTGGATCACTTGCTCCTATACCATTATTTTCTGATTTGTGTGTGGTTTGATTTCTCTTATTCGCATTGTTCAGTAATCTGTTGTTCTTTATTATTTCATTAGCTCTGGTATATTTCCTTCCTATTTGAATAAGTAATGTTATTCTCTACAACATGAATGTTATGTTATTCATTCTAAACTTGTATCTCATTGTCGTTTCTTTAATGAATTGATATTATCATATAACATTGTTGTTCCTTACAGATTACCATTACCATTCGTTTACAGAGTAACAATGCTGTGTATTTATAAATCAGTATTATTGTCTATTTATCTACGGTTTACTTCCAAACGTGATTGTTGTTCATTTGGGATTATTGTTCCACCGTGATCAAAATTACTGTTTCTTCATAACCGTGATTAATAACTGTTGTACCGAAACTCAGATTACTGTTTCTTTCAATATAGAAGTGTTGTGTGTAATATTCGATTTGGTTTGCTGTGCATTTACATTTGATTCAGGTTGTTGTTCAATATTTCATTTCCTTTAATTTGTTGTTCCATTTCCGTTTGTTGTTCGAATCATTTCTAAAGTGAAGATTTTTGCTTAATTCCTGTAGATTACAATTACTGCTTCATTTATTTCCGTAGGTTAAAGCTTTGTTGTTCAATCTTGTTAAATAGATTAGTTGTTGTTCCTTTTCCTGTTATTTGAATTATCATTGCTTTGGTATGAACAAAATGATATGAAATTGTAGTGAACATTGATAGTTGTTGTCCAGTTCCCAGGTTGATGATCATTTCCTTAATTTCTTCTCAATTACATCAGTTTACAAAGGGAAGAGTTATTATTACTACACCCTTGATTGATGAAGTGTTGTAGTTCCTTGAATGAATTATTTAGTTACAAGCATCTCCAGTTCTTGCCATTAGATTTAGAAGTTTGTTTTCAGCATTTAGTTACTTTTGCAGAAGCATTATACTACTAGCATTACTCTGACAAATGAACACCTCAAACTGAGTACACTCTTTGAGATAATAAATCGTACCTAGATTGATAATTAATGTAGGGTAAATAGAGGTGAAAAAGACCCTTTTTACTGCTCGACATTTTGGCGTCGCTGCCGGGGAAGAGTGTAGCCATTTGTTTCTTTTCACAGTAGTGTAAGTACTTGCTAGGAGAGAATTGGGTTTTAAAAACGGAAGATAAGAACTTGTGTATGGAGCATGTAACAGCCCTGCTCCCTTGCCCGCTTTCCTGTAGATTTGTTGTTGTTTTGGGTAGAAATCAACATTTGATTTGTGTGCATGACTAAGCAGAAAAAGCCTGAAAAGAATCCTAAACCACTACCCAAGCCTGATAAAGCTAAGGGGCCAGTGACCCTTGGCTGATCGACCTTTATAGACGAAATCCTCAAAAAAGAAAAATCTCAGCCTTCAGTAGGACCTAGAAAAGTTACTTCTAGACAACCTACTAGTTCCCTTCAGGCCACAGGATCACCATCTGTAGCCTTTGCTAAGGTGGGAAACCAAAATCAGGAGCAAGATTTTCAAGAAATTGAGAATTCTATCCCAAAATCATTGCAAGAATGGAACCTTAGTAATATCCGCGAAGGGGGAGGAGAAACAGGGGCAACTGAAGAACCAAGATCTCCTCTTGGAGTAATTCAGCCATTAAGCAGCCCCGATAAGGGAAGTGCTGCAAAAATCATTCATAACGAAGTTGAAGAACCTCAAGAGCTAAAATCCCCCCCAGAAATTAGGAACTCTCATCATCCCAGACAAATGAAGTGCTGTTAAGGTCATTCCTATTAAGGCCATCCCTGCTTCGTCTAACCAACCTAAGAATACCCTTCTAGAAATCTTGGAAGGTTATTGGCACATATTTGACCAAATGGCCCAGAACCAGCCAAACACTCAAACCTCCACACTTCAATATCCCATTGTAGATACTGCAGCCAATATACCTATGAAAGTAATTCCTCCCCAACATATCCCTACATTTCATGGCCTAACATTGGAAGACCCAGATGCATTTTTGTTTGAATTCGATGTGCTATGCAGAGGATATGATTATACCACCGACGCCCAAAAGCTGAAACTATTTCCCTCTACCTTAAAAGGAGTTGCCCTACGATGGTTTATGGGGTTGGGTGGAGGTGTTATAAATGATTGGGATCAGATGAAAGGTGCTTTCCTGAAGAAATATCAAGATTATTATAGATCCAGAGAGTTAAAAGATGAAATATTTTAGATGGTAGCTAGACCTAATGAAACACTAGAGGAATATGTTGAACGTTTTCAGTGTAATCGTCAAAGATCTCCTTATGCATCATTACCCTTACCTGATAATGTATTAAAAACAACATTAATTAAAGGTATGAGGGAACAATGGATTGAAACATTGAATACTATGGGAAAAGGAGACGTTTATCAAGAAGATTTTGGTAACATTATTGATTTATGTATTTGGAGCTCACGAGGAAGCACAAGGCTAAAACCAGTGGAACATGACAGGTTTACAAGGGTCAACAAGATCTCTGTAGAAGGAGTAACTCACGCGGAAATTGGAAATTTATTAGAAAATTTCAAAATTGATATATTGGGAACTATGACAATGCAGCTCGATATTATGCAAGCCAAACAGAAAGAAGCAGAGGCAAAGCAAAATATGGCAATATTTTGTCCCAGATGCAGAAAGAAACACAGCCACAAAGAGTGCCCATTAGATGTGGTTCAAGTTTGCGCCATTTGTACAAAAGACCACTCTACAGAAAGTTGTCCCTCACTTCCTGGTTTGAAAGCAGTATACAAAGAAGCGGAAGAAGAACCAGAACCAGTGTACCTACTTAATCAGCGTCATCAATGGCAGCCGCGACAATCAGGTATGTTCCCCGATCCAACTTCTTCTTTCCAACCTCCACAATATCATGCTCAACAATATAATACAATGTGGAAAAATCAACCTCCCTTCTCAAATTGGTCACAACAACCATTTCCTTCATCATCACCATGGCCGAATCAAGCAAGCCAATCTAATTGGCCAAATTTTCCCTATGCTCCACCATATTGGCAAAACAATGCGTATCCAACACAATGGTCCCCTCCCACTTCACAGAGTCAAGCCTGGCAGAAAAACTGGCAAAGACCGATGAATCAGCCAGTAGGAACCATTCCGCTCCCTCAACCTACACTGCTAGCACTGCAACAAAACCCCCAGTCCAACTTAAGACCACAAATCCCAGCCCAACCCAACCCAAACCCAAATAATAGAGCAGTTCAATCTATTCAAATAATTGAAACACCAGGGCTAGAAACCGATCTAAGAGAGTGCAACGATCTTCAATTAAGGTCTGGGCGCAATATAGAAATCGAGGGGGATAAAACTGTTCAAGTTGAAAATTAGTTACCCGTAGAACAACCATTATAGGAAGAAGATGTGGCTAGAAAACAGACTCATGACCAAGCAACCACATCTTCTTCCCCATTCCCAGAACAATTAATTATACCACGACATATAGAACACCATGATTTTGGTATTCTGGGAGAACTTAAGAACCTGTACATAAAAATCTCACTCCTCCAAGCCATCCAAGACATCCCAATATATGCAAAGACCATCAAAGAGCTATGTATAAAAAACCAAGGAGGAGAATAAAAAATAACCCAACAATCCAAGTAGTTGGCACCTTACCTGACCTATTATTAGATAGAGAAGCACCTGTCAAATATGAAGACCCAGGAAATCCAATAGTGACAGTACAAATCAATGGAAAATCCTTTTCAAATTCCTTAGTTGATTTAGGGGCTGCAATTAATATCTTAAAAACCACCACTTGTCAAAAATTGAGCATTACATCAGTAGATATGACCTCCACTTCATTAGAATTAGCCGACCAATTGGTGGTTAGGCCGGAAGGCACACTACATGATGTCATGGTATTTGTTGATTCCTGGGAATATCCTACCGACTTTCTGATAATAAACCCCAAAAACTGACTTGATGGACACCCATTAATTTTAGGCAAACCTTGGCTTGCAACCATTGATGCTTGCATTGGCTGCCGACAAGGCATTATGACCATAACTAGAGGGAGTAATATCAAGAATCTAGCCTTATACCCTCCAACCCAGCCAAGTGTCACAATAATAAAAACTAACAAACATCCTGTATCATACCTTACCGAAAATATTAGATCCCCATTAACTATAGAATATGCCCTCGATTTCAAAGATCAAACAGAGGATGATGTTATTAACAACTTTATTAACCAAGCTGAAGCCAGATCCCACATACAATGCCACATGATAGAGGCAGCATTTGATAATGAATTGGAAGAAGACCCTCTCAAAGACACTCATGATCAAACAATACCTACTACCTCTGTTTCAAATAGAAAAACTGTAGAGATTGAGCCAAGAAAAAATTTAAACATCAATAGTAACCTGACTCCTGAACGAGAAGAGAAGCTGATCCAACTACTGAGAAAATACAAGGAAGCATTTGCATGGGATTATTTGGACATGAAGGGAATCGATCCCCAGTTATGTACACACCACATTTATATATAAAAGGATGAAAAACCTATTTGCCAACCCCAAAGAAGACTTAACCCTCATCTAAAAGACATAGTGAAAGCTAAACTACAAAAATTTTTTAAATGTAAACTTTATTTATCCTATCTCTGATAGCAAATGGGTCTCTCCACTTGTAGTGGTGCCAAAGAAGAATGGAAAGTGGAGGATTTGCGTGGATTACAGAGAATTAAATAAAACAACCTAGAAAGACCACTTTCCCTTCCATTCATTGACCAGGTATTAGATACATTAGCAGGAAAGAAATTCTTTTCTTTCTTGGATGCCTTTAGTGGATACAATCAGATTCAGATTGCCCCTGAAGACCAAGACAAAACTACTTTTACTTGTCCTTGGGGAACATTTGCCTACAGAGTTTTACCCTTTGACCTATGCAATGCCCCTGCCACATTTCAAAGGGCTATCCCCAGCATCTTTTCAGATTTAATAAATGAAGGGATCGAAGTATACATGGATGATTTCACACCATACGGAGATGATTTCGACCCAGCACTAGACACATTGGAAAAGGTGTTGTAACGATGTATCACTACCAGGCTCTACCTGAGCCATGAAAAATGCTATATGATGATGACTGAAGGACTCATCCTAGGTCATTATATCTCAGCAGCTGAAATACAGGTATATCTGGCCAAAATTAAAATAATTTTGTTAACACATACTCCTACCACACAGACAGAGGTACGCAGTTTTCTTGGATTTTCTGGTTATTATAGGAGATTTATAGAACATTTTTCTCACATCGCTGCACCTCTATACGCACTAACAGGGAATGCTGACTTTTTTTGGACAGATAAATGTGACTGTGCTTTTGAGGATCTGAAAAATCTTGTGTCAACAGCACCAGTACTCAAAGGTCCAATCTGGGACTTGCCATTTCAAATTTCATCAGATGCTTCAAACATAGTTATTGGAGCAGTCCTTGGGCAGGAAGAAGACAAAAAACCATATGCAATTTATTATATTAGCAAGAATTTGTCTCCTACTGAGTTGAACTATACTGTTACTGAAAAAGAATTTTTAGCTGTAATACATGCTGTAAATAAATTTAGGCATTACATCACTGGATATCCTGTTATTTTATATACAGATCACTCTGCCATAAAATATTTAGCAAATAAACCAGTCACAAATGGTAGAGTAACAAGATGGATGATTTTATTGCAGGAATTCAACATCACAATAAAAGACCGACCTGGAAAAGAAAATCCTGTAGCTGACTTTCTCTCACGAATGCCAAAACCAGTGGACGCAGCAGTAGTCGAAGATCAATTTCCAGATGAACATTTGTTCGTTGTTACTATCAAAACACCCTGGTATGTTGATGTTGCAAATTATTTAGCAGTAGGCAAATTACCAAAACATCTGACTCCCAATGAACGAAAGCAGATTGTCCAGCATAGTACCTAATTTTCTTGGATTGGGGGCTACCTATTTCATATAGGAGCAGATATGCACATCATAATATGCATCCGTGAAGCTGAAATTTTTGACATTTTGAAAGCCTGCCATTACGGACCGTGTGGCGGACATTTCGCAGATCGAAGAACTGGTCACAAAGTTTTGCAAACAGGGTATTATTGGCCCACAATCTTCAAAGATGCAAAGAATTTTGTTCAAGCTTGTGATAGTTATCAAAGAGAAGGACGGCCCTGGATAGTCCGACGAAATGCCTCTGAACCCACAGCTAGTCATTGAACCATTCAAGCATTGGGCGCTCGATTTTGTTGGTCCGATCAATCCATCATCAAACCAGAAAACATATATTCTAGTAGCAACAGAATTTTTCACCAAATGGGTTGAAGCAGAGGCAGTGCCAAGAGTTATAGAGGATTCCATCATTCAGTTCCTGTTCCGCATATTTGTGCGATATGGCCTCCCAAGAGACATAATCACGGATGGAGGACCACAGTTTGTTGGTAATAAAATTGCTGCAACACTAAAAAAATATCATATTTAGCATAAAATTACCTCTCCATACCACCCACAAGCAAATGGCCAAGTAGAAAGCACGAATAAAGTAATAGAAGCAATACTGACAAAAACCATTGCGTCACACATACGCGATTGGGCTACAAGATTGCCGGAAGCCTTGTGGGCATACAGAACAACATGGAGAAGCACTACTAGTTATTCCCCATATCAGTTAGTATTTGGAAAGGAACCCATCTTTCCAATAGAATTCAAAATATAGACCTTGAGAACAACACAAGACATCGGTCTATATTTAAATGAGGCCCAGATTAATAGACTATAGTAGATCAATGAGCTAGATGAAATCAGACTCTCCGCTCTTCAACACACCGCGTTAATCCAACAACAAAGAGACAAATGGCATGACGCCCTCATCAAAAATAAAGTCTTCCACGAAGGAGATTGGGCGCTCCTATATTATTCCAGGTTTTAGGATTTTCTAGGGAAACTTCAGAATCGCTGGCTGGGACCATATGAAATCCAGAAGGTACATGATAATGGCACCATTACTCTAACCACCATTGATGGATTTGGACACAGCTTTAAGGCAAACGAACACCGTGTTTGACTGTACCACAAACCACTTACTCGGGAATCTTTTTACCAACAACTCTAGGAAGACTCCGACATGCAGATTCTGGTTGAGGAAGAGAACTCTTCCTCACCTTTGGTACATTAAGTGATTTGATTGCTTTTAAATTTTGTACATAATTCTTTTGTTTTGTTTGTGTAAATTACTTTCTATACATATTTCTACATTTCTGCAACTTCTACATTTCGCTATTCCTTTTGTATGGAACAATGTTTTCACCATTCTGTTGTTCCTTTTCAAAGGGATAGCACTTCTGCATTTTGTTGTTCCTTTCAGAAGGAACAACATTTTCATGATGTTGTTGTTCCTTTTTGAAGGAACAACGCTTCACCATTTTTTTGTTCCTTTTCAAAGGAACAACAGTTTTGCATTCTGTTGTTCCTTTCTGAAGGAACAACATTTTTGCCGTTTTATTGTTCCTTTCCGAAGGAACAACACTTTCATGTTTTTCTATTCCTTTCCGAAGGAACAACATTTTTGCATTTTTGTTGTTCCTTTCTAACGGAACAACACTTCTACTTTTCTGTTGTTCCTTTCCGAACGAACAACACTTTTGTTTTCTACTGTTCATTTCCGAAGGAACAACACTTTCATTTTTTGTTGTTCCTTTTTGAAGGAACAACACTTTCGTTTTCTGCTCTTCCTTTCCAACGGAATAGCACTTTAATTTTTCTGTTGCTCCTTTCCAAAGGAACAACACTTTCATTTTCTGCTTTTCCTTTCCAAGGCAACAACACTTTCATTTTCTGTTGTTCTTTTCCAAAGGAACAACACGTTCATTTTCTGCTATTCCTTTCCGAAGGAACAACACTTTCATTTTCTGTTTTTCCTTTCCGAAGGAACAACACTTTTGTTTTCTATTGTTCCTTTTTGAAGGAACAACATTTTCGCATCTCTTTGTTTTGCACTTGTTTTCTTTGCTGTATTGATTAAGAGACAGCTGTTGTTCCCCTCAATGAACAAAAATTTCGAGCATGTTTTCCTTTTGCTTGCGGTTTTGTGTACAGTAGTTGTTCTATCTTGAGAACAACATTTTTAGAGTGAATTTTCTTCTTTTTTGTGTGTTTTACCATTTAAATCATTTTTTTGAGTCATGGTCATTTAAATCACAGCTATACATTTATGCAACAATACAAAAACTAGAGGATACTGAAATCAACAGATTACATAAAAATCGTTATCTTTAGAAAAAATTGCTTTGGATTGATAAGAGAAAAGAGGAAAGGACACAACTATTGATCACCTTGTTGTAATTATTTTACTAACACCGATATGATAGATTATTTTTATCATGATGTTTCTTCCTAAATCCCAATAATTCTCTTTGATCATTATTATTGAATAAGAATAAGGGTATATTTTTCTCTATTGAGATGTTAAGACTTCTTCCACCATCCCTACCCTTAAGGTGTGTTAAACCACCCTCTGTATATAAATAGGAAAAGTGCTATATAAAAGAAAAAAGAAGAAAAAGAAAAATGTTTATATGATTGCTAACATGATTTGTCAGATGAAGGATAGGGGGTCTCATCAAGAGCCAGCCTACCATGATCATAAGGAAGAAAGTGAAGTGGCATTTCCACTATGGCCACCACACCAGGGATATGATCCAAGAGGCAGATTAGAAAGATAAAAAGTCCTTGGAACAGGAGGTCTCATCACGAGCCAGCCTGCCCACCTTTCACTCCTTCCTGGTGAATGGCATTGTGATTCATCTAGTTACCAAGCCAACATAATGGCCTCCATTATGACATTGCACAACACTTTCCTAGGCATACACAAAGGATTATGGTTACAAGGGTGCAATAAACAACTCTGTCAAGGTTATGGACACTTGTGGGCAACAGAGCTCTGTTGATGGTATTGAAGTCATGTTTCTTATACACCAATAGTAATTATAAAACCCTTCTTCTTATATCTTTATAAATGGTTCAAATGAGATTACCCTTTCGAACCTTTGATACATGAAAATCAATTATGACAATAAAAGTTGATAATGATCGCATAGGACCTTTTATGCACATCAGTTGTCTTATCCTCCAATTCTCGCATCATATCACTGCACTTCCTTATTTATTAAGCGATTCTATTATATGCCTCGATTTCGACAATTCGCTTGTCATTCTAAACATGGAATTTCTATATACGTTGTTCCTTTATCACTCTATACTATGGCAGTTCAGCATGTTGTTCCTTCATTTGATGGTCGAGGATGGCCTATCATATTGCAGGGGGGGTGCATGTGATCACCATAATTCGCTGGCATACATGTCAGCTTATCATTCGGAGAATTATGACTCAGGAATAGAAAAGTTTAACGGTATTTTGTTTCCCAATATGCATGGCTTGTTGTTCTGAAGCTATTTCCATGTTTTACTCTGCAAAAATGAGTAGTAAGTTAGAAATTTGAACAGTTTGTTGTTTCGTCATCTTCTCTGTGTTTTCCTAACAGTGAAATTTGAACAGCCTGCTGTTCCATTATCGTCTCTGTGATTTTTTTACATTGCGCTAAGCATGGGAGGAAGATCAATTCATAGTGAGCCACAAGTTTGATGGTCTCGGATGCTGCATGAGAGATCCTAGCAAGGGCAGGATGGATAGTTTATCTTAACCGTCTATAGCAATCCAACGAGATGATGGCAATTGAGTTTTTACAGAACTTGCATGAACATCATTCCATGGTGAGAGGGAGACAGATAGCAGTCACTAATGACATAATTGCAGAAGTTTCAGGATTGCGAGCCACTAGACCTGTGTGGACTCTGAAAAAGGTGAGAATGCGAGACGGCATGAAAATCTTCCAAGATGAAGGGAAGAACCTGACTGTAAAAGGGAAGGGAGTTTTATTTCATTGTTCCTTATTTTATGCATAATTATAATTCAGATGCATATGCAATATGTAGTAATTAACATATCCAGAAATCTAAGCATAAATAAACCCTCAGAGTATAGATTACAGATTTTAAATATAATTTTATTTGATATATTGCAACAAATTGTCCAGTGGAAAAGTTTATGGATCAATGTTCTAGTATCATGAATTCAATGCAAAATCAACCTAACTTCACCACAAAAATTAATATCTCAAAATCATAATGTGCACTGGTAAAAAAATTGAAAATGGGGAAGTGGGTTGTGACAACACAAAATAATGATGCTTGAAACCTATATTGTAATAGTATGCATGCAAGGTGGTTATATTATAGGACACTGATATAAGAAGGGACACCATTATATAGAAAAAATGATTGTAATACTTCATGAGTCCATCAACAATATAGCCTCACACATGGTTGTTTCACATAACATTACCTTTTATTCATCTCGGGAATAAGTATTTGCTTACTATGGTTTATAAGCTTATAACCAACTCAATAAGATCATTATATAACATGAATCCATTAAGAGTTATTTCAACAAAAGTCACACGTGCAAGCTAATGTGCCTTTACCATACCCAAAGTAGGCAATAGCCTTGATATTTTCATGCTCATAGATATTGTCAATCAATCATATTAAACATGGTTAAAATAATTTCTTACCTAAATCTCCTTCATCACATGTGAAAGGTTGTATGATTCACTACACATATGGATTCCAAGAAAATATTTGTTTTTATCTACTCCAATGGTGTCTCATAAGTGTGTGCAATTTACATCGTGAGTCCAGTACAAAGGAAAGGAATGAAGCTATAGACTCACATTTCTCAACCCAACCAAATAATAACTTATTACTAAGGAAAACTTCTCACTACTAGGCACTATAGGAAACTCATCTGGCCACCAAACAATGATGGAACTCTCTTCCACTACCCCACACAACAAAAGGAAGTTATTTCCTTTATTTTCTTAATAAACACTCAATTATCTTCTACCATCATAGTGTTATTTAGTGCTAGATAAAATAACGCATTATTTTAAATGCCTTTTACGGATAACATATGAGAGTAAATTGTGGGATTTGACCCTAATGAACAATGACTACATAGAAGGGAAGGGCTCTCCTAAATAGCCCTTGACCTCTATGTTCTTATATAGCTATCCATTTCTCATCATAGGTCTCACAAATATTTTTTTTGGACTGATTAGTGCTGATTAGTGGGTTCTCTATAAAAAAACATCAAAAAAACATCCCTCCCTTGCAAAACACATACAAATTTGAATAAGGATTTTGAGAATGGAAATGGTATATGAGAATTGAGGAGAAGAATGAATTTCCATGAGGTGGAGGACTTCTATGTGTCTCCATGATGATTGCACTCAACCCATGTCTCCATAACTATGTGAGGTAGGAATTCCTCACCCAACCCTCGATGCATTCATGATCGATTTCCCAAGCCAAAAGTGGTAGATTGGCCTCATTTAAGATACATGATGGAAGATATATAAGCCCATAGGTTGACACATTAAAATGGGGGATTTCTTTCCCTTGACTCATGTTGGGCCACTAACTTGTCATTATTATTATCACTTTTTAATGTCTATTTCATCCATTTCTACCATTATTTATCACGTCATTTATCATAGTTTATCATATAGTTCCATTTTATAATTATTTATGCTCTTATGGATAAATACTATTTTTCTCATTTATTTTTAATAAATTGATGATTATTATGCATGATTTTACCAATGATGGTTTATTAATGAACTTTTTGTAACATCACTCATGATTTTAGCCTCCAAGATCTTTTCCAGATTGCAAATTTGATCTCCAACTCATAATTAAATATTCCAACTCACAAATTCGATGGAATAATAAGTGACAATTTTGCGTTGGATGTTTCAGACAAATGAAGGAGAATCTAGAAAATCCGAAACATGGGTTTTGTCCATAATGGACCGAATTAGTATTGTGAGAAGCAGTTTTCCAAAATCCGGTCTATATTAAGAGAAACAAAAGGTTCTTCTAAGACGATTTTCTCAGATTTGTTGTTGCAACACATATTTCATTAAATTTGGAAGTATTTAGTGGATCTAGAATTTAGAACTTTAACTAGATTAAATTTTTTCAAAATGAGGAATTAGAAAGTCACTTAATTCACTAATTTTAATGTAGATATTCACCATTTTTTGTGTAAAAATTATCATGATAAACTTTATAAAACAAATTTATATAAACTTGCTAAAGCAAATCTTTCACATTTTAATCTTGGATTCCTTACATTATCTATTTTAATATTTTTTATGGTTTATAATAAAAGATAATTTTGTTAAGGTTATTATTTGAAAATAATGATGTGTACGTTACTATTATTAACCCCTTTAATTATAATCTGGTATAGTAAATATCATGTGTGTGTTAAGTTATGATTATTACTAAGACAGTGTTGGCACAATTTAAAAGTCTATCACCTTTGAAAAATTAGTAATATGGTTGAAGATTAAGAAACTCTCATATATTATCCAGTTTATACTCTATTGGTATTAAATATCAAAATATTTGTGACGCTACCAACCTTCTTGATTTTTTAACTAAACAAAATTATGATGATATTGAAATGCTTCTTTTAATTATTTTTGAGCATAACAATAAAATTCGAAATAACTTTTAGTAATATCTTTTTACCTTCTTATTTACCATATTTGGTTTTAGTGGATGATAATCATCATTATCACCATCATAATTACATACCATTGTAGGAAGTATGCACCATTTTAGAGTTGAGAAGAAAAATAAATTTAGGATCAAATTAAATGTTGAATGTGAGTAGTAGCATAATTTATTTTTATTTATTATTTGTACATTTATGTTAAGAAAGAAGTTGATTGAGGCTCGCTTTATGGATAATAGATTAATATGCAAGATACATATTAAGTATAAAGTTATTTAATGACAAATGATCTTAGTAATGTGTCCAATATATACCATTATTTATAACTTTAACTAGATTAAGTTTTTTCAAAATGAGGAATTAGAAAGTCACTTAGTTCACTAATTTTAATGTAGATATTCACCATTTTTTGTGTAAAAATTATGATGATAAACTTTATAAAACAAATTTATATAAACTTGAAAAATAAAATATTTCACACCTTAATCTTGGATTCCTTACATTATCTATTTTAATATTTTTATGGTTGATATTAAAAGATAAGTTTGTTAAGGTTATTTTATGAAAATAATGATGTGTATGTAACTATTATTAACCCATTTAATTATAATCCGATATAGTAAATATCATGTATATGTTAAGTTACGATTATTACTAAGACAATGTTGGCACAATTTAAAATATTGGAATTAAATTTCAAAATATTTGTGATGCTACCAACCTCCTTGATTGTTTAACTAAACAAAATTATGATGATCTTGAAACGCTTCTTTTAATGCTTTTTTAGCATAACAGTAAAATTATAAATAACTTTTAGTAATATTTTTTTACCTTCTTATATACCATATTTGGTATTAGTGGATGATGATCATTATTATCACCATCATCATTACATACTATTGTAGGAAGTTTGCACCATTTTAGAGTTAAGGAGAAAATATTTTTTTAGGATCAAATTAAATGTTGAATGCGAGTATTAGCATAATTTATTTATTATTGATTATGTGTACTTTTATGTTAAAAACGAAGTTGGTTGAGGCTTACTTAATGAATAATAGATTAATATGCAAGCTATATATAAAGTATAAAGTTATTTAATGACAAATGATCATAGTAATGTGTCCAATATATACCATCATAGATCCATTTTAAGTGTAGATGTAGGGATCCAATTTCTTCACGTGCAAACATTTTTAGAGTGAAAGATACAATGTGTTGTTTTTAATTGTTGAAACTGTATTTTTGAATGTTAAATAGAGTATATATACGACCAAGTAAAATTTTTAACCATAAAAACTTTATATATATATATATATATATATATATATATATATATATATATATATATATATATATATATGAAGTTGATATTGACATAAATTAGTTAACATAAATCTTCAAATAGTTTCTTATCTCTCGCTAAAATATTTTTGAAAAGTATAAGATTTAAACATCTAATTCACACATTTTTTTTACTTCTAATTATTTTACAAAATATTCATTTTTATATTTCTCTATTTAGAACATAATTTTTATTTTAAAGGGGCACATACGCATAGACTAACTTACACATCCCTTCGTATTGGGTTGTAAAATGAGTCTCTCGTCTCAATTACTAATCATTTTAATGATCAAAATCAATCATGAATTAGAATAGTAACAAAGTAGTACAATTTGATTATTTTCAAATACAACAAGAAAGAGAGAAAATTGACTAAGATATTTATTTTTGACTTGGTTACGGGAGAATCCACAGTAAGAACCATTTTCTGCCAACGTTTCAAATCCAAACCGGATCCATCATCAGGACAACTTGAATGATTGATAGAAGAAGAGTTTAATTGAGAGATTAAATAGTAATGAGGAGAGTAAAATGAGATGAATGTCGGCTCTCAATTTTTAAAATAATAATTTTTTATGAGATGTCCGATGTCTCTGATTAATTATTATTATTATTATTATTATTATTATTATTATGGAAGAGTTAATTAATCGATTTAAATTAATATCAATTATCATTAAGATTGATCATTATCATAATTAAAAATTAATATTAATATTAATTTTAATTAATTAATTATAATCTTTTAATAATTAGTTACTTTTAATTTAATATGATAGTTATTATTAATATTAATTTTTATTAATTATTATTATTAATATAATAATTAATAATAATAATCAGTATTATAATAATTAATAATAATTAGTATTAATGATATTATATTAAAAATGTTAATCCTAGTATATTGAACAAATGTTTAGTTTTTATTCCTATAATGTTTAAGGATATTATATTGAAAAGAACATATTAACATTAATCTAAAACTTAGATTCCTTACATTATTTCTATTATCATTACCATTTGTATTTATGTATTAAATTT
Source organism: Pinus tabuliformis (assembly GCA_031772625.1). Classification (NCBI taxonomy): domain Eukaryota; kingdom Viridiplantae; phylum Streptophyta; class Pinopsida; order Pinales; family Pinaceae; genus Pinus; species Pinus tabuliformis. The sequence continues at coordinate 1,146,539,185 of CM062807.1, forward strand.
GACTAGTGAATACTAGATTGTGTAAAAAAAAAATCTTACCTATAAAGTTATTTAACAATATATTAATGTTGTTTTTCCTACTATTATTGACCATTTTAAATTGACACTAACTACTTTTCCTAATTTGAGTACAAATTAATTATACTAGTACAATGTTGACACCACTTCAAAATCTATAAGAGGAAATATTTTATAATTCTAATTGTGTTGTTCAATGATCCAAATATATATATTTTTAAATTAGAGTGCAACAAAATAGTGAATTTGATTTAAATCAATTATAATAAGGAAAATTGAGGAAAACTCACTTCAAACATTATATCAAGTGTCTAGAATTTATTCATTAAGTTTTTAAATGGTTTATTTTAAATAGAATACTAATTAGGTACTCCACTATTGTTTTAATAGACCAAGTTTAGAAGATGTTTTTAGGTGAATTATTGAATTTGGTTATGCATATTTGGTATGGTGAGAAGTCATGTTGGTCAAATAAAGCTTTGAAGACTTAAATATTTTATGGCATTGTCATATAATTTGTATAACACATGATTACATTGAAATATTAAATAAAATAAAACTCCTTCAAAAAGAATATGAAGAGAATATTTGATATACAACAAATATGGAAAAGTGTGTTTGAATGTATACTAATAGATCCTTCAAAACAAAATTACATTCATGAATCATATAAAACTACTCTTAAGATATTCGCTCAAGTAGATCAAGAATGGATTCTACACCATATTTATTTATCTTGGTCTTCTTGCAATGTTCTTTCTTTGGCATCCATGCCCACACTATGGTATTAATTGGAATAGAGCCAAGTTCTGTGTCATCAGGATTTGGTACCCAATATTGCTCTAAAAATTTTCCATTATATTTCCTTGACATAGGCTTCCACCGGTTAACCTTTACATGAAGATTCTCACTTTCATTATCCCTAAAGATATCTGAGATGGATTTTGCCATCCAAATCATCTCTAATGCATCCTTATTTCTTGATCTAACTAGCAACATCTTTCCTTTCTCAACATCAATCATTGGATTGAATGTTGGCTTTGGCTTGTTGCATTTGGGTCCAACATATATTGGTTCATATATGACATTATCAAAATCTCCATACATAATACTTGAGATTACTTGGAGTGCATTACGATCACCATCAACAATGTGCCTCGTCTTAGGCCAGAAATCCTCAAAAGATTAATCACTTCCATCTATTATTCTATGATCATTATAGATTCCATCTAATGTATCAAGAACTTTTTCCCAATACACTACTTTATTTTTCCATTCCTCTGTAACAATTGGTGAATCTTCATTCACAATAGTGTCTTTACTCATTTTTATGTATGATGTTATCCCTTCCTTCAGTTCTTTTAAATAGACATCATTCTATTTGGAAGCTAAGAAATATGGCTTCCCTATGGGAATTATAGGTCGACCTTCATCATCTATATTCCATAACTCAACTAGTTCTGACCACTCAATATCTCTAATTGATTCTTTGTACCTTAGTACTGGAACATCGTTGATTGGAAGTATTGGACATTAAGATTCCAACTAGTGCATTTTTTCCCTCCTTAATGTATCCATTAAAGAAACTTTTTAAGTCATAGACCTTGTCAATAAGTGTAGGTGGAAACACTCAATTTTCTTCAATTATGCGATATGTATCCATCATTTGAGGTAAAGAATAAATATCTTTACTTTTTAGGTTGGAAGACATTCTTCCATAGGTTCCATATATGTCTTCATGGGTGTGCCCCACAGGCAAGAACCCAACCTCAATAGTGATGAAGACACCAAGTGCAGTTAAAAGTGATAGAAACATGAAGAGATAGCGATTCTTATTATCACTTGCTGCATTGTCCAACTATAACAACAAATGTGGAGGAAGAGGTTTAAAATCAACATTTTGACCTTTTGAACTTCCATGAGATATAAAATCATCCTTGTACCCTTGACATTTTGAGTAAATAGAGGTGTCAAGTAATGCATTTGTAAGTGGGTTTCTTGAAATTCCACTTTCATAAAGTAGAACACCATACATATCCATTGGTGGGTCTTCAAGGTCCCTTAAGCACTTTCCAAGGGATTTAATAGTAAATTGTGATCCCATATGGACAAATGGTAGGGAGAAATGACCAAAACCTACTGCCTTATGCCCATGTGTAAGCATACCCGTCAATGACAAACCTAAATTTGTTCCTACAATAGATTTTGATTTGACAAGTAGCCTTGGGATTGAAGTCTTTGTTTTGTCCATTTTGTCATGGTTAATGCTCAAATACTCCTTTGGAAACCGCTCTGACATAATTCTATGGGCATAGTAGCAATATCTTCCACACATAACAATCTTGTTATGTTTCTTCAACCTACCTCATGCCTTTTCTTCCAACTCTTTTATAGTTATTGACTTCATCTATGCTTTCAACACAATACATTCAATGCATTTACTGAAGTTGGTGTTCTTTGAAAATGCCACATCTTGAAACTTAGTATTCTAGATCTTGCTCATCGTTGGTTGTGATATTGATGGATAATTGAGCTTTTGAAGAGCCTCATTGATCTCTTTTAACAAAGGATTTTTTGTGTAAGTTGAAGGAAGCAATCTTAAAGGAGAAGATGTTTCATCTTCTTCAACTCGACTTGTTTGGTTTGGTGAAAAATCTGAACTATCCTTTACAATTTAGTGCAATATTTCTATGGTTGGCACTGTGTGAGCTCGTTCTTTGCATGTGTTGATGTTACCATGAATAGCTTTGATCTATCCATGTTGGAAATAATGTTGGTATTTATAGAATGTGCTTTGAGGAATTTTATGTATTTATACCATGATTTCTTACAAATAATATTCCCATTAAATCTCATGTCCTTTACATTTCTAGCAATAGGTGGTATGCCATGGCCATGGCCATGGCCCTTTGACATGATTGTGTTTGACATGAGTGAATTCAAGACAAATTCTCTAATACCATTTGTATTTATTTGTCTCATACCCCTTCTAGCACTTGCAATGGCCTTCCTATCCACGTGTTGAAGACAATCTTTTCTACAACATACATCTGCTACCAAAAGTTGAATTTCTTTCTCTTCATCTATTTTTGTTCGACATTTTACAATTTTTTTTGTAGCCATAACTCGTTTAATCCTTTTATATGGCCTTGTTACATGCATATCAATTGAGTTTCTAACTTTTTCATTACAAAGGTACCCATCCCATTTGTTTAAGGGATTTGTGTCCTCTATAACATCCCATATCACCATTTCTTTGGGTGGCTCCTTGAACTTTTCCTTGACCCTTAATATAACTCCTTTGTTGTCCACCAACTTATTTATTAGCCATCTAACCAAACAGTGTATAGACTTATCCCCAATTCTGCATATCTCACAATTTCCATCTATCTCTTCTAGAAAAACACCAAAATCCATTTCACCTAGTGTTTCACCCTCAACAAAGTCATCCTCATGGACATTAACTAGCATTCCTTTGGCAATGCACATGCTTGTTCCCATGAATTCATGTGTAAGAGAAACCTTTGCCCATATGAATCTAACCCTATCTTGGGGAATATTTATGGCATGATCATGATAGTGAGGCTCCAAATCTGATTTTGGCCAAATTTCATAAGATTCTAACGCACCCCCAAGTGTATGCTCAAATCCTGTTGGATGTGGTAGAGGAGCATGATGTTTTAACACCTTTTCAATTTTAACCACTATGCATCCTTTCTTTGCCATCTTTCCATGCACTTTATGCCCAAGCTCTTTATTGAATATGGAGCCCTCACCCACCTTCACTCCATGTTGTAGAAGATTTACCTTGTCTCCAATAGAATATGTAGAAGAAACATTTGTGCCTATAAACGAATGTATATAAGGTTAGTATTTACTAAAAAAAAAACATTTATTATAGTATCAATAATATATAACACATGCTTCAATATTTTGATTTACATATGTGGTGTCTCAAATCCACAATCTTCCATGGATGTATGTCCCCGTCATTAACATCGTCATCAACCAAATGTGGTTGAGTGACATCAATTATCAAAATTGCACATAACGAGCATTAACACTTTCTCCAACATAATAAGTTCCAAACTCTGCAGATTCGACCCTTACTAGCCCAATGACTTGATCATGAATAAAGAGATCAACATAGTCCCCTTTTGCCAAAATTGTATTTTCCATTGTAGCTTGTATCAATTCTGTAACACAGATTAAACCGTAACTTGTAATTAAAAGGATGAAAAGTGTAAAGTGTGACTTTATATTTTCCCAAAAACACACAACTTACAAAAAAGTAATATAGATGCAAAAATTAAAATAGTATGGTAGTCATATTGTATGTAATGAAACATTGTTTCCTTAAATGAAAGCTAACAATAAATATCATTCCTTCTACTACAAACATAAGCATATTGCTAGAAGCAACATTACATGATCAAATAAATCTAGCATATGCTAGATTTCCTTCTAGCACAAACACAAACACATTGCCAATAACAATATTATAAGGCGAAGGAAATCCACCACATGCTAAATTTCCTTCTAACATAAATAGAAGCATATTACTCACAAAAACATTTCAAAGTACAAGAAAACTTACACATTCTAGAGTTTATTGTAGCACAAACACAATCACATTGCCAAAAACAACATTGCAGTGTAGAAGATATCTAGCATACGCTTGATTTACTTCTAGCACAAACAAAAGCACATTACCAACAATAACATTGTAGGGCAAACAAAATCCAACAAAATCCAACAACTTCTATGACAAACACAATCACATTTCCAATAACAACGTCGCAAGGTAAAATAAATTTAAGGCATACTAGCTTTACATGTAGCATAAATACAAGCATACTACCAAAAACAACATTTCATGCCAGAAGAAATCTAGTGCATGCTATATTTCCTTCTAACACAAACAAAAGCACATTACCAAGGTGAAGGAGATCTAACACGTGTTAGATTTCCTTCTATAATAAACGACCAAATTGAAAACAACAATATTGCATAGCAAAAGAAATCTAGCACAACTTCTAGCCCAAACACAAACACAACATTTCCAATAACATTGCCAAGGTGATGGAAATATAACACCTGCTAGATTTCCTTCTATCATAAACAACTAAATTGACAACAACAATATTCCAAAGCAAAAGAAATCTAGCATACTTTCTCGCCCAAACACAAGCACATTTCCAATAAAAATATTGCAAGGTGAAAGAAATTTAACACATGTTAGCTTTACATGTGGCACAAATACAATCATACTACCAACAACAACATCGCATGCCAAAAGAAATCTATTGTGTGTTATGTTTATTTTTAAAACAAATCAACAAATTGTAATGGTGATCCTCTGTTGTGAAGACCCATATGAAAAGTGGTGTAATGCTAATAAGACCAATGCAACTACTGCAAGGATACCCACTCACCTTTCCCTTTATCCTACAAAAAAATCTCAGGTGTGAAATCCTTTTTTTTCCAAGTGTTTGCTTGTAAAAGGTGAAAGTACTGAATAATTTTTCCTTCTAGAATAAATTCCTTTGGGGAAAACAGGGTGGAAAACATGAAGCCTCATCTCCTTACCAAGAAAGTAAGGCTAACTAGGCTTGTTTGATATCCATTCCCGATGAACTATATTACTGGTAAAAATTGTTTTTTGCACTATGATTAGTAATGTACCTTGAAAGACACACGTGCTATCATCTTCATAATGTTAACAGTTACACATCCATGAAATCTCTAGTTCTTCCAACTTCTATGACATAATCAATGTAGTTGAAGCCTTCAAGATTTCTGGATCCAATGTTCTTAGAAGAATGTGGCAGGCTTAAAAGTTAGTGTCCAAGCAGTTACTCACCTTTATCACAAGTCGACCAACTAGTTTTCCTATTCTAGATTACTCTCAAGATCTGCTTACATGCCACAAACAAAAGAAGGTATTGTAAAGACAATCCCTCTCTATTTATAAAGGAAAATAATCTCTTTTTAATGACAAAAGATATTTTTTTGTTATTTTTGGAACAGTTGCCTTGAGAACATTGCCAGAGAAATCATAATACATGAAGAGTTTATACACTCAAAATCTTCAAAGATCATGTAATCACAATTGAGCCTAAGCAACTATACAGTTATGAGGCAACCTAACCCATATTCATGTAATCAATTTTCATTTAGATGATTACGAAATAAACAACTATACAGACAAATATGCATTCTATTGACAAGAATCTATATACCCCTATCAAGGTCTTACATGGAAAGGAACATTTGTACCAGGAAGATCCACCTGAAGAAATCAATTCCTGCTGGCTCAACCAACGGAGGTCATTGTGAAATTTGCAGGTACCAACCAATAATCCCACACAGTAGTGTCCAGGTTTTGCTAGCATCTTATTAAAAAAAGTTTCAATTCTCCCCATGTAGGTTGACCATACCAATGTAAAGTTTCATTGCTAAAAATTTTAGGGCCTCCTTGGTAAAACCATGCATGTCATATTCAGTGACTATGGCATACTCTGAGGTAGATTCAGTAATAAATTTTGTGCGTCAAAAAAGTTTTGCATTTTCTAGCTAAGTTAAGGCATCAACACCACAACTATTATGAATGACCTAGTCAAGTCTCAAGAGAGAGCCTCTTTTGTCTCATCTCTATATCAATCCATGAAATGGTGGAGAGCCTAACAACCTTCTCTTTTAATCACTCAAGCTAGACCAAATTGACAAGTTGTATTCCTACCTAACCAAACATTTTCCATGTTTTTGCTTCCTCATAAAAAGATATTAGTCTAGGGGATATCTTGATGCAAAATGTACCTCTTGACAGATTATGCTAACACCTTGTTTTAGGAGATTAACCCACTGGCCTTTGTTCTGTGGTGAATTTCCAAACCCAATAGCTCCTCCATAAGATTACTCTCATATTGAATCTAAAACCAATTAACTATGATTAATTGGTAGCACATGCAATTTGCAAGGAAGGTCACAGTTTCAGGTTTAGATCATTTATTCAGGTTTATAGCTTAAATGGCAGTTTCATTCTTTGAGTTAAACTATCTTTGACATATATGATATACTGACCTAGTCCATTTTTATGTCACTACTACAACAATCCATGAAATGCGCATGCAAGGTCTAAAATCAATTCTTAACTTGGCTTCCATAGTAATGTTCCACATTTGAATGGACTTCCCAAAAGATTACATTGTGGTTATATAATGCTTCAAGCATCTCTAGTAAAAACTAAAGGCTAGATGCCAAATGTGTTTGTCAGATGTTGCTTATGAATGCATAGATAAGATTGGCGTATTTCATATATTCTCATGCATCTCTAGTAAAAACTAAAGGCTAGTTTCCAAATGTGTTTGTCAGATGTTGCTTATGAATGCATAGATAAGATTAGTGTATTTCATATATTCTCATTACAATATTGAATGCTGGATTTAACTCTTCAATGGTCCATGGATTTAGTTTTAACTCGTTGAGGTATCTCTTACAATGGGCCAGTATCTTGAGCATTGAGGAATCATATGAACTTGCAGTTGATTTTATCTCTCTAGAGGTAGCATTGGTGTATTCTAGTTGTGTAAATGTCATTTAATGAGGTTGCAAATTTTCACATATTACAAAAATATGTCAATATATGGCAAGATCTTCTGTGTGCCAGGTGTTAGAGGGAGTAAAAATCCATTAGCATCATAAGACACAAGGTATAGTAGACAATGAAGAGGACCTGTTTTTCTATCTTACTGATGCAGAGACCCAGTTGTTGCCATAGAAGTTCAACAACTAAATTTAGACTCGTGATTATAATAACACTTTCATCATGATATCTATAATTTGGTACCTAATCATCCTTTCCCTCATTAAGTGAGGAAGAAAGAGAGTACAAGTCCTGAAGTACCCTGAGAAATGTAGCACTAGAAATTTGACTTGAAAGAAGCATGGCTTCTGCCTCGGCAAAAACACTGGAATTGATTCACTGCAACCTTGCTCAACCTTTTTTTGATAGCATTTGGCATTTCAATTATGAAAATATGTCAACAGGGACATGCCAGTTTCACTAACTTAATCAATACATCTACATCCTAAGAATATACAAGGTTTGACAACCCTTCACATGCCAACAAGGATTATAACAATATAAACTCTATTCAAGGAACACTGAGCGGCATTGTTCATAAAATGTCATTTCTCACCTCAGCACAAGCACAAAGCCAAATCATCTTTGTGGTGTACACTTGTGCTGAAGAAGCCACAAATGCACATAAAGATGCACCCTAAATAGATGTGCTAATATCTTCCGTTCATCCAATGAAGGTGGGTTGGCCCTCAAAGTTGTTTTGAGAGTGCATGAAGAGAAGGATGGTACTTTTCCTCTGAATTTTGGATCATTCAGCCTATTTGGAAAGGCGAAAAATTAAAGAGGTATAGGAATGAGTTTGGCTATTGGGTTTTGTTGTTTAGAACAATCAGGTAATATGTAATATGTGTTCTCCAAAACATAAGTAGAAGAAGGCCTGTCTGGGAGACTGATTTTAATAAATTCACAAGGTATTATTTCTATCTACTAGGAATCACATCCTCAAGTGCTTGAGAATAAATAATAGGACAGTCAGATGGATAAGCAGGTCTAATTTACATAACCTCACCCAGAATCTCACTCAAATCTCACACAAGGTACAGTAGACAATGAAGATGACCAGTTTTTCTATCTTACTGATGCAGAGACCCAGTTGTTGCCATGTAAGTTAAACAACTAAATTTAGACTTGTGATTATAATAACACTTTCATCATGATATATATGAGTTGGTACCTCTTCATCCTTTTCCTCATTAAGTGAGGAAAAAATATAGCACAAGTCTTGAAGTACCTTGAGAAATGTAGCACTAGAAATTTGACTTGAAAGAAGCATGGCTTTTGCCTCAAAAAGAACACTGCAGTTCACTCACTAAAACCTTGCTCAATCTTTTTTTTATGGCATTTGGAAATTTGGTAATGAAGATATGTCAATAGGGAGGTGTGAGTTTCACTAGCTTAATCAATACATCTACATCATGAGAATATACAAGGTCTAACAAAGCTTCACATGCCAACAAGGATTATAACAATCTAAACTCTATTCAAGGAACACTGAGCAACATTGTTCATAAAATGTCATTTCTCACCTCAGCACAAGCACAAAACCGAATCATCATTGTGGTGTACGCTTGTGCTGAAGAAGCCACAAATGCACATAAAGATGCACCCTAAATAGATGTGCTAATACCTTTCGTTCATCCAATGAAGGTGGGTTGGCCCTCAAAGTTGTTTTGAGATTGCATGAAGAGAAGGCTGGTACTTTGCCTCTGAATTTAGGATCATTCAGCCTATTTGGAAAGGAGAAATATTAAAGAGGTATAGGAATGAGTTTGGCTATTGGGTTTTGATGTTTAGAACGATCAGGTGATATGTGTTCTCCAAAACATAAGTAGAAGAAGGTCTATCTGGGAGACTAATTTTAATAAATTCATAAGGTATTATTTCCATCCATTAGGAATCACATCCTCAGGTGCTTGAGAATAAATAATAGCACATTCAATTGGATAAGCAGGTCTAATTTACAAAATCTCACTCAAATCTACTAGTATCATTTCCATGATTTAAATAATGGATGGAGGAGTCTTAATACTCCCATTCACTTAACATAAAAGCGACTAAGATGGTCAGAGGATAATACCACATGAATCTCAAGCCAGATGTGTCCTATTGATAAAATATATATACCCCTATCTAGGTCTTGCAATGTAAGGGCATTGATTGAGAAGAGTCTATATACTCCACATAAAATATTCCATGTTCTCAGAGTTGCAGTTGAGCCTCAACAATTGTACATTTGTGAGGAATTTAAACTTGTATTCTTATAACTCTATTTTTTCTTCATATGATTAGATAATAAGAAACTATACAAAGTCAAACAACCTCTACATTCCAATAAGAAGACTCTATATCCCCATCTCCGAGTCTTGCAAGGAAAGGACATACATTGAGAAGAGTTTATATACTCTCAAAACCTTCCAAGATCACACAATCACAATTAAGATTTAGCAACTATATAGTTATGAGGAAAGCTAACCCATATTCTTGTACTTTATTTTCCTGCATGACAAAGTGATAAATAGAGGAAATGAATATTTTTTGAATATGTCCACCATTGATACAACCCATATGTAGTTCTAGGCAGGTAGAAACCATGTTTCTACCCCAAAATATCAACCATATGCAAAGTATGATGAAGATGATGCTTTCCTTGTTGATAATTTAAATCATGAATACACTTTTGAGGTCACAGAAATACAGTTCAATAAACTAATCCTATTTTCACAGACACCGAAAGTAAGAGAGTTGTAGACTTTCATGGTAATACACTTGGCACCTCAACATTTCATTGTGAGTTTGAGTAGGAGTAATGTAACCCCTATGTTGCACTTTGATGTTGATCATGATCGTGTAAGAAATAAATGGAAGTAATCATGGTTTCCTAGAGTTTGAGGTCAATAAAATTTTTCAAAGCCAGTAAAGCAATAATGTGACCATTATGATTATATGAGTGAAGAAACAACTAATTTTATAGTTCAATCCTAAAATATCGTATATCGTGAAATCCGATAGTCCTGGTATTTTTTATGCCTACAATCTAAATTTATTCCTCAAGTCAGATGGGATAGGGAAGTCTCTTCTTCTAACTGTCAATAATCATCTGGAATACAAAGTTATTGACATATGTGATGGATATTACTTGGTAGACAAACAAAGGGTATGTTATAAACACACAATTATTGAAGCTTTCAGTCATACAAATCCATTTCCACCTATAGATAGCTCTATTGTTGACAATAACAAAGTTGGACAGCCCCAGAAGATTGATTAAACCTGTAATCAAACCCTCGATGACATATACAACTACAATGCTAAGAATGAAAATGATGTCAATAAAATCATTGATGAATAATACAAGATTGACCAAATAAAAAGTTTCTCTCTGGACCACATCAAATGCAAATATGTTCTTTTCTCCATGAACATGTGGACAATCATTCATGCACTAGATTTTAAAAAGGAAATGTAGACAACAAACCTCTAACAAATCCACATGAAGTCAATGCTGAGGGACAATTTTGGGCCTGGAAAAGGTGCACTCTATAATGATCGATGCTATAGGTCAAAATGATTTTAAAACTAGTAAGAGGACATTTTCTCAAAGTAGTCATAAACAAGATTTGGCTACTCTGACCACTTAGCTTATGGGGTTTAGGGTTTGATGGCGATGCAAACACCGTTATGAAGTGGTGTGTTGTGTCTATGTATCAATTTCTGGGCATTATATTTCATAAACATACTCTAAGACGTTACTTGTAGTGGACCACTCTAAAACAATCAGGTTCCATCTTTCTAATTCCCTTCACTATGTGTTCAATTTTTGAATGAGAAACGACTTTTTGTGGGTATTATTGGTCTTCTGGATCAATAGAAATCGCATTGGATATTCTATCGAGTTCGAAGAGATTCGTTGGAATCATTCTCATTGCAAATGGTAGACTAAATCTCTATGGAACAGAATTCCATCTACTACTTATTTTGCTTATCCCTGGCATCTATAATTGCAATGTATATCTACCATGCATTTAGGGTATTCTCTACTTTACAATAGTGATTTCGATACTATGATTTGTCATCCCTACATGTGACATTATTTGATGTATAGATTTTCCATATCCACTATCTAGTTTCTTCTAAATATTTTTGTCACTGTATATGTTGGTCTAGTTTTCTATTCCGGACAATGGCATCATTGTAATCCCAAACTAAAGTATTGATATCCGTACTTCAGCACATTGGCATCTTAAGGAATCAGTTATTATGATGGTATGGCAACTCAGAGACCTTGTTGAAGGTGTCATCACTGTTAGGTTTAGTCTCTGATTAGTTAGCATTGCATATAGTCTCATCGCACTTGTAATTATGTATAGATAAGTTTGGATACTTGTCAAATATATATAGTTAAAATCCTGAACCAGTGATGATAGCTATGTTACAACTCATTTGACCAAGATAGTGTTATGCAGTAGTCTTGCTCGCAAATGACGTTGTGAACAAGCCTGATTCACATCTAGGAAGCTTGATTCATGAGATTTTGTACTTTGTATCTTTTTGATGAACTTTTGATGACAACTAATTGAAGAAGAGCAAGGATCGGGTGCAAGAAGGACCATTTGAAGCCAAGCTCTGTTCTTTGCGGATCCTTCTCTCAGTACAAATCTTATTAGCTTATATATCTTCAGTAAACTGACCAATATTCGCATTAACAATTAGCACCAAAAGAATAATTCACTCTTCTTTTTGAAATCAAGTATGGCCTTAAGGAAATTTAACAGATTTGGCAAGCAGACAAACTTTTAAAGGGCTTATGGGCTTATAGCTTATTTTATTCTTTTAATGGTTGAGCTCATTTGCAGGTGGTTCTTCATATGTCATAAATTATGGACTTTGAATTAGCCAAGGGTTATACTCCATCTGTAACATTTCAACCCTCTAAGACAGTTCAAAATTCATGGTAATGCATCAAGATTAAAAGAGAAGGCCCAACCCTCCACTCAATGTGATTTAACTATGATTTTGACATTACTCACTAATGTGCCACATTTCTCAACTGAATTATATTTAAAGTAGAAGGGACAATAGATCTATTTTCAACCTCTGGTAAAATCCAAGCTCAAAATAAAATGGATTCAACACTTGTTGAATTTGGGGTTTAAAAAGGGAGTCTCCCACTCTGATTGGTGATCACAAACTCAATATTTGGCACTGTTTTAGTTTATGCCCACCCATTAAACATTTAATTCCACTTATGGGTTTGGAGTTTGAAATGGAAGATCCTCAATATGACTAGTGATAGCAGCGAAGCCATGAGATAGCATGTGAAGAAACCTCTCATCCCCCACACTTAGGGCTTGTAAAATTATACAATTTTGTCCACCTTATAGTTATTTCATATTTGAAAAGACACGTAAAGCCATTATCTCTTTACGTGTGATAAAGAGGTGTGTCCTTTCTGATGCCTAAGGTCTATTGTTAAACATACATTATTGGTTCTTGGTCCAAAAAATTGTAAGCCAAGATAAATGGAGAAATCAACAACATAACTAAAACCTTTAAAGCTGAAAATGAGATGCCATCTTGTTATTGTCTCAATCATGTTGGTATTCAAGAGCATAACCTTGATTTTCCTGTGATCCAAATAGGAGCATGCTTAGAGAATGTGCAACCATAACAAGAAACCACAAAGTTTAATTAATTGTGGACACTTGTAATATTATGGCAAGACATATAATATCAACAAATCAAAAAATCCACACACAATGCAGGTCATCAAGGAAATGGCCAACTCTTCAGAGAAAGCAAGGAACCCCTGGGATGAAGAATCATATGTTGTTTTTGATAAGATAAAGAAGCGTTATCTTGTATTGGCCCTCTCCTTCAGATTCTTTGGGAATCTTGCTTATTGATTGTAGTGCTTCAAGGCACTCCATCGGATAGAAGGGTGCACTCTCTAATTTGATAGAGATAGAAACAATCGTGGGATTATAATTGGAGTCGATGCCACCTATCCCAAATAGGGTGTAGGGAATGTTACCCCTCAATTGAATGAGGGTGACTCGATTCATTTACAGAATATCTTTTATGCACCTGATCACAAGAAGAACCTGGTGTCCATTTCGGCAATGGAAATCATAGGTTACAGGGTGGCACTCATCTATGGAAAGGTGTGTGTTTGAAAATAGAATTTTCAAAGATGTTTTTGAGTTCAGGGTTGTATCAAGTTGCAAGAATTCCACTAGGGACCATGTCCATTGACACATAACACCGGAGGTTTGTGAGTCAGATGGTGACAGGGATGCCTGAATTCAAAAAGAGCATGAAAGCACATCTCTGAGATGTACTGAAGGAAAATATTACAAGGGGACCATTCCCCTCATGTTGCAGGTCCATAGGTTTGGAACAACCCAAGGGATTTGAGATTCATGATCAGGAATCCCACGTATGTAGGTGGAAGAAATCCCTCTACGGCTTGAAGCAAAACTCCCTGGGCATAGTATGAGAGGATTGATAGCTGTCAGATGAAGCTGAGATTCACTAAGAGTGAAGCCTATATAAACCATTGTTTGAAGGTTATGGATGATAGACCTCTCATACCAGCACCTTCTGAGGATGACCTATTTCAAATAGGTGCAGACCCTTTCACTTGTAGAAGTAAGAGGGAGTTGGATTCTGGATGTGGAATGGTAAACTGCAAGCTCGTGACTACCTCAAGGATCTTAACTTTCAGAAGTTATACAGTGATGATGCTGGACCAGATTTGCGAAATGCCTCTGAGTTTCATAAACTCATTTGCATTGATCTTCTTGGAGAACTTCCGTCTGGGCATATGTTTTGCAGTTAGCATGGTGAGCTCATATTTGGTTGAGCCTCACTAGATTGGTGCCAAGAATCTTTTGAGATATATTTGGGGCACAATCTCTCATGGATTGAGATACACTGCCAGAAATATGAAGCTACATGATTATTCAAATGCCGATTGGGCAGGCAGTGTAGAGGATCACTAGAGCACTTCTCAGCATTGGTTCTCTTTGGGTTCCGCTTTAGTATCATTGATGAGAAGGAAGCAGAAGTTGATTGCTATAAGCACCACCGAGACTGAATACATAGCTACGAGTATGATCTCGTATGAAGTTGCCTAGTTGTGGAAGCTCTTCAGTGAGTTGTTTGTACATATGATGAATATCACCGTGATCCTCTGTGACAACCAAGGGGGGATTCGATTATTGAGGAATCCCGTATTCGATGATTGCTCTAGCAAATAGACATCAGCTACTACGTTATGGTAATTTGATGAGTGAGGAGGCTCCATCACATTGAGACTGATGTACTGGTCGCAAACATTTTGTTAAAGCCTCAGGGAAAGGTCAAATTCTTAACTTTTTGAGAACGAGTTGATGTCGTTCAGAGACCCTCTTATGAGGGTCATGTATGATGCACACATTGAGCTTTGAGAGCTCCGAGGGGCACATGGTACTTCTTGAAGCGACATATGACCGCAGGGCGATTCACCCTCCCTTGTTGGTGTGCTATGTATAGGGTGACAGGTTCAACCTTCCCATGTGATACCTTGTGGCGACTGTGGAACAAGATGATTAGTTCTCCTGTGGGCTGGGATGATTAGTTCTCCCATGGCAATTGTGGAACAGGATGATTAGTTCTCATGTGGGCCGAGATGATTACTTCTCCCATGGAAACTGTGAAGTAGGATGATTGGTTCTCGTGTGGGATGGTATGATTACTTCTCCCATGGCAACTGTGGGATAGGATGATTCATTCTCCTATGGATAGGATGATTAGTTCTCCTATCAAGGCATCTTACCCATGCAGTCTGGGACTCATGGGAAGTACCTCTCATGTGATCAATGAGCAGGGAAATGGGGTTAGGGACCATAGTAGTACTATCGATGGAAGCTTCATTGTATCTACCGTATTCCCTATGCTAGGATGACCTCCATTAATCTGAGATCAATGAAATTGATCTGGGATCAGTATGAGTGGTTTGAGACACTCTCTTGTGATATTGATCTGGGATCAATAAAATTGACTTTAGCTCAGTAAGAGTGATATGACACACTCTCTTCAGATGAAACTGACTTTGGATCAGTAGAGAATGGTATGAGACATTCTTGATAAATTATTCTTCTTCATGATTTAGCAGAGCAAATCAAAGCAGAGCAGAGCCCAACAGGGCAAACTAGATCAGTATAGGGCATTGATGGTAGAGATAGTACAGTCGGACATATGGATCAACAAATGGAGTTCTTCCTAGTTGAGAGGGAGTATTAAAATTGGAAAGTAGGGCCAAACTCCATGTGGGTCATCTTATTAATTGAAGATGATATTTTTCTTGGATCCCTATCATCGAGAGGTGCAGGATTGATCTAAAGATCATCTGATTCTGATAAGTATTCATGGAGATATGAATTTATTTGTGTTATAAGACAATTTGTCAAGGTCGGCCAGCAACCAATTAAACCCCACTTGTGCTCAACGTTTGAGTATAAATAGAGGTGGCCTTCAAGTCATTTCAACACACTTTGGATATCTTCCTCTCTACTTTTCTTTGTGTTTTAGTAGGAGGAGAGATCCTAAGGGATAACATTGCCCTAATCGAGAGGACGGAAGCCGAAACTGTCGGGAACTGTCGGAACAGCCAGGAACACTAATGTAGAGGGTAGGAGTCGGAACTGCTGAGAATAGCTGGAACTATCAGGAACTGTCGGGAAATCTGACGCAGAGGGCAGAAGCTAGAATTGTCGGGAATAGCTAGAACTGTCGAGAACTATCGGAACTATTGAGAAAGGTTACGCAGAGGGTAGAAAAGGCTGACACAGTCCCTAGAGGCTGACGCTGGGGTTTTTCATGGGGAATATTGGAGCTAAGGAGCTGCCGGAGTGTTTATCTAGGGTTTTAGCTGGATCATCTATCTCGGAAGGACAGCAGCATACAAGGGACAACTAACTAACATTGGGACAATTGTATGGTACTTAGTAGCAAGTACACCAAGCATGCAATGTTACAGCAAGCATGCAAGGGACAACAAACTAATATTGGGACAGCAACATGATACTTAGTGCAGCAAGCATGTATTGGTACAGCTAGCATGCAACAACAAGCATGCTAAGGACAACAAGCATGCTAAGGACAACAAGCAAGCAAGGGACAACAAGGAAGCAAGGGACAACAAGAAAGCAAGGTGCAACCAACACATAGGTCAGTCTAGCAACATGGTGTAGCAATCGCACATAATGCAGTATATTTATGGGTACAATCATGATTAATGAAGCATGACGAGATGCAGCATAGTGATGATGGGTGCAGCATGGTGCAGCACGGTGAGGTGCACCATGATGACGCAATGCAGCACAACAATAGGTGAAGGAGTCACCATGGACAATCAGTTGAAGCAACATGTCTTCAACAGATCTCATGTATCATCTTCTTAGAGATGATATATGCTCTTATTTGGATAAGTCAAAGTGTTGAATTCTGTTGTAAACGTACTATCTAACTCTCTCTCTCTCTGCTAAACTATTGAAGAACATATAAGAATAATTGATCAAGGGTTTCCCCACATTGGGGTTTATCCCTAGCTAGCACCACATCTTGTGTCCTCTTGCCTTGGCTTGTCTTCTTCTATTTATGTTTATGTTCTATCTACAGTTTACTTTAATACTGAGATGAATGATAATCTAGAAAAGATATTGAGCTAACTGTGAAAATTGAAATAAATTGCTCTCAGCATAGAACATACCTAAAATTAATAAATACCAAGTGTTTCATCTCTCATATGTGAGACAAGACACATCGACTCTAAAAACATGACAATACCAAATTCTTCCAAATTCTTCTAGTTGCAATACCAAATTCAACTTATTCCTACTGAATGTTGATGGAAAGATCTTTCAGATATGATCTTGCTAATCAATTTGTTTTGTACAATCCAAATTTGTAGTGAAATCAGTTTGTAATTAGCTTTGTTGTAACTTCCCTTTGCTCTCTATGTATTTAAATGAAAATAGAGATCAAAGAGAGGAGGAGAATAGGAGGAGAATTAGAGGATAATTGGGAGATAATTAGGAGATAGGAGATGGACAATTATTAGATAGGATGTAGGAGAAGAGATAAGAGATGAGAGATGAGAGGATGAACAATTGTTGAATTTGAGGCAAAGCTAAGAGCTTCATTATGCTGTAATTATTTCTCTCATATGTTTTAATGAAGGAAGTTATCCATTGAGTTCTACATCCATTATTTGTAATCTGATCTGAGTTACTTCTCAAGGCAGAACTGAGTCTTGGGCAGTTGGGCCCACTACCTTGGACGAGGTGCTGCCTTGAACATCTACAATAGTTTAGTTGTGTGCTTGTTTCTTTGAATTTCAATCGTTGTTCTTTAAAGTAAATTTCCATTTTAATCAAGTAATTTGTTAAGTTGCTGCATTTTCCAGATTTGTTATTTCCTGCAACTTCTAGATTTCATTTGATTTGTTTCTCTAGATTAGCATTTGAATTCTATTGAGTGCAATAGATTAAATTTCCAATTCAGCAATGTGTGATTTAATTTAGCAATGATTCAAGTTGTGTGATTAGCATAATTGTTTTTCCTCTTATTTACTTTCTTCTTTTTAATTTTAGTTTTATTATTCAATTCTTACATTTTATTTCTTGTTAAATCGGCTTGATAGTATAGAACACAATCATATAGAACTAGTGTTAGCTATTGGTATTGTTATGCATATATTTTGCCAATTTCCTTGAAATAAAAAGACGCTCCTTGAGTTGATAATTAATGTCCAGCTGATTAGTTGTTTTATTTATTTATTAAGCAATTAATTTTACCCAACAACTCCCTAACCTCTTCCCATCTTTTGGACTCATGGCTTCTCTTATGCTATTTGTAGTCATCTTGGACCCTTTTTTAATTATTTCTCAGCATTAGCATCTACATAATTCTAATCCCTAGGGAAATTTTACCACATTATTCCTAGAAGTATATTATAACATGTACATGTTAACCATTTACCACTAAAACATTAGCCTTAAACACCAAACTTTTTTTCAAGAAAGAAAAAACAAACATAATTTTGTATTAAAAAAACTATTTACATATGACATAATATTATGATATTCGCCATGTATACTGATTATAACTACATCACAACAAAACACATATACTCGATTTACAATTTTTCCTTGTAGAAAGGGTTGAAACCCCCTATAAGGTTGTGCCTTTGTGAAAACCACTCAAGCATCAACAACAAGGCCAAAACCCATAAAAAATAACCAAACAAACTGTCCAAAAAGAAAATAAAAGAAGACACGAAGGCCCGCATACAAATCCTAGAAGGGTGTGTGTTGACACCTAATGATAGGGATTGGGTGAACAATTGTAAATAGTGTAAATAACTAATAAGAGAAAATGAAGAGTCATTGGGAGATGGAACTCAACAGTGACTCCCTCATGTATATAACTGTGAACAACCCAAATGAATAAACATAATCTCATTTGAGGAGTTACCTCCTAGTTTGACATGGTAAAGCCAACTCTATTTTTAGCATTCTTGCCCTTGTAACTCCCTTTTGTCCATTCTTCCTATTTTTACCTTGTTCTACATTTCTACAGCCTGACACATCTGCCTTCTACCAGCACAAATTCCTCAACCTCTCATCAAAGAACTGAACCTCTCTTCATTAACGCTTCAAGCTTCAGTGAGATTCCTCTCACCGGCCCCTTTTTGAATACGTTTCTTCAAATGTGTTGAAAATCTGGTGATTTTGTTTCTGAGACATTTGGAAGGAATAAAGGAAACTTCCTCAACAATTTTCTTGTTGGTATGGAAGTCGAGTGTCATATGAGAGTAATACCTCTCTATTATCTGACGAGACGATTTCTTAATGTTGCATATGGTTGAGAGTGCAGGGAGGCATAGCAAGTGGTGGGAACATAGCCTCCGCTTGCAATGTCTCTCTCATGCAGCCTCCACTTGCATTTCTTCACTATATATCAGCGACCCCATACTTGGTATCTCACACGCAGCCAGGGTTGCAACGTATCCATACCTCCTTGCTCCTGTTATAAAACTTTGTAGCACACTGTTTTGTGAGGCTGCCAGCAATTCCCTCCACTCCATATAGATGTGTTTCCACTCTCCAAATATATATGCTACCTATAAATGTTTCTAGCAACATTTCTTCTTGTAAAAGTTGTTGCTCCATGCCTCCCATGCTGTTGCTACTCCCATATGACCCCTCCTCTCCACGCTATTGCTACTCCCATATGACCCCTCCTCTCCACGCTATTGCTACTCCCATATGACCCCTCCTCTCCACGCTGTTATAAAACTTCACAACACTTCATGCTTGTTATATATGTTGTGTGACCATAGCACTCCCGGGTTATGTGCTCTCCTCTGCTCTCCCATTACGCTAGCCCATTAACTGTGAAATATGTGATATATAACTGTGATATCACAATTTTTTTAATATCTCATTGCACCTCCCCATATTAACCCTCCATTCATATATAACCTTCACCACCACATATTTTAGATATCCCCTACACCACATAACCCCTTCCTCATATATACCTCTATTATATACATTAGAATTGTAGTTTTTTACAACCAGAACTACATTTTTTAACATTAGAGGTGTAATTTTTTTACATTGGCAACAGAAGTAAGTTTATAGTACACAGATTTTTAAAATGTATTCATTGTTATCTATTATGGAAATGGTTCTCACCGGCAAGGAGAACTATCTAAAATGGTCACAGAAAATCAAACACACTCTCATTTTTAATGAGCTGTGGAAAGGACTGTGTGTTGGAGACAGAGACAAAGAACTAGAACGACCTACCTCAAACAAGGAATTCGCCATTTGGGAAAATAAGAACAGCAAGGCTTATGTCTTGATTGTAGCATCAGTAAATGAAGAGGTGAGTCGCCATATTTCACCATTTTCAAATGCTTTTGAAGCCTTACAAAAAATAGAGGAACTCTATGACTAACACTCTGCACTTGAAGTTGTTCAAATCATGATTAAATTGTTCAGCCATGAATTACAAAATGATGATCCTCTTGCTCTTGCATCAAAAGTAAAATCTATTATGCATGATATCAAAGTCACTAATGTTGAACTGGACATTCCTCTGATAGCTTTTGTCAAGGCACTTTATCCCACTTACTCAAATTATCTTGAGTCATTGCAAGCAAATGGAAACCTCAAAGAAATTACCTTTGACTCCCTTGTGAAAAAAATTGTTGAAAGAGAGAAAGATTTTGGGAAGAAGACAACTCCTCAGTATTCTAAAGAGGCTGCGTGTCTTGCACATAGAGAGAAGAATATTGCTCAAGATTCTTTCATAGGAATAGCTGGTCGAAGAGGAAGAGGAAGAAGAAATTTCAGAGGTAGGGGCACCAGACACTCTCAAGATGAAAAGTCATATTTGCATTACATACATTGCAATAGAGATGGATCACATGATGCGTCCACATGAAAGTTGCTTTGGGACATAATTGACTAGGAAAGAAACCAACCCAAATGTAAAACTAATGACAAAGAGAAAGGTAAAGCACCTGAATCCGCTAACTATGTTGTGGCACACTGTAATATTGGAGTAAATGAAGACTTATTTAATGCTTCACTTTCTTCTTGGAAAAATGATTGGTTGCTTGATTTAGAAGCAACTTTCCACATGACTTTTAGAAGAGATTTTTTTGAATAATTTACTGACAATGTTGATTGAGCAGTATACTTTGCAGAAAAATAAAAACTCAAACCATCAGGGCTTGGAACAATTAGGCTTAAATTTCCTGATCTTCCAGACTTTCTTATGCATCATGTTTTATATCTCCCACAAGTGAGGAGAAACTTGTTGACCTTGGTGCACATCCGTTAGTAAGGACACTTCATTCATATGTTTGATGGCAAGGTTGAGGTGAGAAAAGTATCAAATCACTCACTTGTCATGACAGGGATATAAGAAGAAAGGCTTCTCAAGCTGCATGGTACCTCTACTCATGCACAAAATTTCTCATAAAATTCTCGTTATGATAAAGGTACATTTCCACCAAGTTTATTATAGCATGTTATTTTTGGACACTTGATCTCTGACAACCTCCACTTGTTGAAGAAAAATAGTGTTATTGGTTTACCTACAATTCCTAGGAAACTTAAGCAATGTGATGCTTTCATTCTAGGAAAGCATAGAAAACAATATTTTCATGATTCACATTCTAGAGCTCATAAAAAACTTGAACTCATTCATTCAAATTTATGTGGTCCAATGCATGTTCGTTCTGCAAATGGACATAAATATATGATGAAATTTATTGATGACTACACTAGAATGTGTTGGGTTTATTTATTGAAGAACAAATCTGATGCTTTTCAAACATTTAATAAATTTCATACATGGATTAAAAATGATGCACAATCTCATATTGGCTCTATTCGCACTGATAATGGAAAATAATACACTTCAAATGAATTTGAAAACTATCTTCGCCAACATGGGATCAAACATCAAACAATTGTGCCTTATAACCCCCAACAGAGAAGAGTAGCTGAAAGAATGAATAGGATAATCTTAAATATGGTGCACTCCATGATGTTTTTCAAGAACGAAAAACTGATGGTTTGGGCTAATGCAGTTCTATGTGCTGTATATGTAAAGAATAGATGTCCATCTAATGCAAGACTCCTTATGAAATGTGGCATGGGAACATTCCTTCGATAAAGCATCTCAGGGTCTTTGGTTTCACCTGTTATGCCTTAATACCGAAGGTACATAGAATCAAACCTGGTGCAAGGAGTCGTAAATGTATCTTCTTGAGGTATTCAAACACCTCCAAAGCATATTTTATGTATGATGAAGTCAATAAAAAGTTTGTTGTATCTAGAGATGTAATCTTTCTTGAATCATCCAAAGCTGACAATGTTGTTGAGCGGAAACTTGATCACTTGGATAGATTTGAAAATGTAAAATCATTTCAAGAATTTGATAATCAGATTCCACATCTCGAAGGGGGGATTCCTATACTAGATCAACCTGTGGAATCTTCTTCTAAAGCACTCTCTCCCCTGCATGAAACTCCAACCACTGATGATACTTTGAGTGATGTGATGGACAGAATTGGGAGACTCAATCTTGATTCAGTCCGAACTCAGTCAACTAAGCAGCCTGAACCATCTCAGAAAGGTCCCTCAAAGTGGCTGACAAAGACACTTGAAAGTGTTCATCATGATGAGGTTGGAAAGATAGGAACTATAAATTCAACCCGACAAAATGGAGGTGATGTAGATGGCTTTGATTCACCTGTTGATATGGATGTTTCTTATGATTGTGAATTAAATTTCTCTACAGATTTTGAACCAACTTCCTTCAAAGAAGTCGCTTCTCATTATGAATGGAAAGAAGTGACGCAAAAGGAGTATGATGCCTTGATAAAGAATGGCACTTAGAAGCTGGTTGATCCTCCATTGGGAACCAAACCAATTGGGTGCAAGTGGGTCTACAAGAATAAGCATAAAGTTGATGGCTCACTTGATAAGCACAAAGAGAGGCTTGCGGAAAAAGGTTTTACACAGAAGGAAGGGGTCGATTATGAGGAGACCTTTTCCCCCACAACAAAATCGGCTAGCATTCTGACACTCTTTTCCCTAACATCTCATAACAGTTGGAAATTCCATTAAATGGATGTAAAAACCGCTTTCTTGAATGGAGATAAAAAAGAGAATGTTTTTATTTTCTAGCCTAAAGGTTTTTTTGTGAAAGGAAATGAAAATAAAGTATGCAAACGTGTGAAATCCTTGTATGGCCTCAAACAAGCACTGCAAGCCTAGTATGAAAAACTAACTAAGCATCTTCTGAAACTCAATTTCAAACATTATGATCTTGATGATGCAACTTTTTTTCAAGAAAGTTGGAAAAATAGTTGTATATCTTGTGGTATATGTAGATGATCTTTCGATGACAGGGAACAATGAGAGCTACATTGCATCCATAAAGAAGGAGTTGAGGACAGGTTTTGAAATGATTGATTTGGGCTATGTTCGTTACTATCTTGGAATTGAAGTAACTCAACATCCAAAGTCCATATTCCTTTCTCAAAAGAAGTACATTGGAGATTTGTTGAACAAGTTTGGCATTGTTGAATGCAGTCGTCTAACTACTCAAATGGAACAAAACTTAAAGCTCAAATCCATTGAAGGAAAAGGATTTGAGGATGCAACAAATTATAGACAACTTGTACGAAGTCTTAACTACTTGACTACTACTAGACCAAACATTTTGTTTGTTGTTGAAATCCTCTCCATGTTTATGCAAAAAGCCTTGTGAGGGACATTGATCTACTGCAAAAAGAGTTCTAAAGTACTTGAAGGGAACTCAAGAATTTGGAATCAGGTATACACAGGTGAGTGACTTCAAATTGATTGGATACTCTGATTCAGACTTTGATGGAGACAAAGAAACTGGGGTATCTACTTCTATTTATGCTATGAGTCTTAGATCAGGAGTTGTCTCCTGGAGATCACGTAAATAATCAGTTCCAGCAGATTCCACAATAGAGGCAGAATATGTGGCGGCAACTGAGGCAACAAAAGGAATTGTGTGGCTTAGGAAAATTCTGGAAGATCTGTAGGTAAATAAGTACATTCGACTCTACTCATGATTGACATTACCTCTGCAACAAATTTGGCCAAGAACCCAAAGTTACATGATCGAACGAAGCACATAAATACAAAATATCATTTGATCCAACATTATGTTGAGGCCAAAACAATCCATCTTCACCATTGTTCCACTAATGAGCAGATTGCAAACATCTTCACCAAAGCCCTTGGAAAAGAAAATCTTGAAAGATTCAGAACGATGCTTGGACTCACCAACATCCCTTCAGATTAAGGGGGGGAATGTTGACACCTAATCA
Organism: Pinus tabuliformis; assembly: GCA_031772625.1. NCBI lineage: Eukaryota > Viridiplantae > Streptophyta > Pinopsida > Pinales > Pinaceae > Pinus > Pinus tabuliformis. The sequence goes on from CM062807.1 coordinate 1,146,563,781, forward strand.
TAGGGATTGGGTAAACAATTGTAAATAGTGTAAATAATTGATAAGAGAAAATGAAGAGTTATCGGGAGATGAAACTAAACAATCACTCCCTCATGTATATAATTATGAACAACCCAAATGAATAAACATAATCTCATTTGAGGAGTTACCTCTTGGCCTGACAGTGCATAAAATCACTGACAACAAAATCCCTAAATGGACAACATTAGGTCCATAAGTTGACCCAAAAACACATAGGTACAAATATGAAGGCTACAAAACACAACAACAACATGTACCGATAACATTAGAACTGAGAAGAAATGCTAAGATAAAGAGCCTCGGTTGGATGAGCGACAATGACAACATATACCTACAACAAATAACAACAGAGAAAAACCAGTGGGAGCAGGTTGACAAAGACCCTTGACACTAATATGAACCACAGACCGCCAAAGTTGAACCATGCAAACACCGCAAGGTGTCGCACTAGAGATAGAAACTCGAAAATTTGGCACAAGCGATAGCGATAAGTAGAAAAAGGAAACGACGTATCCAAGCAAACTCATAGTAGTTCCAACCCATACTAGAAGCACCAACAATAGATACCCCGATGAAAGCGTAGAAGGCCATAACCCCAGCAAGCAAAAAAAGATGTGACAAATCACCCAAATATGCCATAAAGAGAAACCCACAAAGGAAAAGGTGGGGGTTGCACTAGAATAATAAGAAATATCCCTAGCATAAGAAGGGATATCTCGACCAACACGAACAAATGGAGGCTCAAAATTAGGGGGTCGAGACCGCTAGGATTCTAGCTACCCGACCTCAAACCCCCTCAAACATACTTCAAATTTATGGATAGGTATTATTTCTTAATAACATTAAAGTGATTACAACCTTAAACACCAAAGTATAGATCCATACATTCATATTTAAAAAATTTACACACTTTTAATCTATTTGAACCTTCATTGTTGAACTCCTACTATTTTAACCAATACTTACAATTTATACAGACTCTAATCCAATACATTATGATAATCAAAACTTAGAGATTGCAAATTACACCTATAGGTCCCCTAGTTTCTCTCTCTCTTTTTTCTTCACCTTTAAAATTTCATTTCACCTCTTGAAAACTATGGAGTTAATATTTCTTTCTTAAATAATTTTTAAATTAAAAAATAATGTCTCTTTTATTATCAATGTTAATCAGATGATTTACACTAAACTAAGATATAATTTATTACCTCTTTCCGTTCATTATAATAATAATCTCAAACTATAAATCAAATTATAATTTAAAATATTCATTAGGACTTTGATGCTAAAACCAAGATTTAATTTATTATTTCTTTCCTTCATTATAATAATCTCAAATTATTAGCCTTAAGGGTTAGCTCAATTAGTTAGGTCACGAGTTCAATTGTCTCGACACTCTCGGGGTCAAGCTTTGTGATTGAGTTGACAAGAAGTGATCCTTTATACAAATATTTCGTGGACGTAACGTAACGATTAGTGATCTCTAAAGTTTGTGAACCACATAAAAAAATAATAATAATAATAATAAAATAATAATAATAAGGTTTATGAACTACACAAAAAAATACTAAATAATAATAATAATGATCTCGAACTATGAATTAAATTATAATTTAAAATATTTATTATAAGAAATAGTATTTAGCACAAGGTTTGTGAACCACATAAAAAAATAAAAAATAATAATGATCTCCAATTATGAATTAAATTATATTTTAAAATATTTATTATAAGACACAAGATTTAGCATAAGTACTTACCAAGGTTTGTGAACCACATAAAAAAATAAAAAATAATAATGATCTCGAACTATGAATTAAATTATAATTTAAAATATTTATTATAAGACATAGGATTAGCATAGGTACCTACCAGTGTACACATATACATTAAATGTTGGTGAATGTTTATAGACATTAATTCATATTAAACATAAAAACACTTCCATTATCATACATTTTACATTGTCAAGATTTTAAAAAATCATTAAAATTAATTAAATTATAACTTAATTAAATTAATTAATACACTTGTGGATATGACTTTTTTAATTAAATTAAAAAACTAAAAAACATAATTATATTTGAGAATATCAATTCTTCATCCTCATTACTAAATAAAAATATTTAGCCAACATTAAATCTTTATTGTTCATTTGATAATTATTAATAATTAAATAAAAAATTTAAAATGCTATTCAAAATAAATATATTTATAAACCTAATAAAATTTATTTCACTAAATCTTTAATTATTAATAATTGATTAAAAAATTTAAAAATACTATTCCAAAATAAATATACTTGTAAACATCTCTGGTTAATAACTCACTTTCTTTAATTCAATATTCAACGTATTATTTATTTCATTAAATCTTTAATTATTAATAATTGATTAAAAAATTAAAAAATACTATTCCAAAATAAATATACTTGTAACATCTCTCTGGTTAATAACTCACTTTCTTTAATTCAATATTCAACGTATTGTTTATAGACTTTAGCAAATTCATGCTTTAAGCGGTGTGAATATCTGCACCGTGCTCTTTGGCAAAGAATCTATAAAATATCTCTTTATACATAATTTTAAAATTTTCCTTTATTCAATATTCAACGTATTGTTTATAGACTTTAGCAAATTCATGCTTTAAGCGGTGTGAATATCTGCACCGTGCTCTTTGGCAAAGAATCTATAAAATATCTCTTTATACATAATTTTAAAATTTTCCTTTAGGTTAATTATATTCCTAAGATAAATAATAGGATTAGAATTAGTCACATATTATGGCCAACCCTAGAGAAAATAAATAGGTGCAGACAATAGGATGATGACACACATATTAGATATTTATATCTAGTTAATGCTAGAAAAGTGATATCTAGGTTTCTAATAGCGTGATGAGACACCTATGAGACATTTTGTCTTAGCATGAGAGGTGATCATATAGGTGAAGGGTTTCCAAAGCACATGGTAGGTTACTTGGAATAAGACTTTGAATACATTCAAGGGCAGTGATAAAGTGGTAGGAACTTCCTTGAACTAATGTGGGGTCGGGAAGGTTGGCCTACTTGGTTGAGCAACCATAGAGCCTGGACGTTTTAACAACTCCTTTAGAAATTCCTTCCCTTCACATGCCTCAAACCATAGTTATAGCTCATTCAACTTTGTATGATTCACTTTATAATTCCCTCACCATTGCAAGAACTTGCAGAAATTCTCTCTTAACGTTTTCTGCAAACCCTAGTTATATTCCATCTGACTTTGTATAGTTGATCTCTCCTCACTTCATTTAAACATAACGAAGTTGTGTGACAAGTTTTAAAACCAGCCCATCCATAAAATGCAGAGAACGAACCGACAATTTTTAGATCTCTTTGTATTAAATTTAGTTGGTTAGGATTAAGTAGGAATTTCAAATCTGAATTACTTGACGGTTTAGATAACTTTAACACTTATTTTAACAAAAAAATATTAACGATTATGAAAATTTTGTTTACTGTACTTAACCATCAAATTCCATCCCTGGATAAGATTGACAACGAAACATAACTCACTAATTTATATACAAAATGACCAAAAGTCAGCTTGTGTTGCAGGGATTGACAACGAGACACAACGGACAAATTCATTGCATAACAAGATGGTTGCTTGGTTATTTAACGATAAGTTTCCTACAGACTAGGACAATATAGCAAAATGGTAAATGCCATTAAAGAGCCATGTGCTGCCTATTGTTTGAATCTACAGCAAGCTACTCATAGAATGGTACGAATTAGAAAAGCCTTCACTGTCAATAACCAACCCTGTGCTGCCCTTTCTTTCAATCTGTACCATTGATAGAATCCCAAGTGAGTTGTATTTTTATATTGAACTTAGTGGAAACCAGGAAACTCGTGCAGTCGACGTCCATGTAATTATAAACATGTAAATCACGCTTCTCACCCACATATTCCTCGGATATTCTTCACCTGCAAACTTGGCATATTCCCTAGATTCAAGGACTGGTCCCCCTTCACAGTCGGTTACCAGATTTAATGGAGGGAACTTTCGCATGCGCTCATAGAGATATATTAATCTGAAGAAAATTCAGACAATTGGAATATACCATTGAAAAAAGAAAAAAAGAGTTGTTTAAACGGATTTGCAAAATTTAACCTCAGCCTCATACTTAACAAGACCTCAACCTCATAATTAAAAATGCAACATAAATGTGATAGATTATTAAAATATAACCATCTTCAGATCATTTTTATCATCAGATAATATTGTTTAACCTAAAAGCATATGCCAAAAACTCACGCAACCCAGCGCTGTCTACGCAATCTGTGAAGAGTAGTCAATTGCACTAATTGGATTCCTGACATTCACATTCAAAAATTTTATAAATTGTTGTTGCAGGAGATAGAAGATTAAGGGTGTAATTATAGCTGTTGTTTTGTTGAGTAGTGCTAGCATTTCTTGAGTGAATATTGCATTAGCATCTTGCAACAAAAGGTATTTTAGGAGTTACAGAAGATCATTAGAGTGGTTTCAGAAATAATGGGCAAATTTGGGTGTTTAATGTGGCTTGGAACGGATATGCTGTTTCTCATTTTTGTTGGTGTGACTCTTTTTCCTGGTGCCCAGGCTTGGGGAAAGGAAGGGCATTATTCTACTTGCAAGATAGCTGAGGTATTTATTGTTATTTCTTCTTCTTGTTGTTGCTGCAAGTCTTTTTGTCTGTAGTTTCATGTGTTTTCTCTCTGTTTGGTTGGCGTTTGGCTGTCCATGGATTCCCACCACATTTCTCTGTGTGAAGATCACTTAATATTATTATTGTTTCTTCTTCTTGCTGCTGCTGCAAGTCTTTCTGTCTGCAGTTTCATGTGTTTGCTCTCTTTTTGGTTGGTGTTTGGCTGTCCATGGATTTCCACTACATTTCTCTGTGGGAAGATCAAATAATGTTATGTAGGATAGAGAGATCAGACTGGTGCGTAGGTGATTCAAGATGATCCTATTGAGAAGTTCATTCACAAAAAAATAAGGTTGACAGCATGTCTTCAGTAAATCTCTTAATGTCCAAGTGAAGTCCTCAGTTCATAAAATGGTGATGAATATCTTTGAATAACCAACTTGTCCAGTGCAGGAGGCAGTTCTTAACTTTGATATCTTTGAAAATTTGCGTCAAAGAGCCAAAATGACTTCAGGCCTTCTTTCCCCAACTCTGGTTGCATGAGAGTCAAGAACCATAGCCTCCAATCACGTGGGAATGCACCCAAAACTTTCCCTTTTATCTGTTCTGAGGAATGCTTGCACTTCAAATTTACTAAAGAAATCCATGAACGTTTCCATAATGGATCGACTTTTGAGTAAACCATTCAGAAAAATTCTTATAACTAGACTGGCCATTATTATTCATGGTTATCTAGATTGTAGATTTTGGTAATTTTCATTAGATTTTAATAATATTTTAAATTTGAAAATAGAAATTTCATATTTTGAAATATTTCTAAAATAGGCACTCCAATTAAATTCAGTACATATTGCCCACTGAATTCAGTTCATAGCCTAGAATAAGATCTATTAAAAATGAAAACATTTCCAATTTTCAAAGTCGGTTGAAACAAACCAAGAGAGTCTGGTTCATTAACACAATCCTCATTATAGAGATATTGGAACCCAACAATGTTGAAACAAACTAAGAGAGTCTGGTTCATTCAAAAATCCCCATTACATATTGGAAACCAACAATGGAGTATCAAAACATGTTTTTTTTGGTCTAAATTTTGGGAAACGTCGACACATTTCTTTCAACATTGTTAATCAGCACATGGTTGGTATCTTGTATTAAATCCCTATATATTTATGCATTTTGTTAGTTAATAATAGTATATTTTATTTACATTCTCTCATCTGTATTCCAAGATGATAGCAAGTTTATAAGACGCATCGGATTATTTTGTATTTAACTAGTATATAAAAAGACATTACTTTATTTGAGTGGATTTAATGGTCAGGTGTTTTGTTTTAGGAAGTAACAAGTTCAAAGTTAGAGGGGTAGATTATGTAAACTCCATAGGCTTTAGCAATCAAATCATTACATGGAGGTGGGTCCATTTTCTAAGAAATGTGAGGTTCATAAAAAGTAGGTTACTTTACTTGAGTGGACCTAATAGTTAGGTGTTTTCTCCTAAAAAGTCACAAGTTCAAATTTAGAGGGGGTAAACTATGTACACCTTTATAGACTTTAGCAATCAAATCATTATATGGAGTTGGGTCCCTTTTCTAAGAAATGTTGGGTTCTCCTACACCAATTACACATCTAGCTTGGTATGACCTTAAAATTAGATCATCATCATCATCATCATCATCATCATCATCATCATCATCATCATCATCATCATCATCATCATCATCATCATCATCATCATCATCATCATCATCATCATCATCATCATATTATTGAATATTAAAATACAAGTTCCATACTATTAATTTTTTATCTCATTTTATATCATTATCTGTATATGAGTGAAAGAGAGAGAAAGATTCTTTTATTATTATCAGTAGCACAAATTCATGTGTTAACCCCAAATCTAACAAGCATCAAGAGGGATTAAATCTTTTGAGGTGCAAGCATTTTTTTAGAGTGCAAAACTTGAAAAAAGGTTTGCACCTTAAGAGATTTGATCCCTCTTGGCACTTGATAGATATGGGGTTAACATGGATCTATGCGGGTGTTATATATATATATATGGTGTAGGAATTACACATCTCCTTAGTTTTGAGCAACACACTAATAAAATGTTTTAACCATAAGATTATTTTTTATTTTATTTTTATTTGAGCAAGTGAGTCTATTGGTTAAAAACCTTTGATTCCTCCTAATATGTCACAAGTTGAGATCGAGACGGGACTAGAGTAGGCACACCTCCATATGCTTTAGTAGTCAAATCACTACATGAATATGAGTTACTTATCCCATAAGCAAGGGGGTCTTATACACCAATTTGGTGGCTTGCTTGCCAATGAACTTAAAAAGGGAAAGAAAGAAAGATAATTTCTCCGAGAGGTTCTCTACAACCTAGTATGAGAGAGATGTGTAGGCATTGGATGTTAGATGTATAAGAGTTAGATGTGCTATGCTTAAATATGTCAATATTCTTTTGATGTTTGCTTTATATATATATATATATATATATATATATATATATATATATGAGTTAGATGTGAAATACTTAAATATGTCAATATTCTTTTAATGTTTGCTCATACATATATATATATATATAATTTGAAAAAAAAATAATAATTAAAATAAAATTGCAGAATATAATAAATTTATGGATGGAGGATTTTTGGCTCTAGATTTTAACAACTCATGGTTTTCCCCATGGCATTCTTCTCTAATGGTCAAATTACATTAAAATAATAATAATAATACTAATTAATAATTAAAATAAAATTGAGATAAAATAGTAAATTTAAGCATGGATGTCTTTGGGCTTGAGGTTCTCATAACCCATGGTATTTTTCTCTAATATAGATTATTTAAAGGTATTCTTTGCTTATATGAGACATTCATTGCAACAAATGATTTTAGCTAGATTCGACCAAGAAAACCACTTAATAAGGCCACAATACATAAAGAATTTACATCTCTGCATATGCACGCTTTCCATGTAAAACTTGGGAAAAACATCTTTGCTCACTTTGTTACATAGCCTTCAAAGATTAGATTTTTCCAAGCATTTTTATATGTTATTCATTTCATTTTATATGTTTGAAATTTTAGTTATGAGTTTCTTCAGTTTATTTTATATGTTTGAAATTTTACTCATGAGTGTGAAGAGAAATGCAATCACCAAAAAAATAAAATATGATGCTCTTAGTCCTATATTTTCTCTATATTTTTTGTCTGCATTAAAATTTATTGGACTTGCTCAATTTAGATTGTGTCAATTGGTTTTAACATCTACATGAAAATTCATTGGAATATGTCTCTTAGATGTTCATAACAACTTAGTTTGTATACAATTATTATTGAGTTTTATTTAGGAGATCGAATGATAACATTAAAAATAAAATTAAACCAGTGATAGCTAATATCCTTGGCTCTTGAAAAGACAAATGCATTTTCTTATTAAGTTTTATGGTATAAGAGAGGAGCTTATTGGATTTTACACTAGCGATAGAGTTCCAAGTAGATTGTACCTTAATTACTAAGCTTATATATATCAAACCATCTTATATTCATCTTAACTCTAGATCTACTAACCGCCCAAAGGGATCAACTCTCTAGAGGCACAAACATATCCTTAGGTTTTGCACTCAAAAAGGATGTTTGCATTACAGGATATTTGATCCTTCTCGGCGCTTGATAAATCCAATGTTAAATGGATCTAGGCTCGTATATACATAGTTAACATTAAATATTTTATTTATAATCCACATCATCCACATTAAAATGTTTTTTGTATTATTACATATTTTTAAATACATATCCACTCATATTAAGAAATAGAAAAAATATATCCCTGAGATAAAATGTTTCTATTTCTATATATACATATTGAATTATTTTTATTATTAATATTAAAAAACACTTATCAATAGAATAAGAAATATCTCTATTTATATTTAAATTTTATGATAAAATATTTTTACTTTTAATGCATATTGAATTTTGTTATTAATATTTTTAATTTATTAATATAAATATTATTTTTAATTGTAATATTATAAAAAAAAATTAATTTAAGTTAATTTAACACCATTATTATTTAATTTTGGTTTTATTGAAAATTTTATTATGAAAATATATTTAGTTTTTTTTTAACTTTTTTAATATTAAATTATAAAAAATCACTCTCCGCACATCGATATATTTATTGGTGATAACTTTGTATAATTTTCAAATTCATTTATTATTATTTTTAATTATAAATATTCTTATTATAATTAAATTTTTTATTAAATATGAAAAAATATTTCTTCAATTCCCTCTCAAAAACCATTAGTTAAAAATACCAATTACTATTACGAAAAAGTATTTCTTCAACTCCCCCACAAAATTTGCATTTAAAAAATTAGAAACTTAATTTAATATAAGACACCCAATTCAATAAGAAAGAATCCCTAGAACCTCTCAAAAACAATTTTATGGGAAAAAAACAAAAATAAAAACATAATTCATCATAACACATTCACCGACCCAATTTAATAAACATACATTTATTCTTTACACTGCATTTTGAAAATGACATAAATAAATAGTATGTCGAATGGGATATAATGTAATATTCCCTTTACGTCAATGAAAAGTAAAAATGTGATAGGTAGTATTATTATTTTTATTTTTATATTTAATATATTAGACGAGGAAAAATTAAATTTAAAAAAAAAAATTATGAAAAAATAAAATATTAATAAATTAAATAATTATTATTATAACATTAACTAAATATTAAATTTAAAAGAAATTCAAAATTGATTTTTATTAAAAATATTAATAGGAAAATTGTAATTTTATCAATAAATAAATAAAATTATTTACTATACATTAAAATATCAAAAATATATTTTTAATACAAGTATGATTTAGTAAATAAAATTAATCTTATTAAAATAAAAATAGATTTCCATATTAAATTTTATAAAATTTGGAATATATATATATATAAAAAAAGATAATATTAAATATAAGTTTTTTAATAGTTTTGGAAGATAAATGAAACAAATCTTTTAAATAAGAAACAAAATTCAACATCACAAAGGATCTCTTATATAGTTGTTTGATATTATATTCACTTAAGAAATGAAATGAAACAAGCACAAGTAAGAGTTGAAGTGTAGGGAGAGAAATCTAAAGACATTAGAAATAAAGCAACAAAAGATCATAGCTTGAGCTAACTCATCAATCAGAATGCATGAAAAATGAAAAGTATAAAAAATGGTCAGCCAAAAATTCCACCCCACTTTGATCATAACATTAAAGACAAGAAAAGCAATAGTTGAAAAGTAAAAGGAGGGGTTATCAAGTCTTAATGACTTGGGAAGCTATTGGGGCCTCAGTAGAAACCTTCCAATTTTTTTCCTAGCATTTAACCTGGAGGAAAATAACCTTATGATGTGGCTATCGCCCAGTATTGGTTATCAATCCAATATATGCATAACTCCTATATAGGTAAGAGTTGACTAACTCTAGGTTAAGTCAGTGCGAATGTGTTATGAAACCAGCTCACAAAAAGATAGAAAAGATAGATCAACACCTTAGAATTCAGCCTCTTCGAGGGGGCAACCTCCTTTAGATTACACAAATGAACAATTCTTAGATGATACAAATGACAAGACCTCCTTTCTATATATAGGAGTCTAAGGGGTCATAATATAATGAGAGCCGACATAACAATAATAATGTAGGGGCACAATAATAACAATAGTGGGATTCTATGGGGCACAATAATAACAATATGGGGACTACATGGGCACGACAATATAATAAGGGGGTTGTACTAATAACAATAAGGGGTTACACTAGTAGTATAGGGACCTAACATGCCCCTCTCCTTCAAAAAGTGTTGTCCTCAATGCTTGAGTAGTTCTCGTTGCTTCCGTATAAAATTCTCATCCTTCCATGTGGAATCTTCAGGGGGTAAGTTCTTCCACTTGATGAGATACTCTAAAATTGGTCGATTTCATAGCTATCAACTTCTCGGTTCTGTTGATGCTTCAGGTTCCAATATGATTTTTCCTTCAGTGTCAAGTTCTAGAAATATTGTTTGAACTGGGATCTTCTACAACTTTTGAATAAGTGGCCACACTTCTTCGTCCTTCTTCCATTCATCCCTTGCTTTTTTTATCCAATCTGGTTGGATAATAGAAATAGCACAAAAAAATGTTTCCACATCCTCATCCTTTCTTGAGAGTGCATCTGCAACAACATTTTTGTTCCCTTTTTTGTAGATGATTTCAAAGTCGTAACCCAACATATTTGTGACCCATTTTTGTTGCTCTTCTGAAGATAATATTTGTTCTAAAAAGTATTTAAGACTATCATGATCTGTTTTTACCTTGAAGTGTCTTCCCATTAGGTAGGGTCGTCATTTCTTAAGTGCATGTAGTATTGCAAACATTTCCTTCTCATAAATATCTTTCTTGATATGTAGTCGAAAAATACCCAATCGCCTACACCAAAACTTCTTTCACTCCGATGTTGATCTGCCTATTGTTTCATTCGATTCTGCACCAAAGTGGCATTATCCTTTAAAAGTTGGAGAACTTGTTGTTGATGCTCGATGTGATCTTTCAATGCTTGAACCTTTTTCTTCTTGTTATGTCCTTCTATCTTGAGAGTTTGAGGAGTGGTAATTTCTTCCAATGCATTACAAGATATGGTTGGATTCATTTCTTGATGCTCGATGTGATCTTTCACTTCTTGAACATTTTTCTTCTTGATATGTCTTTCTATCTTGATAGTTTAAGGAGTGGTAATTCCAGCCAATGCATTACAAGATATGGTTGGATTCATTTCTTCTTTCTCGATGTGATCTTTCACTTCTTGAACCTTTTTATTCTTGATATGTCCTTCTATCTTCAGAGTTTGAAGAGTGGTAATTCTTACCAATGGTTTACAAGATATGATCAGATTCATTTCTTCTTTCTCTAGGGTTGGTTCCTGCTGTATATCCTCTTCTTTTGATGTTTCTTGATCCTTTTCTTCCTCCTCTTCATAATCTATGTAAAATAATTTCTTCTCAACACACTCATGACCTTTAGTGTATTTGTTATCACAATTGTAGGAGAGCCCTTTTTCTCTTTTTTCTTCCAATTTTTGTGGTGTAAACCTTGTAGGTTGTGGAAGGCCAGGAGAAAAAACACTTCCACAATTATAGTCATGAGTGGTGGGATTCCTTGTTTCCATAATTTCACTTTCCACTTTTCTTTCCAACCTGAATGCCTTCTCCAATGAATCAGGTTCCCAAAGATGAACCTCATGTTTAATGTTATCCTTTAAAGTCCCTAAGGAGACATCAATCCTCTGCTTCTCTGGAATATCATTTTCCCTTATATTCAATTTTTGAAAGTCCTCAATGTGCTCTGCCATTGACCACTTTTGTTTGAGATTTATCAATTGGCTAAAGAAGTTGTTTCTCTTTGTATCCTCATAATGTGCTATCATTTCCTCCGTGAAAATTGACCACGTAACAAGTGGTTTATGAGAACATAGCCCTTTATACCATAAAAATTGATCCGGCTCTAAATATGAAGATGCAATACATACCTTTTATAAAAGTGGTACACAATGTAGATCAAAATATTGCTCCATCTGTAGTATCTAATTTACCGGATCCTTGCCATCAAATGTCCTCATATTGACTTTTCTTGATTTTAGGAGCTCAATCTTGAAACGATTGTAACTCTGTAATTTCAGATCTCCAAATTCTAAAATTTCTTCCTGCCGTAGTTCTCTGCATTCTATTTCTAACCTAGCAAGTCTGATCAGTATTGGATTCTGCAAGGAACCATTATGTCAAATCTCCCACGATGACCTGATTACAGACTAGTTCAGTAGAGTGAACTTGTACGAAGTTCCACGTGTCACTGTTTCAACCTTAGTACCTAAAAATAAGACATAGAAAACTACAGGATGTCCTCTTTTTGAAACTTCTTATGAAATTTCCATCTGATGCTCAGAACAAAAGCTATGACGATTTTCCTCAGGTCACCTGTTTGGAATGTAACTCGGGAGTCTACAAAAACTCTAACTTCCTTAGATCATATCTCCGAAAACATAGGGAGACGAGCTCTGAAATTCGCACCCGAGGTTCAGACCGGTTTCTTCTCAAATGGGTTTTTGGTTTAGCTTCTGAAACTTCGTAGCGAAAATGTTATAGCGAAAATTCCACGATGACCTATTTTAGATGAAATTATGGAGCTTGCCAAAACCCTAGTTTGCTCAAATCACATCTCTGAAAATATAGCGAGACAAGACCTGAAATTTAGATCTAACGTTCACCGCAATTTATTCTCGAATGGGTTTTTTGTTTCGCATATGAAACGTCGCAGAAAAAAAATTATAGCGAAAATTCCACGATGACCTGTTTGGAGCAACAAAACCCTCGAATCCAAAGCTCTGATACTAAATGTTATGAAACTAGCTCACAAAAAGATAGAAAAGATAGATCAACACCTTATAATTTAGCCTCTTCGAGGGGGAAACCTCCTTTACATTACACAAATGAACAATTCTTGGATGATACAAATGACAAGACCTCCTTTCCATATATAGGAGTCTAAGGGGTCATAATATAATGAGAGCCGACATAACAATAATAATGTAAGAGCACAATAATAACAATAGTGGGCTTCTATGGGGCACAATAATAACAATATGGGGACTACATGGGCACAACAATATAATAAGGGGGTTGTACTAATAACAATAAGGGGTTACACTAGTAGTATAGGGACCTAACAGAATGGTTTCACAAACATTTTGTCACATGTGCACTTTATTGGAGATTTTTTCTATCTCTTAGCACCACAAAGTGTTGAAATCCATGAAAGAAATAAAGTAATCAATATAATGGGCCAAGATATGGAAGTATTTCCTTAACTTTCTCGCCAGAGTAACACTTGTCTTTGCCAAGTAGTTTCCCTTCAATCCTACCAAATTTCTTGATGACCCCTTCTATTCATTATTATCTTGTTTTATAGAATCATGTGTTATGTTAATCCTATCAAGCATCCAATGCCATGTATTCCATGGAAGTTAATACTAAGTACTCTTCTTCATCATCAAGAATAGATGACTCATAGAGTTTCAAGTTCTTTATATTTAATATGATGTAAATGAACATATATGGATGTAAGTTTATAAGCATTTTGTCTACATTTTCCAATACTTCAAAAAGCCCATATCTTAAAGTTTTGATTTTCTTCCATGGTCGCTACAACCTTTCTTTATTCAGATGCAACCAAACTCATTATCAGGGAAAATTTTAAGGATGGAAAAATATCTTGAAGTTTAAAAACATTAGCAAATTTCACTAGTCTCTAATATGCAAACTATAACATGTTTATTGATGTATTTGTAAAATTATTAAAATTTATAATGATTTTATATATACTCTCTATATAATGTTGGTGATTTTAAGGTAAAATAATTTTATATTGTAAAATGTGGGCGAATCTTTTTTATAAAAAACAGAAATTTGCGAATTTTTTTTTAAATCATGGAAAATTAGCCCACTTGCAAATATTAGCCCCTAAAATTTTCCATGCTCATTATCCTACCTTGAATATATTTCCAATCATGTTTTAATCATGCATGGCCTTGTATTTCTCTTAGGGTTTTTCTAATTTCTTTTGAATATGCAAGTGTATTTTCCTAATCCTATCCACAAACTTCTTGACCTTCAATGCATCACTTGAGGCTCCTACTTTCTTTACTTCATGCAGACTAGACACAATATCTAAAGGTGAAGGTGGAAGATATCTAAAACAAAATTTCAAAGGGAAGCTTACCAATGTAACTATTAATAAGTTGATTATAAGAGTGTTGTATATAACATTTTTTTAATGTTGTGTCCTCGAATGTTTTTTATCATACCTCTAAAAGCTTGAACCCAATTCCTTATTTCCAACTCCATCTGTCATCCATTTAGGGATGGAAGGTTATATAACTCTTCAATTTGGTATCCAAATTCTCCCATGCTACACTCCAAAACATGCCAAGGAAACTATTATATTTATTAGAGGTGATACCCCTTGGTATACTAAAGTGCACCTAGACCCTTTCAAAGTAAAAACCTACTACTTCTTGTCCTTTAGTAGTATTTTTACAAACCATCAAGACATACATCTTATTAAACCTTTTGACTACCATAGATAATTAGTTTTACCCTCTTCTTGTCATTAGTAGATCCTCAAAAAATTTCATCAATATACTTTCTCATAGTCTTAGAGTTATTGAAGTACATTGTATAGTATTTCTTTCCTTTTACTTGGCTTGTGGGTACAATTGATATATCACCTCTAATAACTCTAACTACGTCCTACATCTCAAGCTAGTATAAATACCTCTATTAGTTGGTCACCATATTCCGCACACCAAAATGCTTAGAAATTTTGAAGTTGTGGGTCCCTCTCTTCAATTAAATTCTTTTATCCCTTTAAGACACCCAACATCCCCATGTTGTAGAGTAATCCACCCAAGAGGTTGTAATCAACTTTGTTGTCTTTATTTGCTAGTTTATGTTGACCTTGTAGCTACTAGTTCACACACTTGGACACCTCATCTTAAAATAACTCTTACTTACATGCTTCATGGGTGAATGTTGCTATGTGCATAATTGTGACTATTACTATAATTTTTGGTGTTAGCAATGTTGATACCACATGTGTCAAATTGATAATTATACCCTTTTTATATTCGATTACTAGACAAAATTGTTATAGAAATCTCATATACTCTAAATATTTTTCTTGCTAGATATTACTCTTGGTTTGTATATATTGTAGAGGTTGGTGATCAATGTAGATAATGGTGTCCTTTCCCAATAAGTAGTGTTTCCACTTCTTGACTATCTACAACATGACGTAGAGCTCCTCATCATAGACAGGGTATTTTAGTTCTACCCCATTGAACAATTTTGAACAATAGAAAATCATTTTTATACCTTGCATTAACAGTACTTGCATAGGATTCACACTTGGATCAGTTTCCACTTCGAATGGCCTCTATGGGCTATGAAATCTTAGGAATGATACTTTACTAATATTCTACTTCAATTTTTCAAATGATTTAGGCTAACTCTTACCCCATTAGAAACTCTTACCATTAGATGATACAACACGGGGTGTTGCTACCACAACAAAAAATGATATTGTGGGATTTCTTAAATATTAGATTCCTCCCACAAAACCTTGAATTTAGTGACATTAGTAGGAGTGGATCATTTAAGGGTGAACTCAATTTTTGTAGGATCAATTTCTATCTCACCTCCACCAATCATGTATTCCAATTACACCAAGAATTCTTTGGAAAATTCATACTTCTTCATGTTCACTAGCAACTTGTG
Source organism: Pinus tabuliformis (assembly GCA_031772625.1). Lineage (NCBI taxonomy): Eukaryota > Viridiplantae > Streptophyta > Pinopsida > Pinales > Pinaceae > Pinus > Pinus tabuliformis. The sequence goes on from CM062807.1 coordinate 1,146,579,865, forward strand.
ATTCCTCACGATATCCATTATATACTTCAAATATACAATAATATCATCCAAAGTAAAATTTAATATTATCATGTCATATAAAGACACCATGGAAAATGAATCTCTAAATGGATGAAACATGTCATTCATTATAGGCATACAAGTTGTAGAGCATTCATCAAACAAAAAGGTGTCACTATCCATTTCAGTATCCATTTGTACAGACCTTGCCTTTCCTTGAAGGAATTTTCCCATGTATATTTTTCTTTAATATAAACATGTTGGTGTCTATATTTCAAATCTAACTTGATGAATAATTTTGCATGGCTAATCTCGAAACCATTGGTCTTAGAAAAAGGCACCAATCACAAAGGATGATATTATTAATATCTTTGTAATCAATAAAAATTCTTGATATACCTTCCTTCCTAGGCACCAAAATAAGTTATAACAGGTGACCCATAAGGAGAGATACTTAGCCTTGTAATTCCTACTCCAACAAATCTTGGAACTTCTTCTTTTGATTCATTTGATTCAAATATGGACTTCTTCTGCAATCCTATGTTTGGTAAAGTGTAATCTAGTAGTAATCATACCTTATGCACTTCCCTCTTTGTTAGCATATGTTTTAGCTCATGGAACACTTCTTTTTACACCCACAAAGGCTCTTCCAATTATTATTTCTACTTTTTCGTACTTCCTTCTAATGATTACTTCACTCCCATATATTTGGTATGTTCTTTCTTGTTCTATGAAAAAAAAGAGTAGTATATACTCCTTGTATGAGTTGAACAATGTTTTAGCTTGTCAGGCACTCACCAAAGAGAGATCTTAGACTTCCCTCGTGGGAATAGATGATGAAGAATTTCACATTTTTTACCTAGTGGTATTGATTGGCCCTCATTAAGATGTCATCCCTCATATAATATAGGGGCTACCAAACACTGAAACCACAAACCAAGGAGCATCGCACAAACTTCTACTTCACCAATAAAATTTTCACTAATAACAAAACTAATCTTATAATGCTTAGTAACTTTTAACTCAACATCGTTCTTCACCCATCCCAATGAGTACAAATGAGGATGACCATGCACCAAGCTTACTTACCAAGTCCTCTACAATTAAGTTATTCTTATGAACCAATATTGATCAAAGAATCTACCTTGTTCTTCTTGCCTAAATCTAGATATGGAACAATCTCATCATCTCCTTTACCTCATTATGATTAAGTTTCTTTAGGTTCACTTCCTTTTTCATTTTTCTATAGATAATTTTCTCGTGCAATCTAAGCTATTATCTATCCTACTCCCATGCTTAGAAGATTCTTATTCTTGCATTGTCCTTATTTGTGATTCTTGGGATTCAACTCCTGATGTAACTCCCAACATTTTTCTTTGTTGTGACCATTAATATTGCAATTGTCACAAAAGTTAGTAGTGTCATTGAATGCATGTAGTGGTGGAAGTGTTCCTATTTTTCTCTTTCTACTTTTGATTTTTCCTTTCTTGTTGAGTAGTTATGGAAGGTCTTCTACATGGCCTAGTGTCTTGCATGTAGGAGAAGAATTCCTCTTTAAGTGGTTGTTCGAAAGGAGCAACTAATATGATCTCCTTCCCATGTTTTGACCTAGGAAAAAGTACATTGATTAGTTATTTAATCAATGTTCACTTTGGGATAATGTTTTTCTAAGAATGAACAGTTGATTATTTAAGTGACTTATATCTAATATCCACTATTGATCAAAGAAATCTAGGATTTAATCCTAGCCCTCAATAACTTTGGAGATTAGGGATTGGGCTCATGGAGAAATTATAAAGAGAACATATGGGAGAGGATGAAGACATATTACATTGTAATTGTTGAGAGAGTGATTTTCTCAAGGAGTGAGAGACTCTAGGACTAAAGAGAATGGAAAAGGATTGCAACAAGGAAATTTCGGGAGAAAATTTCAGGGAGGCCAAGTTTAGGCGAGAGGTCAAATTACTGGAGAGGGGGACTGAAATTGCAAGGGCCAATTTTCTCAAGTGCACAAGTGCCATACAAGGTGAGAAGAAGGGGCCAAGTTTGCTAGTGAGACAAGTCGATTTCTCTAGGGTTGGAATCTTCGAAGAGGGTCGAGTTCTTAGGTCAAATTCGTTGAGCCTGAATTTATGGAGGGGTCAATTTCCAAGTTCCAACAACTATAATTATTTTATGGGTCTAGCCCTAGTTTTCCTCAGTAAATATAAAGTGAAGGAAGATTTTTTTAGGCATAATTTTTCTTTTGTAGTGTGATTGATTAATTTCCGTATTTTATTTTTACTGCAAGTTTACTTTTTAAAAGTTAAAACTATAACAATGATTTTATTTTCTAGCAATTTTCAAATTTTATTGAGTAAATAATTTCTAGGTATAAAATAATTGTTGAGTTATAAATAAATTAGATCTAGTATTAAATATTTAACATTTTTTGGAAGCACCATGTTCGTCATATTTCTTTCAACCACCTAGAAGCAATTTTATCTTGTTTCCTTCAATATATTGGGCTTATACACATGGACCTCATGTATAGTATTAGGATTCAATAGCATGACTTGTACCCTTTTATCGTTGTGAAGCCAAAATGTTACTTGATGTCCACATCTATTTTTGGGAAAGATTTATAACTGAATGGCTTACTTGTAAGCTTTGTAGCATGATTTTGTATAATTTTCCCTTTCCTCTGTTGGATATAGTTCCATTGGATTGCATGTTCCTTTCATACTTAATAGTGTAAAATTGATACTTAAGGAGGCCCTTTAATATCTGACACTTGGTTTTTTTTTTTGCCCCCCCTATATTATAAGTGTCTAATTATGACTTTCCCATCAATTATGTGCATCACCTTCTAGGTTTACTCTTGGAATCCTATTCATCTTGTTTTCACACGTTATGCACACTGAAATAGACTACTAATTGTTGCAAACAATGCCTTAATTTAATTTCTTCTATCTCGCCTTTATAGAGCTTCATGTTGACCTTTCCTCCCACTTTGAATAAGGGTTGAGAATAATTGTTATTAGAGTTTCATTTTTTAAGTTTTGGTTATTCTTTCTCTTTCCTTGAATTTTCCCATTTTTTTAATATCCCATGAGTGTTGGAGTGCTTCAAAAAAGGATCATTGTTTCTCTTAAGAATAGTTAATATTAACTATAGGAAATGTCTACGAATTGAGCTTCCAACCTTGTAAATTTTAAATCTCTTCATCAATAACTTTTTCCCTATGCTCCTATGCCATTTTTTAGGCTTATTATTGCATATTTTCTCTTCTTTTGTTCATATATAGATCAAAATGGTGGATATGTCACTTGGATTTAGATTTTTTGAGTAGGGTAATCATATATTACGCTTAAAAAACACAAATTCCTCAACAAAACAATTATGATACCATACCATTTATGCACATCCTTAGATATTCTAATGTATGGTTCATTAAAATATATTTAAAATTATTCTTGTTATACAATGAATATATACTCAATTTCACAACATTTTTTCTTATAATTAGGCATGAAGCATTCACTTAATGAACCTATGACATAATACATGTAGTAATGGGATATTAAAGTATACCCATAATTTCACTAAATATTGATAAATACCTCCCAAAATCCATTTTTAAAGCCCCCTGCCAATACATATTTCCAATAAAAAAATCTCCTTATTTTTACTAGATATCCCTATTTTTTACTAGATACTCCTTTTTATAACTCCCAATACCTATAAGCCCCATTGTACTCTACACTCCCCCATGCCCCCCACCCCGCCAACACTACAATACCTATAATATATTGACTTAATTCTTCCCAATTTTGCATCCCCCTTTATGAATATATGTGATAATGCATTGTTCAAGAAGGTGAAGCCCCTTTGTGCTTAGCTTTAAAAAAATAACCACAACATTTAAGAAATAAAATCATTTAACACATTGCAAAACTATTGAACACTAAATTTACCTTGAAGAAAATCATATTGTGAAAGCTTAAGTGAAATGAATAATTGTGCATTTCCTCTTCATATAAATAGAGATTATAATGCAAGATATAAAGAAATTACAAGCTTGTTGTAGAGTTAATAGACATTGTGATTTGTATAGTCTCTTGTAAATTGTATTTCTTTCTTTCCTTAATTATTTCTCTCTTACTTGGTGACAATGTTTTTGTGTGTTTCTACTAAAACTAGGATGGAATCATATGGATACAATCACTTAATTGACCAACCTAGTGTCTATTTGAAATTGTAAGGCACTTAGTGCAGAGTAAATAGAAAAATGACTTTATCTTGATTAATAACAATTATTGCATGATCCTATTTGCTTCGCATAAGGCAATTAAAAGAAATTTTAAGAATCTATTCTAAACTTAAATATAAATTTGTAGCAAAAAGAATCAATAGCATTCTTAATCTTTGATGTAAATAATGGCACCTCATAGGTTATAGTCTCTAAAAATCATATCCATAACTTGACATATCCCTTCATCTACTAAGTAATAGCTAAGAATGTGTTGATCCTGTAACACACTATTTTTGTAGCAACTAGTTCTGTAGCATACCAATTCTAAAACAACTAAAATGAAAACATACACTAAACTTAAAGAAAATATATAGGACAATTAAGTAATTGAATATAAAAACTAACATACTAAAACTACATAATCATGCACAATAATAACATATTGCCTTACCTCAAGTGGGCCCTACCTAACACTTGCCTGTGCTTGGTCTCACAATATCACCAAAGCAATATTATGTTGCAATCCCACACATGAAATATAGGTTATCTATTGAGTTTATAGAACCAAAATTATAGAGCAAATGATTCAATATAATCTTAACAAAAATTTCTATTGTCCCCCTTTGCGGTGATTACACATGCATATATGCATGAGAAGTGGGTGTGCCTACTCCATAAATGGAGAAGTAAGCCCCTCAAAGTTTGATACCAACTCAAACAGACACACAACTTAAAAAAATATAGGAATCCTTTGATTGGTTTTGTGGCGCAATTTATTTGAATAGATTCTCATTCATGCAATCCCCAATTCACTACGTCATCAAAACCCCTCTGCACATTTTTAAAGATACAATTGTAGCTTGTGGGTCACAAGTTCCTCCAAGCATTATCGCAGTTATGCATTCATGTGATGGTGTGACCTATTTATTCGATCTGTATGATCATGTGGAATTAAACCTTGAGTACAGTTATGCACAATTATTAACGAGTTCAATGAGATGCTCACAACCATGTCTACTATCAAACCTTTGTCACAATGGATCCTTTATAATACTAATCAAACTCTTACATCATTGCATACATATTCATTAATATGTCTTCTTAAAATACTATTGATTCAAGAGAACCACTTCTTTTGAATTTGATGGTAGGGTTTAAAGGTTGATCCATTCCACTAACGTAAAAGGTATGACTAAAACTAACTTGTGCTGACATGGAAATAGTGACCATTCTCATAGTAATTCAAGTTAGCAAGATTCTTGTGATCATAAAATACCTATCTATATATATATATAAACAATTTAAATCCAACTATAAAAGGAAAGAGAGGAAATGAAAAATACATACCTTAAGAAAAATCATAATAAGTAAGCGAAAACATAATGAAAAGAAGGAAAAATGAACATGCATTTGTGGCAAAGAAAGAGTGTTTCTATAACAAAAAGGACTCAAAATGGTGGTCCATCACTTTGCTCTACTATGGGACATGAATAGTACAATAAATTTCCAATCCTTTCTTCTTCTATTCCTTTCTTCTTCTTTTGGCTATGGCCTCTTGGGCTCTCCACCATTTCTAAATTATTAGAGTTAGAAATTTTTATATATTTGGTTCTTCTGAAATCTTCTTGGATGCCTATCTATTATTAGCTCCACATAAACATAATGTAGTTTCCACATAGTGTTCGTATTAAATATCAACATACTAAGAGTGTAACATTAACTCTATTTTTTAAATGTGAATTATTAATAGAAAGCTCTTAATAAACACTATGTCTCTGGCCTAATTTTTGAGATTAAATTTTTGAAATCTACGAATCTTGCCTAATTTTTGAGATTAAATTTTTTATGGAAGTACCAGACCAACATTCTGAATACTCACACATAAGTGAAGATATATCAAATTAAATTCCAAAATGCAAGTTACAAGCACCTTTTCCAACTGAACGACAGACACCCGATGATAACGAGCCTTAAACAACTCTAAAAGCGTCGGACAGTCAATCACCCACCCCGATTCTGTCCTAGAGTCATGTGCGGCTATCTCGTCAATCCTGGTTGTTTAGTACGGACTATCAGCTGGGTGACGATCCTATATATGTATATTCATTGTGGTTTGTTCTATGGATTAGTTTGTAGTTTGATACTTACAATTTGTTTAATCTGCAATATGGACAAATGCAGCCACTTTTAAGTGAAGAAGCATCAAAGGCGGTGAAGCAATTGCTCCCTGAGCATGCAGAGGGTGATCTTGCTTCTCTTTGTTCGTGGGCTGATGAAATGCGGTTCAGATACCACTGGGCAAGCCCACTGCATTTCATCGACACACCAGACAACCAGTGTAGTTATGTTTATTCTAGTAAGTATACTATCCCAGAGAAACTTTATCCCCAGAGTTGGCCATTTTCATTTGGGTTTTTGTCTCTATTTTTTTTGGAGAAATACTCCCACATCGCCCGCCAATCCTGTCTTCTGTTAAATACAATCATGGATGGACATAACATGGATTGCTCAAGAGAATGATCCAAATGTTCATGATACACTGATAAACTGAAATATATGCAACTTGAAATGTCGAGTAACAACCTCACTGTTTGTTTGCAAACAGGGGACTGCCATAATACCCACGGAGAAAAGGGCATGTGCCTTGAAGGTGCCATAAAAAATTACACTTCTCAGCTTGAAACTTATGGCAGCAGAGCCACTGGTGAAAAGTGTATGTATCTTTTTTGGATTGCCACTGTTTACATGAATTCTCTGTCTGTGTTTATCCATGTTTAGCATCATAAAGTGCTTCCTTTACAGTTAGTTATTTTTAAATAGTCTTATGTAAATAGCGATAGAGGCTAATTGCCAATTTTATAACTTGCAGATAACTTAACAGAAGCTTTACTGTTTCTCTCTCATTTTATGGGAGATATCCATCAGGTCATATCTTGCCTATCTTTAAATTTCCAGTATGAACATTTTATTGCGAACTTATCCATTGATACTGATGAATGAAAAATAATTTTGCAGCCTTTACATGTGGGATTTTCTACAGATGAGGGTGGAAATACAATAATGCTACACTGGTACGGGAGGAAGAGCAATTTGCATCATGTAAGTAACTACAATGTTTTTGGCCCAGGAATTGAAGTTTTATGTTCTCATTTAATTTTTTTTGCCCTTTCCTTTTTTTAAAGGAACAGTAGTTATTTCAATTCTTCTTCTAAGAGGGAAGAAGCTTTGTCGACTTCAGAGTTCAATAAAGTTGCCCAATTTTTGTGTCTAGCATCAGTGCAAAAGGAAATTTGAATGTCTCTTAGAGGAAATGTTTGTGAGCTATTATCATCTTGGTTTTATACCATTTAGCATCTTTTATTTGACAGCTTTAACCATTGGTTGGGCCAATAAAATATTATATAAACTGGCATGCTTGCCTCTCTGATACTTAAACCATAGTATATAGCGGTTGATGTAGCCGGCCCTTGGTGAACTACACAGGATTTGCAACCCAAAAAAATTATGAATTGCCTTGTATGTATATAATTTTCCTCAATTGACAGAAACAAGCATCATTGTACATTCAACATGTTTTCAACATCCACACTTGTTTCCCAAGTGTTGCGAAATATTTTCTGTTAATTTGTTACAAATGGTTACCCATGCAATTCAAGTAGATTGGCCCTATTACCACCTAGCCAAGTTCCCACTCTTTCAGCCCAACTCCTACCCGAATGGTTATGGGAGGATTCTCTATATGAGATGCTTATTTATACAGAAAAGTAATGCAGACTAGCAAGGAAATTCATTATAAACTAGAAATGATAATAATATACTTACCAAATACATAGGTTTTTTTTGAAATATACTTTTGGCAAGGTGTTGTCTTGTGTGTTTCTGCTCACTATCCTGCGATTGCATGTCTGAAAAATGCAAAAGAACACAGAAAACAACAATGAAAATCTCTATTCAAGGCCATACACTCTAGATTGATAATCTATGGGTTGGGAGGATAGGACAACAAAGATAGATCAATTTTAACCCTTTCTAAGCATCAGAACTGCAAAGATCTTGGGATAAAATTCCCATTGGGTAAAAACCCATAAAACTATTCTAGCTTATAATTTGACTTTCTAATTTCTGGGATGAGCTATAAATAGTCCCGCAACAGTGGTATAAACTTGAAAAATAAATCTGAAAACTAATGCACGGGTTTTATGGATGTATACTTGGAGAAGAATCTCATACCTTGAATTTTTTCGGATCTGAAATAGGTACTGTTGTAAATTAACACAAATATGAAAAGTTAACTCAATATACCTCGTGAAATATGTGTGTTTGAGAGCCCAAAATAAGATATATCTTTTTATTTGATAAAATCTAAAAATTATGGGTTAAAACCCCAAGGATTAACTAGCTAATCTGGAGATAAAATTTAAAAAGTTTAAGCTAGTAAATATTTATTTTTTTATTTTTTACGAAATAGGAAAATGAAAAGATTTCCGGGTTTTTAGAATCTTGTGGTCGCTGATATATGCTTACTTTAGCCCACTATTACCTTCAATTGTTGGGTTGTGAATCACAACGACTTCTAAGTTGGCTTTGCACTTTGGACAATGAAATCAATTACTTTGGAAGCGAGAGGACTGTATCACCCCCACTTTTATTTAAGATAGTTTCACAAGTCCCCAAGTTCAAACGGGAGTGATTTGTACGGTTGATTATGGGATTGGAAGGGATCTTCACCTAGTTGATCCCATAAACCCAACCTCCAACAAGTTTGCACTGGCAACTAGTTCCTTGGCTGCACTCTTCACATGACTATGTATCCCCTCAATGAATCATCCTTCCAATTTTTTTGTAACTAGTATTTACTATTTATTTGTCTCTATCTTATTAAGCACTATTACAAGTTACAACAAGTGGCAAGAAAAAACGAAATAGAAAAATTCAACCCACAAATAGTATTTCTATCTTATTAAGCACTATTACAAGTTACAACAAGAGGCAATAAAAAACGAAATAGAAAAATTCAACCCACAATTTTTTTTCAAATGAAAGTTTTATTATGGTATTTGATCTCAAAGTTCAACAACAACTATAAATAAAGGAGGGGCTAGCCTTATATAATTTCCTTTTAATAACTAGTTGGACCTCACTCTCTAAAAAAATAGTTTTATTTGTCATCCAAAACCTAGAGACTAAGACTAAGTAAATTTAGATAAAATATTTTTATTACAATGTTTATCCACATTAAGACTTTGACTTGACTTGATTTGACCCTTGGAAGTGCAATGTTCCCTTTGATTTGACCCTTGAGAGGAAAGAAATGAAGAATATTAGCCAAAAGTGCTCAATGGCTTGCTCAAATTAACTCCAACGACTAAGTGAGGTGGCTCCACATAGTTTACTTGGCTCGATTTCATCCATGGAAACTCAACTTCGTCCAAGGAAGTTTGATTTCGTGTAAAGGAAGATGACTTGCTTTGTAATGACTACCTTTTCTCCACAAGAAACCTATTGGTCCACTTTGACCCAGGACTCACTCAACATTCCATTTTAATGACCTCCAAAGTCTAGTAGAAGGGGCTCGACTTGGTCCATTAGCTAGATCTCCAATTCCTTGGCTTTTGATTTGATTATTGACTATTCCCAATATCGTTGACCATTTTCAACACTCCACTAGGCACAATGTGTTGGGTGTGTGTTATATTCTTTCCATGACTAGTTGCAGGTGTGGGGAGATCACAAGGGGACGGTAGCCCTCCTGCACGGGTCCAAGGCAGTGCCCCAAGAAATTTCTTTTGGACCTTATATTAAGTGGGCTGACCTACCTATGGTGTAATATTCCTAATTAGCTATGGCTAATTGGAATATTTGATTTTGTTTGATTTTTGCCTTCTATAGTTATTTGTAAATAAACAGTGACAAAGGGGGACATAACTCACTTTTAGAATAAAAAGTCACTTCCTAGTAGCACAACGTTGTGACTTAAAGGGGAGCCAAGGGGGCCAAAAGGGGATGCAGAAACAGAGCCCACACAGACACATGGAGGATCGGCGCAGGAGGAAAGGAACACGTGGCAAGAGAGGAATCACACAAGAGGAGGTGAGCCTTGGGATTGAGAGAGGCAAAGGCTATAAAGGAGAGAGGAGCCCCTTCATTTTGATCATTCTGGTTATGAGCATTTGTGATAGTCATTTCGACTTAGAGCACACTGGCTGTTTAGCTAGTCTACACCATTGTTGAGTGCATTGAGTGTCTCCATTCGGAGATCTCACCCTTAGCCCCGAGGGACTTCAAGTGCCTGCTGGGGCAAGGTATTTCCATTAGCATCCCAGCAGTAGTTTCATCAGCATTTCAGCAGCAGTTTCATCAGCATTTCAGCAGCAGTTTCATCAACGTCTTTGAGGAATTGCGTAGAACCCCAAGAGGGTGATTTTCGGGGGTCAACCATTTCAGACAAGCTTTCTGGGTTTTCCTGGGTTTTTCTAGTAGAGTCTGATTCCAGAATTTTAGCCTTTTCTAGGGAGGAGAGAAGCACCAAATCCTCATTCGATTTCCAGCAGCAACAAGAGCACGGCAGTTTCCCAGTAGCTGGGATGCAGATCAGTGTGAGGCCATTCCAGGAAAGCTTTCTGGTTTTTCTAGGTTTCTTGAGTAGAGCCCGAATCTAGAGTTTCAGCTTTTTCTGAGGAGGGGAGCAGCCCCAAATCATCATTTGTTTTCTAGCAGCAATAGGAGCACAGCAGCAGCATCCATGCAGAAAGGCCATTCTTGTCATTTTGAGAGTATTTCTTCACTTTCCTTGTGCAAGTCGAGGTGCCAATATTCTAATCACCTCTTGTACTCATTTATTGCTCGGTATAATAAAATGTCTTAGCATTTCTCATTGCAATTCTTGTGTATCTGCTTATATTTCCGGTTTACGTTGTTATATGTTGTTCCACTGTTATTTTATCACTTCTGGGTTATTATATCATTTGCACATATTTGGTTGGAGTTTTTGCTGGGGTATGATGAATATTCTGGGTTAGGAATATTACAGTGGTATCAGAGCATAGCTCTGGCTCAGCCTGTGGAGCTAGCAATCTGTGACACCGAGGGAAAAACCCTATATATGTTACAGAGGTCAGAGATACAAAGACACTGGGTGTAGGTTGGAGAATACCTACGGAGAGGGAGATTGTGTGCCTGTGGTAGACGCAGAACAAGAGGAACTTGTGGTAGATACAGAAAAGAGAGAGCCAATAGTGGACGTAGAGCAGATGGCAGATGAGGATGGGAAGAGATTTGCGGATATGCTCCTCAAATCAGTGCAGGATCTATTGAGGCAAATTGAGGTAGAGGCCAGACAGCGGGAGAGCCCATGAGTTTTTCAGATTGGTGAGAGATCAGGTGCATCCCATCACTTTCCAGAGCAGTGTGATACTGCGCAGCAGAGGGCCTCACATGCCCCTACACGCTCTACCATGCCCACCTTCTTAAGAGTAGACACAGGGGCCGCAGCCCAGTGGGAGGCAAAGCCCGGGCATATGGGTGATTATTTTGCAGAGTACCAGGCTTATGGGCAGGAGTTCAAGGAAGCCCTCTCATTCAGACATTTTGTTCAGCTCCAGCGGGATAGCAGACCCCACGATCATCATAGAGGGTACCGGCATTACCAGGATGGCGACACCCACTGTGCAGCAAGCAGATTCCACTTGCCTACATTTGATGGCTCATCAAACAGTTCGACAAAGTCTTGGGTGGAGAAGCTGGACATTTATTTCCAGCTTAACCAGATGTCAGAGGCAGAGGCCATCAAGGTGGCAACATTGCATTTGGATGGCGAGGCCTAGGATTAGTGGTTTCATGGGATGATTACATTGGGGCACTCCAAAGCGATGTCATATGCCGAGTTTACTAGGAGACTGATGGAGCGATTTGATCGGAGGGATCCAGAGTAGCATTTCGTTGAGCTGACGAGGCTCAAACAGACAGGGAGCCCAACAGATTTCTTGAGGGTCTCAATGATGGCGCCAGACCTCTCCATGGCATGGAGGGTCTATATGTATGTTGAGGGGTTAGCAGAGCCACTTCGGGGTCTAGTCCGATCCACCAGACCAGCTATGCTCTAGGACACTATCAGCAGGACCCGGGACTTACAGGATGTCTTACCCAGGACTCGGACACCTTACCCCCCAGAGACAGACTTTCTAGTCTAAGGGGAAGGATGTGAGGAGTCCACCTCCAAAGGGGAATCCAGGACGAGTACAGCTTGACGATGATGCAAAGAGGGAGCTGAAGAAGAAGCGGTTGTGCTTCACTTGTCAGGAGCCATGGGCACCAAGACATAGATGTGCTGCTGGTAAATCACATTTTATTGAGGTCTTCTCCGAGAGCAGTGGAGAAGAGGATGACGAGGAGGATGTGGAGGCAGGAGATAGCCATGCCATACAGGGACCTTTTCCACCTCCACCACCAGCAGCAGGTGGTGCATCTTTTGCACCCACTAAAGATGCCCTTGCAACGTTGCAGGGAGTTCCCAAGTATCTGACGCTACGCGTACGAGGGACAGTACGTGACCAACACGTATCAATTTTGGTTGACAGTGGGGCAACCCACAACTTCATCGATGCCCAGACGGTTGAGCGGAGAGGTATACAGACAGAGAGCTTCGATGGGTTTTCAGTATTGGTCCCAAGAGATCAGACCATGATGTGTGCTCGCTATGTTCTAGAGATTTCAGTGATGATGGGCACCTATACATTGACTGACCACTTTTTTGTGGTCGATATTCCGGACACCAACATGATACTAGGTGTTCAGTGGCTTATCACTCTAGGGAAGGCCACGATAGATTGGAAGACCCTGGAGATGGAGTGGGATGATGAGAAGACAGGGAGGCATGAGAAGATACGGGGATAGCACACATATCCGCCTCAGACTGTCTCGGCTCATCGGATGGAGGAAGTCTTCCGAAAGGGAGACATAGAGTGGGCAGTGGAGTTGTGTGCATCAGAGGCAGGAACTACAGGGCAGACGGTACACCCAGAGATACAGTCTATCCTTGATCAGTATGCCATAGTGTTTGGGGAGATTCCACCAGGACAACCACCAGATCGGGGGTTTGAGCACACCATCGAGCTTGAGCAGGGCATACAGGCCATGATTACCACCCGCTATAAGCACTCCAAGGCCTATCGAGATGAGATTGAGTGGGCTATCCAGGAGTTGCTTGCATTTCCAGATTTCACGCAGCCATTTGTTTTGGAGTGTGATGTGTCGGGAGAGTGGATTGGCATAGTATTGATGCAGGGAGGTCACCCTATAGCATTTGACGGAAGCTCCTTCTGCGCAAGAGGTTGTATTCCATATACGACAAGGATATGTTGGCCATCATGCATGCATTGGCTAAGTACCGACAATATTTGGTAGGCAACAGGTTCAAGGTGAGGACTGATCACAACAGCCTCAAGTTCTTTTTGGAGCAAAGCGGCTACAAGAGAGGCAGCAGAACTGGATCAGTAAGATCCAAGCATATGACTTTGACATTGAGTATGTCAAAGGTAAGAACAACGTGGTAGCAGATGCCCTTTCATGTAGACCAGCCACGTTGTCTCTTATGAGCTTGGACACAGATTGGAGGGCTCGGCTCTTAGTAGAGTACTCCAAGGACAGATTTGCATGTGAGGTTCTGGATGGGCAGATGGCAGATGACAGGCATAGGGTGGTCGATGAGATCATCTACTGCAGGGACCGGATCTTCTTGACTGAGGGGTCTCAGCTCAAGAAGAAGATACTCCAGGCATCACATGACTCCCCATTGGCAGGACATCAGGGCTTTACCAAAACCTACAGGGCCATCAGGGAGAGGTTCTCATGGAAGGGCCTCAAGGAGGACATACTCCAACACATCCGGGAGTGCGATGTTTGCTAGAGGAACAAGGGAGAGATGAGCCATCCCGTAGGATTATTACAGCCTCTTCCCATTCCGGAGGGGAAATGGGAGAGTATTTCGATAGATTTCATCACAGGGTTGCCCATGGTACAGGGCAAGGATTGTATCTTTATCGGCGTTGATCAACTAATGAAGAACACACATTTCTTTGCCATATCCGCACACTATACAGCAGCACAGGTGGCCGAGCTGTTCTTTAGGGAGATCTTCAGGCTACATGGTCTTCCTAAGACCATCATCAATGACAAGGACAATCGTTTCATGGGCGGGTTTTAGCAGGAGCTTTTCCGATTGGTGGGGATGGAGTTGACACCGAGTACCAGCTATCACCCACAGATGGACGGAGAGACGAAGATAGTTAACAAGTGGTTGGAGGGTTACTTGCATAACTATGTCAGTGGGCAACAACGAGCATGGCTGAAGTGGCTGCATCTGGGGGAGTACTGCTACAATACTTCACATCACATGTCCATTGGTATGTCACCATTCTATGCCTTATATGGGTATCATCCTTTATCTTTTGCTGACGTGATGTTTGGTGATAGCAAGGCTCCTAGAGCTAAGATTTGGATCCAAGAGAGTCAAGATATCCTCCAAGCTCTCAAGGATAACATGGCTACAGCGCAGAACCAGCAGAAGCTGTATGCCAACAGGGGACAGGTGGAGAGACAGTTCGAGGTAGGGGACATGGTCTACCTACGATTACAGCCATACCGACAGTCATTGCTAAAGCAAAAGTGGGCAGAGAAGCTCAAGCCCCACTTTTATGGGCCATACAAGGTGATACGCAGGATTGGACGAGTTGCATATGAGTTGTAGCTGCCCCAAGGCAGCAAGATTCATAACATTTTTCATGTATCATGCCTAAAGAAGGCATTGGGGCAGCAGGTGACCGTGACGGATGAGCTACCACCCATGGATGATGAGGGGCATTTGGTATTGCACCCAGAGGCTATCATTGACTCTAGGGAGAGACGGTTGCAGAGCACGACAGTTCGGGAATTCTTGGTGAGGTGGAAGAATTTGCCGGATGAGGATGCCACTTGGGAGAGTGAGGAGATCTTACAGCATCCATCACTTCAGTTGCTTGAGGACAAGCAATATTTTGCGGAGGGAGACTGTAATATTCCTAATTAGCTATGGCTAATTGGAATATTCGATTTTGTAGTTATTTGTAAATAAAAAGTGACGAAGGGGGACATAACTCACTTTTAGAATAAAAAGTCACTTCCTAGTAGCACAACGTTGTGACTTAAAGGGGAGCCAAGGGGGCCAAAAGGGGACGCAGAAATGGAGCCCACACAGACACATGGAGGAACTGCACAGGAGGAAAGGAACACATGGCCAGAGAGGAATCACACAGGAGGAGGTGAGCCTTGGGATTGAGAGAGGAAAAGGCTATAAAGGAGAGAGGAGCCCCCTCATTTTGATCATTCTAGTTATGAGCATTTTTGATAGTCATTTCGACTTAGAGCACACTCGCTGTTTAGCTAGTCTGCAGTACTGTTTAGTGCGTTGAGTGTCTCCGTTTAGAGATCTCACCCTTAGCCCCGGGGACTTCGAGTGCCTGCTCAGGCAAGGTATTTCCATTGGCATCCCAACAGTAGTTTCATCAGCATTTAAGCAGCAATTTCATCAGCGTTTCAGCAGCAGTTTCATCAGCGTCTTTGAGGAACTGCGCAGAACCCCAAGGGCGTGATTTTCGGGGGTTGGCCATTTCAGAAAAGCTTTATGGGTTTTTGTGGGTTTTTTTAGTAGAGTCTGATTCCATAGTTTCAGCCATTTCTAAGAAGGGGAGAAGCCCCAAATCCTCATTCAATTTCCAGTAGCAGCAAGAGCATGACAATTTCCCAACAGCTGGGATGCAGATAAGTGTGAGGCCATTCTAGGAAAGCTTTCTGGGTTTTCCTGGGTTTCTTGAGTAGAGTCGGAATCCAGAGTTTCAGCTTCTTCCGAGGAGGGGAGCAGCCCCAAATCATCATTTGTTTTCTAGCAGCAACAGTAGCACAACAGTAGCGTCCACGCAGAGAGGCCATTCTTTTCATTCTGAGAGTATTTCTTCACTTGCCTTGTGCAAGTTGAGGTGCCATCTGTCTAATCACCTCTTGTACTCATTTATTGCTCAATATAATAAAATGGCTTAGCATTTCTCGCTGCATTTCTTGTGTATCTATTTATATTTCTGGTTTACATTATTATATGTTGTTCCACTGTTATTTTATCACTTCTGGGTTATTATATCATTTGCACAAATTTGGTTGGAGTTTTTGCTGGGGTTTGAGGAATATTCTGGGTTAGGAATATTACATATGGCTTTGTGCATGGGTTTTGCACATGGTTTTGGGCATGATGGTTTTATGTCCATGGTATTTTGTAGATCCGGTCAAGGGAACAACGGTTATGTTCTAATCCAGGGTTAATTGATTGGGGTTCATGAATGATTTGGCATGTATATATATGTATTGTAACATTGCAAGGAACATAATGAAAAATCAATCTGGTAGTCCCGATTTTGGGATCCACGGGAAAATTTCTATGTATTTGTTTTATATTCTCATCATTTTTTTTTCTATTTTTTAGAATTCATCTGTAGGTAATTCTTGTACAGGGTTAAAACCTACATAATGATTAGTTTGACCTTTGCACCTTCTACTTTTACCCTCGCATGGCACTTAGTGAGGACGTCACCATGCATGGAATGTGGATCTTCAATGCCCTAGAGAATTTGAGGACTTTTCCACCTGGGTTTTGTCTAACCAGTTTTGCAGATAAATTCTAATGTAAAGATAATCTCTTCATGCCAGGATTTGACCATACTTTTCCACCTAGAGCCCCCACATGTCATTGGGCCACTTTTGAGTCTTGATTACCATTTTCTAACTAATACCTTCATCTTTTGCAGAAATTTCCACATGGCATGTCATCTACATTTTATTTTGAGCAATCTAAGATCAAGTTGACTTTTTGATTTCTAGGACCAATTGCATTGGGCAACATGCACTACCTCAGGAAACAGAACTGTTCGAGACTGTGAGACTTCCATGTTGAGAATTGGTTAATAAATACTACACCAAGGCCAAGGATGCATACAAAAATCTATGACTCATGACCATATAGTAAGATATAGGTGCACATGACAAGGGTTGGACTAGTGACTACAATTGTGATCACCCCTACGTAACTGGATGCTTGCATAAATCATCTCAATGTGATCCACTTTAAGTCCTCCAAACCTATCCAAAACAAAAGGAGCTAAGTGTGGGGACCTAAACCATTTGACATGTTCTTGCTGTAGGTTTTAACCTCGTACAGTCAATTGTTGCGAAAATATTCTTAATAAAATAGAAAAGATGCAATGGAAAACACACACACATTAACACAAAGATTTAATCCTGGAACCCAAATTGGCAAAACCAACAAGATTTTTCAATATATATTTTCTATATAGTATTACAATACAATATATATTTTGTGGTATCCATAAACCACCAAACTACTTACCATGGATTAGAATACAACCAGAGTTTCTTAACCAAAACTACAAAACCATGGGCAAAACCACCATCCGCCAAAACACTGTTTTTAGCAAAAACTGTGTGCCAAAAATTACTAAAAGTGGATGCAAAAAAACACTCATTTTTTTTCAAGAGAATTGCCCTCAAACCCCTGCGCAATGGGGCTTCTTCCCCCTGCTATACATTGCACATTTTACAGCACGTGGGATAGTCGTACAAAGAATATAACACATACCCAACATTCTCCCACTTGTTTTATTTGCACACACATGGTTGCAGGAGTGCATAATCAATAATCTAGGGCAATAACGCCTATTTTCTCTCTACACCAAAAGAAATTCTTAGTGCTCATAGATTTTGTTAATGAATCTACAACATTCTTCAAAGTGTCCACTTCTTTTCTTCAATCACATCTCTCATGAAGTGATACAAAACATTAATATTTTGTCTTCAAATGATAAGTTGGGTTCTTTTCCGGGAAGATTGTAGTCTGACTATCACAATCTATCCTTACAGCTTGCCATTGTAGGCTTGAACCCTATACAATTAATTGTTTCCAATAGATTTTTCAATAAAACAGAAAAGATGCAATGGAAAACAAACACATTAACAAAAATATTTTACCTTGGAACCCAAAACCGAGAAAACTAGCTTCAATATATAGTTTTTGTGCAGTATTACAATACAATATATATTTTTCAACATTCATGTAGCGCAATCCATTTACCCTGGATTAGAATACAACTATAGTTCCTTAAATGAAACTATAAAACCTTGGGAAAAACCACTATGCACCACAAAACTACTTTTAGCAAAAAAATTGTATCGAAAACTGACAAAAACTATGCAAAAACCGCCCAAATTTTTTTAGGGGTGTTGCTCTGAAACCACTGTGCAGGGGGGCTTCTATTCCCCTGCTAACCCCCTAAATAGTGGGGGATTCCAACCCCTTGTTGCACCCAATGTAATGTAAAGTGCATGCAACTAGTCATGCAAATTATATAACATGTGCCCAACATTCTCCCACTTGTTATTTTCTTTGCAAGCAATGATTCATAGGAGTACATGATCAACAATCTAGGGAAGTAATTTCCATTGTTTCTCTACATCAAGAATTTCTCAGTGCTCACATATTTTGTTAATGAATCTGCAACATTCTTCAAAGTGTCCACTTTTTCCAGCAAAACCTTCTTGTCTTCAATCATATTTTTCACAAAGTGATATTGAACATCCATATTTTCTGGTAGCACCTTATTGGTTTCAATCATATCTCTCAAAAAGTGATATTGAACATCAATATGCTTTGGCTTCAAAAGATAAGAAGGGTTCTCTGCTAGGAATATTGCACACTAAGTTTCACAATCTATACCTACAGCTTCTTGTACCAACCTAATACTTGAACACAATCTTTGTAACCATACAACTTCTTTGCTTACATTAGTGGCTACCATGTATTCATCTTTTGTAGTTGTCAGTGCCACTACAGATTGTCTTTCGCTCATCCAATTAATTGATTCTCTAAATAGGTTAAACACATACCCATTTGTAGATCTTTTACGATACATATCTCTTACCCAGTCTGCATCAACAAAGCCATGTATGTCCTGCTACACACCACCTTTGGGTAGTATGCATAGGACAAAATTTTCTCCTAGATGGTCCTCAATCAGCAGCCAACAGCACCTTACAGCCTTAGATAGCTTGATGTGTCATTTTCTCGGCCACCTGAGCCAACCATGTGGTCCGTCGCCCATCAATTATGAATGTATGTTTGAAGGTGGGCATCCCGACCCCAAAGGTATGGCTTTTCATTGGTATAGTTGAGTGATTTTTCTTACTTTTCATGGGCATTTTTGGGCATGGATTGGTGGGGGTATTTGGTGTAAAGAATGTTGTTGGAGAGGTAAATCCCGTCTACGGATAGAGGCGATCCCTACTAGCCCAGAATGGGTCTAGCAACAATCAAACAATGCTACTGTGCAAGTTCCTAATTGCAATTAAAAGAGAGGCAAAGAACACCTACTTGGATTCCAACGCTATTGTTTGATGAAGAGATGCCGCTCTCGCTCCTTCGCTCTGGCCGGTCACGATCTTCCACGATCTCCGCGAATAGATACCTGCACACACGAAGAGACAGACAAACACAAGCGTGAAATCTAATAAAAGCAATTATACATCAGTTAGAAAGGATGTAATTCACATTAACCATTACAAAGACAAATGAGAATGGAACCATAACAGTAGTCATCTATTATTAAATCAATAACAGAGAAAGGTACAACCAATGTTCTGACGCTGAGTCCTTCTCTTGAGGGTCCAGCCAGCAAGTCTCTTAAGCATTCACCCTTGGAGGTAGATTCTCCCAACACAAAAGCTCTCTCTCATACAAGCAACACTCACAACCTTCCTTGAGCTTCCTCTAACAAAACCACACTTGTCACACCAACTACCTACTAACAGCAGCAATCCAAGCGCTATGAATTCCACACTATCCAACTAGATGCTCATGGCAATGATGGAGGTTTAAATAGAGAAGGAGTCTCCATGAATGGTGGGAGGACAAGCTTATCTTCAAGGAATGTGGTTCCAAATGACGAACAGACATGCCACAGAAGGGAGGGCGATACTCACAAGGCCAACAACCAAGTCTGGAACAATCTAGAAGGCTGGCTATTGGAACAAATTCGCCCAAACTGGATCAGCGCGGGTGTAACACTGAACTGACGCGCTGATAGCGCATCACAATAATAGTGGAGATTGTGTCAGCGCGGCTTAATACTTTCATAGGATGCGCTGGCGCATAAAATTCGACCAGCGCGGGAAACCCGTGTGCTTCCGCGCTGGCAGCGCATCAGTAACACTATAAGCCGCCCGTCAGCGCGGTTATTTTAATAACAGACGCGCTGATGCAATAAACTTTGGAAAAGTGGGTCATTTGGCCAGTTTAGAGAGCATGAGCATGGTGCATTTGATTCCATGAGACATTAGGGAGACTGACAGGGAGACAGTGACAAATTACTGCGTAACAGATGCCCCCTAAAGCATGAAGCCCGAGAGAGTGGGAGGGGTGAAATGCTTTACAAAACTGCTGAACTAGAACACCACCAGGAAGGACCTGCATGAATGTACAACTGATATCTCGATCACATGTAGTCTAGGCATGGGCGCAGCCATCCAAAAGACATACGAAGAAGGTCTGTGGTATGGACACAGCCACCCAGCTGAAGAGACCATAAAGATAAGAGGGTATGGTCGCAGCCATCCCAAAGACTCAGGTATGGGCGCAGCCATCCATCAATGAGTCATGTAATAACAATCCACAAAATCGCAGCCTGGTTCCTAACAGACAAAAACCAGGGTCTTGCGCTCCATCCCAATCCGAACAAAGTACAAGTTCAAGCATGTGAATACATGAGTTGAAGTCGAACATGCATGAAAATTGTCTAATTACCAGTCAATGATGGAAACTGTTAACAGACGCGAGAGGTAACACCAATAATGACAATGGTCCTCAAGGTACTCAGAGGTACAATCTGCGGCGTGTGAATCAATGAGCTGGTGTCGAACACCCGCAGAATCATCCGATCGGAGGCCAATGATGAAAACCTCACATCGAACACGAAGAACCTGCCATTGAGGCATGCAGGCTCTAAGGCACCTAAAGGGAGTCTCTAGGTCACTTTCCTAGATAATGAGCTGAAGTCGACAGGAAGTAACCTTGATCGAAGGTGGGCCATGATGTTTCCCACATCATCGGCACGAGACAGAGAAGGATACAAGATTTTGTGCGAGACATCAGAGGGAGGTGGTAATCTTGCAGAGGTCAACTTCTCTTGAACATATTGGTGGCACGAAAGTGGATTTGGCAGTATCTGACATCAAAGGAGCAGAGGTCATGGTGACAATGGCAATGAGCAGATGAGAGGTCAAATAGGATAACCCAAACCCACGGAGGCTAGTGTGAAACAAGATGAGAACTCCCCACCCAGACACGAATGCAGATGAGTGCCATGTTCAAGAGCGACATACTGCCGACACGACCATTATTACAGTTTCATTTTCCCCACCATTTATGGCAGGTACCCCGGTTATTTTTGGATGACAAGCTTGACGAGGATAGCATATGCTTGGAGAAGCGTCATTTTGACGATGTCCGATGTCATTTAGTTTTAACGAGCCTGACAAAGGAGGAGCTCGACGTCTTTTCCTGTTTAGAGAGTCTGAAAAGACAACAAAAAAGGAAACTCCAGGGGGGTCCTTTTTCGTAAAGTTGTGTCTCTCGAGCCCGAAAAAGTATAAAACAATGCTCGAAAGAACCGCCCGACCATTACGATCGAGGAGTACTTTTTGTGAATAGTAGCTTCGACCCGAAAAAGTAAAAAAAACGGTCGGAAGCACGTCGTTTTAGAGCCAGTAACGAGTGCGAAACGACAAACACTCGGCAATCTTTTTAAGTTACATGGTCGGAAAAAGAGCTTAAAAATGACCGCCTCTCGTTCCTTTTAACGAGCCGAAAGGAAGCTCGGCCATCTTTTCTTGATTCATGTCGGAAAAGAGCTTAAAGACGACATTTTTTGGGACCAAGTGTATGAAAAAATGTTATGACCGCGCCGGTTACTAGTACCTGCACAGGAACACCACCCGCATAAACCTGTTCGATATGTGTAAAAACATAGTAAAACATGCATAAAGGCGTAATACAGTGACATTAGTGCTAAATCCATGGTAAAAATACGACAAAAAACCCACATTGATAAGAAATTATAGCTAATTATGAATTTTTACCATAAATAGGGGGGTAAAAGTCATTTTTTACCATTGTTACCATTTTGAGTTGTGAAGAACGTTGAGGAGCTGCAAGGTTGACGGAGTGATTTCCAGCCCGTACGGACACCATTCATCCGGCAGCTTGTTCCAGGTAGGTTCTCCTCCCCCTGCGCTTTAATTTAAGTCTTTTTGGGAGCAATTCCACGGTGGGAAGTGGCCCTTTGGGCAAATTTTTTGAGCGTTGGTGCGCTCTCGGTCAGCGCGGGTTTCCCGCTCGGGTCCGCGCTGATCGATTTATATTTACACGTACCACCTCATGGGTCAGCGCGGAAAACACGTGTGCTTCCGCGCTGACCCAAGGAAAAAACAACGGTGCGCCATTATCAGCGCGACTGTTTTAAAAACAGTCGCGCTGGCGCCGTAAAGATTTATTTTTTAAGAAATGAACGTACAAATCTCAACGGTTAGCATCCTAATATTTTTTCATGGTCTTGCAGGGCAAAATGTCTTTTGTTTGGCAAGAGAGAGCTCACGATGATGAGGATATAGCCACTTATGCAATTGCCGAATGCCGAAATGCAATGCGGGCATGCGGGTTCTTGAAATTCTTCCTTACTCCGCGTCTGAGGGCGCAACCTGACTTGCTTGAGCTCTTAATCAGAGCTTGGAGCCCATTGGATGGAAAATTCACAATCCGTGGCCAGGACATTGAGTTTGATTCCACGGATATTTATTTCTTGACTGGATTGTCACGTCGGGGCCAGATGCCCATCCTGGAGGGGCAAAGACCCAGCGGTGAGACTCTAGACCAGCTGATGGCTCGAGTGTGCCTAGGAGCTGCTAAAACACGGAGCAGGAAGGTTGGTATCCTGACGGTGAACGACATGCCTCTTCGCACCATACTCTTTCTGGTGACACGGGCAGCGGGCTCTTTGGCCAATCATGAGGCCTCAAAGACCCAACTACTACTAGTTCTGGAGTGCTTACAGCCCACCATTTTCAACTGGGCAGCAGCTGTGACGACTAGCATGAAGAGGCAACTGAACAACTGCCGACGTGGAGAGTCGAAGCAGTTTGCATATGGGTCACTTCTACTTCCGCTCATGCTGGAGCGGGTGCCAGCCCTACAGCTACAGACCATGGCCGTGGATCCACCTAGAGGTCCTCATGAGACGAGGGCCAGTCGATGGGCCCGCGTCATGCCACGTGGAGGTGGAGGCCGCCCAGTGTCTTGGGGAGTGTATTTCCGAGAGTGGCTGGATCGGCAAGTTTTCATCGTAGAGGACTAGCCATATGCTGGCATGGACTTCCGCAACGATCCTGATATGCCACTGCCCGTGGGAGAGCATTGGGACGATGGAGGTATGACACTTGATCTCTTTTAAATATTTTTTGATGTTTTTGATTTTTCATGTACATGTCTTGATAAATGTCACGGTGTGCAGATGTGGGACCCGTGTAACCCATTGGCCTAGCCCCAACGGCACGGAGAGAGGGGCAAGGAGCTGGAGCCCTGGCCCTAGTTCCTCCAGGAGTTGACACGACGGAGACTGTAGCTCGCAACCTTGAGGGTTTGCTGGAGGGGGTACCAGATTACCAGGGGGTCGAGGAGGTCCCCATAGCTCATCAGATCCACACAGTGGGGGTGGAACCCAGGATGCACCGCCTTTTGAGGCGGGTGGCACGGGCAGCTGTATGCTATAGAGAGCATAACCCAGCACAGTAGTCACATATGTCTCGGATGTACTGAGGACACCGGCTTTATTTTTTGGACATATACACTTATTTTTGAGCGCCTTAGTGCGCCACACGATATATATATATATATATATATATATATATATATATATATATATATATATATATATACTGTTTTTGGATGGATCGTTTCACATGTGATGATGTTTTTTAATATGTTTATGCAAATGTTTAATACAAATGTGATCTATGTATCAGTTGCACAACACACAACCCATGTATTTTAATTTTTATGCAAGCTTAAAAGCACATATGCAGGCACACATGCAAACTATGCTTGAAAAAGAAATTATTTACATATGCTTATTCTATGGTCTTATTATGTTTTCTATCTCTTCTTGTATGATGGTTATCTATTACGCAAATGTCTATCCAACACATGGTTTTCCAATGCATCGGTTAACGTATTTAATCGTCTCGAAATGTGTTGATATGTGATATAATCAAAATTCCTTTCTAACAATCTCACACGTAAATACAACCTTAGAATGCGTTGGTCTCTGACAGAATATCGCCCGTTGAGTTGATGGACAACAAGTTGAGAGTCCAGGTTTACCACCAAAGCACGGATGCCAAGATCAACTGCTTCGGCTAGTAATTCAATTACAGCACTGTATTCGGCAACATTGTTGGTGGTACGGCCCAAGCACACGCCTTGAAGATCTAGCAACTCGCCGTGAGGATCGTAGATCACCCACGCCGCAGAAGACAAATTGCAAGTACTACGGCAGGCGCCATCGGCGAAGCCAACGTAAGGTGTATTAGACATCTGCACAAGAAGCAGAAAACAAAATAAGAGGCAAACACGCCTTCACACCAAAGCAAAACAAGAAATCATGCACACATGACACACTTGCTAAGAACACACGTATGTACAAACTAGGTGCACGAGATCATGCATAATATTTTTTCAAATAGAGCCCGTTGCGGGGCTTGTCAAGAGGATTTCCTTCGTAATCGATCAGCTCATATGCCCCCTTTTGCAAAACTCTCTTCACGATATAGGGGCCTAGCCACATGGATTCGAGTTTACCTGCCCCCAGCTTATCCTTAGCTTGATCATAGAGCAGTACTAAATCTCCCTCAACAAAGGAACGAGGTTGAATGGTATTGTCGAAGTGAGCCTTAACCCTCTTCTTTTGCGCTTCAATAGCTAGAGAGGCTAAGCGACGGGTCTCGTCTAGCCGTTCTAAATAGAGAAGCCGTTCCTCCACCGGAGTGGTGTTGGGAAGCAACTCGACAGCTAATTTTAACGAAGGAATCTCACACTCAACAGGAAGGGTGGCCTCCAGTCCATAAACAAGCTGAAAAGGAGTGAAACCGGTGGCGTCCTTCACAGAGGTCCGGTAAGCCCACAAGGCAGGGAACAGCATCAGATGCCAGTTAGACTTGTGCGTATTCATGGTACGTTGGAGCATTGTGATCAAAACTTTGTTCACGGCTTCAACTTGGCCGTTGGATTGAGGGTAATACGGCATCGAGCTATCTTGATGCAAGCCTAGCTGGGTCGTTAGTTCCGTCATCATGTGATTATGGAAATGTTTTCCGTGATCTGTGACAATAGCCTGGGGGACTCCGAACCAAGTAATGACATGATTAAACAAAAACTGTGCCGCTGTGTAATCGTCTTCGTTCAGTGTAGGCATCGCTTCGGCCCATTTGGTGAAGTAATCCATGGCAACGATGATATATCCATGCCCCCCGGCCGAACGAGGGTTACAAGACGTATAATCGATGCCCCATTTGGCAAATGGACCTACGGTAACAACATGGTGCAGTGGTGCATTAGGTGCACGCATTTTTCGGTGGTAGACCTGACATTCATGACATGCACGGACGGCAAGGATGCAATCCTTGAAAATAGAAGGCCAGAAATAACCAGCACGGAGAATTTTCTGGGCGGTGGCATATCCGGACATATGGCCGCCACAAGCACTGGAGTGGCAGTCATTCAATACCCGCTCAGCCTCCTCGAGAGTCAAGCATCGGCGGAGAACAGAATCAACGCCGAGGCGGTACAGGGTATCGCCAATAATGCGATAGGGTTGAGATTGGTGACGAATCCTTCGTCGAGCGTCTTTCGATACATCAGGACGGAAGGAAGACGTCTGCAAATATACTATGATGTCCCCATACCAAGGGTCGAGGGTGCTGATTAGAAACAATGTTTCATCCGGGATATGCTCTTCTGAACGGGATGGTACAGAAGGGGATGGCAAAGAACAGAGCAGTTCTGCAAAGATAAGAGATTTCTTAGACTTGGCAGCAGTAAATTCCAAGTCAAACTCTTGTAAGATGATGATCCATTTCGAGTACTTGCCCCCGAGCAGTTGATGTGACAAGATGTAGGTCATAGGGTTGCAGTCGGAAATCACGGTCTTAGTGCGCAACAGGATATAGTGCCGGAATCGTTGGACGACGTAGATAGCTGCCAATGCCAACTTCTCGACATACGCGTAGCGAGTTTCTGTATCCAAGAGATTGCGACTAAGGTAATAGATAATGTGCTCATTGCCATCATCATCATCCTGCACCAAAACCATGCCGATGGTGGTGTCAGCGGCAGCTAGATAGAGAGAATAATCACGGTGATAGTTCGGAGGTCTTAAGAGTGGAGCCGAGACAAGGAGGTCCTTGAGTCACTCGAAAGACTCCTGGGCGATGGCATACCAACGAAAGGGTGTGTCTCGCTTTAATAACCGTGTGAAACCTTTAGCTACCTCGGCATAATTCGGAATGAATCATCTAAGGAAATTCGCTTTGCCCTGCAGGCTTTGCAATTGCTGCAAAGAGGCAGGGGGAGGAAGGTTCAGGATGGCCTCGACTTTGAGCGGATCCAGACGGATGCCTTCTCGGGAGACGATGAACCCGAGTAGTTGGCCAGATTCTACGAAGAAGACACACTTATGAGGATTAAGCCTGATGCGGTAGTGTCGACAGTGGAGAAAAATTTCGCGAAGATGAGAGGGATGATCCTGACGCTTAGCTGAATGAGCCGGGAGGTCATCCAGATAAGGTTGTACAATGTGACAAATATCATGGAAGGCATAAGACATTGCACATTGGAATGTAGCGCCGGCATTCTTTAGACCGAAAGGAAGCTTCTTATAGGCGAAGGTGCCCCAAGGACAAATAAAGGCTGTCTTATTCTGGTCCGTGGGTGCAATGTTGATCTAGTTATAGCCAGAGAAGCCATCCATAAACGAGTAAATCTCACTTCCTACGCACTCATCCATAAGCTGATCGATGAAGGGCGTAGGGAAGTTATCCTTCGGACAGGCACGGTTGATATCACGATAGTCAACACAGACCCGGATAGTACCCTGCTTTTTATTCACAGGGACTATATTAGACACCCAATCCGTAAGGGGAATGGGGTAAATAAAGCCAGCTTTAAGAAGCTTTTCGACTTCGGCCTTGATGGCTGCAGCCTTTCGGGGGTGCACAGGGCGTAAGCGCTGACGAACAGGCTTAGCTCCTGGGTACGTAGGTATTTCGTGCACCACTATATTAGGATCGATGCCAGGCATTTCCTCGTAGGACCATGCGAAGACATCACGAAATTCGCGAAATAAAGCAGTATAGAGCTGAACTTCCTCAGGAGTGCAAGTGACTCTGATATGAATGTGCTCGACGATCCCTGGTTTGATAGAGATGTCGATCGGTTGGGTTTGCGTGATATTTCCCATATTGCCCTCTGACACTTGATATAGCTGAATGGGTGTCTCGAGGGGCGGGGATGGGACACAAGAAGCAAACCTCTTGAGACATGCGGTCATTTCCGGATGGGGAGGGAGAAACGAAGAGCGATGGTGGTGATCTGACCAAGGGAGCTCTTCAAGAGACATGGTCTCTATGATGGCCTCGTCGGAAGGAAATATTTCCTTCAATGGATCCGACGTAGCCTCATCTCTTAGCCAAGGGAAATGATCATATGAATCGGGAACACTGCTCAGAAGAGCCAGTTCATCAGGGGGAACCGATGCAGCGACAATCTCGATGTAGTTGAGTTCAGCAGGACTCAACGGCATCATATCACCCCAAGAGTCTTCCTGATTAGCAGGAGGAAGAACCCACGAATCTGAGCGTACAAAGATCATGTTGATAGGGGCGAGATTCGGAGGTGGGTGGGGAAAGACTCCCATTAAAGTGGGATCTTTAAAGAGTCCAGCACCCACGTTCACGAGTGACTTAGAGGTATGCTCCACGAATGGCACATTACCTTCAGAAGAAGAGGTGAAGAAGGAGAGCTGGTCGACCGTGACAATCTTCCCTTGGTGAGGGAAACGAATGACACGGAACAGGGAGGAAACCACGGCTTGCATGGCGTATGTCCTGCTCCGTCCGAGGAGGAGATTGTAAGTCAAATTTGCGTCGACAACTTCGACCTCCACTTCTACGGTCTTTCCTTCCAAAGAGATGGGTAAGCGTTGGAGGATACCGTAAGGACGAGATTCTCTTCCATTGAAAGCTTCTAGCGTCGTAGGGGACTGACTCAAAGCAGGGGAACCAATCGCTTTCCAGCAAGCAACGGACATGATGCAGGTTGAGGCACCTTCATCAATAACCGTACGGTGAATCGTTCTGCTATTGATGATGACCTGTATAAGGAAAGCGACTTGGTGAGGCAGTCGCTGTGTAAAACCCTCGAGATCGAAAGAAATCAAATCTGAATCTGCCGGGTCGATGCCACCAATAGCTGATAGCAAGGACTTCCTCTGGGAGGGGCAGCTCTGGAGGACTTCTAGAGCGGACATAGCAGAGGGAGTCTGAGCTAATTCCTCAACAATGCTATAGTGCTGGGCAGCACGAGCATTAGGGTTGTAAGATGACTTCCTGAGTACACCTTTTTGAGGGGGTCAGGGGATCGTCTCAGTGCTGGGCCTTTCGATGTGGAGAGGACCAGAACTAGACGGAGGAGCGCTGGAGGGAACCTCCAGCTCTTTCCCAGCACGAGATGGATAATCTTTTGCTCGAGTTGAAACATGGATGGGGATCGTGCCAGCCATGAACACTTGAGAACCGAACGAGGAAGAGGATTGAGACGGGTCTGCCACCATTTGAGTCTGCTGGGAAGGGAAAGGCTCTTTAAGCATGGCAGGGGTCCCAGGAGCACCTTTCAATAACCGACTAACTTCGGACCGCCTTGGGCAGTCCTTAGTGTAGTGATCCTCATCACATATGAGACAAGGATACTTAGGTTTTCGTTTAGCTCCTTCCTCGGGTGGAGGTTTAGGGGCATCCTGCTTGGGCTGACCAGATTTATCTTTAGCTTTTCCCTTCTTTTTCCCTTTTGAGGATTTATCCGCCGCAGTGGACTGGACGGCGTTTACCTCGGAGGTACTTCCAGGATTAGGTTGACCCTGAGAAGCATTTTCATTAGAAGCGTTCTGTTTTTGCTTCCCAGGGTTCGCGGCCGATTTCTTCGATGACGAGTTAACAGAGCCAATGACTCCATCAACAGATGGTTTGGGCGGAGCCTTGGTCTGTCCAGGCCTCGGGGCATCTGGAAAATAATCATATAGAGTACCCGACTGAGAGTATACTAAGTCTAGGTACTGAGCTCACGCGATCGCTTGCTCTTCAGTTACACAAGCTCCCATGGCGATGTCCTTTGCAATTTTAGGGACAAAGGAAGTTGTGAACCAATCGGTCAGGAGTTGATCAGGAATCCAGAATTTGATCAAGCGACGACGCCTTCTCCATTCATGTATATGATCAGATATGTGCGTAGCCGTATCCTGTTTAAGAGACGTGAGGAGATTTGTCCCTGTCTCGTACCGAATGGGTAACTGAAAATGAGTTAAAAACGCCATAGCCAGCGAGTTGAAATCTTGAAACATGCCGCGATTCAGCTCAATATACCATTTAGCGGCTGAACCGGTGAGGGTTCTCTGAAAGAGGCGAAGTCGGATAGAGTCATCAAGCCATGAGTTCGATGAACACCAAAGGTGATAGGTCATAACATGTGCTTGAGGATCCTCACCCGCTTTGCCATCAAATTTTGGACAATCACCGGGTATTTTAGTTGGAACTGGTGGCCAATACGCATTATGCAGAATGGGATCATTCGTTAACTTGGACACGTCTGGAAGTTCCAACGTCGCTAAGAATGGCAACTGAGGGTTAAAGGACATTTGTGGCTGTGGATTCGAGGCAGTATTAGGGTTCCAACCAGGTGGTGGTTGCCCCCACGAACTTTGCCCAGATGGACCTGGCCCAAAAGGGCCTGGCGCATAGGAACTTTGTCCCGATGGACTTGGCCCAAAAGGGCCTGGCGCATAGGGACCTTGTCCGTAGGGGTTCTGCCCATATGTATTATGTCCATATGCAGACAGTTGACCGTGGGTCTGCCCCCCAGCACCCCATGTATTAGCAACTTGACCCGCAGGTGCAGCATACTGATAATTCTGGTAAGGAGTGACCTGCATCTGTTGATAATTTTGGTAAGGGGTAAACTGAGTTTGCCCCTGGGGTTGCTGGTAGCCATACATTTGCTGGGCTCCATACTGAGCCTGGTAAGCAGGCTGCGTTTGGTAGGAAGGCTGGGGTTGTCGCCCACCTTGCATTTGATAACCCATTTGAGTTTGAGGCCCAGAATAATGTCCTTGAACGGCTGGGCTTGGATCATCTGGCCGGAGGGTTGGCCCGGTTGAATCTGGGATGGACTTGCTTGCCCAGAAGGACGTACTTGCTGGGTGCCAGGTTGTCCTTGAGCAACCACGGGTTGTCCTTGCGGAACAGATGGCCGAGCTGGCTGGATGGCTGGTTGACCTTGCGGTTGGCTAGCCTGTCCAGCTGGATGAGTAGGACGGACAGTGGGTTGGCCTTGTTGCACAGAGGGCTGGCCCGTTTGTCCGGAGGGTTGTACTGGCTGAGCAGTGGGTTGGCCCTGCTGTATGTAGGGTTGCCCCCCCTGCCCAGAAGGATAACTAGACTGGACAGTGGGTTGGCCCTGCTGTACGTAGGGTTGCCCCCCCTGCCCAGAAGGATACCCTTGTTGGACTGCTGGTTGACCTTGAGGGGTGTAATTTTGCCCAGCTTGTCCAGTGGGATACCCTTGCTGGAAACCAGGTTGGCCTTGTTGGATGTAAGGCTGCCCTGGCTGACCAGACGGATAACCTTGCTGGATACCAGGTTGCCCTGGGTAACCAGAAGGTTGACTCTGATAGGAAAAGGATGGACCTCCCATGGCCGAAGGTTGTCCCGGGTAGGGTTGTCCTTGTGGGCCCCCAGATTGTCCTGGGTAAGACTGGCCATAAAGTGGTTGCCCTTGGGGGGCTTGCACATAAGGTGGCTGGCCTAGATTAGGTGGTCCTTGAGGCTGTCCAGGAATTGCCCGGCGCCCACGAAAAGTATGAGTAACGGGATCATAAGTAATGTCTAATGGTGTCGAGACTTCAACGAAAGGTTGAAGAGGCGCGGATTGAACGTGCTCGAGGTACTGACCGTTAGAATCATAATAAAAGAGCGGACCTTGGTAATTCGGGTCCACAATGGGTTGCCCATGAGCATCATACGGCCCCCCTCCTGGAACAGGACCAGAAGAGGGCTGAGCACTTTGTGCAGGATCGATGACTCCAGACGAAACCCCTGGTTGGCCACTGCTCACTTGACTGTGAGAGGGACCAGCCCCAGGGTTTGTAGATGAAGATGTTGTCACAGCACTGACGACTGGAGTTGAGTACGCTACACAAACAGTTGGATTTGTGGGAACTGAGGTAACAGGCGTATTAGGGGGTTGCGAAAGAAAGGGTTCCGTGGTGGCAATGACACTAGGATCCCATATAGTAGTAGAAGGCATTCTGGCAGCTATTCTATCCCTCATTGACTGATACCGTGGAGGGAGTGGAGAAGTAGCTGGGATGGGAGATTCAATACTTGACACCACGGGTGTCTCACCTACGCTGGGAGATGTCTCATCCATTTGGGAAGTTGACATCGGAGACGACATACCGGGAGGGGTAACAGGAATATCGTCTTCGTCAGGCTCCCAGATAGGGTTCCAATCTTCTTCGTAATCCTCGTCGCCCGGGGCATGTACGTTGATAGGCTGGATACTCGGGACAATCAGAAGAGTACCGCTTACAACTGGTACCTCAGGAGCAACAGAAGATGGAGAACCTTGATCACTTGGACCGGGAGTTGACGGGTCAGCCAGGATGACAAACCCCACACAAAACCCTAAAGAATACTAACGACAAAGACCCTACTCAAACTAACGCATACAAAATCTAACCAGGTAATGTTATCGTGGCCGAATAAATTTTTAAGACACAGGAACTGAACTTGACCTTTTCATGTTTCAAGAGTCGAGAAAAGGACGAAAAGATGACTCTAGTCTCCTTCGAATGTTTAATGAGCACGAAGTGACAAGAATCTCACTGGCACCTTTTCATTTAGGGAGTCCGAAAAGGATCAAAAGTGACTGCTCTGGAGATTCTAGGCAAAGGGTTTACCAAGCAATCCGTAAAACTGCTTATACACCTTGGCAATCGTATGAGAACCAAGGACTTTCCGTACTGCAGTCAATCTTCCTGAATGCTGTGTTCGGTGCGTTACGGCTCGCAGGGCGGCAGAGTCGGCTTCCTATGGATCAAGGTCGATAACCTAGTGGGGTCTCCCCTATATACAGGACGGTACGTGGGAGCTCAAATCCGTGCTAGACCACTATCGAGTCACAAGAGGAGGAATCACCCAACCGTAATGTGAAACAACAGTGACTAGGTTTAACGACGCCGGAGCACGTCTCTAGCCTAGACCTCTACAATATGAGCGTTAAGTTCCAATGCGTTTTTAGATTTATTCAGTTTATTTTAAGGTTGATCTTGAATTAAGTTTCGGTTTCAGGCCTTATCGTATGATCTCTCACAATTACCTAGATGCAAACTACATGCCAAAGAATACCATTTTGTTCGATGAATTCTAACTATGAGAAGGTTAAGAGCTTTCAATCAAACAAAATGAACTCAAACAATCAAACAATCTAATGCAGCTAATGACAAAGAAATAAAAATTTTCTTTTTGAGAACACAAATCAGAGATGCTCTTCTTTTCATTAACTATTGAATGCAAAAGATGCTAGTTTGATTTTTCTTTCAATGGCACTATGCACTTTTAAAATGAATTTTGAGAGACAGCAACACCGAGCAAAAGAATTAAAATCACTCAATGAAAAGCACAACAAGTGTGAAAAGGAGTTGATTGAACCCTAGCAACCGTGATCTGTGCCTGGGTAGTGAAACAATCGAAGGATCGGTTCAACAACAATCACCTCAACCAAACAAGCAAAGAAAACAAAAAGAGGAAGGTTTCCGCAGTAGCAAAGGCAAGCAGCAACGAACTTTTGCGAACAAGTGAACAAGTGGATAAAACAAGGTCAGTCCAGTGGAAACTGGATGATGGCACTAGGTCACGAGACACAAAAACGAAATTCGCTCGACAAGACCTCGCAAGCAAGTGTGTAACAGTTCAAACAATAAATATCAAGTCATAAGCCAAGTAGAAAAAACTAGAGATAGTCAAACCAACAGGCTCAGGAGGCAAAATTGAAACAAATTCAATTTTACAGGATCAGCGTGGGTAGCGCTCAACAACTGTGCGCTAACAAGAGGTCACGCGTAGCAACTTGGCGCTGTCAGCGCGGAAGGACACGACTTAAGCGCGCTGGTTCGATTTCAGAACCGTCGCGACTGTTTTACGTACAAGCGCGATGACAACAGGTTTAAAGAAACAGCTATGCGCTGTCAGCGCAACTGTGTTGATATAAACCGCGCTGAGGCTAAAAAAGAGGCAAAATCAAGCCAAAAACTCCCAAACCAAGGCCAGAACTCTTTAAACAATTAAGACACTTCCCAGATTGAACCAGGAGGGCTAAAAGTAGAGGACTAATCCCCAATTTCAAAAAGAGAGAACAATCAAATTCAAACACAAAGATGGACAAAAGAGACAAAAGGCCAACTCCCCAGTGGAGTCGCCAAATTGTTGGAGAGGTAAATCCCCTCTACGGATAGAGGTGATCCCTACTAGCCCAGAATGGGTCTAGCAACAAGCAAACAATGCTACTGTGCAAGTTCCTAATTGCAATTAAAAGAGGGGCAAAGAACACCTACTTGGATTCCAACGCTATTGTTTGATGAAGAGATGCCGCTCTCGCTCCTTCGCTCTGGCCGGTCATGATCTTCCACGATCTCCGCGAATAGATACCTGCACACACGAAGAGACAGACAAACACAAGCGTGAAATCTAATAAAAGCAATTATACATCAGTCAGAAAGGATGTAATTCACATTAACCATTACAAAGACAAATAAGAATGGAACCATAACAATAGTCATCTATTATTAAATCAATAACAGAGAAAGGTACAACCAATGTTCTGATGCTGAGTCCTTCTCTTGAGGGTCCAGCCAGCAAGTCTCTTAAGCATTCACCCTTGGAGGTAGATTCTCCCAACACAAAAGCTCTCTCTCACACAAGCAACACTCACAACCTTCCTTGAGCTTCCTCTAACAAAACCACACTTGTCACACCAACTACCTACTAACAGCAGCAATCCAAGCGCTATGAATTCCACACTATCCAAACTAGCTGCTCATGGCAATGGTGGAGGTTTAAATAGAGAAGGAGTCTCCATGAATGGTGGGAGGACAAGCTTATCTTCAAGGAAGGTGGTTCCAAATGACGAACAGACATGCCATAGAAGGGAGGGCGATACTCACAAGGCCAACAACCAAGTCTGGAACCATCTGGAAGGCTGGCTGTTGGAACAAATTCGCCCAAACTGGATCAGCGC
Organism: Pinus tabuliformis; assembly: GCA_031772625.1. Taxonomy (NCBI): domain Eukaryota; kingdom Viridiplantae; phylum Streptophyta; class Pinopsida; order Pinales; family Pinaceae; genus Pinus; species Pinus tabuliformis. Next base: position 1,146,614,859 of record CM062807.1, read on the forward strand.
GGGTGTAACACTGAACTGACGCGCTGACAGCGCATCACAATAACAGTGGAGACTGTGTCAGCGCGGCTTAATACTTTCATAGGATGCGCTGGCACATAAAATTCGACCAGCGCGGGAAACCCGTGTGCTTCCGCGCTGGCAGCGCATCAGTAACACTATAAGCCGCCCGTCAGCGCGGTTATTTTAATAACAGACGCGCTGATGCAATAAACTTTGGAAAAGTGGGTCATTTGGCCAGTTTAGAGAGCATGAGCATGGTGCATTTGATTCCATGAGACATTAGGGAGACTGACAGGGAGACAATGACAAATTACTGCGTAACAAATGTGTTAGTTCTATATTCTTGTCTCCACTGTCTGATTTCGTGGCTACCCTTGTATCATAGTCCCATGGGATCTCCTTTACTAGCCAATGGCTTTAGGGTTGGCACTATATGGGAAATCCAAATTTTGGTTGCATGGTCCCACTTCCCGATACCACCAACGTTACTCCACTTCGACTCATTTTAGCCCCATTCGTCTATTTTCCCATCCAAATCCACATGTGTCCACTAGGTCCACATAGGGTTAGCCTCCCCCTCCCCTTCTCCACACCTTGGGTCAAGCCTAAAACGATGCCCCGGAGGCTGATGCAACCAAAAAGAAAATAAAAATCATAATTTGGCCACTCTCAACAGGAAATATACCACAAAATGCAAAAGATAGTAGGGACACACAAATTTAGCACGTGGGCAAAAGCCAAACATGAGCTCTACCCCTTATCCATGGCCATCACCCTGGTTCCTATGGGCCTTTGATGAGCCCCCTCCATCATTAAGGAACCCATGATTGTCACAACCCCTTATGGGCAATGAACTAGCCCACCTTAAGGGGGTATCCACTGCTACATATTACACATCATGCTCTCATCCCCTAGAGCCCCGAGCAGTTATAAAGAAAAATCAATCAAAGGAAAAAGGCACATGAAGAAGGGTGGAAAAACAAAGGTTGGGGTAACTCATGTACCACGATTTTTTCCCTCCTACACTCATATACACAGGTGTGGGCTTCCCTTATTATAGATACCCTTATACCATGACATGTGGCCTGTATGATTCCCCCGATTCCCACTTCGTGCCATTACTACATCATTTTCCACCTACCACTTGAGGGATGTACAATGGACATGTCACCAGCTTTAGAGGTTGAAACCACCTAATTGGGTCCTTGGTTAATCCATTATTGAGCTTGGAGGCACTTGTACATGCCAAAGCTCATTATGGAAGGGCATGCCATGATGAAGTGCCTCATTGATCTAGTGACTTGTAAGCTCTTTTACTTGATTATTCTAATGATTTGTTATATTGGAGGGAAAGGGGATGTATTGGATCTTATGCAAGATTGCAGGTGGGTCTCCATTTGGGGCTTGGTCTCTCTATACGGGGTCCTAGCCCTCCACATTGGCCCTTGTAAGGTGAGCGTTGAGAGCCATGGGGCTCTGGCATAGCAGAGATTACTTCATGGATCCCCAACACCAATCATTGATTTCTCGTGTTCCACCTTTTGGATGAGGATGATGCACCTGGTTCACCATGCCTAGCAGGCTCCACACTTGCACCACACACTTGGTAGATGTTCCAGGGTCCAAAGGATGTCTCTCACTGTAAAGGGAGGGATTATGTCATTATCCTAGCCCTTACAGATGGTATACAAGCATTTTTGATCCACTTGGAGACCCATGAGGATGTCTTTGTGCCCCTCACACCCACTTGGGGGCACCAAAAGGATTTGCTTAGAAGACAAGGAGCCAACCCCTAGTCCACTATGTTTGAGGTCCATTCTCACATCATGGCACACTTAGGACTTCATTAGGCCTCCTCAAAGGCCCAACGTCTCACTATGTTCATCATTTGAACTTCTTGAGAGGCTTCTTATTATGTTATTGAGCCATTTGGTAGGCTTGTCACCAAAAGTATTGTTGCTATGCACATTAGTTTATTTTAGGGGATCAATTAGGCCAATTTAACTAAATTGAATTCATTAGAGAGTGTATAAATAGAAATGAGATGATTCATTCTCATTGTTGTCACTCCTAAAGACAGCCTGAGATTGACAACAAGGCTAGTGCATGCGCACATCTAGATTATGTGTCTCAAATGATTCTCAGGAAATTGGAGACAACACACACACACACACACATATAAAATGGTTTGGCTCATTCATCCAAAGGTATAAGTCATGTATTTCTGTTACTTCTTCACATATACAATTCACAGAAATATGTGCATAAAATAGTGGAGGCCGAGTAGTTCAAGGACTTATAGTTTAATAAGATTTTGTAGAGAAAATGAGAGAGTATAAGGAGAACGTGAAACTCATCACATAGAGCTTAAAGCATCAAGAATTCTACACTTAACACATAGAGCTTGAAACATCAAGAATTTCTACACTTATTTGAGTTACAGGTAGATATAATGGACAAACAAGAGACTTGGTGTTATGTTTCATGGAGCGCAACTCTTAAAGATATAATTTCAAGGATCCATACATGCACATGCATTAACAATGTCGATACAAATGAATCTGTGAGGAAGTTACAGGCACATGCATTAACATATCGATACAAATGAATCTGTGAGGAAGTTTGCATTATTTCTAGCAGCTAGGATTACATGAATTCAGAGAAGAAACATGAACATAATGAGTTTTAACAAAGGGATAACATATTGTAATACTTGAAGGGGAATCACCACCCTTTGCTTTAGATTATGAAATATTTGTATTATAAAGTTATACAGTCTAAAAATAACATGTAGAGTTTTCTTTAGGATTTTTTGAACCTTTGTGAATTGTTGCTTCCCCTTATTTATCTGGAGAGGGGGAGCGTTGAAGATTCATTACGTAAAAATATCTTCGGTTGAGTCTCAGCTATCAGGTTGACTAGCTGTCTCGACCAAGGATGGCTCTATGGCCCAAAAGCATTACAAGATATTTATTTCCTCATTAAAGGGTGGCACATTACAAGATAACAAATCAATAATCAGATGAACAATGTTAACAAAATATCTTCATGCCCATCCCTGTGATCGCTTATGCTTCAGGTTGTAGTTTGTTCGTGGTATGGCCTCCTGTGCTGCTCAATCGACTCCCATCATTTCTGCCTTTACTTCTTGAACCATTCATCCTTCAAAGCTGGGAGTGGGCACTATCAGTTTCATGCTGCAGTACTGAAGCAGAGGACCCTTTGGTGGTACTTCATCTTCCCTCTGTATGGGGGCACGATGTTGGATAATCAAATCTTCTCAAGCTACCAAGTCCTTGTTTACTTCTGTCAGTGTCGACCCTGGTTCCGTGTCACAGAGGGCCTTTCTGGATCAACCCATGCCAAGTTTGAATGCTCCATCTTCCTTATTAAATGCCACAACTTCCGACCCACCGTGCCTTTAAAGTTCTGTACTGCCTAGTCGCAGAGTTCTCATATCGGGATTTCTCACTAAAAAGCTTTTATAGGATGGGGCATTTTCCTTTGTTACTTGGAATCCTACATACCGATGATTTATAACATTTTACCTTTGGCGTTTCCCCTTGATACTTGTGATCGCTGATCTGCAGGATCGGCCCCACCCAGGATATCGCAATCGCACTGCTGGAGAGAGTGTTGAGGACAAGTTGTTTTCAAAGGGGGGCATGAGTGGTAAGTGGTAAGTGACGGGGGGGAGGGGGGTGCGAAATTATATGAGAGGGACACGTAGCATAGGGGCCTGATGGGGAAACTGCTTTTTGGACACCTCCCTCACTAATAAAAGGAAACATGGCTGCGGGGGTCCGAAAAGGCCTGGGAGCTGTTGATCTGGCGAAGTCAATCTGGGTCGTCTGGAGATGTAGGTCATTTATTTGATGGTAGAGGAGGGACCCTAGGATTGATGATGTCATCAGTGCCACGTGGCACCTCTTGAATGGTGACACGTATCACTCCGATAAGCCCCCATAGGACCCCTGAAAATGTTGAATATGTGTGCCACGTGTCCTCTATAATACCACATCATGCTAACGTCAGCTGCCATGTGTATTCGTTTAGACCAATAGTATTCTGCCACGTGGCCCCCTTAGAGGAGAGAGAAAAGGCACAACTCCCTCAGGTTTTGCAACTGAATTCCTTTGTAAATCGGGTTTGGTCGTCCCCTGATGTTTTAACACTATCGATGTATTTCCCCGCAATTCCTTAAGGATGTTCCGTTGGACTCGCCGATCGCCGATATCGGAGGTCTGCCCCTTTGTATCGCACTTTGAGATCCCGCCGATCGCCAATATGATGATATGTTGCACCTTAGACCTTTGACTTTTGTGATCATTGATATTTGTGATTGCTCTATCGTGGGTTTGTTGTGTCCTTTCCCGTTTTTGCTATTAGGAAACTGCGATTGCAATTTTTGATCTGCTCCTGGCCCTCCGATAACCTCTTCTCCTTCATTTCAGAGGCAACAAAACCCTAAACTTCAACAGGCCATATCTTCTGATCCAGAGGTCCATTTTCGGACTTCCATATACTGGTTGAAAACTCATTCCGATCACTATGCAATGGAGAGGGTCCAATTTGGTTTTGAGTGCTTCCATGGCCTCGAATATGGATTCAAACTTCACTTCTCTTTGACAACTTTGACCAACTGAGAACTCATAACGTAGTGAGTGACAACATTGGCTCCAACTAGGGACAGTGCCTTGCTGGCAATGTGCTGAGAATCTGCAGACCAGTAGCCTTCCTTCCATTGGGCATGGAGTCATTTCTAAACAAACGATAATTCTGTAAAAGTGGAATTTTCAAGATAAACTAGAAATTTCATATAACAATTATAATACACACACCGGTATTTACAATGAGTGCAAGACAAGTACCTCTAGTTTTGGAAATAAATTTTGAGGAACTGACCATTTATCGGTAGTTATAGAGATTCACCATCCAGATTTCAAGCATGTACGTGTTATTTCCTCTTTCTTTTGCAATCCTGAAAGGGCCGAACCATAGTGAATCAAATTTTCTGTGTTTTCCTTTGTCTTCCCTTCGGACATCCCAATGGAGAACTAAATCTCCTGGTTGAAGAGGTCGATCCTTGGCCTTCTTGTCAAACAGGGATTTGATCCTTTGTTGATAATTGGACAATTTGGCCCCTACATGTTCTTTGTTTTCATGAAGTTCGACCAACTAATTTATCCTTCGCGTTAAGGCACTTGGCTCTTCCTCAGCTTATTGTAGTAACTTTGCCACCGACATTGCTAATTGGATCAAGAAGACCGCAACCTTACCATACCCTAGCTCAAAAGGCAATTTCCCCATGGATCGTTGAGGAGTTACCCGGTTGGCCCATAGGGGAAACTTCAGTTGGGAGTCCCAGTTCCTCTAATTCTCGGTGATGGTCTTCTTTAGAACCCCCACCACAGTTTTGTTTGAGGACTCATCCAAGCCATTACCTTGAGGATAGTAGGTAGTGGAGTGCTCGATGATGATATTGAATTTCTGGTAGAAGTTGATGAACTTGGCAGATTTGAAGACCTAAGCATTATCAGTGATAATTTTGAAGGGACAACCAAAGCGAGATAGTATGTTCCCCTCAGTGTTTTAAAACTGGCTGGTCTGAACCAATAACCTGTCAAAATGGCCGATTAGCAAGCCCACTGGGTCAAACTGGCAGAAAAAACCCGATTTGACCCACCATTTTGCCTAAAAATTTCCCTTAGTGGTCCTAATCAACTGGTTTAGGACGAAACCGACCGGTTTCGTTCTAAACCGGCCGGTTAGCTGCCACGGCCATGAAGGACCCACGCAACACTGTTTTCCAATTTTTTAAGCTGTTTTGGAGGGAAAGTGAGGGTTTTTCCCTTCAAAAACGCCCTCTACAAGCCTTTAAAGGCCCTTCTCCCTCTCATTTGTCTCACACATCTCATTTGGAATATTTGTGAGTTTGATTGGGAGCTTGGAGAGCGTTGATTTTTTGCTGGAGTAGTGGAACAACATAGAGTTTAAGCTAAGTAGTAGTCATCATGTCTCCAAAAGCCAAGGATACTACATCGGCTCATTGTCATATGATTGATGGCAAAATGATCTGCAAATATTGCCAAAAATCTATTGAAGGAGGGGGTATTAACAGGTTCAAGCAACAGTTGGCTAGGATAGGAGGCCATGTAAATCCATGTGGAGCACCAAATGAAGTAATAGGGCATATTAGGGTAGAATACATTCAGAAGTTTGAGACTCAAGTCACTGAACCAATAAAGAAGTTTGAGACTAAGGAGTTGCCATGTTTGGGAGTCGAGACTCAACCAACTGAGTTTGATCATGATGACTGATGAGAAGTTTCAAGTTATAATGTTGATCACTATTATCATATATGTAGACTTGTAGTAGGCCACTGGCCCCATAGTTTGTAGGCTTTGTTTTTGCACTCTAAAGGCCATTTAGAGCCTCATTGCTTATGTATTTTGTTGATGATATATATTGCACTCGGTGCCATTTTGATATATTCACCTTTACATGGTATATAAATGAGCAATCTTTGCATATTTTGCCTTTATTGGCTTGGAATCATGGTTTTAAATCTTAAAAATAGTTTTTTTCATTAAAAATTAATTATATAATGTATTTTTTTTTTAAATCGGTTCGTTTATACCTAACCAGTCCCGGTTTGAAACCCGGTTCATTAGGTGGACCGGTCCGGTCACTTGTTCTGGTTTTTAAAACATTGGTTCTCCTCCATAAATTTGATTACCACTGAGTCTATAGCATTTCTAGCTGGGATGGCCTCTACCCACTTGGTGAAATAATCGGTGGCCTTCAATATCCACTTGTGTTGGCCACTAGACAGTCGGTTTAATTCTCCTATGAAATCTAGTCCCCACTGTCTAAAAGGTTCTTGCACATGTATTGGAATCAGGGGGAGAGGAGAAAGATTTTGCCTCTCAGCAAATACTTGGCACTTCTCACATGACTGGACCTGGGAATGAACATTCCCAAATAGTGTAGGCCAGTAGAATCCCGCCTTGAGGATTTTATGTGTTGTGGTCTTCCAGCTGTAGTGACCTCCACAAACTCCTCCATGAAAATCCTCAATCACTTTATGGGTTTCGCCCTCCACCAAACATAACAACAATACCCCCACCGGGTCCTTCCAGTAGAGTAGGCCATTGGATATGATATATTTTTGCACTTGCAATCTCAGAGTTTGGTATTTGGATTTATCCAGCCCCAGCAGGCACCTCAGGAATAAGAGATAATGAACGATGTTCTTATACCAGGGTGATCCCTCATATTTAGCATAAATCTTCTACTCAGATGTTTTAATCCCACTCTGATGATCCTCTGGTCTGCCTTCCTCTATTATCAGGTTTATCCCTAAAGCTTGGAAATTTGATTCGGATAAAACCTTGGCCAACCCCTGACCTTTTATGAGCTTAGTAGGCTTTATGTCTAGCTCATATTCTTGTATTTTTGCTATCCACCTACCCCTTTTTCCTTCGTTGTCTCCTTGCACCAGGATGTCCTTGATTGCTGTCGTCGAGACAATTGTTGTGATTTTCGATTGTAGCACATACATGCGAAATGCCTTCAAAGCCTTTACTAGTGCATAGGCTTGTTTCTCCAAAATGTTATATTTCAACTCAGCATCCCTCGGGACTTGGATGAAGAAGGCGATGGGCTGTTCATAACCATCTTTATTTTTCTGTAGCAGCACTGCGGCAATAGTATGTGGAGAAGCAAAAGAAAATATATAGAAAGGCACTGAATAGTTGGGGCTGACCAGTATCGGGGCTTCAACCAAAGCTTCTTTAATTCTAATGAAAGAATATCTAGGGGTAGGGCTCCACTTGACTTCATTTTCCTTCTTAAGCATGTTTGTAATACCCTTGACTATTTCTGCATAGTTGGGTATGAACCTCCTTAAGAAAATTATTCTCCCCAAAAAGGCTTGGACCTCTTTCTTATTCCCAGGCAGAGGAATATGACTAATGGCTTCGACTCATTGAGGACCGATCTTCACACCTCCCTGCGCTACTATGTGTCCTAGTAGTTTGCCCTCACTTAGGGCGAACTAAGATTTCTTAGGATTCAAAGAAAGACCATACCTCCTGCATTTTTCAAAGGTGAGCTTCAAGTGGAGGATGCGCTCTTCATTAGTCTTAGAAAAGACTGTGATATCGTCTAAATAAACCACCACGAATTTGTCTTGCTCCCCTACGCAATCTATCTCCATGGCTCTCTGAAATGTGACCCCTACATTAATAAGACCAAAAGGCATGTGAGTGTACATGAATGTTCCCCACGGGGTGGTGAAAGCAGTATTCTTCTAATTTTTAGGGCGGACTTTACTTGGTTGTAACCAGAGAACCCATCCATCATGGACATTCTGACTGCGCCGACCACCTTTTGCAATATATGATCCATCTTCGGCAATGGGTGGTTGTCTTTTAGCAACGCCCTGTTTAGATTACGAAAATCTACACATCTCCATTATTTTTCCGGACAGGGACTAAGTTGGCCACCCACTCAGAGTACCTTAAAGGCACTATGATCTTTGCATGTAGCAACTTTCTCACTTCTTTTTCAATGGAGGGGAGTAAGAGTGGATTTATCTGCCTGAGTTTCGGCTTGCATGGCTCTATTCCACTCCTCAAAGGAATTTTATGTTGAATGATGTTAGTATCAAATGCTTTCAAATCCTCATAATACCAAGCAAAAACATCCTTGTAGGTTTTGAATAGATTTAAATACCTTTATCTGTATTGCAAGGGGATTCCTTTTGATAGCCTGATCATCTGGGGTTCCTCCTCTGAGCCGAAATTGCAGTCTTCTACTTAATCATTTATCTCAGGAGCCACTGGTTTGGAGGCTATGTCATCCTTATTAAAAAGCCTTTCCAGTGGGACTAGTCCGCGAGGGATGGTATTTCCTTTTAGTTGCAAAATTTTGCACCTAGCCAATGTGTCTTTCCATGAAGTGGCTTCTTGATTTGTTTCTTCCTCTTCTTGGTCGATGGTGGAGTTGGCGAACTCCCCAACAACTTCTATGAATCGTTTCACTTGCTCGTCGTCCTTGAATACCTGTCGATGCTTCACATTATCAGGTATTGAGGGTCTATATCTGACTTCTACCTCATATCTGAGGAGCAGATTTTGAGGGGGCTTGAAACTGCTTGAAACTACAACAAGGGAGTCAAACATTAGGTTTCCTTCCCTGGGCAATAATTGGATATTAAAATCCAAGAAGAAATTATCAATTAGGTCCCACACTTCATCCTGTTAAGTCCTTAGTCTAGGGTGTTTGGCCTGGCATTGATTTCTGATCTGCCTTGAGACCAACTCAGAGTCTCCATAGACAGTTAGGCATTCAATATTCATATTCTTTTTCATTTGTAACCCAAGGAGAAATGCTTCATACTCTGCCATGTTATTGGTCACCTCAAACTCCCGCTTGAATGGGAGGGGTATCAAGTTGCCCTCAGGAGATACCAAAAATACTCCTGCTCCATTTACCTCTTTGGAATTTGCTCCATCAAAGTATAATTTCCATACTTTGTTTTCATTTGCATGTTATTGTTCTAAGTGCCTTATTAGGTGTATTGATGTTTCTTCTAAGATGGTCTCATCTTCTTCTAAGAACAGGTAGGAGAGGTTGCTTTCTTTTCCATGCACTAGGGATTTTTCTGAGCCTTTAGCTGGGGTCATAGTTTTTACAAACCTGGACTCTCTGTACAACCTCCTTTGCTCACCTCCAAAAGTGGGAATAGTGGCATAAGTCAGATCTAACTTAATAGATCCCCCCACCTTGGAACCCCAAGATCTAGATATGATCATGTTGAACCAAGGGGGAATGTCTGCCACTACTATGTTCGTTACCATGTTTTTCATAGGGATCTGAGCTAGGTTTACCACCAAATCCTTTAACATTCCCAAGAAATTGACCATATTAGAGTCAAAGGAGTATAGGTCCTTGTATGGCCTGGTGATCTGCCAGCCCAATTGCCCCATAACTGCTAGGGGCATGAGGTTGTGTGAGGCTCCAGAATCCAACATGCAATTATGCAACAAGAGATCATGGATTACTAGGGTCACGTAGAAGGGTGTAGTAGAAGGATCAAGTTCTTCCACATGCAGCCCAAAAACAACCATTGGCCTCTCCTCTTGAAGATTTAAACTGTCATGGGTTGGTGCTGAGGTGGATGGATGCATGAATTGAGAGACTTGAGCTTTATAAGTAGGCTGCTTTAGAAGCTCAATCAGAGGAACATGAATTTTTACCTTTTCAAGCTCCTTCTGAAGATTGAATGTGGGTTGGACTTTTTCTATACCTCCTGGCTCTGCTCCTTCTTCCTTACCACTAACAGTTTTCAGCAGAACAGGTGCCTCCTTTTTTGTGTGTCCCTCAAAACTATTTCTTTCCTTATTAGAGGAGACCTTTATCTTGGAAGGGTCAAGATTTAGCTTACCTTTCCCTTTATCTAGTACTGGGGGAATAACTTGGGGAGCAGTTCCCTCTTGTTGTTTTGGTTCTCTTGACCTCTTCTTTGAAGATCTTAGATCATACTTACGGTGTGGTTGTGCTTGCATGAAATCTGCAAACTGTTTACAATAATAATCTATATCCTCCTCATTTGCTACTGCTTCTCTATCATGATTGGCCTCCTAGTGAGCCATATTTTCATGTTCTTCTTCAGAGAAAGCAGAATACAAGTTTCTCTGCATCTCATGTGTATCTGATGATTGTTCATCAAGATCATCTTCTAAATATAGAGGATGAGGGATCTGATCGAGCTGTTCCTTTCTTTCCCTTGGAAGTATTTGCAATGGAGGCCTTCTATACTGTGGGTTATAACCCTGGTTGTTGACTTGAGCATTTTGTTTGGAGAGATTCTTGTTCTCAAGTTCAAGATTTCCAACCTTATGTGATAAACTCCTGATGAGTTTATCTAGTTCATCCCACTTTAGGTCTGGTGATTCTTTAGCTTGACCCGAGGAGGATGCTTCTTCTTTCCCTCTTTTATTCTCAGTAGGTTCTTTCTTTCCTCTTGACTTCCCTGCTGAGGTGAAATTTGCTTCCACCTCAAGTGCATCGATTTGGAGTTGATCTAGAGTGAGAGACTTCCTTTCCCTTAGAGTAAAACCAAAGTCGGATTCAAAGGCTCCCAAAAAATCTACTCGAGCAGCAGCTAGAGGAGGATTTATCTCACCCAGCAGGTTATTGTACTACTTATTGAACCTTTTTATAAATTCTGAGATATCCTCTTTTGGCTTCTTCCTTATAGCATTAAACTCTATGAGGAGGTACTCATGATTTCTCTTTTCACCCCATTTTTGCGTGAAAGAGTTTTCAAGTTCCTCCCAGTTAGTGATGGAGGCATTGGGTAGGGCTTTAAACCATTTTTTGGCTTCTCCATCAAGGGATTGTACAAGAAGTCTCATGACCACATCTAGCTGTTCTACATTACGATTCTCAACAAAGGCACGGAAGGTTTCAATGTGTCTCTATGTCGTGTTATCATCTTCCCTATTGAACCTAGGCAGAAGCTTTAGGTAGTCCTAGGGCATAGCACTTAGGGGCTGAGGTAAATTAAGAGGGGCATATTTATTTAGAAAAAAAACCGGAAGATCCATCTGGATTAATGGAGGGGGATTGAGACTTTCCTGAGGAGCTTGGGCCAAAAACACAGTGGTAGGAGTGGCTAGACTGAAAGTAGGGTATGTAAGGGTTTTAGGAGTAATTCCTAAGTAGTGAGTAACAACGGGTTGAGAGATGGATGAGGAGGCTTCAAAAACTAATGAGACGGTAGTGCAGGCACTAGGAGTTTTCTCCTTCCAGACTTTCCTAAAAATTATTTTCTCTGGGTCAGATACGAATGGGGCTTTCTTCTGAGAGGTATTTGAGCGAGTGTGAGGCTTTTTAAAAGCCAGGATGATAAATGATGATGGGGTTTGTGGAGTCACCAAGGTGATATGGATGCAATCAGAACGCATTTTCTCACCTACACAAAGAGTGCTCAACTTGTCATATCCCAGGGGAAAAATCCTTCAATAAGTTCCCCGGCAATGGCGCCAGAAGATGTTGTCACTCCCAGAGACAGCCTTGGATTACTTACAAGACCAGTGCCTGGGCACATCTAGATTCTGTGTGTCTCAAATGATTCTCAGGAAAATGGAGACAACACACACACACACACACACACACACACACACACACACACACATATATATATAATGGTTTGGTTCATTAATCCAAAGGTATAAGTCATGTATTTCTGGTACTTCTTCACATATAGAGTTCACTGAAATATGTGCATAAAATAGTGGAGGCCAAGTAGTTCAAGGACTTACAGTTTAATAAGCTTTTGTAGAGCAAATGAGAGAGGATAAGGAGAAAGAGAAACTCATCACATAAAGCTTAAAGCATCAAGAATTCAACGCTTAACACATAGAGCATTAAGAATTTCTACACTTATTTGAGTTATAGGTATATAAAATGGATAAAAGAGAGAATAGGTGTTATGATTCATGGAGTGCAACTTTTAAAGATATACTTTCAAAGATCCATACAAGCACATGCATTAACAATGTTGATACAAATGAATTCGTGAGGAACTTACAGGCACATGCATTAACATATCGATACAAATGAATTTGTGAGGAAGTTTGAAATATTTCTAGTAGCTATGATTACATGAATTCAGAGAAGAAACATGAACATAATGAGTTTTAACAGAGGGATAACATACTGTAATACTCGAAGGGGGATTCACCACCGTTTGCTTGATATCCTGAAAGATCTGTATTATAAAGTTATACAGTTTGAAAATAACATGTAGAGTTTTCTTTAGGATTTTTTGAACCTTTGTGAAGTGTTTCTTCCCCCTATTTATTTGGAGAGGGGGAGCATTGAACATTCATTACATAAAAATATATTTGACTGAGTCTCAGCTGTCAGGTTGACTAGGTAACTTGGCCAGGGATGGCTCTGTGGCCCAAAAGCATTACAAAATATTAATTGCCTCATTAAAGGGCGACACATTATAGGATAACAAATCAGTCAATCAGATGAATAATGTTAACAAAATATCTTCATGCCCATCCCTGTGATCGCTTATGATTCAGGTTGTAGTTTGTTCATGGTATGGCCTCCTGTGTTTCTCAGCCGACTCCCGTCATTTCTTCCTTTACTACTTGAACCATTAATCCTTCAAAGCTGGGAGTGGGCACTATCAGTTTCATGCCGTAGTAATGAAGAAAAGGAGCCTTGGGTGGTACTTCGTCTTCCCTCTGTATGGGGGCACCACGCTAGATAATCAAGTCTTCCCGAGCTAACAAGTCCTTATTTACTTCTGTCAGCATCGACCCTAGTTCCGTGTCACAGAGGGCCTTTTTGGATCAACCCATTATGGGTTTGAATGCTCCATCTTCCTTATTAAATGCCACAACTGCCAACCCACCATGCCTTTAAAGTTTTGTACTGCCTGGTTGCGGAGTTCTCATATCGGGATTTCTCACTAAAAAATCTTTTACAGGACGGGGCCTTTTTCTATTGTTACTTGGAATCCCGCATACCGGTGATTTATAACACTTCACCTTTGGAGTTTCCCCTTGATACTTGTGATCACCAATTTGCGGGATCGGTCCCACCCAAGATATTGTAATCGCACTGCGGGAGAGAGTGTTGAGGACGAGTGGTTTTCGAAGGGGGGCATGAGTGGTAAGTGGTACTGCCTGTTAGCAGAGGGGCTCTACGAGGAAATCACTCTTCGGCCCCCCCGCTGATAAATGGAAACATGGCAAGGGGGGCCAAAAAGGCCTGGGAGTCGTTGATCTGGCAGAGTCAATCTGGGTTGTCTAGAGATGGGTGTCATTTATTTGATGGTGGAGGAGGGACCCTAGGATTGATGACATCATTGGTGCCACGTGGAACCTCCCGAGTGGTGACACGTGTCACTTGGATACGGCCCCATAGGACCCTTGAAAATGACGAATCTACGTGCCACGTGTCCTTCGTACTCCCACATCATGCTAATGTGAACTGCCATGTGTATTTGTTTGGACCAATGGTATTTTGCTGCATGGCCCCCTGGAGGAGAGAGAAAAGGTGTTCCTGCCTCTGGTTTTGCAATTGAATTCCTTTGTAAATCGGCATCGATCCTCCCCTTATGCTTTAACACTATCGGTGTATTTCCACGCAATTCCTTAAGGATGTTTCGTTGGACCTGCCGATTTGCCGATATCAGAGGTCTGCTCCTTTGTACCACACTTTGAGATCCCGTCGATCGCCGATATGTCAATATGCTTCGCCTTGGATCTTTGACTTTTGCAATTGCCGATATCGATGATTTCTCTATCACAGGTTTGTTGTGTCCTTTCTCGCTATTGTTGCTAGGAAACTGTGATTTTGATTTGTGATCTGCTCACAGCCCTCCGATAAGCTCTTCCCCTTCATTTCTGAGGAAACAGAACCCATGAACTTCAACAGGCCATATCTTTTGATCCAGAAGTCCATCTTTTCACTTCCAAATATCGTTGGAAAACTCGTTCTGAGCACTATGCAATGGAGAGGGTCTGATTTGGTTTTGAGTGCTTCTATGGCCTGGAATATGGCTTCAAAACTCACTGCTATTTGATAACTTTGACCAACTGAGAACTCATAATGCAGTGAGTGACAACACTCATCATCATCACTTGGATTGGGTTCCTATCTCTTGTGAGATTTTCACTATTCCTTTTGGAGGAGGATTTTGGATGTAATGGATGAATTTTGATGTTTAGATGTCTCTCTCTTTTCTTAGAGCTTCATTATCGGCATACTTTGGTGATTGGGTATATTCTTTCCACTTGTAAGTAATATTTTTGTGTCTATTATTGTTATTTAATACATTGATGTTGTTGGGATTTTCGCTATACTAGATTTGAAATTTACTGCTTTTCTTGTGCGAAATTGTGGAAATGTAGTCTTTTGTAGTGTTACATCTATCACATCTGAAAGGTTCAATGTTCCTAGAGATTGTTTATGTTGAAGACATCTTGATACGTCATCAATTATTACAAATTGAAGCATAAATTCTTCTACTGGCTGCTCTCATGCCCTAATTGCCATGTGAAGTTGTCTAGGAGGCTCCTTGATTGGGTGTAGTTCCTCCAAATCACAAATTTCATCTTGACTGCATCTTCCCCAAAGGATAAGGCACTGATCCTTCCATAGGTGATCATTTTCAAAGAGAATTCCTCTTAGCTTCCCCTCTTTTTCTAGGTCTAGCCCCCCATAGGTCACCTAGGGCATCACTTTTCTCATGATTTAGCCATCAAAAGAATTTGATATCTTG
The DNA here is from genome assembly GCA_031772625.1 of Pinus tabuliformis. Classification (NCBI taxonomy): domain Eukaryota; kingdom Viridiplantae; phylum Streptophyta; class Pinopsida; order Pinales; family Pinaceae; genus Pinus; species Pinus tabuliformis. The sequence continues at coordinate 1,146,630,178 of CM062807.1, forward strand.
CCCCCTACTACGCTAGTGTGTGCTCAAGAGGCCCTCCAAGTTTCTCGAGATTCCGACAGTGGGATATTGAGATATTTCAAGCCCTAGCTCAAAGATTAATTCTTGCCCTTAGTTCCCATTGGCTAGTAACCTCATTGGGATCATAGCACTAAATCATGAAAACAAGATTCTTTCTTTGATCCTCTTCCTTTCCCCAGTTAGTTCAAATACATCCTTGGTTGAAAAAATCCATATCCTTGACCAAATTTTGTGTCCACTTGGCCCTTTGTGGTCTCTCAACTTATTGACTCCAATTCCACAAAGATCACTTAGAATTAAAGCATCCACAAGGCCTTTTGAGACTAGGGGATACCTTGACAAGACATTCTCTCACACCCTATCTTCAGAGGCCCTCTTAGCCCTTCTTAGAGAGCCCATTGCCTTTCTTCTAAAAAAAGCAACCCATTTAGTTCAGTCTCTCTTGTGAATAGGCCTAGGAATCACTTATTTATCTTATCATTGACCTTATATTCTTGTGATTCCTCATACACCGGGACTCGTCCCATCGGTGAAAGTTTGTAAAGGGTAGGGAGCCTTAGCTGAGGTGACAATGGGCTATCTCTCCATTGTTTCCCTCGACCTAGTAATTGCTATATAGGAAGCCCTTCTAGGACCCCTGCTAGTTTAAGCAGTGACATTTTGGCGCCGTTTTTAGGGAAGAAGTAGGTTTGACTCCTTAACGAATCATCAAGGAATTGATTCATAAACAAAATTCTGATTATTCCTCTAGCGACTCCACAACATTCTTTTTAGAATCGATAACCCTCAAACCATGACATACCACCGACGAAAGGGTGAAACACCCCACTCTCCATTTTTTGATAGAAGGATAAAAAAGGGAAGAAAAAGCATGAATTTTCCATTCCTTTAAACCTTTCCAACATGATTGGAGGCCTTTTTAGTTCCGCTCCTGAAGATCCTGATAGGCCCAAATTCACTAGAAAGGAGGATCCCAAGAGTATCTCTTAAATTTTGAATATCAAACATGTGGGGCATCCTATAATGAATTCACCTGCATGACCTCCTCAACCTTCTCCTTAGAAGGGGATGTCGAGTATGGTATCTATCATTTCCCCCATCCTCCATTTCTTACTAGGGAGATCTTGTTTGTGTATTAAAAAAGAGGCAGATTCATGAAAAGTATGTAGTTGAATTATACAGAGGTCTCTTGTTTAGCAAAAGGTCTGATAATGAATCCATGGTCGAGTTCATCCAGAGATTTAACATGATTATTCACTCTATTCCCCAAGAGATAGCCCCCCAAAGGAGGTGACCCTAGCTGCATACTTCAATGCTTTCACAGGAAAATTGACCTTTGATTTTACAAACAAGAATCCTACTAATCTCCTCTAGGCCCAAGATATCATATTTGATCTCAATCAAGACATGAAGCAATCCTCCATTAACATGGTGCAAAGTGACGATCATACCACTCCCACCAATAATGAAGAACCATCCGTCCATGAGAAAAATACGCTTTCCTGAAGCCAAAAAGAAAACAAGAAAGGGCTACAAGAAGAAACCTTTTGACCTTGCCACCTTGAAACTTCCCCTAAGGTTGGCTTTGAACATGAATGACCCCTTCTATATTTCCCTTGGGATAAATGGCCACACCTTAAGGAATTGTATTTTGAAATCTGGGAGCCCTATCCATATTATGTCTCTAAGTATAATGGAGAAACTTGGGCTCAAGCTTTCGAGAGAATGCCCAATAAAATAATCCTAAATTGTGATGAGTTTAAGGTACATGTAATAGTGGAAAGAGAAAAGACACCCTTTCATACATATCCCGAAAGAGAATTCACCATAAACATAGTCATAGTAGACATGAACCCTACATGGGGGATGATTATGTCTTAGCAACTGGTCAAGGATTTAAACTTGTCCATAAGTGAAGACAGATCCACCATATACCTCCCAAGACCAAGACCCCAATGAATACCTAGAAGAAGAAAACATTGAGCTCAGGGAATGGAGAATTTTCAAGAATGAACATAGTTGAATTGAGGCTTCTGTGATCCATATCAAGTTTATGAGAAATTTTTCAGTGTAAATCACATGATATTTCATTTGTCAACACGTTTCGCACTCACCAGTGTGGTTCATCGTCATGACAAGTTGAAGAAACATGTCTAGTTTAGCATATTAAATAGTTAGAGCAGAGCATCCAACAGCTATATTTCCTGACCAGGTAACAACTATATTGTCAAACGACTAAATTTTACGGGAAACGGTTAGATGGACCGGATTAGGGGCAAAACCTAAATTCAAATATATAAGTTAATTCAATTAGTTATATATTTTAATAAAAATAAAAGTAAGGTGACCATTTTATAGTTATAATTATATATTAAAATAAATAAATTATAAAATAAATTAATATAAGTTAATAGTTAATTAAAAGTTATTACCTATATAAATATTAGAGTAATTAATAGATAGTTATAAAGTTGTTAAATATAAGTATAGCTGGTTATACTATTATTAAGATACGAGTTAAAGGGACTAAAAAATAAAAATAAAAATAAAATAAAATAAATAAATATTTATTTATAAAAGTTATTAAATATGTAAGTATTAGAGAAACTTAAGGGTAAGAAATATTTTAATATTTAAAATTAGTTAATATTTTATTTAAGGGTTAAAAAGAGCATCTTATCATAGATTAATTTCAAGATTATTTTTATTGTTAATTAAAATTATTAGAATAAACCTAATGGCATAAATTAATTGCTACTAAAATACCTCGAATCTTAACAACCACACCTTAAAGGATAAAGGCCACATGAAGCGGGAAACAAGGGGAATTTACTGGAAAAAAAAAAAAAGATCAAGCTAAACCTAGGGAGGGGAGGAAGAAAACGACTAGGAGGAGAGGGGTGGGACCCAACAACTACTGATCTTCTAGCTAGGTTTAGCTTGATCTTTTTTTTTTTTTTAGTAAATTCCCCTTGTTTCCCACTTCCTGTGGCCTTTATCCTTTAAGGTGTGGTTGTTAAGATTTGAGGTATTTTAGTAGCAATTAATTTATGCTATTAGGTTTATTCTAATAATTTTAATTAACAATAAAAATAATCTTGAAATTAATCTATGATAAGATGCTATTTTTAACCCTTAAATAAAAGATTAACTAATTTTAAATATTAAAATATTTTTTCTGACCCTTAAGTTTCTCTAATACTTACATATTTAATAAATTTTATAAATATTTATTTATTTTATTTTATTTTATTTTTATTTTTGTTTTTTTAGTCCCTTTAACTTGTATCTTAATAAGAATGTAACCAACTATACTTATATTTAACAACTTTTATAACTATCTATTAATTACTCTAATAATTATATAGGTAATAACTTTTAATTAACTATTAATTTATACTAATTTATTTATTTTAATATATAATTATAACTATAAAATGGTCACCTTACTTTTATTTTTATTAAAATATATAACTAATTGAATTAAATTATTTATTTGAATTTGGGTTTTGCCCTAATCCGATCCATCTAACCATTTCCCGGTCAAATTTAGCCGTTTGACAATATAGCCGTTATCTGGTTAGGAAATATAGTTTTTGGATGCTCTGCTCTAACTATTTAATATGCTAAACTAGATCTATTTCTTCAACTTGTCCTAACGATGAACCACACTGGTGGGTTCGAAACACGTTGACAAATGAAATATCATGTGATTTACGCAGAAAAAATTCTCATAAAGAATGAACATGTTAAAGCTACCCCCCAGCGAGGAATTTGGGTCATGTCTTTTGATGGGGCTTGTTCTAAGGCAGGAGCCAAGGCCGGTGTTGTCCTTCTCTCCCCATCCGAGGAGTATGTAATGTTTTCTTTAACACTCCAAGTCACATGCACCAACAACGTGGTTGAATATGAAGCCCTATTGTTAGGTCTTGAAGCTGCCCAAGCTAAGAAGATTCAACAACTACTAATCATTGGAGATTTTGACTTGATCATGTCACAAATAAGAGGGACTTTCAACAGCAAGCACCAAAAACCTCATACCATATACGGAAAGGATCGTTCACATGATAAAGGGAATTAAGGAAGTTCCTTTCCAGGCTGTTGACCATCGTCTAAATGACCCAGTTGATACCCTAGCTGGGGCAGCATCTACTTCTTCCATAATTGACAATGACACAATAAAACTTGGAAGATGTGTGGTCTGACACCATTCATAAGCCTTTCGTTCCTGATTATGAAGACCATTGGCCTGTTTTTAAAGATGACAAGGACATAAACGACTTCCTTCAAAACCATAAGGAACCCCTTACAAGAGCTAGGGACATAATTAATGAGCAACATTTTGATAGGAATGATGTTACCATGACCAAGCCCAATAACCAAGAGTCACCTGACACATTGGACCTCAACCTTGGATTTGAAACCTCTCCTCAAATAATTAATATCATGAAAGGGTTGTCTAAAGAGGAAAGGGATGAACTCGAAAAATTGTTAAGGGAATTCAAGGATGTGTTTGCTTGGTCGTATGATGAGTTGAAAGCCTACAACCCTGAAATTATATAACATGCCATTCCTCTCAAGGAAGGAACAAAGCCTATTAAGCAAAAGTTAAGACGAATGAACCCCAAACTTGCTCCCTTGGTCAAAGAAGAACTCCAAAAGATGGTTGATGCTAGAATCATTACTCCCATACGACACTCATCCTGGATTTCCAACCCTGTGATCACTCGCAAGAAGACTGGCAACATTAGGATGTGCATTGATTTTAGGGATCTCAATCGAGTGTGCTTGAAGGACAATTACCCGTTGCCTAACATGGAGAACCTATTACAAAGGATAACTAGGTCACAAATGATGTCATATTTGGATGGGTTTTCAGGCTACAACCAAGTCATTGTAAAAGAGGAAGATCATTTGAAAACTGCCTTCACTATACCATGGGGAACTTACATGTTTCTCAGGATGTCATTTGGTCTACTCAATGTTGGGTCTACTTTTGAAAGGGCCATGGATTTCTCTTTCACGGACCTCATTGGGAAGATCATGGAAACCTACCAAGACAACTTGACTGTGGCTTCCAAAGAAAGAAAAGACCATTATAAACACTTGAGGAAAGTATTTGAGAAATGTAGACAATACAACATTTCCCTGAACCTTAATAAATCTATCTTTAGTGTTGACAAAGGCAAATTGCTTGGGCATATAGTCTCCAAATATGGGATTAGCATTGACCTCGAAAGGATCTAGGTAATCAAATATATTCCTCCTCCAAAGGACCAAGGTTCCCTAAGATATTTATTCGGAAAAATTGAATCTGTGAGAAGATTTACACCAAACTTTGTCGTGATTATAAGGCCCATGAATGACCTCCTAAAGAAGAACACTCCCTACATATGGAACCATACAATGAATAGCGCCTTTGAAGAAATCAAATAAATAATCACCTCGGCCCATGTCCTTGTTAGCCTAATTATACCAAAGATTTCATCATCTACTCTTTTGCCTCTAAAGATACTATTTATGGCATACTTATGAAAAAAGATAATGAAGGGAGAGAAAGACCCATAGCCTTTACAATCAAACCACTGCATGATGTTGAGACAAGTTACTCAATCACTGAAAAGAAAGCTTATGCCCTTGTCAAATCTCTCAAGTACTTTAGAGTATATGTGGGATACAACAAAATATATGCATATGTCCCTTATCCCACTATAAGAGATGTGTTATCACAAACTAATTGCCTTGGCTCTAGGGGAAAGTGGGTATCCAAAATCTAGGAATATGACCTTGATATCCACCCCAAGAAAATCATCAAGGGAAAAGGACTAGTTGAGATGCTAATTGAAAGAAACAACGAAGCCATAAAAATGGGGGAAGAAGAACATGTATGCGCCCCTTCTATTGAGCTTGAAGAGGATGATTGGTATAACGACATTATTTATTATTTGCTCAAGCTATCAACTCCTCCTCATGGTCGCTCCATTAACTAGAGAATCCAAGAACATGAAGCAGATATTAAGCACAACCGCTCTCATTCCTCAGCTTTAGCTAAACATGCAATGAAATCCAATCACCATGTCTGCATCGAGGATTCTCAGGTCATCGCTAGGGTTGATCACTTCCATCATAGGAAGCTTCGAGAAGCCATTGAAATTGAAAAGTGCGCTATTAATCTTAACAGGGATGATGGTTGGAAGTTAAGTGAAGTTAGATCCCCACCCTCTCTTCGTAAATTGTATATATATATATATATATATATATATATATATATATATATATATATATATATATATATATATATATATATATATATATATATATATATATATACTCTTCGTAAACTGTTTTGTATATATATAATTTATTATTTCTATTTTTATATTGAAATATATATCTCCTTTGACCTCCCTATTAAAATATTATACAATATTTTAATATAATAATATTTAAATCTAATTGTTGAATTTTTTTTTAATAATAACCATTTGATAAATATATTAAACTTATTTTTAATTATTAATTCGCAAATATTCAATTCTTATATTATTATTAAATTAATCTAACTAATTTGAATTCAACATTATTTTAATTAAAAATATTAATAAAATAAAATAAAACATAACAAAATAATAATAAATTTATTGAACAAATTCTTAACAGCTAACTCCGGACCCAGATGCATCCTTGCTAGTTTAACATTCTGACTGATTGATTTTTTCACCTTTGTCCTGAGGATGAACCACATTAGATGGTTCAAAACGTCAACCAACAACTCATGATGTTATTAATCCGAAAGAATTTATCGAAATCCTCCTGATCTAGTTGATCACAAAAGAAGAGCCTTGAGATTGAAGGCATCCAAGTTCTTCTTGACCCAAGGTAGCCTAGGTTGGATGAGCCTTGACGGTATGATCCTTTTGTGTGTTAGTAAGGAAGAATCTAAAAGACGAATGAGAGAGTTCCACATTGGGTTTTGTGGGGGACATTATGTCGCTCGAACTACTACTCACAAAATCTTGAGGGCTAGTTACTACTGGCCCACCATCTTTGCTGACACATTAAACTTTGTAAAAAGATGCCAACCATGCCGATTGTTCACTGGGAAACAACAACTAACTACCATGCCCTTAAGAAATATTGTTGTGGACACACCCTTCGAAGAATGGGGCTTGGATTTTATTGGCGAATTCAAGGATAACTCGAGCCATGGGTACATGTGGATTCTCAAGGCTACTGACTATTTCACCAAATGGGTTGAGGCTATTCCAACCAAGAAAACAATCGACCAAGTGGTTATGGATTTCCTTGAGGACAAAATTATTACCAGGTTTGGTGTTCCTGCCAAAATTGTCACTACCAATGCTAAGGCATTTGATTCCATGGCTTTAACATCCCTTTGTAATAAATATGGTATAATACTATCACATTCATCTAACTATTATCCGAAAGGGAATGGCCAAGCTGAGTCAAGCACCAAGAACCTCATAAAGATAATCAGGCGAACAATTGGGGAACATAAAAGGGATTGGGATAGCAAGATTAAGTATGCCCTTTGGGAAGACTGTACAACAGTGAAGGCATCAACCGGATTTAGCTCATTCCAACTAGTCTATGATTCTGAGGACAAATTACTTGTCCAACTGCAGTTTCCTACCCTCGAATTCCTAAAAGCTTTCCCCAATCAGCAAGATGTTGTACAAACCCATATTCACCAGATAATTGAGGCTGATGAAAATAGAAGGAATGCCCTTGATCATCTTGGCCACAACCATGATAAAATGAAAATTTCTTTTGAAAAACATGTGAGGAACAAAGCCTTCAAACCCGATGACCTCGTGCTTTTATGGGAGAAGATAAGGGAGAAGCCTAGCATGCACAAGAAATGGGACAACCTATGGGTAGGCGCATTCAGGATATCTGATGTAGCAGTCATAAACTCTTATCATTCAGAAACTCCTGATGGGGAGTACATTCTACTTCCCGTGAATGGGCAACTCCTGAAAGAGTACTACCCATAAGGCACTTGACATTGTATTATATGCATGTTAGAGTAGGATGCATTGCATGTTGATTTTCTCATTATAACTAACATCATATGATATTACTCATGGTAGATTAGCTGCATTTAGGTTAGATTTGCATATTTTTACTTTCCTGTTGATTTTTACGGCCTAATACTAAGCATGGGTGATCATAAGACACCACAAAAACATGTTGCCCTGTGTGCTTGGTCTTTGATGTGTGCAACTAACAGATCTATGTTAACAAGATATTGTTGGTGTTCTCATGACCTCCTATCCAAGTAGCTTTACACACCGTTCTGAGAGCTCATGTCCCAGTTGGAGCCAGAGGTCACCCACCACCTATGGGTAGTATGCATAGGAGAAAATTTTCTCCTAGATGATCCTCAACCGGTAGCTAACAGCGCCTTGCAAACCCAAATAGATCGATGTGCCATTTTCACCACCACCTGAGCTAGCCATGTGGTCCCTCACCCATATATTATGAATGTATGTTTGAAGGTGGGCCTCCCGACCCCAAAGGTATGGCTTTTCATTGGTATAGTTGAGTAATTTTTCTTACTTGTCATGGGCACTTTTGGGCATGGATTGGTGGGGGATTTGGCAGAAAGAATGGGTTAGGTCTGTATTCTTGTCTCCACTGCCCGATTTCATAGTTACCCTTGTATCCTAGTCTTGTGGGATCTCCTTTACTAGCCATTGGATTTAGGGTTGGCACTATATGGGAAATCCCAATTTTGGTTGTGTGGTCCAGCTTCCCGATACCACCTACATTACTCCCCCTCCACTCATTTCAGCCCCATTCATCTATTTTCCCATCCAGGTCCACATGTGTCCATTGGGTCCACATAAGGTTAGCCTCCCCCTCCCTTGTCCACACCTTTGGTCGGGCCTAGAACGATGCCCCAGAGGTTGATGTAGCTAAAAAGAAAATAAAAAGCATAATTTGGCCACTCTCAATAGGAAATATACTACATAATGCAAAAGATGGACGAGACACACAAATTTAGCATGTGGACAAAAGCCAAACATGAGCTCTACCCCTTATCCATGGTCATCACCCTGGTTCCTATGGGCCCTAGATGAGCCCCCTCCATCATTAAGGAACCCATGATTGTCACAACCCCTTATGGGCGATGAACTAGCCCACATTAAGGGGTTATCCACTGCTACATATTACACATCATGCTCTCATCCCCTATAGCCCCGAGCACTTATAGAGAAAAATCAATCAAAGGCAAAAGGCATATGAATAAGGGTGGAAAAAAAAAGGTCGGGGTAACTCATGTACCATGATTTGCTCCCTCCTACACTCATACACCCAAGTGTGGGCTTCCCTTATTATAGCTACCCTTATACCATGACATGTGGTCTGGATGATTCCCCTGATCCCCACTCTGTTCCATTACTACATCATTTTCCACCTAACACTTGAGGGATGTACCATGGACATGTCACCCCATTTAGAGGTTGAAACCACCTAATAGGGTCCTTGGTTAACCCCCTATTGAGATTGAAGACACTTGTACATGCCAAAGCCCATTGTGGAAGGGCATGCCACCATGAAGTGCCCCATTGATCCTATGACTTGTAAGCTCTTTTACTTGATTATTCAAATGATTTTTTATATTGGAGGGAAAGGGGACACATTGGATCTTATGCAGGATTGCAAGTGGGTCTCCATTTGGAGCTTGTTCTCCCTATACGGGGTCCTAGCCTTACAAAAGGCCACATTGGCCCTTGTATGGTGAGCGTTGAGAGCCATGGGCCTCCACCATAGCAGAGATTACTTCATGGATCCCCAACACCAATCATTGATTGCTCATGTTACACCTTTAGGATGAGGATGATGCACCTGGTTCACCATGCCCAAGCGACTCCACACTTGCACCATGTGAAAATTTGGAAGACCCAAATTTCTACTGCAACAACTGATTAAGTTTCTTCTATTTGTCAAATAATTGAACAAATTATTTACTGTGTTCTATGATAAATATCAAAACCAATACACTGCAACCTCCACTAATTAAATTATATGTGAAAACAGGAACTAAGTAAGAAAGAAATAACACACACAAATGACACCGTTGTTTTTGGACCAATGTCCTTGGAAAAACTGAGTGTGGGAAAAGCAGTGCAACAACTAAGGGTTTGCATTATTAAGCAGTAATTTTGGAATATAATCTTTGGATGACTTGTTGGCTATCCAATACAGAGAATCTGACTAAAAAATAAATGAGTAAGATATACCTCACACTATCACTGTCTTTCCAAAATTGATCCAAATGGCTAGCCCCTAGTTGCCTCTGTGCAATCACTGTGTTTTTCTGTGTCACAGCTTCTGGGGCCTGCATCACTCCTTTTGGCTGATCGATTTGCTTCTGGAACTTTGACTTTTGCCCTCCTGGTCTCACACCCTAGCTTTTGGCTCTAGAACTCGACTCTCCAGCAACTTTCGGATCTCCTCTTAGGCTCTGCACTGCCTCTGCGTGACTCTACGCTACCCATTGTGGCCTCTGCGTTGCCTCTTCTGGATCCCTCTCTGCCTCCTCTGCAATGTATTCCCAGATCAGGAACCATTCCTCCGGAAACTATCCCTGCTCCTCACTACAAGAAATCACTCTGATCTCTTTTCAGCAACTGCTGTGCTGCTCTCTTGAGAAATTCAATCTCTGATCTCTCACTCGATGTGTTTTCCAAATGCCCATCAAGCCTCCTCATATAATCTTCTCGTTGAGAACCAATGGCCCAGATTAGATTCTAATCAATGGCTTAGATCATTTTGGCTTGATCCTCGTCTTCTTCTAGAAGTTTCATCCCTAGTTTGATTAATACCCTTTAAGTATTTTAATTTCCTAAGTTTAGACTTAAGCACCCATTAAAAATAGTTAATGATTTTAATAAAACTATCTCCGAGTGGAATTTCCCAAAACGATTTTCGGGTATTCTAGAATACGTGTGTCTAAGACTCCCTGCAAATTTTGAGGGTTAGAGCACATCTGATGCTACCAAAAATCAACACTCCCTCTTAGCGAGGAATGTGCTCTAGTAATGCAACCTGCTGGAGCATCACCCTTCTCTGTAACATCTCCCTCTGCATTGCTGATGTCTGACATCACTACCCACCAATTACTGCACAAATGCTGCATTTGTACTGTTGCTGACCCTTTCACTGCCAACACTGCATCTATACTGCAACCATTGTAAATGTTGCATTTGTGTTGTTGCTATCCCTGCCACTGCCAACGTTGCATTTGCATTGCAACCTTATCCAACTACTATTGTTATGTTTAGTATGATGCATTTGTTGCTGGAGTTCTGATTTCTGCTAATCTTTGCGTTGTTATTGAAGCCACTACAGTGCTACTAACTCTGCTTTGTGCCACCTACATTGTTTCCAACACTAGCTCTGCGTTGTTCAGACTCTGGTGCTCCTAGCCACTGCAACTGTCACTTCGACACTCCTCTACATCAATTGATCCTGATTCTTCCTGCTACTTTTGATATGGGCTCCCATAGCAAGGTAATGATCCAAGAGGTGTACTCCTCAAGGATCTTGTCCATCTGTTGTTCTTTCAAACTACAATACTAGATCACCCCACCTCTCCCCTCGAGGTATCTGGGCAATCATGGTGAACTCCTCTTCCTCAATCTTTGTAGCTGCAGCCTACGGTTCATGTTTCACATCCTTGTCCTTCTTCTTGAGAGGACACTGCATAGCGTAGTGACCAAGTTCTCCACACTGGAAACATTTGATGTTTGAGACATCCTTCTTCTTTCTCCGTTGCTCCTGCTACCCCTTTGATGCAAGAGCTACTTTTTCTTACTCCTCCTTGGGCTTCGTCGCACTGTTGTTGCTTCCATCAAGTTTTCACTTGACTAAGTCTTGCCTCATCTCTTCTTGTTGAAAAGCGGCCCACATTCCTTCCCAATCTAGCAATTTATCTCTACCCAGGATATTCTAGAGAAACACTTGCCATTCTTCTAAAACTGAATTCAAGGCCAAGCATACCATCTCTGTAGGTTGAGGTGTTGATCCTATAGCTACCAATTGATCTTTGACTTCCTGAAGCTTTGAAAAGAAGAGATCAATGCGTTCCTGTTTCTCCATCTTAGTTGATCTCAGCTTCTCCTCCAAGTACATCTTTCGTTGCTCGGAAGATCCTTGATATAACGTAGCCAAGGCACCCCACATCTCTTTCGTTGTCCCTTTGCCAACAATGTGACATACTACGTGATCCCTCACTCCATCGAGGATCAACCTCTTGGCCTTCGCCATTTCAGCCTTGTACTTCTTGAGTGGATCTGCATCAATAGGTACAACTACCACACTATCGACGTATGTCTTGAGATCATGCTCATCCAAAAGGCATAGTTGGATGCTCCATCCAACTGATCTTGATCTCTTAGCCCATTAGCTATCATCTCTGCCAACAACAACAAAAAATGTCGAACTGCCTCCTCTCTCCTCTGTGATGTTGCTGGGATGGCCTACGCACTCCCTGTTGGAGTTAGTAGATCTGCTCCTCCTTGTTGATGCTCATAAAAATGAGAATTTAGACTTCTTGGTTGGAAGTCCTCTGAGGAAGGATTTCCTCAAGGTAATGTCTCCTTCTCTCTTCTGACATTTTTCTACCCCAGCAACTGCTACAGAAAACTGTGTCTACCCAGAAACTGCTCTGCGCTGAAGCTTCTGCTGCGCTGCTTCCCTGCTACTGACAAATCTCGATTTGGAAATCTTACCTCTCTGTCGACTCACTCAGAGAGAGATCTTCCACAAAAATCTTGCCCTCCTGGCTTGGACTGTGCAATACCTATAGGGTTTCAATCTCCTCCCTACTCAGTACTTCGATCTCCCTCCTTCTCTTCAGCGTTGCCTCTTTCGATCTGCTCCCTTGCTTCACCTGCTCTGATACCATGTGAAAATTTGGAAGACCCAAATTTCTACTACAACAACTGATTAAGTTTCTTCTATTTGTCAAATAATTGAACAAATTATTTACTGTGTTCTACGGTAAATATCGAAACCAATACACTGCAACCTCCACTAATTAAATTATATTCGGAAACAAGAACTGAGCAAGAAAGAAATAACACACACAAATGACACCTTTGCTTTTGGACCAATGTCCCCGGAAAAGCCTAGTGTGGGAAAACCGGTGCAGCAACTAAGGGTTTGTATTATTAAGCAATAATTTCTAAATACAATCTTTGGATGCCTTGCTTGCTATCCAATATAGAGAATCTGACTGACAGAGAGATGAGTGAGATATACCTCACACTATCACTGGTGATCCAACACTGATCCAGCCACTGAATGGCTATCCCCCAGCTGCCTCTATGCATTTTCTATGCAATCACTACGCTACTCTGCGTCATAGTTTCTAGGGCCTGCATCACTCCTTTTGTCGAATCGATTTGCTTTTGGAACTTCGACTTCTGCCCTCCCGATCTTCTGGCTCTAGAACTCAACTCTACAGCAGCTTTCAGATCTCCTCTTAGGCTCTCCGCTGCCTCTACGTGGCTCTACGTTGCCCAGCGTGGCCTCTATGCCACCTCTTCTGGATCTCTCTCTGCCTCCTTTGCAATGTATTCCCGGATTAGGAACCCTTCCTCTAGAAACTATCCATGCCCCTCACTACAAGAAATCACTTCGATCTCTCTCTGGAAACTGTTGTGCTGCTCTCTTGAGAAATTTGATCTCTAATCTCTTACTCGATGTGTTTTCGAAATGCCCATCAAGCCTCCTCTTATAATCTTCTCGTTGAGAACCAATGGCCAGATTTGATCCAAAATGGATCCAGTTTTGCCTCCAGATCAAAGTCTTCAAACTCAGTTGAAAGTGGGGTCAAGTCAAAGTGCTCAACGAGACGATTCCAATGATGTGAACAGCGTGAAAATTCGAGTTCAGATGAAGAAGTTAAGGCCAGTCAAAGTTTCAGGTAAACTAGGGCAAAAAAGGTCAAAAAGTCAAAGTCAAAGTCAAATTGGTCAATGGTCAACAAGTCAACGATGACATCAAAACGACACGTGTCGTCCCAAGAATGCGCCACCTATTTATGATGATGTCAGAAAGGAGGGTGACGTGGCTAGTTTTGATTGGTGCATATGGACCAATCTAGAGCTGACACGTGGCAGCCCAAATTTGTCCAATATTGGCATGCGAATCCCAAAAATTGGGGGTCAAGGAGGATCGAACCCCTGACCTCCTGGGATAGCAACAACCTCGCTGGATTCTGCTCACCGGATGAGCCAATGTTGGACTTGTTAAACGGAGTGATAAGGTTCTATTTAAGGGCTATGGTTGGTTATGCTGAAAAAAGGGCTGGACGGTCGGGTCAACCCCAGACCGCCGGTCCCTTTAACATTTATTATCACCGTCGAACTATTAACGTTATCCCACATGCATCACGCCAAACAAATCACATATGATATATATATATATATATATATATATATATATATATATATATATATATATATATATATATATATATATATATATATATATATATCATATGCACATTAATACATAACAAGGAGCAAGGCGGAAGGGTTGTTTGCTAGCCAACTTGCCATACGGTGGAGCTTGTCAAAACAAGCCACCCATATTTTTGTATATGTTGATGCAGGTGCCGAATTAGACCAAAACCACTAGCATGGATTCAAAGGTGGATTCCAGTTGTAGAGGCAGTATTTCATAGGCAGAGGCGGTTTTTCGTAGCAGTAAAGTGGTTTTGTCACAGGCAGAGGTGTTGTTTGACTTTCCAGGGGGTCTAGAGGTCACAATGGCCAAATATGGTCAAGTTTATACTCATTTGACTCAAAATTTCAAGCTGAACGCAGTGGTGAGGTTCATTTTCTTATCTAAGACTCTGTTTTTGAGCTCATGCATGTAACAACATTCTTGAAGACATAATAAAGAGGTCAACACTGGAAGCGAAAGGACCAGGAGACGTAGCTAGGAAGTCTGGTGAACTCCTTTATTAAATTTTGTTGTGTTGATGTGTTTGAACATGTTTTCAAATGGTTTAATTGTTTATGTTATTCGCAATCTTTTTGATCCATTGCATTAAGTAACATAAGCGAATTCACACATAGTCTATAATACCTTTTTCATTTATGGATCAAGTGGTATCAGAGCAGCAAGGTTTCTAAGGTTTGAAAAGTTTGTGTGAATATTTGAATGCTTACTAGGTTGAGGCTGAAACGAGGCAAAGGAGAGCTTGTTGAGGCAAATCCAGAGATTGGAAGGGTCTTTTCACAAAGAAGGATGGTGGACGAAACTCCACTTGGCTCAGAATCCCAATTCTTGGAGAGTTTCATGACAATACGTGCCATGGTGGAAGAGAAGTATAATGAGTTTAAAAAGGGTAAAGGTGAAGGTACTTCATCACCTAAACCAGACAAAGGAGCAGAGGAACCTTTTCTTTTTACTCCTCCAGATAAAGAAGATAAGGGAAAGGGAGAAAAGCCTCCTCCATCTCCTCCATCATCACCATCATCGTCATCATCGTCTTCTTCTCATAAAACTAGTTCTTCTAAAAAGAAGAAGAAGAAATCCTCTTTGATCAAATTAGATGTAAAATTTGATTTGCCAATTTATGATGGAGAACTTAATGCTGAAAAGCTTGATAATTGGATAAGGCAAATTGATGTATATTGCAGGGTGCAGAAAGTTGATTCAGAAAGAAAGAAGATCCATCTTGCTAGCCTTCGGCTTGGAGGAACCGCACTTGTATGGTGGGAAGGCAAGACACAAGCAGATCTCCAAAAGCATGGTAAAATCATTTCAACTTGGAATGAATTTGTTTCTGCTATTAAAAAGAATTTTTATCCATTGGCTTATATGCAACAAGCAATGATGAGTTGGCAAACGCTACATCAATTAAAAGGTAAAAGTGTCAAAAGTCATACTCAGGAATTCCGTAAGAGAGCTTTAACATTAGGAATTTCATTGGACTCACTAGAAACATTGTTGAAATACATAGGTGGTCTTCATAGTTATTTGAGGCATACCATACTTATGTTCAATCCAACTAGCTTAGATGATGTATCTGTTCAAACAACTCATCTAGAAGCTAGAGGTAAAAATGTAACCCAAGATGTTTGGAAATCATCCAAACCTATTGAAGGCAAGAATAAAGGCAAGAAGAAACTCAAGTGGAAAGAGAAGAAAACAAACATTGTAAAGAAGGATAAACCTTCATGCACTCATTGTAAGAAGGAAGGACATGATGAGGCACACTGTTGGTCACTGCATCTAGAATTGAAGCCTAAGAAGTTTGGGGGTAAAGAGCGAAAGAATGTTGCTGCTATTCAAAAGGACTTGGGATCAGATTTAGGTGACAAGACAACGATTATAGCTACAGGTATAAAAGGTAAAGATTCTAAAGCATCTACAAGTACTTCTTCAAATTCTGTTGATAATGATAATGATGAGAAGAAAAGAAATGAACTATTTCACATAAGAGTCATTTCCAAGCATAAAAAAATTGATACTTTATTTGATAGTGGATCTCAAGTTAATTTGATTTCTGAAGCAATTGTAAAGAAGTTGGGTCTAGAAACAAAACCTCATAAAAAGCCATATCCATTAGGTTGGGTGTGTGATAAAACTAAACTACAAGTTACGAAACAATGTAAACTTCGTTTTGCTATTGGGTCAAAGTTTGTAGACGAGGTTGAGTTAGACATAGTCCCATTGGACATATGTGGAATTGTATTAGGAAGTCCATACTTGTACGATAGAAATTCTATCTTCTATTGAACTGAAAATAAGTATCAACTCACTAAGGATGGAATTGAATATATTGTAAGAGCTCATAAACTCAAAGATAACTTCCCTCTCATAAATTCTGGACAGATGAAAAGAATTGTAAATGCAAGTAAACAATTTTTCCTTATGATTGTAAAAGCAAAGGATGTTGATAAATCCGATGCATTCAAAGGTTGTAATCCTAAACAGAAAGAAAATCTAGTTAAATTTGTTTATGATTATGATATTTTGTTTCAAGAGCCTAAATGGCTTCCACCCAAGCGGGAGATAGAACATGAGATTTATTTGCAGCAGTATGCTCCACTACCTAACATTGGAATGTATAGGTTATCATCTCTAGAGAATGCAGAAATAAGGAAGAAGGTACAATTGTTGCTCGATCAAGGGTTTATTCGACAAAGCACATCACTGTGCGGATCACCTATTGTGTTAGTGTGAAAGAAAGATTGTCTGTGGCGAATGTGCATTGATTTTAGAGCATTGAATAAAATCACAATAAAGAATTTTTATCCTCTTCCTCGTATTGATGATTTGTTAGATAAATTAAAAGATGCAGTTTACTTCTCTAAATTAAACTTGCGAAGTGGCTACCATCAGATCAAAGTTGCAGAACATGATGTATGGAAGACTGCTTTCAAAACGAAGCAAGGACTCTATGAATGGATGGTTATGCCTTTTGGCTTAACTAATGCTCCATCCACATTCATGCGAGTCATGAATGATGTATTTAGGCCATTCATTGATGATTTTGTAATAGTCTATTTAGATGACATTCTTGTTTTCAGTAGAACATGGGATGAACATGTTAAGCATGTAAAGTAGGTTTTAGATGTTTTGAAAAGAGAAAATCTCTATGTAAAATTGTCAAAATGTGAATTTGGCAAAACATCTTTAAATTATTTGGGTTATATTGTAGGGGGTGGTGAATTGAAGATAGATCCCTCTAAGGTCGAAGTCATTGTAAATTGGCCTAAGCCCAATACTGCTACAGAAGTTAGAAGTTTCTTAGGGGCAGCGCAATATTGGAGGAAGTTCATTGCTAACTTTTCATTGATTGCAGCTCCTTTACATGCTTTGACAAGTGTGAAATGGGTGTTTCATTGGGGAGGCAAACAGCAGAAAGCCTTCGACACATTGAAAGAAAGGATCAGTACAATGCCAGTACTTGCACTGCCAGATCTTCAACATCCATTTGAGATCGAGACAGATGCAAGTGAATATGCCATGGGGGCAGTGTTGTGCAGCACAGAAAACCTATATCCTTTCATTCTGAGACATTTACATCAACAGTAGTTAACTATCCCACATATGATAAGGAATTATATGCATTAGTTCAGAGTGTTAAAAACACGTTAAAAAGTGGAAACATTACATAATGGGTAAAGAAACAATCATACACACAGATCATCAACCACTACAATACTTACACTCACAAACTAAATTGCAACAATCAAGACATTATAGGTGGATGGGTTTCCTACAACAATTTCATCTTGTTATCAGATATAAGAAGGGCATACATAATAAGGTTGCAGATATGTTATCAAGACCAATTATAAATGCATTTACAATACTTAAGCATAATTCGGTGAATCATGAAAGTTACATAGAACAATATGCTCAAGACACAGATTTTAAGGATGTATATGCAACTTTAAGTCATGGCAAGCAGGTAGAAGAATTGGATTAGTACATAAAGGAAAAACTCTTATATCATTTGGGAAAGTTATGCATTCCACAAACTGAAAGAGTTAACATAATTCGAGAAGCACATACTTCTCTCATATCAGGTCATTTTGGTGTAAGTAAAACAGTTGCACAATTACAAAGATTCTGTTATTGGCCACGGATGAATGAGACAGTTTTTAAATATATTAAAGGATGTACTATGTGTGCTACAAGCAAGCCAATTAATAGAAAATTAGGCTTGTATACTCCATTGCCAATTCCTTCTCGTCCTTGGGAAAGTGTTTCCATGGATTTTGTTGGGGGATTGCCAAAGTCTAGAAAGGGTCATGATTATTTGTATGTAGTTGTGGATAGGTTCAGTAAAATGTGTATTTTGACACCATGTAATAAACAGGTCACAGCTGAACAAACTGCAAATTTTTTCTTTCAAAATGTATGGGTCCATTTTGGGTTACCCACTTCTATTGTATCCGATCGAGATTCTCGATTTTTCGGGAAATTTTGGTCAAGTCTATGGGAGTTAATGGACACAAGGTTAAAGAAGAGCACGGCATTTAATCCACAAACAGATGGTCAGAAAGAAGTGGTCAACAGGACAATGATACAGTTGCTTCGAGGATATTGCAGCAAGAATCCCAAACTTTGGGATGAGCATTTGTGTTATGTGCAGCATGCTTACAACCATGTGAAACATTCTTCTATTCAGAGATCTCCTTTTGAGACTTGTTTTGGTTTTACACCAAAGTCTCCCTTGGATTTTGTCTTTGGTAAAGACATAGCAGTTGATGGACACAGTGATGTGGACAAAGCGGCCAAGTTCATTGAACAAATCCAATAAATTCACCAGGCAGTACAGGAACAGCTGGAAAGAAGCCAAGCAAAGTATAAAGTGCGGCATGACAAGCATCGAGTTGAGCATAGTTTTTAAGTTGGTGATCAAGTCTAGTTTTACATCAGCAAAGAAAGACCGCAAAGGGAAGGTAAAAAGTTGAAACCAATTAGATATGGTCCTTTCAAAATACTTGATAAAATTGGTGAAAATGCTTTCCACCTAGATCTACCAGATTATATGCAGATCAATTCCGTCGTAAATGTTGAAAACTTAAGATTGTACGAACCTTCATTGATTGAAGATCCCAAAGAGCAAGGTCAACTACCTTCCATTGAAGATCTTTTTCCCGAGTATCTCAATGAGTTACAGGAGGACACATTTCTTAATAGGAGGATAAGGACTTCACGATGGGGAAATGTTGAGTATCTTCGAGTTGGACTCAAAGGTACAAATCCAAGTAAGGCACGATGGATAGAGATTGGAAAAGTGAAGGAACTTTATCCTCACTTACTCGATAACTAAAACCAACTTTTGGTGGTCCAAAAGCTTCTAGTGAGGAGGAGTGATCCAAAATGGATCTAGTTTTTCCTCGAAATCAAAGTCTTCAAACTCAGTTGAAAGTGGGATCAAGTCGAAGTGCTCGACGAGACAATTCCAACAGTGCAAACAGTGTGAAAATCCGAGTTCGGATGAAGAAGTTAAGGCCAATCAAAGTTTCAGGCAAACTAGGGCAAAAAAGTCAAGAAGTCAAAGTCAAATTGGTCAATGGTCAACAAGTCAACGATGATGTCAACAAGACACGTATCATCCTGGGAATGCGCAACCTATTTATGATGATGTCAGCAAGGAGGGTGACGTGGCTGGTTTTGATTGGTGCATATGGACCAATCCGAAGTTGACACATGGCAGCCTGGATTTGTCCAATATTGGCATGCGAATCCAAAATTTGGGGGTCAGTGAGAATCGAACCATTGACCTCCCAGGATAGCGACGACCTGGCCTAATTCCGCTCACCAGATGAGCTAATGTCAGACTTGTTAAACGGAGTGATAAGGTTCTATTTAAGGGTTATGGTTAGTTATGCCGGAAAAAAGGCCAAACGGTCGGGTCAACCCCAGATCGCCGGTCCCTTTAACATTTATTATCACCGCCGAACTATTAACGTTATCCCACATGCATCGTGCCAAAAAATCACATATGATATATATATCATATGCACATTGATACATAACAAGGAGCAAGGCGGAAGGGTCGGGCGGTGGTTTGAACTGTCGACGTTCCAAAACACTATATTAACAACGCTTTAACACAAGTCCACTAGCCAACTTGCCATACAGTGGAACTTTTAAAACAAGACACCCATATTTTTATATATGTTGATGCAGGTGTCGGAATAGGCCAAAACCACCAACACGGATTCCAAGGTGGATTCCAGTTGCAGAGGCGGTATTTCATAGGAAAAAGCATTTTTTCGCAGTAGTAAAGTGGTTTTGTCACAAGCAGAGGTGGTTTTTGACTTTCCAGGGGGTCTGGAGGCCACAATGGCCAAATATGGTCAAGTTTATACTCGTTTGACTCAAAATTTCAAGCTGTACGCAGTGGTGAGGTTCATTTTCTTATCTGAGACTCTGTTTTTGAGCTCATGCCTGTAACAACATTCTTGAAGACATAATAAAGAGGTCAACACTGGAAGCGAAAAGACTAGGAGACGTAGCCAAGAAGTCTAGTGAACTCCTTTATTAAATTTTGTTGTTTTGATGTATTTGAACATGTTTTCAAATGGTTTAATTGTTTATGTTATTCACAATCTTTTGGATCCATTGCATTAAGTAACATAAGCGAATTCACACATAGTCTATAATACCTTTTTCATTTATGGATCAAGATTAGATTCTAATCAATGGCTTAGATAATTTTGGCTTGATCCTTGTCTTCTTCTAGAAGTTTCACCCCCATTTTGACTAATACCCTTTAATTATTTTAATTTCCTAAGTTTAGACTTAGGCACCCATTAAATATAGTTAATTATTTTAATAAAACCGTGTCCGGGTGGAATTTTCCAAAACAATTTCTGGGTATTCTGGAATACATGTGTCGAGTCTTGCCTACAAAATTTGAGGCTTAGAGCACATTCTATGCTACAATAAATCAACATGCCACACACTTGGCAAATGTTTTGGGGTCCAAACGATGTCTTCCACTACACAAGGAGGGCTTATGTTGTTATCCTATCCCTTACAGATGGTCTACAAGCATTTTCGATCCACTTGGAGACCCATGAGGATGTCCTTGTGCCCCTCACACCCACTTGGGGGCACCAAAGGTATTTGCTTGGAAGACAAGGGGCCAACCCTTGTCCACTATGTTTGAGGTCCATTCTCACATCGTGGCACACTCAGGACTTCATTAGGCCTCCTTAAAGGCCCAATGACTCACTTTGTTCATCATTCAATGTTCCTGAGAGACTTCTTATTATGTTATTGAGATATTTGGTGGGCTTGTCACTAAAAGTATTGTTGTTGTGCACATTATTTTATTTTACGAGCTCATTAGGCCAATTTCTCTAAATCGAATTCATTAGAAAGTGTATAAATAGAAGTGAGATTCATTTTCAGCACCATCACTTGGATTGGGTTCTTATCTCTTGTGAGATTTTCACTATCCCTTTTGGAGGAGGATTTTGGATGTAATGGATGAATTTTAGTGTTTGGATGTCTCTCTCTTTTCTTGGAGCTTCATTATTGGCATACTTTGGTGATTGAATATACTCTTTACACATATAAGTAATTTTTCATGTCTATTCTTGTTATTTAATACATTGATGTTGCTAGGATTTTTCGATATATTAGACCTGAAATTTACTGCTTTTCTTATGCGAAATTGTGGAAATTTAGTCTTTTGTAGCATTGCATCATCTCATGTATCACATGTGAAAAGTTGGATGTTCCTAGACATTGTTTCTGTTGAGCACATCTTAATAATTCATCAATTATTGAAAATTGAAGTATAAATTCTTCTAACAACAGCTCTCATGCCCTAATTTCCATGCAGAGTTGTCTAGGAGGCTCCTTTATTTGGTGTAGTTCCTCCAAATCACAATTTCTTCGTGACTCCATCCTTCCGAAAGGATAAGGCACTTTCCTTCCATAGGTGATCATTTTCAAAGAGAATTCCTCTCACCTTCCCCTCTTTTTCTAGGTCTAGCCCCCATAGGTCACCTAGGGGATCATTGTTCTCACAATTTAGCCATCAAAAGAATTTGATCTCTTTCCCCCAAATGTGATGATGTGTCCTCAAGAGGCCCTCCAAATTTCACGAGTTTTCGACAGTGGGATCTTGAGATATTTCAAGCCCTAGCTCAAAGATCAATTCTCGCCCTTGGTTTCCCATTGGCTAGTAACCTCATTGGGATCATAGCACTAAATCATCAAAACAAGATTCTTTCTTTGATCCCTTCCTTTCCCCAATTAGGTCAAGTACATCCTTGGTTGATCAACTCCATATCCTTGACCTAATTTTGGGTCCACTTGACCCTTTGTGGTCCTGTAACTTGTTGACTCCAATTCCACAAATATCACATAGAAGTCAAGCATCCACAAGGCCTTTTGTTGCCAAGGGCTACCTTGAGAAGGCATACTCTCATAGCCTATCCTCAAACGCCCTCTTAGCCCTTCCTAGAGAGCCCGTCACCTTGCTTCTCAAGCAAGCAACCCATTTAGTTGAGTCTCTCTTGTGAATAGGCCTAGGAATCACTTTTTTTATCTTGTCATTGAACTTATATTCTTGTGATTCCTCATACAATAGGACTCCTCCCATTGGTCAAATTCCGTAAAGAGCAAGGAGCCTTAGCTGAGGTGACAATGGGCTATCGCTCCATTGTTGCCCTTGCCTAGTAGTTTCTCTATAGGAACCCCTCCTAGGACCTCTGCTAGTTTGAGGAGTAACATGTCCAACACTCTGCCCAAACCTGGTCTTCGTTGGTAGCACAATTTATATCTAATAGTGCCATGCAAATACTCGAAAACCCTCTTAAATTTTTCTAGTGCTCCCTCCCCAACTGCCTACTCAATACTCTCAGTGCATGTGCATTGTCTGGTCTAGTACAAACCATTGTATACATCAAGCTTCCAACCGCACTAGCATATGGAACATGGGACATGTCCCCTTGTTCTTCTCGTGTCTTGGGACATTGATCTGTAGAAAACTTTACACCTATAAGAATAAGCACCTTTATCAATTTACATTCTTGCATATTAAACCTTTGCAATATCAACTCTACATACTTCCTCTGACTTAACCAGAGTTTCTTGTTTTCTCAAACTCTTTTAATTTCCATGTGCAAGATAAAAAAAGCAACACCTAGATCCTTCATGTCAAATTTAGAGGACAATTGAGTTTTAACTTAGATGTTTTTCTTGTCATTTCCTACCAGCAACATATCATACACATACAAGACCAAATAAATAACACGATCGCCAACTAGTTTGAAATAGACACAGTGATCTGCTTAGTTCCTTGTGAAGCCAAGTTCCTATATATAAGAATCGAATTTTGGATAACACATCCTTGGAGATTGTTTTAACCCATATAGGGACTTTTTCAGCCTACATACTAGCTCTAGCTCTTTTTTTTCTTTCACAACAAATCCTTATGGCTACTTGATGTAGATTTCTTATTCTAGATCCCATGTAGGAATGTTGTCTTCACATCCATCTATTCTACTGCGAGATAAAAAGCAACATGAATAAAATAAATCTAATAAAAGTTAGCTTGGAAATAGAAGAAAACATATCCTAAAAGTCAGTTCTCTCTACCTGAGAATAACCCTTTGCTGCTAACCGGGTTTTCTATTCCTGCATTCAAATTTTTCTTAAAACATCCATTTGCTTTATGTTGCCTCAAAATCTAGCAGGTCTTATAAAGGAGATGCTCTACAAGGCAAGCACTAGACCCAGTGAGGACAATGAGGTAATGGCTCACTATCACCACAACCACTAACCCTGGATCTTTAAGGACACATTAGGCTCTTAGAGGATGGCTCAACTTAGGTACAATGCTCAAGCGATGAAATAGGGAAACTCCTATCCCTTGTAAAAGCCTAATTAGGGCACACTAGGCCTAGGGTTTGAGTAGTATCATGCAAAATTGAATGCCTAAGGTCAAGGTACCAAGGAAAATATTTCTAACAATGAATATTAGCAACCCAAAGGCATATGAAACCTTCAAGAAGTCCTCAAGTTGAGGCTTGACCAAACTAGGGTTTCTCCTGGGAAAAATAGCTAGGGCAAGAGAAATAAAGGTGAAAAATGGATGAATTAACCACCATGGAGGTTGGTTTTGAGGCAACCAATTGTACCCTTGATGTTGAATCCTTCCAAACCCACAAATTCCTCTCCTATACAATTTCGCTCGAAGCCCTAATTGAGTCGCTTATCCTTAAGAGGGTTGACTTTAAAGAAAAGAGAGAGAGTGGAATTCATTTTATGGACAAGAAAATGTTTGATCACCAAATTGACAAGGCTAGAGCCTAGTTCTTGGGTGGATGGAGTCTATGGATGAGGCATTGGCCCACTGTCACCATAACCACTACCCCCTGCACTTTATGGACTTTCACCAATGGGAGGCTTCTCGGTATATAGGTCACGTATGAGAGATATTTTGAGCTTATATAGTTAAGGTGACACATTAGTCTCTTAAAGGATGGCTCAACTTAGGTACAAGGTTCAAGCAATGAAAATAGGGCAATTCACATCCCTTATAGAAGTCTAATGAAGGAAAACTAGGCTTAGGGCTAGAGTAATATCATGAAAAATTGAATGCCTAAGGTCAAGGTGCCAAGGAAAATGTTTCCAACAATGAATATTAGCAAGCCAGAGGCATATGAAACCTTCAAGAAATCCTTGAGTTGAAGCTTGATCAAACTAGGGTTTCTCTAAAGGAAAATAGCTAGGCAAAAGAAATCAAGGTGAAAAATGGATGCGTTAGTCATGAAGGAGGTTGGCTTTGAGGAAACCAATTGTACCCTTGATGTTGAATCCTTCCAAACCCACAGATTCCTTTCCTAGGCAATTTCGCCCCAAGCCCTGATTGAGTTGCTTATCCTTAAGAAGGCTGAATTTAGAGAAAAGATAGAGAGTCAAATTCAATTTATGGATAACAAATGGTTTGATCACCAAATTGAAAAGGCTAGTGCCTATTCCTTGGGTGGATGGAATCTATGGATGTTAAATATTACCTAAATATTGCAAATGACTAAGGATGTGTTTATGCCCTAGCACAAAACCTTAAGTATTATCTCTGTGGGGAATTAAAGGCACTTGGGAGAGCTATGATAATAGTTCATGAAGGGGATTACTATTCACATTCCATATATGAGTAATGCATACAATGAGAATATCTAGATTCTATACAATTTATCTTCAATGGCTAGTGCCTAGTCCTTGGGTGGATGGAATCTATGGAGGTTAAATATTACCTAAATATTGCAAATGACTAAGGATGTTTTTATGCCCTAGCACAAAACCTTAACTATTATCTCTGTGAGGAATTAAAGGCACTTGGGAGAGCTATGACAATAGTTCATGAAGGGGATTACTATTCACATTCCATATATGAGTAATGCATACAATGAGGATATCTAGATTCTATACAATTTATCTTCAATAATCAATGGTGCAATAGAAAAACCCTAGATAGCCAATTCATTCCATACATTAGACATTAAATAAAAAATTCTTCAATATCAAATCTCACTTACAAGATCAAATGCATGTATAATCCAATTTTTTATCCAAGATAACTTCTCCAGAAACAAGAAAGTAGCTCGAATATGCAAAGTACTTTGTAGATCACGTCTCTCCAAAGAAACAAGAGGCCAAAAATATCCTAAGGAAGGCCGAAACAGTCAAAGTGATTATGATTCAAATGACATGATCCTCTACTTATTTATATGAGGAGGATGAACTCTAATATTAGCCTAAAGCCCCTAGATACAAGTTTAATCACTAAACATACTTGGTTTACAATTCAACCCACTAAATTTCATCATAAATGCTCAAACAAGTTCACACGTGTGAGATGCTAAGCTTCTAAGGCTGACATCATGCATAAAATGGCCTCGAAATGCCATGTCCAAGAGTTGGGAGGTATCAAATGTGATGTAGAAGCATGTAAAAATCATGATTTGAGGGTTGGACCTCAAATCCATTTCAATGACTCCCTGTGGTCCCAAAATCCGGTTGGGACAACACAAAGTAGTCTCTATGGGTCTCCCACTACTCAAAGTGTCCATCGTTGCTTCAATGTTGAGGGCTTTCCAGGTTAAGCTAGCCCTCCCTAGTCTTTGAAGGCGAGCCATCATCATTTGGGCCTTGGATCAGTTGCCATTCATCAATTGGTGCTAAGGTCAACCTAGGGAAATGCTGGGTTCAGGTGTGTCATCTTGAAGAATCATCAAATCCAGGGAAAAGTGGTACAATGTCCTAGGTGCACAGGGTTCCCTAATACATTTATGATATGTTGCAATTGCTAGGAGGCCCAAGAGTCTTAGCTCTTCACTTGATAGTGCCAATATACTTCTTTAATGGCCTAGGTACTTGTGGATGAGGTACCTAAGACATGGGTTGCTGAACCAGCTGACAATCACAACACAAATTCTAGTGAAAGCAACCGGTCATTAGGGACAAAAATCATTATTGCATCTAAGTGAACCAAGCTTGAGTATCATGGGCGATTCAATACTTCATATAAGGATCCCCTTCCAAAATCAGGGCCTTGAACTTGCGCTGGTGTTTCCTCTCGAGGTAGGAGTGGTTAAAGGACAACCCTATTAGGTGTTTCTAGCCCCTAAGGGGAAGTAACATTTCCTCATTCCACCTTTCAATGGATAGGTGTTAGTGAATGATAATGATGATAACGAAGGGGAGAAGACTTCATGGCCAAGTGTCATGGTTGAAGGGATCAACTAATGAGGGGGTATCCACATCCTGAGTATATAGATGTGAGGAGGAACCATTCATGGATGCATGAGTTACCAACTTGGCCTTTGTTTTTAGCTCAAGGGTTAGAGCTTGCTTTAAATGATATGGTGGTTGAATTGCCCCTTAATGATGAATCATTTCATTGCTCATCGGGTTGGGACATGCAAGGGTTCCTTTTTTTAATGTAATAGAGCAACATGTGCTCAAGAACTGGGTGATGGCCATAATGAGTGAGGTAGAGCTCATGTTAGGCTTTTTCCCATGTGCTAATTTATATGTCCCTACCATATTTTGCATTTTGATCTTCTTTCTTTTGTTTTGTCATGGCCATGATATGCTTTTTTTGTTTCTTCTAGCTGCATCAACCTCATAGAGAAAAGTTTCCAGTCCCTACCCAAGTATGTGGATGTATGGGTGCCAAATCCCAAAGAACCAATGGTCAGTTGAACCCGAAGAATGGAAGTGAGATCAGGCCTTTTAATGTATGGTGGAAAGTGTTAAGTATGACATAGGGATACATGGAATTAGGCTATCTCAATCAGGGCTTCCCAAGTAGTGCCCCTCTTATACCTATTGGACCATTAGGGGAGGTCCCTCTAGACTAGGATCGAATGCCCAAAACTAAAGGAGCATAAGCACCAGATTCCAAAATGATCAAAGTACCTTTTGAGTAGAAGCCCAATGTGCTCATGCCAGATGGGTGTGAAGCATATGGTTGATGCAAATGGCAAAGATATAATGACATATCATTAGCTAGTGGTAGATGTCAGGGGTTGTTGGCTATGTGGTTGATTGGTTGGTTGTCAAGATTAGGAGAAAAGTTTTCTCCCATAGGGTTTCCCATTTTTGTGGGTAACATCTAGCTCCAACTCAGGGACATGAACTCATTGTAGAGTGCATGATCCATATGCTTGAACAAGGAGTTCATGAGAATTCCAACAATCCACGGGCTTGCAGACTTGTGACCGGCACATTGCATGTGCACTGGGTATAGGGTATCACCCATGTTTTATATGCAGATAATAAATCTTTACAGAAAGTAAAGTCTATTCTAAATGCAATCCATTCTAGCATGAAACATGATATGAATGATGAAAGAATGGTCATACAATATGCAATGCAGCTAAACTACTATGCATGGTTAATGTATGTCAATTTCCATCAAAGAAACTATGGCAACTCCCTTTCACCGGAGAAGTAAAAGTTCACCATCAAGTTTAGCAATGCAGAAGTATCCCACACCTACTTTCCCATGGATCCTAACAAGGATAAGGTCTTTATCAACCAAAACGAGATCACCTACTTGGTATTCTCTCTTTGTTTTTTGGACCCATTGCTTCTTAGGAATGGTCGGCCTTGAGTTTGACTTCTTGACTTGGTAGACCTCTTGAGAAGCATAAGGCTTAGATGGTTGTGAGTGTTCACAGGGATGTTTTTTATTCACGACTTTAAAGGTTTTGATAATATCAGCATGATCGTTATGGGCTAGGTAAGGGAATGGCTCGATGTCTTCTACGTGATCAAGTAACTAGGATTCCCTATAGAGGACAAACAGTGTACCATCATACTCGGGAATGGTGGCAAATGATAGATCCATTTGCGATTGTTCACCTATTGAAGTAGACCATTTTCTTGGTAATAGCATACCCTAGGCAGCAGGCACATCAATTAATATAATATCCATTAACATAGCAATGTCTTTGTTAGTTGCTAGAGATGCCTTCACATCTTTAATAATACCACGCACAGGGATATCCTTGGAATCAAAAGCACATACATTCTTATATGGTATAGTGATGTTCATTTCTAATTGATGCTTGACCTTCAAATGCATGACATCAGCAAAAGCACTTGAATCAAGCATGTAATTATGAAGGATGAGGTTATTAATCACTAGGGACAACAAAAAAGCTTCATGACCCACATTTTTCTTGTCAAAGCACATATTTTGCAAAATAATAGGAGGATCACCGGGCTTATCTTCAAAACCCAAAGCCTTCTTAATTTGATTCCTTTGGGGAGGAAGCTTAGCCATCTCTATAAGGGGTACTTGCACATTTTCCTTGGCCAAAACATTACCCATGTCAATATCCAAAGCAATATCATTATTCTTGAGTTTGATTTGGGTTTATTTTGAAGTGGCACTTGGGAATTTTCCCTCCCTTGAGATGGATTTCCAGAGCTAGAGCTGCTCGGGCTTGGTCATCATTCCTTCTAGAATATTGAAGACCCTTAAATTTTCCACCATTTTCAGCAGCTAGCATAGGTTCAACTTGATTACTATTACTAGTATTTTGGATTTAACTAGGCTCTGGGTGGAGGTAGGTATCCCCAAGCAAGATATTGAAGGAAAACTATCATTAACTATATTCAAGTGTTCTAGATTTTCTTCCTCCTCTTCTTGACTATAAGGACTATCTTCCTCACAGTGGGATCCATCATAAGATTGACACCAAAGGGACCTCTTCTTGCCTCACTAGGTTGGTAGGGGTCACAATGTTAGGAACACTTTGTTGAGTTGCATGGTCTCCTTCAATGGTCTTTCTAGTAAAGGGCTTGTCATTATTGAATTGATTTTTAGAAGGAAAATTAGGCCTAGATCCCCTCTCCCTCTCTATCATGGACATTTTGTTCATTAGAGTCTTTTGACCTTGAATGATTTCATTAGTAAACTTGTCAAAAATTTGGACAAAGGCTTGCATAACTGAGTCAACTTGAAAGCTAGGCATTGCCTTAGAATCCATCCTAACCCTAGATAATTGAATAGATTGATCCTAGCGACATTCAATTTTTGCTCAATCTTAGCAACAATCTTCTTAGTCTCTACTTGGTTATTGGGGTTCTTATCTCTAAGGGCATAAATTAAATGTCCATGGAGTGCTCTAATATATCTATCTGGGATAGCAACCTCAGAGGTTTTAAATCTATCAGGGACCTCTCTAAGGAGGTTATCAAACCTTTTAGTGAATTCCTTCATGGTGTTCTTTTTAGTTTTTGTGGCTACAAGGAATCTCTCAAGGAGATAACCTCCATCCAGTGTTGTAGCCCATCTCTTCTTGAACGCCTCATGAAATGTATCCCAATCAAGAATTCTTCCTTGTGGCAAGCTTAGATACCAATTTTTGGCATTTCCACTAAGTGAGAGGGAAAACAACATCATGACAATATCTTCTTGCATTATAAGTTTAGCAGTCACTGCCTGATAGAAATCATGTATATGTTTTTCAAAAGTGATAGCATCAGTGCCATTGAATCTAGGTATCCATCATGATACCTATCAGGTAAAGGATGAGGAGCATCAAGGTGGCCACTCAAATCCAAAGGCTTGAAGGAAGCAATAATTTAGGGTTGATCCATTGTTATGGTAGGGGTAGTATTATTAGGAAAGAGTTGTGTAACCATTAGACTGTTCAGATCAATGGAAGAGGTAGAAACCTTAGTATTCTTCTTGGTAGTTTTTCTCTTTCATGGAGTTATGGTCCTATCTGAAGAACTACTAGGGAAATGAGTATGACTTGATTGAGGAGTCAACATAAGAGGATCTATCTTTTCGTTTGAGATTTTCCTCTTCAAAGGGGTGAAGCTTAAATCTTCAGATTACAAGGAGGTTGACTGAATTCCTCCCTAGTAATAGTGCCAGAAATGTTGCCTCAAAATATAGTAGGTCTTATAGAGGGGATGCTCTACAAGGCAAGCACTAGACCAAGTGACAACAATGAGGTAATGAACCGCTATCACAACAACCACTAACCCCTATTCTTTATGGACTTTCACAAATGGGAGGCTTCCCGATATATAGGTGACCTATGAGAAATATTTAAGTTTAGATAGTTAAGGTGACACATTAGGTTCTTAGAGGATGGATCAACTTAGGTACAAGGCTCAAGTGATGATAATAGGACAACTCACATCCCATATAGAAGCCTAATTAGGGCACACTAGGCCTAGGGTTTGAGTAATAGCATGCAAAATTGAATTCATAAGGTCAAGGTGCCTAGGAAAAGGGTTCCAACAATGAATATTAACAAGCCAAAGGAATATGAAACCTTCAAAAAGTCCTCAAGTCGAAGCTTGACCAAACTAGGGTTTCTCCTTGGACAAAACATCTAGGGAAAGAGAAATCAAGGTGAAAAATGGATGAATTAGTCTCCAAGGAGGTTCATTGTGAGGCAACCAATTGTATCCATGATGTTGAATCCTTCCAAAGCAACAAATTCCTCTCCTAGACCATTTTGCTCCGAGCCCTAATTGAGCCGCTTATCCTTGAGAGGGCCAAATTTAGAGAAAAGACAGAGAAAAATCCAATTTATGGACAAGAAATGGTTTGATCACCAAATTGACAAGGCTAGTGTCTAGTCCTTGGGTGGATGGAGTCTATGGGTGTTAAAGATTAGCTAAATCTTGCAAAGGAGTAAGAATGTTTTGATGCCCTAGCACAAAACCGTATCTATTATTTTTGTGAGGGATCAAAGGCACTTGGGAGAGCTACGACAAGAGTTCACCAAGGGGATTACCATTCACCTTCCATATATTAATAATGCACACAATGAACATATCTGGATTCTATACAATTTATCTTCAATAATCAATGGTGCAATAGAAAAACCCTAGATAACCAATTTATTCCATACATTAGACATTAAATAAAAAGTTCTTCAATAACAAGACCCACTTATAAGATGAAATGCATGCATAATCCAATATTAATCAAATATAACTTTTCCCAAGACAAGAAAGTAGCTCCAACATTAAATCTACTCCATAATTTGAAAGTATCTCGTTTCTCTACTTACCTCCATTAGGTTTCTGCCTCATAATTTTTACCACGTGTTGGTTATAGTAAGCTAATGCAATATTATTTAAATTAATTATCTGGTTTATAATGTAACATAATTTTTACCACGTGTTGGTTATAGTAAGCTAATGCAATATTATTTAAATTAATTATCTGGTTTATAATGTAACATATTCTTGCTGAAGTTTTCCTTATACTTTGCTTTAGAGTCTACCATGTTTACCTACAATGTTGTCCTATTCACTATACCCAAAATGCAAGAGGGTTGCAATGCCATCTCTATGCTTGACAAGATCTACTTTTTAACAGCTAGTTTGTGCCAATCTTTCTTTTTTGTTTCCCTAGTGAAAAAACTAATTTTTGCTAACTGAAAACTTATGCTTCTACTGTTCTCAAGTAAGAAATGGATACATTTGTTTTTGGCATTACCCAGTCTGAAAATTTTAAGGTAAGCGTCAATAAACTTATGGTAATGAGTCACTTAGTACTCTGGACTCATCTAATTCCCAACATACAACGAAAATAATTTCATGTTCAGATAATACTTTCAAAGTGTCTGGAAAAGGTAATAATAGCAATCCGTTTTTATTGACCATTGTCTCAAAGAATATTGTCCGCTGATTGTCAACCATTTATAATTTCAAAAACAAAAGGTCGTAATACTTAGAAACGAATGATAGAATGCGTTCTAGATAAATATTAATTTGTTTGTTTAAGACTTAGTTTAGAGTTTGCTCATCTCCTAACTTACATCCTGACATACTTATCTTTTGTTTGCTTTTAACAGATATGGGATAGTCTGATCATTGAAACGGCCATGAAAGATTTTTATGATAATGATCTTGAGGTTATGATACAAGAAGTTCAGAGAAATATTACTGTATGTGCCACTCCCTCATTTGAAAAATGCATTTAACTTGATTTTGACCTCATTTCCTTCCTTCCCAT
The DNA here is from genome assembly GCA_031772625.1 of Pinus tabuliformis. Classification (NCBI taxonomy): domain Eukaryota; kingdom Viridiplantae; phylum Streptophyta; class Pinopsida; order Pinales; family Pinaceae; genus Pinus; species Pinus tabuliformis. Next base: position 1,146,663,239 of record CM062807.1, read on the forward strand.
CAGGATCTTTTCACAAGTTTTTCTTGTGCAATTTTTTATTTTATGGTTTTTGTTTGTATACTGTGAATGTCGTTAAAAATAAAATCCGTCTTGTTTAAAAAACAGGATAGCTGGTCCGGTGAAGTTCCTACATGGGAGAAATGTAACGGACATGACCTTGCCTGCCCCAAATTGTAAGTCTTATTATTCTGAAATTTTTGTACATGACCATGCTTACTCCAAATCGCATGTCTTGAAATTCCAGAATTTATTTTGTAAAAGCAGCAGAGAAATGAAGTGAACAGTTTTGGAAAATCAAGCAGAGAAATGAAGTGAACAGTTTTGGAAAATCAAGAGAGTATAACAACATTAAACATCTATAAGCTCCATTGTCTAATGCTGTTCATATCTTATGCCTAGTGAGATGGGCAACGAGACACATTGTCATGAGTTAGAGCTGAACCCTTAACCTAATTCTCTGAAACAAATTCCAGGTTTCTGTTTGAGCAGAGAGTTGTGAATGTTCATAAGAAATGCTTCAATCAGTTTTGTCCCAATAGACATGGATATGTATTCTTTGAAGCTAATATAACAATATTTTTCGGAACACTTAGTTAAATACAATCGATGTCTAACTGATGGTGAAAAATTAAGCCATTGTGTTTTTAAGACATCAATTGTTGTAATCATCCTGGTGTCAACTACATCCCTCTATCTAGTCTTAAACATAGACTTATGACTTTGAACTGGCAAGCCTCAAGGTTCAAACTGTTAGCTTTTTGGTTGCTCCAAAAGTGTTTACACTATGCTTGGGAATGCTTCATGTGATATGGAGTGCATGGAGTGATGCCTACCCTTGATTGTATTTTAGTGTCCATACAAATTGGAGATAGCTTACTCATGAATTGCTAGACCTGGACTTGATGCTTATGTGGCACACTTCCTTAGGGGGTCAGTTTCCTATGTGGCATGCCACATGGTGGCATTCTTCATGAGGCAAACATGAAGAGTTTGGTTTCTTGCTTAGGAGAAGAACCTATTTGGAGGAGTGTTGGGGCATCTAGGAGGTGGGTGTTGAACCCTAGGTGGCATGAGATGGCTTGGTTTTTTACATGAAGGCTTGTGCTTGACTTGAGCACACTTGGGTTGAGGAGTATTCATGGAGGTGTGGTGAAGTTGGAGGAGCGCATGACTTGGAGGTGGCATTAGAGCATTGGAGACCTTTGGAGGAGCATTGGGCCCTATCTTGTGTAGTGCTCACCTTGGGACCCTATTTGATGGATGTGAGAGCTAGAGTGATCTTGTATTTTTCGTGTGTACTTATTCTTCAATATACTTTGTACTCTTGTCTAATGCACTAGAGTTCTTGTGTTGATGCAAGCAATGTGTTAGGAAATTAGGGTTAGGATTTTATCTAAAAAGACAAGGGAAGCTAGGGTTTGGGAAAAATCCTAGAGAAGCAAAGGGAGCATTAGTTCTTGTGGTTATTATGAGAGAAGAAGACTAGGGTTTTGTGGCATTGGAAACCCTAGGACTACTTCGAGTGCTTGATGTTGAGAAGATAATGGAAGACTTTTTTATTTTTTTGTAGCCTCGGAAGGTCTTTTACATTGCTTGGTGTCTTAGCATGTAGAAGATATTTGATTTCCACTTCAGATGCTTTCTTGGTGGAGCAAGTGGTTTTATGATTTCTTTCCTAAGGTTAACTTAGGAAAAGTATAGTAATTAATTTAATTAATTATTGTGGACTATTAGGGCAAGGTTCTAAGGATAAATAATAAGTGACTTAGATAATATCTCAATCGTTGATCTCAAGGAAGGCTTAAGATTTAATCCTAGCCATTGATCTCAACCCTTGATCTCAAGTGAGGCAGGAGCTAATTGTGAACATCGGCATCAGGGTAAAATCGGCAAGGGTCTGGAAAACCAAAAAATCGTAAAAATTGGGGAAATATCGGTAAAAAGTCGGCAAACATCGGCAAAATCAAGATACCATAAAAATATTTTTAAAAATCGGCAAACATCGGCTAGGCTAAAAAATCGTGATTTCGAGATAAAATCGGGATGTTATCGAGATGTTCGCAACACCCGGTTATCGATTTAGCTCAATGTAAAGTTATAAAAGTAAGGTTAAAGAGACAGAGAAGATACACCATACAACATCACAAGATTGAGAGAGGCATCTTACTGAGGAGGGTGTTATTCTAGAGTGTTGGGTTTGAGGAAGGGGGAAGCAAGGATATCTAGATCTTCCAAGGAGGGCTTGATTAGTTGGGTCAAATCTAGTTTTGTGTGTATTTTTTCTCAGTTGGGCCATTATCCCAAGACAATAGCCTGGTTAGATTGAATCAATTTAATGATGAAGTGATTTCATTGGGAGAAATTTGTTGTGTTATTGTGATTGAGATTGGTACATTTTACTTCTATTGAATTTATTGTGTTAATGAACTTAATTGTGCAATTTATTTGTAGATTTGTAATATACTAGGAAGTAAATGTCAGGTATTAGGTTTGCAAGGAAAACTAGCACGGTATCATAGCGTAAACTTTGAGAAAACCAATTTTGGAATCACAGGAAGGTAGGTTCATACAGGATTGTCAGGACCAGGTTCAACCATGATCGTATGAGGAAAAAAATTGTTTTAAAGGGACCAAAATCGAATGTACAGTGGTATGGAAAACACAGGGGTTTGAGTTTGATTTTTTCTTGTATTGTGGCCCATAAAGATAAAAAAATAAGAATAAAAAAGGCGCCAGTGGCAAAGAAATGTGTTAGCCACCTAGCCAATCGCAAGATCTGGGTGTTATCAAAAGGATAGCCACCGATTAACCCGTAGTAGCTACCAAGAAAGGAATTGGGGTTGGCTATGGTAGCCGACAGGCCCGCCACCAAGCAAATGTCCTGCAAGAGTCTCAGCGGACATGGTCATTGGGTGGAGTGGAGACCAGGCCAAGGGAAACGTTGATAAGCTACAGTGCAGATAGGTCTAGCCGTGAAGAGACAACAATCGAGGACCAACTGTGAGTGAAGCAACGACAGAGTTTGATAGTTCAGCGTCGTAACACTACATTCGGGGCCGAGAGATTGTGTCGATCGGGACAATGACTGACGTGGGTGAACACTGTGAGGGGCATAGAAAATAGATATACTGACAACACACCATCAAGTAGAAAACACAAAAGAATGGGGAGAAGCCTAGGGTAGTTGAGAGAAGATGGCAGCATAGCATCGGCGACTGCAGATGGAGGGGAGGTTGAACCACAATGTTGGCAGGAGTAAGTGCACAAGATTGATGCGAGCATGAAGAGAAGTGTCGTGTGATAGGAAGGGTGATGGCAACAAGTGGATGGATCGGAGCCAACATCGACAAAGAGATGTGGGCATGCAAGGAATAGTGCAGACAATCGCCAAAGGTCCTTGAGTCAATGGAGAAGTGACACAATCAGCGGGGGGTGGAATGCAGAGTGGTTTTGGGCCAATCGGCTGCAAAGTATAGCAATGGTCATACATAATAAGGTCGAGCTAGGGCTATGAGTGGGGTTGTCTCAGGCCAAGAAATCTGGGTGTTCGATAAGAACAACTACCTAAGTTTTAAAGTGGAACTGCACTAAGATACTGTGATCAAGATCTAGAAATTGGCAGGGGTCAACCCTCACAAGGAGAGAGGGAGACCCTCCTAATCCAGGTGTAATAGTAAAAAAATTTCAATTAATTTTCTAATTTCAAGATGGAATCAACTAATCTAAGGTTCAAGGATAGGTTGGATGGTACTTACAACTTTAGTCCATGGAAGGAGTGGATAGCGCTAGTTCTCAAGGAGAATGGCTTATGGAAGTTTGTATGCACCTAGGTTATAGCTCCTTTAGACACTACAACTTTGGAAGCGCACGTCTTGAAAGATGTGAAGACCAGATTTATCATCATGCATGGGGTGAAGGATCACGTGATCCCTTGCATATCAAGGATGAATAGTGCACTACTTTGATGAACCTATATTAGAGTCACAATTGGAGTCAAAAAATGGTGTTGAGGGAGAAGTTCAGGAACCCCAAGTTCAGGAACTAAGAGTGGGAAGCTTTGAAGGTTGAGCAACTCAGAGGGAATCAGTCTTCAAGTTAAGGACAATAAGAGTAGTCAAAAGATTCCTCGCAATCTATGAAGAAGGTCCTTTCGTATGGGATGACCTTACAATATGTTTAGGAGTAGGAGGCTTCTAGGAACTAGGCCAAGGGAGCAAGACTTTGAGAATATTTCCAAACAAGGTGGGTGTTTCCACACAATTTGGAAGGTGTCCTAGGAAGGGTACCTAGGTGACAACTACTAGACCAAATGACAACAATGGGACAAAGACCCAATATCACCTCAATTAGTGTCCCCTACTCTTTATGGACTTTCACCAATGGGAGGAGTCCTAGTATGAAGGAAATCACTTAATGATGGGATCAATGATAAGATATTGAGTGGTTTCCATGGCCCATTCAAGGAGAGGTTCAATTACGGCTCAATGCCTCAAGAAAAGCTAAAAGGTTGTCCAAGAAAGACCTAAGAAGAGAGTCAAGACCTAGGGTTTAGGAATGTTCAATAATGATGAGTATATATATGGCGAGGACCCCCAATATGATGCAGGACATCTCAAGAAGCTTTGAAAGATAATTATATACCTTCAAGTAGGCTTTTGCTATTCTTATGAAACCTAGTTAGGGCTTACACTAGACCTAGGGATTTTAGGATGATCGTGCGAGGAAATTCCCTCCAAAGAACTTCCTAGGTCAAGGTAACACAGAGGAAAGGGGTTCTTATGATTTATTCAAATGAATACTAGGTTCGTACTATGCTAAAAAAAGCCACCTTGTCAAAGAAGGACTACTTAGGTTACCTTTTAAGGGAAACTGCTCGGGCATCAAATATCTTGAGATTCCATCGTGAGAATTGGTTCAAAATTTGAGGTCCTTTAGAGAAAGCATCAATGCAGATCCCTATCTAGACAGATTTGAAAAATATTCTCTCCAAAGGATTTTGCAGGGTACCATACTTAGTCTTCTAGGAAAATGGGACCAAAATTTTGAGAAGAGAAAAAGAAAGGGAAAGGAGAGGGTGATCACCAAATATCTTGGATTAGGTTAGTACATATACATATCTAGGATTTCATAATCAATATCCATTAGGTAAGCCCAAGACACAAATATCAATACATTTAAAGTCATACATATAAAAATATTGATTAGGCTAGGGTTTAGATTAGACAGACAAAATACACCTACGATTTCTTTCCTAGGAGCATACTCTCGATATACAAGGGTTTTGCTTATAAACGCTAATTTACCAAAACTTCAAGGTCTAGGAATGCATTAACATCGAACCCTAAAAGACTAGGGTTTCCATAACAATACTAAACTCCAAACATGACATTACCATCAAAACCACAATCATCAAAATAATAATATTTTCTAGATTTCATCAGTAACTCTAAGTAGACTAGGGTTTTCACGTTATCATTGACATACCCTTAGGTTAGGGTTTTATAGAGAACCTTTTAGGGTTCCATAAACATGATGATTTTAATGAGGGTAGATTCAATCTAATGATTAATCTCCCAAATAAGAATCTTTATGATTCAAAATTCCTAGACATAACATTTTTTAGTAATGTAAAGCTAATTTATTAGAATGAAAGAATATACCTTTATCACGAAGAGAACAAAGCTTATGGTCTAAAACATACATTTAAGTTGTTAGACAAACCTTATAGGACACCAATTCCAATAGAACTTCTATCATGCTTTGTCTTGTGAGATATTCTCCATAGCCCTTGAGCATGTCAACAAGTTTTTCCTAAACAAGGAAAATATGAAATAAATGTTATCAGCATCTAATACAAACACATTTAGATAGGAAGAGGAAAACCAAATATAAAAGATAATACAAGGAATAAGATAATGTAAAGCTAATTTCTTAGAATGAAAGAATATACCTTTATCATGAAGAGAACAAAGCTTATGGTCTAAAACATACATTTAAGTTGTTAGACAAACCTTATAGGACACCAATTCCAATAGAACTTCTATCATGCTTTGTCTTGTGAGATATTCTCCATAGCCCTTGAGCATGTCAACAAGTTTTTCCTAAACAAGGAAAATATGAAAATAAATGTTATCAGCATCTAATACAAACACATTTAGATAGGAAGAGGAAAACCAAATATAAAAGATAATACAAGGAATAAGATACTTATCTTTGGAAAAATGGTGAGTGCTCCCTCTTAATTCAATCTCGAGGGATACCTATAACTTTAACAAATACAATTCAAAATTGTTTTTCCAAATCATGTTAAGCCTTTAAGTACTAAAAATCAAAATACAAAGAAAAACAATTAAGCAATTCAAAAACTTAGAGTAGAGGGACTTAGTAGTATAAGTCCTTTGTTTTCGATTCTTCGGTCTTGTTCTTCCTTGGAGATCCTTCTTCGGAAATATTTGCTTGATCCCTGTTTCTCTTTTTATTTCTCGGATTCTTAGGACAATCGCTTCTATAGTGACCCATCTTGTGACAATTGTAGCATTCAATCTTGGATAGGTCTACCTTCCTTCTAGGCCATTTAGACTTCTTGAAGGTTCCTTTGTTCTTGTAATGAGAGAAATAGGCATTTGAAATTTTCTCCTCTTCATTCTCTTTGTTGCTTACTAATGAAATTTTAACTTCTTCTTGACTACATGCATTCCATAATTGTTCGAATGTAAGAGTTTCCTTCCAACTGTTGAGACTTGATGAAAATGCACTCCAAGATGTTGGTAATTTAGAAGTTCAATGATTACAAGCTCCTTTTTAGGTACTATCTCATCTATTTCTTGGAGCTCATCTCTAATTCTAGCTATCATTACAAAGAAGGATGTGACAATGTCTTCCGTCACCTTTATAGTTCTTAGTTTATTCTTAAGACTTGCAATTTGACAAAGATTCTTGATTGTGAATAATTTTGATAAGGCCTCATACATCTCTTGAGTGGAATCTATGTTGGATATATATGGGATGAGGTTATCCTTTATTCCATCCACCATTAGGGTCATGGCTAATTTCTTTCTTTCTCTGAATTTCACCTTTTTTGCATCACTTGATTCATTTATAGGCTTCTTTACTTTTCATTTGACTAGATCCAAGGTTTTATTCTTCTCGAGGATGAGATCTATCCTATTTTTCCGTGCCCTTTAATTGGATGCTCCTTCTAATTTTTTTTCTCCCTTCATTGAGTTAGACATTATTCTTGAAGATAGTAGGCTTCACTTCTTATATGATCCTTTTCCTTGATGACCCTTATTCAAATTTCTTAAAACTCCTTATCAATAGATCTTCAAGCTGCCTTTTTCCTTCTTCTTCACCTTAGCTCTGAAACCATGTTGGAAAATCAGAAAGGCAAAAATATTTTCATTATGATGATTATTACTTGTGATATTCTTGTGTTATTAACTTTCTTATTCTTGTGTTATTAACTTTCTTATGTTCTTATTTTATCTTTGTTTCATCAAGCAATTATCAAATACAAAACATGAATATCAGGGACACCAAATGTAGGCGAATGGCCAGGGAAAAACCCCTATCTAAGGAAAACCCATTCAACAACTCTTCCTTTAATAGTTTCATGAGATGATCCAAGACTCCTTGACCTAGACACAGACTTCCTCCAATCACCAAGTCAACCCTTTCTTTCTTCTGCAAATGATGACCTTCCAACAACAATTTCGACCTAGCACTTCGATCTTGCAACAACAGAGTTTCGACCTCCCCAGCAGAACTTCTACCTAGCACTTTGATCTTGTAGAAATAGAGTTTCGACCTCCCCAGCAAAACTTCGACCCAGTAGTAGAACTTCGACCCAACATCAAAATCTAGAATTTTGACCCCAACAGTAGCCTAGTAATTTTGCACATGTGAGAGAGATAGCCCAAAAATTTGATCTTGTCTTTCCCTGCAATTCTCCTCCTCCTTCGGCAACTTCACACTTTTTCTGCTTCACCTTCTTGTGTATCGAACTTGTGTGTGAGATGCTCCAAATGAATCGAACTGCACTTCTATATATAGCCTTTTTTGGAGTTCGAATTACCCTCATGTAGGACAACTTGAACAAGTCAGGGCCGACTTGGTGTGGAGGTGACAAATTATGTATTTGACTCAATAATAATTCTTTTTACATGATTCAAAAGCACAAGAAGGGTCTCATTAAATGGACAATAACTCTAATGACTTAATATAAAACCTAGAAGTCCTTAATGGGGACTTTGACCTAAAACATGATGACTCAAGCATGAAACCCATGCTTTAATAAGTCATAATAATAATAATAATAGTTTCTTTTTCTTTATCTTGATAAATACATTTCGTTATGACTCAAATACAATTATGAAGACAGAACCTAGTTACATTCTTCAACACAAACATTATGTGGTGCTCCAAAGTGGCTCTGGGGCACAAGTAGTGGTCTCATGGGTCTCTTGGTGTAAAATAAGCCTATAAACTGCTCCAAATGAGGGCATGAAAGATGGTGCTTTCCCTCCCATGTCTCAAGGATGAGAAAAACCTCCTTTGGGCCTTGGATCAACTGCTAAACCCTGTATATAATGCTAAGCCAACCGCAGGCACTACTGGTCCAAGTGCATCACCTCGCATATAATATGGGGCAATAAACAAGTTTTTGAAAGCGTTGAGGATGCCCATGGCATGAGATAATCCTTTGTCACATGATGGAAACCCATGGCTCTCAACACATACCCTACAAGTGTCGATATGATCCTCTGGTGGGCTTGGGCCCTAGTAAATTGCCCAACCCATAATGAAACCACCTGCCAATCCTATATAAGATTCAATGTGGCTCCTCACCTTTAGATATAATAATTCATTAGTGCAATTGAGTAAATAAGCTTATTAATCATGGGCAAAAATGGATACTTCATAGTGGGTTTCCCTTCCAGACTTGGGGCTTTAAGTATGTAATGTTGTTACCTTCCTATGTAGGAGTTGTTAATGAACAACCCTATTAGGTGTTCCCAACCCCTAAAGGGAAGGACATGTTTGAGGTACATCCTTCGAATGGTAGGTGTCATGTGGATAATGATGAGGTGGATGGGGACATAGGGGTTTCAAGGCCAAATTCCATGGGCTCAAGGGTGGTAATGGCAAGAGATATCTACATCTTTGGGTGTATGAATGTAGGAGGGAGCAATCATGGTACATGAGTTACCTCGACCTTTGTTTTTCCACCCTTCTTCATTTTCCTTTTGCCTTTTATTGATTTTTTTTTATTTTACTGGTTGGGATTCCAGGGGATGAGAGCATGATGTTTATGATATAATAGTGATTACCCCCTAAAGGTGGGGCAGTTCATCGCTTACCAGGGGTTAGGACATACATGGGTTCCTTAATTATCCAAGGCGCACTCATAGGGGCCCTAGGAACTAGGGTGATGGCCATAATAATTAGTATAGCTCATGCTTGGATTTTTACCATGTGCTAAAGTTATTGTCCCAGCCATATTTTTCATTTTGTGGTACATTTCCTTTTGTATGTGGCCATATATGCTTTAATCTTTTTTTTTAGCTACATCAACCTTCGGGGAATCGTTCCAGGCCCGACCCAGACATGTGGAAAAGGGGAGGGTGAGTACCAAAGCCTTGTGGACCTAGTGGTCATGTGGTCCCATAGAGGGAGTGAAAAATGTGGAATGGGAAAATGAGATTATGCTACCAAAATCAGGGTTTACCAAGTAGTGTCCATCCTAAAGTTGTAAGTGTGTAGGGGAGGTCCCGCGGGACTAGGGTTGAGGATAAACCCCCCAGTTAAGGTAAGGGAACAAGACTACAATCAAAACCCTTACTCCTTACAAGTCACCCAATAATCCATACTCAAGTGTGCTCATGAAAAACAAGCATAACACACCATTGCATAAAAAAAAATCATACCTTTAGGATTGGATGGCCCACCTTCAAATATACGATTTTGACAGATGCGTGAGGGGACATATGTCTGGCTCAGGGTGTAGAGAAATTTGGCACAATATCGACTACATTGGTGGCTATTAGGGGTTGTTGGCTGCTGGATGAAGAGAAATCTGGGAGAAAATTTCTCCTATGGGTTCACCCACTACTGGTGGGTGACAGTGGGTAGGGAAGGCTTTCAATTCAGACCGAGTAGCCATGGCAGCAAATGTAATTCTAGGATTGAATTTAATTCTAGGGGGTAGAATTACATGCCTCACTAAGAGGGAGTTTTGATGTTTGTAGCTCAGGAGGCTACTTCTACACAAACCTAAGTGCCTAGGTATGCAGAAGTCACCGATAAATCTCCTTAGGACATTTGGTCAAAGTGTGAGCAAGTTTCTTTTGTAACTTAGCCTATATTCAACGGGTGCTTAGCTCAAGTGGTTTGCCATCCCATCCACCTGGGTACAAGTCCCTAGAGACATGGCCCATCATAGTAAGGCTAGAAGGATAGGTGTCTCATTGGAATCTAGGATACCGACTCTAGTTCTCACGGTTTCCAGATGTATTAGTCCTAGGATGAACTATGAGTGCTTGATATATGTGGCTTGTGCGTTGTTGCATATATCTAGGGAGGTTGCTAGTTCCCCATCAAAATTTATGTTAATAAAACTTAGTCTAAGTCTAACTTAGGAAAAACACATAATTATTATGTTGCCTTATTGAGTTAATGAAACATTAGAAAAAGTAAATTATTTACTTTAGTCATTGTGTTTTAATCTCAGCCCTTGATCTCAAGTGAGGCGAGATCTAATCTCAACCATCAATCACTTTGGAGATTAGGGTTAGGGATTTAGCTCAATGAAAAGTTATAAAAGCAAGGTTAAGGAGAAGGAGAAGACACACCATACAATAGCACAAGATTGAGAGAGGAATCTCAGTGAGAAGTGTGATACTCTAGAGTTTTAGGTTCAAGGAAGGGGGGTAGCAAGTATATCTAGATCAAGTGAGGAGGGTTTGAACAGTTGGATTAGATCTAATGGTTTATGTATTTTTTCTTAGTTGGACTATTATCTCTTGACAAGAACCCAAGTAGGTTATGAATCAATTTAATGATTAACTAATTTAGTTGGACAGAAATTGTTGTGTCATTGTGATTGAGATTGGTACATTTTTCTTTCACTGAATTTATTGTATTAATGAACCTAGCTCTGTAATCGATCAGTATATTTATAATTTTCTAAGATCCAAATGTTGGGTACTAGGTTTGCAGGAAAAAATAACAAAGAGAACATTGATATATTGTTAGAAAAACCACAAAATGCTACTAAGATCACCACGAATAACAACCTAAAATATTATTAAATCAGAACTTCATAAACCAAAGTTCTTTATCCTCATTAAAATCACTAATCACAAATTTTTGGAAGAGTCTTGAACATATGGAGTATAGAAATTTCACCTGTAGATCAAACTGGTAATGCAATGTACTAAAGCAAAACACATGATCTACTTCTACAAAACATTAAGCAGAAGCAAAATCGATTTCATGAGAAACATCAACCATAAACACATATAACTGATCAAGAGAAATAATCACACATAACACAGATATATCACTGGGGAAAGCACCAGCATAAAACCCCCAACACTGTATTATCAATCAAGTGGAAATCCTCTTCTGTTTACAAAAAATATCAGCTCAAGAGCTATCCTGTACTTCCTGCAATCAAAAGATGAAGATGATAGACTCACTATGCCTCAATATGTAGGCAACCATCCATCAATCCCCTATTTCCTTGCGCAATTTTGATTGGGGTCCAATTCATAACATATGAGCATTGGCCCCAAATCATACCTGCTGTCAACCATAGGTCCAACTACGCAATCCTTGAGGACACTAGTTCCTCATGCATGCAAGGAATATTCCATGGGAAGATCCAAGCATCTGATAGTACATTGTCCCTCATCTGATCTCAACTGGGTCTCTGACAGAACTGACATGCAACAGTTATCCATGAGTGAATCCTCAGTTATCTAAAATAATAGTTGTCACATGCATGCAAGCATTAACAAACTATATTTTATTATTTTAACAACTTGTTAAAATAATCTAACTAGACTTGACTAGTTAGAACTAAGTCAACTGATTCTCTCATTATATAACTCATACTTATTCCCTCAATCAGTGGAGGAAATTAAGGATAAATTCCTCAATCAGTGGGACAACTCATGTGCATGCTCACAAAGACTTCAAATTCGAATTTCCTTAACTAATTAACTCAACTAAATTAATTAATTAATATTTCCAACTGCTGTTAAGACCAAGATTAATTTTACTTCCTATAGATAGACTAGGGACTGCTATAAATAGGAAGGGACCGAGAAATGCTATTTTTAGAACTTTCTATTTTTAGCAGTTTCACCTCTTACCCAAGGTGGCCAATGACCTCACTGGCCAAACTGCTATTTTTAGACATGATATTTCTAGACATTCCATTTTTAGCACATTCGAAATTTAGTATTTCTTGTTGCCCACTTTTCAACATGGAGGCCTCTTTGAGTGAAAATGAAAGGCATTGCTAGCTAAAATTGTCATTCTAGATGCAATGTTATGGTCACATTTTCTCTAAAGTGCATGGATTTTTCGAATATGAACAACCAACCTAGATCTTTAAGAGTTTCTGAATAGAGCAGTTGGAGCTGCTTCCCATAGCCGCATCTCCTCTGGGCAAATCTCTGCGTTGAATGACTGGTTATCTGGCAATTCGAGGGGGGTCTCTGGTTTCCCATATCTCGGCACCTCAGAATGCTTTGATGAATCCAACTCGCTCTCTTCAAGCCTGCATTCAACTACAGTGGGTTCGGATTTACCAGATGGATGCATGTGGGGTCATATTTGCGCAGAGGAAAAATTGGTGTATGGCTCTCAGCGGATCGTGGGTCCTGAAAACTGCGTTGTGGGAGAATGCTCTCATCTGGTTGCCAGAAATCCTGATCGCATTTCTATGGTCAGCAGTGGTGGTGCTGATCCTGCTTTGGTTTTGACTAATGTTTTCTCCGCATCCCCAGGTTCCCATTCGGCATCTGTAGATCCTCGTTCTCCCACCAGGAGCTCTGATTCATCAGCGCTGCATGAGAGACCGGTTGAGGATTTGGCAGACCAGTCGATTGTGGATTGCGTGGAGCCGTTAGTATTTTCGAAGTCGCTTAACTCGGCGGGGTTCATTAATAGCGGTTCTGCTGACAGAGTTGGGGAGGCCAGCGGGGGTTCAATCACCGCTTCCCACTCCTCGTTCGATGGTGGAGTTACTGCTGGACCCGAAGATAGCGCTGTTTCGATGGACCGGATCTTCATCAGCGGTAGGAACTCAGGTTCCCATTCAGCATCTGTAGATCCTCGTTCTCCCACCAGGAGCTCTGATTCATCAGCACTGCATGAGAGACTGGTTGAGGAGTTGGCAGACCAGTGGATTTTGGATTGCGTGGAGCCGTTAGTATTTTCGAAGTCGCTTAACTCGACGGGGTTCATTAATAGCGGTTCTACTGACAGAGTTGGGGAGGCCAGCGGGGGTTCAATCACCGCTTCCCACTCCTCGTTCGATGGTGGAGTTACCGCTGGACCCGAAGATAGCGCTGTTTCGATGGACCGGATCTTCATCAGCGGTAGGAACTCAGGTATAATAAGTTGTGATCGCCCTAATGTTAATTATGATATTAATACTTATATTGCTAATAACCTAATTAAGAATTATAATGGTAATACAAATCATCTCAATAATTTGAATAATAATTGTGACATTATTAGTTACGATAGTCATAATAATAGTTATTGCATTAATAATAATAATAATATTAATTTTAATATTAATAATAACAATAATGATAGTATTAATGATATCAACAAAAGATTCTCTAGCTTGAAATATAATAAGAAAAATCGGACTGTTGGTATTACCCCTTCTTCTCCTTCTAGTAACAAGGTTATTAATCTCTCCAGTTTCGTTTTTCCCCCTGCTGTTTTTAAAGTTTTGGGCAAAGGCTTAAATTTTGCCTTAGCCCCTAGAAAAATCCCAGTGGAGGATATTATCTGTGATATTGAGTTTGGGATCCGAGGTTTACCTGATAGGATCAAGGATACTATCAGGCAGGATTGTGCAGTGGCCTTGAGAAAGGCTAAGCCGCCTAAGAGTAACCTCAGCAGAGAAGAATCTTTAGCTCTCAGATCCTTAAACCAAAACAAGGATATCATTGTTCTTAAGGCAGACAAGGGTGGTGCTGCCGTGATTCTTAACAAGGTTGATTACCGTAGCAAGATGTTGGATCATCTTCATAATAGTGGTAGCTACAAAAAGCTCCCCAAAAATCCCTTGAAGAAGGTTGCTAGAAATGTGGCTTTGGCCATTAAATCCATTGGCTCGTTGAGTTCCTTGCACCATAAGCTCATTGAAAGCAACCCTATTACTCCTAGAATCTATGGCCTCACAAAGATTCACAAGGAAGGAGCCCCCTTAAGGCCCATCGTCAACACCATTGGAGGTCCTACCTATCTTCTTGTGAAGTTCCTGGCTTTAAAGCTTAAGCCTCTTATTGGTCGGATGGAGTCCTTCGTAAAAGACTCTGCTTCCTTTATTGAGGAGCTCAAGGACATTAAGCTTGATCCTGGGGACATTCTTGTCAGTTTTGATGTTGTCTCCCTGTTCACTTGCATCCCTATTAATGAGGCCATGGATGTGATCAACCGCCTAACAGATCCTGACACGGCTAGGTTGGTTGAGATCTGTCTCACTTCCACCTTCTTCAGTTTTGAAGGGGAGTTCTTCGAGCAAACATGTGGGGTTGCAATGGGATCCCCCCTTTCCCCTGTTGTTGCTAATCTGTTTATGGAAGATTTTGAGTCCAAGGCTCTGAACTCTTCCCGACTCCTTCCTAAACTATGGAAGAGGTATGTGGATGACACCAATGTCATCTGGTCTCATGGCCAGGATGAGCTTGATCTCTTCTTTGATCATCTTAACAGGCAGTCCTCAGCCATTAAGTTCACTAAGGAGCAGGAAGTTGAGGGATGCCTTCCTTTCCTTGATATTCTTATTTCTAGGAATGATGATGGTTCCCTCGCCCATCAAGTTTTTCGAAAGAAAACTCATACGGAGCAGTATCTTCATGCCAGTTCCCACCATTTCCCGGCTCAAAAGATGGGTGTTCTTAGTACCCTTGCTACTCGGGCCCTAAGGATCTCGAACAAGAAGAGCTTTGAGAAGGAAAAATCCCATCTGTTGGATGTCTTTGTGGAGAATGGTTACAGTAGATACATGGGTCATAGGGCTTTCCTTAAAGCTTCCAAGAATTTTCTGGCGAAAAGGGAACCAAAAGATCGTGTTCCTGGTGTCCATCTTCCTTATGTTCAAGGGACCACTGATAGAATTGGTAGGATTCTCAGGAGACATAGTATCCCTGTGTCCTTTAGGCCCCTGAACACCATTTGTTCATCCCTCAGATCGGTGAAGGATCCCATCGACCCTAAAGATATGAAGGGTGTTTATATGATCCCTTGTTCCTGTGGGACCCCCTATATTGGGGAGACTGGTCGTTCCATTAATCAGAGGATTAACGAGCACGCGGCGGATCTGAAGCATAGGAGATCTAAGTCTTCCGCTTTGGCTGAACATGGTGAGAAAACCAATCATCATGTTTGTATTGAAGAAGCTAGTGTTATTGCTAAGGTTTCGCATTTCCATCATCGAAAATTCAGGGAAGCGCTTGAGATCGAAAAGAGACCAAGCAATCTCAATAGAGAGGATGGTTGGAAAGTCAGTAGGTGTTGGGTCCCAACCCTCTCTTCCTAGTCGTTTTTCGTCCTCTTTGGTTTTTGGTGTCTTTTATCCTTATTTATTTATTTTATTATTATTTTTATTTATTTGTTGTTTTATTTATTTATTTATTTAATTTTTTGGTTATTTATTCATTAGTTTTTATTCGTGTGTATAGCAACCTATTTCTTCTGATAATTCAAGGTCCTTTATGCCTAATTTTTCCATTTTAATTCCTATTATATTGATTATTTTATTTAAGGGCCTCCATATAACTAACTTTCCTTACTACTTATATTTTTAACTAATTTCCGATCTATCATATCATCCTTTGATTTTCTTTTTATTAATTAACATTCAATTTTTATAATATTTTTAAATAAAATTTATTTAGACATTACTCTATACATTTAACTTATCCTTTATTATAAGGACATTTGATTAACTGATTTTCCATTTAAGGTCCTTTTTATAGCTTAATTACATTTTATTATTTAACATACATTTTTAATAATACTTTTATATATAATTAATTTATATATTACTCCATCCTTTATTACAAGGTCATTTAATTTACTAATTTTCCTTTTAAATTATTAACTAACTTATAAACCTTGATTCTCTTTATTACCTTTTATTATTTTTTAATTAACTTACAATTTTAATAATACTTTTAAATAAGATTATATTTTCTTCATTTAACCAATTTCCTTTTTAAATTATTAATTAACTTATAGAAATTTTTATTTATTAGGTCTCATGCCGAATATAATTTTTTATTCATCCATTAGGTCATTTAATTAACTAATTTTCCTTTTAATTATTAATTAAATTTTAATTTTAATTATTAACTTTGATTCTCTTTATTACCTTTTATTCTTAATACTTTTAAATAAAAAAATTTATATTTTTAGGCCTTTCAAGGTCATTTATTTGACTAATTATTAATTAACTTATAGTTTTTAATTATTAGGTCTCGTACCATTTACCTTAATTTATTTATTTTTACGAATTAAAATATTATAATAATTTTGACCCCTGTCCTTGAGTCAAACTAGCCGTTAGAGATGATAGTTGTTGGAGGCTCCGTTGAGACTATTTAGCATGATGAGCTAGATCTGTTTCTTCATCTTGTCCTGACGATGAACCACACTAGTTGGTTCGAAACGCGTCGACAAATGAGATTCCATGTGATTTTCGCCGAAATCTTTCTCTAACAAAAAATAAAATTGTTTAGGTCCACAGTTCTGACTTCATATTCGGAAGAAGGAATCTGAAGTTGTTCAAATATTCAACATACCTTCATCTCCAAACAAAAAATGATGTTAACCTCTCAAGTGTTTTCACACATTGTAAAATTTACACATGGAAAATTCAGAACACAATATGCCACAGAAATAACTCACAAGAATGAAAGATAAAGACAACAATATCTATTAGTATGTGGTAAATCCCTCAAGAGGGAAGCATCCATACAGCAATGGAAGCATTGTATTATTGCTCAATACAGAAAAGTTACATCTAGTTAAATATTTTAATCTCTGTCATTATGTACACCAATTTGGCCTTAAATAACATCCAAATGTCTAATGTCCTAACAACTAGTACCTCAACATATATTTAATTGATTGCTTGACCCTCTGATATTGATAGAATCTCTAACCTGATTTTCTCTGACTTGTACAATTGCTTGGGAGAAGACATTCACACCCATCATTTGTTTGTTAACCTATAGTTTAATATCAAATTTAAATTACTGACTAAACCCTGAAGAATTGTGACTATAATTTTTATCAGTTGATATGATTGACCTTATTTTTTTTGGTATATTTATGTAAGATTTATTGGAATTTAAATTGCTGGCATCAGGTATGCAGATGAAAGTGTTATTCTTGCTTGCAAGTGGGCTTACAAAGATGCTGAGGAAAACGCAGTTTTAGAAGGTATAGGATCAATTTTAGATCAAGAAAGTCTTTGTATTCACTAACTTTTGGGGATATTGAATGTTGAAATGCCTGCATTTGCAGATGACTATTTCCTCTCTCGCTTGCCCATCGTTGAGAAACAACTCGCAAAAGGAGGCTTAAGGTTGGCTGCAACACTCAATCGTATTTTCAATTCAAAAGAAGACTACAGCCGAGAATCAGAACTCTAGAAAAAACAGGGCTGAGTTGCCGGCAATAATAGTCTTGTAAACTATGTCTATATTAGTAAGAATGCCTGTGCCATTGTGAAAACTATCATTGCTAGATATTGCATCGTTGCATCTTGATTGCTTTGTGTCAAGAAATCAGCTGTAGCTTTATACATCATTTGTATGAAGGATTTATGTTGCATAAATGTTTTTACATTTTCCTTCGGATTTCGAATTGCCACTTTCATATTTAAAATCATTTAATATTTGCGTATTTGCATGCTCTCCAAGATCTTCGAGTGATGGGATGGAATAAAAGTAATGTGTGTTAAGATATTAATGATTTAAGTGAAGGTTTAGCTCAGATGGTTAGAGTAAAAAAAGAGATATCTTAGAGATCTCTTCCCCCACTTCAGGGGAGGTCACAGTTACAGCTCTTCTTGATCTTTTAGAGTTAGGTTTCATAATTTAGGCCATTGGTCTATTTTTGTTAGCATATCTGGATAGATTAAGTCTTTGAAGTTTTTTCATGGATGGTTATATGTGTTTTATTGTAGATTGTATTTTGTACTTATTCAAAAAATAAAGATGCTTATAATTTTTATTCATAAGAAAATTGTTATATGTGTAATAAATTTGTGAAGATGATTATATTATTTGTTTAGAGGCATGTGGTTTTTTAGATTTATGTATAGAATGAAAATAGTCTATTTTTAAAATCAAATGCCATATAAAAGTTTGCCTGAATTTCTTATCACCGTGTAATGAAGAATATCATGTGTCAAGGTGTGGGACCGATTCAAGTGACCTTAGAGTCTATTTCATAAGGTTCATGTAACTTTCATATCTCAACTTTGCTAGATTGTATGTATTGCCTTTTCTAATAATTAAATCTTGAATGACATCATTTTCTTGCTTACTTGTAATACATGGGTAATCTTTATGATTATAAATCTTGAATGACAGTTTTCCTCTTTTTAATAATCAAAACTTGAATGTCATCTTTCCTCTTTTTAATAACCAAAACTTGAATCACATTCTTCTTTTCTATAGAATGAAATGTTGAAATTCTGTCATTTTGAAAAGAGAAATTGATAATGAAAAGCATAAACTATATTATTAATCTATAAGACTAGTTAATAAAAAACTAGGTTTATAACTATATGTTTCCATAAATAAATAAATCATCCATCATTTCAATTTACATTTGCAATAAATTAAATATGAGAATTATTACATACATTTTCATTTTCATTTTAAGTTTAACAACATAACCATGAATTTATCATGTTTTAATAAATATGCAATATGATTGAGCAAGATGATTGAGCTTAGAATTTTGATTATAAAATTGATTAGTGTGGAAATTTAAAGTAGCCTTTCAATATGCACAAATTACTTAAAGCTTAATGGACTCTTTTATGACTACTTATTAGACTAAGAGTTTAATTTACTCATGAAAGACAATAGACTAAAAAATACTTATTTTAATAAGAATATGACACATATGTAGATAATTATGAATGAAAGCTTTTCGAGAAATAAAATAGACATGAATTTGTGGTTTGACGGTAAAGTGAAGAATCTAATGGACTCCAGTCTCATCCCAACTAGCAACAACACTCTTGTGGTGGCCAATCATTGGATCCATCGTTCCTTGTTTATTGTGATTGATTATAATAGTGATTAGCTAGGTGAGTTGTGACTAGGATTATGAATACATACTATTAACAATTTTTACACTATACTATACTATTGGATATGGTAGTCAAACCTAATGTTTCCAAGTAATATATAAATATTGACTTAATAAA
This sequence comes from Pinus tabuliformis, assembly GCA_031772625.1. Lineage (NCBI taxonomy): Eukaryota > Viridiplantae > Streptophyta > Pinopsida > Pinales > Pinaceae > Pinus > Pinus tabuliformis. Next base: position 1,146,682,941 of record CM062807.1, read on the forward strand.
GAGAAAAAATGTTATGAGTAATATAAGAGTTTTTAGTGTATTTTGGTCTTGAAGTACAACACCCTTAGAAGAAAAGAACTTGCACATAAACTTATCAAAAACTAAGATCCCACGAATAAATTCATTCTTACAACTCTTCATCATCCCAAAGCCAAGTCTTCCAAATTTATGAAACATTTTGACAAAAAAAGAGATTTTCTTCTTATTAACAGATAATAAATTTCAAAAACCAAATAAGCTCTTGATACAGTTGTGATAAGACACCAAATGCACAAATATCTAGGAGAACTTGGACTAATATTTTTCATTTGAGTGAAAGTATAAACCTCAAGATAAGCAAAAATATATTTAATGTGGAATAAATATCATTCCTTATGGACGGTATATAGACTTTACAAGATTTATGAACTCTAAATAGTTTAAGGACTTAACTAAACTCCCATAAGGTTGTTGGGGACTCTACAATCTTGTTGAGCAGAGGGTAAGTAATTAAACTACACATACATAATAGGTTCTGAATACATCAAGATACCTTCCTGTTAGAACAAACATAGAAATAAACTATTCAAAGTGATGAGATGACATTGAATTAACAACATTAATAATCTTGTACATTTGCACCATAGGCTAAGACTTGCACATGATAGCTCTAGCTTGTTAATCTTTAGGTTGTAACAATCCTCATCTTTTACCCTTGTTTTTGTAATTTAAATTATAATTGTAATACCAACATGGGAGCCACATGTGGATGACATATTGTGTAATTGAAACACTTAAAATTAATTTATGTGATAGTTTCATGAAGGAAGGTGTTGAAAAGTGTAGATAGGTTCGGTCTTCATAATGAAATGTAATTATGATTTTATGTAATGAGATGTAAAAGAGAAAAATAAAATTATTGTATTGAATTGCTTCATGGGTTTCATGAACAAGAGATTTTATTTTTGAGTTAAGACTCCCATTGAGAGTCTTTGGGAATTATTTGTCATCTAGTCGTAAAATGATAGAGTCATTGTCATGTAATGAAGTCATGTTACACTTTATAAAAGGTCAAAATTGTCTATGTAAAGTATCGTCCAAGACCTTGTCACATAATCTCTTCAAGTCGGCCTACAACAATGGAAGAACATGCTAGACGAACTCAACCTAACTACTTGTGATCATGTCAGCCTGAAGGACATGAGATGAAGTGTATATATAGCCACACTTAGCCTTACTTATACGTAAGCAACTCGACGAGAATTCGTTGAAGAAGAAGTGTGAAGAAGAGGCTACCAAGAGAAGTGCAAAAAAGTATAAGGAGAGTTTCTTCTGGGGTAGCGAAGGAGGTTTCTTCTAGGGCAATGAAGGAGGTTTCTTCTAGGTTAGCAAAGGAAAGTTTTCTTCTGGGTCAGCGAAGGAATGATTCTTCTAGGATACTTGTTCTAGGTAACCGAGATAGAGATCTGGAGATCGAGATTCTCTAAAGGAAGCCAGTGGGATCATAGAGACCGAGTTTCTCTAGGAGAAGTCGAGAAGAAGTAGTGTGAAGTATAGAGATCGAGTTTCTCTAGAAGGAGCCGAGGAAAGCGATTCGAGATTAAGAAGAAAGTCCAGAAAGGTAAGAGGCAGAGCATCAAGGTTAGTGACAAGGTTCTTGGGAGGATACTAGAGTCAAGGGTCTTTGTCATGGTGTTGGTATTCATAAATTGAAGATCTAGAAGAAGAATTTTAATCAGGTTTTCCTCTCAAGAGGTGAGAGGTTTTGTCCCTGGATGACAAGCCTACATACTGTGTCACTTGTCTTTTATTGTGCATATTGGTAATTGTCTTAATGAAAATAACATGACAAAGAAAATACTATAAGCTAAGAAGTAAAAGTATATGACAAGCAATTATCAAGCAGAGAAATCATTTAAGAATTCATGCCCTAGATTTCTCAACATGGTATTAGATCTTAGGTGTGTAGAAATTTTGAATAATATAACACTTATTCACAGAGATTATCCTGATTATACACTATTGTGGAATGCATGCATAATACATAACCTCCTCTACGTTGATCATCAATTTTGCGGAATTAAAAACAATGAAACATCAATCGCATGCGCACATTAACACAGTATGTACTGGGGAAAGCATACAGCTAAAAACCCCCAACTATCTGTATATTATAATGATAGAGAACATGTAACAATACATAGTACAATACTCCTCACAAGTACTCAGTACTATCTCCACCTGCTACACACAAACTAGCTCAGATCTGAATCAAGTCACAGGTTCAAATCTCCTCCGCTGTCTGCCTGCCTCTACTGCACAATCCAATGTGAGAATAGGAATAATCCAAACTCATTTTCCCTTGGTTTGTACTGCGCAATCCTCATTGGAAATCTCCATCATTGATTGTGCAAATCTCATGCATAGCTATAGTCACAACTGATAGTAGTCTCCACCTCTAACACCTATCTCCACTGAACTGTCCATGCACTGAGTTAACTGATGTATTATTTAGTTGCTTTATGAGTTAATAATTAGTGAATTAATTAATAATTAATTCACATCACTCATCACTAGTGTATTCTGCAGTTAGACTAAATACAACTAGTTCAACTAAGTCAAACTGAACACAACTCCATCAACTCCTCAATCAAGTCCACCAAACTCAATCACTTGAGTTCTAACTGAAGTCCATCATGCAATAGCTCAACTGACCCATAAGAAAAGTGTATTTCCTTCTGGCAGTCGCATGTGCCACATCCGTAGCTCGAACTGAAGTGCTCCAAGAGGATAAGATAATGTTTATAGTCCAAATATTATTAAGAGCTAATAATATTCGATTGTTCTATTTTTAGCCTGGCAGTCTAAAAATAGACTCTGCCCATATGTCTAAAAATAGAAGTCCATCTATTTTTACCAACATGACCAATCATCCACAAATAGCATCCTGCAACTCATAGACCATGATCCATATGTCTAAAAATAGACATAGTCTAAAAATAGACTTTGCGCCAAAAATGGCCTGCGGGCCCACTTAGTGAAGGCGACTCCTTTCCACTGAGCTCCATCATCTTGTTTCATTTTCAACACTCCCTTTCAACAAGATATGGATTATCTGCAACCCCTATCCTACAACTCTGAAATGTTCTGCATGCAACACATTTGCCCGGTCCAATTGCTCCAACAACACCTGGAACAAAAACACTCCCAACTGACCACTCTGTTGGGCTAGGAACATACTATGATGCTAAAGCTCTACCTGCTGCTGACAAGTGCTCCCTCTCTGACATCTGCACTACTGCAACATCTCCATGCATCTCGCACCATTGCACACTTCTCTGTGCCACCTAGCACTGTGCAAAACAATTGTGCCTCTCGCATTGCTGCAGCCTGCTAGCTATGCGCTGTCCTGGGATTCCCTACACTGTCGCTCTCTCTGCCGCTCCATCCGCATCTATCTCTACCCAATCAGTCAGTTCCTGCTACTCCACATTGGGGCTCCCGTAGCAAGGTCTCATCCAAGAGGTTGGGTGCCTCAAGGATCTTGCCCCTCCTCCTTGGGACGATCACTCTATATCTCCCCACCTCCTACCCGAAGGTATGGCTGCATGTGATCCCTCAGCCCACCTGGCTCGAAGTTTCCCCCTACTGGAGGTCTCTGCATTAGTAGATGTCTCTACTCGATCTCCTCTCAGCTTCCCTTCTTGTGGCTGCTCCACAACCTCCTGAAGTTGCTGCACCAATCGTGGCTCCTCCATAATCGTTTGAGACTTATTCTGGCTCTGCATGTTGAGAGGTAATATACGCTCCCTCTCAACCACCAAGTCTCCATCAGTTGCCTCGTTGCTCAAGGCTTTGCATGCATCTTGAACCTCAAGAGCATACAGGTTCTTGACCCGTGAACCAATCTGCTTCACCTGTCTAGTGATGATGTGTCCAAGGAAAACCTTTCCCTTACTGAAGACTACATCGTAGCCTCTATCTTCCAGCATCGCGATCGACACCAAGTTTCTCTTCAGTCCTGGTACATACTTGACATCGGTCAAGGTAAGGCGAGCTCCATGCTCCCTCTGAAAAATAATCGTGCCTACACCTGAGACACTATACTTCTCATCATTACCCATCGCTATGAGTATCTGGAGATCTTTCTCCTCCAAGTACTGAACAAACTCTTGTCACCGGTCATGTGGAAAGAAGCTCCACTGTCAAGAAACCAACCACTTCCCACCATGGATGAAATCATGCATGCAAAGAGTTTGAAATCCAACTCAAACTGTGAAGCAAGTGCCTCACCTTCAGATCCTTCCCCGGATCCCTTCTTGGATTTCCTCCGTGGACAATTTGTAGCATAATGGCCCACCTCATGACAACGAAAACATCGCACTTTCGATTTGTCAACCTTCTTCCCATCATTGGAAGAACTGGATTTGGAAAGAGAACCCTTCTCCTTCCCCTTCTTTTCTTTGGCAGCCAAAGCACAATTTTCTTCATCAGATGCCTTTGATGAAGATCCATCCCTGGTATTCCACCTGATCTCCTCTTGCACAAGATCCGACCAAAGTCTCTCTCATCCTGGCAATTTCTCCTGACAATTGACAGAGTCCTGATAGGAATGCCAACTCTTTGGAAGAACAAGGAGAGCCAAGCTCACCAAGTCCTCATCATCGACAGTCACCCCCACACTTCCCAACCCATCCCGGCATTGGGTGAACTTCGTGAGATACCTGGGCATACTGTCTCCATTCTCACACTTAATGTTTCTGAGTTTATCCTTAAGTGCCAACTTCCTCTGGTCGCTCTTGCTTTGGAATAGATCTGTCAATGCTTTCCACATCAAGTATGGAAAAGCCTTTCCATGCAGGCTGGATACAATGTGATCCTTCACGCCCTCCAATAGAATCCTTCGACACTTTGTTGTCTTCTTTTGCCAAACCTCAACGTGAACAACATTAGTAGGCTTTGGGACCTCAGCCTCTATGAAATCCTTCAACCCATTGTCATCTAACAACGGCTCCATCCTGTCTTTCCATGCAATATAATTTGAGCTGCCTTCAAGGGCATACTCCAATCACAACCCGTTGAAAGACATTTCAACTTTGACACTAAGAAAACACTGCTACAAATTCGAATTCCACCAGCTCAAAACTCAACTGCTTCTGATCTAAAATTCGTGAGAACAAAGTATTTCTCGTACAGAGACTGACTGTATGGGCTTTTACCGGATATCTCACCTTCCAAAAGAAGGATGAATCCAGAGGCTACCTGGCCCGATTACAGACTCTGCCTGAAGAAATAAAATGTAATCACTTTCTAAATAATATATCTAATGATCAACTCTGCTCTTATACCATGTAGAAATTTTGAATAATATAACACTTATTCACAGATATTATCCTGATTATACACTATTGCGGAATGCATGCATAATACATAACCTCCTCTACGTTGATCATCAATTTTGCGGAATTAAAAACAATGAAACATCAATCACATGCACACATTAACACAGTATATACTGGGGAAAGCATACAGCTGAAAACCCCCAACTATCTGTATATTATAATGATAGAGAACATGTAACAATACATAGTACAATACTCCTCACAAGTACTCAGTACTATCTCCACCTGCTACACACAAACTAGCTCAGATCTGAATCAAGTCCAAGGTTCAAATCTCCTCCGCTGTCTGCCTGCCTCTACTGCACAATCCAATGTGAGAATAGGAATAATCCAAACTTGCTTTCCCTTAGTTTGTACTGCGCAATCCTCATTAGCAATCTCCATCATTGATTGTGCAAATCTCATGCACAGCTATAGTCACAATTGATAGTAGTCTCCACCTCTAACACCTATCTACACTGAACTGTCCATGCACTGAGTTAACTGATGTATTCTTTAGTTGCTTTATGAGTTAATAATTAGTGAATTAATTAATAATTAATTCACATCACTCATCACTAGTGTATTCTGCAGTTAGACTAAATACAACTAGTTCAACTAAGTCAAACTGAACACAACTCCATCAACTCCTCAATCAACTTCACCAAACTCAATCACTTGAGTTCTAACTCAAGTCCATCATGCAATAGCTCAATTGACCCATAAGAAAAGTGTATTTCCTTCTGGCAGTTGCATGTGCCACATTCGTAGCTCGAACTGAAGTGCTCCAAGAGGATAAGATAATGTTTATAGTCCAAATATTATTAAGAGCTAATAATATTCGACTGTTCTATTTTTAGCCTGGCAGTCTAAAAATAGACTCTGCCCATATGTCTAAAAATAGAAGTCCATCTATTTTTACCAACATGACTAATCATCCACAAATAGCATCCTGCAACTCATAGAGCATGATCCATATGTTTAAAAATAGACATAGTCTAAAAATAGACTTTGCGCCAAAAATGGCCTGCGGGCCCACTTAGTGAATGCGACTCCTTTCCACTAAGCTCCATCATCTTGTTGCATTTTCAACAAGGTGTTGATTCAAGAAGGGGCATTCAAAGCAAGTAGACACATGAGAATCAAGCTTCAAAGAAGGATCAAAGCAAGTCAAAGAACACCAAGTAAGAAATCAAGAGCTACCAAAACCTTAGATCGAAGAAATATACTCTAGCAATAGTCTTGAAATTATCTTCAAGAAGGAAGCAGGTGTAGGAATTTACAGGGTAAGTTCCTTAGAAAGAATACCAAAAGGACACCACTCACAACCAGATCTCAAATCAATACACCAGTATTTTTGACATGGTTAAAACCCTCAAAGTGCAAGGAGGGAAACAGTCCACGGCCCGTCCCAATGTGGGTACTACAGGCAATTTATTAATCAAAGAATGAAAATTTACATAAGATTCTCTCATGCACGGATTACCCGAACAATGACCCTCCATGCGCTTTAAATAGAACTCATGGACCAATCGGGTGTCAAGCCACGGATCAAGTGTCGGTAATACCGAGGTGAGAGTGAACTGTCGGATCACTACATATCGTGACCGTCGGATTGTAAGTTACAAAATGTACAACGGTAAAGAAACACACTTTACCTAACTCTAACCTAACTCTATACTAGACCAAGTTGAACTTAACTATATCCTATGTGTTGGAATATCCTAACATCCCCCCTTAAGAACAACTTGGGATAGGATTGAAGGATTTACAAATATGACACAATAGGAGAAGGAAGGAGGCACTAGAGCCTATCCCCCCTTAGTGACAACTTCCTGAACTCCAAGCATATATCGAAGTTTAGTGAACTTCGCCTCTGTGAGAGCCTTTGTGAAGATGTCTGCAACCTGATCAACTGTTGGACAATATTGCACTTCAAGAACATGGTCATGAATGAGCTTTCTGATGAAGTGCATGTGTAGTTCAATGTGTTTGCTGCGCTGATGCTGAACTGGATCTTTGCATAGCTGAATGGCACTTTGATTATCACACCAAAGTGTGGTTGGATGCTGCTGCTCAAAGCCAAACTCTGATAGGATCTGACGAAGCCACAAGGCTTCCTTACTAGCTTCCACGGCACCACGATACTTTGCTTCTGCTGATGAAAGAGAAATGGCAGCCTGTTTGTTACAAGCCCATGTAATAGGTCCTGAACCAAGAGTGAAGACATATCCGGCAGTAGACTTCCGATCATCAGGGTCACCAGCCCAATCAGAATCAGTGAAACCAACTAACAGAGGAGCTGCTTTGGCACTGTAATGAATCCCAAACTGTACTGTAGCTCGAACATAACGAAGTATTCTTTTAGCTGCTTTCCAATGACTTTCACGGGGGTTTTGCATAAAACGAGCAACAAGGCCAATAGCAAAGGAAAGATCAGGACGAGTATGGGTTAAATACAAGAGTTTTCCGACAAGTTGACGGTATAAGGTAGCATCAACTTCAGGAGAAGTACAAGAGACTGAAAGTTTGACTCCAGACTGAAAGGGAGAAGGGGCTGGCTTACAGTCTTCCATGTGAAAATGACGAAGAATATCACAAGCATACTTGGACTGGGAAAGGAAAATACCCTCCTGGGATTGCAAGACTTGAAGACCGAGAAAATAGTGTAAGTGTCCTAAGTCTGTCATTTCAAATTTCTTTTTAAGGCTGGTCTTCACATGGTTTATAAGGTTGGGATCACTACCAGTAAGAATAAGATCATCAACATAAAGAACAAGGATGATAAGAGAGTTGCCCACTTTCTTGGTGTAGACAGTATTGTCAGAATGACACCTAGAAAAGCCAGATTCTAAAAGGAAGCTATCCATTTTGGCATACCAAGCCCGAGGAGCTTGCTTGAGGCCATAAAGGGATTTCTTAAGTCGACAAACAAGGCTGGAGTCTGTTTGTATGAAGCCAATGGGTTGTTCCATATAGATTTCTTCCTGCAAGTCCCCATGCAAGAAGGCAGATTTAACATCCATCTGATGGACTTCCCATTTTAAAGAGGCAGCAAGGGAAAGAACAAGGCAGATAGAGTTCATTTTGGCAACAGGGGAGAAGGTTTCAATGTAGTCAATGCCTTCAACCTGTGAAAAGCCCTTAGCAACGAGACGAGCTTTATGTTTATCAACTTTCCCATCTGGTCCATACTTGGTTCTGTAAACCCATTTACATCTAACAAGTTTGCGTCCCTTTGGTAGAGGAACAAGATCCCATGTATCATTTGTCATCAATGAATGATATTCTTCATTCATAGCTGCTTCCCAATGTGGATGGCCTGAAGCTTCTGCAAAAGTGTCAGGATCATGATTTACTGGAGCTTGAGCCAGTAAAGAAGAGGCTCTTTCAAACTGAGAACGTGTACGTCGCTGATCTGTAGGATCACCGGCAAGATCACCTGCTGCATCCCGAGTAGCACGGACCCATCGTGGAAGTTGAGGATCCTGAGAAGGTGGGGGAGGATTATCATCCTCGCTTTCATCATCTGAAGAAGAAAGGTTTTCAAAAGTAGAAGAGATAGGAAGAGGTGGCACATCCGCCGGACTAGGCTCGCAGGCCGATTTATTTTCATCAAACTTTACATCTCTTCTAGTGATAACATTTTTGGACTTAAATGGAATAAGTCTATAACCTTTTACATCTTCAGAATATCCAACAAAAGTACATTTCTCACTCTTAGGTTCTAAAGCTTTATGCTTTTCATCTGGAATATGGGCCCATGCTTCACTTCCAAACACACGAAAGTGACTTACATCTGGTTTAATGGAACTCCAAGCTTCTTCTGGAGTGATATTCTCTAGAACCTTAGTAGGAGTGCGATTGATTATATAATTTGCACAATTAATTGCTTCGGCCCAAAAACTAAGACTGAGTCCTTTAGATTGCAGCATACAATTAGCCATTTCCTTTAAGGTGCGATTTTTCCTTTCAGCTACACCATTTTGTTGTGGAGTGTATGGAACAGTATGTTGCATTTGAATTCCATTTTCGGTGCAAAAGTTGATGAATGTGTTTTTAACATATTCTCCACCATTATCAGTTCTTAGCTTAAGAATTTGATGTCCAGATTGTTTTTCAACAAAGGCTTTGAAGGCCAAAAAAGTGTTAAATACTTCGCTCTTGAGTTTTAAGAAGTAGACCCAAGTGCGTCTGGAGAAATCATCAATGAAAGTTAAGAAGTACTTGCAGCCAGAGAATGAAGCAACAGGAAGAGGACCACATAAATCACTGTGCACAAGCTATAAAGGGGCTGAGGCGTGCCAAGAGGCACGTTTGTCAAAACTGTCCCGATGATGTTTTCCGAGTACACATCTGGAACAAACACCATCTCTGCAAGATACCATAGGAAGACCTGTCACCATATTTTCTTTACATAGATGCTGAAGGGAGCGATAGTTTAAGTGACCAAATCGCTCATGCCAAAGTTTGCTCACTTCATCATTATGAGCAACAAATACTGAGGGAAGATTTGATGACCCAAAGTTGTGAAACTTATACAACCTTTTGGAATCATCAGCAAGACCAGTAGCTAGAATCTGTTTAGGATCTTTTAGATCCTTGATTACAACATCATGAGGTGAAAATTCAACAATTTTACCTTCACCTGAATGAGTTATCTGATAGACAGATAGAAGGTTGCAGGATAAGGTTGGAACACATAATACATCATTAAACTGACCATTGTCTAGATGAACAGTTCCAGTCCCTACAACATTAAGAGATCTATCATCACCAATATATATATTTTTGGTGTTACAATCATTTAAAGAAGAAAACATGGCTTGATTTTTGGCCATGTGACAAGAGGCTCCAGAATCAATGAGCCACTCATGAGAATGAGAAGAAGAAGAAGATACATTTAATGCATAACCAGACTGAGATGATTGACGATTGCATGCAGAAAGTGCCATTTCGGAAGTTGAAGTTGAAGTAGGCTCCACATGGATGTTATGTTTCTTCATTGCGGCTTCCAAGGCTTCCATCTTCTTAAAGCATTTAGATTCTAAGTGGCCATCTCAATTACAAAAGTTACAATGTCTATCAGTCTTCTTCCATTTGTTTTTATTGGTCTTATCATTTTGCTGAAATGATCTTTCATTTTGAGGCTGAGATGGTTTAGGACCATTCTTTTAAGGATATGACTTCTTAGGATTCTTTGAATTTGGTTGCTGCTGGGCGGCTAATGCTTTCGTGGAAGAGTTTCCAAGATTAAGAAGACCAAGGTGTAAGAGTTTTTCTTGTTCTCTTATTAAGGAATCACAAAAGGAGTCAAAGGAAGGGTCCTTGTAGTCTTGTCCTTGACAAATGAAAGCTTCTCTTGTAGAATGGAAAGTGGAAACAAATACAGAGTAGGCTGGTCCCAACTTAGTAAGGATGGAATAAATAAGGTTACCATCGTCTTTCTTAACTTTAACACCTTCCAGGAGATATCTAAGGTTCTTGAATTTGGACAAGAAATCTTCAATGCAAGAAAAATTATTAGGATCCAAAGTAAGCAGCTCATTTTCAAGTTGATGGGCTCTAATTTCATTTTTAATCCCAAAAACTTTAGCAAGTTTTTCTAATGCTTCATGAGGAGTCTCAAGTTCTGCAATGTGGAATCTAAGATCAGGAGAAATTGACATCCCTATCAAACCACGTGCTTGATCTTGTCTATTTTCCCATTTTGCCGCCTTGTCTTCATCTTTTGGTTTCTTCTCTTGGTCTGTGGCTATTCTGAAGAGACCTTTACTTCTAAGTAAATCTTCGATGTAGGCTACCCATTGGAAGTAGTTAGTGCTGTCAAGAATGACTTGGCATGGGCTTTCCATTTTTAAAAAAAAAAAACTGAAGCTGAAGATGCTGAAAGTAAGTGTTCCAATGGATAGATCTCGAAAAAATAGGCGGTTTTAAAAAAAACGGCTCTGAAAAAGGCTTCCGGATGAAGAAGTTATGGCTTTTTGAAAAATAATTGTTGAAGTTGCCGGCAAAGTGCGCGAATGTGCGGGAATGAAAAAATCCGCCCCCACAAAATGGAGACTTGAACCCAAGACCTCTACTCTCTTAAAATAGCTTTGAACCAATTGATCTATACAAAAAATTTGAGAGAGAGAGAGAGAGAGAGAGAGAGAGCGGGGGGGGGGCCTTGGTTTGCGTGCTTGCCTTGAGAAACCTCTTTTTCCCTACAAAACACAAAACACAAAACCCAACACGAATATGCAAAGAAAAACGAACCTTGCGGCTCGAAGTTAGCTTTAGCCAAAAAACTAGAAATTTTAAAAAAAAATCTCAAAGTTAGCTTTAGCCGAAAAACTAAATATTTTTCTCAATGTTTCTGATTTTCCGAGATCACACTAAGGTGCAGGGAAAAGAGCATACGCATGAGAAAAATCCTTCCTTTCTGTTTCTGATTTGCCCAGATCGCACAGAGTCACAGGGCAAAGAGCATACGCAGAAATGAAAGGTATAGATCCGGTTAAAAAAAAAGGCTAAATAAACCGAAACCAAAATAAGTAGAGAGAAAATAACAGTAAACTGCAAAAAAAACACTGTATACCTCTCGATCTGAAAAATGACGCAGTTAGGGCTATCGGAAACCTTTTCGCGTGAAACGAAAGGGGTTCCTCACTGGAACAGATGCTCCGAACGCAACAGAGCAGTCCTCTCGGCCCGAAAGCAGTCAGAAACAGCAGATCTAGGAAACGACAGCCGCATGCAGTTCTACCGGCTTCAGATTTGGATCACCAACGGACGCGGCCCTCAAATAGCTTTGATCCCATGTAGGAATTTACAGGGTAAGTTCCTTAGAAAGAATACCAAAAGGACACTGCTCACAACCAGATCTCAAATCAATACACCAGTATTTTTGACGTGGTTAAAATCCTCAAAGTGCAAGGAGGGAAACAGTCCACGGCCCATCCCAACGTGGGTACTACAGGCAATTTATTAATCAAAGAATGAAAATTTACATAAGCTTCTCTCATGCACGGATTACCCGAACAATGACCCTCCATGCACTTTAAATAGAACTCATGGACCAATCGGGTGTCAAGCCACGGATCAAGTGTCGGTAATACCGAGGTGAGAGTGAACCATCGGATCACTACATATCGTGACCGTCGGATTGTAAGTTACAAAATGTACAACGGTAAAGAAACACACTTTACCTAACTCTAACCTAACTCTATACTAGACCAAGTTGAACTTAACTATATCCTATGTGTCGGAATATCCTAACAGGAGGAAGAAAGACAGAAACCCTAGTTGAACTTCAGGGATCATCACTCATAGATCACCAAATAAGTGGAAGCTTTTCAAATCTAAGGAAGGTTAGATTGAAACATAATCTTCTTTCTATTGAAGCAAGGATCTCATTTGGAAAAAGATCATCCTAAAGAAGGCAGTCTTCCCCCATTGAAGTAATAACATTCTTAAAAGCATCATCTGAAGCATCATGTTCGTCATCAAGTTGAATATTCTATCTTCACAAGTAAGTACCTTTTTATAATCTAATCTAGTAAAAATGACCATGTTTCAAGGAGAACCATGAGCTAGTTGGGATATCAAAATTCCTTGCATGCAAAAGAAGGATAGACACAATCCTTGAAGTAAATAAAGTCATTGATGATGTCTACAGAAAGATCTCCAAGCCATCTTAAGAACAAGCATTATCCGAATACATAAAAAGGTATCTAAAGGCTCAAAATATTATTAAGGAATCTATTAAAGATCCTATCATTCCCTATGTAGCCAAGCTAGAGACATCTAAAGAAATACATGATAAACTGGTAGAAATTTTCTCTGAAAGCACGATAGAAAAGATCATATAACTTAGATCTGATCTATATAAATTGAAGGTGCCAAAGGATGAAGGGATATCGTCATGTCTTTAAAAAGCATCTCAAATAAAAGGGAAATTGAAAGATCTAGGAGAGATGGTATCCGATAAAGAAATAATCTCTATTATTCTAAATGCAATGACTGATGAACAAGGTAACCTCATATCTACTAAGGAATAGGAAGTTAACCCATTCATCAAATTATGCTTTCTCTGCAAGGCAGAAGAAGACATGTTGAAGAAAGAAAGTAACAAAAGATCAAATAGAAGGGATCAATCAGTGACAAAAAGATAAAGGGAAATTTGGAAAGTTTGGTCCTCCAAAGAAAAATAAGAACATGGCTAAGGAAAGATGCTATGGTTATCAGCAACTTGGGCACTCTAGAAGAGATTTTCCTAAACGTAAAAGGGACAGGGAAGAAACCCATATTACTGAGGAAGTGAAAGAACCTAAGACAAAAAAAGCTTAAGAAGGAAGAAGAAAAAGATATCTACTATGACTGGGATGACCTTCGTCACTAGAAGGTACTTTCCACTTGTAATTTATAGATAGGAGGCAGTGTAAATAAGATAGGATTAGAAAATAACATTCTGATAGAAGCACTAGAATTAAGATCTCCTAACATGGGAAGCAGAAAGAATGTCTGGAATAAATTCTATGATTACAAAGAATAAGGGCTCTTGGAAACCTCATTGAAATCTCAAGTGATACTTATAAAAAGAAGTAGAGGTCATCATTGATTGGGATCATCATATAATAGTCAAGAAGGAAACATCTTCTGGGCGAGGATATGAAAGATCCTTGAGTTTCTCTAATGGAATCCTCATCAAAGGATTCACCGACATAAAAGGATAGAAAATTTTTCATTAGGAATTCCAACTCATGGGATTCAAGGGATGATGGTATGATGACATAAAAAAGAAGTAGGTCTAAAGGATAAAGTTATTTCATTCAAATGAAGCCACTACAATAAGTCTGGATGATTGAAAAGAAGGATGAGGTATGTATGCTTTCATAGGTTATTATGAAAGTCATGTCATATGGTTGCAGATAATATGGATCACTATTTCCATATTGGGGAACATGATAAAAAAGAAGAAAGGATATTGTTGAAAATGCAACAAGATGATGGAGCTCAGTGAAAAGAAGTCGCCTTCACTAAGTGGGCCCGTAGGCTATTTTTTGGCGCAAAGTCTATTTTTAGACTATGTCTATTTTTAGACATATGGATCATGGTCTATGAGTTGCAGGATGCTATTTATGGATGATTGGTCATGTTGGTAAAAATAGATGGACCTCTATTTTTAGACATATGGGTGGAGTCTATTTTTAGACTGCCAGTCAAAAAATAGAACAGTCGAATATTATTAGCTCTTAATAATATTTGGACTATAAACATTATCTTATCCTCTTGCAGCACTTCAGTTCGAGCTATGGATGTGGCACATGCAACCACCAGAAGGAAATACGCTTTTCCTATGGGTTAGTTGAGCTATTGCATGATGGACTTCAGTTAGAACTCAAGTGATTGAGTTTGGTGGAGTTGATTGAGGAGTTGATGGAGTTGTGTTCAGTTTGACTTAGTTGAACTAGTTGTATTTAGTCTAACTGCCAAATACACTAGTGATGAGTGATGTGAATTAATTATTAATTAATTCACTAATTATTAACTCATAAATCAACTAAAGAATACATCAGTTAACTCAGTGCATGGACAGTTCAGTGGAGACAAGTGTTAGAGGTGGGTGAAAGGGTGAGACTACTATCAGTTGTGACTATAGTTGTGCATGAGATTTGCACAATCATTCATTGAGATTGCCAATGAGGATTTCACAGCACAAGCCAAGGGAATTCGAACTTGGATCTGATCTATTCTCAACTTGGATTGCACAGTAGAGGCAGGCAAACAGTGGAGGAGATTTGAACCCGTGACTTGTTCAAAGCAGAGCTAATTTGTGTGTAGCATGTGCAGATAGTACTTAGTACTTGTGAGGAGTATTGTACTATGTATTGTTACATGTTCTCTATCATTATAATATACAGATAGTTGGGGGTTTTCAGCTGTATGTTTTCCCCATTACATATTGCGTTGATATGTGTGATTGATGTTTCAATGTGCACATGCGATCGTTTTTTTAATTCCACAAATTGATGATCAATGGTAGAGGAGGTTATGTATTATGCATGAATTCCGCAAATAGTGTATAATCAAGATAATCTCTATGAATAAGTATTATATTATTAAAATTTCTACATGGTATTCGAGCGAAGTTGATCATCAGATCTATTATTCAGAAAGTGATTACATTTTATTTCTTCAGGCAGAGTCTGTAATCGGGCCAGGTAGCCTCTGGATTCATCCTTCTTTTGGAAGGTGAGATATCCAGTAAATTCCCATACAGTCAATCTCTGTATGAGAAATACTTTGTTCTCACGAATTTTAGATCAGAAGCGGTTGAGTTTTGAGCTGGTGGAATTCGAATTTGCAGTAGTGTTTTCTTGGTGTCGAAGTTGAAATGTCTTTCAACGGATTGCGATTGGAGTATGCCCTTGAAGGCAACTCGAATTATATTGCATGGAAAGACAGGATGGAGCCGGTGTTAGATGACAATGGGTTGAATGATTTCATAGATGCTGAGGTCCCAAAGCTTACTGATGCTGCTCAAGTTGAGGCTTGGCAAAAGAAGACAGGAAGTGTCGAAGGATTCTGTTGGAGGGCGTGAAGGATCACATTGTATCCAGTTTGCATGGAAAGGCTTCTCCATACTTGATGTGGAAATCGTTGACAAATTTATTCCAAAGCAAGAGCAACCAGAGGAAGTTGGTGCTCAAGGATAAACTCAGAAAGGAGACAGTATGCCCAAGTATCTCACGAAGTTCACCCAATGCCGGGATGAGCTGGGAAGTGTGGGGGTGACTGTCGATGATGAGGACTTGGTGAGCTTGGCTCTCCTTGGTCTTCCGAAGAGTTGGAATTCCTATTAGGACTCTATCAATGGTCGGGAGAAATTGCCAGGATGGGGGAGACTTTGGTTTGATCTTGTGCAAGAGGAGATCAAGTGGAATACCAGGGACAGATCTTCATCAAAGGCATCTGATGAAGAACATTGCGCTTTGGATGCCAAAGCAAAGAAGGGGAAGAACAAGAAATCTTCTCATTCCGGTGCGAAAGGCAAGAAGCAGGACATGTCCAAGGTGAAGTGCTTTCACTGTCACCAGCATGGACATTATGCCACAAATTGTCTGCAGAAGAAGAAAAATAAGCAAGTTGTTGGATCTGC
Organism: Pinus tabuliformis; assembly: GCA_031772625.1. NCBI lineage: Eukaryota > Viridiplantae > Streptophyta > Pinopsida > Pinales > Pinaceae > Pinus > Pinus tabuliformis. Next base: position 1,146,699,444 of record CM062807.1, read on the forward strand.
AGCGGGAGAGGCCTTAGCCTCGCAGTTTGAGCTGGATTTTTTGCTGATCACATGCTTGGTATCAAGTGTGATGGGATCAGTATGGTTCTTGGACAGTGGTGCGTCTTTTCACATGACAGGAGATCGAGATTTGTTTTCTGATCTGGATGAGAAAGATCTTGGAGTGCACATCGAGATGGGCGATGATGGTAGATACAGTGCGACCGGTATCGGTACCATTTCCTTTGAGAGGGAGTCTGGTAAACCCTTCGTATTGAAGGAAGTGATGCATGTTCTAGGATTGAACAAGAATCTTATCTCTGTGGCGATGTTAGAAGATAAGGGATATGATGTTGTCTTAAGCGAGGGAAAGGCTTTCCTCCGCAATAAGACAACTGGAGAAACCCGGAAGATAGGGATTCGAGTTAAGAACCTTTATCAATTGCATGTAGATGGTTGTGCAACAATGGCATGCAAGGTAGAAGGATTGGTGAGCTGGGATGATGGTGAGCTGTGGCACCGGAGATTGGGCCACCTTCACCATGGAGCCTTGAAGATACTGCAACAGATTTCTACTGGGCTTCCTAAAGGCACTCTTGCGCAGTCAGATCAGTGCAAGGGGTGTACTTTGGGAAAATTTGTGAAAGCCACCTTTCACGAGAAGGATAGTCGCGCCACGACGATCCTTGAGAGAATTCACACAGACGTGTGTGGACCTTTCTCAGTAGCTTCGACAGCAAAACACAAGTACTATGTGATCTTTGTTAATGATTTCTCTCGAAAGTGTTGGATCTTCTTCATGCAGAAGAAGAGCGAGACATACTCAAAGTTCTGTGAGTTCAAAGCACTGGTCGAGAAGGAATCGGGGAAGAAGGTGAAGGCTCTTAGGAGCGAAAATGGTGGTGAATTCATCTCTGGCGAGTTCAAGGACTTCTGCAGTGCAGAAGGGATTCGAAGAGAGCTCATAGCTCCCCATAACCCACAGCAGAACGGGGTTGCTGAGCAGAAGAACAGAACGATCGTGGGTGTTGCACGGGCGATGTTGCATGATCAGAGCCTACCCCTTCACTTGTGGGCGAAGGCATGCAATGCTACAGTATATGTGTAGAGTCGTTGTCCTCCCAAGATACTTGGCATGAGTACACCCGAGGAGGCTTATTCTCGTAAGAGGCCTGATATTTCCCATTTGAGGATTTTTGGTTCTCCTGTTTACATGCATGTGACGAAGGATGCCAGGAAGAAGCCGGAAGGGGTACACTGATACACCCCACAGCTATCGTGTGTATTTTCCAGACAGTCGCAAGACTGTTGTGCGATGGGATATCAAATTTCAGGAGGAGAAAGCCATGAAGTGTTTGCTTGAGAGGGAGCCATATTTGCATGTAGATGAGGAGCTATTAGTTCCTAGGGATGAACTTCAGGATGTGGATCAGCCACAAGATGAAGTTCATGGAGTGGAAGATATCACTCATGCAGCGCCAACCATCAGAGGGCGAAAGCGCACTACAAAAGTTGAGTGACTGGCTCAAGATGCAGAGAAGGTTGTAGGACCACCTACAACACAATGCAGACAGAGACAGTCACCTGATCGGTACACTCGATACATGGCTCTTGTGAGAAAATGTGTCGTGACCGAGCCATCCTCTTTCGAGGAAGCTGTGGAGGATCCCGCATGGGTAGATGCCATAATGGAAGAGTATGATTCGATTGTCAGAAACAGTGCATGGGAGATTGTCCCAAGCCCGGAGGGGAAATCAGTGGTGGGTTCAAGATGGATCTACAAAGTGAAGCAGGCAGCTGACGGGAGTGTGGAGAAGTACAAGGCAAGATTTGTTGCCCGAGGCTTCTCACAGATAGAGGGGATCGATTATGAGGAGACCTTTGCACCTGTCGCAAGGTATTCTTCCATACGGACGATTCTTGCTCTCTCAGCATAGATGGGGTGGCACATCCATCAGATGGATGTGAAGACTACGTTCCTCAACGGAGTCATTGAGGAGGAGGTGTACATAGAGCAGCCCGAAGGTTTTGAGATTTTCAGCAGCGAGTCACATGTGTGTAGGTTCAAGAGAGCACTGTATGGGTTGAAACAAGCACCTCGTGCTTGGTACACACGGATAGACGGTTATTTCACCGGACTTGGATTCTCCAAGAGTGAGGCGGATCCTAACCTATACCAGATTGTGGTGGAGGGTAAGTTGCTGATCATTGTACTTTATGTAGATGATTTGATTTTGACGTGAGATGAGTTGTTGATACTTTCATGCAAGGAGGATCTTGCTAGAGAGTTTGAGATGAAGGACTTGGGCCTCCTTCATTATTTCATGGGATTGGAAATTTGGCAGCGCAGTGATGGACTATTTGTTCCTCAGGGTAAGTATGCCTGGGAGATACTGGAGAAGTTCAACATGCATGATTGCAAGCCTGTTGATACTCCTCTTCCTGGAGGTTGGAGGAAGGAGGATGCTACTTCAGTGGAGGTAGTGGATGCCATTGTTTATCGACAGTTGGTGGGGTCGCTTATGTATCTAGTCAATACACGACCCGATATATGCTATGCTGTTAACCAGCTTTCACAAGCTATGGTTAAGCCAACCAAGCTCTTCTGGAAGGCAGGCAAGCATGTACTGCGTTATCTCAGAGGCACATTGGAATATGGATTGTAGTACAAACAGGAGGATGAGGTGAAGCTATGTGGCTTCATGGATGTAGATTGGGCAGGAAGCCCAACGGACAGAAAGAGCACATCTGGAGGGATCTTCAGTATCGGGTCCACAATAGTTTCTTGGTACAACAGGAAGCAGAGATCCGTGGCACTCAGTTCAGCAGAGGCCGAGTATATGGAAGCAAGTTTGGCTACATGCGAGGCTATATGGATGAGGAAGATCCTGGTCGGGTTGTTCTGGTCACACTTGAAGCCTACTGTGATTTATTGTGATAACCAGAGTTGCATTAAACTCTCAGCTAATCCAGTATTTCATGATAGATCCAAGCACATCGACATCAGGTACCATCATATCAGAGATTGTGTGCAGCGGAGAATCATGTTACTTTCATACATTCCCATGGAGGATCAGGATGCTGATATCTTGACAAAGGCGCTCACCAGGAGAAAATTCGAATACCACAGAGGCAGGATAGGGGTTGCAGATAATCCATATCTCGTTGAGAGGGAGTGTTGAAAATGCAAAAAGATGATGGCGCTTAGTGAAAAGAAGTCGCCTTCACTAAGTGGGCCCAGAGGCTATTTTTTGGCGCAAAGTCTATTTTTAGACATATGGATCATGGTCTATGAGTTGCAGGATGCTATTTATGGATGATTGGTCATGTTGGTAAAAATAGATGGACCTCTATTTTTAGACATATGGGCAGAGTCTATTTTTAGACTGCCAGTCAAAAAATAGAACAGTCGAATATTATTAGCTCTTAATAATATTTGGACTATAAACATTATCTTATCCTCTTGCAGCACTTCAGTTCGAGCTATGGATGTGGCACATGCAACTGCCAGAAGGAAATACGCTTTTCCTATGGGTTAGTTGAGCTATTGCATGATGGAATTCAGTTAGAACTCAAGTGATTGAGTTTGGTGGAGTTGATTGAGGAGTTGATGGAGTTGTGTTCAGTTTGACTTAGTTGAACTAGTTGTATTTAGTCTAACTGCCAAATACACTAGTGATGAGTGATGTGAATTAATTATTAATTAATTCACTAATTATTAACTCATAAATCAACTAAAGAATACATCAGTTAACTCAGTGCATGGACAGTTCAGTGGAGACAAGTGTTAGAGGTGGGTGAAAGGGTGAGATTACTATCAGTTGTAACTATAGCTATGCATGAGATTTGCACAATCATTGATTGAGATTGCCAATGAGGATTGCACAGTACAAGCCAAGGGAATTCGAACTTGGATCTGATCTATTCTCAACTTTGATTGCACAGTAGAGGCTAGCAAACAATGGAGGAGATTTGAACCCGTGACTTGTTCAAATCTGATCTAGTTTGTGTGTAGCATGTGGAGATAGTACTGAGTACTTGTGAGGAGTATTGTACTATGTATTGTTACATGTTCTCTATCATTATAATATACAGTTAGTTGGGGGTTTTCAGCTGTATGCTTTCCCCATTACATACTGTGTTGCTATGTGTGATTGATGTTTCAATGTGCGCATGCGATTGTTTTTTTAATTCCGCAAATTGATGATCAATGGTAGAGGAGGTTATGTATTATGCATGCATTCCACAAATAGCGTATAATCAGGATAATCTCTGTGAATAAGTATTATATTATTCAAATTTCTACAGATATACTCCTTTGAAATATTGCAGAAAATCATAAGTGACAATAGATGAAATCAACATAATATGTTCTCGTATGAATCATGAGGAAGCTGACTACAATTAAGGAACTCTAATTGGAAGCTCATGGGAATCAATTGTGAAAAGAAAGGAAGAGATCGTAGAATATGCAACAAAGTTAGAATGCATTCAATATCCAAGACCAAGAAGAGATGCTTGGAATATCTCCTAGAAATATATGAAGACTCAGATGAAAGTCGAAAAAATATGGAGACCCTTGGCAATGGATATCTTTAAGCGATGTGTCAATATGCATGCAGGATGCTGATACCTACAGGAAGATGTCATGATGAAAGACCATCACAAAGGTAACTTTTTATTTAAGTCTTCATTTCTTATTTTTGAACTAATATTTGGATGGGATTATGTAGGACTGCCAAAGGGAAGATCTATGGATGACTTCCAAAAGGACCATATTGAAGGATGTAAGATCCTTCCAGAAAATATGGCATAAAGAAAGAAACATGACATGAAGAAAATCTAGATGGAAAACTAATGGATCACTTTTTGATGAAATAAGGACATGACTACCTCATGGTTGAAAGTGATGAATGGTCTATTCCCTATGAAGAAGTCCTTGAAAGATGAAGACTCCATGACGAAGAATAAATTCATGAAATCAAAGGAAGAATCTCTTCAAGAAGTTGGTTGTTGCATGATCTCCACATGAGGAGTTACTATAGGTCCCTAGTTAAGAGGGAGCCTCAAAACAGGTTTCTTACTTGGAAGAAACTTGGAAATTCCTAAGCCAAGAAGGAGCTTAGGTACATTCCTTTTGTAGGAATGAGTACATTCCTTTATTGGAATATGTCCTCCCTTGAGAGGGAGAGATAGACATGTCATTTTGATCTTCACCTAGGAAGACAAAATGGAGGATTGGGTAATCATTTGGTCCTTGAGGATGCGATAGGGCATCCAATAGAAGAATAATGGTGGAGGACCAATATTCTTTGAGGGATGGGGAGTCCAAGATAATAATAGTCCTCATGGAACACACCCTGGGTACCCAAGTAGGGGATGTTCTGAGAGAGACAATGATGAGAATGTCTATAAATCGTTGGTCTCACCAACATTGAACTTAGATCTCATGGAGAGATGGATTTGTTAGTCAAAACCTTGCTATGTCACAATGATGGTTGATATGATGCTATACAAATGAGTTACCAATCTGAATTCTTCTTATGAGAAATTCTTCAGATTGAGAAAGTCCAAGTACCATTATGAATACCTCCCTAGTTAAGAAGGAGCATTGAAAAGTGTAGCTAGGTTCGGTCTTCATAATGACATGTAATTATGATTTTATGTAATGAGATGTAAAAGAGAAAAATAAAATTATTGTATTGACTTGCTTCATGGGTTTCATGAACAAGAGATTTTTTATTTGAGTCAAGAATCCCATTGAGAGCCTTTAGGAATTATTTGTCATCTAGTCATAAAATGATAGAGTCATTGTCATGTAATGAAGTCATATTACACTTTGTAAAAGGTCAAAATTGTTTATGTAAAATATCCTCCAAGACCTTGCCACGTATCCTCTTCAAGTCGGCCTACAACGATGGAGTAACATGCTAGAAGAAGTCAGCCTAACTACTTGTGATCATGTCGTCCTAAAGGACATGAGAAGAAGTTTATATATAGCCACACTTGACCTCACTTGGAGGTAAGAAACTCACAAGCATTCATTTAATAAGAAGTGAGAAGAAAAGGCTACCAAGAGAAGTGTGAAAAAGTATAAGGAGAGTTTCTTCTGGGGCAACAATGAAGGTTTCTTCTAGGGCAACGAAGGAGGTTTCTTTTGGGTTAGGGAAGAAGGTTTCTTCTAGGGCAACAAAGGAGGTTTCTTCTAGGGAAGTGAAGGAGGTTTCTTTTGGGTCAGTGAAGGAGAGTTTTCTTTTGGGTCAATGAAGGAAGTATTCTTTTGGGATACTTGTTCTGGGAAATGGAGATAGAGATCTAGAGACCGATATTATCTAAAGGAAGCCAGTGAGATTATAGAGACTGAGTTTCTCTAGGAGAAGTCGAGAAGAAGCAATGTGAAGTATAGAGATCGTGTTTCTCTAGAAGGCGCCGAGGAGAGCAGTCCAAGATCAAGAAGAAAGTAGAGAAAGGGAAGAGGCAGAACATCAAGGTTAGTGACAAGGTTCTTGGGAGGATACTAGATTCAAGGGTCTTTTTCATGGTCTTGGTACTCATCAATTGAAGATCTAGATGAAGAATTTTAATCGAGGTTTCCTCTTAAGAGGTGAGAGGTTTTGGCCCTGGATGACAAGCCTACATACTTCGTCACTTGTATTCTATTGTGCATATTGGTAATTGTATTGATGAAAATAACACAATAATAACATAACAAATAAAAGACTATAAGATAAGAAGTAAAAGTATATCACAAGAACTTATCAAGCAGAGAAATCGTTTAACTATTCATGCCCTAGATTTCTCAACAGAATGGATTTCCTTATAGATCCAATGAATGGGGGAACTTGCTTGTGTTTCTTGAAAGACCCAACCCTGAACTCAATGAAGTTAATGAACCACTAGTAGTAGGTCGTTCAAGCTGCTTCCTGGTATAGAATTGATGAGATACAATTGGGGAGAGCCACCTCTTGACAGGAATGCAATGAAAGTTGATTGGGGTAGTCTGGCAGAGGATAGTGCCCGTCCCCCCTCGTGAATCAAGGATAAAATCGAAGGTGGCCTCTCAAAAAATGCAATGAGAGGTTGGGAAGAGGGGGTAGTGAAAAACATTGTTGAACAAAGAAAAGAAAATCCCATAGTGACGTAGTTCTCCAGATTTTTCTTTTCTCTTTGGTTGTGGTTGGCTCTCTCTCTCACACATTGGAGGATACATGGAACTCTACATTGAGCATGGAGCACCTGTAGTTGTTGGATAAATGACTGCAAAAGATAGAACCATTTTGGAACTGATTGTTGAGCCCTATGCATGAATTATACCTCTTATGGTTGTGGGTGATAACCCTTGTTAGTTTTGTTTGAAGCCACTAGAATATGTTGTATAATCCAATGTGGTTAGTGGGAGGCACAGTGGATGACTGAATCATTAATGTGCTTGTGGTATAGCTAAGAGACCACTTGGACAAGAAAATTTGGGTCATTGTGGTGCTTTCTTTGTAGCTGATAAAACCACCTAGACAGTGGATTTCATACTCCTATGTTGCTTGCTATGAAGAGAAAATTGGCAAACCACTTAGACAATGGAATCCATTTCTTGGACTAAGCAATAACCCATATGAACCTTGGATGAAAATCCTATGAACTATTTGAGGCCATTGGACTGTGTTATTTAAGCTTGTGTGGATAGTGGGAGGCTCAATGGATGAATGAATCATTGTGGTGCTTGTTATATAGTTGATAAAACACTTGGATAGTGGATTCAAACTCTTGGACTGAACAATACCCCATCTAGAACTTGGGTGAATTCATGTGAATGAACTATGAGGAAGAGTGGGTCATTGTGGTGCTTACGGCTAGAGGGTGGTTGATAAACCATTGGATAGTGGATTCCATCTCTCAAGTGTTTAACCAAGCCTTTGGTGTGAATTCTATTGAGAAATAATATCCTTAGACATTGGATCCAACTGGAGGGTTTTCAACGACAACAAAGTTGTTGTGTAGTTGGTGTATGGTTGGATAGAGAGTGGAAGTCCCTCCTTCAGTTGAAAACTATCGTAAAACAAACAAATAAGTATAATTAGATATGTATATTTGAATTATGAAATGTGATATTCCTTGTTATGTTTATGACTAAAACTGGATCTTGTGTGTTTTTGTAAATGAATGGTTGAACTGTGAATTTCATTGTTATGCTCATCATTGGCATGATATCTAATATGTCTATGATTTTAATGGATACCTGGACTGTGTTATCCAATATTATGTTCATGAAAGTTGTGAGAAATTGTATGTGTTTATGCTCATTTATTTAACAACTATGGATTATGAATATACAACTCATCTTGTTAAGAAGATTTGTGATGTCTGCTAGATGAATTGTAACTCTTCTTGGGTATTTATGCAAATTTGTGTGTTCTCAGTTATTTGTTATCATAATTTCTCGAATAAGTTTAATCAGTTTGCTAGAGGACAACAATGGCTCATGAATGTAGTAATTCAATTTCTTAGAGGATTTATGATTTTTAATAGATGGATTGCAACCTTAATTGTATTGAAACGAGAGCCTATTGTTTATACTTGTGTAGAAATTTCACCTGTAGAACAAACCGATATATGCAATGTCCTAAAGCATAATACTTGTTCTACTTCTACAAAATATTAAGCAGAAGCATAATCGAATTCATGAGCAACATCAAGTAGAAACATGCATAACTAATCAAGAGAAATAATCACACATAACACAAGATATATCTAGGGGAAAGCACCAGCATAAAACCCCAACCATGTATTATCAATCAAGTGGAAATCCTCTTCACAATACAAAAAGAATCAGCTCAATAGCTATCCTGCTCTCTCTATACTCTGATGATATTCAATCAAAAGATGAAAATCATGGACTACCTAGGCCTCAATATATAGGCCACAGGTCCTCCAATCTCCTATGATAGATCCTTCTCCATGCAAGGAATACTTACTAGAAATATCCAAGCATCTGATAGTACACTGTCCCACATCTGATATCAACTGGGCCTCTGACAGAACTGACATGCAACAGTTATCCATGAGTGAATCCTCAGTTATCTAAAATAATAGTTGTCACAAGCATGCAAGCATTAACAAACTATATTTTATTATTTTAACAACTTGTTAAAATAATCTAACTGGACTTGACTAGTTAGAACTAAGTCCACTGATTCTCTCATTATAGAACTCATACTTATTCCCTCAATCAATGGAGGAAATTAAGGATAAATTCCTCAATCAGTGGGACAACTCATGTGCATGCTCACAAAGACTTCAAATTTGAATTTCCTTAACTAATTAACTCAACTAAATTAATTAATTAATATTTCCAACTGCTGTTAAGACCAAAATTAATTTTGCTTCCTATAGATAGACTAGGGACTGCTATAAATAGGAAGGGACCTAGAAATGCTATTTTTAGAACTTTCTATTTTTAGCAGTTTCACCTCTCACCCAATGTGGCCAATGACCTCACTGGCCAAACTGCTATTTTTAGACATGCTATTTTTAGCAGGTCTATTTTTAGCACATTCTAAATTTAACATTTCTTGTTGCACATTTTTTAACACTCCCTCTCAACAAGAAAGGCTTTCTCTCGAACCCGATCCTGTAACTCTGGAATGTTCTGCATGCAACACATCTACCTGATCCACTTGCTCCAACAACACTTGGAACAAAAACACTCCCAACTGACCACTCTGTTGGGCTAGGAACATACTCTGATGCTAAAGCTCTACCTGCTGTTGACAGGTGCTCCCTCTCTAACATCTGCACTACTGCAACATCTCCATGCATCTCGCACCATTGCACACCTCTCTGTGCCACCTGGCACTGTGCAAAACACTTGTGCCTCTCGCATTGCTACAGCCTACTAGCTATGCACTATCCTAGGATTCCCTGCACTATCGCTCTCTCTGCTGCTCCATCCGCATCTGTCTCTACCCAATCAGTCAGTTCCTGCTACTCCACGTCAGGGTTCCTGCAGCAAGGTTTCATTCAAGAGGTTGGGTACCTCAAGGATCTTTCCCCTCCTCCTTGGGATTTTCAATCCACATCACCCCACCTCCTACCTAGAGGTATGGTTGCATGCGATCCCTCTGCCCACCTGGCCCAAAGTTTCCCCCTACTGGAGGTCTCTGCATGAGTAGATGTCTTTACTCGATCTCCTCTCAGCTTCCCCTGTTGTGGCTGCTCCACAACCTCCTAAAGCTGTTGCACCAATCGTGGCTCCTCCACAATTGTCTGAGACTTCTTCTGGCTCTACATGTTGAGAGGTAATATACCCTCCCTCTCAACCACCAAGTCTCCATCAGTTGCCTTGCTGCTCAAGGATTTGCATGTATCTTGAACATCAAGAGCATATAGGTTCTTAACCCGTGAACCAATCTGCTTCACTTGTCTAGTGATGATGTGTCTAAGGAAAACCTTTCCCTTACTGAAGACTACAACATAGCCTCTGTCTTCCAGCATTGTGATAGACACCAAGTTTCTCTTCAGTTCTGGTACATACTTGACATCGGTCAAGGTAAGGCGAGATCCATGCTCCCTCTGAAAAATAACCGTGCCCACACTTGAGACACTATACTTCTCATCATTACCCATCGCTATGAGTATCTGGATATCTTTCTCCTCCAAAGAATTGAACAAAATCTTGTCGCCGATCATGTGGAAAGAAGATCCACTGTCAAGAAACCAACCACTTCCCACCATGGATGAAACCATGCATGCGAAGAGTGTGAAATCCAACTCAAATTGTGAAGCAAGTGCCTCACCTTCAAAACCTTCCCCGGATCCCTTCTTGGATTTCCTCTGTGGACAATTTGCAGCATAATGGCCCACCTCATGACAAAGAAAGCATCACACTTTCGATTTGCCAACCTTCTTCCCATCATTGGAGGAACTAGATTTGGAAAGAGAAACCTTCTCCTTCCCCTTCTTCGCCTTACTCGCTGAGGCATAATTCTCCTCATCATGCATGGATGAAGCACTATCTCTGGTGCTCCGTCTGATCTCCTCCAGTATCAAATCCAACCATAGTCGTTCCCAATCTGCCAATTTCTCCCTTCCATTCATCGAGTCCTGGTAGCTATGCCAGCTCTTAGGAAGGCCAAGGAGTGCTAGACTCACCATATCCTCATCCGATGTCATGACCCCTACACTTGCAAGCTCATCCCTGCATGTGATGAACTTGGTCAGATACATAGATATCATCTCATCTCTTTCACACTTGATCCTTCGAAGTTTGTCCTTCAGTGCCAGCTTCCTCTAATCACTGCTATTTTGATATAAATCTTTCATTGTTTTCCACATTGCATGCAGAGTCTCCTTCCCATGGAGGCTCGAGATAATGTGATCTCGCACTCCCTCCAAGAGAATTCTCCTAGCTCTAGCCACACACTTCCTCCATTCCACCTGCTCAGTCTTGTCAGTAGGCTTAGGAATTTCTTGATCAATGAAATCCTTAAGGCCATTATCTTCCAAAACTGCCTCCATGTGATCCTTCCAATCTATATAGTTTGAGCTGCCAGCAAGGGCATACTCAAGCCTCAAACCATAGAACGCCATCGATGAAATAGATGTGATAAGAACTTGAGATCTATATCCTGAATAATAAACTTAAAATTTCTCCTGCTAGTATATTGTTCTTGCTTGATCACCTGTGCTCTGATACCATGTAGAAATTTTACCTGTAGAACAAACCGATATATGCAATGTCCTAAAGCATAATACTTGTTCTACTTCTACAACATTAAGCGAAAGCATAATCGAATTCATGAGCAACATCAAGTAGAAACATACATAACTAATCAAGGAAATAATCACACATAACACAAGATATATCTAGGGGAAAGCACCAACATAAAACCCCAACCATGTATTATCAATCAAGTGGAAATCCTCTTCACAATACAAAAAGAATCAGCTCAATATTTATCTTTCTCTCTCTGTACTCTGATGATCTTCAATCAGAAGATGAAAATCATGGACTAACTAGGACTCAATATATAGGCCACATGTCCTCCAATCTCCTATAAAAGATCCTTCTCCATGCAAGGAATACTTACTAGAAATATCCAAGCATCTGATAGTACACTATCCCACATCTGATCTCAACTGGGTCTCTGACAGAACTGGCATCCTTGAGTGAATCCTCAGTTATCTAAAATAATAGTTGTCACATGCATGCAAGCATTAACAAACTATATTTTATTATTTTAACAACTTGTTAAAATAATCTAACTGGACTTGACTAGTTAGAACTAAGTCAACTGATTCTCTCATTGTAGAACTCATACTTATTCCCTCAATCAGTGGAGGAACTTAAGGATAAATTCCTCAATCAGTGGGAAAACACATGTGCATGCTCACAAAGACTTCAAATTCGAATTTCCTTAACTAATTAACTCAATTGAATTAATTACTTAATATTTCCAACTGCTGTTAAGACCAAAATTAATTTTTCTTCCTATAGATAGACTAGGGACTGCTATAAATAGGAAGGGACCTAGAAATGCTATTTTTAGAACTTTCTATTTTTAGCAGTTTCACCTCTCACCCAATGTGGCCAATGACCTCACTGGCCAAACTACTATTTTTAGACATGCTATTTTTAGCAGGTCTATTTTTAGCACATTCTAAATTTAACATTTCTTGTTGCATATTTTTCAACAATTTGGTCATTACTCCTTCTGCAACAATGATAAACTATGTAAATGCAATACAGGGGTTCTGTCTTATGCAAGCACGTTCTGCTCTGCCTGCGGAGCTTAACCTAGGATCGTAGCCGCCGTCGAGACCAGCAGCTTCAATGAGCGGGCCTGGGGGTGGGGAGGCCGCTCCCACCCCGCCATTAACTTCTGATGAAGCTTTCCGTAATCTGTTAAAGCAGCAAGGGAAGAAACGACAGTTTTCAGAAGTGCCGAAGTTCATAAAAAAATTGGAAAAAATACCTGAGATTGCACTTCTAGAGGAACAATCAATCAAAATCGCTCTTGCTCTGGCTGACAGAGGCCTGGTAGGGCAGTTTATGGGCCGATGGTCGTCCACAAAAAATACGGACGAATGGATTCAGCGAAACTGGAGACCTCAGCTAAAAAATAACGTGATCTGCTACGCTGTGGGACGAGGCTACTTCATCTTTGAATTTACAACCAAAGAAGATCGGGATCTGGTGTTCCGAAATGGGCCGTATTTTATGGGAAATCAAGGACTGTATCTTAATAAATGGAGCCCTGATTTCGACCCTTCTGTTGATGTCCCTAAGGAAGCGCCGGTCTGGGTCCGTCTTCCTAATCTCCCGATACATTGCTGGAGCTACCAATCCCTGCAGAAGATTGGAAATGGATTGGGTCGTTTCATAGACAAAGCCGATCACAAGGGCCAATATACCTGCGCCAGAATTTGCGTGGAAGTCGACCTGGAAGCCGGCCTACCAGAAGCGGTCAAACTCAAAGTTGGAGATTGGCAGCATTATCAGAAGTTGGATTATGAGCAGCTGCCTTTTAAATGCCGAACATGTCATGAGCATGGACACTTTCAGCGAAATTGTCCAAAAGCAGCAACAGGGATCACGGTTGAAGAAGAAGGATGGAAAGAAATTAAAAAGGGAAAGGCTGTTCCAAAGGCCTCAGGGCAGAATGCTTCAGCATCGCAGGGGAAGCCACAACCTAATCCAAAGGCCAATGTTGCTTCCAAAGATGGATCCCCCTCCGGAGAAAAGGTGGATGTCATAGAGACACAAGAGGAACCTGGAAATAAGTCGAAGCAAGGGAAAGAAACTGAAGCCGAATCATCGGTTCCACCAGTTGATGATGGACATAGGGGTAAAGAAGGCAACGAAGAGCACATCAGTCTCGCCTCCGAATCAGAGGAAGATTCTGAAGAGAGAGACTCCGAATCTGATAACTCGCAGGTCACACCTATCAAAATGACTAGGGGTCGGAAATCCAAGAAGAAGCAGAGAGAGGAAAAAACCTATCTAGATGTCCTCCAAGGCTCTCAAAAAACCCTCAAAGGAATGATGAATACCAGATCTGGTCGCAAGAGCAACAAGGCTCCAACAAGAGCCTCAATCCCTCAAGGCAGTAAATAATGAAATACGTCTCCTGGAATTGTAGAGGATTAGGCAGCAGGTCGAAAGAGGAAGCCTTAAAAGACATAGTGAGAACATATTCACCTGAAATCCTCCTCATCCAGGAGACGAAGCTGGAGGAACTTCTTCTCCTCCAATCTAGCAAAGTTTTTTGGCAAAAAGGTCAAGGTTGAGCGGTTAGTGCAAGAGGCGCTTCTGGGGGAATAGCCACCTTTTGGAACAGCGCCATTTATGATCTTATTCAAGAAAGAAGTAGCTCCCACTGGCTGTATACGCAGCTTCTTCACAAAGATTTTGGTCAACAAGTAAGTATGTTTAATCTCTATGCTCCTGTTTTGCCAGGCGAGAAAAAAATTTGTTGGAACTCGCTACAATCCTTTCTTTCAGAGCAAAATCCAGGAAATATTATCATTGCAGGGGATCTGAATGTCACCCTTGCACTTGATGAGAAAAAGGGCGGCTCCATTGTCCGGGATCCCGCCAGAGAATGGGTTGAAGATATTATGTTGGGCTGGGACCTGGAGGATATTAAGCCTTCTTCAGGCAAATTCACCTGGTCCAACAAAATATTAGGACCCAACCATATTGTTGCCCGTCTGGATAGATTCCTAGTCCACTCTTCTTTCCTGACATGCGGTCTTATGACCTCTTCTAAAATCCTTCCAAATCTCACTTCTGACCATAAGCCCATTCTCCTTGAGCTCTCTTTGGATGGCAACCTAGGCCCCATCCCTTTTCGATTCAGTCCTTTGTGGATTCAGCAAGACGGATTTCAAGAGGTGGTTTCTGAAGCTTGGAATAGGCCTGTCCACGGTTCTCCATTCTTTGTTTGGGAAAAGAAAATCAGGGGATTAAAAACAAGTCTCAAGGAGTGGGCAAAACGGTTGGAAACTCCTACAGCAAAAAAAAAAGATTCTCTCAACAATCTTGCTGCTCACCAAATAGCTATGGAGCAGAGCCCTGACACACAAAATCATCTCCAAAAAGAAGTCGAGCTGCAAAAAGAGGTACACAGATCTAGCAGGGAGGAGGAAGAATTCTGGAGACAGAAGTCTAGGAATTTATGGTTAAAGGCCGGAGATAAAAACACTGGTTTCTTTCACAAACAAGCCGAAGCTAGAAAGCACTTCAAATCAGTTTCTGAGATTCATTATCAAAACACGGTGATTAAGGATTTCGATGGCATTAAGAAAGCTGCTTATTCCTACTTCAAAGACCTTTATTCGGCTCCTGAAGAAACTCCTATTGATCCTCAGGCCTACCCAATGGATTTAATTCCCAAGAGCGTTAAGGAATCGGACAATGCTATGTTGACTGCCCCGATCAGCTTGGATGAGATCAAGGACATTCTGAATTTAATGGAGCCTGATAAAGCCCCAGGCCCTGATGGGTTCACTGTCAGGTTTCTTTTGACTTGCTGGTCGACAATCAAAAAAGACTTATTGAGAATGGTCAGAAAGTCCCAAAATTGTGCTAAGCTGGGCAGTGGCATCAATTCAGCCTTTTTAGCCTTGATCCCTAAAGAGAAAGGCGCTTTCGACTTCAGCAGATTTAGGCCCATATCCTTGTGCAATTCAAGCTACAAGCTGGTCTCCAAAATAATCACCAACAGACTAAAGAATATTTTGCCAGCCATCATCCCTGAAAATCAAGGCGGATTCATAAAAGGAAGAAAGATTTTGGACAACATTGTGCTGGTGCAAGAAGCGATCCACTCCAGCTGCCAAAGAAATGAGAAAGGTATGGTTATTAAGCTCGATCTGGCTAACGCATTCGATAGGGTGAGACATGATTTTTTGTTCAATGTGATGAAGAATCTCGGCTTTTCATCAACCTTCATAAACTGGGTGAACGCCTGTATTGCCTCGCCATGGATTGCGCCTTTGGTCAATGGTCGCTCAACTGATTTTTTCCAAGCCTCCAGGGGCCTTAGACAAGGATGTCCCTTGTCCCCACTCCTTTATGCTAATCAGGCCTCGGTCCTCAGTTTCCAGCTTGATCATAATCAGAAGATTCAAATCCTGCCTGGCCTCAGAACGACTCACAAGGTGAAGGACATTAACCATGCACAGTTCGCCGACGACACTTTGTTGCTTGGAGGTGCCAGCATAATCTCTGCCAGATCCTTCAAAAGAAGGAGCTGGACATTTACAAGGTACTCTCAGGCAGCAAAATCAACTACAGGAAATGCTCAATCTATGGCTGGAACTGCTCGAACAAGGAGCTGTCTGATATTGCAAGGCTATTAGAAATGGATGTAATTCGAAGCTGGGAGTATTTTAAATATCTCGGGATCCCAATCTTCAAATCCAAGCCTAAATTTGCTCACTGGATGTCGATGCTAGATAAGTTAAAGAACATAATCCAATCTTGGGGTGCCTCTTGGCTGAATAATGCAGGGAAAATCATTCTTATGAAGTCGGTTCTTATAAGTATGCCTCTATATCAATACTCTGCTCTCCTGGCCCCTGAAACCTTTCTCAACAAAATGGACAGTCTGTTGAGAAGATTCCTGTGGGAAGGTGGAAACAACAATGACAGAAGGCTCCATCTAGTGAACTGGGAGACTCTTAAGAAACCTCTCCTGGAAGGCGACCTCCATCTTCGGAACTTGGCTGTTCAAAATCTTGCTTTGGGATCCAAAATCTTGTGGAATTTAGTCTCCGGAAACTCCAGGTAGAGCAAAAGAGTCATTTGGAAGAAATACTTCCAAGGGCAATGTTTGAGATGCCTGGACAAGCCTCCAAGATCCTTAAAAGGTTCCCCGATCTTCAATCTTTGCAACTCTGCTAGGGAGCATTTCAGCCATCATCTTTACTGGATCCCTGGGAATGGGAGAAAGATCAACATTTGGGAAGACTCGATCCTTGGTGATCAACCTTTGAATCAAGTGGACGGTCTAGATAATATCAAAGCTTGGCTGCAGTCCTCCAATTTGCATACCTTGTGGGATATCTCTATTTGGAAGAATGATCCAGACAGACTTTGGGACTATTGGAATCTGGGGGAGGTTCCCCTTATGTTGCAGGGGGAAGCTTCACTACTGTTAGATCTGCTCCAAGGCAAATCTCCTTCAAAGGCCACCTCTAAAGACAAAAGAGGCTGGGGCTCCCGTTCAGGTTCTTACACTGTTGCTGAAGGATATAAAAGAATAATGGCTGTCCCTTATGCTCCTCCTGACCCAACTCAATGGAAGTTTATATGGGATTTCCCCTCTCTTCCCAAAATTGACTTTTTCTGTTGGACTGTTGCGCACAATAGCATCCTCACCAGAGATAATTTGAGAAGAAGAGGGATGGAAGGGCCTTCCAGATGCCCCCTTTGCTTGTCTGCTGAATAAAATGTCAATCATTTGCTGTTGCTTTGCCCATTTGCACAGGTAGTCTGGAGGGGAGTCCTGAGGTTACCAGCTAATTTTGACTTCCCAAACAGCATATCTTCTCTCCTCCGAAACTGGGCCAGTCTATCTCCCTTTTTCCTAAAAAAAAAACACCTTCTCAAGACAAGTTGGATGTGGATCCCTAAGTTTATCTGCTGGAAGTTGTGGTTAGAGAGAAATAATAGAATTTTCAGAGGAGAAAGTTGCAATTCTGCAAGGGTTATTTCCAAAATCAAAGCTCTTCTAGGTGAGGCTTTGGAAGCCAATACTACTTCAAGAAATGAAATGAGACTGGTCACTGAAGAGGAGCAATGGATTCAAGACCTGGTCCCGAATTTGAAGGAAAGGTCCATTCCTCCTCTTGCCCATGCCAACTGGGAGATTAGGCTGGAGGAACTGGAATTCATCAAGTGGAGATCAGTCCTAAACGATCACTGTTTATTCTTCGATGGGGCTTCTAAAGGAAACCCTGGGCTTGCTGGCAGTGGTGGGTTTCTTCTGAGTCCAGGAGGTTCAATGGAAATACGATTCCACTGGGGTCTGGGTATAGAAACCAGCAACAGAGCAGAGGCTCTCGCTCTTTGGTAGGGGCTGAATCTGGCGATCAAGCGAAACATCCTCTCTCTCTGTGTATTTGGAGACTCTAGAATCATAATCCAAGCGATGATCTCTCATAAGACTCCCCACCAGGTTCACTTAGCCACTGTTATCAAAAAAATCCAGCTCTTATTGCCTAAGTTCAGGAAAATTTCGTTCTACCACATATTACGAAAGCTCAACTCTCAAGCCGACATGGAAGCCAATCTCGGCTCCCTCTGTAATCGAAGATCTTTAGTGGTCAACTCAGCGGAATCCTCCTGTTTCATACCCTAATGTTTCTGTTGATCGGATTTCTGTTCCTAGTTGAGCCAAGGGTTAATCCTCTTATCCTCTCTCCTCTGGTCTCTGGGACCCCTCCTCAGGGTATTATTATTTGATTAATCTTATGACTTCTGGCCTCGATCACATTCAACCAGTCCTCTGTCAATGGACTCTGTCTTCTGTCCGAGCCTCCGGATCAAAGTGTCTACAAACGATCCTCAAGATGTCCATCAGACGCATATAAGAATATGCTCTGTTCTCACATCAGATCTCCGTTCTTACCTGTCTCAAAGGTCTCACCTCCGAAAGGCGGCAATTCGATTTGTATTTCTGAGGGCTGCCATTTTGGGCACCAGTTCTTCAACCCACAAGCATTCCCTCCAAAGTATTTGTGGATTCATCATCAACAGCGGGGCGTATTGTTTGCTTGCCCAGGGAATGACTAAGGATCACTGGTCTCGGCTGCCCGGCACCCTTCTCTGCGGTATACCATCTGCGGGTCACTCTGCCAGGTGAATGAACAATTATCCGACCCTGAACTGATCAGAACTTGGTTTTTCTTAAATTGTAATGAACTGAGCTTATTATCCTTTATTGTAACGTTTCCGCTTGGTGCTATGTCATCTGTCCTTGCTGAAAGCATGCCAAAGTAGCCAACATTGAAATTCCTTTCTCTGTCAGAGCTGCACTGTAAGAGCCTGGGGCAGCCAGTTTGCCTCCATAAATAAAAAACATAACCATTATTGTCAAAAAAAAAACAATGATAAACTATGTAAATTTTGTTGCGAGGGCACTTGTTCCCTAGATTCATTGCTCGTTAAACATAAATGGAGGTTTTAGGAACTTGGGCCTTTGTGTCGTAAACACACACATAAATGGAACTTAGGGTAGTCACCCCTTTGTTACATGCCTTCACTAAAATTTGAGCTCTTGAGACCTTGGGGTCGTGTGTCTCAATTCATAGAAAATTGGTGTGTGCCATTCACCCCTCTTTGTTTTGTGGGCACCCCTAATTTGTTGTTTAGATGAGTTGGGGCCTTGGAGCCACGTGTCTCAATTCATAGAAAATTGGTGTGCGCCATTCACCCCTCTTTGTTTTGTGGGCACCCCTAATTTGTTGTTTAGATCAGTAGAGTGACATGGCTCAATATATAAGTCTATGTGAAAATATTGATGCCTAGGACAAAATATGAAACCATGTTGGGTGGTCCCTATGATGGCCACAGGCCATCGACTTATCGACTTGGACTATAACTTAGTGCATGTGCATAGAGGAATATGAGGGTTGGTCTGACGGTGGAATCCAGCCAATGGAACCTTTCCATTGGGCCACTTGATCACTGAACCCTAGAAGGATTAAGCAAGTGAGCCACGCGAATATGACCATTACTGAAGGGTCGATAAACGAGTGTGTATCAAAAGTGTGGTGGGCCCGAGGTGAAATCTTTCCTATTTGAACCCTACCATTGGGGTATCAACCCACTGGATTGACAAAAGGTTTAAGTGGATAATCAGGGGGGATGGACCCTGGTCTGACATGATGTGGGTCTCGTGGACAACACTAGGCCCTCGGGTGGTTCTCATAAGGGTTACACAGAGAGTGAGGTTGGAAGAACCAAGGATGGTATGACGTGTACCAAGGATGTCCCCACCAATCTCGTAGGCATTTGAATTACTAGCTTCCACATGAATTAAGTGAGGGAAATACCGAAGGATCTTGACCCAACATGACGTGGACTTGTGGTTCCCATGCTAGCCATCAACCATCGACCTTCTGAGTTTCCTTATAATGTAGACATTTAATACATTGAGCACATGAACTACAATTGTTCAAATTACCTTGCACACCCTATAAGATGGTGGCTTGGCAACACCATGTGATCTAGGAAGAGGCCACATGGGTGCTACATGGTGTCCTAGTGATGTCATGGCCCTTTTTAATGGACCAAACTTCTAACGGGCATAATTTTCAATATGGGACTCAAATTGAGGTAACATTTATATCGCCAAAAATCTCTCAACGAGCTCAATGCAATGATCGAATTTATTTTAAGAGTTGAATAATTTGAAAAATGAGGTTGTTGTTACCCCATATTCATAACAAACTGTGGAGATTAGGTCAAACAAGTAAAAATCCTACACCCTGAGATGACTAAATGGGTTGGGAGATGGTTATAGAGTGGCATCAAAGCATTGGTTCAAACACTAGTCTTGGAGGGCCATATACACTAGACAAAAGAATTGGGAGCTCTGATACCGATTGGTATCGTCTCAGAGCTAAAGTTCAATACTGAACCTGGATGGGCTCAAGTATAGGAAATAATTTAAGTTTTAAATTAATATCTATGCATGCGTGTGTACCTATGTGAAATTATTTTCTTGTATATATGGATACACTAATGTTACTTGAAGACTTACTTGAGTTTGATCCAATAAGATAAACATGCAGGATGTTGAATAGATTGCCTAAAGCATCCAAACATAATTGCAAAAAATTATAGCCAAGTGATGCAACCATAACTATGAGGCGGTGATCTCTTAACTTATCTCTTACTAGTTTTAATATTTTTCTTTAATGTTTTGAGAAGTTGGCATATGCTGCGGAACAATAGCATAGGCATGATAAATGCAAGAGATGAAACAAATCAAAGATGCTTGTCGATTGAATAATTAAATAATGATATGTTAGATGCATGAAGACATGTTAGGTGCATATAATAATGGATGTGTATGCATAAGGACCTGGTGTAGTCTGTTGTCTTAACATGCTTTAGATACATAATAGTGGTTAATGGTGAACATGTAACCAAGAACAGGTTAAAAACATGGTTGGGAACACAATGAAGGTAGTGCATGTAGTCTTATGGAAGGATGATAAGGTGGAAATGAGAGAATGGTATAAGTGGGACTTACACATGTTGATATGCATGTTGTGAAAGTGTTGTGAGTGCACTTATTCTTGGGTTGCCTTATGGAAGGTTGGAGCACTAAAGGGAGGAGTGTAGGGACAAGTGTTTGCGTGTGTTGTTTGGAGAATACCTAGAGACCAAAAGGCCGGTGAAACTCTTATAAGTCATAGGGCTCTAAGACATCCTTGATCAACCCACGTTGGATGCACTGTAAGCATAGTGGCACAACCCAAGGGACTACTATGATCAAAGAAGGGGGTGCATTACCTTGGGTCAAGTGGGACTAGGTGGGTAGAGGGATGTGAGACTCTTGGTGGGAGGCTATTGGGGTTGGTGCCTTTACCTTGTTTGTGTTCAATATTGGTTATGTATCATACTTGCCTCTTGGTAAGGCAATGCATTTAAGGAGTCAAAAGTAGCAGAGCCTATGGCTATGAGAAAATAAGAGGTTTTATGCCAATCAAAGGTTTTACTTAGATATGTGTTATAATAATTATTGATTATGACTCTTGAATTTGATGGCCACTTAAATCATTGTTTGAATGCCTATTTAGATGCTTGATATTAGCATATGTTAACGATAATGCATGAAGGAATGATCATGTTGAAATAATTTTGCGCTAATATAATGTGTGTTGAGACAAATGACATGCACTCAAGTGAAGTGTGAGGAACCCCATAGTTGTTACAAGTAAGCAATTTAGGTTGTGTGCCTACTAAGAATTTGAGACAATTTATTTATTTGTTTAGTAAAATTGTGATGTTTATTAATGTGATGAAATTTCTAATGAGCTTGGAATACTGCCTTGCAGAGTTACATTACAGAGACGATTTGAATAAAGGATCATTCAAGGAAGGCTTGAATGGGTCATTATGAACCAGATGGATAGTGAAGTCACATTTGTGAAAATGGCTTAAGAAGGGAGTTTCCCATAATTGAAAATTGTGCTTGGATGATATATTTTATTTATATGAATGCATCAATTTTAACCAAGTAGAAAAAAGTAATTATATGTCTTGGGTAATACATTAAGGTTACCTAATAAATTCCATGTCACATAGAGTGTTCATAAGGAAAGTGTGCAAGAGTGATATCTTGTTGTTAACTACCACATGAAAGAAAGTAGTGTGCCTATGCTTATATTTATGAGACTTGTCACGTGAATGATTGAAAACAAGAGAGACTGATAATTTAAATTAAAAATAAATGTGTATGAATAACATGGAATATGTGAAATCATGGCACATGCATGAAAAGATGTAGATTCACATGTTTGGGTGCATGATTGAAGGCATTGCGTTGAATATGTAAATTGGATACATAGTGCAAATTCCCTTTATGAAAATTCAATGAAATTTGTGTGTAAGTAGATGAAATGATAGAGTTGTGACTAATATGTGAGCTTAAGGTCATTTCAAGGGTTGTTGAATGTTGCAATGTAAAGTATGCTAAGAAGCCAACTAAACTCCTTAAAAACATCTAACTGTAGAATGCATATGTTGGTAGCCAAGTAACCAGGGAAAGTAGCAAGCAAAGGTAAAAAGGTAAAGGAATTGGATAAGACTTCCTTTCAACTAAATTTGATATCTTTTGTTTCTAAAATTAATGCATGTATTGTGTGGATGCCCAAGAAAAGATATTGTTAAGGCAGAAGGATATTAAATGAATGAATAATACACCCATGAGATAAAATATGTTTGGTAATACATTGAGAGGACACATGAAAATGTGGGATGTATGAAACAAATGTAGGAATTGCAGTTGTGTTCATGAGTCCACGAGTATTGATCCAATAGTTTGTAATCTTGAGACAAATGATTCTATCATATAATGTTGAGCTTGTTGGTAAGAAGCATGTAATTGAAGGATTGATTTTTCGTAGTTATTATAATAAAAACATTGTATGGAATTGTTGATATCAGAAAATAAGATTATTATTAATACCTAGTGGGTTATGACAAAGGAAAAAAGCATTTAATGTGTAAATATTTCTAAAATATTTGTGATACATTATGACAAAGGCAAGGAGCCTTTAATGTGTAAAGATTGCTAAAATATTTGCGATACATCGTTGAGTTACTATGGCATGATTTGGTCATGACACTCATATTATGAATGGTGATGTTACATATTCTTGGTGCATTAAGTTCATGCATGCTTGTACGATACAGTAAGTTGAATGATTGAATGTCATGAAAAGAAACAACTTATAATAATTTTGAGGAATTTTTGAGTAGTGGAATGAGTGGCATGAATCTCTCATCCTGTAAAGAAAAGTGGAAGCTAATTACTAATGAATTTAGAGATATGTATCTTTCATATTTCAGCCTTTGGTTGTTGGAATAAATATTTAAATGCATTATGAAATGCTTGGAATCATTATGATGCAAATAAATAATTAAATGATATCTTCATTTCAATTTATTTGTAATCAAATGAAAGTGATTGAATTATTTACGTGTATAGTAACTCTAAGATCACTCAAGGGGATGTTATGAATCTTGAAATGGAAAGATTTTGATGTATGAAAACTTACCATTATTTGGTTGATTGAAAGTACATATTGCAATTTAAATGGACTTGGTTATAATAATGAAGGTTTAGTACTACCATATTCAAGAGTCAAACATCATGAGAAAAATATCACATTTATGAAATTTGATTCTGTTGATGGTGCTAGACCCACCAACATTCAGCGGATCTCCCTGATATGAAGTCCCACCTAGACCTCACACCATTTGGAGTAGGAGTCCCATCAATGGGTGGTAGTGTAATAACTTGACCACTGTAGTGCGTAAAGGAAAGTATGATAACTTTGGGTGAGAAAAAGTGTGTGACCCTACGGAGAGTCAAGTGCAATGCATGAAGGTTCTAACACACGAAGGGGAAAAGGAAGTGTGCCCCTTATAAGCCTGTAACATTACGTAACTTGAAAGGAACACACGGGCGGAATGGCATCGCAAGCTAAAATGAAAAATAGTCCACAAGTTAAAGTGATGAGTTAATCCAACTACATGCATTCAACTAGATCCATACAAATGCATACAAAGTAGTTCATAAGAATATGCGTAAGTTAAATAACATACATTGTCATCGCAACCAGAATAGTCCAACAACATTAACAACATATGAATGAAAGTGTGATGCCTCTGATATTATTATTATAAGTGAAAATTCCATCCATACATACACTATTAGCGACCACTAGCCCCAATAGTGGAACATTATAGTCAAGAACACCTTCTCCTCCAAAGAAGTATACTCACTCTACGTTATGGAGAAGCCAAAGCTCTTCAAAATACTTCCAACCCTTTTCTAAGCCTAAGTCTAACCAAAAGCTTGGCTCCCAAAAGCCCGTTCTATGAGTTATGAGGTTCTATTTATAACAAAGGGTAGGGTGACCCTTGACATTCCCCTTTGTGACTTTTTGACTTCCCTCATGACTCTTCAACTTCTTTACTAAATGACACATTACATTACATGATAACTTTTCATATTCCAAGATTGAGACTTGGAATTTCACTTACAACATATTTACAGATAATATTACATTTTCCACATGTACCCATATAAGACAAAATAGGATAGAGACAACTTAACAAGTCACAACACTATGAATATGGAGTTTGGGGAAAGTTCAGCTCGGCAACATCCACTTGATGCTTCTCAATCACATATCAGTGCCACAATTGGTACTATTTGATGACGTCTTTTTGGAAGCAGACTCTTAAATCCATGTCATCCGGGTATATGGTCTTGGAACCTATATCCAACTGGGTTTGAAGCATGAGTAACATGGTGTTGACCTTGATAGGACCATCGATGTACTTCCACATGTTGTGTGCGTTCAGCTCAAAGTATTCCCTGGTGGCATCTTGTCTTAGATGCTCCATGTACTCATCAATCTCTAGGCGGACTTTGTTCTTAGGTTTAGAATTGGTGAGGGAACCAATTGATGGGATCCTGTGCTTTCTCACTATGACATCCAAACTATTTTACAACTGCACATATGAGGCCTTATGCTATTGATGAATGGGGTAAGTTGCTCGTATTTCTAGATTAACATTCATACCTTTTCTTTCTCTAGCTCTACCTGTGGTTTCATCTTCTTCGCTAAGTAAAGTGAGGTCCCTTTGTAACACATTTTCCACTCTTGTACATGGGTGATGACAACATGTATGTTCCTGAGAGTATGAACGAACTGTTTGCTCCGCTGTTGTAGGTCATGCACACATACAACTGCTTTATGCACAGTTACAAATCCCTCATAGAGCTTCTGTATGGTATCATTGAGTGTCGATACTTCAACAAGTATCATTGTCCTCATCTCCCCCAATGCAGAAACTATATTTTAAGCTGATGTTTGGAGTTGTTCTGCCTCTTGCTTGGCAGCTTGCAAGTTCTTTTCCAGTTGTTCATTCTTGGCCATCAAGTACTTAACATTTGAGCTTGTTTCTCCTGCAAAGGCCAAGCTATCTTAGACAAGGGTAGTTGATGCTTCTTAGTGTCTTACACTATCACCCTTTCCTTGATGAATTCAGGTGATTCGTGATCATCCAGAAAGTTCTTCCTCCGTGCTTGTGCAATATTATTCTGCAACTTGTCAAATGATATATTATACACATCCATGACCATATCATCATCAAGGAGAACAACATATCCTTTCTCACTCGGGGCTGGTTTTGACACAAGAGGTGGTGGAGACTGAGTGATGACCTGTGGTTCTCTCAAAATCAGGTCAATGTCTTCATTATATGGCTCCTATTGCAACTCCATTTCTGTCACTTCAATCATTTGCTCAATCTACTAAGAAAGCTACCAATCTTGCATGTGTTCACTATCTTCCCTAGTTGTTGGCTGTCTAGACCCATCAACCTATATTGGCATTATTTCCTCTATCATTATGCCTCACCTTTGTTCTTCTTACTTCTTCTTGCTTCTCTTCTCTTTCTCTCCTCCTCAACTCTTGTTCTTCCTTTAACTTCTTCTCCATCTCCTGCAACTTCAGTTCTGCTTCCTGCAGCCTCTGCTTTTCTCTCTTCCTTCATTCTTCTCTCTTCATCCATTGCTCCCTCTTTTCTTCCACTGCCAAAGCTACCTGCTCGAGGATATGATCTTCCTTCATCTTGCAACTTTTATCTCCCTCTAGATTCTCAACAACCTTCCTCTTTCCCTTGTTCTATACTGGATTTTTGCCTTCTGCTGCTATTGTTGTTGCTTCTGAAGATGTTGTTGTTTGCAGAGAGGCCTTCCAAGTTCTCTATATACTAACCATCTCATTGAGTTTGGAGGAATTGTAGCAGTACCTCCAAGGGTCCTCCTCTAGTTAATGAAATCTCTCGTGGATCCATGGAAAGTACACTATCGCATAGTGGTCCTTACAAATACCTTGGGGATCATGCAGATTAAAGTTTTGGGTGCCGAACTCAAATTTCGGTATGTCCTTTGCCTTGACATCTGCATCTTTCAATCTCTTAATCTTGTATAATATGATCTACAAAGGAAGAGTAGGCCATGGCTCTTTATTCTTCCTATTCAGTCCTGATGACAACCCTGTAGTGAGGTGGTATGAAACTTCTTGCATGATCAGCTTGTTAGTGGCATACCTTGGTAGAAAAGGCAGAGGCTTCTCTCTGCCAAACACTCTTATGAAGGTGCCACCTAATGAGGCATATCAATATGTAATGTCTACTATCGCCTCCATTGCTTCTTGGGACATGCAAGGTGGATCTTTCTCAAAGATAAGCTTGTACAGTAGGATGATAAAATAATCAGTTAGACTTTTCATCACTCCTCGATAGCTGCAGTTGAAAATAAACTTGCAATAGATGTTGATGACAATCTCTTTTGGTTTCCATGTTGAGCTCATGCCAGGGAATTGGTGTTGGGCACAAATTGCATCCAGTAAGCATGCCGACATGTAAAATATTGCTTACTCGTTCTTGGGGGGATTCTGAGCCTTAGAAACATGGGTCTTCAACTGATGAGCCAACAAATATGACCAGTTGAATAGCCTCCCATAATTCACCAACTGGTCTAGTAAGACCACCCACCCTTTAGGAAAGGTTTATGTTTTCTCTTGACCATATATTCTGCTGGCAAAGATGATCAAGAACTGGTAAGCCTTCCTGAGGGACTTTGTCCTATAAACATGGGTAGGTGTCTGTCTAAAATTTAACAACTATTTTACCTAGCGCTTGAAAATATCTCTCATGTTCACATAACTATGGGTGGCATAGAAGAGTGAGTCCATGTGCTTCACCGGTTGAGGTAAGTGACACATCTGCCAAAAGTTCTTTGCCCTGAAGGTGGCAAGCTCTCTCCCGCTGGCACTACTTAATGTCATAGTATGCTCATCCATATGTGATACAATCGAACTGATGTTGTCCGCACATGGGAAGGTGGGGTAAATTCATGTAACCTTGTATAACCTTAACCACTGGATGCTAAGATAAGCTTTCTGATCCTTTAAGTCTTCCTTGAAGTCCTCTGCAAAATTTTCTTTGATCTACTACCATGTCAGTGTTGTACCCTTGTCAATGAACAACTCATTATATGCATATACTGGTAGATCAATTAATGCCTGCTCAACTGCTTCCCTAGTACTGATCTCAGTGGTTTCCTTTGATGAAAATCTCTTGGATGCCATGTTAATTGTAACTTCTAGAGAGATGCTCAACAAATGTTGTACCAATGGGACAAAGAGGACACTCTTGGAAAGAAAATGTCAGCTAAAGGCAAAACAACTTCAAGACAAGATCAAGTAGTAAGTCAGGCTCATGATGGGAATTATTGCACATTTTTGGCTGACATAGGGGATTGGATGAGTGTGGGAACTTCATAGTCCTAGCAGTCAGTTGGGAATCTTGATGACTGGAACTGTGCAATTGCACAGTTCAGTTAGGGCCAAGACTAGGAGAGACAACGCATTGCATAGTCTCAGTGGCCAACCTGGAGGCATGGCTCCTGGAAATGCGTAGTGCGTAGTTGGAGCCAACCTAGGCCAAGCTCTGTACAATTCTAGAAGCCAAGTCCGAGGCCTTGAGCTCCCAGATTGCGTAGTGCAAGTAGTGGAGTGTGAGATCCGCGAAAGGGGACCTAGATCTGCCCATGGGGAGTGTGGAAAAGTAAGCATATCTGAAGGATGATCTGAAGTTGAGTGCATATCTAACTAAGTGTTTATGGATGCATGTAAAATAAGTGTAGGAATTGATTAAACTAAAGAAAAACAAAGCATGTTAGGAGAGTAGCCGCAACGACGATCGTTGGTGAAAAAACGGGAAAACTCATGCGACACTTGGGAAAGGCAATCTAAAACTTGAAACAACACTTCTACAAGCTAAAAAAAGTTAAAATGGCAGCATCCATGCAAAGAAACAAGTGAAACATCACTCTCATAAGCTAAACGACAAAAAGCGACAAAAAAAGCTGCAAAGGACAAGAAAAAAAATTCACCCGAAAAAGTGACGACGTTCACACTGAAGGCTCATTGATCTACCCGGGAATGCTAGAGCTCCAAGATTGAGTGTGTAAATGATCTCTTGCAGCGTCGATTAAATATATTTGGTCAAGTTAGGGTTTATGACACACATGCCTAAAATCAAGGAAAACATGACACTTGGTGGAAGTTTCTAAAAATAACGCAAGTGCCTCCTTTGGGTTACTAAAAATAGATCCTTATTTTTTAGGGATGTTTTTTTATTTTTTTACTTTTCAGGAAAAACTTCCATGCACTGCCCGAAAATATTGCATATTTTGGGAAGGACTAGGCAACTCTCCGGATCATGCACTACGCAGTTTCTGAGCACAGTGAGATCTGCGCAATTTATGGGCTTAGTGGCTCTGGGCTACCTCTCTCGTCTGCACAATTTCCCAGCTCAAGTCTGGATTCCATTCAATACTGTGCATTTTCTGAGCTCAAGGCTCACTGGCAGTCAAGGCTATGCAATTCCCAAGAGCAAGGCCACTTTCCCTCAAGAATTGCGTAGTTCTCTAAGGCAAGCTCAGAACTGTCAAGCAACCAAGTCGAGAGGTTGTATTGTGGGTTAGAAAATGAACTAAGTGAGAAAATACAAGCCAAGATGAAAAGAATAGGGCTTAGTAGAAGCACAAGTACCTGGATCAGTGCAAGATGATTTGTTGTGGTTTAGAAGGGAGGCTCCAAATCCGAAGCATAGGAAAAATTTTGGAGGGTGGTTGTAGTCGCCAACAAATTCCTATATGAAGAAAGTTTGGAAAAGAAAAGAGAAACAAAGAATATTCAATTTAAATTATATCATTTATCTTATGGAAAATTTATGCTTGTGATATAGGTGAGATAATAATCTATCCAGGAAGGACAAATAATGGTTCTGAAGTTGAAAATCCTAGGGACAAGGCCATTAAGGTGACACTAGAACTATATGAAATACATTAATCACCATGATTTATCTATGAAAAATGTGTTCTACTATTTAGAGCAAGCAAGAGGGATGCCTTGGTTGTAAGGCTGCATAAGTCTCGAGTCTCTTTCTGTAGGAGGAAGCCTTGCCAAGGAATGGATTGGCCTAAGGACTGAGAAGACAGAGAAGGCGACCCCTCAACTTGGAAAGTGTGTGACTGCAAGGAAGGGGAGACTTAAATGTTTAGCTTTCAAAGGTTTATGTACATACTCATTAGGATCATGAATGCATTGGGTGTGTAGAATGTAACAATGAGATGAAATTGTTCCGTATAGAAGTCTTGTCAAACAAAAAACAATCTTGCAAGAATGTACTAGAACGCTACGAGGTCTCAAGGTAGCTAGACCGTGAAAAACGAATGACATTTCTCAAAGTGGTTGATCCAAGTGGATATTGGTGTTCACCCACCTATTCCACTTGGACCCCCACCATTGTTTGTTTCAATTTCCTTAATTGTAGCATAATTTACTATTTTTGGCAGTTTTTGGGGTCTTGAACTTCTGAAGTTGTTTTAAGGCTCTAAACAATGTTTTTTTTGGAAAACAAGAAAACCCATTACCTATGGAAAGGGTCTATAGTCAAAATTTTTATTCCTCAGATAAATCATTCTAATGAGATTTTGTACGCATCAAACAAAGATCGTATGCCAAAGTTACGACTGTGGGAAGTTTATGTACCAATTTACCCCAATAGGGCCCACAAACATTTGGTGCTTCATTTCCTAGGGTTAGGTTTTTGGGTGTTTAGGGTTTTCCATTATTTCTCAATAATAAATAGGCCTTCAAGCCTCATTGTAACACAGTTTAGAGGCATGTAGCCACCACATCTCTTCTCAGAGATAATCTGCCATCTCCCAAGCTATTTTATTTCCATTCTACATGTAAACAATTTCCACTATTATGTTATCAATGAAATGAATTTTAATTTTTCTTATAGCCTCGTGTTTATGCTTAAATATATATTTTATTTCATTCCTTCATAAATGTAGATCAGTGGTATTAGAGCGGTCTTCTTTCTCTATACTTTTCTGTGCATATCCCCAACAAGGTAAGGGTATAAGGAGTAAGGGCTTGAATTGGTTGAAACTTTGCAAGTCCAACCTCGCCAACCTTGACAACCTCACATGGCGGAAGAAAAAAATATGAGGGAGCAAGAGCTCCTTTCAAAATAATTCTTGAAGAATCCCTCAAGTGAAAAAAGAATGATATGATGGACAACGTTTCCCAGATCCTTCGACGAATGCCCACAGACAACACATCTTCATCCAACAACCACCGTGGAGGCACCACTCCCTTTAAGGTACAAGTCACCTTTGACATTCCCATATTTGAGGGCTAGATACATGCAAATGCCATAGATAAATGGTTAAATCTGTTGGAATGATATTTTTCGGTTCATGATTTTTACAATAGGGAAAATATTACTTTTGCACTCCTCAAATTTTCCCCCCACGTCAAGGACTAGTGAGAAACTAATGTGAGTAGAGGGACGAGCATGAACCCTCACTTTTTTAAGCGACATACACTTGGAATTATTTCCAATATGCCATCAAGGAACAATATTCCACTGTCGAGAGCTATGAAGATAGGTACATAAAGTGCACCACACTAGGGTAGGGAAGGGACCAAGATGTGCCAAAGTTCACAAATATTTTTCATACTCTTTGCACAAATTTGGGTATCAAGGATTCTGAGCAACATCTGGTAATCAAGTACTACAACTATCCACACAAATACATCAAGAACGAGATGAAATTCATGGATATCTCTTTTCTTGGCACCGCTTATTGATACACTGTCAAGATCAAACAGTAATTTAAATAGAAGAAGCGAGACTTGGGATCTGCGAATCTGAAGCAAGGGAAAGGAACCCCCAAACTACATAACAAAGGAAAAATCCAAGGTGGGGTGACCCAGGACAACTCGCCAAAGTCACAAGAAAAGGATAACACCACAAAGACAAAGAAGGTCACAGGAAAGTGGTGTGAGTTCCATAAGACCCTCACTCATAACACAAGTGAGTGTCGAGCCAAGTAGTCCCTAGTGGCCGAGGTGAAGGCTTTAGAGTCAAATGCATGTTTTGACTCTGAGTCAGAACCCAACAAGAGGAATGAAAAATGGAATAATTTTTTTTATGCGGATCCTAGTGCCACCGTTGCCATGACCAAGATCGAGAAGATTGTGCTTGAAGATCTAGAGGAAGGGGGACATTTCTTCCACTCACAGATGTGGGTGAAGTGGTCTTTACTGCAGTTCATTGTTGAAAACAGGAGCCAAAAAAACCTCATCTCAATAGAGATCATTAGGTGGTTGGGCCTACCAACCACACAACAATCACAACCATACACCATTGGTTGGCTTCACCAAGGACAATATCTTCATGTTAGCCAACAATGTCATCTGCCCTACAACATCAAACCCTTCACAAATGAGGTATTGTGTGACATTGCTACTCTTGAAGTTTGTGATGTAAATAAGGCCAACCATACTTGTGGAAGTGTCATATCTTGTATGATTTGAGGCATCACACTATTAATATTACTTTGGGTAATAAGTTATACAAAATATAGGAGGTAGCCCGGCCTATCACCATATTTTTGATCTCTACTAAGAAATGTAGTAAGATCATCTCCTAGGCCGGGAAATTTGTTTTCTTTTTTATTCGTTCTCAAAGAAAGGGGTAGATCACGGCCACATCCATGGCCCTCGATGAGGGGTTCCACTCCACATCAGAAGTAGGTGGATAAATTCGTGGAAGAATACAGGGACATATTCTCCTCGTCCACATGGGTACCTTCACACTGTTAGGTCAAGCATTTGATCGATATGATTTTCAGAGCCCCTCTACCCAATGGGATGATATACTGTCACTCTATTATGGAAAATGAAGAAATCAAGCAGAAGATCTAGGATTTGCTACAAAAAAGGCACATTCAACCAAGCTCTTGACCTTGTGGGAGTTTGATTGTACTTGTACAGAAGAAGGATGGGACACAAAGACTCTATATTGCTTATCAAGCACTAAATAAAATCACTATCAGGAATAGGTATCCAATCCCATGGATTGATGACCTTTTTGACCAACTAAAAGGGGCCAAGTATTTCAACAATATTGATTTAAAGTCTAGTTATCAACAAATTCCAATAGAACCCACGGATGTATGGAAGACTGACTTCAAGTCCAAGGAGGGAATTTTTGAGTGGTTGGTCATGCCTTTTAGGTTGAAAAATTCCCTTGCGACTTTTATGAGAATGATGGATGACATCTTGCAACCCTTTACCAACACATTCGTGGTCGTATATATGGACGACATCCTCATCTTCAACAAGAGTGTGGAAGAGCACTTGCAACACATGCGACAGGTCCTTCAAACCCTACGAGAACAAAAGATATGTGCCATCTTGGATAAATGCACCTTTTGCATGAGATGGGTCAAATATATGGGTTACATCATTGATGAGAAAGGCATGCATATGGATCCAGCTAAGATCCAAGTTATTTTGGATTGGCCACCCTCGGCAACTCAAATAGAGCTATGCAAATTTTTGTGCCTTGCCAGGTTTTATTGGAGGTTCATGTTGGGATTCTCCCATATCATTTGGCCTTTGAGTCAAATTACCAAGGGCAGAGCGAAATCAAAGTTTTTCAGGTCCAATTCATAACAAAAGGTTTGTTGAGCTGAAGCACTGCTTTTTCTCTACACTAGTACTCACACTGCCAAATTTGCAACAACCATTTGAAATTGAGACAGAAATCTCTGACTATGCTATTGGTACATTTCTCACCCAGTAAGGGCATCTTGTCACTTATCACAGCGAGAAAATTTCTGACACAATTCGGAAATTCCCCACCTATGATATGATGATGTATTCTATCATGCAGGCTTGTCAGCAATGGAAATACAACATTCAGGGGAAGGAGATGATCATCCACATAGATCACTAACCTCTATAGTTTATACAGACCAAAGGGGAATTGTAAAATCATCACCATCCGAAGTGGTCCACATATCTGCAAAAATTCCATTTGAATATCAAATACAAGAAGGGAAACACTATTCATGTTGCAGATTGCGTGAATCGGCCACCGGTTGCAGCACTGACCACTATTCTCAAGTTTTATGGACATGAGACCTCTAGATGGCCATAACTATATAAAAATTATCCCAATATCACCACCACATACCAAATGCTAGTGGATGGCAAGCAAGTTCTAGACTTCCACCTCCACGATGCATTATTATGCTTCATGGGCCACTTGTGTGTTCCTTTAAGTGAGCATGCCAAGCTGATTTTGGATGTGCACTATAGTTGGGTCATAAGACACTTTGGCATGGATAAAACTGTGGACGTACTACATAAGAATTTTTGATGGACAAATCTCCGACAAGATGTTGGAAAATACATCATATCCTGCACTGCTTGTGCCATCGCCAAGCCAACTATTAATAAGCAAGGTTTGTATACTCCTTTGCCTACTCCTAGCCAACCCTGGGAATCCATATCCATGGACTATATGTATGGCCTTCCTTCTACTAAGCATGGAAACAACTATGTATTTGTGGTCATCGACAAGTTTTCTAAGATGGACATATTGGCCACTTGCAAGAAGAGTATCACAGAAGAGGCCACTATTAGACTCTTCTTTGAACAAGTGTGGGTACATTTTGGGTCTCGCAGACCATTATATCAGATTGGGATATCAGGTTCCTAAGCGCATTTTGATCAATCCTTTGGTCGTTGTTGGACACCAACCTCACCAAGTCAACTAAATTCCACCCCCAGATGATTGCTCACATACTGCGCATGTATAACTCTAAGCATCTGTAGAAATTGGATGAGAGTCTTCCCTATGTGCAACAAAACTATAATAGGGCTCTCCATAGATGATATGGCCACAACCCATTTGAAGTGGGCCTGGGATTTCAACCATTATGTCCCCTTGATGCTGCACTTCCTTTTGCAACTACATAGGAAGAATCTTCCCATGTTCAGTCCAAAACTGATAAAACCACCATGTTTATTGAGCGCATTCAACACATCTTCCAACAGGTTGACGACATCCTGGAGAAAGCTAATGCTAAATACAAACAACGACATGATCAACATCAGGTGTCCCATAAGTTTCAGGTGGGTGACAAAGTTTGGTTACATCTGTAGAAAGAGCACCTCACTAGATCCTATCGTAAGGTTTGACTACTTTGATACGGACCTTACACCATCGCCATGGGTATGGGAGACAATTGTTTTGACCTCAGTATCCATCCACTCCTTGGCTTGCACCTTGTATTCAATGTGGATGACCTTCGACCATACTTTCCACCTTTGTTGGACATATCAAACATTGCTAAGCAGCTCACACCAACAAAGCTTAACCTGGACTGCATTGAACATGCCACAACTGATCGAATCATGGACACAACGATGAATAACACTAAAAAAAGTATGATACAGTTGTATCGAGTTTCCAAAGATGACCAACTCTTGCACCAAGGAAAGTGTCTCACTAGGGACCAAGTTCAACAAAAAATTCCCAATCTCATGGAGGCACTCAACGCAAGGGGGACTATTTCTTCCTAAGGGGTGAGGACTAACCTAGGTGAATGTTGGTGACCACCTATCTATTACACTTGGACCTCCGCCATTGTTTCTTTTATATTAATAGGGGATTTGAACTAACCAGAATAAGTAGCTTTTGAAGAGACAATAACCTCACCGATGGATGACATGGCGACAAAGGTGTTGACAATAAACTCGCTTTGTCCAGCTAACTTGGCAAGTTCATAAAGTGAAAATTTTTCCTAAGTCTTCTTCATGTATTCAATAATTTTATATTGAATATCAAAAGACACAATTTTCTCCTTAGATGGTTACATAGAAGAAGTAGGTTGCGAAGACTTAGCAAGAGCTTTGGGAGTGTTAGAATCATGTTAAAGCTACCTTTACTATTTTTTGAAGTTCTCTTTGAGTATTTTTTGGTTGAAGGTTTAGGAGTTGGAATTGAAGGTTGAGTAGAGTTTCTCAGGGGTAAAATACTTCTCAACAATGCCTTCTTCTTCTCTTCTAGTGTGGGTTCATCTACCAGTCCCTTACTCCTCATATTATAAGTTTTTAGGGTTTTATTAGGAGGGGTTTCTCCAATAGGGTCTTCTTGGATAAACTAAACCTCACAGCCTTGAATAACCTTGAACGCCTTGAATAACCTTGACTGCCTTGAATAACCTTGACTTCCAAAACAGAAGAGACGACATTATCATTGGGAGGGAAAGCTTCCTCTTTAGAATATTTTTCTCCCTCATCTTCTTCTCTAACTATCTGATCCTCAAGTACTTTTCTCACCAAAATAGTCATATTATGTATCAATTGCAGGCATGCCTTTTCTGAATGAGAAGCTTGGTGAAAGGTGCAATATTTTCCATGCCAATCTCTTCGATATTTAGATTCACATTAGAGCTTTCAAGTTGGCTTCGCAGGTGGATTATTACTCTTCTTGAAGAAAGGATTGTGTTGTTTGCTACTTTATGAGATTTCACTAGTCTTTCTCTTCAACTCAGACACTTCATTAGTTAACTGCTTAAGAGATTTAAAAAAATCCTCTAAATCAAAAGTATTTATCATGAGATTTACTAGATGAGGCTTGAGCTTTCTTGCCAACAACCTCAGAATATTCACGTGTGTCATGATCTAATGCTCCTATTGAAAGAAGATCTTTTTCATCGACAAGGGCCTCTGAGAAATTATCCATCAGTGTGATCTTAACTTCTCTCTTCACAAACATTTTGATATCACGTGGTAACACCTTAGTATAAAGGTCAACATTGATGGATTCATCGAGGGAAACATCAGTTACGAAGTTATTCAAGATGGTAATAAATCTTTGATAGAAGTCCTTAACCTTTTCATTCTTACACATTTTTAAAGAACTCAATTTTGTAAGGAGTATGGAAGGTGTCTTATTCTTTGTGAATTTTTCGAGAAAGGATTTCCGAAACTCATCCCAATTCTGGATGGAAGTGACAAGTAGGGAATGGTACCATGTAGCAGCCTTGTTCTCTAGGATATATGGAAACAACTTGCAAGCAACATCATCAAATTTTTCTCATGATATGCAGAGCTTGGTAGAAATTACTGATATGATCTTCAGTAGTGATTCCTTTCTCTGGATCATATTTTGGGCGATGCTTCTTAGGATGCCAGGGCATGTCATGAATTTGAACCCAGATGTCAAGAGGAGGTTGATCCATCCAAGCTAGAGGTTGTCATTGATTAGCTCTTGGTTGAGTATGAGCCATTTGGTAAGTGTTGTTGTCCTCATCAATTTCAAAACCAAACCTTGAGCCTTCACTACTGTGCAGACGGTCCTCATCATTCCTTCTAGGGACCCTATAAAATCTGATATTTCTGAGGTTTCTCAGGTTCCTCAAATCTCTCTTAAGTCTACTATTTCTTTCATTCTGGGGGTATTCCTCATTCCATAATTTTTTTTAGTTCTTATTATTCCCTTCACCCTGGGGTCTTTAAATATTCTCAACGTTCTCATGCCATCAATGGTTCCCGCCTTCTAAATTCTCTCTCCTTGATCTTCCCCTTTTGAACCAGGTGGGATTTATAAACATTGGATCAAATATCTTTCAATAGCATCTATAAAATCATTGAAGGTAATATAAATCAAATCTTCCACTAAACCTACTAAGACTCCCTTACGGGTATGATGAAGCTTCATTGAATTTGTATGAAGAAGGTGAGTCGTAGCAGGGATAACTCCAAGGATCTTAGAAAAATGAAAAGTAACAAGGCATAGAGCTGTCAACTGCTTATATGTGACTTCGTAGAGAAGTGGAGTATCATCAGGTGAGGAGTCTTCAAGTGGAAGGGTTGAGTATTGATAGAAGGAGTGTCACCAAAAAGTGTTCCTTGAGAGGGATGATGAGAAGATAAAGGAGGAATATGAGGATGTTGATTACTAGTTTGTTAAAAGAGTTATGCCAGCCATTTGATACAAAGGATCAAGCCCTCCTAGTGCTAGAAATTAGTTAACAGGTTGGAATGTTCCACCAAAAACAAGCGGAACTCTCTAGTGTAAAAACCTAATTAGACTTTACACCGTTTGGGTTAGGATTCCCATCTGGTATGTAAGCCCAAAATCCATCACGTTGTTTGAGATTATCTTTGGAAAAACAATCAACAATCATTAGAGAACAAAATATAACCTTTCATAAATGAAAATACGTGACTTACGAAAATCATACATGTGAGATGATATGCGTATAACAATGAGTAAGTATGAGTAACATGAATTTGGAGAGAAGAAATGTTAGCAAAAATTCAAATAAAACACACATATTCGATAGAGATAAGTTCATCGACCATAAATAAGTTCACAATCAATGATCTTGTGAAAGAATGTAAAGACACACAATCACATACATAATATATGCACAAATAAATTAAACAATTCACCAATAATAAGCATAAAGTAAACTCAACACATACCATCCAATCATCACAAGAGAAATCTCATAATGATTGATAGCACATGAAAAGATTACACACCTTGATATTAAAAGGCTGAAATACTCATCTCATAGTCACATGAAAAGTATCCATGACATCCATAAGTGTAAGTAAAAAATCACCAATTGCATTCTGAGAGTCCACTAGTTCTCAAAACAATATGCACCAATATTGTGCAAAACTAAAAATCCTTTACATTAGTTCATGAGGTCATATATATATAAAAATGGGTGACCTTTTGTCTACCCCTGTGACTCTTGAGTCACCCCATGACCTTTCACATTCTCATGTGACTCTTTACTCTATCCTAGCCTCTATTCTACCACTAGCATATTACATGAAGGAAAGAAATGTTCCTATTCTACTAATCTAGTAATTGAGATATTTGGGACATCCAAATGTAATTCTTGCACTAGGTATGCGTGTCAAATCTTGTACTCCTTTGCAAAATTGATAACCTTATTTTGTTGCTCATCTCCATGCCTGTGAAGACATTCTAGGGCATCTGGCAATAAAGTGGTATTTTTCACCTTTATTTGATTTGATAAGGTCACGAGTTTAGTTTATATCTTTACAGGCTTTGCCACATATTGGGTAATTGTTTCCTTTGTAACCTGTAAGTCCTACACAGTAACAACTTGTTTAAAAGGATTTAGAAATTATTGGATTTCTTGTTGGATTTATTCTTGTGACCTTACCTCACCCACCATACCAATGGAAGGGAATTCATGCACCTAAATAAGAGATTCTAGCCCACTTGGAAAATGTTTATAGGAGGCTAACACCTTTTCCAAATCCTTTGTTAACTTGTTATGTGAATGAACCTTGATGAGAATTACAACTTTATCATCTTCTGTCATTATTCAATCCTTTCTTGGGAGTGCTTCTGGTGCATCTGGATATTGAGTGGTCCACTCATGTATGTTATAGATAGTTGTTGTGGCTAGTTTGAGAATCACTCCCCTTTCTTTAGATTATGATTGTATAGTTGGGAATGTTGATACATCCTGATGTAGCTTCATCATTTCTTGGTAGACTAGGGCCCTAACATCCTCTAATATTGTCACCCCTCCTTGAATATATGCTTGTAATTCTTTGTTTCCTGAATGATTCATACTCAAGGCTTGGTTCTCATTCTGCACTTGTACGACTCTTTTTTCAAAAGAAACAAGCATAGCTTGTAA
The DNA here is from genome assembly GCA_031772625.1 of Pinus tabuliformis. Classification (NCBI taxonomy): domain Eukaryota; kingdom Viridiplantae; phylum Streptophyta; class Pinopsida; order Pinales; family Pinaceae; genus Pinus; species Pinus tabuliformis. The sequence goes on from CM062807.1 coordinate 1,146,738,821, forward strand.
ATCAACCATCCGTTTGTTCAATCTATTCACATTCATCTCTGTTGTAGTCACAAAATAAGTTCTAGCTAAAGAAATCATCTTGGGTTTCATGGTGGTATTTATGACAATATCCTTCTCTGTGACCACCAATATGGGCTTAGATAGGTTCTTTGCATAAATTTGTCACCTTTCTTGCATTATATTTCATTGGATCTGATCAAAAGTGAGCCTTGTGATATCCAACACTTCCTCTTCGTCTTCCCGCGGGATTCCTAATTCTTGAAGTGGAAAATGTCCACCAGTAATTGGAGTGCAAGAAGGAATGTCCAATGGAGGAAAATATATTTACATCATAGACCCTTGTAACTATTGATCATCTATTGTTTTTCTCTATTATTCTGAGAGTAGATCTTGTTCAATTTGTTTAGAAAGAGCCTCCTGTTGTATTTTAGCTTCCTCTTCATCTTGTTGTTTCTTCTTCTAATTTTCTTCTTTGTTCTTCTTTAACTTTTCTTTTTAACTCCTCTTATTATTGATTCTTTCTCAATTCTTTCTATTCTTGTTTCTTTTTTTATTTATTTATTCTTGTGCTCTTTTCTCTTCCTATTTTTTCCTAAGTTGCTCTTCCTCTTTTTTTCTTCATCTTGTTGTTTCTTCAAAAGTTCCTCCTTTTGTCTCCTTCGATCTTCATCTCTTTGATTGCATTTCTCTTCCTCTTTTTTCCTATTCATTTTTTGTTTACTTCGAGCTCTTGTTGCATTCCTTTTTTCTACGTCTTCTCCTTCATCACTTTCTTCTTGTTGATCCTTTGGGTTTCCTTGTTTGTGTAATCTTTGATTGATTTATTCTTGCGAGTCACCCTTCCACTTATTTTGTTTCCCATTATTTCTTTATTGTTATTTCTTCATTTTAAGCAAATTTTTTTGGTACTCAAGACTAATGCCTTCTTTTTCCTCGTCGTTTGATTTCTCTTCTTCTTCTTCTTCTTCTTCTTCTTCTTACTCATTCGGACACAATGCCCTAGCGTTAGAGAAATTTTAAGGTAAAAAATGGGCCACAAAAAAAATTGTACAACAAAAATAAACTTTATCAGAACCAATAGGATTCAAGATAATGATGTCAACCATGAGGGATGATTCACCATTTTTGAAGTAAAAAATTAAAAATATTAAAGAATAAAAAATAAATTAAAAAACTACTTTTTCAACTTATCTCCCTATAGATTTACTCAAATTTCAAGCGGGAACACTCATTGGATGTGGAATTTAATTCCTCCTCCAATGAGTACCCATGTTCCATACTTTCGATGGACCTTGCTACATGAAAAATGGAATTTTTCGTGTAGCTGGGTCCATCGAAAATATGCAACGTGGGTACTCCTTGGATGAGTAATTGAAGCCCACATCCAACGAGTGTTCTCACTCGAAATTTGTGTAGTACAAATATTAAAATATTTGTTGAAAAAAGTAGTCTTTTCGTTTTTCCCTCTAAATTTGATGAGGTAATCTAATCTTATTTTATTATTTCCACTATTATTTTATAATATTCCTTAGGAGGCCCATTTTAGATCTCAAAATTTCTGTAATGAAGCATTATAGAAGTTCTTGACATTATCTTCTTCGTCTCCTTCGTAATGTCTATAAGACCATCAAAATCCAACTGCTTTACAATGTGCTATTTCAACACCTTTGGATCATAATTCTACAGACTCAGATCAACAAAAAAGAAACCTTTTATTTCCTCTACTTCAACTTCAACTTCTTTGAAATTTTCAAGAGAGTATGCTCTAATTGTTAAAGGAAACAAAGACCATGGCCCCTTTTTTCCCCTTTTCAATGTTTTAGATATTCAGTGGTCAATTGGTTGAAAAATGCTTGCAAGATAAATCTATATTTCACTATTGTTGGGAGAGCGTGAGAAGGATTATATGCGCCAAAAACCATGATATATGTTGCTTCCCTAATTGGGAACCAATATCCCACCTTTATGAGGGTATTTTAAGATTTTTATTATATAAAAGGTGGGCCATGGCCAAAGAGTGTCTGATATAGAGGAGCAATGGAAGATTTTGTAGTAGTTTCAAATGAAGCTTTCTAACCTCGCTTCCAAAATCTCTTATAGTAAATATGTACTGGCCGTGGTACCTTTGGGGTCCATTTCAAACTCCACCCTTCAATTTGAGTTTTTTTTTGTAGACTGCATCAGGGAGATAATATGTTATGTAAAATTATGATGGCTTAACTTCCTCCTGATTCTCGTTCACTTGAATATTTGTTTTGAGAGAAGATGCCAAGATAAATTCCCAATTGAATATGGTCCCTTTGGTGGAAATCAAGTACATTAGGGGGTCTCATGAGCCTATGAAATTGTTGATGTCTTCTCTCCCATATAGCCTATTCATCATGGCTTCCATTAGCTGATAGAATTTCCTGAGGCCCTTTTTTTTTCCAAGGAAAAAAGCACAATTTTCATTAAATAACTTAAGAAAATTACATGTTGTATCTTCAACATGTATGAGATGCAATCCCTTGTGAACATAATAGTCATTTTTCATTACAATATTTACAGATATTGGCATAAAATTTCATAAAGTAAATAATTAATACTAACATAATCCATAAGGAGTCCATAAAACTGAGTAAAGACAAAAATAAAAAAACCATGGAATGATCATGAGGATCATTCTGAAAGATTTCCATCCAGCTCGATGAATGGATGATGGAAAAACTAGAAAAATGCACCATCTCTAAATTCCCAAATTATCCATTTCCCCTGTTCAGCTGCATGGCCTCTTTGGAAAGACGATCAACGATCTCATTCCTTTCCCTGTATATGTGAGATCATTCAATAAAATTAAATTATGATTTTAGAGTGATGAAATCATCCAGTGAATCAATGAGTGTGTGCAAGTGACAATGATATGCATCATTGCTCCAATTTATAAGAAGCTGTGAATCCCCAAAAAATCAATATCCTTCTGTCCTGAGGCCTTCTGTCTTGTAGAAATGATTTAGATTTACCCTGAACTTGGAGGGCCCTTGCCACCATGACTTCAGTATACCCTTTATAGACCCTTCAAAGTTCAACATCCATCTAGTGTTAAATGATTCTTCTTGCTCAGATAACTTGTAATAAGTTGTAATGTCAGTAGTTGTGAAAGATGCCAAGAATTTCCCATCATGCCTCTTGATTTCCCAATGGTCTCCATCTTCACATTGAAATAACCAATCTATGGTCTCAGCACAATCAAACACTGGCAGTTGTACAACTACTCTTTGCAACCAATATCTTTTAGCATTGATATACACTTTGAAATATTCCATGTCTAGATGGATGTCTATTATGCAACCAGCTCACAAAATAGAGAAAATATAGATGAACGAATTGAGAAATAAACTCTTCGAGGGGGAAAACTTGTTTACATTACATAAATAAACAATTCTTGTATGATACAAAAGACAAGACCCCCTTGGTATAGGAGTCTAAAGGGTCACAATATAATCAAAGCCTACATAACAATAATAACAATAGTGGGCTTCTATGGGGCAAACCAATAACAATATGGGGGCTACATGGGCACAACAAATACAATAGGGGGATGCACTAACAACAATAATAATGGAGATACACTAGTAGTATAGGGACCTAACATGCCCCTCTCCTTCAAGAAAGTGTTGTCCTCAACACTTGAGTAGTTATGGATGGTTATGTATAAAATTCTCATCCTACCATGTGGAATCTTCAGCAGGTAAGTTCTTCCACTTAATGAGATACTATGTAATTGATCGATTCCGTAGTTGTCGGGTTCTTGCTTCCATGACTGCTTCTAGCTCCAAAATGATTTTTCCTTCTTCATCAAGTTGGAAATATTGTTTGAACTAGAATCTTGTCACCGATAACCTTCTTTAAGCATGAAACATGGAAAACTAAGTGTACTGGGGAAGATGCAAACAACTCCAATTTGTATGCCATAGTACCAATCTTTTGCAACACCTTGTAAGGACCATAGTACTTGGGTGATAATTTATTATCCGTCGTAGCTTGCTTAAGGAACATTTTTTATGTGGTTGTAGCCGTAAAAATACCTATTTACCTACATTAAAAATTCTTTCACTGCAATGTTGATCTGCCTGTTGTTTCATTCTATTCTGCACCAGAGTGAGATTATCCTTTAAGAGTTGGATAACTTGTTTTTGATGCTCGATGTGATCTTCCACTGTTTGAACCTTATAATTTTCTCTTAAAGATGATGTGATGGACGATGGTTGATATCCATAAAGTGCCATAAATGGGGTCATTTTTGCTAAAGTATGGAAGGAAGTGTTATACCACCATTCAGCCAGAGGTAAACACTTGACCCATTGTGTTTGTTCATCAGATACAAAGTAACGAATATATCCTTCCAAACATTTATTCACTATCTCAGTTTTCCCGTCAGATTGAGGATGATAAGGTGAACTATGAGCTAATTGAGTACCAAGATAAGAAAATAATTTCGTCCAAAATTTTCTAGAGAAAATGGGATCTCTGTCACTTACAATAAACTTTTGGTTTCCAGGTTGCTTTTTAATTGTTTCCATAAATGTAGTAGCAACTGTATTGTCCTTAAAAGGATGATATAATGCACAAAAGTGTGCATACTTGGTAAGTCTATCAACTACCACCATGATGAAAATCTTTCTTTGAGACTTGGGTAAACCTGTGATAAAATACATTGAGACCTCCTCCCAATGCTGACTTGGAATGGCTAAAGGTTGTAACAGACCTAGGATAATTGTCTCAACTTTATTTTTTTGGGAAAACAAAGATTCTCCAACAAACTTCTGAATATCAGATTTAAGGCCATCACAAAAAATTCCATATTGACCTTGTGGTAAGTTTTTAAAAATCTCAGGTGCCCTCCTAAGGGGGAGGTGTGCAATTCTAAAAGAATATTTGGTTTCATTTTTAAATTTTTATAGACATATAAGCGATCTTTGTACCATAATGAATCATTTTTCCAAATAAATATATCAAACGTATTGGGATCTTACAACAACTTTTGAATGAGTGTCCACACCCCTTTGTCATTCTTCCATTCATCCCATGCTTCCGTTATCCAATTAGGTTGGATAATAGAAATAGCATAGAGCAATGATTCCACATCCTCATCCTTTCTCGAGATTGCATCTGAAAAAACATTTTGCATCCCTTTTTTGTAGATGATTTCAAAGGCATACCCCAACATCTTTGTGACCCATTTTTTCTACTCTTCTGAAGATAATATTTGTTCCAAAAAGTATTTAAGATTATCATGACCTGTTTTTAACTTGATGTGTATTCCCATTAGGTAGGGTCATCATTTATTTAGTGCATATAGTGTTGCCAACATTTCTCTCTCATAAAAAGGTGTTTGTAAATACTTTCCCTTGATTGGACGACTTTCAAAAGAAATGGGTCTTGCTTATTGAATTAAAACAACACTAATTCCATTTCCTGAGGCATCACATTCCACAATAAAGTTTTTTGTGAAGTCTAGTGTAGCTAAGACCGGTGCTCGGAACATTGCTTCTTTAAGATGTTCAAAGGCCTTAGTTGCTTCTAGAGTCCACGAAAATGCATCTTTCTTCAGTAATGTTGTTATAGGCATTGTTATTCTCCCATAATTCATAACAAAAGTGTGATAATACCCTGTCAGTCAAAGAAAACCTTGAAGATTCTTTAGGGTTGTGACGATTCTCCATTCCTTAATGGATTTAATTTTTTTAGGGTCTACCTTAACACCCTCATGAGACACAATATGACCCAAATATTCCACCTCTTGTACTCCAAAGAAGCATTTGGAGATTTTTGCATATAATTGTTTCTCCTCCAATATTTTGAGCAACTTGTTAACATGTTGAACATGATCCTTCCAAGACTTGTTGTAGATTAGTATATTATCAAAAAATACTAACACAAATTTTCTAAGGGTGGGTTTGAAAATAGAATTCATCAAACCTTGAAATGTGGAAGGTGCATTAGTAAGGCCAAAGGCATTACCAAAAATTCATAATAACCTTCATGAACTTTGAATGTTGTTTTTAGAATGTCTTAAGTCTTCATTCTAATTTGATGATATCCTGAACGAAGATCCAACTTGGTGAAGTAAATTACTCCATGTAATTCATCCAACAATTCATCAATGTCAGGAATGGGAAATTTTTCTTTAATAGTGAGTGTGTTGAGCTCCCTATAATCTAGACACATACACCATGATTCATCCTTCTTATGCGCCAGTACTACTGGAGCAAAGAAAGAACTTTGACTAGGTTGAATTATACTGACCTCTAACATTTATGCAACCATATGTTCAATTTCACTCTTTTGGGCATAAGGATATCTATAAGGCTTGATGTTTGGAGGAACACTTCCTGGCATCAAATGAATAGCATGATCATGATCACAAATAGGTGGGAGGCCTTTGGGAGTCTAAAAAACTTTATAATGTTTGTCAAATATTATTTGAAGATATGGAGAAACAAATGATTTCGATGTTTAAACATTTAGTGAGCATAATTCTGCAATTATGCCTTGTTGATCTTTCTTGAAAAGTTTTTTCATGCCATTAGAGATGACTATCTTCCCTGGTTTCCCTGTGATAACCCTTAACTCAATTTCCTTTCCTTCCCAAAAACAAATCTTGAGAAAATATTGAAAATTAAAAGCTATCATCCCCAAATATTGTAACCATTGGACTCCTAGTACAATCTAAACACCACCAATTGGGATGGAAATTATTGGACTATTAAATACATATTCCCCGATGGTTAGCTTAATATTATGGCACTTTCCAAAGCAATTTATAGTTCCTCCATTTGAAACCATCACTTGACACTCTGGTGTTGGATATAGAAATCAATTTAATTCCTTGGCTAGCTTACAATCAATAAAATTATGGGTACTACCTGAATCAATCAACATTATTAAATTTTTCTTCTTGATATATCCTTTTATCTTGAGAGTTTGAGGAGTGGTAATTCCTACTAATGCATTACAAGATATGGTCGGATTCATTTCTTCTTTTTCTGGAGTTGGTTCCTAGTGTATATCCTCTTCTTTTTATGTTTCTTGTTACTTTTCTTCCTCCTCTTCACAATCTATTTAAAATAATTTATTCCCAATACACTTATGACCTTTAGTGTATTTGCTATCACAACTGTAAGAAATCCCTTTTGTTGTTTTTTCCTCCGATTGTTGTGGTGTCAACATTGTAGCTTGTGGAAGTCTAGGGGCAACAACACTTCCAACTTTATAGTTGCTAACGAAAGACTTCTTTGTTGCCATAATTTTTCTTTCAACTTTTCTTGCCACCTTGAATGCCTTATCCAATGAATTAGGTTCCAAAAGGTGAATCTCATGTTAGATGTTATCCTTTAAAGTCCCTATGAAGATAAATCATATGCTCCTCTAGAATATCATTTACCTTTATATTCAAACTTTGGAAGTCCTTAATGTGCTCTGTCATTGAACCCTTTTGTTTGAGATTTATCAAGTAGCTAAAGAAGGTATTTCTCTTTGTATCCTCATTATGTGCTACCAATTCTTCCGAAAAAATTATCCAACTGAAAATTGATTTACGATAACAAAGCCTTTGATACCACACAAACTGATTTTGTTCTAAATATAAAGATGCAATGCGTACCTTTTGTCTGTGCGACACATCATGTAGATCAAAGAATTTCTCCATCTGTAGTATCCATGTTACCAGATCCTTGCCATCAAACTTTCTCATATCAATATTTGGAATGTTGTATGCCTTAAACCTAATGTTGGAGTCTCTAAAATCATTTTTCATATTCATTTTTTCCTCATCCTGATTTTCATGGAGTACCTTGTCACCACTGGGAAGCATTTCTTGTAAATATTTTGTCAAACCTTCCATGTGTGGTTCAAACCATCCATCTTAGCTTCCATGCCATCCTTCAAACCTTCCATGTCTGATTTTAAACCATTCTTAAAACCATCCATCTTAGCTTCCATTTTATTTTTGGTTACTCTTTGCAAGAGCAAAATTTGTTGCACTTGGTCTCATAATTTTGATATATCATGTTGCATTTCTTCCTCTTCTTCATGAGTCATATTAGAGATTTATGGTTGCTTACTAGGTGTTTCCATCCTCTTTCTTTGAGTCATTTTGGAATCAAATAATGATATTTGTGCTTCACTATACCCCTTGAATCACTTCAAACTGGTTCTTCAAAAAAAAATTATGAAAATTTAAAAAAAATACAAATCGTTTTCTTGCTTTTTAGGAGCTCGATATTGAAGTTGTTGTATCTCTGTAATTTTGGATCTCTAAGGTCTGAAATTTCATATTATGGTATAAATTTTAGTATTATTTTCAACTCCACAAGTCATACTAAGATTGGATTGTTCAAGAAAGAGTTATGCCTAATCTCCCACGATGACTTGTTTATAGACTGGTTCAGTAGAGCGAACTTGTACGGAATGCCATGTGTCACTTTTTCGACCTTCAACTCTAAAAATGGTACATGAAAAACTGAATTCCATTAAATTTCAGTCTATTCTTACAAAATTCAAATACAATTCTCAAAGATAAAGTAATGAAAATTTTCCCTAGGTCACCTGTTTGATACTAAATTTTGGATCATGCAAAAACCCTAACTTCCTCTGATCATATCTCTGAAAATATAGTGAAACAAGATCTAAAATTTGTACTCAAATTTCAACAATATTTCGGCTCCACATGGTCACAACTTCAGCTTCTGAAGCCTCGTAGAAATTTTTTTATATCGAACATTCCAAGATGAGATGTTTAAAGAAGCGAAACCCTAGAATACAACGCTCTGATACCAAATGTTATGCAAACAGTTCACAAAATAGAGAAAAGATATATCAATGACTTGAGAAATAGCTTCTTTGAGGGGGAAACCTCCTTTGAATTACATAAATTAAAAATTCCTAGATGATACAAATGACAATACCTCCTTGGTATATATAGGATTCTAAGGGGTCACAATATAATCAGAGCCTACATAACAATAATAACAGTAGTGGGTTTCTATGGGGGAAAACAATATCAATATAGGGGCTATATGGGTACAATAATAATAATAGGGGGATACACTAACAATAATAATAATGGGGTTACACTAGTATTATAGGGACCTAACAATGTCTTGGTTGGAAAAATCTTAGTAAATTTCCCACCAAGTCAACTTCATCTTCTTGTTGATATTGCAAGCATTGTCCCCATAGATTGGTATAGTAGGTGGATTGTCTATGACTCCTTCGATGCTGTTTTCTTCATTATCAGAACTCCTTCCTGAACCTTTGCGAGAAATATTGACCACCGGTGGTTCCATCTCTCTGGAGAAAGATGAAATATTGATACAATCCATATCAACATCACCTAGAATTTAAAATATCTAATCCCAAGATGAAGATTTAACATGAATAAAAATAACACCAAAAGTAGGAAAAATATTACTGTGGGATCACAGACATGAAATATAGGTGGATCACTTGGTTTCAATTTGGATTGGTGAGGAAAGTCACAATTTCAAATGGAGACAGGTTGCACAAAATTTTAAAAGGACATATTGGAATACCATGTTAGGTCACAAGGTCACAATGGAGAGAAGGTCGCAAGAGAGACTCTCTCATAGTGCACAAATACGACTATGTGATTAGTTGCAGAATGGAGGAAGTTACAGGTCATATGAGCAAGTGGGTTGCATTTGGAGCTAACACTCTCTAATGCGACCTTGCGACTATGCGACTAGGTACAATGAAGGATGGTTCACACAGTCGCAACATGGAACAATTTGCTTAATATCAAGGCTTTTAAACTACAACCTTGTGGCTATAGGAAAAGGAACGGTGTAATCACAATAACAATTTGGTCGCATGTCACAAGGGATAAGTATATGCCCAAATGTGAGTTCTCGATTGGTTATGGGTTGCGACTTGGAAATATACATGAGTTACGACTTAGGTCACGAACAATTTAAGCTTTGGTTTGAGCAATATTACAAAGCTCTTTCAAAATTGCTTCGACTCAAGCCCTAAACTTTGAGTGAGCTAAGCAGAAGGAAACATACATAATCCTATAAGTTGGTGATTTGATTCATGTCAGATGATGGTTTTGGTGAGGTGAAAAAATGATTTAGAGAGTGTCACTTAAGGGAGGTGTCGCATGATCAGATGAAGCCAAGGAAGCTAGGATGGGGGGCAGAAAGATGAGCCAAGAGTTTTACGTTATGAAGGCCAAGATTGATTGTGTTGGGGAGCGAGTTTAGGACACATAGTTGTGTGGGGGGGAGCTAGGGCGAGAAGGAAGTGAGGGTTTTTTCTCCCTTTCATGGTAATTTGAAGTACATGGGAGGATTTAAGAGGAATTCTCACAAACAATCCATGAAAAGAGAGGATAAGTGTCGATTTTGATGAAACTAATGATTACAAGGGAAGGTGAGGAGTCACTTACCTATTTTGGTCGCAAGGTTTCCAGTCGAAGGAGGTGTTCATGTGCTCAGCCACAACATAAGAATGAAATTTTGGAAGGGTAGCAGGTTTTTATAAGAAACCATACAAGTGCAAATGGAAATGCAATTTTCAAGTATGCAGGAGGATAGTCTGGCATGACTAGCCAAGGAAGGTCACATAACAGGTTTGCACAGGAGAAATGGTCACATGTGACCACCTTGAGGGGGAGTCACAAGATGGGTTTGCGTAGAGCTAGTGGTCACACGAGACTATCCAAGAGGAGGTTGCGAGACAAATTTTTGTGGAGGAAATTGTTGCATTGGACTGAAAAAATAGAGGTTGTGAGGTCACAAGGTACGTAGGTCATGGATCAGAATAGGTTAGAAATATGTGATTATGTGATTGTTGATTGTAGGATGTGGGGAACCAAGGTTGCATGCGACTGACACAAGAATAGGTCACAAGTCACAACAAAAATTGCTAGAGGGAGATGGAGTTAGGCTATCAAATGTGATTTTGTGACTTTAATAGTAGATCCTCAAGTCGCATTTTGAGGGCTTGACTGAAATTTTACCAATATGACTAGAAACGTATGGAGATACTTTGATTTAGGCCTCTCAGGGTAGGATTTTCTAAGTTTCAGAGAGACCCTGATGATGTAAAGAGAGCGTGGAACACTAAGAGACTGCAAGAAAAGGAAGATAGACAATCTAGTATAGGGTTCTCTAAAATTTTGAAATGAGCTAAACCTTGGGGTTGTTGTAGTAGCTACAACATAAACCTTATTGTTAAAGGTATTTTTGAAGTCTTAAATACCAAGCTATGGGAGATTTCCTTACTCCATATGGTGATTCCTTTAGTTTGCATACATGATCTTTGCTTTCTGACAATTGAAATCCTTCTAGTTATTCAATATATACTTATTCTTCTATATTTCAATTTATAAAGGTTGATCTAACATCCATTTGATATAGTTTAAAGTTCTTAAAACATAAAAATTCCAAAAACATTATTATTGTTTATAATCATGCAACTAGAGAAAAGGTTTCTTCAAATTCAATACCATCAACTTAAACATACCCTTTACAAACCAATCTTACTCTATTCCTTACTAATTTTCCATCTTCATTCAACTTGTTTCTGAAGACCCATTTGGTGTTGTTGAAAGTTCTATAAATATGTCAACCAAGTGGGTCTCCCCAATATAAAGTCCCAATTATACCTCACACCTTTTGGAGTAGGAGCCCCAATTGGAAATACAACGGGTTTCCTTTATTCTTAGGAATCTTCCTTGCCTGCAATTATTAGCATAATAGATTATACAAACAATATTTGAAACAAGCAAGTTGACACTGTGAGACATACAATTGTAATGTATATAAGGTGCTTTCACGACTAGGAAAGAGAGAGTGAGCCTCTAAAAGAAAAGTAATAGTACTATCCTAAAAGAGTCACACAAGAGCATAAGAGGATCGTTAGTTAACCTGCAAAGTAATTCACAAGACAAAAATGATCATAAAATCAAGTAACAATACACATTTAATAAGATGCATAACAAAGCCAACGAAATAGTTCATTTTTATTAGTATGTGTTAACATAAACATACACCGGAACAATAAAAGAATAATCTCACAATCATTCATGACATATGCATGAAAGTGCGCCAACTCAAAGAGCTTCATATATATAGTGAAAATTCTAAGATTTACAGGTACAATGTTGCCACACTAGTCCCAATAATGGAACATTAAGTCACCAATTTATCCTCCAAAGAAAGATGTTCTCTCCTATGCCAAACTAGAGAAGCCAAGGTGAAGAGTTCAAGTCCAAAAAGTCCCTTTGCTTGAGTTATGATGGTTTTTATAACAAAGGAGGTTACTCTCCACCTCCCATGTGACTCTTGACCTCCCTTATAACTCTTCAGCTTCTACTATGACTTTTCAAATTCTTATGTGACCTTTGGGCTTCTACATAACTTTAGAAATTTCTAGTGACTCTTCATATCCAATGTGGGACCCTTCGTATTCCACACATTTTACATTTTATCATTTTGATAATACAATAATTACATCCAAAATGATGTGGAAAAACACATTGACACATATGACATTGTGGCGATAGTTGTACAGGTCATGACTTGACAATGATGACATGGAACTTCATGATGATATGAAAATTCCAAGCTCTCATCTTTGAATTGTTCATGATAGATCTTTTCTTTTTCTTCATCTTCATCCTCCAAATAATTTGGATAAGTATCAGAACCTTCGAAGTCGACATATTTGTCTTGATCTGAGATCCCTTTCTTTTCTTCAATATGGTTCTTCCTTTTGCTCCTTCTCCACAAGTTCTCTCTTGTAGCCTCCTCTTGAGAACCTCCCTTGTATCTTCTTCATCTTCATTCTCCTAGAGCTTGGATGATATGAAGTCTTCATTGTGATTTTAACCTCCAATATTCTGTCACAATCAAGTGTCCCTTCATCTTCTTGCTTGATGATCATATTTATCTCTGTAGCTTCATAAGTGTCTTCTTGCATGATCTCCTTAGAATTGTCCTTGAGAATCATCCTTTCATGTCAAGATATAGTACATGTCAATGAAATTCACCATGAAAAGATGAAATTAGTCCATAAATGCCTAGTATAGCCTTCTTCATGCAATTCATTGATTGAATCCGGGACTAAGTACAACACAAAGGAGGAGGCTCAAGGATTGCGTAGTGCACAATTCTAGGAGGCAGGTATGAGTGTCTGATGAATGTGACTATGCAATGCACAATGGCTGAAGGAATGAGAGACAAGACTACGCAATTGAGGGAGATAGTGAGACGTTGAGGCAGGCTTGCCCAATGTGATTGTGTAGTTTGTAGTTCAAGAGGGAGACTAGGCCACAGGATTTCATAGTGTAGTTTAGAGAGACATGAAGATTGACTGCTAACAAAAACTACACAGTGCACAATGTGAGGCTGACTGGGAGGAAAGATTGCATAATTATGAGGGACAGGAGGAAACAACTAGGGACTATGATAATGCAAAGCATAGTCCTTGGAAGCAATGACTGGAAAATGTGCAATTATAGGAGGCAAGGGATGATGACTAAGGATTACAACTATACAATGTGAAGTTCAGGGAGAAAAGGTGAAGTAGGGTTAGTCAGGCAATGAACTTATCAACATTTGACTAAGTATGGGACCAATGAGGTAGAGGTGGAACAATAACATGACTTCAACATGATCACACACTCGTAAAAAATCGATGACACAAAAATTAACCCTTAATACCCAAAATAAGCATGAACACGTTAAAACAAAAACAAAACAACACTTATTTCTAAGTGAAATAGTTGAAACATCACTTTGAGACACTTAGAATACAAGTTACGATACGAGAGTCGACTGCAACAAAAAAGTGTTTTTAGATGTGGGAATGTATCTAGAACATATTCTTATGACGTATGATATCAACTAATGCAAAGGAGTGTGCTAGAGCTAGCTCTAGTAGTGCGATAAAGTGCAAATCATGTAGAAGTGAAAACTATCAAAAACGACAGTGAGAAAAAGAGAAAATGATACTTGCGAATGCTAAAGAAAGTGAAAGTGACACATACTATAGTGAAGAGAATGCAAAAGAGACACTTGTTAAAGTGAAAGCAAGGAAAAACGACAATCACGAAAGTGAAAGTGACACTTATGAAAGCAAAAGTGTGCAAAATTGACTACTGGGGAAACTTAATGGAATGATAATGCAATTACAACTAATAGTTAGAGAATGACTGACTCATAGGATTACATTCTCACTATCAAATAAGATTGCGTACTGATTGTCAACAAGAATGGTGCAGTCCCTGCTGTTATGAATTGCACAGTCATTATTAGAAAGGGTTGTGTAGTGACTGTCATCGGGAGTTGTGTAGTTGCTATCACTGGGAACTGTGCAGTCACTATATCTAGGGACTGTGCATAAACTACTTCGAGATATTGTGCAAGCACTACTCTCAAGGATTCTTCAATGTCTATTTTCAAGGATAAACATTAATTACTAGGCTTGCCAGAAGAGGGTGTGCTTGAGAATGCATCAAAAGGATAAACATGTGTAAGAAAGTGGTTTTGATAGTTAGAATATCAACTGACCATGAAGCAACTATAATCATCTTGGAATGATAGATCGTAGGATCACAAGTAGGCTCCAAAATTCAATTGTAGAAAAAATTTTGGAGGGTGTTTGTCGTTGTGACAACAAGTTCCAATCACATTCTTGTATTTTGGTATGGACACAAGTTCCCATGCCTCATTATTCTCAATATGATTCAATTCTTCTTCCATAATATTAACCCAATTTTTATCTTTACTATCTTGTGTAAAGTTATTTGGTTATATTTTGGACAGAAAATAAAAGTTTGCTTGTTTTGGTGTACTTACTAATTTTTTTCTACTCTAAACTCCTACATCTATATCACCAAAAATATGATTTTCTGGATGATATTTTGGACAAGTCTAAATGATGTATTTGGTCATTGGAATTCTATTATTCTTGTTCTTTCTTTTCTTCTTTATATTATTCCTTTTCTCATTATTTGTAGATCGTCTCCTCTATTTTTCATTTGTTTGTGACTTTTCTTTTTGAGGTATTGCTTCATCCACTCTTACATCAACACTTTCTACCACTTTTTATAGTCTTTTATTGTAATATTTGCAGGTCTTTCTTTTAGATGCATACCCCTGAAATATGGCTTCATCTATTCTAGAATTAAACTTGCATAACTTATCTTCATTCACCTTTATACAACACCTGCTCATAAATACTTTGAATTAATTGACTGTAAGTAGTCTACCTTTCCATAATTCATAGTCTCTTGCAGTTCTTCACTCTAAGTGCTCTAATCAAAATGTATACTATTGTGTTCATTTCTTCTCCCCAAAAGGTGTCTAGTTGTTTAGATTCATTCAACATTGTTCTAGCCATACCTAGTACAATTTTCTCGTTCCTTTCTACAACTCCATTTTGTTGTGGAGCCCTTATTCTAAAAAAATATTTATTTAGAGGTAAACTCACCTCCTCTTTATTATCATAAACACTTGATTTTTAAATCAATCTCATTTTAAACAAAGTATTTAAAATCTTTAAGCTTCTCAAATGCTTTAGATATTTCTTTACTAGATGTAACCCATGTCATTCTTCTGTAATCATCAATAAACAACATAAAATAACTCCAATTTTTTAAAGTTTGTATTCTTACTGGCATGAAAAGTTTAGTGTGTACAAGTTCCAATGGATTTGATGTTGAATAGTCCTTCATTTTCAAACTAACTTTTTTCTTCTTCTCGTGCTTCCACGACTAGGAAATAAGGTTTGTAGGTTTTGAGATCTTTGGCATATCTCTTACTACTTGTGTTTTTCTAAGTTTTACTAGATTTTCAAATTTTATATGACACATCCTTCTATGCCATAAGCAACATTTTTCAACTTGTCCCATACAACCTTTTCCTCCTTTGACTTCATTGAGGATTTATACATTGCTTAGGGTTCTGTTTTCATTTGCCACTAATCTTCCTACACCAAATTTCCTTATCTCACATACTTTAGAATGAAATGTGAGGTTATAAGCTTGATCACACATTTGACTAACACTTAGAAGGTTGTGTTTTAACCCTTCAACATAAAATACATTATGTGCTTTATTCTTTTCATCATCATAGCTAACCAAACATTCTCCAACTATCCTTGTAGAAGCATTATCCCCAAAGGTAATGCTACCTTATTTTAGAAATTTGATCTAATCTCGTATCATGTGTTTTGAGCATCCATTATCAATATAACATTCACTTCCTTGAATTTTAGCATACAATGAAAGTCCACATTCTTCCTTCTTTTGTTCTTCTTGCTTCCTTTTCCACATCCTTGTGTATTCTTCTCTAAGCCTATTAAGAAAATTGTCTTCCTTGTTTTATTTAGGGGACTTTAATATGTCTCTTCTACAATCATGTTCTATGAGACCCTAATTATTTCAATTATAACATTCGATATTGTAATCAAGTATGGGAGCAAATGAATTATAGTTTCTATTTACAAGCCCATGAGAAATTTAGTTTTTTTTTTCTCTCATAATCATTCTTTGAGGTCTTATAAGATCCCCTATTTATACCTATCACATGATTACTTCTTGCATAATCTCTACAATCTCTTGCTTATGAATAAAAGTATCCCAAGGAAAATAATATCCAAAGAAGATATTTTAGTACTAGATTGTGAAAGGCCTTCTTGGTGGAACAACTATTTCGAATCCATTCTTGTTTTTCTTGTGAGAAGAATCACATTTCTACTAGTCCTCATTTCCTTTCATTTTGTTTCTTTCATTATTGAGGGGTTATTTGAGAATATTAGCATAGCATTTAGGATTTTCTCATTTTCCTTTTCTAATGGATTTGTGACCTTAATGCTTGAATTTCCCTGATGGGTCTAATTTTATTTTTATCATAGCCAAGACCAATATTGAAGAATGGTCACCTTTGGCAACTGAGAAAAGTATCTAAGATTTCAACACTCTTTACAAACTTCAGTATTCTATTTAAATGATCAATTTTTTTCTCTAGTTCCTTTCTTAAGGAAACAATTTTAGCTTCTAGCTTCTCAAAATTTTCTTCCTTTTGTTTCAATTTGCTTCTCACCACTTCTTCCATCATTTCTTCTTCTTCTAGTTGATTGTTCAGGATGATAATTTTATTTTGTTTAATTAGGATCATGATCCTTCTTTTCATATTTCTACAATTTCTCCTTTTGCTTTTTATTCTTTCCCTTGAGCATGTCTATTTCTTCTAAGGCACTAATGTGTTCTACTTCAAGATTCACTTCCCTATCAATGCTTGTTTCTTTTGGATTAGTTTTTTATTTCTAATTGTCTTCATTTTCTTTATCAATATACTTTGTATCCATGGCTATGAATAAGAAATCTTCTTTTTCAATATAAAAAACATATCTATCACTTTTTTCAGACGACTTGCTATCCTCTTTATAGTAAAATCTCCTCTTCTTAGTATATTTTCCTCTTTTGTGTCTATAAGGTTTGTTTTTATTATTATGTTCTTCTTCATCATCACTATATTCCCTTTTTTCATATGGACATATAAAAACAAAATTTCCTACTCTACCACAATTAAAACATTTGAAGGGTGTCATACTTTTGTGCTTTACAGATCCTCATTTTAACTTTCTCACAAACTATGTTTCTTTTGTATCTAATTCATAGTTGGAAGAATCACAGGTTTTGTATCCTTTCGTCTTCTTTGATTCTTCCTTAGAGTCTTCCTTCCATGTTATCTTTTCTTTTTTGTCCTCATTTCATATGCTTTGAGAACCCCATGCAACACATCCATCATCAAATTCTTAAAATCCTTCATTTCTTCAATTGCAAAGACCTTGGCATCAAATCTTAAGGGGAGTGAACTTAGCAACTTTCTTATAATTATTAATTCTGGAACCTTCTCACCAAGTCCTCTGATGATGTTAACAATTTCATCCACATAGAGGAAATAAGCTGTAACATTTTTTTTGTCTTTCATTTTCAAACTCTTTCACTAATTTTTATGAGTTTGAAACCTTTTCTTCTTCACCACATTGCCTTAGATGTTTTGAAGTTTGTCCCAAATTTCTTTTTCTGTTCACAGTGCATATATCTTGTATATCTTGTCATGTAGAATAATTTCCTCCCACCGCACTTATGCCCCTTATTGTACTTAATGTCAAAATTGAAACATAATATGTTTTCTCTTCTCTCACCCATTTGTTGAGTTGTTAATTATGTAAATTGAATGAGGTTGCAGAGAGGTAACATGATGCTCTCTATAGTTGTTAGTGGCCACCCTTCTAGTAGCCATATTTTTACTTCCAAATTTCCTTGCCACAATGTAGAATATGTAGAATAATTTCCTCCCACCGCATTTTTGGAAATGATTCTACATAACCACTCCAACTGTATCTTGTCATGCATTGGTTGACATAAATACTGATGGTGACAAGATTTTGGGGCGAACCAAATCCCAATTCACCAATAAATTGTTCTTCAGGCCTGTGGGTTATGGGCCCAAGAAGCCTATAGGAGTCGCCTCTCAATCTCTTCTTCTTATCTTCACTAGCACCACACTCGCCATCAGCACAACCGGGGTTTTCTTCCAAAACTGCCACGCCTGTTTCCTCAACTTTATGAGCACAAATTTCAGAAGGCACATGCACAAATACCTTCTGGCTTTTCTGAGTTGCATTCTCTTTAACTTCCTCCACAGCATAGTATGCTTTGGTAGGAATTCCTGGCTCCTTCGGTCAGACATCAATAATGACAAACACAGGATTGGGCACATAGTCATGGAACAACTCATGCACATCCACATCATTTTCCTGAAGTTTTGGACCAGTGCTATACTGTCGTGGCGGAAAAAGTCGTTTGTGCAGACACAACTGACCTCCCTAGGAGTCTAAACTCTCTAGCGACAAACAAGACAAAATGGAGTGATCTTTCTCTAAATATACCTTTTAAAACATGAAAACTACAAGTGTTTAGGCTTACCTTATTCCAAAACGCGGTTGTTGTAGTCCGTCCTTGCCGATCCGGATGAGCTCCTCCTTCAAGTCAATTCCTGCAACCACAAACAATCAAACAATTACCAAGCACTTGCATTTCATATAATAAAACATATATTCAACATGCAGACCAAGGAACACATGAAATAACTCATTAACACAAGCTATTGAGAAAAATAAACCAGTTTGTATTAATAACGAAACAAAGAAACTCTTACAACCTGGCCTTGGTGTTGTGCAAGTTCCTCCCAGGGTCCATCAAGGGTTTTCCTCTACTTTGACAAAGCTCACCCACTTCCAAGTAGAATCAAGCAAAGACAATCTCTCCTCACAAGGTTCTAAATGGTAGTCCTAATTCCTGCAGCATTTACCCAAAGAAAATGTATAGTTCCAACCTCCCCTCCCTCTGGCTCAATGTCTTTATTTATAGTGCTGTAAAGAGGTTATTCAGGTCCACCATCAATGGGATAATCCCCCTCTTTGGGTGGGATAGCTCCCTTATTGATGGGATAAGTTCCCCTTAATAGAGATACATGAACCAACTGGAGGCGCATCCAAATCATCAAACCGACCTCTAGAAAGTTCTAGAAGTAACCACAAGTAACTTTTTTAAGATGAAACTCGCGCATTTTGCCTTTTACAGAAGGACGCACCTGTCCCTTAACATACAGAGCGTCCAAAGACGCATCTTTTGTGAACATGGTCAGCGTCCCCGCAGGTGAGGCTAGAGAGAACCTGCGACCCCAGAGATAAACATATTTTTTACAAGACTTTCTCTCTTCTTTGAGTTTGAGATGGATAACAGAGGCATAAGACTTGCCTAAGAGGGTAGCATGACTGTTGATTTGAGCCATACTAACTTTAAGTGGTCATGGTGACATTTTTTAGTGTAACAGATTGCCCCCTAAAGTGCGAAGCCTGGAATAGATTTAGGGTTTTGTAATTCTAGGAAGGGTGAAGCGCTTTATCATTTCAAGGATTGTCTTGTGGATGGCCTGGTTGGAACCTACAATTTTCAACACAAAATACATGGATAAGATCATATCATCACTGAGGTAGGCATTCCCATACTCAGATTCAAAACTTTAACTAATGGACTAACTATTCTGATACAGGAATGATCTTGCAGTACATCATTTTTATAGACTTTTGTAGACACAGTATGGACGCATCCATCTGTTTATGATTAGTCTACATAGATAATGAATACAAAACTCCTCGCAGCCTGGATGGTAGAAACTAGATCCAGGGTCTTCACTTCTACTTCCCGAATTGGTACGATTCTAGCCATGTGATTAAACGATTCGATGTCGAACATGTTAGAAACCACTTGATTACCAGTCGATGATGCAAACTGTTAACACGCGTGAGAGAAACCACCAGAAATTTCAATGGTTCTCAAAGTACCAAGCACAACCCGTGAAATGTGAATAGATGTTTTGATGTCGAACACTTCACGGAATCCTTTGATCGAAAGTCAATGATGTAAACTGACGTCAAAGGCGAGAAACCTGCCATTGATGCATGTAGACTTCAAGGTACTGTCGATTCCTAAGTCATCTTTCTAGATAATGTGTCGATGTCGATAGAAAGCGACCCGTTGCAGGCAAGCCCGCAACACGAAATCATTGTTCAAGTTGAAGAAATGTTGCTGTAAGGACTGACTCAGGGATGGTCAAATGGATGACAAGTATTTTGCAGATGAAAGTTTTTGCTTGCAGACCTCTTGAACACATAACGACACGACAGATGGCTTGGTGACGAATAACTCAAAGTTAATCCCCGAAACTCGGTTAAAGACTTTCAAAGTGGTTTGGTCAACTGTGAGGTAAAAGATTTCCCAACCCAGGTGAATGAAAAGTGTCGTGTTCAGGAGTGGTAATAAAGTTTCTCTTGAGATAAAAGGTAACAAATAGGCTCATTCTTCTCTCTTTTCCCCCACCATTTCTGGCAAGTACCTCTTTATTTTTAACAAGCTTGAGGAGGATAACATATGCTTGATTATAAGCTCATCCTTCGGACGAGTCCAACCTAGTTTAAATTCGAACCCTAGGAAGGAGTGGTTCGTTCCTGTTTGTAATTGAACAGGTCCTTTACTGTAAAAGTTTAACGAGCCCAGTATAGGAGAAACTCGGCGTTTTTCAATTTTAGAGAGTCTGAAAAAACAAAAGGAAACTCCACGTTGAACTTTTTCGTAAATTTGTGTCCCTCAAGCCCGAAAAAGTATAAAATAATACCTGGGGGAACCGCTTGATCTTGCGACCAAGGAGTACTTTCATAATAGTGTCGTCGACCTGAAAAGTAAAAAGCGATCAAGGACACGTCGTTTTATTTCCTTATCGAGTTTGAAACGACAAAAACCCGGCAATCTTTTCCTGATTTTACGGTCAGAAAAGAGCTAAAAGGGGACCGTCTTTTAATTCCGTTTTAACGAGTGTAAAAGAAACGCTCGGCAATCTTTTCATGTTTTAGGAGTCAGAAAAGGGCTTAAAAGATGACTCTGATATTTTATTTGTGAAAAAATTACAATTTCCCTTGAAATCCCTTTGTCCTGCACAAAAGCGACATATTACTCATACCTGTTTAAAATAGGCAAAAATACATCGAAAAACATCTTTTCATGGTAAAAAATGAACTAATTCATCCAAAAAACCTATAAAAAGACCTTTTACCATATCATTTTTACCGTTTGACTTTGGAGGTTGAAAAAGGAGCTTTTGACAAGAAACTTCCCGTGGTCGCTGCGGAAAATCTGACCGTCGGAATCGAACGCCGTCTCATCCAGGTATTTTACACATCCTACTCTGCATTTCTATCCGTTTAGAATTAATTTTTAGGTCTTAGTTTCATTTTTTTGGGGGGGTTTTGGTTTTGGAATGCGCCTCTCGGCGGACGCAGGTGCCCTTCGGGTGACCTGCGTCCCCCGACTTTTTCTCATACGGGAAAACGGTCGGAAGACGCAGCCCGCCTTCAGGCCAGCTGCGTCCGGGCGCCCTGTGCTACAAAGCTGGGGTGCGTCTTCCGAGAAGTGCGCATTTCAAAACCCCAACTCCCTCAAAAAACCACCAAAAATTCCCAAATCAATTTCTAATTGCTATTTTTGATATGCAGGGTATTAATCATGTTAGACTGGAGAGAAAGAGAGCATGTAGAGGAAGATGAAGCTGCAATAAATCACCAACCTTCTCTGGATGCCCTAAGAGCATGCGGATTATACAAATATTGGACCATACCGGGCATGAGGGGCCAGGTAAGATTCTTGGAATGGCTGGTTGAGCGATGGAACGTTCAAGAACAATGCTTTTACATAGGAGGGCACCAGCTCGAGATAGAGCCCTCGGATGTATACTTTCTCACTGGCTTGCCGAACAGAGGTGAGCAACTCAGTCTTGCGGGGACTAGGCCGGGTGGCCAATCCCTTGATAGTCTCCGCGAGGATTGGTGCACACGTGGGGCTCACCATTCAAAAGGCATAGAGATAAAACACATCACTCTACCGGAACTCAAAGTCATAGCGTTCACGGTTACCAGAATTTGCGGCGCGGCCGCTTTACACATTGCTTCCGGATCCCAAATGCGGATGGCAATTGACTGTTACCAAGGCACCATTTTCAACTGGTGTGAAGCTGTGTCGGCTCATATGAAGAGCCAACTGACCAAGGCAAAGAACGGACGACTAAAGACTTTTGGATATGGGCCTATAGTCGTGAGCTTTGCCTTGGAGAGAGTTCCAATGTTGATCCCTCAGCAACTCACTGTTGATATCTTGGGTCCTCGGCAGCCAAAGCTGATACGATGGGTTGCGGTGATGGCCCGGCATCCTGACGAGGGTGCGACAGTGGTTCGATTCTCAGATAGTTACTTTCACTGGTTAGAGGACCAGGTTTTTTCGATACAGGACTTTCCGTATGCCGGAATGGATTTCAGAGGTGATCCGGACATGGTTCTTCCACAGGGAGAACAATGGGACGACAGAGGTACTTTTATTTTCACAAGTTTTCTAATTATGTATTTTTATTTTTCATATATATCGTCTCAAAACTAACAGTAAAATTTTCAAAATGCAGATGTTGGTCCACAGCGTCCAGCCAACCTCCGGCCTTTTGATAGACTACATCCAGCTGCACCGGTACCGGCCCCACAGGACGCGGCTGCAGACGTACTAGCTGAGTTGGAGCATGATCTAGAGCGTCTCACGGCAGACATACCTGAGACTACTATGGACGACATTCCTATCAGACTTCAGCGTTTTGTAGTCGCGGTCCCTGGACCGTTTAGGAGATTTTTGCGTAAGGTAGCCCGCGCAGTGGTGTCATACAGAGAGCACCACCAGTGATTGACTAGTCACTTTTGTAGTCACATGTGACATTTTGACTTTTTGTACTATCATTTTGCCGATCATAAGGTGTTTTCAACCTATGATCGAAGACGATGTATATATTTTTTGACACACTTCTATCTATATATATCACTATTACCGGCTTATCTTGTTTAACATATGTGATGAAATGTTTTAAATTTACTTGCATGATTATCGTAAATGTCTGTCCAACATTCGAGAAGCAATTGCATCTGCTAATGTATTCAAAGACCTTGGAATATGTTGATATTCAATGTAATCAAATTCACGTTCCAAGAGACGCACTCTCAAAAACAACCTTAATAACACAGGATTCCTAATGGCATAAACTCTATTAAGCTGTAATACAACAAGTTCAGAATCTAACCTCACTGTCAAACGTCGAATTCCAAATGAAATAGATTCGGATAATAATTCAATCACTGCACTGTATTCTGCAATGTTGTTCGTTGTTTGACCGAGGCTTACCCCATGCATAGAAACTAACTCGTCAGAGGGCGAATAGATAACCCAAGCTGCGGAAGAGATGTTCCGTGTACTACGACAAGCACCATCAGCAAATCCAATATATGTTTGGAGAGGCGTCGACATCTGCAATATCAAGAGTAAAACCAAGATAAGCCAGAATAACGACGAAAAAACCACACTCTCTAAGCTAAGCACACTGACTAAACTAACACACTTGCTAGCTAGAAAGAAAATCTAACCTATCTAAAAATTTCTCCATTCCCATCATTTAAGCATAATACCTCTTTAGGTAAAGTCCATTTCTGGGTTTACCCAAAGAGTCCCCATCAAAATCAACTAGCTCATAAGCCCCTTTTGCTAGCTTTCGCTTTACAATGTAGGGCCCATGCCACATGGGAACGAATTTTCCGGCACCTAGCTTATCGTTAGCTTGATCATATAATAGTACTAGGTCTCCTTCCGAAAAACTTCGAGGGGTTACATTTCTATCATACTGAGCTTTCATTCGTTTCGCGTGAGTCTCGATTGCCAATGTAGCGTCACGTCGAGTCTCATCTAATTTAGCCAAGTACAATAAACGTGTCTCCTCTTCGGAAGTAGCTGGAAGTAATTCGACAGCCATTTGAAGTGATGGGATTTCGCATTCAATGGGTAACACAGCTTCTAAGCCATAAACTAGCTGGAAAGGAGTGAACCCTGTTGAATTTTTCACTGAGGTTCGGTATGCCCATAGTGCTGAAAATAACATGTTGTGCCAATTCGACCGATGAACACCAATGGTTCGTCGGATCATGGTAACTAGAACTTTGTTGATAGACTCAACCAAACCGTTGGCTTGCGGATAATAAGGAGTAGAGCTATCGTGGCGCAAACCAAGCTGGCTTGTAAGCTCAGTCATCATGACATTTCGAAAATGGCTCCCATGGTCAGTAATGATTGCTTGTGGGACACCAAACCTAGTTATGATATGATTGAATACGAAAACTGCAGCTGTTTTGCCGCTTGCGTCGAATGTAGGCATCGCCTCGGCCCACTTAGTAAAATAATCAACCGCAAGGATGATATACGCATGCCCCCCGGCCGAGTGAGGGTTACAAGTAATAAAGTCGATACCCCATTTGGCGAATGGACCAACGGCAATTATAGGGTGGAGAGGAGCAGGTGGAGCGCGCATCTTGCGATCAAACACTTGACAGTTGTGGCACTTCTTGACTGCAATGATACAATCTTTAAACATAGACGGCCAGAAATAACCAGCGCGCAACACCTTCTGAGCTGTGGCATACCCAGACATATGACCGCCACATGCTCCAGAGTGACAATCATTCAAAACCCTCTCAGCCTCTTCGTGAGTTAAACAACGTCGAAAAACTAAGTCTGCCCCCCGGCGATAAAGTGTATCTCCAATAATTTTGTATGGCTGGGATTGAAACCGAATTTTTCGACGTTCCGCTTTGGAAGCTTCAGGCCGAAAGGTTTGGGTTTGGAGATAAATGATTATATCCCCGTACCACGGATCTACAGTACTGATAAGAAACAAAGATTCGTCCGCAATGGACTCCTCTGCCACAGTCTCTGTGTCAGCACTCGGGAAATCACACATCAATTCCGCAAAAACTAAGGATTTCTTAGACTTGGACTTCTCGAACTCCAAGTCGAACTCTTGCAGGATAACAATCCATTTAGAGTACTTGCCCCCTAGCAGTTGTTTTGTCAAAATATAAATCATAGGGTTGCAATCCGAAATAACTGTAGTTTTGCGGAGAAGAATGTAGTGACAGAAACGCTGGACAGCTTGAACGGCTGCCAGGGCCAATTTCTCCACATGCGAATATTTTAGCTCAGTTGGATTCAAGGTCCTACTAAGATAATATATCACATGCTCCGCTCCGAATTCATCTTCTTGAACTAACACCATTCCAATGGTGGAATGCGAAGCTGCGAGGTATAAGAAGTAGTCTTGGTTGTAGTTGGGAGGATGCAATAACGGTGCATGGGTCAACGCGTGTTTAAGTGCATCAAAAGATTGTTGGGCAATCTCGTCCCAAAAGAATTGTGCGTTCTGTTTCAACAACCGTGTAAAACCTTTAGTGACCTCGGCGTAGTTTGGGATGAATCGGCGTAAAAAGTTCGCTTTCCCTTGCAAACTTTGGAGTTGGCGCAAACTCGAAGGAGGAGGCAATTTGATGATAGCCTCGACTTTCGAGGGATCGACGCGAATGCCGGCTTTTGAAACAACAAATCCCAGCAATCGACCTGTTTCTATACAGAAAACACACTTGTGGGGATTCAACCGAATTCGATAATGCCTACACCTCATAAAGATTGCTCGTAGGTGGACAAGGTGATCAGCTCGATGTAAAGAATGAGCAGGCAAATCATCGAGATAGGGTTGCACAATGTGCTTGATATCATGAAATGCATAAGACATCGCCCGTTGAAAAGTGGCCCCGGCATTCTTAAGCCCAAAAGGTAACTTGCAATAAGCAAATGTCCCCCATGGACAAATGAATGCCGTTTTTGGTTGGTCGGCAGGTAGAATATTGATTTGATTATAGCCCGAAAAACCATCCATGAAGGAAAACATTTCACTTCCGGCACAATCATCAATAATTTGATCGATATAAGGCGTAGGATAGTTGTCTTTTGGACAAGCTCGATTTATATCCCTATAGTCGATACAGATTCTTATTGTTCCTTGTTTCTTGTTGACCGGAACAATATTCGATACCCAATCCGTTAACGGGATCGGATAAATGAAACCTGCTTTCAACAGCTTTTCGACTTCTGCTTTAATCGCAGCCGCTTTTCGAGGGTGAATTTGACGCAACCGTTGCCGGACGGGTTTAGCATCCGGGTAGGTCTTTATTTCATGAATAACAATGGCAGGATCAATTCCCGGCATTTCCTCGTAAGACCAGGCAAACACGTCGCGGAATTCTTGGAATAGGGCCTTGTAAGTTTGGATTTCTTCTTCAGTACATGCGGCACCTATATGAATGTTTTCCTCGATTCCGGGCTTCACTGAAATATCAATGGGAATAGTACGAGAAATATTCCCTAAATTCAGCTCTGAATCAGAATGTTTCGTTGGATCCTGAGCGTCTTTGACATATTCAGCGGTAAAGATAGATGAAAAATCATTTTCAAATGCATCATCCTTAGGTAAAAACGAAGATCTGTGATGGAGATCTTCCCATGGTAGATCGTCTACACTTAGGATTTCGCGAAGTTGTTCGTCAGATGACACGACTTCGGGAAACGTTATCCGTTCTAAGGGTGAAGTGAAAAGTGACTCTTCACTGACCACATTCATTTGGTCGACTTCGGTTGAATGAAAATCAGTAAAAGACATAAGAGCTTCATAAGCAATTTCATATGGACTCAAAGGCATAACATCACCGAGTGAGTCTATCTCAGAGTCAGATGGGACGAACCAAGGATCATCATAAATAATGTTTTCTGATGTAATCATATGAATGGTTGCAAATGAAGGATCTGCGTTGAGTGGAGGGAGAGGAAAAGTTCCCAGTAAACCGGAATCCTTAACTAAACCTACACCAACATCCCTATAAGGGATTGTCGTTTTACCAACATGCTGGATACTCTCTGAAGAGGCTGGGTCGGATGAAAAGTATGTCAGCTGATCAATAGTCACGATCTTACCGTTATGTGGAAACTTAATTACTCTGAAGACCGATGAAACGACCGCTGTCATAGCATATGACCAACTTCGACCCAAAAGAAGGTTGTAGTCTAGAGGGGCATCAACCACTTCCACATCCAGACTAACGGTTTTACCTTCAACCCCTATAGGCAATTCTTGTAGAATACCAAACGGACGGAACCCACGGCCATCAAAGGCCTTAAGGATGGTGGGGGATTGGTTCAACGAAGGAGAACCAAGCGATCTCCAACATTGAATCGACATAATACACGTAGAAGCTCCCTCATCAATCACAGTCCGATGAATAGGCCTGTTTTTTACTATCACTGGAATTTGGAAAGCCATTTGATGGGGGAGACGTGGTGTACTATTTTCTAGATCAAAGATCATTAGGTTCGGGTCCTGAACATCGACAGCTCCGATAGCCGACAAAAGCAATTTCCGTTGTGCTGGACATGATTGCAGCACTTCGAGTGCCGACATTGCTGAAGGTGAAACAGCTAAGTCCTCAACAATGTTGTAATTCTGGGCTGCTCTCGCATGTGGATTGAAAGCAGACCTTCGAAGTACACCCTTGGCGGGCGGCTTAATCACTAAGTCTGGGTTAGGTTTTTCGATCTGTAGTGGATCGGAACCAGGAGCTGAGGTTGATGGGTTAGAGTGAGAAGATTCTGCTTCCTTGCCATCAACAGGAGCCTTACTACCATAATCTTGCGATCGAGTCGCAATCCTCACATGAGACATCATCAAAATGGGTTCTTCACTGGCATTCGAAGAAGAACCTATCATCTTATTCTCCTGCTCTGGAAATGGATTCTTTAACACAGCAGGAGTGGGAGAACCTTTGACTATTTTTACAACCTCGGCCCGATGAGGGCAATCTCTCGTAAAATGATCCTCTTCACAAATAAGACAAGGATATCGAGGTTTGCGTTTTTCGTCATTGGTTTCCGACTTTTCGTTTTCTCCTTTGGAGCCTTGTCTGCTTTAGCCTTCTTCTTTCCTTTCTTCTTTCCACCGTTTTTTGATTTGGCCGTAGATGACTCTACAGCGTGAATGTCGGCGGTAAGTTCAGGAGGAGAAGACTCTCCTGTCGGAGAATTAGGCAAAGTGATAATTGGAGTATTAGAGGCCTTGGAAGACTTCTTCTTACTCTTCGTAGTCACGATACCAATCATACCATCAGCGGCATGAGATCCCGAAGGAGCAGCAGCGATTTGATTCGACTTTGGAAGATCCGGAATTTTCTCGTGTAACGTACCCGACTGAGTGTAAACTAAGTCAAGGTATTGTGCTTGAGCAATGACTTGCTCCTCAGTAACTACTCCGGCCTTAGCGACATCTTCAGTAATCTTCGGTAATAATGATTTGACAAACCATTCAGCTAAGATTTGGTCCGGGATAAAAACTTTCACTAATCGCCTTCGACGTCTCCACTCATGAATGTGATCAGAAATATACGTGGACGTCGATTGTTTTAGTGAAGTTAATAACTCCGTGCCGTTATCGTATCTGACCGGCAACTGAAAGTGAGTTAAGAACGAGGTAGCTAACTGGCTAAAGTTGTAAAAAGAGGCCCGTGGTAACTCAATGTACCACTTGGCCGCGAGACCAATGAGTGTACGCTGGAAAAGACGTAAGCGGATGGAATCATCTGAGATAGAATTCGAAGCACACCAGAGGTGGTAAGTCATCACATGATTGGACGGATCCTCTCCAGACTTACCTTCGAACTTGGGTATATCACTGGGCAACTTATTTGGCATTGGCGGCCAGAACTGAAGATATTGAATTGGATCGTTCGTTAGGCGCGTCAAGTCGGGTAAATCTAAAGTTGCAATAAATGGTAACTGCCGGTTAGGATCTCTAAAACTCTGGGTCACAATACCAGCCCCAGGAGGAGGATATCCAGGATAACTAGGAACAGGAGTCGCATTTGGGATATTATATCCTCCTGGAAAACCAGGATTAACCGGACCGTACTGGGGTTGTTGAGGTTGTTGATAAGTGTACCCAGGATACGGTTGATACTGGTAAACCGGTTGTTGGACAGCTTGCCCAGGTTGGTACTGTCCCTGGTACGGAAGTTGAACAAATTGAGGTTGAGTAGTCACAACCGTACTTATACCAGGCTGACCTACAGGCATCTGGACCGTGGTTTGAATCGTAGATCCAGACAACGGTAAAGATGTCTTAGGTGCGGTAACAGGGACAATAGAAACTGGAGCTGTCGATACTCCAGAAGTAAGTATGGTAGATGTAGTGGTAGTTGCAGCAGCCGTTTGAGATGGAGTACTAGGTGCAATTGCCGGCTGAGTAACTATCGAAGCTACAGAAGCTTGAACATTGGGCTGGACAGGTTGCGGTTGCTGGGTTGGACCAGAAACTACGGGTTGTCCAGCTTGAGGAAGCATTTGTACACTTGGCTGCAACACCTGTTGACCCTGTGAGGGATCCCACACTAACATTCCAGGGTACTGACCCGTAACAGGTTGAGGGTACTGAGATCCATGACCAGATTGAGGGTAGGATTGATAATTGTAAGGTGCAGTTCCCATACTTGGAATATATGACTGACCTTGAGGCGGTTGATAACCTTGACTTGAGTATTGACCTTGAGGTTGATAACCTTGAGGTAAATACTGATACTGGGGTTGACCTTGACCTTGAGGTTGGTATCCTTGAGGTTGATAACTTTGGGGTTGATACCCTTGAGGTTGCCATCCTTGAGGTTGCCATCCTTGAGGTTGATATTGATACTGAGGTTGACCTTGGGGTACATATTGAGGCTGAGGTTGACCTTGAGGTAAGTATTGCACCATAGGTACATACTGACTTTGAGGTTTCCCCCCAGACACAATTTGTGTACCTTGAGGTTGCCCCCCAGGCGTTAACTGCGGTTGCCCCCCAGGCGGTAATTGGCCACCTTGAGGTTGGGAAACGGGAACTGAACCTGACATCATGTAAATGTCTCCTACACCCAATGGTATATTACCACTGTTTCCAGCAAATAACCCATGATCAATGGGTTGAGGAGATGCCCCGCAAAGGTACCAGAAAGTGACTGATACCCAGTGGGGACAGAAGGACCGCCGTGTAAAAAAGATTCAGGACTTTGTGTAAACACGGACGACTGACCAGACATATTTACGGGAGTATGAATACCTCCGGGTGGAAAAGGAGTACGAGGTGTGGAAAAACCGACTGAGTTGTCTAAAAAATTGGTTAACGCAAGGTACCAAGAAGTACTTCTAGGAGGACTGTAAAAGATGGATTCACGCTCCCTTAGATCAATAGTTAGTTGACCTTCAAGGTGAGAGACACCTATATCTTCTTCTGGAGCAAGTTCTTCTATAGCAATCAAACCAGAAGGTAGATTTTCGGTGATAATTCTTTCTATTCTCGGTGAATCAGGGACACTAGAAGTTGGAGTAACAGGTTCGGAAATTTCAGGTTCTTCGCCTGTTTCACTGGCAGATGAAAAACTACCAGCAAGCTCGGAAACTGTAACAGTTTCGGGATTGTAACCTATTTCTAAACTTTGGTAATCTGGATGGACTACCAAGGAAGATTCTCCTTCTTCAGGTGAACCTACTCTACTGTCACTAGGAGGAGTTACAAGGACCTTTAACCCTTCGTACTGACCCGGAATGTCTTCAGAAGATTCACCCCGCGAGTTACGGAGTTTTCTTAACAAATCTATTCCGGTAACAATCTCAGGAGACTTGCCCCGAAGTCTACAGGACTGTCTCGGTAATTCCGCCACAATTAAAGATTTTTAACTACAACACACGAAAACAAAGTAAAAATTTCAAATCAAACCACCTAAAGTCTTCTAAAGAAGCAAACAAATTTGAAGCACACGCCTAAATAATCTAGAGCGTCAAACCACACACAAACAGTAGTCTTCCGGACCAAAAGCGCTAGTTGGTGATTAGGCCCAACCTCGTAGGATTCAGTACAGAAATGGCGGGTGGAACAGTTACCCCGGCAACCTGCTTAATGAATAGACCGGCACAAGTTCCTCCACTTTAACCGTCTCGAAGTGAAATGAACCCCCCGGAAAATCCAAGTGAGTATAACCGACGTCTGCTCCAGGTACAGTGGGACCTTCCCTCCACCGTCACCTCGGTAGAACCCTAAAGATTATGGTCACTAAAGTTACCAATCACAACAATTACACCTGGGGGAACAGTCTAAACTCCGACAGCACGCAAGGGCAGAGTAACAAGCTCCAATCCCCTTACCGGCTCCTTGACAACAATCCAAGGTTTACCGATAAGTGACCCCTGGCTCCTCGACAATGGTTAATCCGAGGTTTACCGTTTGTAATACGTACTGTCTGGCGTCGTTCCCAACGAGGGAGGAATGATCCCCTCACTGGTTCGGACACAAGCTCGTGCTTCTCCTTTAAGAGGAGCTTTCCCAGAGTATAACTGAAACAATTGGATTTAATCTACTCAAGATAAACTATCTGTTTGGTTTTGTAGTCTTGGAGAGTTAAGTACTCACCTACTCCAAGACCCTAGCCTAAGCTATGTTGGTGTTTCAGAGCCCTAGAAAAATAAAAATTACTAGATTGATTTTAATTTAAGCGTTACTTTTAAGGTTGTTTCTTAAGTCAAAAGGTGATGGAAGTGAAACCAGTGGTGTGTTGACTCGACTCGAAACCACTACAAAATGCACCTAGAATGATTTACCCACTACTTTACTTTTTCGATGAATTGCTTAACTAAAAAGTTGAGAGAATGCAATCTTTATAAAAGCAACTTCTTAATTAAAGACAATCAAAGAAACAATTGGTTTGTCTTTTCCAAGCATAAAAAACATGACCGCTCTTTTCATGCACGAAAAAACTCTTTTTCTCTTTCAAAAACAAAAAGCTACTTGAAACAAGACTTTTTAAAGAAGATGTTTTTGTATTTTTCTTTTAATAAAGCAAATAAATCTAATATAACCAAAAATCAATCTTAACAACTATTAAAATCTATGAAAATGCACTCATAAGCAAACTAAAAGGTAAATTTACTCTAAGCAATCTTAACGAGGCCAGAGCCAACAATGATTATTCTAAGGTGTTTTACTTGATCACAATCAAATCAAGGACTAGCTTATTGCAGAACCAAAAACTAGTCAAAACAAAACTCTAATCTTTTTGTTCTTTTGTAAAATGGAAATCAACACTTTATAAACAAGTAATTCGAAATTTGACCCAAAACAACTTAAATGGCAAGCTGCTCACACAAGGAGACTTTACGACAGGCCCGACTTCTAAGAAGGCTGACTAACCAGAGAGATCTAAGGCTGGACAACTTTCTACCGTCAAAGTCACTACAGGACCTATTGAAAAATCAAACCCTAGGCCTAAACTTCGTTGAAATCCACTAAAACACTCAAAGCTCACAAAACAAGTCTAGGTGAAAATTCTTGACAGGGTACTAAAGGATCTGGGTAGAAAACACTAAGAAAAATCAAAATCTAAAAGCAATTAAAGCAAAAAATGGAATTTTCCTAAATTTTACAGGAAGACGCAGGCAACTCGTTACAACAGGTGCGGGCCCGCTCTGTGCAAACGGCAACAGCGCGTCCAAAGACGCACTGTGCAGCACTCAGAGAGTGCGTCCTTCTGGAAAAGTTGAGAAAAACCAAATCTAACTAAATCTAAAGCTAAGCCACCCAAATACTAATTCTCACAGTCAAAAACCAGAAAATAAAAGTAATTTTCACAGAGCAAAGTTCACACAAAGGAAAAGACTCTCTCATTAATGGATTCCCCAGCGGAGTCGCCAATTTGTCGTGGCGGAAAAAGTCGTTTGTGCGGACACAACTGACCTCCCTAGGAGTCTAAACTCTCTAGCGACAAACAAGACAAAATGGAGTGATCTCTCTCTAAATATACCTTTTAAAACATGAAAACTACAAGTGTTTAGGCTTACCTTATTCCAAAATGCGGTTGTTGTAGTCCGTCCTTGCTGATCCGGATGAGCTCCTCCTTCAAGTCAATTCCTGCAACCACAAACAATCAAACAATTACCAAGCACTTGCATTTCATATAATAAAACATATATTCAACATGCAGACCAAGGAACACATGAAATAACTCATTAACACAAGCTATTGAGAAAAATAAACCAGTTTGTATTAATAACGAAACAAAGAAACTCTTACAACCTGGCCTTGGTGTTGTGCAAGTTCCTCCCAGGGTCCATCAAGGGTTTTCCTCTACTTTGACAAAGCTCACCCACTTCCAAGTAGAATCAAGCAAAGACAATCTCTCCTCACAAGGTTCTAAATGGGAGTCCTAATTCCTGCAGCATTTACCCAAAGAAAATGTATAGTTCCAACCTCCCCTCCCTCTGGCTCAATGTCTTTATTTATAGTGCTGTAAAGAGGTTATTCAGGTCCACCATCAATGGGATAATCCCCCTCTTTGGGTGGGATAGCTCCCTTATTGATGGGATAAGTTCCCCCTTAATAGAGATACATGAACCAACTGGAGGCGCATCCAAATCATCAAACCGACCTCTAGAAAGTTCTAGAAGTAACCACAAGTAACTTTTTTAAGATGAAACTCGCGCATTTTGCCTTTTACAGAAGGACGCACCTGTCCCTTAACATACAGAGCGTCCAAAGACGCATCTTTTGTGAACATGGTCAGCGTCCCCGCAGGTGAGGCTAGAGAGAACCTGCGACCCCAGAGATAAACATATTTTTTACAAGACTTTCTCTCTTCTTTGAGTTTGAGATGGATAACAGAGGCATAAGACTTGCCTAAGAGGGTAGCATGACTGTTGATTTGAGCCATACTAACTGTAAGTGGTCATGGTGACATTTTTTAGTGTAACATATACCGTCCTACCATGTGCTCCTTTGCATTAATCCGCTTGAACATTTCAAACATAGATTCATGATAGTTGTGATCCAAAAACTAGATGTTTGGATCCTTGTCATCTTCTTTACCCAATCCCGGCATATCCAGCCACAGCTGAAACACTTCGTCGTCTTCTTTGGCTTCCCAGGGCACTCTCACGCCTTCACGTGGTCGTGCACTCAACATGCTCGCCAATCCGCGAAACCGGCCAGTATTTGTTACACTGTTAACACAAATACGCCATGGATTCTTCATTGTTTTTGGTAGTCTCAAATCCAAGCTGCAAGCCAAAGGCTTCCATGCTATCCTCAAACATATCATTCTGCCAAAGAAAACCCTTGGCTTGGTCGAAAGACTTGTCAAATGTATTTGGCGTAGATTGAACCGATAGCCCTCCTCCTCTACGCATGGGTCCTTCTTTGCAGCCGCCGCATCTGTGAAGAACTGATGCGCTCTGTTTAAGCACGGAGGCCGTTAGGGCTTCAAGTCTGCCTGCTCCTCTTTTCCACAGCATCGGCCGACTTGAAAAAATGCCAACAATTCAAACAAAAATAATAAAAAAAACACACGGAGACATAAATTCTCAAAGACTCATTTCCGTATAAATTCACAAAAACACATTTTCATTATTCACAATTCAGATTACAATTTTTTTTAAGGCATCTCATCCTAAATGAAGATTTCTCCAGCAACTACATTTTGCCCTCTTTCATACGCAAAGGTTTTTCTCCTCTCCTTCCTTCTTGATTCTCTCATGAATCCTTCATTTCTTATTATACATACATTTAGATACATTTAGTTTTAACTGATTTTTTTAACTAAAATTAGTTCATTAACCGAATCTTGTTCAAGATTGGCCTGGCTATCCATGTGGTCGTCCACGTGTCTCTTTCTCTAAAAAAAATTTCACTGAGGTGTCTGGATGCTCCTGCATCAAATACTCCTCAAACTCTTAATATAGATAAATATATCAAAAAGAAAAATGTAATAGTGTCGGTTGATTCTAGTAGACCCATGGATGCATTAATTACAAATTAGCCAAACTTCTCATCTATTTTATATATCTAGAACCAAAGTTTCAAATAATAATTGTAAATAGAGGTATCATAAATTATTCAAGGAAGATCCATAGTATTAAGCTCACCATGGGGGAGTATTTATTGGACAATCCAGTGATTACAATTCAAATGGGAAACATAATGATATTGTATTAAGGGTCCAAGGTTCTTTGTATTAAGAGTCCAAGGTTCTCTGTATTAAGAGTCTGAGGTTCTTTGTAGATAATATTGTTTTATTCATTATTATATTCTACTTTAATAATTTCATATTCTTTCTTGGCATTAAGGGCTCATAAGGCTCCATGACAAGATTTTTATTGTTATTTGTTAGTTCCTTTTGAGAAACGTCTACTTGAGGGAGAAAGTTTTCCTTGTTTCTATTTTTTCCATGAATTGAATTCATCCCTTACTTGAGGGCATCCAATTTATGTTTACTCCATAGATTTTATTTAATGTTTAGATCTTTCCATTGATTAACTCAAATTTTTTAGGTACTTTATTCCCCTTGTACTTTAGTCTTGTTTCTCTAATCGGGATATGTTATTATGAATAAAACCAAAATCAGATTCTTAAATAAATAAAAATTATCTTCTTCCATTCCTTTGCCCCATAATTGGAATAAGCTTACTTTGTCAGATGATAATTGTTGCATTGATTCTTTATGAGGGTCCCCCTTTTATTTCGTAGCCTCCATCATCAATGTTGTCCTTTTTCCTAATTTTTCTTATGACTACTTCCCGCTTGGTTTGATTTCACCTAATCTCCTCCTTCCTACATTCTCCTCTTCACATCTCGCTCTAATATATCTTTGGTTGTTTTACCTATGTATTAAATTTAATTGTGTGTGTGTTTTTTTTTATTATAGATTGATAAATTAGCTCTTAGATAGTACTCTAGGTTCCCTATAATGATGATTTTGTTTATTAAATACTTTATCCTCCATTCTTAGGGGTGGCTTTGTTTGGACAATTTCTTCAACTTGTTCCTTCACTTCTTGCTAGCTCATATTTCCTTCCTCGTTGATTTATTCCAATACTTTAAGTTTATTTGAGCTAGGTTGTTACATCATTTGCTTCTTTTTTTTAATCTTGATTTTTCCTCTTGAAAATCATTAAAGCCTGTGTTGCATCTTAAGACAAATTTTTGGTTCATAGAGCAATGTTTTATTATTTGCATGTCCATGTTTACAACATGAGTTATAATGAAACAATATATGTTTATTATTTTCAACTCTTGACTATCATGATTATATAAACTATGGATTTGATAGGGGTTTAATATTTTCATTAGAATCCAAATTTGAGTGTAAGAGAGGTATTCCTCATGACTCTTATTATTTATGAGAATTTAATATAGATACCCAACATATTTCCTATACTTTTTAAATTTATTTTAATCCAAAATTCCAATAGTGATGAATATATCCTTATCCACACTAATGATATTTGAACATTCATTTTTTGTTAAATCAAATCACTCTAACAAATATCTTATTTATATTCCTTAAAAAACACTGATCTCAA
This sequence comes from Pinus tabuliformis, assembly GCA_031772625.1. Classification (NCBI taxonomy): domain Eukaryota; kingdom Viridiplantae; phylum Streptophyta; class Pinopsida; order Pinales; family Pinaceae; genus Pinus; species Pinus tabuliformis. The sequence goes on from CM062807.1 coordinate 1,146,775,785, forward strand.
ATTGTCTATTTCATATTCTATTTCAATTTATCTATTTCATATTCGTCACCCCTGTTGTGTTATACAGTTGTGAAGTCTAGGGTTGCAGTATATCCAAAGAGTCGTGGAGAAAGATTGAGATGATTCAAAAGCAATTCATAAAATACAATCTCAAGATCAAGGGAAATACCCCCTATCTAATCCTCCTAATCGAAGTTGGCCTCTCCCCTATTGAAAGAAGGGCTATTTTTAAGTATCTAGTGCATAACAAGAAGCTTTACAACATAGAATCCACATGTCTTCCTAAAATTGGTTCTAACTTTAGTCAAAACCCCCACCTTCTCCTGAAGCATGGGTGGCATAAGGATGCCCAGTCTTGGCTCAACCATTGGGGGATAAATGAGGAGATCGTGCTGGGAAGAAAGGATAGTGTCAAAGATACTATCACATCAAAATTTAAGGATAAGCTATGGGAGGATCAAGAGCTAGAGGGTAAAAGGAAGCTAAGATATTATAAGGAGGTGATCAAACCCACCCTTGAGAACTAGAATTATTTTTATGTTTTGACCAGCTCGAAGAAAATGATGAACATCACTAAGATTATGACTAATTCTCATGAGCTTCGAAGTGAAATCGGGTTGTGGTCTACTCCCAAGGCTCCCTAGGATGATAGAATTTGTCATCTTTGTGATACTAAGAGGGTGGAGGACGAAAAACACTTTCTTTTAGACCGTCCGACCCTTACTCACATTCGCTCTCATTTTCCTAACATCTGTCACACTTCCAATCTTCTTGACTTGTTAAGTCAACGCAACTATAGTGATATTGGGGTGCTTCTTTCCCTTCTTTTGGAGCATAGAAATAAGATTCTAAAGAATTAAAATTATATTATTCTTCTTCTTAAGGTCCGACAGACCATATTGGTCTTAGTGAGTGTTAATCCACACACACACACACTTTTAAATCCATTTAAGATTTCACATTTCACAAATTATTGATCTAGATGACGTAAAAGTAGTAAATGTTGGCATAACCAAACAAATTTCAATAATCCTACCAAACCTCGAAGATGTAATAAAGTATGGAGTGGTGTCTACTAATTTTCTAATTCCTTTTTATGTGGAACCAATTCAATTGCAAAAAAAATTAAATATATTTCTTAACTTTCTTAAACATAAGCGAAATAAGAGAAGTTATTTATCCACTAATATAAAAGATAAGGAAAAAAATAATTAAAGATGATATATTTATTACATTTTTATATACATAAAAAAAACATGTAACTATTTAAAATATAAAAAACAAATCTTTATTAACTAAATTATTAATCTCCAAATATAAATATCTTAATTATTTTAAAAACTAATTTTAAAATCCTCCAATCCAATATGTATGTATTTGATTAAAGAAATTTCTCAATTGTAATATCATTGATCTCATGCACAAAACCACATCTTGACTTATGTGTACACACATCTATTCCAAGTGAATAGATAAATTATTTACATGAATAGCTCTCTCATGGCAACACATATATGCCCAACTAAATGGGCTTCTCTCATCACATGATATATCATATCAACTCAATAAACAATGCTAATATTAGCACAATACTTAATACTATGTACATCATAATTTCTCTCCAAGAAAGGACTGTATTATATTCCTTTAATCCGAGGAGTATTAATCTACTATACTTTATTATACTCTTTTAATTGTATGTGTTAATTTTAATTTTTTTAGGTTTCTATTGTTTAAATTTCTCTAACTCATTATAGAGTAAGGTTTATATGACTATATTATTATATATAAAGAGGGATTTATGGATCTCGGAAATCAGTGACCACTATTTCCACAAAATATTTATACCAAGCAAATCCATTCGAAGGGGTCATTTCCTATTGGCTCAACCACAATACTTGACCTCAAGAGTGTTGAGAGAATTGAACCTATGACCTCTCAATAGCAAAGGCACTTTAATGATGAGGACTCGAACAATTGAGCTAACCCTTGGGGCTAACTATGTTATACTATATTAAAAACTATAGTGATATATTTTCTTCAAAAAATCTATGTTGTGAGTGTATGTAGATATATAATTTTAACTTTAATTTTTATTTTTTATATATATTTTTGGGTAAACCTTTGCACTTTCCTTAATTTTAAGGATGATACCCAAAGCAAATCCTAAATTCTCTAGGGAACAAGACCAAGTGAAAAACTCATGAATAAATCATATCTAACTCATCAATAATCTATTCATTAAAAGAAAACATGTCACAATATAAGACTTGAAATTAGATGAAGAGGATAAAAACTTATCCTCATAACCAATCTAACAACACTCAATTGACACATTACATGTATGTATATGCTAAAAACATATAAATACTTTAAGAACAAAGAGACAAATTGGGAGAGAACTTTCCAATTAACTTAACTATTAACCTCTAAAAATAAGGGCTCTATCTATTTTATGAAGCAATATTAAAAATACTTACACTTAAAGTATTTGGTTAATAAAATATTTTAAAAATATCATCTTGTAACTAAATAAGTTTGTACCAATCTCATTTATACACAAATATATAAGTTTTATACACATACCTGAGATAAACTTATCACAGGAACTCCTATTTAATTTATCCAAATCTCACTAATTTCACATCATTTTACTTCTTACACCTAACTACTTAACTTATATACACATAGCATATAAACTTATCACAAAGCTTCTTACCTATTCTACCCTACTGGTTAATCACTATAAAAGTAATACATAATTATTATTATAACCTTATGTTAATCACGGTAAAAGTAATACATAATTATTATTATAACCGTATTACATGACCAACCATTTATTAATCTATTATCATCCAAAGATATTGTCATTTACATAATTTGACTCATAACAATCACATTCACATCATAATATTTCTTACACGCAACCATTTAAAGTACATATATATACTTCATCAACTTATCACATGATCCCTTGCCTATTTTATATGAATAATCGTGCATTCACGTCACAATATTTCCTACAATATTATTTTTCATGTTTTATATGAGAAATATACCTTCATCATTTCGCCGTTTTACTTATTGTACCTTCATGATTACTGATGGAGAATATTTGTTAACTAGACACATTTTCTCCCTTCATGGTTCCGTGTCCTCCCTTCCTTTGTTTTCTGTCCCGATCCCCTCCCCTAACCATTTTTTCAATTCCAATAATAGAGATAATAACGATAGTTATCCTAATATGACATACAATAACAACTTCGATATTTCTAACCATAATAAGAATATTATTATTAATAGTTATATGATGGTTAGTAATAAAAAGAATTTTATCAAATCAATTTGGTGGCGACTTTTTCTTTTTCTTTTTCTTATTCTTATTCTTCTACTTCTACTTCTAAAGAAAGGGCTAAACTTTTCTCTTGCTTCTAGAAAAACCTTGGTTGAGGAGATTATTTGCAATATTGAATTTGGCATTAAGTGCTTATTGGATCCTGTAAAAGACATCATTAGACAAGATTGTGGTGGCGGCAGCAGCTTCTTCTAAAGAAAGGGCTAAAAATTTTTCTTGCTTCTAGAAAAATCTTGGTTGAGGAGATTATTTGCAATATTGAATTTGGCATTAAGGGCTTATTGGATAAAGACATCATTAGACAAGATTGTGGTGGTGGTGTCTTCTAAAGAAAGGGCTAAACTTTTCTCTTGCTCCTAGAAAAATCTTGGTTGAGGAGATTATTTGCAATATTTAATTTGGCATTAAGGGCTTATTGGATCTTGTCAAAGACATCATTAGACAAATTTGTGTTATGATTCTTAGTAAGGCCAAACCCCCTACGAGAAATATTAGAAAATTGAAATTTGAAGCCCTTAAAGCTTTGAATAATAACCTTGACATTGTCATTCTCAAAGTTGACAAGGGTGGGATAATTGTTATATTGGATTGGGGAGACTGCCGAAGAAAAATGATCAATCACTTATGTAATAGAGATAGCTATAGAAATCTTAGCAAGAACCCCCTAAAAAAGTTTTGAAAGTAGTTGCCCTTTTTAGTAAATCTAATAGCTCCTTCAACTCCATTAGCCATAATCTTATTGAGAAAAACCCTCTCACTCTGAGGATCTATGGGCTCCCCAATATTCACAAAGAGGGGGCTCGCCTTAGAGCCATTGTCAATACAATAGGTGGGCCTACTTATCTTCTAGCTAAATATTTGGCTCCCCTTGTTGGTCGTTTAGATTCCTTTGTTAAAGGCTCCTCTTCTTTTGCAAAGATTTAAAGGATTTAAAGTTTGAGCCTAATGATATTATGGTGAGTTTTTATGTCATTTCTCTTTACACCAATATCCCTATCCATGAGGTTCTTGAGCTTATCAACCACACCATTGATCATGATATTGCCAAGCATGTTGAAGTTTGTCTCACCTCTACATTTTTCCAGCTTCAAAGGTGAATTCTGTGAACAGACATGGGGCATTGCCATGGGTTCTCCGCTCTCTATTGTCTTAGCTAATCTGTTCATGGAAGATTTTGAATCTAAGGCTCTAGCCTTAGCTCAGTTTCAACCAAAGCTTTGGAAACAGTTTGTTGATGACACCTTCATCTTATGGCTTCATGGTCATGATAAGTTAGATATATTTCTTCAACATCTTAACAGTCAATCTAGATTCGTAAAATTCACCATGGAGTCTGAGATTGATGGTAACATTCCCTTCCTTGACATTCTTGTCTCTAGGAAAGTTGATGGTTCTTTTTTTCACCGATTATTTCATAAGAAAACGCACACGGAACAATATCTTCATGCTAACTCCCATCACTATCCAACCCAGAAGTTGGGTGTTCTAAACACATTATTCATTCAAGCTTTACGGGCTTCTGATGAGAGTCACTTGGAGGGTGAGAAAATACATCTTCTTAATGTCTTGGAGAAGAATGACTATAATAGATCCTATGGTATCAAAGCTTTTCTAAAGGCAAGCAATGGTCCGAAGATTAAGAAATTTCCCAGAGAAATGGTTTCCAATGTTCAACTCCCCTTTATACAAGAGACTACCGATAAGATTGCTCGGATTCTTAGGAAGCACGATGTTTCTTCCACCTTCATACCGCTGAACACAATTCGTAGCTCCCTTAGATCAGTCAAAGACTCGATGGATCCTAGAAACACGAAAGATGTGTATTTGTTCCCATGTTCTTGTGGGACTCCCTAAATGGAAAAAATGGTTGTTCCATTAATCAAATGATTCAAGAGCACATGGCTGACATGAAACATAGTAAGACTCGCTCCTCATATTTGGCTGAGAATGCAGAGAAGACAAAGCACCACATTTGTATAGAGGATTCTCAAGTCATTGCCAAGATTGATCACTTCCATCACCGTAATTTTAGGGAGGCCATTGAGATTGAAAAAAGGTTTAAGATGCTAAACAAGGATGATGGTTGGCAAAAAAAACACTTGTTGGATCCCCTCCCTTTATTCCTATGTTTCCTCTTTTATTTATCTCCCTTCTTTCTTCATTGGTTTCATTTCTTTTTATCGTTTTTCCTCTCCCTTCTCTTACTTTCTTTGCCCTTTTCTTTTTGGTGTTAAAAGTTTTGTTTGTCCCTCTTTTTGGACCCCTTTTTTTAGGTTCCATCTATATTTTCCTTCCTTCCTTTAATAATAATAATATTGGCTTAACAATAACTTATTTTAATAATAATAATAATAATAATAATAATTATTCTAATAATATAGCATTGGGAGTTTTTGCAGTTGAATCCCAAAATGATATCTAATATTCTAATAATGTTAATAGCAAATATACTATTTAGATTAATTTTTAGTTTTTATTTCTCTCTTTTTATTTTTCCTTTATCATTAAGCTATTTTAGATATATTGATTTCAATTAATTCTATTATTTCATTATTATTAATAATCTTACTACGATCATCATTTTAATTTTATTTTTGGTTACTTTTATTATATTTAGTCTTTTTCTTTTCATTATTTTGGTTACCTGTATTAATTAATTTCTATTTTTACCTTTTTTGTTTTAATGATTTTCTTTGAATTTTAATTTAAAATATTCCTCATTCTTTATTTCTACTTCTATTTCTATTTTTGTTAATTCCTAGATTTACTCATTTTTATTTTATTCTTTAATAATAATTCCTTAATAAAAAAAGTTTTAGTTTTTTTAGTTTTTATTTTTATTATTTTAAATTTAATTTTGATTTCTCTCTAACCTTCCATTCAAAGAATAATATTTATTTTGTTGATGGTTGGAATTTGGTCTTTGTATCTCTACTTTGTTTATTAGTTTTTGGGTTCAAACTATCCATATATATCTAAATGATGGATTGTCAATAAGTAATTCGAAACACATGGATATAAATTTTGATATGTGATTTCTCTGGAAAAAAAATTGTATAGACACATGAAATTTTGAACCTACTATCTTCACACAAATAATGTTATGATAATATAATTTATTATCGATTCTTCTCTGTTCCATTTACTATTGTGCTTATTATTGATGATGATGATGATTAACGTCCACTAAGACCAATGTGGTCTATCAGACCTCAAGGAAACATAATCTAATTGCCATTCTTCAACATCTTGTTTATGTCATCAAATAGTAGGGAAAGAAGCGTTCCATTATCACTATAGTTGGGCTAGCTTAATAAGTCAAGAATATTGGAGGTGTGGCTGATGATATGGAATTGAGAACAGATGTGGGCAAGAGTCGGGCAGTCTAAAAGGAAGTTCTTTTCATCTTCCAACTTCTTAGTATCACTATCATACTAGTGAGTCTTGGGAGTAGACAACTGCCTGGTCTCACTTCGAAGCTCATGAGAGTTAGTTCTAATACTAGTGATGTTCATCTTCATCTTAGTGCTAGTCAACAGAGATAGATAATTCTGGTTATCAAGGGTGGGGTTGATCACCTCCTTATAGTACGCTTCCTTTTACCCTCGAGCTCCTTAGCATCCCACATCTTCTCCTTAAAACTGGAGGTAATAGTATCTTTGATATTGTCCTTGCTTTCGAGGATGATCTTCTCCTTAATCCCCTAAACCAAGAGTGAGCATCCCGATGCCACTCGTGCTTGAGGCGCAAGTGGGGGTTTTGACTAAAGTTAGAAGCAATTTTTGGAAGCCTCTTGGATTCCATATTGTGAAGCTTCTTCTTATACATCAAATATCTAAACATAGTTTCACTTTCAATGCGGGACAGGCTAACTTCAATCAAGAGAATAGGATAAGGAGTATTTCCCTTGATCATGAGGTCATATATTATGAATTGCTTTTGGATCATCTCGATCTTTCTCCACAACTCCCTAGATATACTGCACCCCCAAACTTCACATCTGTATAAGATAATAGGGGTTATGACAGTCTCAAAGAGGAACCTTTTTTTACTCAAAATGTAAAGATCGGCTGACTTACAATTATTTTCAAGCTCATAATAAGCTTTCCAACCTCCAATAATTATTTTCTCGATTTTATAATTCCAGTTGAGCAATACCCAAATATTTATAAGAAGAAACCTACTCAAGACAATAGTTATTATAGATGAAACTACCATGGGTGATCTTTTTGGATTTAATGATCATGACTTTAGTCTTGTTGGTATTAACCGTCATACCCATCTTGGAGCACTAGACATGAAGAGTCTACAGCTACTTGTCTACGTCATCATGGCTCCTTGCAGGAAGAACGATATCATCAAGATAAAGGAGAAGAGTAATGGTAATACCAACGAGCTCGGTGCCTTTGTAGCCTGCAGTTTCTAAATAGTCCTCTAATTTATTGATGTAAATACCAAAAAGGGTGGGGGAAAGGGGACAACCTTGCTTAACCTTGATATTACATTTAATATCTTTAGACCACCCTTCGTTGGTCTTAAGCTTGGCAATGACAATCTCATAGAGGCAGATCATAGCAATCCTCAGTTTAGGAGGAACCATGATCTCTTCAAGCCTCTCCTAGAGCTTATCTCGGGGGACAGTGTCGAAATCTTTTCTAAAGTCCACAAAACAACAAAAGAGATCGGTTTTACTATTGCGACATTCCTCTGCGATGATCCTAAGGGTGACAAGGTGGTCGATGGTTGAGTGATGTCTCCTAAAACCAACTTTCCCTTTAGCTCTTTTACCCTGGTTCTCAAGCCAAAGGCTAAGCTTTTTTTTCCAGAATGAGCCCATAAAGCTTGGCTAGGATGTGGCTAATCATAATGGTCTTGTAGTTAGAGGGAATGCTTTTGTCCCCATTTTTAAAGATAGGCACAATAAGGTTTTGCGTCCAAAGCTTAGGGAAGCCATGCTTTACAGCCAAATTGAGAAGCTTGTGGAGATGAGGAATGAGGATAGATTTTCTCATTTTAAAGATCTCAGCTTGGTAACCTTCAATATCTTTGGCTTTCCCATTAGCGAGTTTATTAATCCCAAACTCAACATCTTCTACAGAAAAAATATCATCCTTAATAGGAGTGTTTAAGGTAGTTCCCAAGGTGTCAGAGAGTCATACAACCTCTTAAGATAGTTATCCCAAGTTTCTAGGGGGATAGAATGATTATCTTTAGTTTTACGAATAAGCACATTCCGCCAAAACGTTCTGGGTGCAACTTTAGAAAGGTGGAGAAGATGCCCTTGTCTCTTATTAATATATGTCCTCTTCTTCTTCTTCTTAATGAGAGTTTTGTATATACTTGTATTTTGGAGCTTAATTCTTTCATTAGGGGCATCTCTAATTGCTTTCCTGGCAATTTTACAGTCTTTGTCATACCAAGGATTGGAAGTTCTATTATTTTTCTTATATGAAGTCTTACTAGAGAATTTTCTAATTGTGGTGGAAAGGGTAGTAATAAAATGGTAATATATTTGATCAATTTTGTTATTATAAGTTAGGGAGCCTAAATTCCTTTCCAAATCCCTTAAGAAAAAGGTTGACATTACTTTTATCGAAGTGAATGTGATTTATGCTTCCACGTTTCTCCTACATGTGGGTGGTATGCATATCGAGATTGAGGGATAAAGACAAAGGTCTATGGTCAGACTCAGAGTCAGGATCATATCCATTAAGAAGCTCAAACTTTGTAATATGGTTTAGGACATGGATGTCCGAGATCATATAATCAACGATTCTACTACCAAGCCCATGGAAACAGGGCATCTAACCAAAGAGAGGCCATTTATTAATACCATTACAAATTATTAGGTCTTAGGAACTACAAAGTTTGAGGAGCTCGGTGTCGAATAAGTTCTCTATAATGTCTTTAGATTTTCTCTTGAATCAATTAGCTAAGTGACCATCCTCATCAAGCCACAAGGGGTTGGGGTTAGAGTTGTTACTTAACATAATAGCTTGGTTTAATAGTCCGAGCATTAAAGTCCCCAAGCAAAATAATATTGGCTTCATTCCCTATGTTGTAGATGTCTCTTTCTAAGGTATTGAAAGGACAATTCTTATCCAGGTTGTTTTTCTTATAGGATGTAGAGTTGATAGGGGCAAAATACAGATTGCAAGGAAGATCCTATTGGTTGTAGAATCAGAGATTCGATCCAAATGTGTTGATTGAAGGGTTCGATTTTATGAAGTTGTATGTGAGAGGAAATAGTGTTCCTAATATAACAGGCTATACCATCAAAACCTCTCATGGAGGATTTCTTATTCCAGGCAGACCAAAGAGTAAACTCATCAAGGTGAGGGACCCTAGATTTATCATGCTCCCAAGTTTCAATTAACAGAATAAGATCAATATCACTCGGGATCCAACTTAACATAGGACCTTTACACCATGGAAAACCACAGCAGTTCCAGAAGAGGATCTGGAGTGATGTTATTCCCTATTTATCATTCATGTTTGGGACTCTATCTCTAATAATAACTTTTCTATTCCTAATGATTGCCCATTTCCCCTCTTTTCTTGCTTCCTTAACCTTTTGTACTTCTTTCCCAAGTTCAGCTTGGTCTTTTGGAATGAGGTCTTCATTTATAAAGATTTGTGTTCCTTTTAGGCTTGGGGATTTCCTAAGTATATCTTATTTATGGTCATTACAACTGACCTTGACACGGATTAGTTTAAGTTTATGCTCAAGTATCTTTCCTACCCTCATAGCTTCAGTGAGATAAGTTGTTTGAATTTAAGATTTTGTCTTTAATTGTTCTTTAACTAATTCTATTGTGTCTTCATTGTTTTGTTCTTCTATACCAACAATTATAAGGTGTAAGGCTCTTTTGTGGCCCTCATGGTCGAGTACAATTATTTTATTAATTTCTTCTTTTATGGGTTTAATATCTAATTTATTCTTTGTATTACGTAGGGTTGAGTTATTATGTAGTTGTTCTTTTAGATTTTTAATCTCGTTTTTCATAGTGTCATTTTCTTCAACCATTGCTTGTTTGCTATGTTTGGTTTCTTGAATTCTACCTTTCATTCCTTGGAGTTCAGTGTCGAGTGAGAGTATTTTATTTTCTAATGATTTGTGGTTATTGTCAAGCATTGTAGTTAATTCTAGTTTAAAATCGTTTTCTCTTTCTTCCCTTCGTCTTTCTAAAGATTGAATGTACTCATAAAGACTCTCTACGGTAATTTTACTTGGTCTCCCCTTGCTAGAGCGGGGTTTAGAAAGATGAGGAGAAGTACTCATAGTGGAAATAAGCAAAACTTAGCAAGAGGAGAATAGATGGGAACGTATGCACTTGTTAGAGTTGTCTGTAGTGGAACTGATTCTTGTGGATGCGTGCTCTAATATCTATTGTAAGTAGCAAATTGCCCAACTCCGAATCTGCAATATTAAATTGCTCCCGTTCTGCAACAATTACCTCAAAACATAAATTACCCGGCTCCAAATATGATAATATTTACAAGACAAGAGAATAAAAGCTAGAGCTAAAATGCTCTATGCTTCTTAATGCCGCTAGTTCTGATGCATATGCCTTAGACTTTGCCTTTGCTACCTTTATTATTAAGAAAAATCCATTATAAATTATAAAATAATAAATAAAATTTCGAAAGAACAATCTTCACATCAATAATACAATTTATTATAATTCTTCTCTGCCCCATTTAATGTTATGCTAATTATTACCTGTATTTAATATTTAAAAAATGCGGCTATAAATTATAAAATAATAAATGTACTGAAGTGAATTTGTTTATGCTAGAGTTATCCTGATTGAGAATAAGTAATTTATTACATGACAACCAATAGATTTGTTTATGCTAGAGTTGTCCTGATTAAGAATAACTAATTTATGGCATGACAACCAGAGTCTGCCATTATTGTGTGTACGCTAAGAGGTAATAGTTATTCTTTGATGTGTGCTAACGTAACGGAAGCCAAGCTTAATGTCCAATAAATTTATACATTGTTTTGAGTGGACAAAAGGAATTTAAAAATAAAAATTGTTTCTTAAAAAGACATATAATTAGGATTTATAACACGTGAAATTGGATTGTATCCGTTGGGTCATTGACCCCTTTCACATGCTATCAAACTTTTCTTTTTTTTTAGAGAGAAAAACCATCATAGATTATATTAAGAAAATATAATGAACTGAATACATAGCAAGAATCTAGCAGACTCCTGATACTGATAAGTTTCAGGTGTGTCCAAGTCGCTGATTACCAGATACCAAAGAAAGTATTTCCTATCAGTCCAATTACTTACAGATTTTTCATTTTCAAATCAAACACATATTCCTTGATAAACTGAGATGATTTCAAAGATTTTGACTTCCACAAAAAACAAAAACAAGCAGACTAGGAGACACATATTGGGCGAACAAGGACCGAAATCAGCCAATAAGGTAGTGATTTGCCGATATGTGAAACAGAATAGAGTCCAGAGGCACCCTTGAATCTTGAAAAATGTGAGCGTTCCTCCATTTCCATAAGAACCAGCAGACAAGAACAAACAATGATCGCCAAGATGAACTCTGCTCGCTCCACCATTTGAACCCATCCTGTACAGAAGGGAAGACCCGGTAAGGAAAACCAAAAGACAAAGACAGTTCATACCAGATATGAAGAGATGAAGCACATTGGAAGAACATATGAACATTTGACTCGGTCGCATTCTGACACATGGTGCATCTTCCCGGACCCTGCCATCCTTTCTTTTGAAGGACCTCCCATGTAAGGTTCCTGTTCGAAAAAACCAGCCACGAGAATAAGATCATTTTGAGTGGGCATGCCACCTTCCATAGACTAGGAGGAAAGATCAGATCAGAGTTAGACGATGGGCCTGTTGACATTGCAGCATATAAATCCTTAACACGAAGAGGCTGAGAAGATCTCGGAAGAGCCCATGCCAGAACGTCCCTTGTGCCTGAACGATGAATCCCCACGCCGATAAGGCTCTGAACAACTGACATCCAAAGGGGGCGCATGGGGAGAGGCAAAAATAAGTCCTCCCCATCCTTCCAAACAGGAGATGTGAATGACCAAGATTTAATCAACTTATCCCACGTAAATATACCCTTTGAGTGGAAAAAGGAGATCAATCTAGGAGGGAAAGAGGAACCCAAACCATTTACAATTGAATCAAACCCAATGAGGATGCTTGAGCCCGAGAAAATCCTCCATCGTAAATTTTCCATGAAGAAAGGTTGTATTTTCCTGAAGCTTAACCAGATAGCAGACCCTCTTTTAATGCCCAAAGATTTCCTTCTGTACCAGAACTCCATGCTTCTTCCTTTTAAATATTTTCTGTTGATGACTCTGCTCCACGGACCCTCGCCAAAGATACCTCTATGAAGAGATTTACAAAGGAGGGCTTTCCCAAATGTCCTCATATGAATAAGACCCCAGCCCCCTGCCTTCTTCGACTTGGAGATAGATTCCATCTTTACTAAGTGAATCTTTGACTGATAAGATCTTCCTCCCCATAAAAAATTGGCAGCTAAAGAACACATTTTGTGAATAACAGAAGCGGGGAGAAGATAAAGGTGGGCCCAATAAACCGCCAGTTGAGATAGAACGACCTGCACCAGGATAAATCTGCCAGCTAATGATAAGAATCTCAACTCCCATCCTGATATTTTTTTGTAGAAGCGATCAATTAACCATTGCCAATCCTGTATGTGATTGCCTTTTGCTTTCAGGTTAAAACCCAGATATTTGAAGCCTTCCTTAATCGATGCCTGGTTGATGTCGATCAGAGCTGCAATCCATTGAACGATCTCCATATTAGACTCATTGTTATACAGCAAAGATTTGTCCCTGTTGATGACCAGTCCAGATGCTGACTGAAACTTTTCAAGGATATCATTGAGGCAATACCAGGTTGCCCTGCAAAGCATGGCGAAAATGAGGACATCATCGACAAAGAGATTATGAGATAGGAATATATCCTTGTAGATCTTGATCTTGATCACCGCAGTTTTATTATTTTTTATTTTATTTTATTTTAAATTTTATTTTATCTTTTCTTTATTTTATTTTTATTTTTCTTATATGAATACATTGATTTTTTAAATAGTTTTTTTATTTAAAAATTTTAATTTTTTTTAATTAAAAAATAAAAAGATAAAAATGAAATAGATATAAATAAAGTGATTTTATTTGTAAAGTAATATATTTTTGGATTATAATTTTAAAAATATTGTAATTTTAAATAAAATAAAAAATGAAATTAGCCATAAATATTAAATTTAAAAGTTGATTTTAAAATTTATTTTTTTTACATTTAAAAGTTGATTTTAAAATTTATTTTAGTTAGGATAGTATTAGTTGTGGATTTTAAAATTTTGGTTATAAATAATATTGATAGTTAAGTTTATGGTTTCATATTAGTTATAATTTTAACATCTTATAAAATAAAATGGTGTTACATTTTTAAGTTAAGAATTGATTTTAAGATTTTGGTTATAATGATATTAGTTGTTAAAATCATGGTTTCACACTGTTGTAATTCTAATTTAAAAAAAAAAAGTGCTACTAATAACAATATTTTTCAAAATAAAAATAAAAAACAATTATATATATCTATATATATATATATATATATATATATATATATATATATATATATATAGATAAGATTTTATTCCTATGCTCAAAAAGCTTGGAGAGAAGCCTCCTCATTAAATTTTCAAATCCAAATAAAACAAACCAATAATTAAATAAACGAAGAGTTCACTCCAACCATACAAGTAATGAATATTTTTATAATCAAGAAAATTTTCAGACTTATGATTTTATATTAAAAATATTCACCTATTTAAAATTTGAGATCTTCAATTAAATATATACTTTTATAATGCATTTTTTTTTAATTATCCAAAAAAATATTTATTGTATTCACCATTATCTTTTACTTTGATAATCATGTTTGATTTTGATAATCATGTTTTGCTTGTGAGATATTTTTATAATAAACTACTTACTTATAATTTTATATTAAAAAATGTTCACCTATTTAAAATTTGAGATCTTAAATTAAATATATTCTTTTTATAATATACTTAATTTTGTTAATATTTCAAACAAATATTTATTTTATTCACCATTATCTTCTATAGTCATAATCATGTTTTGATAGATTTTCATATACATATATATATATATATATATCTCGCATTTATTTTTTTTAATAATCCAAACAAATATTTATTTTACTACCATTATCTTATACTTTGATAGTCATGCTTTACTTGGTGAAATTAAGTACTCATATATTGAGTGAAAAGTTTTTTATTACCATTTGTTGTTTATTTTGGAAAAACCTCTAGAGGGAATAACAATTTGTCTTTTTCCTAAATTTATTTGATACTTTTATCTTTTTCCTAAATTGATTTCATACTTTTTGATATCTCATTTATGAATTTGATCTAATATTTATATTTTTATTTTAAAACATTTTATATTTTTTCTTTTCTTATTTTTTTAATAAATTTGATAATAATAAGATTATACCAAGATCATGCCAAAAATAACATTTCAATAGAATTGAGAATTAATAACTTAACAACAACGCATGTGATCCCATCTCTTCAAAACTTATGGATTTCTTTTTTCTTTCCTATTATATTATAAATTATAAATTTATTTTTTATATTTTAAAATTAATAATATTTACATATTATTATAAATATTTTCTTTTTGTTTAGTAGTTTATTCTTATGTATTCAAATTGAAATAATCTTACTTTATTATTTGAAAATTATATATTTTTATTGTCTGTTTCCTTATTTGTTTGTTTTGTAATTATTTCTCGCTCGAATTTTTTTTTACATTAATATTTTTAATCTTTTATTATAATATATTTCTATTTTTATTATTTTTTATATTTTAATTTAATGAGAGTTTTTTTTTATAAACTAATCAATTAGCTTTTAAATAGTATTTTTAACTTTTCTAATAATAATTAGAATTATTATTCTAATTGATAATTAGAGGTTTTATTCTTCAATCTTAGGAATGGTTTTTTCATTTTATTTTTTTGTTTTTTGTTGATTCAATTCTCCTTTCTCATTGGTTTGCGTCAACACTATAATTTTCTTAAAACTAAGTTGTTATATTTTTTTTTCTTTGGATTTTACTCATTGAAAATCTTTAAAATGTGTCTTTATTATAAGACAATTTTTTGGTTCATAAGATAATGCGGCTATCATTTCCATGTTTAGAATGTGATTTACAATGAATTGAAATGTATCTATATTATACATAATTTATTGCTTACATTCCTTAACTATCATAATTATATTAAATTATAAATTTGAAAATGGTTTGAAATATTTATTAAAATATATGTCCAAATGTAAAAGGTAATTTTCATTACTTTAATTATTTATGACTGTTAACTCAAGGTCCTCCATATCTTTCTTATATCTTTTAATTTTTGTTGATCCAAATTTTTTGTAAGTAGTGAATATAACCTTATCCAAACTAGTATTAAATTTGAGAAATCTTTTTTTATTAAGTGAAATTTCTCTAACTTGTATCTCATTAATAGTCTTTACGAGTTTGAAAAATGTGCTTGTCTCAAATATCCATTATATATCCTATATCTACTATACAAATTGCTACACACTTTTTTTTTATCACATGTTTCATTTAACTATTAATATGTACAAGCATGCATATAAAAATTGACACAATTTTAAATTTATTTATCATTTTGGTTTTCACTTTGTGTTTAAAAAGAAACAAGCCATTGATTTGGATGACTTCAAA
This sequence comes from Pinus tabuliformis, assembly GCA_031772625.1. Lineage (NCBI taxonomy): Eukaryota > Viridiplantae > Streptophyta > Pinopsida > Pinales > Pinaceae > Pinus > Pinus tabuliformis. The sequence goes on from CM062807.1 coordinate 1,146,791,956, forward strand.
ACCAAACAACCAGTAAATAGTTGCATGACCAAACATATATTTAATAGTCCTATTGATATAGGAGCATCCCACGTTAAAATGTATTTTGACTAGAATAGGGGCCTGTTATTTTCCAAGGGAGTCAGTTCCCTAAATGAGTGAAATAGTTTAATCTAATGTGTTTTCCAAAGTTTTTGGAATACTTATACAAAAATGATTTAAAGTAAGGATTGATGTCATTAGATCATGTAGAAGATATCGAGAGAGCATTTTGGAAAGTTAGAGAGATTTAAGGGTTAGTTAGATTCCTTGAAGGTTTAGTGGATCTAGAGATTTTAGAGATAAGATTTTGTTGAGTAGATTATGGATCTAAACCTAAATTAATTCATAAATCCATTTATATAATAATGTAATCAATTTTATGTAAAGGGATAGAGTAGAAAATTGTGGGTTGAGAAACTCAAGGAAGGTAAGTGTGGCCAAGGCCAAAATCAGGGCCATTAATTGTAAATCTTGCTTAAAAGGAAAGGCATATTGTAATTTTTTTGTGCATAGTTATTAGGGAGAGCATTCCTAGAACGCGCATTAGAATCAATGCTATTGAAATGGGGACAAAGAATTCCTTTTGTAGTCAGAATGAGTGAAGTTGTTAATCATTGATCCATAATCCAAAGGCTAATGAAGATATTAGAGGTGTGCAAGAGATGACAAACTTATGACAAATCCATCATTAAACAAGCATCGACAATGTACGTTAATTGGCAGAAGTCAAGAGACAAAAATTAAGGTTCTGCCAAAATGGAACTATCATTAAAAAAGCATCGGGTCAGAGCCTCAGAGGTTCTTTTTCAGAAGAAAAAAGGAAAAACTTACTAGGGAGTTACTGAGCTGACTAAGCATCAAGCAGACGTGGCAGCCAACAAACGTGGAAGAAGTCAGGGTGAATTGAAATCAGAGCATATGTTGTTGACACAAGCATTACGTGTCCTAGATGTCTTTTCCCGGTTGATTGGAAGAGTAGCACATAAATAAAAACATTGGGCTACGATGGCGTGTGGGCCAAGTTGAAGTGCAAAAGCATGACAATAAATATTTTTAATTCATCTACTAATATTATTGGATGAGAATCTTAAGTCCTTCTAACATAAAGACAATAACTTTCTTGAAGAAAGGTGGAGTAGGGTAGGTAATTTGCCCACCAAGATAAAAACTAAGGAGACATATAATTTAATTCAATGTTAAATGTGCATTCATTACATTTATATACTTATATACTTCAAGGACATGTAACTACTTTTTCAAAAAAAAAGAATGGAAAGAGGAACTATTAATCAACTCAATCCCCAATTCATAAATATAAAGATATTAATTAAGAACTAACTTTAAAGTATTCACACCTAAGGTAGTCATTTTTAAGGAAATATCTCAAATGTATTATCGTCCATGTAATTAGGTTCATAGGAAAAAATTGACCTCATGCATGCAACCACACCTTGACATGTGCTCACATGCATCAATGATGGGTGAACTCATATTTTCATCACAAGCATAGATTTCTTATAGTTTCCCTAGCATGACAATATTGGTTTCCAGAACAACATATATATTTTATGATGTGGCTTTTATAGGACTAGCTCCATGCAAACAATAGTTTGCAACTTAAAGCACCTAGCTACACTTTTATCAAGATCACCTCCTTACCATCATATAATTGTTTCCTTGTAAGTTATCATTGACAATATTCATCTTCAACAAATCTACAAGGCCTTCTTCTTGACAATCACAAAGTGTTTCTCTTTATTATGTATTCAATCACACTATTGACACTCTCAAATATGAAAACCACATAATTAACTTATCACAAGTATCAAAAAATAAAATCTTTTCTAATAAAAATTAGTATCAACAATCACCATGGAAAGTGGAATTTGATCCTATTTTTTAAAATCCTTGTTGTATTAGCTCTCGGGATTTGGGTTTATAAGGGGAACTGGTTGAGAAATGAGACATGTGCATGCATAACTTATCTATGACTGGTATTACATTGGGGGAAAAGGAGGATATTTTCACATGGGATGGTAATATTGTTAAGGGGAAGATCTCTATTAGGGAGGCTTATAGGTATATCACACTTTCTCATCAGCATTTTGTGGATAGATAGTGTTTCAAGAAAATTTGGAATTGGAGCCTCCCACTAAAGCTAAAATGTTTTGGGTGGTTGGCATCGCAAAATAAGACATTAACATGGGATAATTTATGTTGAAGGGATTTCAAAGGACCAGGTAGATGTGTAGTGTATATGGGGGATCTTGAGGACATGACTCATCTTTTCCTTTAGTGTCCATTTGTGATCTTCATTTAGATTGGTATGTTAAACACCTTAAATAAAAAAAAATACTGGAATTCGACATCCGTGGGATCTTGTATGTAGGATTGGATGAAGGGTTTCAAGGAATATTGAACTCTACCTTTCTACATATTATGGGGAATTTGGAGGAGTAGAAATGCTAGTATTTTGGAAAATATTCCTCTGGATACCAATCACATATACATAAAGATTTGTGCATATTTCAATGAAATCAAACTTGTAGCCAATAAGGGACCTCGAAGATGCATCCAACTTGTGGATATTTGGGGCAGATACCCTATGGGATTTTTCAATGGGGTTGCAAATAAAAATATTTGTGGTAGTGTTGCATACATTGTCTTAAATCCTAGAAAATATTTTCATTTCTATTAGAACAACGGGGTGGGATCCAACACTCAGCAGGAGATCATTGCACTTTGGGGAGTCTTATATTGCACTAAATGGTTATCCATTTAGAAGATGGATGTATTTTGTGACTCGAAGGCATTTATATAATGGGCCATGGAGAGGTCATCCTTTGATCCTCATTTTCATTCAAATTGTATGAAAAGAATTAGGTTGATGATCGGTCCCTTCTGCGAGGTAACATTTTCCCATATATACCAGGAATAGAATGGAATCATTGATGCTTTATCAAAGGTTGGACACATATATCATCCTGGGGAGATCAACTATTCAACCTACTTCTATGGTTTATATCAGTCTAGGATAATTTATTTCTCATAAGTATTTCAAGCATTTTATAAGTGACACAGGAACTTAGGAGGAGTCATTCCTTATCAAGCCTCTAGTATGTTACATGCTACATCAAAAGGAAAAAAGAGTGTGAATCTAAGAATAGTGTCATAAGACAATAAGGACATAATTAAGATAACAATGCCAAGGTATTGACAAAAGCTTCAACAAGCAACCATTGGTTCCTCTTGCATACCTATATTTTTTACCCTTACATACGTTCCTTCATGAGAAATATGTCATCTTTTAGTAAAGTATGAATTGATGGCCAAAGTATAGATTGATCGTTATGACCTACTAGGTGTAGTATCTTGCAAAGATCCTCTTTCCCATCTGTAAGGTTTTAAAACATTCCAGAGATATAATAGCTAGAGCTTTGACTCCACATATTCCTTGGTTAAATATGAGTCATCGATGGCCATGACCTATTAGCTATAGTATCTTCGCCATGAACTACTAGCTATAGTTTCTTTCAACGAAATGATGTATTGTCCCAAATACTAATTCAAAAGAAATTATGCATGGATTATGATTGAATCGCCATCATGAAGATCAAAGCCCATGGAAGCTTCATTGGGGGAGAAATATCATACCATGTGTGTTCATATTGGGGGATATATATTGAGGAAAAAATGACAATACATTGAGCATATAATAAGGGGTAATTGGTTTTTATATTGGCAGGTATAAAAATGGAGCTCAAAGTTAATGAAAAAATATAAAGGGGGTATAAAAAATGTTAATGAAAAAATGGATACCTACAATATCTAGTGAAAGTAGATTTTTTTTAAGTTGGGAAGGTGTATTGGGTTTGTATTGATAAGGGGTTAAATAATGTGATTTTAAGAGGTATTTTCCAATATGTAATCAAATTAAGAGTATTTCTTAGTATGCCACGAATTCACGTGATATGTCAGAGGTTCATTGAGTGAAGTCCCCGTGTTAATACCCTAGACATCACAACAAAGTGGCTCTATTCCTCTTGCGCCCTTTTTCATTAGTGAATTATCCATTTCAACTCCCATAGCCTCACAACATTTCTAATTAACAACACGCCATTTTAAGGCTATTCACAATTGTTTTCATTGGTTTAAGAAGGAAATCATGTTAATACCTCTTACCTTGTTAGATACTCTCTCATTATTTATTACTTTATTATGTGACCAATGAATGAATATACATAAGCTTAGACTTGAGATATGGGAATGTCACTCTCAAAATCTTGAATATGTAAGTTAGAAATGCACTCCAAGCTAACCCAAAAGAAGGTTTAAAGGTGCCAATTTCATATTAGAATGATGGAATTTACTCAAGCTCAAATCGTGATGTAAAATGTTTTTAGTCAAGCTCAAACAATGATGCGGAATTCCTAATTCAAGTAAGATAAATTCTCATTATGTAAATATACAAGAAACTAAATGGCTATGCCTAAATTCTATACTAAACTTTGGATTTGTAGGACCCTCAAGGATGTGCACCCAAGTCATCTAGGTTGAGGTGAGCTGAGTTCTAGAGGTGGGATGACATTGCAACATTTGCGAAATTGGAAGCAACGTTTTTAAGTTTCATAATACTTTGTCACATCTTGCAACAAAGTGGAGTCATGCATAGGACAGATCGAAACGTGGTCGGGTAGAGTGCATGTGACAAGAGAGGCATGACAATCAATATGGATGATCGGGCGAGGGTGTACAATAGGGGTGACTCGACGAGGGCATGCCAGATGAGTGACCAGGTGAGGGCATGCAAGACAATTGCATGAACATAAGGATTTGACCCACACATACTAGTGGAATGATCGACCTGGGTGCATAGTGGAATGAGTCATCTCGAGTGAGACGAAGTGGAATGATCTACAAAACAAGTTCATGAGAAGTTTGCCTGACTGAATTGGTGTGCCCCTTCACATAATCAGACGATGATATAAATGAATGGAATGGTTGGAATGATGAAACAAACAATGAGCCAAATTAAAATGAAGCAACCGAGACCGAGTCGAGACAAACAAGTAGAACATATGAGCTTGTTTAATTGTGGGAGTTAAATGTTGGAACAAGTTCAGGAAATGGTGTTCTAGGCATGCTAGGTTTTGTATGAATTGTGTAGGACGAAATGGTCAAGTGGGCAAGGCAAGATTGTGGCATAATCGTGTCTTGAGGGCACATGAGGGCGCACCAAAGTTGTAGTTTGGTTGGACCATATAGGTTGGTCAAGATAGTTGTGGTACAACCATGAGTGGAATGATTGGCACATTTTTTACTATGTGAATTGTGTGAGAAAGCGAAGAAGGTTGTGGCATGTATTGGGGTCTATTGATGAAAGTAAGAAAAGGTTGAAATTTGTGGATGTTGTAATATTGTAAACCAGTTGAAGTTTATAATGTGAAGCTAGGAACCAGTGAAGTTTCCCTTGTACTTGTATAATCTGGGGCAAATTGTACATTGACATTTATGTAGCCTGGCATATCTTTACATGTGAATGTTCAAGAAATTGTGAAGTAGAAGTGAAGTGAAGTAATTGGGAATTTTATGGGTTAAGATTGCATGGTAATTCTGCAAACACAATGTATCTAACTCATACATAAGTGTAAGTACTAGAGGCATAGTCGAGATGTAAGTTGTTGTAAGTTAGTCAAGCCATTATGACGAACCACATTGGTGCCACATGTCTATAGGCCTTGACGTTCCTTAACTCGAGGGACGATTTGGGGGCATGACAATTGGTATCAGAGTAGAGATAAGAGAAAATCTAGCAAGGATTTATCCATGTGAGATGGAGTCTCATCTGGAGTACGTCGGAGATCGCGGTCAAGTTCAAAACCTGGGATGGGTTGGGTTACTTTCTCAAGTACTTGAGAGATTTGAGCAATATGGTGATAAGATTTTCAGTCTCGAAGATACTTATGATAGATTGAGTCGATTGGAGGAGAATATTAAGAGTCTTAATTCAGTTATGGAAGTTCAAACAAAGACGATTCTAGTGTTAATGAAGGCAATCGAGAAAAGTTTGTCTAATGCTTCAGTAAGGGTGAAGGTGAAAGAACCAAAATCGTACGATGGTACGAGAAGTACGAAAGTAGTTGGGAATTTATGTTGGGATGTAGATCAGTACTTGGATAAACTCAAAGAGTGCTCAAATGAGTTCAAGATGAAGGTTGCTACCTCATTGTTAATAGGGAATGAAAAGCTATGGTGGAGAAGAAGGGAAAATAATATTGCCTCAAGTCAAATGTAATATGACCTTACCATATGGCCGAAGTTTAAGGAAGCATTATATTATTAGTTTGGACCACAAGATCAAACTTGGGATGCAAGGAGAAGGTTGAATTTTTTGAAGAAGACATGAAGTGTACAAGCTTGCATTTGGGAGTATTTGAGTCTTATTTTGGAGATTGTGGATATGGATGAGAAGGACAGGTTGCTCAATCTTGATAGCTATACAACCTTGGGCTCGGTTGGAAGTGAAGAGATAGAATATGTAGACTCTTGAAGAAGTTATTGTTGATGTAGATAAGCTTTTGGATCTCTATGTAGTAGGAAATCCATAAGGGAAGGAGCATGGTGAGAAGAAGAGGAAGAAGTCAGATAAGGAGAGAGATATCTTCGGAAGAGGATGGATTGAAGAAAAGTGGTAAGAAGGAGAGGAAGTCCCTTCCATGTTCGTTATAAGGAGAGGAATACATGGTGAAGAACTATCCCTTGAATTAAAAAGTGGTTGTTATACAACAAGCTGAGAAGGAAGAGAGAGAAAAGAATATTTATGATGCATTTATGGGAGTGATGTAGGTTTTGGGTGCAAATTATTTGAAGGAGTCTACTCCAAAACATGATTTGGAGCAGACTAAGTTACACTATATGAATATTGATGTCAATGGGAGTCAGTCGATGGCTATGGTATATAGTAGGGCTACTCATAACTTTATAAGGTAATATGTGGCTAGGAGGTTGGGCTTGCAGATTGTTCCAGCTTGTCCTTACATCTTTCAAAGCTATGAATTCTGAGGGCATGAGATTTCTTGGATAAGTTTGTGATGTTCCAATATAGAATGGCAATTGGGAAAGGAAGCTTGACTTCACAATTATTAGGTTGGATGAATACAAAATTGTATTGGGCATCGTGTTTATGGTTGGATAGAGAGATATACTAGCACCTCATATAGGGAGATTATTCATTCTTTCAGGAGAGGAATCAATGGTTTTTCCAACTATTGGAGCCATGGTAGATGAACGTAGGATGACAACTATCTATATGGAGGGAGGACAAACATATGGAGAGATTTGTGAGAGATTGGATGGTATGGAGTCCATACTCATTCAACATTTGAGGATGATAGTCGACTTGGTAGATGGCACTATGAGGATGTCAAAAAGACCTTAGATGGTACATGTTAAGACTTCCATGATTGTGTGTGAGAAGGTTGATGTTGAGACTTATACATCTCATGATGGTAGAGGAAATGTCTAGTATGTAGATGATGTTGATGGTTATAATATGAGTATGTGTGAAGACCTAGACCAAGATGATGGAGATTGCAGGAATACATTGTTGGATGAGGTTCAAGATGATGCATCGTGGCATAAACATACCAACAGAGAGCCTGAGGATTCTAGTGAGACCAAGGAGGTAGATGGTTGGCCTAATTATCCAGAGTTGGATAAGTTGATTGAGAAGATTGAGGGTAGGATTGGTTCCTATCCCCCTTTATTGAGATACGTTATAGACATATATGGAGGGTTCATACACTACAACAAAACCAGCGATTAGCGTCCCTTTTTACTTATTTTTTTGCATCTAGAGCCCATTTTTGGTGCTATTTGCATCCATTTATCAAATATGGTGCAAAACTTGACACAAAATTTGCATCAAGTTTTGCACCAAATCTTACACCAAGTTTAGCACCAGGTATTGCGATAGGTTTTGCACCACGTTTTGCACCAAATTTTATGCCAAGTTTTGTGTCATCCTTTGCACCAGGTTTTGTTCCAGGTTTTGCATCAATTTTGGCATCTATTTTTGTTTGACATACTTTTGCATCCTCATTTGCATCCACTTTTTGCACCTACACTTGCATCAACTTTTGCATCGACTTTTGCATCCTTTTTTAAATCATTTTTTGCATCCATTTGTGCATCACTTTTGCGCCAAGTTTTACATCGAGTTTTGTGTCTAGTTTTACATATAATTTTGCATCTACTTTTGTTGCATCCACTTTTCCATCTTGTTTGGCATCCATATTTACATCCTCTTTTGCATCTATTATTGTACCCACTATTGCATCTAATATTTTTGTGCCACAATTGGCGCCTAGTTTGGCACCTCCTTTTGCACCCACTTTTGATTATAATTTTGCATCCACGTTTGCATCCTCATTTGCATCTAGGTTTTCATCAACTACTACATCTATTTTTTCATCCCTTTTTGTATCCAATTTTGGACCAGGATTTGCATCAAGTTTTGTGTCTCGTTTTGCATCTACTTTTGCATCGACTTCTATTGCATCCGCTTTTGCATACAATTTTGCATCCACTGTTGCACCCATTTTAAATTTCACTTTTTGCATCCCTTTTTACGTCTTCATTTGCATCATACTTTGATTCTTTTTTTTCATCTATCATTACATCCACTTTTGTTATGCCATAATTTGCACCATGTTTTGCACTCACTATTGTATCCATGTTTGCTTCCAATTTTGCATCCATGTTCACATCCTCTTTTGCATCAAATATTGCATCTATTTTTGCATCCACTTTTGTGTCAGGTTTATGCATTGGGTTTTGCATGTCGTTTTGTATCTACTTTTGCATCTACTTCCATTGTATCCTTTTTTTTCTTCCAATTTTGTTTTGCCTGTTGCATCAATGTTTGCTTCCACTTTTACATCCATTTTTGCATCTTATTTTGCATATTTTTTGTCTATTGTTACATCCACTTTCGTTGCACCATATCTTGCGCCTACCATTGCAACCACATTTGCTTCCACGCTTGCATCCACATTTGCATCCTCTTTTGTGTTCAAGTTTGCATCAGATATTGTGTATGTTTTTGCATCCCCTATTGTATCCACTTTTGTTTCATCCATTTTTGCATCTACTTTTGTGTCCGTTGTTGCATCCACATTTGTTTCACCACAGTTTGTGCCAAGTTTTACACCTACCATTGGACCCATGTTTGCTTCCACTTTTGCCTTCATGTTTGCATCCAAGTTTGCATTGACAACTGCATCTACTTTTGCGTCCACTTTTGTGTTAAGTTTTTCATGTTGTTGTGCATCTACTTATGTTGTATCCACTTTTCATCCAATTTTACTTCTATTGTTGCCCCCATTTCTATGTTCGCTTTTGCATCCTTTTTCCAACACTCATCATATTTTCTACATTGATGATATTCCTTATGGCATTGACAATTATGAACAATTGATGACAATGTCAATAATATTGACAATGATGAAAATGAAGATGATGGCGATGACATGAATTGTGATTATGATGATAAAGACGATAGTGGTTACAATGACATTAATGATGATGATGGCAATGATTATGATGATGATGATGCTAATGACCTTGGCGAATCTTCCCAATTTTAGATGTTGTCATTGTCATAATCATAAGCATTATCTTTGGTGTCATCATCATCATTTTCATCTAGGTCATCATCAGAAACAATAATGGCATGAATGATGATGATGATTACAACAATGTTGATAGAAATTACATTAATGATGATGATGGGGATGATAAAAATGACAATGACGATGATAATGGTGGTGGTGATGATGATCATCGATCATCTCTCAAAAATAGAGTTGTTATTTCTCTTACGTATATCAATGTGTCCTAAACAACCCTTTTCTAGCACTGATCACATTTTTTGGGTTGATGATATTTCTTACAACGTCTATAATTATAAACAATTGCAAACAATGTCCATAATGATGATGATGATGGAGCTGATGATGATGGCATGAATGGTGATTATGATGATAATGTAATGATGGCAATAACGATGACAAGGATGATGGTGATGATGATGACAATGATTATGATAATGAGAATGAACAATTACTAGTTTCACTACCATCTTCTGGATATATATTACTATCATACTTTTTAAATTTTCTGTCTCTCTTGAGGTATCTTACTATAATGGTGTTGTCAACACTAGAAAGATATCTTGTTGTAATGGTGGTTCTAATGTTAGCACTAGCAAAGTTTTTGTTAAATTTTGGTTAAAAAAAATCGATTTATGCAATTATTTTGACAATCTATGTAAAAAAGTAAATAACATCCAATTATTTTGACTGTAGTCCCATTGATTATCATGAATTCACCAGTCTGAAGACCATCTTCTACATACATATTATTATTAAACTTTTTGCATTATATCCCTCTTATATCTTGTTGTCATGGCAATATTAGCACTAAAAAAATATCTTGTTGTAATGGTGATGTTATTATTAGCACTAAAAAAATCACTAAATTTTGGTAAAAAAAAGTTTATCATTTATTTATTTTTAATTTGGGAAATTTTTGTTTTTATTTTTTTTGTTTTTAATTCTATTTTTATGCAGTAATATTTTTTTTGGTTGAATTTTGGTAGTAACTAGTTTTTGGTCGAATCATATGTATTAACCATGTTCTTTATGCTACAAGTCTAATTGTTGGGACAAAATTGCTCTTTCAAATAAGTTGCAAAAGCTATTTTACATCCATTGTTGCACCCATGTTTACACCCACTTTTACATCCCTTTTTGCATCCTATTTTTCATCTTCATTTGCTTCTTTTTTTGCATCTATCATTACATCTACTTTTGTTGTGACAAAATTTGTTCCATGTTTTGCACATACTGTTGTACCCACGTTTGCTCCCAATTTTGCATCCATCTTCACATCCTCTTTTGCATAAAATATTTCATCTATTTTTGCATCCACTTTTGTGTTGGGTTTTGCATCTCATTTTGGATCTTCTTTTGCATGTACTTCCATTTCATCCATATTTTGCATACAATTTTGTTTCTCATGTTGCACCCGTGTTTGCATCCACTTTTACATCCCTTATAGCATCTTGTCTTGCATCTAAGTTTGCATATTTTTTTGTGTCTATTATTACATCCACCTTTTTTGTGCTATTATTTGTGCCATATCTTATGCCTATCATTGCAACCCACATTTTCTTCCACTATTGCATCCATATTTGCATCCTCTTTTGTGTCCAAGTTTGCATCAAATATTGTTTATGTTTTTTGCATCCCATTTCGAGTTTACTTTTACATCCACTTTTGATTTGTCTAGTTTTGCAACTAATTTTGTGTTCACTATTGCACCCATGTTTGGCCCATGTTTACATCCCTTTTTTCATCCAAGTTTTCCTCCTTTTTGCATTCAAGTTTGTGTCCCTTTTTTTTTACATTCATTGGAGTATCCACATTTGTTTCACCACAATTCATGCTAAGTTTTATGCCTACTATTGTGCCCATGTTTTCTTCCACTTTTTCATCCATGTTTGAGTCCTATTTTGTGTTCAAGTTTGTATGAACTATTGCATCTACTTTTTCATCCACTTTTGTTCAATTTTTCTGTCTTGTTCTGCATCTACTTATGTTGTGTCCACTCTTCATCCAAATTTACGTCTATTTTTACCCCCATTCTTTTGTTTACTTTTGCATCCATTTTCTAACACACATCATATCTTTTGCATTGATTATATTTCTTATGACATTGAAAATTATGAACAACTGATGACAATGTCAATAATTATAACGATGATGATAATGAAGATGATGACGATAACATGAATTGCGATTGTTATGATAATGACAATGATGATAAAGATGATGGGGGTTACAATGACAATGGTGATGATGCTAATGACCTTGGCCATTCCTCCCAATTTTTAAATGTTATCATGGTAAAAATCATAATAATTATCTTTGGCGTCATCTTCCAAGTCATCATCATCTGATCATCATTATCATTATTTTCATCTTGGTCATAATCAAGAACAATAATGGCATGAATGATGATTATGATGTTCATGATGAAGATGACAAAAATTATGATAAAACTTATATTAGTTATGATGATGGGGATGATGACAATTATAATGACGATGATAATGGTAGTGATGTTGATGATCATCAATCATTTCTAAAAAATAAAGTGGTTATTTTTCTTTCATATGTCATGTGTCCTAAGCTTGGTGATATTTCTTATGATACCTATAATTATGAACAATTGACGACAATATACAAAATCATGATGATGATGATGATCATGAAGAAGACATGAATGGTGATTATGATGATAATGAAATGATGACAATAATGATCACATTGATGGTGGTGATGATGGCAATAATGAAGATGATGACCCTCCCTCTAAACTAGCGAGGTACTCATAATGAGACAAAAAAGTACTCTCAAGTTGAAATATTCATATAAGAAGGGATCTAGATTGATAAGCATCAATGATGATTTACATCATCATAGCCAAAATTTTCAAAATAGTAAGGCCTTGACTAACAAGTTTATCTCTCCATTAGATCAAAGCACAATGTTGGGAGGCATAAATTTGGACACCGCTGCCTTTCAAGGCACTTACCCCACCAAGATGTTTACCAAGTATGTCCTCACATGATCATTTCCTAATCCACTATCATAATATTTGACACCAGAAAATGTCAATCCTCATGACTATTCTTATCTTGGATTAATGTACTTGACTTATGGCGATTAGTCCTAGTCAATGTCCAAATTCTCAAAGAATATTGGTCCCAGATGTTTATCCAGTCCACCATTATCCCTACTAGTGCCTTTACTAGGCTTACGATTGTTAATCCTAGCCATAGTACATGACACATAATTAACATGGTGTCTACCCTCACTCCCTCTCAACCAGGGAGGAAACATCCACAAGCATAAGATTTTCTCAAGAATACCCATCATTTTCGTAGAGAATAACATCATTAATTTGTTTTCATCACATGACGACTTTATGATTAAGCATTCATAGATTTGTGGCAAAATATTTCCCCTTTTGTATTTGTGATGGAATACAATAAAAAAGTGAAAGCCAAAATCATTAAACATACACTATATTGATTTATCTAATTCTAAACTCTAAGGTTGAAGTGAAAATTCATGTAAATCTTATATCTATGAGTTGTGCCAAACTTATGAAAACCTTATTCCCTAAGTCCTATATATAAGAAAATGAAAAAGAAAGAAAAATAAGGGCCAATAAATGGTAACTCATGTATTCACTCCCTCTTTGGAAAATATATGAATATATACACTCCTAGTCACACTTGATCACATGTATGTGATGGTTAAATCATGAATTCTTCTTTTCTCCTTGCATTTTCACTTCATCATTTAAGCACCTAATTGAGGATCTAAGGAATGTTTGTTTCCTAAGGCTTTCATGTCTACTCTTGGTTTACTTATGTCACGCTACTGTCAATTTATGTGACAGAGTGAAATACATAAGTTTGTGGAGTTATTATAGAGGTGTATTGAGTTCGTAACCACACACACATGTATTACATCTCATTGATCCACATGTGTGGGTTGGAGACTCATTTCTTGACAACTTTAATGGAGACTACTTTGTGGCTTTAATGGTATAGCTTACAAAATATCTTGTTAAACATTTCGATTCATTCTTTCTTTTCCTCGAGACACTTATAATATTGAAGTCACTCCCAACAATCCATGGAGATGGGGAGTATAAATTACTTGTGCTAGAAATAGAATTGAGAAATAGAGGTTTTCCATTTGTGATATTGGAGTCACAGACATTGGATACATGGTAGTAGTCCTCAATGTCAATTAACTAAAATTGTATTGTCATAATGCGAAAAGAGGTAAACATATTGGTAACCTTGTTGTCTTAATCATTTCAAATAATAACCATTCCACCCAAGTATCTCTAAGCATCAACCACTACTACTTGGAAATTCCTCCCCCATTTTCTAATTATATGAGGTTGAACCTCACTTAATATTTTTTCTTCTTATATCAACATTATTTATGGGTGCTTTGCATACCATTTTTCTTTTAGGAGTTTGTTTTCGCTTACTATTGATGCCCCTCATGTTCCAAGACTATTTTCATCAAAAATTTACATATAAAGAAAGTATAAAGTGACTAAAAAGAAACATGTCTCAAGATTTAAGTGCTTGGACAATTCCACTTCATGACTCCTATATTTCGTTAACCTAGGACCAAATGGTGAACTTGATGGCCTTAAGGGAAATTGATCAATGAAAATCTAAAAAGGAGGTGATTTTTGACTTTATCACATACAATTTAATATACTAAAAAAAATATCCATAACAATTTCATCAATCAATGAATCATTAAAAAAAAAATCCAAAACAATTTCATCAAGCAAAGAATAATTGCATTATAAAATACAATCTATAAACATTTTGGGAAAGTTTTGCTAAAACATGCTTAAAAATCAGCATATTTAATATTAATATTTAACAATAATATGGACAATAACACATTTTGATAAATTAAATAACATATTATCAAGCCTAAAAAATGTCACTAACTGAAAACTACAAAGCATGCAACTAATGGAAGTGACCACTCAAGGCCACCACAAGACAATTAATCTATTAAGACCAAGATTAATGGGGACAAAGATCTATAAAGGACAAAGGAAAACCTATTTTAACTTTATTGTTTTATTAGCCTGGTTCAAGATGAACATTTCAAGATATCATGAAGAACATAATTAGTTTTATTGCATTAAGAAAACCCAAGCACATTCTATAACTTAGCAAGAAAGAGATGTATAACACCCATCTCAGCAACACGACACATGACATTAAGTTACTTTACTATATATAATTTAAACTCCTATCGTAAAATCACAAATTTAGCATGAATGGAATGTTTAAAATCCATTTTTATAAAAACAAAACATAAATTTTCTTATAGAAAAATATACCAAAAACTAAATATATTTTTCTAGAAAAAAAAAAAATACTAAAACTAAATATATATTTAAAAAAAAACTAAAACATAAGCAAACTAGAATTTGAATTTGACATTCTTGGTCACTTTCGGAAACATATGGTGGAATGTAATCTCTTTATCCTCATCTTTAGCTTTTTCCTAAAAAATAAAAGCATACAAAAGTGGGAAAGAGCCATAAAGCATGGGGAAGCTTTTTCCTAAGCACAAAAGCATCTAAAAAGTGGAAAATTCCTTTTTTATATGAGGAAACATTATTCACCCAAAAGATTTTTCCCAAATTGAACTAATGAGGAATTTTGGAAATCTTCATAGCCTCCACTTTCCTATATATTAGAGGCTTGGCCATTGAAAAAATGATTGGAATTTTGTATTGTCACGCTCTTGAGATCTGTCTTGAGAGGGAGAGTTTTGGAGCTATGAGTTGGGGGAGGTGATGTTGCAACTATATCTGATTGTTGTAACTTTCATCCAACTCCTTTATTCATATAGATCAGTTGTTCTTCCTTCCATATGTTTCTATTAATTCTTTACTTCTTCTATTTAACTAATGTATGCATGGGTTTTTGGTTTATATTTATTTATTCAATAATATTTATATGTTTTTTATAGTTTTGATTATTAAGATATTATGTTGTGAAGGTTGCTTTATTCTCTCTCTTATGTGTAGGACCAAGCTTTGGAGCTAGCTAGGAGCGCTTCTTGGCTATACGAAAAACTCCAAGAAGACCTGCATGCGAGGACTCACAAGAATTCATTCTCTTTTTCTTAATCTATACTCTACATCTTGATCTACTAAGAATCCTAAGCCTTAGAACAACCTTTCTCTTAATTGGTTTGTCCTAGGTTTCTGAGATAAACTGAGAGGGTTTTGTTTTCATCTAACCATGCATTAAATCCTACAGCAAAATGATATTTAGAAAATTTAATATATTTCACTATGTAAATGAACTTAGTAAAATGAACCCATAGAGGTGGTCATAAATGGAAATAAAAGTAAAACTCTAAACAAGAAGCCAAAAGTGGATTTAACCATGGATGAAAAATTGGGAGTAGAATTGGATGTTAAACTAGCCATCAAAACAATATGCAAACAATGACACAAAAAGGTTTTTAAAGTAAAATTAAAAAAGGGTGCAACACTAGACACAAAGAAGGGAACAAAATAGGGCATATGAAAGGATACCGAATTGGGTGCAAAAAAGGATGCAAAAATGGACACCAAAATGAGGATGCAAAGAATGGTGTAAAATTAGGATGCAAAAAGGATGTAAGAAAAGACACAAAACAAGATTCAAAATGGGACTAAAAAATGGTGAAACCAAGGATGTCAAAGATGATGCATAACTAGATGAAAATTCCAACTAAAATCTAGGTGTAAAATGAGATGCAAATGTGGACACAAAATGTGGCAGAAAAAAGGATGCAAATTTGGAAGCCAGAAAGGATGAAAAACTAGATACCAAAAAGGATGCAAATTTGGACATAAAATATGGTGCAAAATTGGACACAAAAGAAGAAAAAATGGTGCAAAAATGGGAATAAAAATGGCTCAATTTTGGATGCAAATTGAGATGCAACATTGGATGTAAAATGATGCAACAAATCATTCAAAACTTGGTGCAAAAACAAATGCAAAAGTAGACGAAAAAATGGCTCAAAAGTGATCGTAACAATAGACACAAAATGGGATGCAAAGGTGGATGCAATATATGGTTCAACATAGGATGCAAATTTAGATGCTCAAAAGGATGAAAAATTGGATGCAAGAAATGTTGTTAAAAATGATGCTAAATTGGATGCAACAAATGATGCAAAATTAAATGCAAAATAGGATGCAAAAAAGGGAGATAAATAAAATGCAAAAGTGGATGCAAAAAATGGTGCAAAAATGCATGCGAAATTTGGCACTAAATCAGATTCAACATATGGTGCAAAATTGGATGGAAAAGATGGTGTAAAAAAAGGCAGAAAAATTGGCACAAAAATAGATGTAAAAATAAGTACAAAATTAGAAGCAAAAGATGGCATAAGACCAAATGCAAAAATTGGCACAAATTGGATGTAAAAAAAGGCACTAAATAAGATGTCAAAGATGGTGTAAAAATTGATGCAAATTATGACACAAAAATAGAAGCAAAGAATTCCACAAAAGAGGAAGCAAAAAATGATGCAAAAATAGATGCAAAAAAAGGCACAAAACTAGAAGCAAAACCTGTTGTAAAACCAAATGAAAATCTTGGTGCAAAATATGATGCAGAAAATGATGGAAAATTTGGCGCAAAAAAGATGCAAAATTTGGTGCCAAAAAGGACGCTTTAAAAATTGTACAATAGAGCGTGATTTAGCACCAGGTTGCTCATCCCAATTGAGAAAAAAATGCACTAGAATCTGGTGCTAAATCTGGCGCAAATTTCCTGTTTTGTTGTAGTGATACTGGGTAGTTTTGTACCATTTCCAGGATCGAGGAGTACATATTCATTGAGGAGAGATGGAGGATTTGGAGTTTGGAGAGGTAGTCCAAGAGGATACCCCACTTCAGCCTCTCATTGAACTCATGAAGATGGGCTCACTATTAGTTTCTCACGGTGGTGAGTCTGGAGATGCAGGAGGTGCCATGGAAGGTACTTCATGTTGATGATTAGGAATAGGATGAGGAGGAGATATTTTGACATGAGGATGTTGTTAGGGTCCTATAATTTATAGGATCAATTGATGATTATTTGTTGAATTTTATGTTATGAGATATTGTAAATAATGTTTCATTTTTGCAAATTATTTCCAAGAAAATAAAATGAAAAAATAGAAAAAAGAAAAAGAAAGGGGATATACAAAAAATGATATACATGTGTGTGTGTGTAAAAAACAAAAGAAATAAAAAATATGAAAAAACGAAAATAACCCCAATAAGTGAGAGAGTTCCAATGCCACTTTAATTAAGAAAAAAATATATATTGAAAAAACAAAAAATATATGATGAAATACCTCTTAGAAAAAAAAAAAAAAAATGTGCAGCTAGTCTAAATGTCGCATTTGATTTAAATAAATATGTTTTATTATTTAATCGCACCATTTAAGCGTGATTAAATTAGTTTTAATAAAGTTCTTTAATTAATTAATTGCATGATTTAAGCGTGATTAATTAAAGATTAATAAAGTTAGATTTGATATGACATTTTTTGTCATTTTGTAATAAGCATCAGGCTACAAATGAGGGTCATGATCTAACCTGCCCAGATCAACGACAGGAGGTCACTTTGGACACCCACGTCCCTCTGATAGTTAATCAAGGGGGGGCTCCGAAAAGTGGGTTCCCCATTTACAATTTTTGCGACGTGGCACTCCTTGGTTAAATTTGGACCCCCCAACACCCCCTCCACCCCACCCCCCCACACACACCTAAAACTGCTTACCACTCACCCCCCCTCCAAAATCCACTTTTCCCCTCTTCCCACCTTATTATAACCATTGACTTCGCACTTTCCTCTCCACTCCAGTATTGCCAAGTGGTACGTCCTTTCTCGCTTCACTCCAGTCTGCCCCCACCATATGGTACTTGTTGGGTTGTGTTATATTCTTTCCATGACTAGCCCCACGCAGTTAACTGGGGGGTTAGAGGGGGCAGATCCCCCCCTTTGTTGTGTCGATTGTGTAGCGGGGGAGAGGGTCACAGGGGGTTTTAGGCATACCCGTAACCCCACTTTATGGGGTCCGAGGCAGCGCCCCAAAAAATTTTGGTTTTGGACCCTATGTTAGGTTGGGCAGACACACCTATGGTTTTGTGCAGGATTTTCGCACATGTTTTTAGACGCGATGGTTTTCGGTCCATGGTATTGGATGCTTCGGCATGTATAAATATGTATTGTAACATTGAAAGGAACATAATGAAAAATTAAGCTGGTAGTCCCGGTTTTGGGATCCAGGGGAAATCTCTGTGTATATGTGTTTTATGTGTTATGCTCTCGCATTGTTTATTTTCTGTGTTTTAGAATTCGTATGCAGGTAATTTCTGTACAGGGTTAAAACCTACATTTGGTATCAAAGTTGTTTTGGATTCAAGGGGACGCCTTTGTTGCTGAGGGGTTTCGCTGGGGCCTATGGTAGACCCTGTTCAGTGGAAGATCTGCGAGATCGATTCTGGTGGTGAAAGAAGATGGTGAGTAGTGGAAAGATAGAGATCGAGAAATTTAATGGTCAGAGTTTTGAGTTGTGGAAACTCAAGATGGAGGATCTGTTGGTCGATAAAGATCAGTGGATCACGGTAGATCCGGGTACTAAACCAACGGGATTGTCCGATGAAGAATGGATGAAGTTGGATCGAAAGGCAAAGAGTACAATATGATTGTGTGTCTCAGATTCAGTATTGCTAAATGTATAAGGGGAAGATACGGCGAAGGCTTTATGGGACAAGTTAGGGACTTTGTATCAATCTAAGTCTCTGGTGAATAAACTGTTCCTACGGAAAAAGCTTTATAACCTGAGGATAAAAGATGGAGACTCAGTGAAAAAGCATCTGAATGCATTTAATATTGTGGTAAGTCAGTTAGCATCTGTTGATATTAAAATTTCAGATGAAGATAAGTGCATCAGTTTGTTGTGTTCTCTACCAGATTCATGGGATAGTCTGGTTATTGCAATAGGTAACAATGCAACTGCCTTGCAGTTTGATGAAATAGTCTTAGCCTTGCTGACGGAGGAGATGAGACGGAAAAATATGGAGAGCCAGAATGGTGTTGCATTGTCTGTACGAGGATGGTCCCAGAACAGAAACAAAAATAAGTCATCGAGTGGGAGATCTAAATCTATAGGGAGATCTAAATCTCCAGGAAAACTTGTAAAGGTGGTGTGTTGGAAATGCGGAAAGGAAGGGCACTACAAAAGGGACTATAAATATAAAGCTCCTGACAAAGGAAATGGATCTGATGATGCTCCTTCTGCAAAGATGAAAACCACCTCAGATGAAGGTGGGGATGTGTACTTGGCTTCTTCAAGTACACATGTAGATCATGAGGCATGGTTGATTGACTCAAGTGCATCCTTTCACTTCACTCCCCATAGAGAGTGGTTCTGCGAGTATGAGAAATATGATGATGGTGATGTCTTCTTGGGGGATGACAGGAAGGCTAGAATCATTGGTCATGGAAAAGTAAAGTTGAAGCTGCAAGGTGGAAGGGTTAGAACACTTCCGGGTGTTCTGCATATTCCTACATTAGCCAGAAATCTGATTTCTGTTAGCAAGCTGGGTGATGCAAGTGTAAAAATAGTGTTTGAGAAGGATACCTATAAGATGGTTTGAGGAGCACTGGTATTGATGCGGGGAGTTCGGATTGGAACTCTGTACAAGGGTAGCACTGTTGTTGATGGGTGCAACAGTTCTATGGTTCCTGAAAGTGGAGAAGAAAATCTAGTGGCGTATGGAGAGAAGACCATGTTGTGGCATCAAAGGCTTGGACATATTGGAGAGAAGGGCCTTCGAATACTTCATGGTAAAGGTATGGTAGAAATTATGAGTAATAGCTCTCTGGATTTTGATTTTTGTGAAAATTGTGTATATGGGAAGCAGAATCGGGTGAGTTTCCCCTCTGGTGGTAAGAGGGCGAAACAGATATTGGAGCTTGTGCATAGTGATGTGTTTGGACCTGTGAAGGTTCCATCATTGGGTAAGTCTATGTACTATGTATCATTTATAGATGACTTCTCAAGGAATACATGGATATATTTCCTTAAGAAGAAATCTGAAGTCTTTGACAGGTTTAAATAATTTAAGGCTCTCGTGGAAAATCAGACACAGAAGAAGATAAAGGTGCTGAGGACAGATAACGATGGAGATTTTTGCAGCAAGGAATTTGAAGAATTTTGTAAGAAGTGTGGTATAGCACGGCAGAATACTGCTCCATATACACCTCAACAAAATGGAGTTGCAGAAAGAATGAACAAGATGTTGATGGAAAGGGCAAGAAGCATGCTTAATGGTGCCAGGTTAGGATAGGAATTCTAGGCAGAGGCGGTGGAGACAACATGTTACTTGGTGAATAGATCACCTTCATCAACTTTGGAGGATAAAACTCCACAAGAGGTATGGACTGGTAAGAAACCCTCTCTTTCACATCTGAGGGTATTTGGATGTGATGCATATGTACATGTTCCAAAGGAGAAATGAACCAAGTTGGATAGTAAATCTGGAAAGTGCATCTTTATTGGGTATAAGGATGGTTTAAAGGGTTATAAGCTTTGGAACCCAGTAACAAGGAAGGTTGTGTATAGCCGAGATATGGTGTTCAGAGAGGTGAAAGATGTTATTAAACATGAAGTCCAACCAAAGGAACTTGAGAAGATAGAGTTTGAGCTAAAGGAGGAAGAATCAGACTCTACAACAGAGGAGGAATCAGAAGATGAAGAGCCACAAACTCCGGGTGTGAGAATATCAGTTCGAGAAAGAAGGTAGACGAAAAGGTATATTCCATCTACTTTCTATTCAAATTTTGCTTTATCTATTACTGATGATTATCCCAGAACTATGAAGGAAGCAGTAGATTTAGAGGATGGAAAACTCTGGAAAGAGGCCATGGTTGATGAAATGACATCTTTGCACAAAAACGAGGCTTGGGAGCTGGTGGAGTTGCCGGCTAGAAGGAAACCCATTGGCAGCAAATGGATGTTCAAGAAGAAGACAAATGCAGAAGGAAACATGGAGAAATACAAAGCTCGGTTGGTAGCAAAAGGTTATTCCCAGGTGCTGGGAATTGATTTTGGTGATATTTTTTCTCCTGTTACCAAGGTAACTTCTATTAGATTACTTTTATCTATTGTTGTTGCTTTTGATTTTGAGGTAGAATAGATGGATGTGAAGACAACATTTCTTCACGGGGATCTGGAAGAGGAAATCTACATGAAGCAACTTGAAGGCTTTGCGGTGAAGGGTAAGAAAGAACTGGTATGCAAGTTAAAGAAGTCTCTGTATGGGTTAAAACAGTCACCAAGGATGTGGTATCAGAAATTTGACACATTTATACAGGGACTTGGCTTCACGAGAAGCAAAGAAGATCACTATGTGTATTTTAAATTAATTGGTGACCATGTTATTTATTTGGTCCTGTATGTGGATGATATGTTGCTAGTTGGAAATGACAAAGAAATTATTCAGGATTTGAAGACCCAATTTTCCTCCAAATTCGACATGAAAGATCTTGGTGCGCAAACTGTAGGCATGGAAATTAAAAGAGATCGGGCAAAGAGGAAGCTCTGGTTAAACTAGAGGAAGTATGTCGAGACAATACTGTAGAGGCTTAATATGCAGGATAGTAAACCGGTGAAGGTTCCTATTCCTATAGGTGTAAAGTTATCTATTGAACAGTGTCCCAAGACACAAGAAGAGGAAGAGGACATGTCCTGTGTTCCATATGCAAGTGCAGTCGGTAGCCTGATATATGCAATGGTCTGTACTAGACTAGACATTGCACATGCAGTGGGAGTATTGAGCAGGTTTATGTCAAAACCAGAGAAGGAGCACTAGACAATAGTGAAGCGGGTTTTCAGGTATTTGTGTGGCACTAGTGATTATGGTTTGTGCTACCAAGTAAGACCAGGATTGGATAGAGTGTTGGATATCTGTGGCTTTGTTGATGCAGACTGTGCTAGAGATCTAGATCAGAGAAGATCTACAAGTGGGTATGTGTTTAACCTATTTGGAGGTGCAGTTAGTTGGATGAGTAAGAAACAATCTGTAGTGGCACTATCAACTACAGAGGCAGAATACATGGTAGCCACTCATGCAAGCAAGGAAGCAGTTTGGTTGCAGAGATTGTGTTCAAGTATGGGGTTAGTATAGGAAGCTGAAAGGATAGTTTATGACAACCAAAGTGCAATTTTCTTGGAAAACAACCCTACATATCATTCAAAGACAAAGCACATTGATTTTCAGTATCACTTTGTGAGGGATATGATAGAAGACAAAAAGGTGTTGCTGGTAAAGGTGGACACTTTGAAGAATACTGCAGATGCATTGACAAAATCTGTGAGCTCTGAGAAGTTCCCTTGGTGTAGAGAAACAATGGGCATTGCAGGGTTGAATAAATGACTAAGCTCTCTTGTGGCTCCCTGTGGAAAGAAAACAACAAGTGGGAGAATGTTGGGTTGTGTTATATTCTTTCTACGACTAACCCACATAGTTAACCGGGGGGTTAGAGGGGGGCGGAGCCCCCCCTTTGTTGCATCGATTGTGTAGGGGGGGAGGGGGGGTCATAGGGATTTTGAGGCATACCCGTAAACCCACTTTATGGGGTTCAGGGTAGCTCCCCGGAAAATTTTGGTTTTGGACACTATGTTAGGTTGGGCGGACCCACCTATGGTTTTGTGCATGATTTTTGCACATGTTTTTTGGACGTGATGGTTTTTGGTCCATGGTTTTGGACGCAATGGTTTTCAGTCCATGGTATTGGATGCTTCAGCATGTATAAATATGTATTGTAACATTGAAAGGAACATAATGAAAAATCAAGCTAGTAGTCCCGGTTTTGGGATCTAGGGGAAAATCTCTGTGTATATGTGTTTTATGTGTTATGCTCTCGCATTGTTTATTTTCTGTGTTTTAGAATTCGTATGCAGGTAATTTCTGTACCGGGTTAAAACCTACAGTACTTCCCCTTCCAACCTACTCCTGCCACGTGATACATCCCTTACACCTATCATTCAACCGTTAACTATCTGTTCGAGATATAATATCGGCCTGAGTAATGAACCCGTTCGTTTATGGAGAATTTCCCATGGTACAATGATCTGACATATAAATGAACCAGAACCCCATTCAGTATGCCTTTCTTTTGTGATCCCATTGCATTGAACAACTGAATCAACCAACCTGCTACTACTACTACAACTCTTCAACAAGTCGAACTACCACCGCTACCAGTCATTGAGCCACCGATATTCATCCAACCAATTCCCAGGTAATTTCAGTATTCCAGTTATTTTCTTTCCAACATGGATTCTAAGGGTAAATCCAAATCCATAGTTGAAACCCATCTTCTGCCCCCTGTAATTGACTTAGACCACCAGCCCCTGGTAGATCAAGAATACAAAATCATTGAAACTAGTTGTGAGTTCGATCTCTACGAACTCCACAACTGGTTAAAACAAAAATTCATTAATCTTAGTGACGAATTGGGTTTGTGGGACTCCTTCCTACCCCAATTTGTCTTTCCTCAGACCCATCATTTTCCTGAATTTATTTCATGGTGCCACTTCTGGTACATTCCCAGTCAAAGGGAAATTGTAGCCTAGAACAATGATGTTATTTTCACAATTACCCTTGATTCCATAAGCCAAATGCTTCAGATTCAAAACTTTGCCTCTCTGAAACCCTTTTCAGTAGATTTCCTCATGGAACTCTACCAAAACCTCACTTTCCCTCACAAAGCCAAAATATTTGAGACATTTCTATTTGAGGATGTCCAATTGCCTAAGAAAAATCCTCCTTATCCATCCTCCATGTTCCCTGAAATGACAAAGAAAATTATCTCAATAGTTTCTTGTTTATTGGGCTATCAATCCGATTAGTGGGTTGATGAAGCCATCATAGGGTTTTTATCAGTTTTCTCAATAGGTGAAAATCCCTTAGTCATCTTCAATTACAGTGAATTCCTAGTAGATGCCATCCATGAAAAATTCCTAAAGTTTTCTACAGAAGGGGTTTTTAAGTATGCTTCAATTTTAGTGTATTTGTTTTTATTCCATTAGGCAGACAGGTTTCAATTTCCATTACCAAAACTAGATGAACAAGGGAATGCCCAGCCTGTGATTCGTTGGACTTCCTTGGTAAGGAAGCATACTAATGAATTAACCTTTAGTGATTATGTAGACCGGTTCTTGTATATCGTTGCTTGCATATTGAATAGTAATGTTGACCCAAGGATAGAACCTAAGATAAAAATATTTCTACACCTCAGTGAGAAAACCAAGACAGGTGATAGGTACCAGTACCAAAATTACACAGAGATAAGAGTGTATGGGTGCAAATTACCTCCATACAGGTTGCCCAAATTTGTTCCTATGAGAATTTTTTCACTATAATATATTAGACAAATGATTAATATGGATGAGCTGCACTTTGTGGTAGCCAAGAAGAAATCTCAATTCAAGATCAAAACATAGGTTGGGCATTTTATTTTCAATACCAGGACAATAACCAAAGAAGCAAATCTTCTCCTCAAGCAGATGAATTTTAAACTCAGCTTCACCTGGTCATATGACCCTTTGGGAATAATTTCAAAACTAAGAGTAGAGAAGAAGACTACTCCTTACATTCATACTCCCACACAAAGTAGAAAAATATATATGAATCAGGATCAATGGCAGGAGAATACTTTGCGGGAAGCAGAAGAATAGGTACTCTCTACAACGACATCATAGACTCCAACACCATAGGTGAAGCATGAAAAAAGACCAAGGGAGTATGTTTCCCCTTCAGTCACAGAAATTCAGGGGAAAGAGTTTCAGATTTACAAGAAGAGACAAAAGACGAATCCAGCGGAAGAATCCTTTCAAGAATAAAATGTACAATCCACCATTATTTTGACAGGCCCTTATACTTTTGCTAGGAATGAATACATTTTCATAGGATCTCCATCATCTTCGACCTCCCAAGAGCCACTGGACACATCTCAGTCAAGAGAATTGGTTCATGACGAAGTTGAACCAATTATATTTGCTAGGTATAAGGAGATAAAGAAGAAAATTGAACTCCTAAAATCTACCACCTATTCTCAATTTTGGAAATAAATAGCCTCTTCACAACATAGACTACTCTCTACCTTTGATACAGAGAAAGGAAAGATGCAGATAGCCTTCCTCCAGGCTAAGGTTCCTTTCCCTAAGACTCTAGAAGACTACAAAAAGTCCATCTTTTCCTTCAATATTGATCAAATCCATCCCATTGATCAGATGGACTTACACAAACAAACAGGTGAGATGATATATTCAACCTTGACAAACTCAACAATGGAAGCTTCCAGGTTGCAGGCTTCAGTCAACAACATTCAGTCCCAACTAAAACTAGAAAATATATCTTCTTTAGCTAAAGACACTAAGATTAAGTCTTTAGAGGATCTAGTAATCAAACTGGGATATGATCCCAGTAATGTGAAAGCTGCAGAGGAAATTATTAGAAGAAAGAATGTTGACATTGCAGCTCTAAAGAAGCAACTCAAGCTTCCATCCACTGAAGATCTAGAGACCAAGGAAGTTGGACAACTAGAGAAAGAGAAAGAAGACATGTTCAAGATTATCGTTGAATAGAATGGGAAAATTAAAGAGATGGAGACTGAAATGGAAAAACTGCTAAAGGAGAAAGAACAATCAACACAGTTAGCATTCATTCCACTCATAATAGTCTCGATTGTAGGTACATCGACAACAGGAGCTTCCACTTCAGCAACCATCACAGTAGAGGGACAGTCTACAGACTCATCAATAGAACTACTCAAAACTATGGAGGACCTGTCTATCAGAGGGTAGGAGATTGAAAAGTTGAAAGCTCACGTAAACAATCTCCAAGAACATAAATTAAAGATTGATAATGCACATATAACAGAGCTTCAAAAGACTCATAGGTTAACCCAAGAATTGAACAGTTAGAAAATGAATCTGCCATGGTCTAGACAATTCAGCAGGCAAAGGAGAACATTTGGGTGGAAACCAATGAAGCTATGACTGAAATTTGGCCTTCCATTGAAATAATTTTCAAGCATGAGGAATTAGTGAAAAGATCAAAAGAAGCTATTGAAGAAACAAAAGAAAGTTTGGGATAGAAACCAGGTGAAGCCACTTCCCTAATATGGAATCTAAATTCAAAGACAAAGGAGGAACTAGAGGAATTTGAGATTGCAGATAGGACATAAACAATCCTTAAGGTGAGAAGAGTCTTTACAAAAAGGAACTTGATGCTATAGTTAGAAAACAAGTGCCATAACTTGGAGGCCCACATTCAGAAGTTCCACAAAAAAATCATTGCACTGAATCAAAAGGGGTTGTCAGGTTTGAAATGAATTGGAGATAAATTTGGTTCAGTTAGATGATTATCAACAGAAATTATACTCCATAGCCAGAGATAAGTCAAAGTTTTCTACCATCAAGGGAACCATCATAGGAAAATCTTTCATGGAGGGTTTGAAATTCAATTTACTTATCAAACATGAGATAAAACATTTGTTTGTAATTAATCCCACCTTCCAGAAATATACCGAGGTGGATGAAACCTACAGAAAGTTAATCAAGTTCTCCACCCGAGATGAAGACAGATGGGATCAACTATGCCAACTACTTGAGTAAAACAAGTGTTCATCTTCAACAACAAAGCAACAATTTTTTAGGCCAAGTCAATACCAGAATCCTCGAAGATAGTGCCAGAGAGCTACAACAGTTTAATTTGCCTATATTTTTGTACTATTTTTGTAAACAATTTTTAGGATATTTTGTAAGGAAAATCTTGATATTTTAAATCAAGATATTTTGATGAATTTGTATAAATAGTTCATAATTCGAAGTACAAAGGGTTGGAACTCGTGTGAAGAAGGTAGATCTTGATGTAAAGTTGTACTTGTAATGAAGTGATCATTTCCATTAATACATAAAGTTTGTTCCAAGATTCTTCTGTCAGACAATTGGTGAAGTTTCCTCTCTTGTAAAATTGTTATTTTTCTATTTTTCCATATGTTCTTTCTATCTCTATTATTTAAAGAAGATTAAGGTTTAATTTGTTTAAATACACTCTGGTATGGCTTATAAATAATATTTATGTTTTCACTCTAAGATTAAATATAGAATTCATCCTAGTATGCTCTATGTTTAATTGAATCTAAGTATCTTCATCTCATTCATTCCATAAATGCTCTAAAGATCCAAAAACCCGCCTACCTTGCCCTATTACATTTTTTCTGCAATTCTTGTATTTGATCACCCAAGACTCATTGACTCCATACCCAATGGACTGTCCTTGCAGTTTCAACCAAACCTTTGAAAAAAACAAACTCAGAACTCATAACTAGAGTAATATCTTAAATCAACGAATCTAAATAATATAGGGAGATCCCCCTCTGAAGCTGGAAGGGATAGATCCCAGCTTCCAAAGCGGTTTCGTGGTTATCTCTGTGTTTCTCTCACAACCTTGGGAAATTACAGAGTGATAACAGATGTGATGGTGAGTGTACATGTTTGAGTGCATGAGTTCCTATGGAGTTGGTGCTATGATTGGATTAGCTACTTAATTAGTCAATGATGTGAGGGGATCCAACACATGAAATTATTACATGGGTATTCATGGAGTCGCATGGGATGTATGTCAGTAGATGAGATTATTCGTTATTATTGTTTCTAATGAGAAAATGTGATGAGGAGGTTGTTCAAGATGTAAAGGACAATCTTCTTGCAATCTTTGGTTATGGATGTATTGCAGTAGAGGTTCATTGTCAATGATGACATCTTTAGAGTGGGGGAGGATGTAAGACCCTCAAGGATGTGCGCCGAGGTCATCTAGGACAAGGAAAATTGAGTTGTGGAGGTGGAATGACATCACGAAATTTGTTACTTTGGAAGCAGTGTTTTGGGATTTCACCAACACTTTGTCACATCCTACGAAAAAGTGGAGTCATGCACGGAAAAAACCAAGACATGGTCAGGCAGGGCATGTGAGATGGGAAATGTGTGACAGCTAAGACGAGCAAGGGCATGTGAGACAAGAAACTGGGTGAGGGCATGTGAGACAGACACACGAACGAAATGAGTTGGTTATGGTGCATGAATGGAATGGTTGGGTTGGGTGTATGGTGGAATGATTCGGCCCAAACGAGATGAAGTGGAATGGTTGGTGAACCAGGTTTATGAGAGGTCGACCCAATTAATCTAACACATCGATTAGACCGATGTATCCCTCCTCTTGACCGCATGATGATATAAATGAACAAAGATGTTGAACGCTGGAAAAATCAATGAACCAAATAAAACATGGGCAACCAAGACCGATTCAAGACAAAGGAGTGAAACTGATTAGCTCACCTGATCATGCTAGCTAACTATTGGAACGAGTTTAGATGAGGGTGTTATGGGAACATTAGGTTTTGTATGAATCATGTAGGGTGGAATGGTCAAGTGAGTAGGGAAAGGTCGTGGCACGACCGTGCCTTAAGGCGCATGAAGGTGCAATTCGGTTGGACCATACGAGTTGGTCGAGATAGTTATCGTATGACTGTGAGTGCCACTTTTGGAATGTTTTCGACTATGTAAACTATGAAGGTAAGCCAAGAGGGTTGTGGCACAAGTTGGGGTCTATTGTACATGAAAGTAAGCAGAGGCTAAAATCTATCAATGTTGTAACTTCATAAAACTATTGAACTTTATAATGTGAAGCTGGGAACTAGTGAGGTTTCCCTTATACTTGTATAATATCTTGCACGTTGTACATTGATTTTTATGTATATTTGTGACATTATACTGGGACATTATATTGTGGCATATATTTACATGTGAATGTTTAAGACACTGCGAAGTAGAAGTGAAGCGAAGTAATCAGGCATTGTACTTGGGTTAATATTTCATGTTAATTCCACAAATATAATATATCTAACTCACACATATGTGCATGTGTTATAGGCGTAGTCCAAGTGTAAGTAGTTATAAGTTGTTCAAACCATTACGATGAACCATGTTGGTGTCACATGTCCATAAGCCTCGTCACGCCTTAACTCGAGGGACGCTCTAGGGGTGTGACAGGAATAGAAACACAAATCACAAGAATTATAGCAAGGTATAAATGTCTAATATTATGAAGGAAGGCCTTTATGTTCTCCTATTCAACCATGCTTTCTAATATAACAATAAAAAATAATTCTTGGCCTCCATAAGGAGCCTTGAATTCTACAAGTTAGATTGGTAAGGATTGAGAGCTCAAGCTGACTCATAGTTCAAGTTCTAAAGGATCATATGTTTAGTAGTGATTATTATAATATCACTTTCAGATGTTCTGTATAGACTAGGAATTATTTAGTCTACGTATACATTTTAAGATTCATTCATGGGATTGTTAATAGGACTAGTGAGTGGGAAATCTTGCATGAGGCCCCTATCTATGCCCATCATTGAGAAGCTAGTCAAGTTGTTTTCACCAACCTAAATTCTTGCTTTCCAGAGACTCATATGCCTAGGTTCAAGTACATAACCAAACATCTACTAAGGCTCTTCCATATAAGATGTCATCATGGGATAGGAAATTAATTTTCTATTGACATCATAAATATTATTTACCATTCATTATCCATAAAATTTATAATAAGAAAACACCAACATTCAACCTACAAACATCAACCAATTAACAATTGTTGAATACCAAAATGCAAGTGAGTAAATTTATTTAAAAAATTAAATTTATGCTATTAATGAAGGGTGATCTCTTTACCACCAAACTATAGGTTCAACTATGTTTGTATCTTCCGACAATTGGAAACCCCCTAGCTAGACCGTGATACCACCAAGGGAATTCTACTTCACTCGAGAAAAGGATGATAGTGCAGGCCACTCTCTTTCAAAATAAATTACAATAGAAGTCCCTCTTTCCCACTAAGTTCAAGGCTCCCACAAACTCCTATATTCCTCTCTATTTGGCGGGAAATAGCACTAGGAAGCCCCTTCATTGCCTAGGCAGTCCCGCAACATTCTCCCTTCTCAATGCCACTCCAACTCACCCAACTTGCATCAATTTGTAGCCTCTTCCAAAAGCTCAAATTCAATATTCTTCTACAAAAAATTAACATGTAGAAAAAGGGTGTTTACAAGCATAGAACACACCAACACACTTCTAACACACAAACGACACTTTTTTTTCTGAATTTACATAACCAAATTGAGCTCTAGTTGCTTAGAATGTCATAGCAACCATTCCACTAGATAATGGAAGCTCTCAACTTACAAGTTTTACTTCTCTAGGCACATGTGTGTTCTCTTGCTCTCCATGGGTATTTGAATCCACAATTGGATGCTTGTTTCCCTAATATTTTTCCAATTCCCCCACACCACTTATGGGTCTAACTCTCGAAATTCGAGATGGGTACTTGCCCATACTTCTTATCAAAATTTGAAAGAACTCTTCAACCGCCACCCTGTTGAGAATGCAACAAGATGATGGAGCTTAGTGGAAAGGAGTTGCCTTCACTAAGTGGGCCCGCAGGCTATTTTTGGCATAAAGTCTATTTTTAGACTATGTCTATTTTTAGACATATGGATCATGGTCTATGAGTTGCAGTATGTTATTTGTGGATGATTGGTCATGTTGGTAAAAATAGATGGACTTCTATTTTTAGACATATGGGCAGGTTTCTATTTTTAGACTGCCAGGCTAAAAATAGAATAGTCGAATATTATTGTCTCATAATAATATTTGGACTATAAACATTATCTTATCCTCTTGGAGCACTTCAGTTTGAGCTACAGATGTGGCACATGCAGCTGTCAGAAGGAAATACGCTTTCTTTGTGGGTCAGTTGAGCTATTGCATGCAGGACTTTAGTTAGAACTCATGTGGTTGAGTTTGGTGGAGTTGTGTTCAGTTTGACTTGGTTAAACTAGTTGTAATTAGTCTAACTGCAAATAGACTAGTGATGAGTTTGTGAATTACTTATTAATTAATTCACTAATTATTAACTCATAAAGAAACTAAAGAATACATCAGTTAACTCAGTTGCATGTCAGTGCATGTACAGTTCAGTGGAGACAGGTGTTAGAGGTTGAGATTGCTATTAGTTGTGACTATAGTTGTGCATGAGATCATGCACAATCAATGGATTGAGTATGCCCGTGAGGATTGCGCAGTATATGCCCAGTGAAATAGCCTGTGCTCACGTGATTTTCACTTGGTATTGTGCAATAGAGGCAAGCAAAGCAGCGAAGGAGATTTGAACCTGTGACTTGTTCGGATCTAAGCTAGTTTTGTGTGTAACAGGTGGAGATAGTACTGAGTACTTGTGAGGAGTATTGTACTATGTATTGTTACATGTTCTTAATCATTAATATACAGATAGTGTAGGGTTTTCAGCTGTAAGCTTTCCCCGGGTTACATACTGTGTTAATGTGTGCATGTGATTGATGTTTCATTGTTCTTGATGCTGCTAAATTGATGATCAATGTAGAGGAGATTATGTATTGTGCATGTATTCCGCAATAGTGTATAATCGAGATAATCTCTGTGAATAAGTGTCATATTATTCAAAATTTCTACATGGTATCACAACTGTTGATCATCAGATCTACTATTCAGAAAGTGTTTACATTCTATTTTTTCAGGCAGAGTCTGTAATCGGGCCAGGTAGCCTCTGGATTCATCCTTCCTTTGGAATGTGAGATATTCGGTAAAATCCCATACAGTCAATCTCTGTATGAGAAATACTTTGTTCTCACGAATTCTAGATCAGAGGCGGTTGAGTTTGGAGTTGGTGGAATTCGAATTTGCAGCAGTGTTTTCTTGGTATCAACGTGGCAATGTCCTTCAACGGATTGCGATTGGAGTATGCTCTTGAGGGTAGCTCAAACTATATTGCATGGAAGGACAAGATGGAGGGAGTGTTGGATGATAATGGGCTGAAGGAGTTCATAGAGGCTGAGGTCCCAAAGCCTATTGATACTGCGCAGGTTGATGCTTGGCAAAAGAAGATAGCAAAGTGTCGAAGGATTCTATTGGAGGGCATGAAGGATCACATTGTGTCTAGCCTGCATGGAAAAGCTTCTCCATACTTGATGTGGAAAGTGTTGACATATCTATTCCAAAGCAAGAGCGATCAGAGGAAGCTGGCGCTCAAGGATAAACTCAGAAACATCAAATGTGAGAAGGGAGACAGTATGCCCAAGTATCTCATGAAGTTCACTCAGTGTCGGGATGAGCTGGGAAGTGTGGGGGTGACTGTCGATGATGAGGACTTGGTGAGCTTGGCTCTCCTTGGTCTTCCGAAGAGTTGGCATTCGATCAGGACTCTGTCAATGGTCGGGAGAAATTTTCAGGATGGGAAAGACTTTGGTCAGATCTTGTGCAGGAGGAGATCAGGCAGAATACCAGGGACGAATCTTCATCAAAGGGACCTGATGAAGAAAATTGCGCTTTGGCTACCAAGGCAAAGAAGGGGAAGAACAAGAAAGCTTCTTAGTCTGGTGTGAAAGGAAAGAAGCAGGATTTGTCCAAGGTGAAGTGCTTTCACTGTCACCAGCACGGACACCATGCCACTAATTGTCCGCAGAAAAAGAAGAACAAGCAAGCTACTGGATCTGCAGTAGGAGAGGCTCTAGCCTCACAGTTTGAGCTTGTTTTTTCATTGATCGCATGCTTGGTTTCAATTGTGATGGGATCGGTGTGGTTCTTGGACAGTGGCGGGTCTTTTCACATGACAGGAGATCAAGATTTTTTTTCTGATCTAGAGGACAAACATCTTGGAGAGCACACTGAGATGGGCGATGATGGTAGATACAGTGCGACCGGTATTGGTACCATTTCCTTTGAGAGGGAGTCTAGTAAACCCTTCGTATTGAAGGAAGTGATGCATGTTCCAGGATTGAAGAAGAATCTTATCTCTGTGGAGATGTTAGAAGACAAGGGATATGATGTTGTTTTCAGCGAGGGAAAGGCTTTCCTACGCAGTAAGACAACTAGAGAAACCCGAAAGATAGGGGTTCGAGTGAGGAACCTTTATCAGTTGCATGTAGATGGTTGTGCAGCAATGGCATGCAAGGCAGAAGGATTGGTGAGTCGGGATGATGGCAAGCTCTGGCATAGGAGATTGGGTCACCTTCACCATGGAGCCTTGAAGATACTGCAGCAGATCACTACTGGGCTTCCTAAAGGCACTCTTGCACAGTCAAATCAGTGCAAGGGGTGTACTTTGGGAAAGTTTGTGAAAGCCACGTTTCCCGAGAAGGATAGTCATGCCACGACGATCCTTGAGAGAATTCACACAGACGTGTGTGGACTTTTCTTAGTTGCTTCGACAACAAAACACAGGTATTATGTGATTTTTGTTGATGATTTCTCTCGTAAGTGCTAGATCTTCTTCATGCAGAAGAAGAGCGAGACATACTCAAAGTTCTGTGAGTTCAAAGCATTGGTCCAGAAGGAGTCAGGGAAGAAGGTGAAGGCTCTTAGGAGCGATAATGGTGGTGAATACATCTCTGGTGAGTCCAAGGATTTCTGCAGTGCAGAAGGATTCGAAGAGAGCTCATAGCTCCCCATAACCCACAGTAGAACGGGGTTGCTGAGAAAAAGAACAGAACGATCATGGGTGTTGCACGGGCGATGTTGCATGATTAGGGCCTACCCCTTCACTTGTGGGTAGAAGCATGCAATACAATAGTATATGTGCAGAACCGTTGTCCTCACAGGATACTTGGCATGAGTACACTCGAGGAGACTTATTCTGGTAAGAAGCCTGATCTTTCTCATTTGAGGATTTTTGGTGCTAACGTTTACATGCATGTGATGAAGGATGCTAGGAAGAAGTTGGAGCCGACCACAGAGGTTGGGATATTTTTGGGGTACACTGAAACGCCCCACAACTATTGTGTGTATTTGCCAGACAGTGGCAAGACTGTTGTGCGACGGGATATAAAATTTCAGGAGGAGAAAGCCATGAAGTGTTCGCTTGAGAGGGAGCCACACTTGCACGCATATGAGGAGCTATTAGTTCCTAAAGATGAGCTTCAGGACGTGGATCAGCCACAGGACGAAGTTCATGGAGTGGAAGAGACCACTCAAGCAGCGCCAACCATCAGAGGGCAAAAGCGTTTGACAGAAGCTGAGCGACTGGCTCAAGATGCAGAGAAAGTTGTAGGACCACCTACAGCGTAACGCAGGCAGAGACAGTCACCTGATCAGTACACTGGATACATGGCTCTTATGAGCAAATGTGTTGTGACTGAGCCATCCTCTTTCGAGGAAGCTGTGGAGGATCCCGCATGGGTAGACGCCATGGTGGAAGAGTATGATTCGATTGTCAGAAACAGTGCATGGGAGATTGTTCCGAGACTGGAAGGGAAATCAGTGGTGGGTTCGAGATGGATCTACAAAGTTAAGCAGGCAGCTGACGGGAGTGTGGAGAAGTACAAGGCAAGATTTGTTGCCCGAGGCTTTTCACAAATAGAAGGGATCGATTATGAGGAGACCTTTGCACCTATTGCAAGGTATTCTTCCATACGGACGATTCTTGCTCTCTCAGCGTAGATGGGGTGGCACATTCATTAGATGGATGTGAAGACTATGTTCTTCAACGGAGTCATTGAGGAGGAGGTGTACATAGAGCAGCCCAAAGATTTTGAGATCTTTAGCAGCGAGTCACATGTGTGCAGGCTCAAGAGAGCGTTGTATGGGTTGAAGCAAGCACCACGTGCTTGGTACACATGGATAGACATTTATTTCACCGGACTTGGATTCTCCAAGAGTGAGGCGGATCCTAACCTATACTAGATTGTGGTGGAGGGTAGGTTGCTTATCATTGTACTTTATGTAGATGATTTGATTCTAACGGGTGATGAGCTGTTGATACTTTCATGAAAGGATGATCTTGCTAAGGAGTTTGAGATGAAGGACTTGGGCCTCCTTCATTATTTCCTGGGATTGGAAATTTGGCAGCGCAGTGATGGACTATTTGTTTCTCAGGGTAAGTATGCTTGGGAGATACCGGAGAAGTTCAACATGCATGGCTGCAAGCTTGTTGATACTCCTCTTCCTGGAGGTTGGAGGAAGGAGGATGCCACTTCAGCAGAAGAAGTGGATGCCATTGTTTATTGACAGTTGGTGGGGTTGCTTATGTATCTGGTCAATACACGACCCGATATATGTTATGCTGTTAACCAGCTTTCACAAGCTATGGTTAAGCCAACCAAGCTCTTCTGGAAGGCAGGCAAGCATGTATTGCGTTATTTGAGAGGCACATCGGGATATGGATTGTGGTATAGACAGGAGGATGAGGTGAAGCTATGTGGCTTCACGGATGCAGATTGGGCAGGGAGCCCAATGGACAGAAAGAGCACATCAGGAGGGGTCTTCAGTATCGGGTCGACAACAGTTTCTTGGTACAACAAGAAGCAGAGATCCGTGGCACTCAGTTCAGCAGAGGCCGAGTATATGGCAGCAAGTTTGGCTGCATGCGAGGCTATATGGATGAGGAAGATTCTGGTCGGTTTGTTCGGTTCTTACTTGGATCCTACTGTGATTTACTGTGATAACCAGAGTTGCATTAAACTCTCAGCTAATCCTGTATTTCATGATAGATCTAAGCACATTGACATCAGGTACCATCATATCAGAGATTGTGTGTAGCGGAGAATCATGTTACTTTCATACATTCCAACGGAGGATCAGGATGCTGATATCTTGACGAAGGCGCTCACCAGGAGAAAATTCAAATACCACCGAGGCAGGATAGGGGTTGCTGATAATCCATATCTTGTTGAGAGGGAGTGTTGAGAATGCAACAAGATGATGGAGCTTAGTGAAAAGGAGTCGCCTTCACTAAGTGGGCCCGCAGGCTATTTTTGGCGCAAAGTCTATTTTTAGACTATGTCTATTTTTAGACATATGGATCATGGTCTACGAGTTGCAGTATGTTATTTGTGGATTATTGGTCATGTCAGTAAAAATAGATGGACTTCTATTTTTAGACATATGGGCAGGTTTCTATTTTTAGACTATCAGGCTAAAAATAGAACAGTCAAATATTATTATCTCATAATAATATTTGGACTATAAACATTATCTTATCCTCTTGGAGCACTACAGTTTGAGCTACAAATGTGGCACATGCAGCTGTCAGAAGGAAATATGCTTTCTTTGTGGGTCAGTTGAGCTATTGCATGCAGGATTTCAGTTAGAACTCATGTGGTTGAGTTTGGTGGAGTTGATTGTGGAGTTGATGGAGTTGTGTTCAGTTTGACTTGGTTAAACTAGTTGTAATTAGTCTAACTGCAAGTAGACTAGTGATGAGTTCTGTGAATTAATTCTTAATTAATTCACTAATTATTAACTCATAAAGCAACTAAAGAATACATCAGTTAACTCAGTTGCATGTCAATGCATGTACAGTTCAGTGGAGACAGGTGTTAGAGGTTGAGATTGCTATCAGTTGTGACTATAGTTGTGCATGAGATCTTGCACAATCAATGGATTGAGTATGCCCATGAGGATTGCACAGTATATGCCCAGTGAAATAGCTTGTGCTCACGTGATTTTCGCTTGGTATTGTGCAATAGAGGTAGGCAAAGCAATGGAGGAGATTTGAACCTGTGACTTGATCGGATTTGAGCTATTTTTGTAACAGGTGGAGATAGTACTAAGTACTTGTGAGGAGTATTGTACTATGTATTGTTACCATTTCTCAATCATTACTATACAGATAGTGTGGGGTTTTCATCTGTAGGCTTTCCCCGGGTTACATACTGTGTTAATGTGTGCATGCGATTGAGGTTTCATTGTTTTTGATGCTACTAAATTGATGATCAACATAGAGAAGATTATGTATTGTGCATGTATTCCGCAATAGTGTATAATCGGGATAATATCTATGAATAAGTGTCATATTATTCAAAATTTCTACATGGTATCAGAGCTATTGATCATCAGATCTACTATTCAGAAAGTTTTTACATTCTATTTCTTCAGGCAAAGTCTGTAATCAGGCCAGGTAGCCTCTGGATTCATCCTTCCTTTGGAAGGTGAGATATCCAGTAAAAGCCCATACAGTCAATCTCTGTACGAGAAATACTTTGTTCTCATGAATTCTAGATCAGAGGCGATTGAGTTTGGAGCTGGTGGAATTCGAATTTGCAGCAGTGTTTTCTTGGTATCAACGTGGCAATGTCTTTCAAAGGATTGCAATTGGAGTATGCTCTTGAGGGCAGCTCAAACTATATTGCATGGAAGGACAGGATGGAGGCGGTGTTGGATGATAATGGGCTGAAGGAGTTCATAGAGGCTGAGGTCCCAAAGCCTACTGATACTGCGCAGGTTGATGCTTGGCAAAAGCAGACAACAAAGTGTCGCAGGATTCTGTTGGAGGGCGTGAAGGATCACATTGTGTCCAGCCTGCATGGAAAGGCTTCTCCATACTTGATGTGGAAAGTGTTGACAGATCTATTCCAAAGCAAGAGCGATCAGAGGAAGCTGGCGCTCAAGGATAAACTCAGAAACATCAAATGTGAGAAGGGAGACAGTATGCCCAAGTATCTCACGAAGTTCACTTAGTGTCGGGATGAGCTGGGAAGTGTGGGGGTGACTGTCGATGATGAGGACTTGGTGAGCTTGGCTCTCCTTGGTCTTCCGAAGAGTTGGCATTCCTATCAGGACTCTGTCAATGGTCGGGAGAAATTGCCAGGATGGGAAAGACTTTGGTCAAATCTTGTGCAGGAGGAGATCAGGCGGAATACTAGGGACGGATCTTCATCAAAGGGACCTGATGAAGAAAATTGTGCTTTGGCTGCCAAGGAAAAGAAGGGGAAGAACAAGAAATCTTCTCAGTCTGGTGTGAAAGGCAAGAAGCAGGATTTGTCCAAGGTTAAGTGCTTTCACTGTCACCAGTACAGACACCATGCCACTAATTGTTCGCAGAAGAAGAAGAACAAGCAAGCTGCTGGATCTGTAGTAGGAGAGGCTCTAGCCTCACAGTTTGAGCTTGTTTTTTCATTGATCGCATGCTTGGTTTCAAGTGTGATGGGATCGGTGTGGTTCTTGGACAGTGGTGCGTCTTTTCCCATGACAGGAGATTGAGATTTGTTTTCTGATCTGGAGGACAAAGATCTTGGAGTGCACATCGAGATGGGCGATGATGGTAGATACAGTGCGACCGGTATCAGTACCATTTCCTTTGGGAGGGAGTCTAGTAAACCCTTCGTATTGAAGGAAGTGATGCATGTTCCAGGATTGAAGAAGAATCTTATCTCTGTGGCGATGTTAGAAGACAAGGGATATGATGTTGTTTTCAGTGAGGGAAAGGCTTTCCTGCGCAGTAAGACAACTGGAGAAACCCAGAAGATAGGGGTTCGAGTGAGGAACCTTTATCAGTTGCATGTAGATGGTTGCGCAGAAATGGCATGCAAGGCAGAAGAATTGGTGAGCCGGGATGATGGTGAGCTGTGGCATAGGAGATTGGGTCACCTTCACCACGGAGCCTTGAAGATACTGCAACATATCACTACTGGGCTTCCTAAAGGCACTCTTGCGCAGTCAGATCAGTGCAAGGGGTGTACTTTGGGAAAGTTTGTGAAAGCCACCTTTCCCGAGAAGGATAATCATGCCACGACAATCCTTGAGAGAATTCACACAGACGTGTGTGGACCTTTCTCAGTTGCTTCAATAGCAAAACACAGGTATTATGTCATTTTTGTTGATGATTTCTCTCGTAAGTGCTGGATCTTCTTCATGCAGAAGAAGAGCGAGACATACTCAAAGTTCTGTGAGTTCAAAGCACTGGTCGAGAAGGAGTCGGGGAAGAAGGTGAAGGCTCTTAGGAGCGATAATGGTGGTGAATACATCTCTGGCGAGTTCAAGGATTTCTGTAGTGTAGAAGGGATTCGAAGAGAGCTCATAGCTCCCCATAACCCACAGCAGAACGGGGTTGCTGAGCAAAAGAATAGAACGATCATGGGTGCTGCACAGGCGATGTTGCATGATCAGGGCCTACCCCTTCACTTGTGGGCGGAAGCATGCAATACAGCAGTATATGTGCAGAACCGTTGTCCTCACAGGATACTTGGCATGAGTACACCCGAGGAGGCTTATTCTGGTAAGAAGCCTGATCTTTCTCATTTGAGGATTTTTTATGCTAACGTTTACATGCATGTGATGAAGGATGCCAGGAAGAAGTTGGAGCCGACCGCAGAGGTTGGGATATTTTTGGCGTACATTGATACGCCCCACAACTATCGTGTGTATTTGCCAAACAGTGGCAAGACTGTTGTGCGATGGGATATAAATATTCAGGAGGAGAAAGCCATGAAGTGTTCGCTTGAGAGGGAGCCACACTTGCATGCAGATGAGGAGCTATTAGTTCCTAAAGATGAGCTTCAGGACTTGGATCAGCCACAGGACGACGTTCATGGAGTGGAAGAGACCACTCATGCAGCGCCAACCATCAGAGGGCGAAGTGTTTGACAGAAGCTGAACGACTGGCTCAAGATGCAGAGAAAGGTGTAGGACCATGTACAGCGCAACATAGGCAGAGACAGTCACCTGATCGGTACACTGGATACATGGCTCTTATGAGCAAATGTGTTGTGACTGAGCCATTCTCTTTCAAGGAAGCTGTGGAGGATCCCGCATGGTTAGACACCATGGTGGAAGAGTATGATTCGATTGTCAGAAACAATGCATGGGAGATTGTGCCTAGACCGGAAGGGAAATCAGTGGTGGGTCTGAGATGGATCTACAAAGTTAAGCAGGTAGCTGACGAGAGTTTGGAGAAGTACAAGGCAAGATTTGTTGCCCGAGGTTTTTCACAGATAGAAGGGATCGATTATGAGGAGACCTTTGCACCTGTCGCAAGGTATTCTTCCATACGGACGATTCTTGCTCTCTCAGCACAGATGGGGTGGCACATTCATCAGATGGATGTGAAGACTGTGTTCCTCAACATAGTCATTGAGGAGGAGGTGTTCGTAGAGCAGCCCGAAGGTTTTGAGATCTTCAGCAGCGAGTCGCATGTGTGCAGGTTCAAGAGAGCGTTGTATGAGTTGAAACAAGCACCACGTGCTTGGTACACACGGAAAGACAGTTATTTCACTGGACTTGGATTCTTCAAGAGTGAGGCGGATCCTAACCTATACCAGATTGTGGTGGAGGGTAAGTTGCTTATTATACTTTATGTAGATGATTTGATTCTAAAGGGTGATGAGCTATTGATACTTTCATGCAAGGATGATCTTGCTAAGGAGTTTGAGATGAAGGACTTGGGCCTCCTTCATTATTTCCTGGGATTGGAAATTTGGCAGCACAGTGATGGACTATTTGTTTCTCAGGGTAAGTATGATCGGGAGATACCGGAGAAGTTCAACATGCATGGCTGCAAGCCTGTTGATACTCCTCTTCCTGGAGGTTGGAGGAAGGAGGATGCCAGTTCAGCAGAAGAAGTGGATGCCACTGTTTATCGACAGTTGTTGGGTTTGCTTATGTATCTGGTCAATACACGACCCGATATATGCGATGTTGTTAACCAGCTTTCACAAGCTATGGTTAAGCCAACCAAGCTCTTTTGGAAGGCATGCAAGCATGTATTGCGTTATTTGAGAGGCACATCGGGATATGGATTGTGATACAGACAGGAGGATGAGATGAAGCTATGTGGCTTCACAGATGCAGATTGGGCAGGGAGCCCAACGACAGAAAGAGCACATCAGGAGGGGTCTTCAGTATCAGGTTGACAGTAGTTTCTTGGTACAGCAGGAAGTAGAGATCCGTGGCACTCAGTTCAGCGGAGGCCGAGTATATGGCAGCAAGTTTGGCTGCATGCGAGGCTATATGGATGAGGAAGATTCTGGTCGGTTTGTTCTGTTCTTACTTGGATCCTACTGTGATTTACTGTGATAACCAGAGTTGCATTAAACTCTCGGCTAATCTTGTATTTCATGATAGATCTAAGCACATTGACATCAGGTACCATCATATCAGAGATTGTGTGTAGCGAAGAATCATGTTACTTTCATACATTCCAACGGAGGATCAGGGTGCTGATATCTTGACGAAGGCGCTCACCAGGATCAAATTCGAATACCACCGAGGCAGGATAGGGATTGATGATAATCCATATCTTGTTGAGAG
Source organism: Pinus tabuliformis (assembly GCA_031772625.1). Taxonomy (NCBI): domain Eukaryota; kingdom Viridiplantae; phylum Streptophyta; class Pinopsida; order Pinales; family Pinaceae; genus Pinus; species Pinus tabuliformis. The sequence continues at coordinate 1,146,833,848 of CM062807.1, forward strand.
GGAGTGTTGAGAATGCAACAAGATGATGGAGCTTAGTGGAAAGGAGTCACCTTCACTAAGTGGGTCCGCAGGCTATTTTTTGCGCAAAGTCTACTTTTAGACTATGTCTATTTTTAGACATATGGATCATGGTCTATGAGTTGCAGTATGTTATTTGTGGATGATTGGTCATGTCGGAAAAAATAGATGGACTTCTATTTTTAGACATATGGGCAGGTTTCTATTTTTAGACTATCAGGTAAAAAATAGAACAGTCGAATATTATTGTCTCATAATAATATTTGGACTATAAACATTATCTTATCCTCTTGGAGCACTTCAGTTTGAGCTACAAATGTGGCACATGCAGTTGTCAGAAGGAAATACGCTTTCTTTGTGGGTCAATTGAGCTATTGCATGCAGGACTTCAGTTAGAACTCATGTGGTTGAGTTTGGTGGAGTTGATTGTGGAGTTGATGGTGTTGTGTTCAGTTTGACTTGGTTAAACTAGTTTTAATTAGTCTAATTGCAAATAGACTAGTGATGAGTTGTGTGAATTAATTATTAATTAATTCACTAATTATTAACTCATAAAGCAACTAAAGAATACATCAGTTAACTCAGTTGCATGTCAGTGCATGTACAGTTCAATGGAGACAGGTGTTAGAGGTTGAGATTGCTATCAGTTGTGACTATAGTTGTGCATGAGATCTTGCACAATCAATGGATTGAGTATGCCCATGAGGATTGCGCAGTATATGCCCAATGAAATAGCCTGTGTTCACGTGATTTTCACTTGGTATTGTGCAATAGAGGCAGGCAAAGCAGCGGAGGAGATTTGAACCTGTGACTTGTTCGGGTCTGAGCTAGTTTTATGTGTAATAGGTGGAGGTAGTACTGAGTACTTGTGAGGAGTATTGTACTATGTATTGTTACATGTTCTCAATCATTAATATACATATAGTGTGGGGTTTTCAGCTGTAAGCTTTCCCCGGGTTACATATTGTGTTAATGTGTGCATGCGATTGATGTTTCATTGTTTTTGATGCTGCTAAATTGATGATCAACGTAGAGGAGATTATGTATTGTGCATGTATTCCGCAATAGTGTATAATCGAGATAATATCTATGAATAAGTGTCATATTATTCAAAATTTCTACATGGTATCAGAGCTGTTGATCATTAGATCTATTATTCAGAAAGTGTTTACATTCTATTTCTTCAGGCAGAGTCTGTAATCGGGCCAGGTAGCCTCTGGATTCATCCTTCCTTTGGAATGTGAGATATCCGGTAAAATCCCATACAGTCAATCTCTGTACGAGAAATACTTTGTTCTCACGAATTCTAGATCAGAGGCGGTTGAGTTTGGAGCTGGTGGAATTTGAATTTGCAGCAGTGTTTTCTTGGTATCAACATGGCATGCTATTGGGGCAGTCCTTACTCAACACAGGCATCCAGTGGTATATCACAGTGAGACACTTTCAGACACAGTCTGGAAGTATCCCACTTATGACAGAGAGATGTATTCCATTGTGCAGGCCTGCCGACAATGGAAGCATTACATTTTGGGGAAGGAAACTGTCATCCACACAGACCATCGGCCCCTACAGTTCATATAGACACAAGGGAAGTTGCAAAATTATCGCCATCAGAAGTGATCCACATACCTGCAACAATTCCATTTGAATATCAAGTATAAGAAGGGCATCACCAATAATTTTGTAGATTGCCTCAGTCGACCACCCATCATAATGTTAAACACCATGCTCAACTCTTGTGGGAACGAGACTTCTTATTGGTCACTTCTCTACAAAAGTGACCCAGAATTTGGCTACACATACCAAACACTCTTGGAGGGTTAGCATGTTCCATATTTTCACCTCCATGATGCCCTGTTATGCCACCTGGGTCACCTTTGTGTTCCTTCAAGCAAGCGTGCCAAGATGATTTGGGAAGCACACTACAGTCAGGTTGTGGGGCATTTCGAGGTCGAGAAAATGGTGGTAGTGCTACAAAAGTATTTTTATTGGCTGAATCTTCAACATGATGTCGAAAAGTACATCAGATCCTGCACTGCCTACGTCATTGCCAAATCAACCATCAAGAATCAAGGCCTCTATACTCCGCTACCTACCCCTAGTCGACTTTGGGAATCCATCTCCATGGATTACATGTTGGGTCTTCCTTCTATTAAGCATGGAAATAACTGTGTTTTTGTCGTTGTCAACAGGTTCTCGAAGATGGCCATTACGGCGGCCTGCAAGAAGAGTATCACAACAGAAGCCACTGCTAAGCTCTTCTTTGAATGAGTGTCCGTACACTTTGGAATCCCACAGTCTATCATCTTAGATTGGGATAGCAGGTTCCTCAGTACATTTTGGTCTAGTCTCTGGTCGATGCTGGACATAAAACTCACTAAGTCCACAACCTTCCATCGCCAAACTGATGGCCAGACGGAGGTTGTCAACAGGATGATTATACACATTCTGCGCATGTACAACTCAAAGAATCCACACACACGGGATGAGATCCTCCCCTACGTTCAGCACAACTATAACCAGGCTCACCACATCTCGTCTGGCCATAGCCCTTTTCAAGTGGGCTTGGGATTCCTGCCACTATGTCCCACTCATGTGGGCATGCCATTTGCAACTACTCAGGTAGATTTGGCTCATGTCTAGTCCAAAACAGATAATGAAAACAACTTCATTGAGCACATCCAACATATCCGCCAGTAGGTCCATGACATTTTGGAGAAATCAAATGCCAAGTACAAGCAGTGACATGATCAACATCGGGTTCCACACAAGTTTCAAGTGGGCGACAAAGTTTGGTTGCATTTTCACAAGGAACGCCTTACCGAAGCCTATCGGAAACTCAGACCACTCTGATATGGTCCTTACACCATTACCAAGGTTGTGGGAGACAATGAATTTAATATCAGCATTCCCCCACTCCTTGGCCTGCACCCAATGTTGAATGTGGATCACCTTCGGGCATACTTTCCACCATTACTAGACACATCCGACATTACTGAACAGATCAAACCAACATAGTTAAATCCAAATTGCATGGAACAAGCTACAATTGATCGGATTACGGACACACAAATCAAGCACACTCGCTGATAGAAGATCCAACTGTATCGAGTTATCAAAGCAGGCTAACTCCTTCACTAGGGCAAGTAGCTCACTAGGGACCAAGTTCAACAGAAGTTTCCTCATCTCATGGAGGAACTCAATGCAATGGGGACCATTACTTTCTAAGGGGGGACGAATGATCTAGGTGGATATTGGTGGCCACCTGCCAATTCCACTTGGATCCCCACCATTGTTTCTTTTAGTTTTTTAGTTTCCTTAATTGTACCACAATTTACTATTTTTAGCAGTTTTTCGGGTTTTGAACTTCCGGAGCTGTTTTGAGGCCCTAAAAGAAGTTTTTGGGAAAATCGGGAGAAACATGCAGTTGTGGACTAATGTTTCTCTTCCCAAAGTTGTAGTCCTCAGATAGATCTTTCTAACGAGGTATTGTGCGCATCGAACAGAGATCGTATGCCAAAGTTATGACCCCGGGAAGTTAATGTACTAATTTACCCAAAACGGGGCCCATAGTTTGGCACTTCATCATCTAGGGTTAGGTTTTTGGATGTTTAGGGTTTTCCATTATTTCTCAACAATAAATAGGCCTTCAAGCCTCATTGTAAGACAATTTAGAGGCATGTAGCCGCCACATCTCTCCTAGGAGATAAGCTACCATCACCCTAGCTAGTTTATTTCCATTTCTGTTTGTAAGATATTTCAACATTTTACAGTAATGAAATGAAGTATTATTTCTGCTGCATCTCTGTATGTATGATTATATCTGTAATTTGTTGTGTTCTTGTTTAAATCTGGATCGATATTATGGAAATGAGATATTGTTTTGAGTGAACCATATGTATAGACTCATGCTTCAAGTCACAAAAAGAAGAAGAAATATATTAAGAAGAAATCAAAGATCTTAATTTCTAGGCAAAAATACGTAACAAGGAAGAATAATTTCAGGGCTACTTCCCTTTAAATCATGCAACATAAACAAGTATAAAATCCTGAGATTGTGCAACAGTTGTATGACGGTATAATCTAAACTTGATGTGATAAAATAAAAAAGAGCTTACCCATCACATATCAATGCGTCTGCATGATATCCAATAGACCAAAGATAATTATACACAGCTCTCTGTAGCACTTTTGTCTTCCTTCAAATTTGATTACAACCATAGGATGAACCATATGAATTTTAAGTTCTTTATCATTATCTCCCTTCAACAATATCCACTCTTGAAGCTGACCCAGGCCTCCATAAGTTAAAGGACGTGCCGTAAATCATATCACGTGTGATTTCTTTATTACATCCATGATTTCCACTTAAAAATTAATTCATAAAGAGATATGTAAAATAGAGAAAGATGAAAGATACTAAGTTTGCTGATTTAGCTAACCATATAAAAGAAGTTCATCATAACGAACAAATTTTTTCCCATCCTTCAAGCTCATTACTTTGGCTGAAAACCAAACATCCTGAAGACCCTCTTTGTCGGACATAACCTAGAAATATTTCAATTATTAAATATGATTTTGAGAACCAAATAAGGCAGTTAATTTGCTAATAAAAATTTAATTTCCAATCAGTGTTTTCTCTTAGAAATCACAGAGGAAATGTTCAACGATATTGTAATGTTAAAGCAAAGATCAAATAAGAAAAATGATCCTTTCTTTATCACCAACCTCCACAAGTGATACCTCCTTGATGTCAATGGCCTTTGAAGCAAATGCCTCCCTATGATTTTTAGAACTTGGTTCAATTTCAAGAGCTACTATTTCAGCCCTGACAACTATCTCTATAACAGAAACAGGTACAATGAGTTCAAATATACAAAGAACTTGATTCTTCCTATGAGATTCCACATTATTTTCAGTCAAGATATCATATTATGAATGACATGACATATGTATGACATCCTTTTCCACCTGCTTTGGCAATTCTGCTGTAGGACCCTTCATGCCTTCCTTTTGTATTCCTTGATATTTCATTCTTTAACACATCTCTCTTATCCTTCAACTTGTAATATTTAACAATATTGTCATTTTTAATAGATTTTTTTGTGTTTTTGTTTCACTATGAACATTATAATTTTTTTGAATATGCTCTCTTTGTTCATTAGCTTGCAATAATCCTTTGGACCAATTTCAAGTAAAGCATTTAGTGGCAATAGAATAGGATCACCCATGGCCACAACAACTCCTTCTTGTGATACAACTTGCATAGCTAGTTCAACTTTCCTCACAATTATTGGCATGTTTATATTGCCATTGACGTCACCTTTTTTAATTCATGTACTCATGTGTTCTTATACTTATTGAAATGCATTCATGATGGTGTAAAATGTTGTCATGGTCTTAGGAAGTATATAAGGAATTTTTCTTGATGTATTAAGCTCTCATATGAAGCTGAGATATATGTTTCTTATAGGCCTTGAAAATATGAGTCTATTTCCATGTACTAAGTCATAGGCATGTCTTCTAGAGGTTACTACTGGGTATCATGATGTGAAATTACTTGTGGAAGGTGAGAATGATGTCCCACGCAACCTCTCAAAGCAAAATTGACAAATTCCAAGAGGAAAGAGAGAAAATGAGGAGTAGCGCAGACTACCTATGTCAATATAGTATTAGTAACATTGGAAATGGCCTCGAGAGAAGCTTTATAACATAATTCAACAAAGCACATATAACGTTACTTTATTTTTGTGCTTTTCCTTGGATTCCTTGTGCACCTCAACTATTTTTATTGGTTTTTCTAGCAATGTTTTATTTTGGAATCTTGAGAAATGTGTTGAATGAGTTAACTAACATATAGAAGGTGGCAAAGTGATGAATATTCTTCATTCAGTGAGGTGAGTGTCTAGATTGAGTCAATAGGATTGATCCAGACAGATTTGAGAATGTGAATACAATTTCTGAGTGCTTCGCCACCACAACCAATCAGTGTTTTAACCATCTCAAGGAATTAAAAATATATGAAGGCACAAAGTTCATTTGGTTGGTTCTCTAGCAGTGTGAGTGAGTAAGTACGCATGTAGATAAATTTCAAAAACTAGTGATTATAGGAGAGAATTCAAACCTTCAATATTGAAGTGTGCTTCATAAATTATTCATCACCAGTGTTTCATAGTTGTGTGTAGAGATTGAAGATCAGTTTGAAGAGAGTGTGTGCGGAGATGTTGTTCTCATTTGGAGTGTGAAATTGTGGTTAGGATGCTTATTTAATGCTAGTTTATTGTTTATGCAACAATGTTTTTAGTTTTGAATCATAATATCTTATTGTAGAATTGGTTGTACTTGGAGCAGGGACTTCAAGCTAAGTGCATGTTAATTTTCTATTGTAGGAGTGGATGATCCAAGTTGGTTATAGCCAAAATTTCTCATTTTAGTAAAGGGGTGGGTGCTCCATTCCTAGTGGTGGCTAGATGATGATGTGGTGGATAGATAATAAGAAGAAGCAACAAACAATTCAGTGGGTTTTTCCCTAGACGGGGATTTTTCCACCTAAAATCCAAGTGACTACATCAGATGATTACTTCTGTTTTATTGTACATGTGAATGATCTTGTTATATCTTTCTAAAGTGAATTTATAAATAACTTTTAATTGCATAAATATTTTTATTTTTCATAACACTGATTCACCCCCCCCCCCCTCCTCTCAGTATTACTTGTGTCTAACAATTGGTATCAGAGCCAACTCCTTTGTTGCAACTTGATCGTTGAAAGGATAATTTAAGAAGGGACAATGGTTGGCCATGACATGAAGCTTATAGTTTTTTATGGTGAGAACTATAACCTATGGAAGATGAGAATGCAAGGGAACCTCAGGCATTTATGTGTTGATGTTTATTCAACTCTGGTGTCTGGGTATGTTTTTCCCTATGTTCTTCCATTAGACCCTTAAGGAAATAATATTTTTCAAAATAATGCCAAAGACATAGAGTCTATATTGGCGGGTCTCAATGAGAATGAGCTAATAAAAATCATGCATTATAAATCAGCCAAATAACTTTGGGACAAACTTGAGAATAGTTATGAAGGTGAAGAAAGTGAAGCTTCAAACTTATAGGATTAGGTTTGAGAGCTTGAAAATGAAGGAAGATGAAACTATTGGAGAGTATTTCCAAAGGGTTGAAATAGTGACCAATCTGATCAAGAGCATAAACCAAAATTTTGAAGATGAAGTCATTATTCAAAAAATATGGAGATATTTATGAGCAAGATTTAAAACCAAGGTTTCTTATATTGAGAATTCCTACATCTTATGAGATGTGTATTGTAGAAGAAAAATTTGAGCCTAGTGAAGTAGCATTCAAGGCCTCCAAAAAGGTCAAGGATCTCACCAAAAATCTCAAGAAACTTCCAAAGAAAATAAAAGAAGAGGAAGACTATACTAGTAATGAATGTGATGAAGAATTTTCTCACTTTACCAGTAAATTAAAGAAAGGTTCTAGAAAGTATAAAGGCAAACTTCCTTTCAAGTTTTTTGAATGTGGATAAGTTGGACATTTTACTGCAAGATGTCAACATAAAAGAAGTGAAAAGGAGGAGAAGAAGAAGGAGATGAAAAGCAAGGATAAAGCTCAGAAATTTCAAAAATATAAAGCCCAAAAGAGAAGGAGTTACTACTCCAAAGAAGGAAGTGGTACTTCAAATGAAAGTAGTGATAAATATTCATCAGAAGAAGAAAGGCACAACGAATGTGTTCTTATGGCTTTTGAATCTGCAAAAAATGAATCAGATCTTGAGGATGCAGAGATTGATTATGAAGGTGAGCTAATTAATGCACTTTATGAACTAACAAAGGCTAGAAATAGAAACAAGCTGCTAAAATATGAGATATGAAAATTAAAGGAGAATAAGCCTCCTTTGGCAAATAATTCTTTGAATGCCCAGTTTGACAAGCTTGAGAAATTCAAGTAAAATTGTTGGGAAAAATACTGAGCCGAGGGGGGAATGAATCAATATTTTAAAAATCGCTTAAACCTTTCAGTTTCTTATTCATATATATGTACAATATTTTCATTAAGTAAACCATCATATGTACACGACTGTGATGAAGACAAATAACATATACCCAGTTAGCTAACTTTTCATTTAGTTCATCATTTGTTTAACTTCAACCAATGCATCTTTCCTTCATTAGACATTAATTAAGCATTAACCATGAGAATTAAGAGAAGAATAATCCATCACACATAAGAAACACAACAACACATGAGGACACTAAGATTTTTAGGTGGAAAGCCATGTGTTAGAAAACCATTGTTGTCGTTGTCTCTCTCTTCATATTTTATTATAAAGGAAAACATCTTACAATATTGTACTATCGCAAACTTGTACCATTTTGTAGGAACCCACCTGTATAAGGCTACACTTCTTCTCTCATTCTCTAGCACCCACCTGTAGAAGGCTACAACATTCTCTCATTTTCTAGCACCCACTAGAAAGGAGCTCCAAACCCTTGATCTCGTTTACCTGTACCCACTAGAAGGGAGATCCAACCCCTTAATCAATTTACGAGCTACCACTGGAAGGGAGATTTCATTCCCTCACTAAAGGATCCAACCCTCAGCACCTCAGTGGACCATGTTTCATAATATTTCATACTGGATCCACCTGACTCAACACATCAAAACCGATAGACAAATTTTTATCATATTATCATACTAGACCCACTTCATTTAAGCTCAATACCAAATAAAAATTCTTAAATCAATCCCTGAAACGTAATCATTAAACCAACTAAATCAATAATTCAATCATTGAAACTCAATTAACCAATGCAACTAGATAAAAAAACCCAGGACAGATCATATCAATGCATGAACACCTATCAATATACCAAGACAAATTTTGTTACCCATCACAGAAACCAATTGCTCCAACTGCAAACCTTGATGAAGCATACATCAGATTGTATACACTACTATTATGAATCATACTTGTGTATGTACTCGCTTAGCCTGAAGAATACCTGCGTATATATCTCAAAACAATGACTACTGATATTTCTATCAAGCTGAAACACTTGATGAGACACTTAATACTGAATCACAACATATACATCAATACTAGCTCAATCATAATGTTGCACCATCACTGATAAATATACCAAGTACAAGTCACTACACAGTAGCATATTCACTAGTCAACATATCATTCCATAAACAATTCAACGAAATCAGTACTATTAAACACATATTATCATAAGAGAGACTTCATCGATAGACAACAACAAACATAATATGATTGATAAAACATTATCAATATTTTACACTGTAAAACACTAGCAGATATATGTGTATTTTAGAAAACACATTCGTGTATGTATGCGCTTCTCATGCTTGAAACTTGCATACATATTCTTAATTTCGCAGAATGTATACATGACAATCCAGAAGTAGATCTACATATGTATGCAAATTATCATAGACAAACCCGTGTATATACCTCTAATCACTGATTCATACCTTCATTGCACAACACACCATCTGTCAAACCCAAATCTCGCCATACACACTGTTACGGACACACACCATGATATCATCATCACAGATCTATCAAACCATAAACAACTTATCCAATATGTATTCTCAGATTTGTCATATATGATCCATCTCCTTGCTCCCTCATGCACACCTATTTCAGATCAAGTCATTGATAAATCATATATCGCATGCACATCCTAACACTTGATCTCAACCTCCTTATATAGCATAAGCCTTAGCCAATACCTTAGACCAATCCCTTAGTAATGTCAATGGTATTCTTTGATGGGATCAAATATCTATTGTCACTCCCATTACTATGGGCCAATACCACAAGAAACACAACAACACATGAGGACACTAGGATTTTTAGGTGGAAAGCCAATGTGTTAGAAAACCATTTTTGTCATCGTCTCTCTCTTCATATTTTATTATAAAGGAAAACATTTTGCAATCTTGTACTATCGCAAACTCGTACCATTTTGTAGGAACCCACCTGTAGAAGGCTACACTTCTTCTCTCATTCTCTAGCACCCACCTGTAGAAGGCTACAGCATTCTCTCATTCTCCAACACCCACTAGAAAGGAGCTCCAAACCCTTGATCTCATTTACCTGTACCCACTAGAAGGGAGCTCCAACCCCCTAATCAAATTTACGAGCTACCACTGGAAGGGAGATTTCATTCCCTCACTAAAGGATCCAACCCTCAGCACCTCAGTTGAACATGTTTCATAATATTTCATACTGGATCCACCTGACTCAACACATCAAAACCGATAGACAAATTTTTATCATATTATCATACTAAACCCACTTCATTTAAGCTCAATACAAAATAAAAATTCTTAAATAAATCCCTGAAACGTAATCACTAAACCAACTGAATCAACAAATCAATCATTGAAACTCAATTAACCAATGAAACTAGATAAAAAAACCAAGACAGATCATATCAACGCACGAACACCTATCAATATTATGAATCATACTTGTGTATGTACTCGCTTAGCCTGAAGAATACTTGCGTATATATCTCAAAACAATGACTGTTGATATTTCTTTCAAGCTGAAACACTCGATGAGACACTGAATACTGAATCACAACATATACATCAATACTAGCTCAATCATAATGTTGCACCATCACTGATCAATATACAAATTACAAATCACTACATAGTAGCATCATCACTAGTAAACATATCATTCCATAAAAAATTCAACCAAATCAGTACTATTAAACACATATTATCGTAAGACAAACTTCATCGATAGACAACAACAAACATAATATGATTGATCAAACATTATCAATATTTTATACTGTAAAACACTAGCAGATATATGCGTATTTTAGAAAACACATTCGTGTATGTATGTGCTTCTCATGCTTGACACTTGCATACATATTCTTAATTTCGCAAAATGTATACACGACAACCCAGAAGTAGATCTGCATATGTACGCAAATTATCATAGAGAAAACCGTGTATAAATCTCTAATCACTGATTCATACCTTCGTTGCACAACACACCATCTATCAAACCCAAATCTCGGCATACACACTGTTACAAATACACATCATGATATCATCATCACAAATCTATCAAACCATAACAACTTATCCAATATGTATTCTCAGATCTGTCATATATGATCCATCTCCTTGCTCCCACATGCACACCTATTTCAGATCAAGTCATTGATAAATCATATATCGCATGCACATTCTAACACTTGATCTCAACCTCCTTATATAGCATAATCCTTAGCCAATACCTTAGGCCAATCCCTTAGTAATGTCAGTGGTATTCTTTGACGGGATCAAATATCTGTTGTCACTCCCATTACTATGGGCCAATACCACGGTAAAGACCCCTAGTATATATAATACCATGGTGCAGAAATTGTACACGACTTTTTTTCACCATACCTGCGTATGTGCGTGACCTTTCTTCACAAGACCTGCATATATTTTCCCAAACTTCACTTTTATCATTCCTTTGTCTCTAAATAGTTCCTCTTGTAGGAGCTTTCTTGTAATTCCTCTGTCTCTGAAGAAAAAGAGTCTAGAGACAGAACAATGATAAAGGTGAAGTTTAGAATTACAAGAAAGCTCCTACAGTTATTCTAATAGAACAACCTTCTATTTCTTTGTAAGATCCACCTTTTCTTGAAAAGCTTAAAATTGATAAATGAATAGAGAGGAAAATTATTTTACCAGAATATGATATGCTAGATGAACTCATGAATATTTTCAATAAAAGTCCTTTATTACAAGCTATAAAGGAAATGCCAATATTTGAAAAAACTATCAAGGAACTATGCATTAGAAGACCAGGAAGAAAAAGAAAATATATCAAAAATATCCAATTGGTAGGAAAAACTACAAACATCATGATGGGAAAACCTATTGTTCAAAAATATCTAGATTATTGTAGTCCTATTGTGAAAATTCATATTAGTTTTGTTGAGATTCCAAATACTTTAACTGATCTAGGAGTAGCCATTAATATCATGAGTAAACAAACAATGGAGAAACTTAAGCTTCCTAATTTTCAATAACATTATTACAATTAGAAGATCAATCTATTATCAAACTAGATCGCGTATTAGAAGATGTGTCTGTTGTTGAGCACTAGAGAAGGTATGTAATTACCACTTATTTTGTCATCTTTTCCTTAAATTCATAACTTCTTTACATTATGAAATAAGCATATGGTGAGAGATTATGATAAAGTTTAGAATATTTGTGTGCAACGTAAAATGACTAATAATTACCCTTTTCCTATGTAGAAAAAGAAGAAAACGGAAGATCGCCATTCCAAAGGAAAAGACAAGATGAAATTAACTGATGTTCCTTTGACAGGAAACCGCATCCAAACGAGGCAATCCAAATTAGATCGTATAAGCCAGGAAAAGGAAGAGGAGATACCAAATCGACGCAAGAGAATGAGAAGATAACTGAGAGATAACAATATGGCAAATCCCTCAAGATCCTTTGATCCTGAGGGATCGCTACCTTAACGATTATCTATATCATTGATATCTCCGCTCGGCTACTATAAGAAGGGACAAAATTGCTAGCCCAAAGGGGGAACTATTGTTGTTTTTATGAAATTCACTCTTGAAACTTAAACTTTGATCATCGGCTCTCTTTAAAAGAGCGATTGTTGTAACTTTGTTTTGATGCTTAATATATAAACTCTGGTTGTTGTTCCATCTTTGATTCTGGAATAATCTTAAGCAGTGCATCCCTGGAGTCTAAAGGCCCGGCCCTGGTGGATCACTTGCTCCTATACCATTATTTTCTGATTCGTGTGTGGTTTGATTTCTCTTATTCACTTTGTTCAGTGATCTGTTGTTCTTTATTATTTCATTAGCTCTGGTATATTTCCTTCCTATTTGAATAAGTAATGTTATTCTCTACAACATGAATGTTATGTTATTCATTCTAAACTTGTATCGCATTACCGTTTCTTTAACGAATTTATATTATCATATAACATTGATGTTCCTTACAGATTACCATTACCATTCGTTTACAGAGTAACAATGCCATGTATTTATAAATCGGTATTATTGTCTATTTATCTACGGTTTACTTCCAAACGTGATTGTTGTTCATTTGGGATTGTTGTTCCACCGTGATCACAATTACTGTTTCTTCATAACCGTGATTAATAACTGTTGTACCGAAACTCAGATTACTATTTCTTTCAATATAGAAGTGTTGTGTGTAATATTCGATTTTGTTTGTTGTGCATTTACATTTGATTCAGGTTGTTGTTCAATATTTCATTTCCTTTAATTTGTTGTTCCATTTCCGTTTGTTGTTCGAATCATGAAGTGAAGATTGTCGCTTAATTCCTGTAGATTACAATCATTGCTTCATTTATTTCCGTAGGTTAAAGCTTTGTTGTTCAATCTTGTTAAATAGATTAGTTGTTGTTCATTTTCCTGTTATTTGAATTATCATTGCTTTGGTATGAACAAAACGATATGAAATTGTAGTGAACATTGAAAGTTGTTGTCCAGTTCCCAGGTTGATGATCTTTTCCATAATTTCTTCTCAATTACATCAGTTTACAAAGGGAAGAGTTATTATTACTACACCCTTGACTGATGAAGTGTTGTAGTTCCTTGAATGAATGATTTACTTACAAGCATCTCCAGTTCTTGCCATTACATTTAGAAGTTTGTTTTCAGCATTTAGTTACTTTTGCAGAAGCACCATACTACTAGAATTACTCTGACAAATGACCACCTCAAACTGAGTACACTCTTTGAGATAATAAATCTTACCTAGATTGCTAATTAATGTAGGGTAAATAGAGGTGAAAAAGGCCCTTTTTACTGCTCGACATTTTGGCGTCGTTGCCGGGGAAGAGTGTAGCCATTTGTTTCTTTTCAGAGTAGTGTAAGTACTTGCTAGGAGAGAATTGGGTTTTAAGAACGGAAGATAAGAACCTGTGTACGGAGCATGTAACAGTCCTGCTCCCTTGCCTGTTTTCCTATAGACTTGTGGTTGTTTTGGGTAGAAATCATCATTTGACTTGTGTGCATGACTAAGGAGAAAAAACCTGAAAAGAATCCTAAACCACTACCCAAGCCTGATAAAGCTAAGGGGCCGATGACCCTTGGTTGATCGACCTTTATAGACGAAATCCTCAAAAAAGCAAAATCTCAACCTTCAGTAGGACCTAGAAAAGTTACTTCTAGACAACCTACTAGTTCCCTTCAGGCCACAGGATCACCATCTGTAGCCTTTGCTAAGGTGCAAAACCAAACTAAGGAGCAAGATTTTCAAGAAATTGAGAATTCTATCCCAAAATCATTGCAAGAAGGGAACCTTAGTAATCTCCGCGAAGGGGGAGGAGAAACAGGGGAAACTGAAGAACCAAGATCTCCTCTTGGAGTAATTCAGCCATTAAGCAGCCCAGATAAGGGAAGTGCTGCAAAAATCATTCATAACGAAGTTGAAGAACCTCAAGAGCTAAAATCCCCCCAGACATTAGGAACTCTCATCATCCCAGACAAAGGAAGTGTTGTTAAGGCCATTCCTATTAAGGCCATCCCTGCTCCGTCTAACCAACCTAAGAATACCCTCCTAGAAATCCCGGAAGGTTATTGGCACATATTTGACCAAATGGCCCAGAACCAGCCAAACACTCAAACCTCCACACTGCAATATCCCATTGTAGATACTGCAGCCAATGCACCTATGAAAGCAATTCCTCTCCAGCATATCCCTACATTTCATGGCCTAACATTGGAAGACCCAGATGCATTTTTGTTTGAATTCGATGTGCTGTGCAAAGGATATGACTATACCACCGACCCCCAAAAGCTGAAACTATTTCCCTCTACCTTAAAAGGAGTTGCCCTACGATGGTTTATGGGGTTGGGTGGAGGTGTTATAAATGATTGGGATCAGATGAAAGGTGCTTTCCTGAAGAAATATCAAGATTATTGTAGATCCAGAGAGTTAAAAGATGAAATATTTTAGATGGTAGCTAGACCTAATGAAACACTAGAGGAATATGTTGAACGTTTTCAGTATAATCTTCAAAGATCTCCTTATGCATCATTACCCTTACCTGATAATGTATTAAAAACAACATTAATTAAAGGTATGAAGGAACAATGGATTGAAACATTGAATACTATGGGAAAAGGAGACATTTATCAAGAAGATTTTGGTAACATTATTGATTTATGTATTCGGAGCTCACGAGGAAGCACAAGGCTAAAACCAGTGGAACATGACAGGTTTACAAGGGACAACAAGATCTCTGGAGAAGGAGTAACTCACGCGGAAATTGGAAATTTATTAGAAAATTTCAAAATTGATATATTGGGAACTCTGACAATGCAGCTCGATATTATGCAAGCCAAACAGAAACAAGCAGAGGCAAAGCAAAATATGGCAATATTTTGTCCCAGATGCAGAAAGAAACACAGCCACAAAGAGTGCCCATTAGATGCGGTTCAAGTTTGCGCCATTTGTACAAAAGACCACTCTACAGAAAGTTGTCCCTCACTTCCTGGTTTGAAAGCAGTATACAAAGAAGCGGAAGAAGAACCAGAACCGGTGTACCTACTTAATCAGCGTCGTCAATGGCAGCCGCGACAATCAGGTATGTTCCCCGATCCAGCTTCTTCTTTCCAACCTCCACAATATCATGCTCAATAATATAATACAATGTGGCAAAATCAACCTCCCTTCTCAAATTGGTCACAACAACCATTTCCTTCATCATCACCATAGCCGAATCAAGCAAGCCAATCTAATTGGCCAAATTTTCCCTATGCTCCACCATATTGGCAAAACAATGCGTACCCAACACAATGGTCCCCTCCCACTTCGCAGAGTCAAGCCTGGTAGAAAAACTAGCAAAGACAAATGAATCAGCCAGTAGGAACCATTCCGCTCCCTCAACCTACACTGCCAGCACTACAAAAAAGCTCCAAGTCCAACTTAAGACCGTAACTCCCAGCCCAACCCAACCCAAACCCAAATAATAGACCGGTTCAATCTATTCAAATAATTGAAACACCAGAGCTAGAAACCGATCTAAGAGAGTGCAACGATCTTCAATTAAGGACTGGGCGCATTATAGAAACCGAGGGGGATAAAACTGTTCAAGTTGAAAATTAGTTACCTGTAGAACAACCATTATAGGAAGAAGATGTGGCTAGAAAACAGACTCATGACCAAGCAACCACATCTTCTTCCCCATTCCCAGAACAATTAATTATACCACGACATATAGAACATCCTGATTTTGGTATTCTGGGAGAACTTAAGAACCTGTACATAAAAATCCCACTCCTCCAAGCCATCCAAGACATCCCAATATATGCAAAGACCATCAAAGAGCTATGTATAAAAAAACCAAGGAGGAGAATAACAAATAACCCAACAGTCCAAGCAGTTGGCACCTTACCTAACCTATTATTAGGTAGAGAAGCACCTGTCAAATATGAAGACCCGAGAAATCCAATATGATAGTACAAATCAATGGAAAAACCTTTTCAAATTCCTTAGTTGATTTAGGGGCTGCAATTAATATCTTAACAACCACAACTTGTCAAAAATTGAGCATTACACCAGTAGAACTGACCTCCACTTCATTAGAATTAGCCGACCGATCGGTGGTTAGGCCGGAAGGCACACTACATGATGTCATGGTATTTTTTGATTCCTGGGAATATCCTACCGACTTTCTGATAATAAACCCCAAAAACTGACTTGATGGACACCCATTAATTTTAGGCAGACCTTGGCTTGCAACCGTTGATGCTTACATTGGCTGCCGACAAGGCAGTATGACCATAACTAGAGGGAGTAATATCAAGAATCTAGCCTTATACCCTCCAGCCCAGCCAAGTGTCACAATAATAAAAACTAACAAACATCCTGTATCATACCTTACCGAAAATATTAGATCCCCATTAACTATAGAAGATGCCCTCTATTTCAAAGATCAAACAGAGTATGATGTTATTAACAACTTTATTAACCAAGCTGAAGCCAGATCCCACATACAATGCCACATGATAGAGGCAGCATTTGATAATGAATTGGAAGAAGACCCTCTCAAAGACGCTCATGATCAAACAATACCTACTACCTCTGTTTCAAATAGCAAAACTGTAGAGATTGAGCCAGGAAAAACTTTAAACATCAATAGTAACCTGACTCCTGAACAAGAAGAGAAGCTGATCCAACTACTGAGAAAATACAAGGAAGAATTTGCATGGGATTATTCAGACATGAAGGGAATCGATCCCCAGTTATGTACACACCACATTTATATAGAAAAGGATGAAAAACCTGTTCGCCAACCCCAAAGAAGACTTAACCCTCATCTAAAAGACATAGTGAAAGCTAAACTACAAAAACTTTTAAATGTATACTTTATTTATCCTATCTCTGGTAGAAAATGGGTCTCTCCACTTGTAGTGGTGCCAAAGAAGAATGGAAAGTGGAGGATTTGCATGGATTACAGAGAATTAAATAAAACAACCTAGAAATACCACTTTCCCTTCCATTCATTGACCAGGTATTAGATACATTAGCAGGAAATAAATTATTTTCTTTCTTGGATGCCTTCAGTGGATACAATCAGATTCAGATTGCCCCTGAAGACCAAGACAAAAATACTTTTACTTGTCCTTGGGGAACATTTTCCTATAGAGTTTTACCCTTTGGCCTATGCAATGCCCCTGCCACATTTCAAAGGGCTATCCCCAGGATCTTTTCAAATTTAATAAATGAAAGGATAGAAGTATACATGGATGATTTCACACCATACGGAGATGATTTTGACCCAGCACTAGGCACATTGGAAAAGGTGTTGTAACGATGTATCACTACTAGGCTCTGCCTGAGCCATGAAAAATGCTATATGATGATGACTGAAGGACTCATCCTAGGTCATTATATCTCAGCAGCTGGAATACAGGTAGATCTGGCCAAAATTCAAATAATTTTGTTAATACCTACTCCTACCACACAGACAAAGGTACGCAGTTTTCTTGGATTTTCTGGTTATTATAGGAGATTTATAGAACATTTTTCTCACATTGCTGCACCTCTATACGCACTAACAGGGAATGTTGACTTTGTTTGGACAGATAAATGTGACTGTGCTTTTGAGGATCTGAAAAATCTTGTGTCAACACCACAAGTACTCAAAGGTCCAAACTGGGACTTGCCATTTCAAATTTCATCAGATGCTTCAGACACATCTATTGGAGCAGTCCTTGGGCAGGAAGAAGACAAAAAACCATATGCAATTTATTATATTAGCAAGAATTTGTCTCCTGCTGATTTGAACTATACTGTTACTGAAAAGGAATTTTTAGCTGTAATACATGCTGTAAATAAATTTAGGCATTACATCACTGGATATTCTGTTATTTTATATACAGATCACTCTGCCATAAAATATTTAGCAAATAAACCAATCACAAATGGTATAGTAACAAGATGGCTGATTTTATTGCAGGAATTCAATATCACAATAAAAGACCAACCTGGAAAAGAAAATCTTGTAGCTGACTTTCTCTCACGAATGCCAAAACCAGTGGACGCAGCAGTAGTCGAAGATCAATTTCCAGATGAACATTTGTTCGTTGTTACTATCAAAACACCCTGGTATGCTGATGTTGCAAATTATTTAGTAGTAGGAAAATTACCAAAACATCTGACTCCCAATGAACGAAAGCAGATTGTCCAGCGTAGTACCCGATTTTCTTGGATTGGGGGCTACCTATTTCATATAGGAGCAGATATGCACATCAGAAGATGCGTCCGTGAAGATGAAATTTTTGACATTTTGAAAGCCTGCCATTATGGACCGTGTGGCGGACATTTCGCAAATCGAAGAACTGGTCACAAAGTTTTGCAAACAGGGTATTATTGGCCCACAATCTTCAAAGATGCAAATAAATTTGTTCAAGCTTGTGATAGTTGTCAAAGAGAAGGACGCCCTGGACAGTCCAACGAAATGCCTCTGAACCCACAGCTAGTCATTGAACCATTCGAGCATTGGGCGCTCGATTTTGTTGGTCCGATCAATCCATCATCAAACCAGAAAACATATATTCTGGTAGCAACAGAATTTTTCACCAAATGGGTTGAAGCAGAGGCAGTGCCAAGAGTTATAGAGGATTCCATCATTCAGTTCCTGTTCCACATATTTGTGCAATATGGCCTCCCAAGAGACATAATCACGGATGGAGGACCACAGTTTGCTGGTAATAAAATTGCTGCAACACTAAAAAACTATCATATTTAGCATAAAATTACCTCTCCATACCACCCACAGGAAAATGGCCAAGTAGAAAGCACGAATAAAGTAATAGAAGCAATACTGACAAAAACCATTGCGTCACACAGACGTGATTGGGATACAAGATTGCCGGAAGCCTTGTGGGTATACAGAACAACATGGAGAAGCACTAGGAGTTATTCACCATATCAGTTAGTATTTGGAAAGGAACCCATCTTTCCAATAGAATTCGAAATATAGACCTTGAGAACAGCACAAAAAATCGGTCTAGATTTAAACGAGGCCCAGATTAATAGACTACAGCAGATCAACGAGCTGGATGAAATCAGGCTCTCCGCTCTTCAACACACCGCGTTAATCCAACAACAAAGAGCCAAATGGCATGACGCCCTCATCAAAAAGAAAGTCTTCCGCGAAGGAGATTGGGCGCTCCTATATGATTCCAGGTTTCAGGATTTTCCGGGGAAACTTCAGACTCGCTGGCTGGGACCATATGAAATCCAGAAGGTACATGATAATGGCACCATTACTCTAACCACCATTGATGGATCTAGACACACCTTTAAGGCAAACGGCCACCGAGTTTGATTGTACCACAAACCACTTACTCAGGAATCTTTTTACCAACAACTCTAGGAAGACTCCGACATGCAGATTCTGGTTGAGGAAGAGAACTCTTCCTCACCTTTGGTACATTAAGTGATTTGATTGCTTTTAAATTTTGTACATAATTCTTTTGTTTTGTTTGTGTAAATTACTTTCTGTACATATTTCTACATTTCTGCAACTTCTACATTTCGCTGTTCCTTTTGGATGGAACAACGTTTTCACCATTCTGCCGTTCCTTTTCGAAGAGATAGCACTTCTGCATTTTGTTGTTCCTTTCGGAAGGAACAACATTTTCATGATGTTGTTGTTCCTTTTTGAAGGAACAACGCTTCACCATTTTGTTGTTCCTTTTCAAAGGAACAACAGTTTTGCATTATGTTGTTCCTTTCTAAAGGAACAACATTTTCGCCGTTTTGTTGTTCCTTTCCGAAGGAACAACACTTTCATGTTTTTCTATTCCTTTCCGAAGGAACAACATTTTTGCATTTTTGTTGTTCCTTTCTAACGGAACAACACTTACGCATTTCTGTTGTTCCTTTCCGAACAAACAACACTTTTGTTTTCTACTGTTCATTTCCGAAGGAACAACACTTTCATTTTCTGTTGTTCCTTTCCGAAGGAACAACACTTTCGTTTTCTGATGTTCCTTTCCAAAGGAACAACACTTTAATTTTTCTGTTGCTCCTTTCCGAAGGAACAACACTTTCATTTTCTGTTGTTCCTTTCCAAAGGAACAACACTTTTATTTTCTGTTGTTCTTTTCCAAACGAACAGCACGTTCATTTTCTGCTATTCCTTTCCGAAGGAACAACACTTTCATTTTCTGTTTTTCCTTTCTGAAGGAACAACACTTTTGTTTTCTATTGTTCCTTTTTGAAGGAACAACATTTCGAATCTCTTTGTTTTGCGCTTGTTTTCTTTGTTGTTCTGATTAAGAGACAGCTGTTGTTCCCCTCAATGAACAACAATTTCGAGCATGTTTTCCTTTTGCTTGCGGTTTTGTGTACAGTAGTTGTTCTATCTTGAGAACAACATTTTTAGAGTGCATTTTCTTCTTTTTTGTGTGTTTTAACATTTAGATAATTTTTGTGAGTCATGGTCATTTAAAGCACAGCTATACATTTCTGCAACAATACAAAAACTAGAGGATACTGAAATCAACAGATTACATAAAAATCGTTATCTTTAGAAAAAATTGCTTTGAATTGATAAGAGAAAATAGGAAAGGACACAACTATTGATCACCTTGCTGTCATTATTTTACTAACACCGATATGATAGATTATTTTTGTCATGATGTTTCTTCCTAAATCCCAATAATTCTCTTTGATCATTATTATTGAATAAGAATAAGGGTATATTTTTCTCTATTGAGATGTTAAGACTTCTTCCACCATCCCTACTCTTAAGGAGTGTTGAACCACCCTCTGTATATAAATAGGAAAAGTGCTATATAAAAGAAAAAAGAAGAAAAAGAAAAATGTTTATATGATTGCTAACATGATTTGTCAGATGAAGGATAGGGGGTCTCATCAAGAGCCAGCCTACCATGATCATAAGGAAGAAAGTGAAGTGGCATTCCCACTATGGCCACCACACCAGGGATATGATCCAAGAGGTAGATCAGAAAAATAAAAAGTCCTTGGAACAGGAGGTCTCATCACGAGCCAGCCTGCCCACCTTTCACTCCTTCCTGGTGAATGGCATTGTGATTCATCTAGTTACCAAGCCAACATAATGGCCTCCATTATGACATTGCACAACACTTTCCTAGGCATACACAAAGGATTATGGTTCCAAGGGTGAAATAAACAACTCTGTCAAGGTTATGGACACCTGTGGGCAACAGAGCTCTGTTGATGGTATTGAAGTCATATTTCTTATACACCAATAGTAATTATAAAACCCTTCTTCTTATATCTTTATAAATGGTTCAAATGAGATTATGTATATAACCCTTTCGAACCTTTGATACATGAAAATCAATTACAAATCAATTATGACAATAAAAGTCGATAATGATCGCATAGGACCTTTTATGCACATCAGTTGTCCTATCCTCCAATTCTCGCATCATATCACGACATTTCCTTATTTATTAAGCGATTCTATTATATGCCTCGATTTCGGCAATTCGCTCGTCATTGTAAACATGGAATTTCTATATACATTGTTCCTTTATGACTCTATACTATGGCAGTTCAGCACATTGTTCCTTCATTTGATGGTCGAGGATGGCCTATCATATTGCAGGGGGGGTGCAGGTGATCCCCATAATTCGTTGGCATACATGTCAGCTTATCATTCGGAGAATTATGACTCAGGAATAGCAAAGCTTAACGGTATTTTGTTTCCCAATATGCATGGCTTGTTGTTCTGAAGCTATTTCCATGTTTTGCTCTGCAAAAATTAGCAGTAAGTTAGAAATTTGAATAGTTTGTTGTTCCGTCATCTTCTCTGTGCTTTCCTAACAGTGAAATTTGAACAGCCTGCTGTTCCATTATCATCTCTATGATTTTTTTACATTGTGCTAAGCATGGGAGGAAGATCAATTCGCAGTGAGCCACAAGTTTGATGGTCTCGGATGCTGCATGAGAGATTCTAGCAAGGGCAGGATGGATAGTTTATCTTAACCGTCTACAACAATCCAATGAGACGGTGGCAATTGAGTTTTTACAGAACTTGCATGAACATCATTCCATGGTGAGAGGGAGACAGATAACAGTCACTGATGACAGTCACTGATGACATAATTGCAGAAGTTTCAGGATTGCGAGCCACTAGACCTGTGTGGACTCTAAAAAAGGTGAGAATGCGAGATGGCATGAAAATCTTCCAAGATGAAGGGAAGAACCTGACTGTAAAAGGGAAGGGAGTTTTATTTCATTGTTCCTTATTTTATGCATAATTATAATTCAGATGCATATGCAATATGTAGTAATTAAAATATCCAGAAATCTAAGCATAAATAAACCCTCATAGTATAGATTACAGATTTTAAATATAATTTTATTTGATATATTGCAACAAATTGTCCAGTGGAATATCCACATAAGTTTATGGATCAATGTTCTAGTATCATGAATTCAATGCAAAATCAACCTAACTTCACCACAAAAATTAATATCTCAAAATCGTAATGTGCACTGGTAAAAAAATTGAAAATGGGGAAGTGGGTTGTGACAACACAAAAAAATGATGCTTGAAACCTATATTGTAATAGTATGCATGCAATGTGGTTATATTATAGGACACTAATATAAGAAGGGACACCATTATATAGAAAAAATGATTGTAATACTTCATGAGTCCATCAACAATATAGCCTCACACATGGTTGTTTCACATAACATTACCTTTTATTCATCTTGGGAATAAGTATTTTCTTACTATGGGTTATAAGCGTATAACCAACTCAATAAGATCATTATATAACATGAATCCATTAAGAGTTATTTCAACAAAAGTCACACGTGCAAGCTAATGTGCGTTTACCATACCCAAAGTAGGCATTAACCTTGATATTTTCATTCTCATAGATATTGTCAATCAATCATATCAAACATGGTTAAAATAATTTCTTACCTAAATCTCCTTCATCACATGTGAAAGGTTGTATGATTCACTACACATATGGATTCCAAGAAAATATTTGTTTTTATCTACTCCAATGGTGTCTCATAAGTGTGTGCAATTTACATCGTGAGTCCTACAAAGGGAAAGGAATGAAGCTATAGACTCACATTTCTCAACCCAACCAAATAATAACTTATTACTAAGGAAAACTTCTCACTACTAGGCACTATAGGAAACTCATCTGGCCACCAAACAATGATGGAACTCTCTTCCACTACCCCACACAACAAAAGGAAGTTATTTCCT
Source organism: Pinus tabuliformis (assembly GCA_031772625.1). NCBI lineage: Eukaryota > Viridiplantae > Streptophyta > Pinopsida > Pinales > Pinaceae > Pinus > Pinus tabuliformis. Next base: position 1,146,857,699 of record CM062807.1, read on the forward strand.
TTATTTTCTTAATAAACACTCAATTATCTTCTACCATCATAGTGTTATTTAGTGCTAGATAAAATAACGCATTATTTTAAATGCCTTTTACGGATAACATATGAGAGTAAATTGTGGGATTTGACCCTAATGAACAATGACTACATAGAAGGGAAGGGCTCTCCTAAATAGCCCTTGACCTCTATGTTCTTATATAGCTATCCATCTCTCATCATAGGTCTCACAAATATTTTTTTTGGACTGATTAGTGCTGATTAGTGGGTTCTCTATAAAAAAACATCAAAACAACATCCCTCCCTTGCAAAACACATACAAATTTGAATAAGGATTTTGAGAATGGAAATGGTATATGAGAATTGAGGAGAAGAATGAATTTCCATGAGGTGGAGGACTTCTACGTGTCTCCATGATGATTGCACTCAACCCATGTCTCCATAACTATGTGAGGTAGGAATTCCTCACCCAACCCTCCATGCATTCATGATCGATTTCCCAAGTCAAAAGTGGTAGATTGGCCGCATTTAAGATACATGATAGAAGATATATAAGCCCATAGGTTGACACTTTAAAATGGGGAATTTCTTTCCCTTGACTCATGTTGGGCCACTAACTTGTCATTATTATTATCACTTTTTAATGTCTATTTCATCCATTTCTACCATTATTTATCACGTCATTTATCATAATTTATCATATAGTTCCATTTTATAATTATTTATGCTCTTATGGATAAATACTATTTTTCTCATTTATTTTTAATAAATTGATGATTATTATGCATGATTTTACCAATGATGATTTATTAATGAACTTTTTGTAACATCACTCATGATTTTAGCCTCCAAGATCTTTTCCATATTGCAAATTTGATCTCCAACTCATAATTAAATATTCCAACTCAGAAATTCGATGGAATAATAAGTGACAGTTTTGCGTTGGATGTTTCAGACAAATGAAGGAGAATCTAGAAAATTCAAAACATGGGTTTTGTCCATAATGGACCGAATTAGTTTCGTAAGAAGCATTTTTCCAAAATCCGGTCTATATTAAGAGAAACAAAAAGTTCTTTGAAGAAGATTTTCTCAGATTTGTTGTTGCGACACATATTTCATTAAATTTGGAAGTATTTAGTGGATATAGAATTTAGAACTTTAACTAGATTAAATTTTTTCAAAATGAGGAATTAGAAAGTCACTTAGTTCACTAATTTTAATGTAGATATTCACCATTTTTTGTGTAAAAATTATCATGATAAACTTTATAAAACAAATTTATATAAACTTGCTAAAGCAAATCTTTCACATTTTAATCTTGGATTCCTTACATTATCTATTTTAATATTTTTTATGGTTTATAGTAAAAGATAATTTTGTTAAGGTTATTTTATGAAAATAATGATGTGTATGTTACTATTATTAACCCCTTTAATTATAATCTGGTATAGTAAATATCATGTATGTGTTAAGTTACGATTATTTTTTTTGACTTTAACGGCTACTTGCTTTGAAAGGCGGCAAAACAGCTGTCGTGTACTTGTTACACAGAATTCATTTGTTCCCCAATATTACTCATCACTCAGGCTTTCTTATTACATAGGGAGGGTTTTCTCTTTGTTACAGCAGGTCCATGGAAATGCTTTGAAACTGGACCGCACTTTGGAGAAGTTGTTTCGCAGAATCCCTGCTTGAAGGTTCTATGAACTGGCCTTTTGTCTGGACCGCCTTTTAATGATAGAGATACCATCAATTTGCCGGGGAAGAGATTGCTCTGTCCATTTTGCTGTTCTGTCAAGCGATTAGGTCCAATGCTTGCTCCTCGTCCTTCCATTAATCCACAGTCAAGTGAAAAACCAACCGCCCTCTGGATGAACTAAAGCAGGAGTGTGCTTAAAAAATCTGCGCCGCTATTTGGAGTTACGATATTGGGTTACTGCTACTGCAAATCCTTGGAGCTCAACCCCGCAGCATTGATCTCAGCTACCGAATACCTCCTACAGATTCTGAACGTTACCTCCTATAGATTTGTTGCTTGTATTTACACCAGAACAGAGCACAACCGCTCGTCATCAGGATAGAACCGAGAATTAATTCATCAAACTCCACTGCTGTAACTGGGAAATGCTGATACATCCTTTCCTTCAAACTCACAATATCCAAGTCGTTGCAGGAGAGAACATCTTTCAGTTTGGAGGTTCATGATGAACCCTTCCTGTAAATAGACCAGCTTGGTTTGTTGTCTACTTATCTTCAGTAATTCATCCTCTGGCGTATGATTCTGCTGAGGACAGAGCTTACAGTGCTAATGCTGTGGACTGAGATTCCGGAGCATTAATCTTTTCTGAGTTGATTGCCTACCCATGGAGCCTGGTGCTAGTTAGGGCAAATGAGTCAGTAACAGTCGATCAGGGAACTAGTTCAGGAATAGCCTGTTGCAGAGCCAATGTTACTAGTTCATGAGCAGATCCCCATTGCATCAGAGTGAACAGATTTCCTGATAGAGAAGTTGTTAAGAAGATTAAGGGATGATGCAGAGAGATTCTTCAGAGTTGACTGAAAGGGTTCTTTGGCTGCGGGCTGAGCCAAGATTGGCTTCCAAATCGGCTTGTGAATTCAGTTGCCTCAGTATATGATAGAAGGAAATTTTCCGGAACTTGGCCAGCATGGATCTAATTTTCTTGAGAATGAGGACTAAATGGATCTGCAAAGGATTCGAGTGAGAGTTCATCGCTTGAATGATAAGCCTAGAGTCTCCGAAGACCGTCAGAGACTGAATGTTCCAATTAAGAGCCAGAGACAGCCCCTGCCACAAAGCCAGAGCCTCAGCTCTATTGTTTGATTTGAATCCCAGACCCCAATGATACCTGAACAATGTAGTGTCATCAGGATTCATCAGAATTCCACCCCCTCCCGCAGCTCCAGGGTTGCCTTTAGAGGCCCCGTCGAAGAATAGACAGTGGTCATCCAGAGCAGAACGCCACTTTAGAAACTCCTGTTCTTCCAGGCGTATTTCCCACATAGCATGGCAAGAGGCCGGAGAAATTGGATTGGTTTGATTTTTTGGAACAATATCTTTCAGCCAAAGCTCCTCCTCACTGTCCAGAATCGCTTCATTCCTTAAGGCCGGCATAGCATCCAAAGTCTCTCCCAGAATAGCTTTAATTTTGGATATAACGTTGTTTGAAGTGCAGGTTTCTCCTCTGAATAATCTGTTATTCCTTTCCAACCATAACTTCCAGCAGGTGAATTTAGGGATCCACATCCATGCGGTCTTAAGCAAGTTTTTTTTATTGAGGCAGAACGATGATAGCTTGGCCCACTCGTGAAACAGGTTTGGTATATTTCTTGGCAGCTCTACCTTGTCAGCCCTTGATCTCAGAACCCCCTTCCAAACTGCTTTGGCAAAAGGGCACAGCAACAACAGGTGATCAGCTGTTTCTTCCTCTGACATACATAAAGGGCATCTGGATGGCCCTTCCATTCCACGTTTTCTCAGGTTATCTCCTGTGAGAATACTGTTGTGAGCTAGCGTCCAGCAGAAGAAGTCTATTTTTGGGAGCGAAGGGAAGCCCCAAATGAATTTCCATTGCGTTGGGTCAGGAGGGACATTAGGAACAACAGTCAAATTTTTGTAACCTTCAGCACCCGAGAAAGAACCAGTATGGGAGCCCCACCTTCTTTTGTCCTTGGCTGTTGCTGACATGGGAGATTTTCCTTGGAGCTTGTCTAATAGTAATGAAGCTTCAGATTGCAGACGATGTGGAACCTCTCCCAGATTCCAGCTGTCCCACCATCTACCAGCGTCCTCCGTCCAGGTGGAAATGTCCCAAAGGGTTTCCATATTGTTGGATTGTAGCCATAATTTAATATTTGCAAGGCCTTCTATATGGTGCAGAGGCTGGTCTCCTAGAATCTGATCTTCCCAAATTCTGATTTTTTTCCCATTACCTGGGATCCAGTAGAGATTGGGACTGAAATGCTCCAGAGCAGCGGTACAAAGCTTGAAAATTGGGGAACCTTTGGTGGTTTTTGGCGGGTGGTCCAAACATCTCAAACGCTGGCCTTGAAAATATTTCTTCCACAGGACTTTCTTGCTCCAGCTTATTTTCCCAGCCACAATATTCCACAGGATTTTAGATCCTAGAGCAAGATTTTGTGCAGCCAAATCTCTCATTTGCAGTCCTCCTTCCAGAATTGGCCTCTTAATGGTATCCCAATTGACTAAATGAAGTCTTCTTTCATTATTTTTCCCCCCTTCCCAAAGAAATCTTCTCAACATACCATCCATTTTACTGAGAAAGGTTTTGGGGGCAAGGAGAATGGAATGCTGAAAAAGTGGCATGCTTATTAGAATAGATTTTATAAGAATTATTTTCCCAGCAGTGTTTAGCTAGGAGGTTCCCAGGCTTGTATTCTTAGCCTAAGCTTGTCTAAGAGGGGCATCCAGTGGGTAACTTTAGGAGTGGATTTGAAGATTGGGATCCCAAGGTATTTGAATGACTCCCAGGTCTGACAGACTTTCATCTCAAGGAGCCTAGCTATGTCAGCCAGATCTTTGACCGAGCAGTTCCAGCCATAGATTGTTCTTTTTGAATAGTTTATCTTGCTGTCGGAGGCCTCCTTATAAATGTCCAGTTCCTTTTTAAAAGATCTGGCCGAATTAATGCTTGCTCCACCTAGGAGCAGAGTATCGTCGGCAAATTGGGCATGGTTTATGTCTTTGACATTGTGCACCATTCTGAGACCTGGCAGAGTTTGGACTTGCTGACAAAAGTCCAGCTGGAAACTGAGCACTGAGGCTTGTATAGCATAGAGAAGAGGGGACAACGGACAACCTTGTCTTAATCCCCTGGATGCTTTAAAAAATTCAGTAGAACGACCATTTACCAACGGTGCAATCCAAGGAGAGGCAATGCAGGCTTTCACCCAATTTATGAAGGTTATTGAGAAGCCCATTTTCGTCATAACAGCAAACAGGAAGTCATGCCTCACCCTGTCAAAGGCATTTGCCAAATCGAGTTTTATTACCATTCCTTTCTCTTTTCTCTGGCCACTTGAATGAACTGCCTCTTGAACCAGCACAATATTATCCAGTATCTTTCTCCCTTTGATGAAGCCTCCTTGATTCTCCGGTATGATGTCCGGCAGAATATTCTTGAGACGTATGGATATTATTTTGGTAATCAGTTTATAGCTAGTATTACACAGCGAAATGGGACGAAATCTACTGAAATCTGAAGCTCCTTTCTCTTTCGGTAGCAATGCAAGGAAGGCTGAATTGGTACTGCCTCCTAGCTTTGCGCAATATTGGGACTTCCTAACCATTCTCAGGAGGTCTTTATTGATAGTTTACCAGCAAGTATGAAGGAACCTAGTAGTGAACCCATCAGGCCCTGGCGCCTTATCCGGTTCCATGCAATCCAAGGCTTTCTTGAGCTCATCCATGCTGATCGGAGCAGTCAGCATATTATTGACAGAGTCTTACACACAGGAGGGGATTAGATTATACGGATAGGCTTGAGGATCTACAGGAGGGTCATCAGGTGCTGAATAAAGATCTTTGAAAAAAGAGAAGGCTTCTCTCTTGATGCCTTCAAAATCTTAACCACTGCATCTTGGGAGCGGACTTCTGAAACATTTTTGAATTGCTTGCGAGCTTCGACATACTTGTGGAAGAAACTAGTATTTTTGTCGCCGGCCTGTAACCATAAGTTTTTGGATTTTTGTCTCCAATACTCCTCTTCATCCCTACTAGCTTTATGGAGGGCTTTTTGCAACTCAACTTCTTTTTGGAGCAAACTTTGGGTAATAGCAGAATCCTCCATTGATGATTAGAGGGCAGCAAGGTTTTCTAAAGACTCTTTTCTCTTGGCAGCTGGTGTTTTCAGGGCTTTATCCCACTCCTTGAGCCTTCTCTTAAGAGCCCGAAACTTTTCTTCCCACATAAAGAAAGGGGATCCCAGGATTTTCCGGTTCCAGACTTCAGAAACCACCTCATTGAAACCCTCTTGCTGAATCCACAAAGGGCTAAATCTAAAGGGAATGGGGCCAAGAAAACCATCCATGGAGAGCTCGAGACTAATGGGTTTGTGATCGGAGGTGCAGTTAGGAAGGATTTTGGATGAGGCCATTAGACCACTAGTAAGAAAGGAGGCTTGGACGAGGAATCTGTCCAAACGAGCAGCTATATGGCTGGGACCTAATCTTTTGTTAGACCAAGTGTATTTCCCAGCTGATGGTTTGATGTCCTCCAGATCCCAGCCAACCATTATATCTTCTACCCATTCTCTAGCTGGATCTCTTACAAGAGAACCACCTTTTTTCTCTTCAGCAGCTAGAGTAACGTTCAGATCCCCTGCAATAATGATGTTTTCTGGATTGTGCAATAAAAGAAAAGACTAGAGTGAGTCCGAACAAATTTTTTTCTCCGCTGGAGAGACCGGAGCATAAAGGTTGAATATACTTACTTGTTGACCAGAGTCTTTGTGGAGGAGCTGAGTGACAATCCAATGCTGGCAACTTTCTTCTTGAATCAAGTCATATTTGGAGCTGTCCTAGAAGGAGGCAATCCCACCAGAGGCGCCTCTAGCACTGACAGCTCTACCAGGGCCTTTGCGCGAGAATGTTTTGCTGGAATGGAGGAGGAGAGTGTCCTCCAGCTTTGTCTCCTGGATGAGAAGGATTTCAGGCAAATGCAACCTCACAATGTCTTTCAGGGCATCTTCTTTTAGCCTGCTACCTAATCCTCTGCAATTCTAGGAGACGTATTTCATTATTTACTGGGTTGGGAGGGAGTGGCTCCTTTTGAAGCCTTGTTTTGCTTACGCCCAGATCTGGTGTTCATCATTCCTTTGAGAGTTTTCTAGGAGCCTTGGAGAACATCCAGATAAGTTTTCTCCTCTCTCTGTTTCTTCTTGGATTTCCGGCCCCTGGTCGATTTGATTGGAGAAATTTGTGAGCTGTCTGATTCAGAGTCTCTTTCTTCTGATTCTTCCCCTGAGTCAGATGCAAGACTAATGTGCTCGTCGTTGCCTGCGTTTCCCCCTTGATCTACCTCTGTTAGGGGGACATTTGTTTCTTCTTCGGTTTCTTTCCCTTTCTTCGACTGATCTTCAGTTTCTTCATGGTTCTCTGAGGCATCCACCTTTTCCCCTGAGGAGGGGCCTTCATTTGAGACTGGTTTGGTCTTGTCATTGGTCTGGGGATTCCCCTTTGGTCCTGTTTTCTTCTGCTCGTTTGGCTTTGAGACTACCTTACCCTTTTTTATTTTCTTCCATCCTTCTTCTTCCACTTTGTCCCTTGATGGTGCTTTGGGGCAGTTTCGTTGAAAGTGACCGTGCTCATGGCAGATTCTGCACTTAAAAGGCAGTTGCTCGTAGTCCAGCTTCTGGAAGTGGTGCCAATCTCCAACTGTAAGTTTGATGGCTTCCGGCAGCCCAGCTTCCAAGTCTACTTCCACGCAGATTCTGGCGCAGGTGTATTGGCCCTTGTTATCAGCTTTGTCGATGAATCTGCCCAGTCCGTTTCCTATCTTTTGCAGGGATTGATAGCTCCAGCAGTGTATTGGCAAGTTGGGTAGCCGAACCCAAACAGGGACCTCCTTTGGGACATCGACTGAAGGGTCGAAGTCGGGGGTCCATTTATTCAGAAAGAGACCTTGATTTCCCATGAAATATGGGCCGTTTCTGAACACCAGATCTCGGTCTTCCTTGGTAGTGAATTCGAAGATGAAAAAACCTCTTCCGACCGCGTAGCAGATCACATTGTTGGGCAGCAGCGGCCTCCAGTTTCGTTGGACCCATTCATCAGTCGATTTTGTTGTTGGCCAACGACCCATAAATTGCCCCACTAAACCTCTGTCAGCCAAGGCAAGGGCGATTTTGATCGGTTGATCTTCCGGCAAAGCGATTTCTGGGATTTCATCAAGCTTTTTGATAAACTTCGGTACTTCGGGATGAGGTCGTTTTTTCCCCTTCTGCGATAGCAGGCTTCAGAAGGCTTCTGCTGATGATGATGGAGGGGTGGGAGAGGGCTCCACACCCCCTGGTGCATCCATGGCGGCGGGCAGTCTTGGCAGCGGTCGCTGACCTAGACGGACGCAGATTAGAGCGCGCGTGTTCGGAGTTAAGTTACGATTATTACTAAGACAGTGTTGGCACAATTTAAAAGTCTATCACCTTTGCAAAATTAGTAATATGGTTGAAGATTAAAAAACTCTCATATATCATCCAATTTATACTCGTATTGGAATTAAATATCAAAATATTTGTGACGCTACCAACCTTCTTGATTGTTTAACTAAACAAAATTATGATGATATTGAAACGCTTCTTTTAATTATTTTTGAGCATAACAATAAAATTCGAAATAACTTTTAGTAATATCTTTTTACCTTCTTATTTACCATATTTGGTCTTAGTGGATGATAATCATCATTATCACCATCATAATTACATACTATTGTAGGAAGTTTGCACCATTTTAGAGTTGAGAAGAAAAATAAATTTAGGATCAAATTAAATGTTGAATGTGAGTAGTAGCATAATTTATTTTTATTTATTATTTGTACATTTATGTTAATAAAGAAGTTGATTGAGGCTCGCTTTATGAATAATAGATTAATATGCAAGATATATATTAAGTATAAAGTTATTTAATGACAAATGATCTTAGTAATGTGTCCAATATATACCATTATTTAGAACTTTAACTAGATTAAGTTTTTTCAAAATGAGGAATTAGAAAGTCACTTAGTTCACTAATTTTAATGTAGATATTCACCATTTTTTGTGTAAAAATTATCATGATAAACTTTATAAAACAAATTTATATAAACTTGAAAAAGAAAATATTTCACATCTTAATCTTGGATTCCTTACATTATCTATTTTAATATTTTTATGGTTTATATTAAAAGATAAGTTTGTTAAGGTTATTTTATGAAAATAATGATGTGTATGTAACTATTATTAACCCATTTAATTATAATCCGATATAGTAAATATCATGTATATGTTAAGTTACGATTATTACTAAGACAATGTTGGCACAATTTAAAATATTGGAATTAAATTTCAAAATATTTGTGATGCTACCAACCTTCTTGATTGTTTAACTAAACAAAATTATGATGATCTTGAAACACTTCTTTTAATGCTTTTTTAGCATAACAATAAAATTCGAAATAACTTTTAGTAATATTTTTTTACCTTCTTATATACCATATTTGGTCTTAGTGGATGATAATCATCATTATCACCATCATCATTACATACTATTGTAGGAAGTTTGCACCATTTTAGAGTTAAGGAGAAAATATTTTTTTAGGATCAAATTAAATGTTGAATGCGAGTATTAGCATAATTTATTTATTATTTATTATTTGTACTTTTATGTTAAAAACGAAGTTGGTTGAGGCTTACTTAATGAATAATAGATTAATATGCAAGCTATATATAAAGTATAAAGTTATTTAATGACAAATGATCATAGTAATGTGTCCAATATATACCATCATAGATCCATTTTAAGTGCAGATGTAGGGATCAAATTTCTTCACGTGCAAACATTTTTAGAGTGAAAGATACAATGTGTTATTTTTAATTGTTGAAACTGTATTTTTGAATGCTAAATAGAGTATATATACGACCAAATAAAAATTTTAACCATAAAAACTTTATATATATATATATATATATATATATATATATATATATATATGAAGTTGATATTGACATAAATTAGTTAACATAAATCTTCAAATAGTTTCTTTGTATCTCTAGCTAAAATATTTTTGAAAAGTATAAGATTTAAACATCTAATTCACACATTTTTTTTACTTCTAATTACTTTACAAAATATTCATTTTTATATTTCTCTGTTTAGAACATAATTTTTATTTTAAAGGGGCACATACGCATTGACTAACTTACACATCCCCTGGTATTGGGCTGTAAAATGAGCCTCTCGTCTCAATTACTAATCATTTTAATGATCAAAATCAATCATGAATTAGAATAGTAACAAAGTAGTACAATTTGATTATTTTCAAATACAACAAGAAAGAGAGAAAATTGACTAAGATATTTATTACAAATGTTTAGTTTTTATTCCTGTAATGTTTAAGGATATTATATTGAAAAGAACATATTAACATTCATCTAAAACTTAGATTCCTTACATTATTTCTATTATCATTAACATTTATATTTATGTATTAAATTTGACTGGTGAATACTAGATTGTGTAAAAAAAAATCTTACCTATAAAGTTATTTAACAATATATTAATATTGTTTTTCTTACTATTATTGACCATTTTAAATTGACACTAACTACTTTTCCTAAGTTGAGTACAAATTAATTATACTAGTACAATGTTGGCACCACTTCAAAATCTATAAGAGGAAATATTTTATAATTCTAATTGTGTTGTTCAATGATCAAAATATATATATTTTTAAATTAGAGTGCAACAAAATAGTGAATTTGATTTAAATCAATCATAATAAGGAAAATTGAGGAAAACTCACTTCAAACATTATATCAAGTGTCTAGAATTTATTCATTAAGTCTTTAAATGGTTTATTTTAAATAGAATACTAATTAGGTACTCCACTGTTGTTTTAATAGACCAAGTTTAGAAGATGTTTTTAGGTGAATTATTGAATTTGGTTATGCATATTTGGTATGGTGAGAAGTCATGTTGGTCAAATAAAGCTTTGAAGACTTAAATATTTTATGGCATTGTCATATAATTTGTATAACACATGATTACATTGAAATATTAAATAAAATAAAACTCCTTCAAAAAGAATATGAAGAGAATATTTGATATACAACAAATATGGAAAAGTGTGTCTAAATGTATATTAATAGATCCTTCAAAACAAAATTACATTCATGAATCATATAAAACTACTCTTAAGATATTCGCTCAAGTAGATCAAGAATGGATTCTACACCATATTTGTTTATCTTGGTCTTCTTGCAATGTTCTTTCTTTGGCATCCATGCCCACACTATGGTATTAATTGGAATAGAGCCAAGTTCTGTGTCATCAGGATTTGGTACCCAATATTGCTCTAAAAATTTTCCATTGTATTTCCTTGACATAGGCTTCCACCAGTCAACCTTTACGTGAAGATTCTCACTTTCATTATCCCTAAAGATATCTGAGATGGATTTTGCCATCCAAATCATCTCTCCTGCATCCTCATTTCTTGATCTAACTAGCAACAACTTTCCTTTCTCAACATCAATCATTGGATTGAATGTTGGCTTTGGCTTTTTGCTTTTGGGTCCAACATATATTGGTTCATCTATGACATTATCAAAATCTCCATCCATAATACTTGAGATTACTTGGAGTGCATTACGATCACCATCAACAATGTGCCTCGTCTTGGGCCAGAAATCCTCAGAAGATTAATCACTTCCATATATTATTCTATGATCATTATAGATTCCATCTAATGTATCAAGAACTTTTTCCCAATACACTACTTTATTTTTCCATTCCTCTGTAACAATTGGTGAATCTTTATTCCCAATAGTGTCTTTACACATTTTTATGTATGATGTTATCCCTTCCTTTAGTTCTTTTAAATAGACATCGTTCTATTTGGAAGCTAAGAAATATGGCTTCCCTATGGGAATTATAGGTCGACCTTCATCATCTATATTCCATAACTCAACTAGTTTTGACCACTCAATATCTCTAATTGATTCTTTGTACCTTAGTACTGGAACATTGTTGAGTATAAGAAATTGGAAGTATTGGACATTAAGATTCCAACTAGTGCATTTTTTCCCTCCTTAATGTATCCATTAAAGAAACTTTTTAAGTCATAGGCCTTGTCAATAAGTGTAGGTGGAAACACTCAATTTTCTTCAATTATGCGATATGTATCCATCATTTCAGGTAAAGAATAAATATCTTTACTTTTTAGGCTGGAAGACATTCTTCCATAGGTTCCATTTATGTCTTCATGGGTGTGCCCCACAGGCAAGAACCCAACCTCAATAATGATGAAGACACCAAGTGCAGTTAAAAGTGATAGAAACATGAAAAGATAGAAATTCTTATTATCACTTGCTGCATTGTCCAACTATAACAACAAATGTGGAGGAAGAGGTTTAAAATCAACATTTTGACTTTTTGAACTTCAATGAGATATAAAATAATCCTTGTACCCTTGACATTTTGAGTAAATAGAGGTGTCAAGTAATGCATTTGTAAGTGGGTTTCTTGAAATTCCACTTTCATAAAGTAGAACACCATACATATCCATTAGTGGGTCTTCAAGGTCCCTTAAGCACTTTGCAAGGGATTTAATAGTAAATTGTGATCCCATATGGACAAATGGTAGGGAGAAATGACCAAAACCTACCACCTTATGCCCATGTGTAAGCATACCCGTCAATGACAAACCTAAATTTGTTCCTACAATAGATTTTGATTTGACACGTAGCCTTGGGATTGAAGTCTTTGTTTTGTCCATTTTGTCATGGATAATGCTCAAATACTCCTTTGGAAACCGCTCTGACATAATTCTATGGGCATAGTAGCAATATCTTCCACACATAACAATCTTGTTATGTTTCTTCAACCTACCTCATGCCTTTTCTTCCAACTCCTTTATATTTATTGACTTCATCTATGCTTTCAACACAATACATTCAATGCATTTACTGAAGTTGGTGTTCTTTGAAAATGCCACATCTTGAAACTTAGTATTCTAGATCTTGCTCATCATTGGTTGTGATATTGATGGATAATTGAGCTTTTGAAGAGCCTCATTGATCTCTTTTAACAAAGGATTTTTTGTGTAAGTTGAAGGAAACAATCTTAAAGGAGAAGATGTTCCATCTTCTTCAACTTGACCTGTTTGGTTTGGTGAAAAATCTGAACTATCCTTTACAATTTTGTGCAATATTTCTATGGTTGGCACTGTGTGAGCTCGTTCTTTGCATGTGTTGATGTTACCATGAATAGCTTTGATCTGTCCATGTTGGAAATAATGTTGGTAGTTATAGAATGTGCTTTGAGGAATTTTATGTATTTATACCATGATTTCTTACAAATAATATTCCCATTAAATCTCATGTCCTTTACATTTCTAGCAATAGGTGGTACGCCATGGCCATGGCCATGGCCCTTTGACATGACTGTGTTTGACATGAGTGAATTCAAGACAAATTCTCTAATACCATTTGTATTTATTTGTCTCATACCCCTTCTAGCACTTGCAATGGCCTTCCTATCCACATGTTGAAGACAATCTTTTCTACAACATACATCTGCTACCAAAAGTTGAATTTCTTTCTCTTCATTTATTTTTGTTCGACATTTTGCAATTATTTTTGTAGCCATAACTCGTTTAATCCTTTTATATGGCCTTGTTACATGCATATCAATTGAGTTTCTGTCTTTTTCATTACAAAGGTACCCATCCCATTTGTTTAAGGGATTTGTGTCCTCTATAACATCCCATATCACCATTTCTTTGGGTGGCTCTTTGAACTTTTCCTTGACCCTTAATATAACTCCTTTGTTGTCCACCAACTTATTTATTGGCCATCTAACCAAACAGTGTATAGACTTATCCCCAATTCTGCATATCTCACAATTTCCATCTATCTCTTCTAGAAAAACACCAAAATCCATTTCACCTAGTGTTTCACCCTCAACAAAGTCATCCTCGCTAACATTAACTAGCATTCCTTTGGCAATGCACATGCTTTTTCCCATGAATTCATGCGTAAGAGAAACCTTTGCACATATGAATCTAACCCTATCTCGGGGAATATTTATGGCATGATCATGATAGTGAGGCTCCAAATCTGATTCTGGCCAAATTTCATAAGATTCTAATGCACCTCCAAGTGTATGCTCAAATCCTGTTGGATGTGGTAGAGGAGCATGATGTTTTAACACCTTTTCAATTTTAACCACTATGCATCCTTTCTTTACCATATTTCCATGCACTTTATGCCCAAGCTCTGTATTGAATATGGAGCCCTCGCCCACCTTCACTCCATGTTGCAGAAGATTTACCTTGTCTCCAATAGAATATGTAGAAGAAACATTTGTACCTATAAATGAATGTAAATAAGGTTAGTATTTACTCAAAAAAAAACATTTATTATAGTATCAATAATATATAACACATGCTTCAATATTTTGATTTACCTATGTGGTGTCTCAAATCCACAATCTTCCATGGATGTATGTCCCCTTCATTAACATCGTCATCAATCAAACGTGGTTGAGTGACATTAATTATCAAAATTGCAACATAACCAGCATTAACACTTTCTCCAACATAATAAGTTCCAAACTCTGCAGGTTCGACCCTTACTAGCCCAATGACTTGATCATTAATAAAGAGATCAACATAGTCCCCTTTTGCCAAAATATTTTCCATTGTAGCTTGTATCAATTCTGTAACACCAATTAAATCGTAACTTGTAATTAAAAGGATGAAAAGTGTAAAGTGTGACTTTATATTTTCCCAAAAACACACAACTTACAAAAAAGTAATATAGATGCAAAAATTAAAATAGTATGGTAGTCATATTGTATGTAATGAAACATTGTTTCCTCAAATGAAAGCTAACAATCAATATCATTCCTTCTACTACAAACATAAGCATATTGCTAGAAGCAACATTACATGATCAAATAAATCTAGCATATGCTAGATTTCCTTTTAGTACAAACACAAACACATTACCAATAACAATATTCTAAGGCGAAGGAAATCCACCACATGCTAAATTTCCTTCTAACGTAAATAGAAGCATATTACTCACAAAAACATTTCAAAGTAAAAGAAATCTTACACATTCTAGAGTTTATTGTAGCACAAACACAATCACATTGCCAAAAACAACATTGCAGTGTAGAAGATATCTAGCATATGCTTGATTTACTTCTAGCACAAACAAAAGCACATTGCCAACAATAACATTGTAGGGCAAACAAAATCCAACAAAATCCAACAACTTCTATCACAAACACAATCACATTTCCAATAACAACGTCGCAAGGTAAAATAAATTTAACGCATGCTAGCTTTACATGTAGCATAAATACAAGCATACTACCAAAAACAACATTTCATGCCAGAAGAAATCTAGTGCATGCTATATTTCCTTCTAACACAAACAAAAGCACATTACCAAGGTGAAGGAGATCTAACACATGTTAGATTTCCTTCTATAATAAACAACCAAATTGAAAACAACAATATTGCATAGCAAAAGAAATCTAGCACAACATTTCCAATAACATTGCCAAGGTGAGGGAAATATAACACCTGCTAGATTTCCTTCTATCATAAACAACTAAATTGACAACAACAATATTCCAAAGCAAAAGAAATCTAGCATACTTTCTCGCCCAAACACAAGCACATTTCCAATAAAAATATTGCAAGGTGAAAGAAATTTAACACATGTTAGCTTTACATGTGGCACAAATACAATCATACTACCAACAACAACGTCACATGCCAAAAGAAATCTATTGCGTGTTATGTTTATTTTTAAAACAAATCAACAAAGTGTAATGGTGATCCTCTATTGTGAAGACCCATATGAAAAGTGGCGTAATGCTAATAAGACCAATGCAGCTACTGCTAGGATACCCACTCACCTTTCCCTTTATCCTACAAAAAACTCCCAGGTGTGAAATCCTTTTTTTCCAAGTGTTTGCTTGTAAAAGGTGAAAGTACTGAATAATTTTTCCTTCTAGAATAAATTTCTTTGGGAAAATAGGGTGGAAAACATGAAGCCTCATCTCCTTACCAAGAAAGTAAGGCTAACTAGGCTTGATTAATATCCATGCCTGATGAACTATATTACTGGTAAAAAAAAAATTTCACTATGATTGGTAATGTACCTTGAAAGACACACGTGCTATCATCTTCATAATGTTAACAGTTACACATCCATGACATCTCTAGTTCTTCCAACTTCTATGACATAATCAATGTAGTTGAAGCCTTCGAGATTTCTGGATCCAATGTTCTTAGAAGAATGTGGCAGGCTTAAAAGTTAGTGTCCAAGCAGTTACTCACCTTTATCACAAGTTGACCAACTAGTTTTCCTATTCTAGATTACTCTCAAGATCTCCTTACATGCCACAAAAAAAAGAAGGTATTGTAAAGATAATCCCTCTTTGTTTATAAAGGAAAATAATCTCTTTTTAATGACAAAAGATATTTTTTTGTTATTTTTGGAACAGTTTCCTTGAGAACATTGCCAGAGAAATCATAATACATGAAGAGTTTATACACTCTCAAAATCTTCAAAGATCATGTAATCACGATTGAGCCTCAGCAACTATACAGTTATGAGGCAACCTAACCCATATTCATGTAATCAATTTTCATTTAGATGATTACGTAATAAACAACTATACAGACAAATATGCATTCTATTGACAAGAATCTATATACCCCTATCAAGGTCTTACAAGGAAAGGAACATTTGTACCAGGAAGATCCACCTGAAGAAATCAATTCCTGCTAGCTCAACCAACGGAGGTCATTGTGCAATTTGTAGGTACCAACCAATAATCCCACACAGTAGTGTCCAGGTTTTGCTAGCATCTTATTAAAAAATGTTTCAATTCTCCCTGTGTAGGTTGACCATACCAATGTAAAGTTTCATTGCTAAAAAGTTTAGGGCGTCCTTGGTAAAACCATGCATGTCATATTCAGTGACTATGGCATACTCTGAGGTAGATTCAGTAATAAATTTTGTGCGTCAATAAAGTTTTGCATTTTCTGGCTAAGTTAAGGCATCAACACCACAACTATTATGAATGACCTAGTCAAGTCTCAAGAGAGAGCCTCTTTTGTCTCATCTCTACATCAATCCATGAAATGGTGGAGAGCCTAACAACCTTCTCTTTTAATCACTCAAGCTAGACCAAATTGACAAGTTGTATTCCTACCTAACCAAACATTTTCCATGTTTTTTCTTCCTCATAAAAAGATATCAGCCTAGGGGATATCTTGATGCAAAATGTACCTCTTGACAGACTATGTTAACACCTTGTTTTAGGAGATTAACCCACTGGCCTTTGTTTTGTGGTGACTTTCCAAACCCAATAGCTCCTCCATAAGATTACTCTCGTATTGAATCTAAAACCAATTAACTATGATTAATTGGTAGCACATGCAATTTGCAAGGAAGGGTCACAGTTTCAGGTTTAGACCATTTAGTCAGGTTTATAGCTTAAATGGCAGTTTCATTTTTTGAGTTAAACTATCTTTGACATATATGATATACTGACCTAGTCCATTTTTATGTCACTACTACAACAATCCATGAAATGCGCATGCAAGGTCCAAAATCAATGCTTAACTTGGCTTCCATAGTAATGTTCCACATTTGAATGGACTTCCCAAAAGATTGCATTGTGGTTATATAATGCTTCATGCATCTCTAGTAAAAACTAAAGGCTAGATGCCAAATGTGTTTGTCAGATGTTGCTTATGAATGCATAGATAAGATTGGTGTATTTCATATATTCTCATGCATCTCTAGTAAAAACTAAAGGCTAGTTTCCAAATGTGTTTGTCAAATGTTGCTTATGAATGCATAGATAAGATTAGTGTATTTCATATATTCTCATTACAATATTGAATGCTAGATTTAACTCTTTAATGTTCCATGGATTGAGTTTTAACTCGTTGAGGTATCTCTTACAATGGGCCAGTATCTTGATCACTGAGGAATCATATGAACTTGCAGCTGATTTTATCTCTCTAGAGGTAGCATTGGTGTATTCTAGTTGTGTAAGTGTCATTTAATGAGGTTGCAACTTTTCACATATTATAAAAATATGTCAATATATGGAAAGATCTTCTGTGTGCCAGGTGGTAGAGGGAGTAAAATCCATTAGCATCATAAGACACAAGGTACAGTAGACAATGAAGAGGACCGGTTTTTCTATCTTACTGATGCAGAGACCCAATTGTTGCCATAGAAGTTCAACAACTAAATTTAGACTCGTGATTATAATAACACTTTCATCATGATATCTATAATTTGGTACCTAATCATCCTTTCCCTCATTAAGTGAGGAAGAAAGAGAGCACAAGTCCTGAAGTACCCTGAGAAATGTAGCACTAGAAATTTGACTTGAAAGAAGCATGGCTTTTGCCTCAGCAAAAACACTAGAATTCATTCAGTACTGCAACCTTGCTGAACCTTTTTTTGATAGCATTTGGCATTTTGGTTATGAAAATATGTCAACAGGGACGTGCTAGTTTCACTAACTTAATAAATACATCTACATCCTAAGAATATACAAGGTTTTACAACCCTTCACATGGCAACAAGGATTATAACAATATAAACTCTATTCAAGGAACACTGAGCGACATTGTTCATAATATGTCATTTCTCACCTCAGCACAAGCACAAAACCAAATCATCTTTGTGGTGTACACTTGTGCTGAAGAAGCCACAAATGCACATAAAGATGCACCCTAAATAGATGTGCTAATACCTTCCGTTCATCCAATGAAGGTGGGTTGGCCCTCAAAGTTGTTTTGAGATTGCATGAAGAGAAGGATGGTACTTTTCCTCTGAATTTTGGATCATTCAGCCTATTTGGAAAGGAGAAAAATTAAAGAGGTATAGGAATGAGTTTGGCTATTGGGTTTTGTTGTTTAGAACAATCAGGTGATATGTGTTCTCCAAAACATAAGTAGAAGAAGGCCTGTCTGGGAGACTGATTTTAATAAATTCACAAGGTATTATTTCTATCTACTAGGAATCATATCCTCAAGTGCTTGAGAATAAATAATAGGAGAGTCAGATGGATAAGCGGGTCTAATTTACATAACCTCACCCGGAATCTCACTCAAATCTCACACAAGGTACAGTAGACAATGAAGATGACCAGTTTTTCTATCTTACTGATGTAGAGACCCAGTTGTTGCCATGGAAGTTAAACAACTAAATTTAGACTTGTGATTATAATAACACTTTCATCATGATATATATGAGTTGGTACCTCTTCATCCTTTCCCTCATTAAGTGAGGAAAAAAGATAGCACAAGTCTTGAAGTACCTTGAGAAATGTAGCACTAGAAATTTGACTTGAAAGAAGCATGGCTTTTGCCTCAAAAGGAACACTGCAGTTCACTCACTAAAACCTTGCTCAATCTTTTTTTTATAGCATTTGGAAATTTGGTAATGAAGATATGTCAATAGGGAGGTGTCAGTTTCACTAACTTAATCAATACATCTACATCATGAGAATATACAAGGTCTGACAAACCTTCACATGCCAACAAGGATTATAACAATCTAAACTCTGTTCAAGGAACACTGAGCAACATTGTTCATAAAATGTCATTTCTCACCTCAGCACAAGCACAAAACCGAATCATCACTGTGGTGTACGCTTGTGCTGAAGAAGCCACAAATGCACATAAAGATGCACCCTAAATAGATGTGCTAATACCTTTCATTCATCCAATGAAGGTGGGTTGGCCCTCAGAGTTGTTTTGAGATTGCATGAAGAGAAGGCTGGTACTTTGCCTCTGAATTTAGGATCATTCAGCCTATTTGGAAAGGAGAAATATTAAAGAGGTATAGGAATGAGTTTGGCTATTGGGTTTTGATGTTTAGAACGATCAGGTGATATGTGTTCTCCAAAACATAAGTAGAAGAAGGTCTGTCTGGGAGACTAATTTTAATAAATTTATAAGGTATTATTTCCATCCATTAGGAATCACATCCTCAGGTGCTTCAGAATAAATAATAGCACAGTCAATTAGATAAGCAGGTCTAATTTACAGAATCTCACTCAAATCTACTAGTATCATCTCCATGATTTAAATAATGGATGGAGGAGTCTTAATACTCCCATTCACTTAACATAAAAGTGACTAAGATGGTCAGAGGATAATACCACATGAATCTCAAGCCAGATGTGTCCTATTGATAAAATATGTATACCCCTATCTAGGTCTTGCAATGTAAGGGCATTGATTGAGAAGAGTCTATATACTCCACACAAAATATTCCATGTTCTCAGAGTTGCAGTTGAGCCTCAACAACTGTACATTTGTGAGGCATTTAAATTTGTATTCTTGTAACTCTATTTTTTCTTCATATGATTAGATAATAAGAAACTATACAAAGTCAAACAACCTCTACATTCCAATAAGAAGACTCTATATCCCCCTCTCCAAGTCTTGCAAGGAAAGGACATACATTGAGAAGAGTTTATATACTCTCAAAACCTTCCAAGATCACATAATCACAATTAAGATTTAGCAACTATATAGTTATGAGAAAAGCTAACCCATATTCTTGTACTCTATTTTCCTACATGACAAAGTGATAAATAGAGGAAATGAATATTTTTTGAATATGTCCACCATTGATACAACCCACATGTAGTTCTAGGCAGGTAGAAACCATGTTTCTACCCCAAAAGATCAACCATATGCAAAGTATGATGAAGATGATGCTTTCCTTGTTGATAATTTAAATCATGAATACACTTTTGAGGTCACAGAAATACAGTTCAATAAACTAATCCTATTTTCACAGACACCGAAAGTAAGAGAGTTGTAGACTTTCATGGTAATACACTTGGCACCTCAACATTTCATTGTGAGTTTGAGTAGGAGTAATGTAACCCCTAAGTTGCACTTTGATGTTGATCATGATCGTGTAAGAAATAAATGGAAGTAATCATGGTTTCCTAGAGTTTGAGGTCAATAAACTTTTTCAAAGCCAGTAAAGCAATAATGTGACCATTATGATTATATGAGTGAAGAAACAACTAATTTTATAGTTCAATCCTAAAATATCATATATTGTGGAATACGATAGTCCTGCTATTTCTTATGCCTACGATCTGAATTTATTCCTCAAGCCAGATGGGATAGGGAAGTCTCTTCCTCTAACTGTCAATACTCATCTGGAATACAAAGTTATTGACAAATGTGATGGATATTCCTTGGTAGACAAACAAAGGGTATGTTATAAACACACAATTATTGAAGCATTCAGTCATACAAATCCATTTCCACCTATAGATAGCTCTATTGTTGACAATAACAAAGTTGGACAGCCCCAGAAGGTTGATTAAACCTGTAATCAAACCCTCGATGACATATACAACTACAATGCTGAGAATGAAAATGATGTCAAGAAAATCATTGATGAATAATACAAGCTTGACCAAATAAAAAATTTCTCTCTAGACCACATCAAATGCAAATATGTTCTCTTCTCCATGAACATGTGTACAATCATTCATGCACTAGATTTTTAAAAGGAAATGTAGATAACAAACCTCTAACAAATCCACATGAAGTCAATGCTGAGGGACAATTTTGGGCCTGGAAAAGGTGCACTCTAGAATGATCGATGATACAGGTCAAAATGATCTTGAAACTAGTAAGAGGACATTTTCTCAACGTAGTCATAAACAAGATTTGGCTACTCTGACCACTTAGCTTATGGGGTTTAGGGTTTGATGGCGATGCAAACACCGTTATGAAGTGGTGTGTTGTGTCTATGTATCAATTTCTGGGCATTATATTTCATAAACATACTCTAAGACGTTACTTGTAGTGGACCACTCTAAAACAATCAGGTTCCATCTTTCTAATTCCCTTCACTATGTGTTCAATTTTTGAATGATAAACGACTTTTTGTGGGTATTATTGGTCTTCTGGATCAATAGAAATCGCATTGGATATTCTATCGAGTTTGAAGAGATTCGTTGGAATCATTCTCATTGCAAATGATAGACTAAATCTCTATGGACCAGAATGCCATCTACTACTTATTTTGCTTACCCCTAGGATCTATAATTGCAATGTATATCTACCATGCATTTAGGGTATTCTCTACTTTACAATAGTGATTTTGATACTATGATTTGTCATCCCTACATGTGACATTATTTGATGTATGGATTTTCCATATCCACTATCTAGTTTCTTCTAAATACTTTTGTCACTATATATGTTGGTCTGGTTTTCTATTCAGGACAATGGCATCATTGTAATCCCAAACTAAAGTATTGATATCCGTACTTCAGCACATTGGCATCTCAATGAATCAGTTATCACAATGGTATGGCAACTCAGAGACCTTGTTGAAGGTGTCATCACTGTTAGGTTTAGTCTCTGATTAGTTAGCATTGCATATAGTCTCACCGCACTTGTAATTATGCATAGATAAGTTTGGATACTTGTCAAATATATATAGTTAAAATCCTGAACCAGTGATGATAGCTATGTTACAACTCATTTGACCAAGACAGTGTTATGCAGTAGTCTTGTTCACAAACGACGTTGTGAACAAGCCTGATTCACATCTAGGAAGCTTGATTCATGAGATTTTGTACTTTGTATCTTTTTTATGAACTTTTGATGACAACTAATTGAAGAAGAGCAAGGATCAGGTGCAAGAAGGACCATTTGAAGCCAAGCTTTGTTCTTTGCGGATCCTTCTCTCAGTACAATTCTGCTTAGCATATATATCTTCAGTAAACTGACCAATATTGGCATTAACAATTAGCACCAAAAGAATAATTCACTCTTCTCTTTGAAATCAAGTATGGTCTTAAGGACCTTATAAGATTATTGGGCTTCAAGAGGGGAGAACTACCTACGAAATACTTGGGTAATTTATTGGACTTTACCTCCAAAAAGATGAAAAACTGGCAAGGAGTCCTGGATAAGCTGAGAAACAAAGTAGCAAATTGGGCCTTCAGAGTTTTAAATATAGCAGGAAGGATAGTTCTAGCAAAATCTGTCCTTCAAGCTATCCCCATTTATCCCTTGTCGATAATGGCTGCCCCTTTAGGAGTATGTGCTAAGATTAGAGAGATCATTAGAACTTTTATATGGGGAGGGACTAACCAGAAGAAAAAGTGGGCCTTAGTTTCTTGGAACCAGGTAACAAAGAGAAAAGAGAACGGAGGTTTGGGGTTGAGGGACTCTGAAACTCTTAATAAAGTATTGGGATCAAAGCTCTGGTGGCGCTGGCTTAGGGAAGGCAATGATCTTTGGAAAGTCATATGGAAAACTAAATACAATATGCCTGACTCCACAGTTGAGATTTTACGACAGAGAGATACTCCTAAAGGGTCAGCAATATGGGACCTTGCTCGTCAAAACAGAGATCTGGTGGAAAAGCATACCTTCTGGGAGATCCGAGGGGGAGAAGAAGCCAACTTCTGGGAAGATAAGTGGCAACAGAAAGAAAGAATGAGTCGAATACAGAGGCTTCAACAAATTCGGGATAGAATAGCAGGAGATAGAATATGTGTCAGAGACTACTGGAAAGCTAATGACCCAGAAGGAAGCTGGAGAATATGGACTGACCCGACTGAGTGGGACAGGGAGCTAACCCAAGATCATCAAGAAGCTTACAGGAAAGAGGTTGAATCTAGGAAAATTAGAGCTCGCACAGGAAAGGATATCCTTAGGTGGGGGAATTCGATGAAAGGCTCCTTCACCACCAAAGAGGCTTATTACTTAACTGATACCCAACCCAGAGGTGAAGAGAATTTAGACTGGAAAATGATATGGGAAAGCAACTGGTGGCCGAAAGTCTCCATATTTATTTGGCTTGCAACTAAGAATAAGATTTTAACTTGGGATCAAATTCAAAAAAAAGGCTTCAATGGTCCATCAAAGTGTTGTCTATGTAACACTGAAGCGGAGACCAGAAATCACCTTCTGATTAAATGTCCGTTCGCAAAGAATCTGTGGATGAACACTAAACGAATATTTGGTAAATCCGAGATAGTCCCCAGCGAATTTACTGAAATGGTCTTTCAATGGAATAAGGAAGTTTTTCAGTGTAGAGTGGTCAAAAGAGCGTGGAATCTCATCTCAGGGTTTGTACTGTGGATGATATGGAAGGAGAGGAATCGCAGGGTATTCCAGAATACAGCAAAAGAACCTGAAGTAATCTGGGAACGAGCAGTCAAGTTAATGCAGGAAACAATCCTGGTTGAAAAGTGGGATGGGGAGGATTGGAAGGCCAACCGGGTTGAGGAGGGCATTCTGAACAAGTTAAATCTAAAGTTTGAGATGGTCCATTACAAGAAGAATTCTCAACCGGATATGTGGACTCAAAGCCCTGATAAATTCAGCTACCCCAGAGGAAACTTTATCAAATTAAACTTCGACGAGGCCTCAAAGGGGAACCCGGGAGAAGCTGGTTTTGGAGGCATTTTCCAAGATAGTAAGAAGCAGGTGAGATGGATTTTCGCAGACTGGGGTGGAGAAATGACAAATAACAAGGCAGAGTTCTGGGCTCTTCACCAGGGATTGCGAATTGCTATAAGAAATGGTTACACCAATTTAGAAATTGTTGGAGATTCTCAGATTGCAGTCGAGACGCTGAAAAAGCTTAGTAATGGTCAGGATTGGGAGAAGGTCACAAATAGCTGGCGTACGGCAGGAATTATCCAGGAAATCGCAGACCTTCTGAAAAGAATTGAATACAAAATAATAAACCACGTTAGAAGGAAAGGGAATCAGGTGGCCGATTTCATGGCAAACTGGGGCTGTAAAGGTCGTGGCAGCACGGTGGATAATCAATGGAGAGCAGTGTGCGGGAACAGGGAGTGGAAGGACCTGGCAGAAATAATTAATTCAGACCATGATCAAGCTACAAGCGGGAACACGAGGATCAATGAGCTGGAGCAATGAGAGGACGTGGAGGTCCCGAGTAATGATCCCAGATCAGACGGGGCAGAGAAAAGATATGATCATAAGATACAGGCTAGTACAGTGGCGGCGTGCGTGGAGAACGGCCCAGGAATACATCCGAGGTGAAGCAATAAATGATCGAGACATTAGAGGAGGTTGGAGCGGTCTGTCAGACCCCTTGACAGCGGAAATTAATCAAGGAATGATGGCCGGAGGAAACGTCATCCCGGGAAGCTACCGGCGGCAAACGAAAATTGAACCAAGGATGTACGATGAGGACAGGAAATCGATATATACCCAAATGGGGACGGAAGATCAATTATTCAGTTGTTTCCTAATTTGGAGAGGTGCGGACATCGCTGCTGAGAGACAGCATCTAAAGGTAAAAGCTTCCGGGAACCAGAGATTTCTCTGCGCCAGATCCGCGGGCAACATGGAAACAAGGCAGAAAGCTAGGGAGACAGAGGAGCAGTATAATGTAGCTGTCGAGAATAAGAGCAGGAAAGGAAAAGGAATTATGAATGATGATCAGCCAATCAAGGTCTGGGACATCGAGGATGAGTCTGAGGAGGAGCTACCCCATGGCGAGGGGAATGTGCGGTCTTTCTCTCAGGACAGGCTAGCAGACGACAAGCACCAGCAGATGGAAGATGATCACCCTGCTCCGCAGGAGCTGAAGTTCCGACGTTATGGCATGAGAAAATGAGCGAGGGGCCCCGGCAGAGGTGTGGATTTGAACAGGAAAAGGGGCCGAGGACAGAATAGGAGGACGCAGGAGGAAGGAGAGAACTCCAGGCAGGACACGAATCCGGCTAAAAAGGCAAGAAGGACGGTGAATCACAGGGTCCGGCGGGCAGAAAGGGCCTACCAGCATAACACCAACCCAGCAGTGAGAAGAATTATGCAGTACCTGGAGGAGGAGTCTCTACAGGAACAATCTGAAGATGACATGGAGGAGTGGGAGTTCCTGCTTCATGATCCTGGTCATACCAGGGGGAGAATGTCATTGTTTAAACAGTCTTTGCACATATATTGGGTTATGAAGGGGCTGCTGGCAAAGGCTCTAGAGCAAGTGGCTAAGGAGATGGTCGAGCTGGCCCAGGGAAACCCTGACATGCGTAGAGAATTAAGCTTCATCCGCATTGCGATGGAGAGGCAAGAGGAGAAGCTGGACGCAATTCATCAGCTGCTGAAGGGAGACCAGCAAGATGCAGAGAAAGGAGCAAGTCAGCAACCAGCAATGGACACTGTTTGACATGAGATATGTTTAGAAAAACTAATAGTCTTTTTGGTTACAGTTTTTTGCATGACTTAAATAGAGATATGTATTTCTTGCAGACTAGTAGTATTAGGAAATCTCAAGACTGCCTTGTTTATTTGGCTAAGATTATCAGACTTTGGGCCTTTTACTTTTGGGCGGCCATAAAAAACTATAGATGGATTAGTCACCCG
Organism: Pinus tabuliformis; assembly: GCA_031772625.1. Classification (NCBI taxonomy): domain Eukaryota; kingdom Viridiplantae; phylum Streptophyta; class Pinopsida; order Pinales; family Pinaceae; genus Pinus; species Pinus tabuliformis. The sequence goes on from CM062807.1 coordinate 1,146,883,868, forward strand.
GTTTCCCCATGTGGGCGGGTCTGCAAGATTTTTGATATGATGTAATGTTTTATTTTCTATCCAGTAATAGAAAGAGTACCACCTTAGCTTACAAAAAAAAAAGTATGGTCTTAAGGAAATTTAAAAGATTTGGCAAGCAGACAAACTTTGAAAGGGCTTATGGGCTTATAGCTTATTTTATTCTTTTAATGGTTGAGCTCATTTGCAGGTGGTTCTCCATATGTCATAAATTCTGGACTCTGAAGTAGTCAAGGGTTATACTCCATCTGTAACATTTCAACCCTCTAAGACAGTTCAAAATTCCTGGTAATGCATCAAGATTAAAAGAGAAGGCCCAACCCTCCACTCAATGTGATTTAACTATGTTTTCGACATTACTCACTAATGTGCCACATTGCTCAACTGACTTATATTTAAGGTAGAAGGGAAAATAGATCTATTTTCAACCTCTGGTGAAATCCAAGCTCAAAATACAATGGATTCAACACTTGTTGAATTTGGGGTTTAAAAAGGGAGTCTCCCACTCTGATTGGTGATCACAAACTCAATATTTGGCACTGTTTTAGTTTATGCCCACCCATTCAACATTTAATTCCACTTATGGGTTTGGAGTTTGCAATGGAAGATCCTCAATATGACTAGTGATAGCAGCCAAGCCATGAGATAGCATGTGAAGAAGCCTCTCATCCCCCACACTAAGGGCTTGTAAAATTATACAATTTTGTCCACCTTATAGTTATTTCAAAATTTGCAAAGACACGTAAAGCCATTATCTCTCTAGGTGTGATAAAGAGGTGTGTCCTTTCTGATGCCTAAGGTCTATTGTTAGACATACATTATTGGTTCTTGGTCCAAAAAATTGTAAGCCAAGATAAATGGAGAAATCAACAACTTAACTAAAACCTTTAAAGCTGAAAATGAGATGCCATCTTGTTATTGTCTCAATCATGTTGGTATTCAAGACCATAACCTTGATTTTCCTGTGATCCAAATAGGAGCATGCTTAGAGAATGTGCAACCACAACAAGAAATCACAGAGTTTAATTAATTGTGGACACTTGTAATATTATGGCAAGACATATAAGATCAACAAATCAAAAAATCCACACACAATGCAGGTCATCAAGGAAATGGCCGACTCTTCAAAGAAAGCAAGGAACCCCTGGTATGAAGAATCATATGTTGTTTTTGATAAGATAAAGAAGTGTTATCTTGTATTGGCCCTCTCCTTCAGATTCTTTGGGAATCTTTCTTATTGATTGTAGTGCTTCAAGGCACTCCATCGGATAGCAGGGTGCACTCTCTAATTTGGTAGAGATGGAAACAATCATGGGATTATAATTGGAGTCGATGCCACCTATCACGAAAAGGGTGTAGGGATTGTTACCCCTCAATTGAATGAGGGTGACTCGATTCATTTACAGAATATCTTTTATGCACCTGATCACAAGAAGAACTTGGTGTCCATTTCGGCAATGGAAATCATAGGTTACAGGGTGACACTCATCTATGGAAAGGTGTGTGTTTGAAAATAGAATTTTCAAAGATGTTTTTGAGTTCAGGGTTGTATCAAGTTGCAAGAAGTCCACTAGGGACCATGTCCATTGACACATAACACCGGAGGTCTGTGAGTCAGATGGTGACAGGGATGCCTGAATTCAAAAAGAGCATGAAAGTACATGTCTGAGATGTACCGAAGGAAAATCTTAGAAGGGGACCATTCCCCTCATGTTGCAGGTCCATAGGTTTGGAACAACCTGAGGGGTTTGAGATTCATGATCAGGAATCTCACGTATGTAGGTGGAAGAAAGCCCTCTACGGCTTGAAGCAAAACTCCCTGGGCATAGTATGAGAGGATTGATAGCTGTCAGATGACGCTGAGATTCACTAAGAGTGAAGCCGATATAAACCATTGTTTGAAGGTTATGGATGATAGACCTCTCATACCAGCACCTTCTGAGGATGACCTATTTCAAACAGGTGCAGACCCTTTCACTTGTAGAAGTAAGAGGGAGTTGGATTCTGGATGTGGAATGGTAAACTGCAAGCTCGTGACTACCTCAAGGATCTTAACTTTCAGAAGTTATACGGTGATGATGCCGGACCAGATTTGCGAAATGCCTCTGAGTTTCATAAACTCATTTGCATTGATCTTCTTGGAGAACTTCCGTCTGGGCATATGTTTTGCAGTTAGCATGGTGAGCTCATATTTGGTTGAGCCTCACTAGATTGGTGCCAAGAATCTTTTGAGATATATTCGGGGCACAATCTCTCATGAATTGAGATACACTGCCTGAAATATGAAGCTGCATGATTATTCAAATGCTGACTGGGCAGGCAGTGTAGAGGATCACTAGAGCACTTCTCAGCACTAGTTCTCTTTGGGTTCTGCTTTAGTATCATGGATGAGAAGGAAGCAGAAGTTGATTGCTATAAGCACCACCGAGACTGAATACATAGCTACGAGTATGATCTCGTATGAAGTTTCCTAGTTGTGGAAGCTCTTCAGTGAGTTGTTTGTACATATGATGAATACCACCGTGATCCTCTGTGGCAACCAGGGGGGGATTCGATTATTGAGGAATCCCATATTCGATGATTTCTCTAGAAAATAGACATCAGATACTACCTTATGGTAAGTTGATGAGCGAGGAGGCTCCATCGCATTGAGACTAATGTACTGGTCGCAAACATTTTGTTAAAGCTCCAGGGAAAGGTCAAATTCTTAACTTTCCGAGAACAACTTGATGTCGTTCAGAGACCCTCTTATGAGGGTCATGTATGATGCACACATTGAGCTTTGAGAGCTCCAAGGGGCACAGGGTACTTCTTGGAGTGACATACGACCATAGGGCGATTCACCCTCCCTTGTTGGTGTGCTATGTATAGGGTGACAGGTTCAACCTTCCCATGTGATACCTTGTGGCGACTATGGAACAGGATGATTAGTTCTCTTGTGGGCTGGGATGATTAGTTCTCCCATGGCAACTGTGGAACATGATGATTAGTTCTCATGTGGGCCGAGATGATTACTTCTCCCATGGAAACTGTGAAGCTGGATGATTGGTTCTCCTGTGGGATGGGATGATTAGTTCTCCCATGGAAACTGTGGGATAGGATGATTCGTTCTCCTGTGGATAGGATGATTAGTTCTCCTATCAAGGCGTCCTACCCATGCAGTGTGGGACTCATGGGAAGTACCTCTCATGTGATCAATGAGCATGGAAATGGGGTTAGGGACCACAGTAGTACTATCGATGGAAGCTTCAATGTATCTACCGTATTCCCTATGCTAGGATGACCTCCATTAATCTGATATCAATGAAACTGATCTGGGATCAGTATGAGTGGTTTGAGACACTCTCTTGTGATTGATCTGGGATCAATAAAATTGACTTTAGCTCAGTAAGAGTGATGTGACACACTCTCTTCAGATGAAACTGACTTTGGATCAGTAGAGAATGGTATGAGACATTCTCGATCAATTCTTCTTCTTCATGGTTTAGCAGAGCAAAGCAAAGCAGAGAAGAGCCCAATAGGGCAGACTAGATCAGTATAGGGCACTAATGGTAGAGATAGTACAGTCGGACATATGGATCAACAAATGGAGTTCTTCCTAGTTGAGAGGGAGTATTAAAATTGGAAACTAGGGCCAAACTCCATGTGGGTCATCTTATTAATTGAAGATGATATTTTTCTTGGATCCCTATCATCGAGAGGTGTAGGATTGATCTAAAGATCATCTGATTCAGATAAGTATTCATGGAGATATGAATTTATTTGTGTTATGAGACAATTTGTCAAGGTCAGCCAGCAACCAATTAAACCCCACTTGTGCTCAACGTTTTAGTATAAATAGAGGTGGCCTTCAAGTCATTTCAACACACTTGGGATACCTTCCTCTCTACTTTTCTTTGTGTTTTAGTAGGAGGAGAGATCCTAAGGGATAACATTGCCCGAATCGAGAGGGCAGAAGCCGGAACTGTCGGGAACTGCCGGAACAGCTAGGAACACTGACGCAGAGGGTAGGAGTCGGAATTGCTGAGAATAGCCGGAACTATCAGGAACTGCCAGGAAATCTGACACAGAGGGCAGAAGCTATTACTGTCGGGAATAGCCAGAACTGTCGAGAACTGTCGGAACTACTGAGAAAGCTTACGCAGAGGGCAGAAAAGGCTGACACAGTCCCTAGAGGCTGACGCTGGGGTTTTTCATGGGGAAGATTGGAGCTGAGGAGCTGCCTCAGTGTTTATCTAGGGTTTTAGCTGGATCATCTATCTCGGAAGGAGAGCAGCATGCAAGGGACAGCTAACTAACATTGGGACAATTGTATGGTACTTAGCAGCAAGTACACCAAGCATGCAATGTTACAGCAAGCATGCAAGGGACAACAAACTAATATTGGGACAACAGCATGATACTTAGTGCAGCACAACAGCATGATACTTAGTGCAGCAAGCATGTATTGGTACATCTAGCATGCAACAACAAGCATGCTAAGAACAACAAGCATGCTAAGGACAACAAGCATGCTAGGGACAACAAGCAAGCAAGGTGCAACCAACACATAGGTCAGTCTAGAAACATGGTGTAGCAATCACACATAATGCAGTACAGTTATGGGTACAATCATGATTAATGAAGCATGACGAGATGCAACATAGTGATGATGGGTGCAGCATGGTGTAGCACGGTGAGTTGCACCATGATGACGAAATGCAGCACAACAATAGGTGAAGGAGTTGCCATGGAGAATCAGTTGAAGCAACATGTCTTCAATAGATCTCATGTATCATCTTCTTAGAGATGATATATGCTCTTATTTGGATAAGTCAAAGTGTTGAATTCTGTTGTAAACGTACTATCTAACTCTCTCTCTCTCTGCTGAACTATTGAAGAACATATAAGAATAATTGATCAAGGGTTTCCCCACATTGGGGTTTATCCCTAGCTAGCACCACATCTTGTGTCCTCTTGCCTTGGCTTGTCTTCTGCTATTTATGTTTATGTTCTATCTACAGTTTACTTTAATGCTGAGGTGAATGCTAATCTAGAAAAGATATTGAGCTAACTGTGAAAATTGAAATAAATTGTTCTAAGCATAGAACATACCTAAAATTAATAAATACCAAGTGTTTCATCTCTCATATGTGAGACAAGACACATCGACTCTAAAAACATGACAATACCAAATTATTCCAAATTCTTCTAGTTGCAATACCAAATTCGACTTATTCCTACTGAATGTTGATGGAAAGATCTTTCAGATATGATCTTGCTAATCAATTTGTTTTGTACAATCCAAATTTGTAGTGGAAATCAGTTTGTAATTAGCTTTGTTGTAACTTCCCTTTGCTCTTTGTGTATTTAAATGAAAATAGAGATCAAAGACAAGATGAGAATAGGAGGAGAATTAGAGGATAATTGGGAGATAATGAGGAGATAGGAGATGGACAATTATTAGATAGGATGTAGGAGAAGAGATAAGAGATGAGAGATGAGAGGATGAACAATTGTTGAATTTGAGGCAAAGCTAAGAGCTTCATTATGCTGTAATTATTTATCTCATATGTTTTAATGAAGGAAGTTATCCATTGAGTTCTACATCCGTTATTTGTAATCTGATCTGAGTTACTTCTCAAGGCGGAACTGAGTCTTGGGTAGTTGGGCCCACTACCTTGGACGAGGTGCTGCCTTGAACATCTACAATAGTTTAGTTGTGTGCTTGTTTCTTTGAATTTCAATCGTTGTTCTTTAAAGTAAATTTCCATTTTAATCAAGTAATTTGTTAAGTTGCTGCATTTTCCAGATTTGTTATTTCCTGCAACTTCTAGATTTCATTTGATTTGTTTCTCTAGATTAGCATTTGAATTCTGTTGAGTGCAATAGATTAAATTTCCAATTCAGCAATGTGTGGTTTAATTTAGCAATAATTCAAGTTGTGTGATTAGCATAATTGTTTTTCCTCTTATTTACTTTCTTCTTTTTAATTTTAGTTTTATTATTCAATTCTTACATTTTATTTCTTGTTAAATCAGCTTGATAGTATAGAACACAATCATATAGAACCAGTGTTAGCTATTGGTATTGTTATGCATATATTTTGCCGATTTCCTTGAAATAAAAAGAGGCTCCTTGAGTTGATAATTAATGTCTAGCTGATTAGTTGTTTTATTTATTTATTAAGCAATTAATTTTACCCAACAACTCCCTAACCTCTTCCCATCTTTTGGACTCATGGCTTCTCTTATGTTATTTGTAGTCATCTTGGACCCTTTTTTAATTATATCTCAACATTAGCATCTACATAATTCTAATCCCTAGGGAAATTTTACCACATTATTCCTATAAGTATATTATAACATGTACATGTTAACCATTTACCACTAAAACATTAGCCTTAAACACCAAACATTTTTCAAGAAAGAAAAAACCAACATAATTTTGTATTAAAAAAAACTATTTACATATGACGTAATATTATGATATTCACCATGTATACTGATTATAACTACATCACAACAAAACACATATACTCGATTTACAATTTTTCCTTGTAGAAAGGGTTGAAACCCCCTATAAGGTTGTGCCTTTATGAAAACCACTCAAGCATCAACAACAGGGCCAAAACCCATAAAAAATAACCAAACAAACTGTCCAAAAAGAAAATAAAAGCAGACACGAAGGCCCGCATACAAATCCTAGAAGGGTGCGTGTTGACAATTAATGATAGGGATTGGGTGAACAATTGTAAATAGTGTAAATAACTAATAAGAGAAAATGAAGAGTCATTGGGAGATGAAACTCAACAATGACTCCCTAATGTATATAACTGTGAACAACCCAAATGAATAAACATAATATCATTTGAGTTACCTCCTAGTTTGACATGGTATCAAAGCCAACTCTATTTTTAGCATTCCTACCCTTGTAACTCCCTTTTGTCCATTCTGCCTATTTTGCCCTTGTTCTACATTTCTACAGCCTAACACATCTGCCTTCTACCAGCACAAATTCCTCAACCTCTCATCAAAGAACTGAACCTCTCTTCATTAACGCTTCAAGCTTTAGTGAGATTCCTCTCACCGGCCCCTTTTTGAATACGTTTCTTCAAATGCGTTGAAAATCTGGTGATTTTGTTTCTGAGACATTTGGAAGGAATAAAGGAAACTTCCTCAACAATTTTCTTGTTGGTATGGAAGTCGAGTGTCATATGAGAGTAATACCTCTCTATTATCTGACGAGACGATTTCTTAATGTTGCATATGGTTGAGAGTGCAGGAAGGCACAGCGAGTGGTGGGAACGTAGCCTCCGCTTGCAGCGTCTCTCTCATGTAGCCTCCACTTGCATATCTTCACTATATATCAGCGACCCCATACTTGGTATCTCACACGCAGCCAGGGTTGCAACGTATCCATACCTCCTTGCTCCTGTTATAAAACTTCACAGCACATTGTTTTGTGAGGCTACCAGCAATTCCCTCCACTCCATATAAATGTGTTGCCACTCTCCAAACATATATGCTACATGTAAATGTTGCTGGCAACATTTCTTCTTGTAAAAGTTGCCGCTCCATACCTCCCACGCTGTTGCTACTCCCATATGACCCCTCCTCTCCACACTGTCACTACTCCCATATGACCCCTCCTCTCCATGCTGTTGCTACTCCCATATGACCCCTCCTCTCCACGCTGTTATAAAACTTCACAGCGCTCCCTGCTTGTTATATACGTTGTGTGACCATACCACTCCCAAGTTATGTGCTCTTCTCTGCTCTCCCATTACGCTGGCCCATTAACTGTGAAATATGTGATCTATAACTGTGATATCACAATTTTTTTAATATTTCATTGCGCCTCCCCATATTAACCCTCCATTCATATAACCTCCACCACCACATATTTCAGATATCCCCTACACCACATAACCCCTTCCTCATATATACCTCTATTATATATATTAGAATTGTAGTTTTTTACAACCAAAACTACATTTTTTAACATTAGAGGTGTAATTTTTTTACATTGGCAGCAGAAGTATGTTTATAGTACACAAATTTTTAAAATGTATTCATTGTTATCTATTATGGGAATGCTTCTCACCGGCAAGGAGAACTATCCAAAATGGTCACAGAAAATCAAACACACTCTCATTTTTAATCGGCTGTGGAAAGGACTGTGTGTTGGAGACAGAGACAAAGAACTAGAACAACCTACCTCAAACAAGGAATTCGCCATTTGGGAAAATAAGAACAGCAAGGCTTATGTCTTGATTGTAGCATCAGTAAATGAAGAGGTGAGTCGCCATATTTCACCATTTTCAAATGCTTTTGAAGCCTTACAAAAACTGGAGGAACTCTATGACTAACACTCTGCACTTGAAGTTGTTCAAATCATGATTAAATTGTTCAGCCTTGAATTACAAAATGATGATCCTCTTGCTCTTGCATCAAAAGTAAAATCTATTATGCATGATATCAGAGTCACTAATGTTGAACTGGACATTCCTCTGATAGCTTTTGTCAAGGCACTTTATCCCACTTACTCAAATTATCTTGAGTCATTGCAAGCAAATGGAAACCTCAAAGAAATTACCTTTGACTCCCTTGTGAAAAAAATTTGTTGAAAGAGAGAAAGATTTTGGGAAGAAGACAACTCCTCAGTATTATGAAGAGGCTGCGTGTCTTGCACATAGAGAGAAGAATATTGCTCAAGATTCTTTCATAGGAATAGCTGGTCGAAGAGGAAGAGGAAGAAGAAATTTCAGAGGCAAGGCACCAGACACTCTCAAGATGAAAAGTCATATTTTCATTACATACGTTGCAATAGAGATGGATCACATGATGCATCCACATGAAAGTTGCTTTGGGACATAATTTAGCAGGAAAGAAACCAACCCAAATGTAAAACTAATGACAAAGAGAAAGGTAAAGCACCTGAATCCACTAACTATGTTGTGGCACACTGTAATATTGGAGTAAATGAAGACTTATTTAATGCTTCACTTGCTTCTTGGAAAAATTATTGGTTGCTTAATTCAGAAGCAACTTGCCACATGACTTTTAGAAGAGATTTTTTTGAATAATTTACTGACAATGTTGATGGAGCAGTATACTTTGCAGAAAATAAAAACTCAAACCATCAGGGCTTGGAACAATTAGGCTTAAATTGCCTGATCTTCCAGACTTTCTTATGCATCATGTTTTATATCTCCCACAAGTGAGGAGAAACTTGTTGTCCTTGGTGCACATCCATTAGTAAGGACACTCCATTCATATGTTTGATGGCAAGGTTAAGGTGAGAAAAGTATCAGATCTCTCACTTGTCATGACAGGGATATAAGAAGAAAGGCTTTTCAAGCTGCAGGGTACCTCTACTCATGCACAAAATTTCTCATACAATTCTCGTTATGATGAAGGTACATTTCCATCAAGTTTATTATAGCATGCTATTTTTGGACACTTGATCTCTGACAACCTCCACTTGTTGAAGAAAAATAGTGTTATTGGTTTGCCTACAATTCCTAGGAAACTTAAGCAATGTGATGCTTTCATTCTAGGAAAGCATAGAAAACAATATTTTCATGATTCACATTCTAGAGCTCATAGAAAACTTGAACTCATTCATTCATATTTATGTGGTCCAATGCATGTTCGTTCTGCAAATGGAAATAAATATATGATGACATTTATTGATGACTACACTAGAATGTGTTGGGTTTATTTATTGAAGAACAAATCTGATGCTTTTCAAACATTTAATAACTTTCATACATGGATTAAAAATGATGCACAATCTCATATTGGCTCTATTCGCATTGATAATGGAAAAGAATACACTTCAAATGAATTTGAAAACTATCTTCGCCAACATGGGATCAAACATAAAACAATTGTGCCTTATAACCCCCAACAGAGAAGAGTAGCTGAAAGAATGAATAGGACAATCTTAAATATGGTGCACTCCATGATGTTTTTCAAGAACGTAAAACTGATGGTTTGGGCTAATGCAGTTCTATGTGTTGTATATGTAAAGAATAGATGTCCATCTAATGCTATTAGAAGCAAGACTCCTTATGAAATGTGGCATGGGAACATTCCTTCGGTAAAGCATCTCAGGGTCTTTGGTTTCACCTATTATGCCTTAATACCGAAGGTACATAGAAACAAACTTGGTGCAAGGAGTCGTAAATGTATCTTCTTGAGGTATTCAAACACCTCCAAAGCATATTGTTTGTATGATGAAGTCAATAAAAAGTTTGTTGTATCTAGAGATGTAATCTTTCTTGAATCATCCAAAGCTGACAATGTTGTTGATCGGCAACTTGATCGCTTGGATAGATTTGCAAATGTAAAATCATTTCAAGAATTTGATAATCAGATTCCACATCTTGAAGGGGGGATTCCTATACTAGATCAACCTGTGGAATCTTCTTCTGAAGCACTCTCTCCCCTACATGAAACTCCAACCACTGATGATACTTTGAGTGATGTGATTGATAGAATTGGGAGACTCAATCTTGATTCAGTCTGAACTCAATCAACTGAGCAGCCTGAACCATCTCAGAAAGGTCCCTCAAAGTGGCTGACAAAGACACTTGAAAGTGTTCATCCTGATGAGGTTGGAAAGATAGGAACTAGAAATTCAACCCAACAAAATGGAGGTGATGTAGATGACTTTGATTCACCTGTTGATATGGATGTTTTTTATGATTGTGAATTAAATTTCTCTACAGATTTTGAACCAACTTCCTTCAAAGAAGTCGCTTCTCATGATGAATGGAAAGAAGTGATGCAAAAGGAGTATGATGCCTTGATAAAGAATGGCACTTAGAAGCTGGTTGATCCTCCATTGGGAACCAAACCAATTGGGTGCAAGTGGGTCTACAAGAATAAGCATAAAGTTGATGGCTCACTTGATAAGCACAAAGAGAGGCTTGTGGCAAAAGGTTTTGCACAGAAGGAAGGGGTCGATTATGAGGAGACCTTTTCCCCCACAGCAAAATGGGCTAGCATTCTGACACTCTTTTCCCTAGCATCTCAGAATGGTTGGAAATTCCATTAAATGGATGTAAAAACCACTTTCTTGAATGGAGATAAAAAAAGAGAATGTTTTTATTTTCTAGCCTAAAGGATTTGTTGTGAAATGAAATGAAAATAAAGTATGCAAACGTGTGAAATCCTTGTATGGCCTCAAACAAGCACTGCAAGCCTAGTATGAAAAACTAACTAAGCATCTTCTGAAACTCAATTTCAAACATTATGATCTTGATGATGCAACTTTTTTTCAAGAAAGTTGGAAAAATAGTTGTATATCTTGTGGTATATGTAGATGATCTTTTGATGACAGGGAACAATGAGAGCTACATTGCATCCATAAAGAAGGAGTTGAGGAAAGGTTTTGAAATGATTGATTTGGGCTATGTTCATTACTATCTTGGTATTGAAGTAACTCAACATCCAAAGTCCATATTCCTTTCTCAAAAGAAGTACATTGGAGATTTGTTGAACAAGTTTGGCATGGTTGAATGCAGTCCTCTAACTACTCAAATGGAACAAAACTTAAAGCTCAAATCCATTGAAGGAAAAGAATTTGAGGATGCAACAAATTATAGACAACTTGTACGAAGTCTTAACTACTTGACTACTACTAGACCAAACATTCTGTTTGTTGTTGGAATCCTCTCCATGTTTATGCAAAAGCCTTGTGAGGGACATTGGTCTACTGCAAAAAGAGTTCTAAAGTACTTGAAGGGAACTCAAGACTTTGGACTCAGGTATACACAGGTGAGTGACTTCAAATTGATTGGATACTCTGATTCAGACTTCGATGGAGACAAAGAAACTGAGGTATCTACTTCTATTTGTGCTATGAGTCTTAGATCAGGAGTTGTCTCCTGGAGATCACGCAAATAATCAGTTCCAGCAGATTCCACAATAGAGGCAGAATATGTGGCGGAAACTGAGGCAACAAAAGAAATTGTGTGGCTCAGGAAAATTCTAGAAGATCTGTAGGTAAATAAGTACATTCGACTCTACTCATGATTGACATTACCTCTGCAACAAATTTGGCCAAGAACCCAAAGTTACATGATCGAACGAAGCACATAAATACAAAATATCATTTGATCCAACATCATGTTGAAGCCAAAACAATCCATCTTCGCCATTGTTCCACTAATGAGCAGATTGCAAACATCTTCACCAAAGACCTTGGAAAAGAAAATCTTGAAAGATTCAGAACGTTGCTTGGACTCACTAGCATCCCTTCAGATTAAGGGGGGGAATGTTGACACCTAATCATAGGGATTGGGTAAATAACTGTAAATAGTGTAAATAATTGATAAGAGAAAATGAAGAGTTATCGGGAGATGAAACTCAACAATCACTCCCTCATGTATATAATTATGAACAACCCAAATGAATAAACATAATCTCATTTGAGGAGTTACCTCCTGGCTTGACAGTGCATAACATCACTGACAACAAAATCCCTAAATGGACAACATTAGGTCCATAAGTCGACCCAAAAACACATAGGTACAAATATGAAGGCTGCAAAACACAACAACAACATGTACCAGCAACATTAGAACTGAGAGGAAATGCTAAGATAAAGAGCCTCGGTTAGATGAGCGATAATGACAACATATACCTACAACAAATAACAACAGAGAAAAACTAGTGGGAGCAGGTTGACAAAGACCCTTGACACTAATATGAACCACAGACCGCCAAAGTTGAACCATGCAAACACCGCAAGGTGCCGCACTAGAGGTAGAAACTCGAAAATGTGGCACAAAAAATAGCGATAAGTAGAAAAAGGAAACGACGTATCCAAGCAAACTCATAGTAGTTCCAACCCATACTAGAAGCACCAACAATAGATACCCCGATGAAAGCGTAGAAGGCCATAACCCCAGCAGGCAAAAAAAGATGTGACAAATCGCCCAAATTTCCATAAAGAGAAACCCACAAAGGCAAAGGTGGGGGTTGCACTAGAATAATAAGAAATATCCCTAGCATAAAAAGGGATATCTCGACCAACACGAACAAATGGAGGCTCAAAATTAGGGGGTCGAGACCGCTAGGATTCTAGCTACCCGACCTCAAACACCCTCAAACATACTTCAAATTTATGGATAGGTATTATTTCTTAATAACATTAAAGTGATTACAACCTTAAACACCAAAGTATAGATCCATACATTCATATTTAAAAAATTTACACACTTTTAATCTATTTGAACCTTCATTGTTGAACTCCTACTATTTTAACCAATATTTACAATTTATACAAACTCTGATCCAATACATTATGATAATCAAAACTTAGAGATTGCAAATTATACCTATATGTCCCCTAGTTTCTCTCTCTCTTTTTTCTTCACCTTTAAAATTTCATTTCACCTCTTGAAAACTATGGAGTTAATATTTCTTTCTTAAATCATTTTTAAATTCAAAAATAATGTCTCTTTTATTATCAATGTTAATCAGATGATTTACACTAAACTAAGATATAATTTATTACCTCTTTCCCTTCATTATAATAATAATCTCAAACTATAAATCAAATTATAAATTAAAATATTCATTAGGACTTTGAAGCTAAAACCAAGATTTAATTTATTATTTCTTTCCTTCATTATAATAATCTCAAATTATTAGCCTCAAGGGTTAGCTCAATTGTTTAGGTCACGGGTTCAATTGTCTCGACACTCTCAAGGTCAGGATTTGTGATTGAGTTGACAAGAAGTGATCCTTTATACAAATATTTTGTGGACGTAACGTAACGATTAGTGATCTCTAAAGTTTGTGAACCACATAAAAAAATAAAAATAAAATAATAAAATAATAATAATAAGGTTTATGAACTACAAAAAAAATATTAAATAATAATAATAATGATCTCGAACTATGAATTAAATTATAATTTAAAATATTTATTATAAGAAATAGTATTTAGCACAAGGTTTGTGAACCACATAAAAAATAAAAAATAATAATGATCTTGAATTATGAATTAAATTATATTTTAAAATATTTATTATAAGACACAAGATTTAGCATAAGTACTTACCAAGGTTTGTGAACCACATAAAAAAATAAAAAATAATAATGATCTCGAACTATGAATTAAATTATAATTTAAAATATTTATTATAAGGCATAGGATTAGCATAGGTACCTACCATTGTACACATATACATTAAATGTTGGTGAATGTTTATAGACATTAATTCATATTAAACATAAAAACACTTCCATCATCATACATTTTACATTGTCAAGATTTTAAAAAATCATTAAAATTAATTAAATTATAACTTAATTAAATTAATTAATACACTTGTGAATATGACTTTTTTAATTAAATTAAAAAACTAAAAAACATAATTATATTTGAGAATATCAATTCTTCATCCTCATTACTAAATAAAAATATTTAGCCAACATTAAATCTTTATGGTTCATTTGATAATTATTAATAATTAAATAAAAAATTAAAAATGCTATTCAAAATAAATATATTTATAAACCTAATAAAATTTATTTCATTAAATCTTTAATCGTTAATAATTGAATAAAAATTTAAATATGCTATTCCAAAATAAATACACTTGTAAACATCTCTCTGGTTAACAACTCACTCTCTTTACCAAATTCATGCTTTAAGCGGTGTGAGTATCTGCACCGTGCTCTTTGGCAAAGAATCTGTAAAATATCTCTTTATACATAATTTTAAAATTTTCCTTTAGGTTAATTATAATCATAAGATAAATAATAGGATTAGGATTAGTCACATATTATGGCCAACCCTAGAGAAAATAAATAGGTGCAAACGATAGGATGATGACACACATATTAGATATTTACATGTAGTTAATGCTAGAAAAGTGATATCTAGGTTTCTAATAGCTTGATGAGACACCTATGAGACATTTTGGCTTAGCATGAGAAGTGATCATATAGGTGAAGGCTTTCCAAAGCACATGGTAGGTTACTTGGAAGAAGACTTTGAATACATTCAAGGGCACTGATAAAGTGGTAGGAACTTCCTTGAACTAATGTGGGGTCGGGAAGGTTGGCCTACTTGGTTGAGCAACCATAGAGCCTGGACGTTTTAACAACTCCTTTAGAAATTCCTTCCCTTCACATGCCTCAAACCATAGTTATAGCTCATTCAACTTTGTATGATTCACTTTATAATTCCCTCACCATTGCAGGAACTTGCAGAAATTCTCTCTTAACGTTTTCTGCAAACCCTAGTTATATTCCATCTGACTTTGTATAGTTGATCTCTCCTCACTTCATTTAAACATAATGAAGTTGTGTGACAAGTTTTAAAACCAGCGCATCCATAAAATGCAGAGAACGAAGCGACAATTTTTAGATCTCTTTGTATTAAATTTAGTTGGTTAGGATTAAGTAGGAATTTCAAATCTGAATTACTCGTCAAATTTGACGGTTTAGATAACTTTAACACTTAGTTTAACAAAAAAATATTAGCGATTATGAAAATTTTGTTTACTGTACTTAACCATCAAATTCCATCCCTGGATAAGATTGACAACGAAACATAACTCACAAATTTATATACAAAATGACCAAAAGTCAGCGTGTTTTGCAGCGATTGACAACGAGACACAACTGACAAATTCATTGCATAACAAGATGGTTGTTTGGTTATTTAACGACAAGGTTCCTACAGACTAGGACAATATAGCGGAATGGTAAATGCCATTAAAGAGCCATGTGCTGCCTATTGTTTGAATCTATAGCAAGCTACTCATAGAATGGTACGATTTAGAAAATCCTTCAGTGTCAGTAACCAACCCTGTGCTGCCTTTTGGTTCAATCTGTACCGTTGATAGAATCCCAAGTCAGTTGTATTTTTATATCGAACTTAGTGGAAACCAGGAAACTCATGCAGTCGACGTCCATGTAATTATAAACATGTAAATCACGCTTGTTATCCACATATTCCTTGGATATTCTTCACCTGCAAACTTGGCATATTCCCTAGATTCAAGGACTGGTCCCCCTTCACAGTCAGTTACCAGATTTAATGGAGGGAACTTTCGCATGCGCTCATAGAGATATATTAATCCGAACGAAATTCAGACAATTGCAATATACCATTGAAAAAAGGAAAAAGGAGTTGTTTAAACGGATTTGCAAAATTTAACAAGACCTAATCTTACTTTTATGAACAAGACCTCCACCTCATAAGTAAAAATCCAACATAAATGTGATAGATTACTAAAATATAACCATCTTCAGATTATTTTTATCATCACATAATATTGTTTAACCTAAAAGCATATGCCAAAAACTCACGCAACCCAGCGCTGTCTATGCAATCTGTGAAGAGTAGTTAATTGCACTAATTGGATTCCTGACATTCACATTCAAAATTTTTATAAATTGTTGTTGCAGGAGATAGAAGATGAAGGGTGTAATTATAGCTGTTGTTTTGTTGAGTAGTGTTAGCATTTCTTGAGTGAATATTGCATTAGCATCTTGCAACATAAAGCATTTTAGGAGTTACAGAAGATCATTACAGAGGTTTCAGAAATAATGGGCAAATTTGGGTGTTTAATGTGGCTTAGAACGGATTTGTTGTTTCTCCTTCTTGTTGGCGTGGCTCTTTTTCCTGTTGCCAAGGCTTGGGGAAAAGAAGGACATTATTCTACTTGCAAGATAGCTGAGGTAACTATTATTATTTCTTCTTGTTGTTGCTGCTGCAAGTCTTTTTGTCTGTAGTTTCATGCGTTTTCTCTCTGTTTGGTTGGTGTTTGGCTGTCATGGATTCCCACAACATTTCTCTGTGTGAAGATCAATTAATATTATTATTATTTCTTCTTCTTGCTGCTGCAAGTCTTTCTGTCTGCAGTTTCATGTGTTTTCTCTCTGTTTGGTTGGTCTTTGGCTGTCCATGGATTTCCACTACATTTCTCTGTGTGAAGATCAAATATGTTATGTAGGATAGAAAGATCCGACTGGTGCGTAGGTGATTCAAGATGATCCTATTGAGAAGTTCATTGAGGTTTACAGCATCGTCTTCAGGAAATCTCTTAATATCCAAATGAAGTCCTCAGTTCATAAAATTGTGATGAATACCTTTGAATAACCAACTTGTCCAGTGCAGGAGGCAGTTCTTAACTTTGATATCTTTGAAAATTTGCGTCAAAGAGCCAAAATGACTTCAGGCATTCCTTCCCCAACTCTGGTTGCATGAGAGTCAAGAACCATAGCCTCCAATCACGTGGGAATGCGCCAAAATTTGCCCTTTGATCTGTTCTGAGGAATACTAGCACTTCAAATTTACTAAAGAAATCCATGAACGTTTCCATAGTGGGTCGACTTTTGAGTAAACCAGTCACAAAATTGCTTATAACTAGGCTTGCCATTATTATTCAGGGTTATCTAGATTGTAGATTTTGGTAATGTTCATGGTTATCTAGATTGTAGATTTTGGTAATGTTCAGTAGATTTTAAGAATATTTTAAAATTTTAAAATAGAAATTTCATATTTTGAAATATTTCTAAAATGGGCCATCCAATTAAATTCAGTACATATTGCCCATTAAATTCAGTACATAGCCTAGAATAAAATCTATTAAAAATGAAAACATTTCCGATTTTCAAAGTCTGTTGAAATAAAAATGAAAACATTTCCGATTTTCAAAGTCTGTTGAAACAAAGAGAGTCTGGTTCATTCAAATATCTATAAAAACATTTCCGATTTTCAAAGACTGTTGAAACAAACTAAGAGAGTCTGGTTCATTCAAATATCCTCATTATAGATATATTGGAACCCAACAATGGAGTATCGAAACACTTTTTTACCTAAATTTTCGGAATGGTTATCACATTTTGTTAATCCGCACATGGTTGGTATCTTGTATTAAATCCCTATATATTTATGCATTTTGTTAGTTAATAATAGTATATTTTTATTTACATTCTCTTATCCCTATTCCAAGATGATAGCAAGTTTATAAGACGCATGGGATTGAGGCTTTTTGTTATTACATTTTTTTTTGGATGGATATTCATCTTTCAATATTCTCTTTGTTAAAATGTGAGGACAATGGGACACTATACACTCAAATTGGAGGAAAATAAGGACACTATCTAATTTTGTATAGAGAAAGTAGGCTATTTTATTTGAGTAGACTTCATGGTTAGGTGTTTTCTCTTAAGAAGTCACAAGTTTAAATTTAGAGGAATAGATTATATACAACTCCATAGGTTTTAGCAATCAAATGATTACATGGATGTGGGTCCATTTTCTAAGAAATGTGGGGTTCATAAAAAGTAGGCTACCTTACTTGAGTGGAC
Organism: Pinus tabuliformis; assembly: GCA_031772625.1. Taxonomy (NCBI): domain Eukaryota; kingdom Viridiplantae; phylum Streptophyta; class Pinopsida; order Pinales; family Pinaceae; genus Pinus; species Pinus tabuliformis. Next base: position 1,146,902,215 of record CM062807.1, read on the forward strand.
CTGATGGTTAGGTGTTTTCTCCTAAAAAGCCACAAGTTCAGATTTAGAGGGGGTAAACTATGTAGACTTTAGCAATCAAATCATTACATAGGGTGGGTCCCTTTTCTAAGAAATGTGGGGTTCCCCTACACCAATTACACATCTAGCTTGGTGTGACCTTAAAATTAGATCATCATCATTATTATTATATCATTGAATATTAAAATACAAGTTCCATACTATTAATTTTCTATCTTATTCTATATCATTATGTGTATATGAGTGAAAGAGAGAGAGATTTTTTAATTATTATCACTAACACAGAGCCATGTGTTGACCCCAAATCTAACAAGCATCGAGAGGGATTAAATATTTTGAGTTGCAAACCTTTTTTTAGAGTGCAAAACTTGAAAAAAGGTTTGCGCCTTGAGAGATTTGATCCCTCTTGGCACATGATAGATATGGGGTTAACATGGATCTATGATGGTGTTATATATATATATATGGGGTAGGAATTACACTTCTGGTTAGTTTTGAGCAACACATTAATAAAATGTTTTAACCATAAGATTTATTTTTTTTATTTGAGCAAGTGAGCTTATTGGTTAAAAACATTTGATTCCTCCTAATATATCACAAGTAGAGATCGAGACGGGAATAGAGTAGACACACCTCCATATACTTTAGCAGTCAAATCACTACATGGACATGAGTTCCTTATCCCGTAAACAAGGGGGTCTTATACACCAATTTGGCGGTTCGCTTGGCTATGCACTTAAAAAGGGAAAGAAAGAAAGATAATTTCTCCGAGAGGTGCTCTACAACCTAGTATGAGAGAGATGTGTAGGCATTGGATGTTAGATGTGTAAAAGTTAGATGTTCAAGACTTAAATATGTCAATATGTTTTTAATATATATATATATATATATATATATATATATATATATATATATATATAATTGAGATAACATAGTAAATTTTGTGGAGGTTTTGAGCTTGTGTTTTTACAACCCATGGTTTTTCCCATTCTATTCTTCTTCAATGTTCAAATTACATTAAAAATAAATAAAAATAAAATAAAATAATTAATAATTAAAATAAAATTGCATAAAATAGTAAATTTATGGATGGAGATTTTTGGGCTCTAGATTTTCACAACTCATGGGTTTTCCCATGTTATTCTTCTCTAATGGTCAAATTACGTTAAAAATCAATACAATAAAAAAATAATAATTAATAATTAAAATAAATGAGATAAAATAATAAATTTACGTATGGGGGATTTTGGACTCCAGGTTTTCATAACTCGTGGTATTCTTTTCTAATGTGGCTTATTTAAAAGTATTCTTTTCTAATGTGAGACATTCATTGCAACAAAAGGTTTTACCTAGATTCGGCCAAGAAAACCACTCAATAAAGGCACAATACACAAAGAATTTACATCTTTGCATATGCATGCTTTCTATGTATGGCTTGGGAAAAACATCCCTACTCACTTTGTTACATAGTTTTCAAAGATTAGATTTTTCCAAGTCGTTTTCTATGTTATTCATTTTATTTTATATGTTTGAAATTTTAGTTATGAGTTTCTTCATTTTATTTTATATGTTTGATATTTTACTCATGAGTGTGAAGAGAAATGCAATCACCAAAAACATAAAATATGGTGCACTTAATCCTAGATTTTGTTTATATTTTTTGTTGGCATTAAAATTGATTGGACTTGATCAATTTAGACTATGTCAATTGGTTTTAACCAGTGTTTTAAAACTCCAACTCCGACACCGACTCGGCCGAGGGTCGACTCCGACTCTGACTCGGTATCGACTCGTCCGGCTCGATTTCAATGACTCGGTCGTTGTAAAAAATACATTAAATATTTATTTTTTTTTATAAAAAAACATAATTTTAAAGATTTTCATTCATGTTAACACATAGCATTAGAATATAGATGGAAGACCACATATGATCAAAGTAGGCTCATGAATATATCCATTATATCAAAATGACACCCAATGCATTGTCCAATACATACATGATCATGAATCATGATACAGAGATCAAAACAAAAACACATAACCAAGGAGGCTAGAAATGGCCTCTACAACAAAAGTAAATTGTGACCAGTACTATTGGCTAGTAGCTACTGCCAAAGGAGCCAAGATCATCTGGATCAATCTCTGGATCATCATCAAAGTCAGAGCCACACTATTAACCACTTAAGAGTTACTAAGCCCCTCAAGCTAGATGAAAAGGGCGGCCCTAGAGGTCTATCTAGTATCAACCAAGCTTATGCTTGGAGGTAAGTTATTAATGCAAGTTAACTTAGAATGTGATGCAAGGATGGAGAGTGATTTTTAGGCTAAGATTCTCTTAATGATTTAGTACTTTAAGTTATGATCAAATTTTTAACTAAGAAAACAAGTACTCGACAATAATATCCAAGAGATAATCTTAACAATAAAACAAATGCTAATATGATATCAAGATATGCCCAACAACAGAAATGATTCATCAATATGCTCAAGATAGCAACACTATAAGCTAATAGCAACAAAGTGCCAACTAGAGATAACAACAAAATACAATTTGCCATGTTTCAGTGTGAGATGCTAAAGACAAGTATCCAAAGAAGCCGTGAGATTTGTAAATGCTCTTAGTCTACTTCAATAAAAACTACCAACAATTGAGATTTTTAATCAATGCCCAAGTAGCAAGTCCCTTAGAGCCTAAGTGCCCATGTAAGGTTACCTTTCAACAAGATTTATTAGCAATGAGACAAGAGAGTTATACCAAGGCTTATTGTATCAAATATTCAACAAGATATTTATTTTCCAATGCCAACAACCTTATGAGCAAATGAGAGCACTTAAAGCTAGCTATGTATTCAATTTTTTAAATGACACAAATGAGTAACTTTAGGACAGCAGTAAGCTAACTATGAATGATAATTAGGACAGCAGAGACTACTTAAGATGCCAAGTGAGCTAGTTAATTCCAAAATGCCAACAGTGAGCTATCTCTATGCCAAATGCCTTAAACAAGCCCAAATTAATTTGAAATGCAAATGAAGAGAAAATTATGCTACTGATGAATTTTCAGATTTCAAATTACAACATTAAGATATCCAAATACCAAATATGTCAAACAGTCCCAGAATTCTTATTTTCTTTTGAATTAAATTAGAGTTTTTGAATAAAATAGGGACTGCATTAGGTTGGACAGAGGGAGAAAGGCCTGCTGCTGCCTGTTCTGGCCTCCTTTTCCCTGCGGCACTCAAGCAATTAATAAAAAAATTAAAAAAACATTGTTTTTTATGTGCCTGGGCCGCTGTACGTAACTCAGCCGGGTTAATACAGACTCGGCCGAGCCGGCTGGGTTAACACTGAGCCGGCTGGGTTAATACCGAGCCAGCCAAGTTGTTAGACAACTCGGCCGGTTTGGTATTAACCCGGCCGACCGAACCGAATACTTGGCTGGGTTGATATTTTGAGGCCTGGCTCAGACCAACTCGGCCGAGTCGGTTCCGAGCCGACCATTTTTTAAAACACTGGTTTTAACATCTACATGAAAAGTCATTGGAATATGTCTCTTAAATGTTCATAACAACTTAGTTTACATATAATTATTATTGAGTTTCATTTAGGAGATCGAATGATAACATTAAAAATAAAATTAAACCGGGGATAGCTAATATCCTTGGCTCCTGCAAAGACAGATGCATATATTTTTATTAAGTTTTACATTATAAGAGAGGAGCTTATTGGATTTTACACTCTAGCAATAGAGCTTCAAGTAGAATATACTTTAATTACTTAGCTTATATATATCAAACCAACTTAGATTCATCTTAACTCTAGATTTATTAAGCACCTAAAGGGAACAAATCTCTAGAGGTGCAAACATTTCCTTAGGTTTTGCACTAAAAAAAGAGTTTTGCACTACAAGATATTCGATCCTTCTCGGTGCTTGATAAATCCATGGTTAAATGGAACTAGGCTCGTATATACATAGTTAACATTAAATATTTTACTCAACACGACCATTGAAGTGTTTTATTTATGATCCACATTATCCGCATTAAAATATTTTTTTATTAATAAATTATTTTTAAAACATGCTCCCTCATACTGAAAAGTAAAAAACATATATCCATGAGATAATATGTCTCTATCTATATATATACATATTCAATTATTTTTATTATTAATATTAGAAAGCACTTATCAATAGAATAAGAAATATCTCTCTTTCTTTATTTATGTTTAAATTTTATGATGAAATATTTTACTTTTAGTGCATATTATGCCTATTGAATTTTGTTATTAATATTTTTAATTCATTAATATAAAAAAAAATTATTGTAATATTAAAAAACAACATTTTAATTTAATTTAATACCATTATTATTTTATTTTATTTCATTGAAACACAATTATTATTTAATTTTTGTTTTATTGAAAAATCTATTATGAAAATATATTTAGGTTTTTTATTATTCTTTTCGGCTTTTTAATATAAAATTGTAAAAATCACTCTCTGCACATTGATATATTTATTGGTGATAATTTTTTTGTATTTTGCAAATTTTCTTATTATTATTTTTAATAAAAATATTGCTATTATAATTAAAAATATTATATTAATTAAAAAACATATTAAAAATACCATTTATTAATATGAAAAATATATTCCTTCCATTCCCATTTATTTATGGAAAAAAAAATATGTTAACACACGCAACAACCCAATTTAATAATTATACATTTATTCTTTACACTGCATTTTGAAAATGACATAAATAAAGAGTATGTCGAATGGGATATAATGTAACATTCCCTCCTGTTTAATGAAAAGTAAAAATGTATTTTACGAAATATTAATATACCATTATTAATATTTGTATATTTAATTTATTAGATTGAAAAAAAATTATGGAAAAATGAAATGTTAATAAATAAAATGATTATTATTATAATATTAATTAAATATTAAGTTCAAAAGAAATGGAAAAATGATTTTATTAAAAATATTAATAAAAAAATTGTAATCCTATTAATAAATAAGAAGATTATTCATTATATATTAAAAATATATTTTTAATGCAAGTTTGATTTAATAATAAAATTAATTTTATTAAAATAAAAATGAATTTTCATATTAAATTTTATAAAATTTAGTAAAAAAGAAAATGTAATTTATAAGATTGTAAGATAATATTAAATATCGTTTTTATAAGCTTTTTAATAGTCTTGGAAGGTAAATGTAACAAAGTTTTCAAATGAAAAACAAAATTCAACATCACAAAGGATCTCTTACATAGTTGTTTCATATTATATTCTCTTAAGAAATGAAATGATACGAAACAAGCACAGGCCAGAATGTAAGGAGAGTAATCTAGAGACCTTAGAAGTAAAGAAACAAAAGATCATAGTTGAGTTAACTCATCAATCAGAATGCATGAAAAATGAAAAGTATCAACAATGGCCAGCCAAAAATTCCATCCCCCTTTGATCATAAAGTTAAAGACAAGAAAAAACAATAGTTGAAAAGTAAAAGGAGGGGCTTTCAAGTCTTAATGACTTGGGAAGCTATTGGGGCCTCAATAGAAACCTTCCAATTTTTTCCTAACATTTGACATGGAGGAAAATAACCTTATGATGTGGTTATGGCCCAAGATTGGTTATCAATCCAATATATGCATAACTCCTATATAGGTAAGACTTGACTAACTCTAGGTTAAGTCAGTGTGAATGGTTTCACTAACATTGTGTCACATGTGCACTTTATTGGAGATTTCTTCTATCTCTTAGCATCACCAAGTGTTGAAATCCATGAAAGAAATAAAGTAATCAGTACAATGTGCCAAGATATGGAAGTATTTCCTTAACTTTCTCCTGAGAGCAACACTTGTCTTTGCATAGTAGTTCCCCTTAGAATCCTAACTACCAAATTTCTTGATGACCCATTATATTCATTATATCTTCTTTCATAGAATCATGTGTTATGTTAATCCTCTCAAGCATCTAATGTCAAGTGTTCCATGGAAGTTAATACTAAGTACTCTTCTTCATCATCAAGAATAGATGGTTCATAGAGTTTCAAGTTCTCTATATTTAATATGATGTGAATGAACATATATGGATGTAAGTTTATAAGCATTTTGTCTACATTTTCTAATACTTCAAAATGCCCATATCTTAAGGCTTTATTTTCTTCCATGATCTCTACAACCTTTCTTTATTCAGATGCAACCAAACTCATTATCCTACCTCGAATACATTTCCAATCATGTTTTAATCATGCATGGCCTTGTATTTCTCTTAGGATTTTTCTAATTTCTTTTGAATATGTAAGTGTATTTGCTTAATCCTACCCATAAACTTCTTGACCTTCAACACATCACTTGAGGCTCCTACTTTCTTTACTTCATGTAAACTAGACACAATATCTAAAGGTGAAGGTGGAAGATATTTAAAACAAATTTTTCAAAGGGAAACTTACCAATGTAACTATTAATAACCTGATTGTAAGAGTGTTTTATATAACAATTTTGTAATGTTGTGTCCTTGGATGTTTTTTATTGTACCTCTAAAAGGTTGAACCAAATTCCTTATCGCCAACTCCATCTGCCATTTATTTAGGGATGGAAGGTTATATATCTCTTCAATTTAGTATCCAAATTCTCCCATGCTACACTTCAAAACATACCAAGGAAACTATTATCTTTATTAGAGGTGATACCCTTTGATATCCTAAAGTGCATCTAGACCTTTTCAAAGTAAAAACCTACTACTTCTTGTCCTTTAGTAGTCTTTTTTCAAGGCATCAAGGCACACATCTTATTAAACATATTGACTACCATAGATAATTAGTTCTACCCTCTTCTTGTCATTAATAGATCCTCAACAAATTTCATCAATATACTTTCTCGAATTCTTAGAGATATTGAAGTACATTATATAGTCTTTTTTTCCTTTTACTTGGTTTGTGGATACAACTGATATATCATCTCTAATAAATCTAACTACTTCCTACATCTCAAGCTAGTATACATACCTCTATTAGTTGGTCACGATCTTCCCCACACCAAAATTGTTAGAAGTTTTGAAGTTGTGGTTCCCTCTATTCAATTACATTCTTTTATCCCTTTAAGACACACAACTTCCCCATGTTGTAGAGTAATCCACCCAAGAGGTTGTAATCAACTCTGTTGTTTTTATTTTCTATTTTATGTTGACCTTGTAGCTACTAATTCACACATTTTGACACCTCATCTTCAAATAACTCTTATTTACATGCTTCATGGGTGAATGTTGCTATGTGCATAATTGTGACTATCACTATAATTTTTGGAGTTAGCAGTGTTGATACCACATGTGTCAAATTGTTAATTATACCCTTTTTATATTCGATTATTAGACAAAATTGTTGTAGAAATCTCATATACTCTAAATTTTTTTATTGCTAGAGATTACTCTTGGTTTGTATATATTGTAGAGGTTGGTGATCAATATAGATAATGGTGTCCTTGACCAATAAGTAATGTTTCCACTTCTTTACTATCTACAACATGACATAAAGATCCTCATCATAGACAGGGTATTTTAGTTCTACCTCATGGAACAACTTTGAACAATAGAAAATCATTTTTATACCTTGCATTAACACTACCTGCATAAGATTCACACTTGGATCAATTTCCTTTTCAAATGGCCTCTATGGGTTGTGAAATCTTAAGAATGATACTTTACTAAAATTCTACTTCAAATTCTCAAATTCTTTATGCTAACTCTTACCCCACTAGAAACTCTTACCATTAGATGATATAACATGGGGTGTTGCTACCACAACAAAAAATGATATTGTGGGATTTCTTAAATATTAGATTCATCCCACAAAACCTTGACTTTAGTGGCATTAGTAGGGGTGTATCATTTGAGGATGAACTCTATTTTTGTAGGATCAATTTCCAAATCACCTTCACCAACCATGTATTCCAATTACACCAAGAATTCTTTGGCAAATTCATACTTCTTCATATTCACTAGCAACTTGTGATTCCTCACGATATCCATTATATACTTCAAATATACAATAAGCTCATCCAACGTAAAATTTAATATTATCGTGTCATATAAATATACCATGGAAAATGAATCTCTAAATGGATGAAACATGTCATTCATTATAGGCATAAAAGTTGTTGAGAATTCATCAAACAAAAATGTGTCACTATCCATTTGTATATACCTTGCCTTGTCTGGAAGGATTTTTCCCATTTATATTTTTCTTTAATATGAACATGTTGGTGTATATATTTCAAATCTAACTTGATGAATAATTTTGCATGTTATGGCTAATCCCACAAACCATTGGTCTTGGAAAAGGGCACCAATCACAAAGGATGATATTATTGATATCTTTGTAATCAATAAAAATTCTTGATATCTCTTCCTTCCTAGAATCCAAAATAAGTTATAACAAGTGACCCATAAGGAGAGATACTTAGCTTTCTAATTCCTACTCCAACAAATCTTGGAACTTCTTCTTTTGATTCAAATATGAACTTCTTCTACAATCCTATGTTTGGTAAAGTGTAATCTAGTAGTAATTATACCTTATGCTCCACTTCCCTCTTTGTTAGCATTTGTTTTAGCTCATGGAACACTTCTTTCAACACCCACAAAGGCTCTGCCAATTGTTATTTCTACTTTTTCATACTTCCTTCTAAGGATTCCTTCACTCCCATATATTTGGTATGTTCTTTCTAGTTCTATGAAAAAGAAGAATAGTATATACTCCTTGTATGAGTTGAACAATTTTTTAGCTTGGTGGGCACTCACCAAAGAGAGATCTTAGACTTCCCTCATGGGAACAGATGATGAAGAATTTCACATTTTTTACCTAGTGGTATTGACTGGCCCTCCTCATTAAGATGACATCCCTCATACAATATAGGGGCTACCAAACACTGAAACCACAAACACCAAGGAGCACTGCACCAACTTCCACTTCACCAATAAAATTTTCACTAATAACAAAACTAAGCTGATAATGCTTAGTAACTTTTAACTCAACATCATTATTCATCCATCCCAATGGGTACAAATGAGGATGACCATGCACCAAGCTTACTTACCAAGTCCTCTACAATTAGGTTATTCTTATGAACCAATATTGATCAAAGAATCTACCTTGTTCTTCTTATCTAAATCTAGATATGGAATAATCTCATCATCTCCTTTACCTCATTATGATGAAGGTTGTTTAGGTTCACTTCCTTTTGCATTGTTCTGTAGATATTTTTCTTGTGCAATCTAAGATATTATCTATCCTACTCCCATGCTTAGAAGATTCGTATTCTTGCATTGTCCTTATTTGTGATTCTCAACTCTTGATGTAACTCCCAACATTTTCTTTGTTGTGACCATAAATATTGCAATTGTGACAAAAGTTAGTAATTTTTCCTTTCTTGTTGAGTAGCTTTGGAAGGTCTTCTACATAGCCTAGTGTCGTTCATGTAGGAGAAGAAGTCCTCTTTAGGTAGTTGTTCGAAAGGAGCAACTAATATGATCTCCTTCCCAAGTTTTGACCTAGGAAAAAGTACATTGATTAGTTATTTAATTAAAGTTGACTTTGGGATAACGTTTTTCTAAGAATGAATAGTTGATTATTTAAGTGAATTATATCTAATACCTACTATTGATCAAAGAAAGCTAGGATTTAATCCTAGCCCTCAATCACTTTGGAGATTAGGGATTTGGCTCATGGAGAAATTACAAAGAGAACATATGGGAGAGGATGAAGACATATTACATTGTAATTGTTGAGAGAGTGATTTTCTCAAGGAGTGAGAGACTCTAGGACTGAAGAGAAGGGAAAAGGATCGCAACAAGGAAATGTTGGGAGAAATTTTCAGGGAGGCCAAGTTTAGGCGAGAGGTCAAATTACTGGAGAGGTGGACCGAAATTGTAAGGGCCAGTTTTCTCAAGTGCGCAAGTGCCATACAAGGTGAGAAGAAGGGTCCAAGTTTGTTGGTGAGATAAGCCGATTTATCTAGGGTTGGAATCTTCCAAGAGGGTCGAGTTCTAGTAGGTCAAATTCCTTGAGCCCGAATTTATGGAGGGTTCAATTTCCAAGTTCCAACAACTATAATTTTTCTGTGGGTATAGCCCTAGTTTTTCTGAGTAATATAAACTGAAGGAATTTTTTTTTGGGCATAATTTTTCTTTTGTAGTGTGACTGATTAATTTCCCTATTTTATTTTTACTACAAGTTTACTTTCTAAAAGTTAAAAACCAATAATTTTATTTTCTAGCAATTTTCAAATTTTATTGAGTAAATAATTTCTAGGTATAAGATAATTGTTAAGGTATAGATAAACTAGATCTAGTATTAAATATTTAACATTTTTTGGAAGCACTATGTTCGTCATATTGCTTTCAACCACCTAGAAGAACTTTTATCTTGTTGTCTTCAATATATTGAGCTTATATGCATGGACCTTATGTATAATATTAGGATTCAATAGCATGACTTATCCCCTTTTATCGTTGTGAAGCCAAAATGTTACTTGATGTACACATCTAGGTTTTTGGGAAAGATTTATAACTGGATGGCTTACTTGTAATCTTTGTAGCAAAATTTTGTACACTTTTCCCTTTCCTCTGTTGGATATAGTTACATTTGATTGCATGGACATTTTCATACTTAATAGAGTAAAATTGAGACTTAAGGAGGCCCTTTAATATCTCACAATTGGTTTTGCTTTCGTTCCCTCTATATTCTAAGTGTCTCATTATAACTTTCCCATCATCTATGTGCATGACCTTCTAGGCCGACTCTTGCAATCCTATTCATCTTGCTTTCACATATTATGCACACTGAAATAGACTACTAATTGTTGCAACAATTGATTTAACTTAATTTCTTCTATCTCACTTTTATAGAGCTTCATGTTGACCTTTCCTCCCACTTTGAATAAGGGTTGAGAAGAATTGTTATTAGAGTTCTACTTTTCAAGTTTTGGTTCTTCTTTCTCTTTACTTGAATTTCCCATTCTTCTAATATCTCATGAGTGTTGGAGTGCTTTAGAAAGGGATCAATGTTGCTCATAAGAATAGTTACTAGTAACTATTGGAAATATCTACGAATCGAGCTTCCAACCTTGTAAATTTTAAATCTCTTCATCAATAACTTTTTCCCTATGCTCCTATGTCATTTTTTAGGCTTATCACTACATATTTTTTCCTCTTGTGTTCATATATAGATCAAAATGGTGGATATGCCACTTGGATTTAGATTTGTTGAGTAGGGTAATTATATATTACACTTAACAAACACAAATGCCTCAACAAAACAACTATGATACCATACCATTTATGAACTACCTTAGATATTCTAATGGATGGTTCATTAAAATATATTTAAAATGATTTTTGTTATACAACGAATGTATACTCAATTTCACAACATTTTTTCTTATAATTAGCCATGAAGCATTCACTTAATGAACCTATGGCATAATACACACAGTAATGGGATATTAAAGAATTTCCCTCTAATTTCACTAAATATTGATAAATACCTCCCAAAATCCATTTTTAAAGCCCCCTCCCAATACATCTTTCCAATAAAAAATATCCTTATTTTTACTAGATATCCATAATTTTTACTAGATACCCCTTTTTATAACCCCCAATACCTATAAGCTCCATTATACTCTACACGCCCCCATGCCCCCAACTCTACAATGCCTAAAATATGTATTGATTTAATTCTTCCCAATTTTGCAGCCCCCTTTATGAATATATGTGATAATGCATTGGTCAACAAGGTGAAGCCCCCTTGTGCTTAGCTTAAAAAACTAACCACAACATTTAATAAATAAAATCATTTAATATGTTGCAAAACTATTGAACACTAAATTTATCTTGAAGAACATCATATTGTGAAAGCTCAAGTGAAATGAAGAATTGTGCCTTTCTTATTCATATAAATATAGATTATAATGAAAGATATAAAGAAATTATAAGCTCATTGTGGAGCTAATAGACACTATGATCTTTATAGTCTCTTTTAAATTGCATTTATTTCTTTCCTTAGTGATTTCTCTCTTACTTATTGACAATGTTTCTGTGTGTTTCTACTAAAACTAGGATGGAATCATATGGATACAATCACTTAGTTGACCAACCTAGTGTCTTTTTGAACTTGCAAGGAACTTAGTGCAATATAAATAGAAAAAAGGATTTATCTTGATTAATATCAATTATTGCATGATCTTATATACTTCGCATAATGCAATTAAAATATAGTTTTAGAATCTATTCTAAACTTAAATATAAATTTGTAGTAAAAAGAATCAATAACATTCTTAATATTTGATGTAAATAATGGCACTTCATAGATTATAATCTCCAAAAATCATATTCATAACTCAACATATCCCTTCATATACTAAGTAATAACGAAGAATGAGTTGATCCTGTAACACACTAATTTTGTAGCAACTAGTTCTGTAGCATATCAATTCTACAACAACTAAAATGAAAACATACAATAAACTTAAAGAAAATATATAGGATAGTTAAGTAATCGAAGATAAAAACTAACTTACTAAAACTACATATTGATGCACAATAATAACATAGTGCCTTACCTCAAGTGGGCCTACCTAATGCTTGGCATGTGCTTGGTCTTAGTTAATTAATTAATGAATGAAGGTATTACAGACTCATGCGGTGGTATGTGTCTATGTTATCTTATGCAACGGATCAATAATATTGCAAAATACACAGACACTGGAAAATGGAAAACAGTAAGAGAAACATAGCAAGCAAATACAAGAACACAACAAATTAATAAGGAGTTCACCCAATCCTCCTGGGCTATGTCTCCAGTCCAGCTTTCAATGGTGGCCTTCTTTTATTGTGTCTTTAAGCAGAGTTTTTACAATGAGGAGCTCAATTGAGTCTCCTGAAACAGATGATGCTTAGTAGGGTGGTTCTTGGATTCCCTAAGCCACTAGAGTGCACAGACTCCCCCTTACTAAGTCTCGACCTCAACTGGTCTTGATGGGATGAGTCCAATTTGGTACTCCGTTCCCGACAGATATCCCCTCAGGGATTGCTCGAACCTCTCAAGCCTTTTGTCTGCTCGATGCTGCCGTACTCTGAAGGTCAGCTTGGCTCTCTATTCTCTGATTCTTGCTTTTTATCTGTTTTGTTCTCTTTTTCTCTGCCTTCTTTTTCTCTATTTGTCCATGGCTTAAAGCCAATTCGTCCCTTTGATTGTTCGCTTCCTCTTCCGTCTCTTCGGATCACCTGCTGTTGTTCGCTTGGAATTCCCTGCCTCTGCATCATCGCCACTGTGTAACGTCTCACAGTGAATTGGCCACTTGTCCTCTCACGAACTGCGCCAGCTCTTCCTCAAACAGTTTAGTATTTCGGTTACTCTGCGAAATGATTCATCCGCCAACTCAGTGGTCAGATCGGACTTCAGATCTTTATATGTCGTGGCTTATTCCGCCATCGAATCCGGTTTCTCATTGGGCGCAACCTTCGCCGTTAGATCTGGAACGCCCAGATCCTACGATGTTCGCTCTTATCACGTGGTTGATTTGCTCGGATGTAGCCCGCGATGAGATCAGTTTTCTCTCTCATCCGCCGGACACGCGTCATTCGCTATATGGAATCACTGGGTCTCCTGACAATTCCTCTTACCGCCCAACACGCCTCCGATATTCTGTTGGTTTTGGAGTGCGGGACCCGCCTTTCGCTTTAGCGCTTTTCCCACGGTTTTCGGCTTCCCTTGTGACCGAGCGCTCAGGGATATTCCATTTCGAGGGGTTTTTCCCAGCAATGCGCACCTCCATTTTCTGATCCAGACTTCCTAACTACTACTTTGTGCCACTGCACGGTCTCCATGGGCCTCGGTCAGCGCGCTTTGACCGAGGTCCTCGTTGTTCCTTGCTGGCTACAAACTGCCACTATCCATAGGTCCTTCCTGATAGCTCTTTGTTCACAAGTTTCTGAAGTCTGTCATGATTTGATACAGTCATAGAACTCTGATAATTTTCATGGATCCAATTCGGATCATGACCTTCCCACTGAAAAAGCTTTTGGACCACCAAAAGTCAGCTTTCAAGCATCAACTAAGTGAGGGTACAATTGTCTCACTTGTCCAATCTCTATCCACTTTGCACTGCTCGGCTTTGAACCCCTGAGCCCAACTCTGAGGTACTCAACATTTCCCTTGCACGTCGTCCTCACCTTCTTGTCCAGAACTGTGTCTTCCTGCAATTCATTAAGATATTCAGGTAACAGGTCATCAATAGAAGGAAATTGACTTTGCTCTTTGGGATCCTCAATTAGTGAAGGTTTAAACAATCTTAAGCAATCTGCATTCACGACTGAGTAGATGTGCATGTAAGCTGGTAGATCAAGGCGAAAATCATTCTCACCAATTTTCTCAAGTATCTTGAAGGGTCCATACCTGATAGGCTTTAGCTTTTTACCTTCACCTTGCATTCTGTCCTTGCTGATATACAGCCAGACTTGGTCACCAACTTGGAAACTATGCTCCATCCGATGCTTGTCATGCCTTGCCTTGTATTTGGCTTGGCTCTTTTCCAGCTGTTCCTGTACTACCTGGTGGATCTCTTGGATTTGTTCAATGAACCTAGTTGCCTTGTCCACATCATTGTGTCCCTCAACTATGGTGTCTTTACCAAAGACAAAATCCAAAGGATACCTTGGTGTGAAACCAAAACAGGTCTCAAAAGGAGATCTTTGTGTAGAAGAATGTTTTGCTCAGTTGTAAGCATGTTGCACATAACATAAATGTTCATCCCAAAGCTTAGGATGCTTGCTGCAATATCCCCTGAGCAACTGGATCACTGTCCTGTTGACTACTTTTGTTTGGCCATCAATTTGTGGATGAAAAGTTGTGCTTTTCTTCAGTTTGGTGTCCATTAGTTCCCACAGACTTGACCAAAACTTCCCCACAAATCGGGTGTCTCGATCAGATACAATGGAAGTGGGTAATCCAAAATGAACCCATACATGTTGAAAGAACAGTTTTGCAGTTTGTTCAGTTGTAATTTGTTTATTACAAGGTATCAAAATACACATTTTGCTGAACCTATCCACAACAACATACAGATAATCATGACCTTTCCTAGATTTCGGCAGTTCTCCAACAAAATCCATAGAAACACTTTCCCAAGGATGAGAAGGAACTGGTAATGAGTGTACAAGCCTAGTTTTCTATCTGCAACTTTATTGTGTATGCCCTTTTTATATCTGATGACTAAATGAAACTGTTGTAGAAAACCCATCCATCTATAGTGCCTTAATTGTTGCAACTTAGTTTGGGAGTGTAGATATTGAAGTGGTTGATGATCAGTATGTATTACTGTCTCTTTCCCATTAAGTAATGTTTCCACTTTTTCACACTCCGTACTAATGCATACAATTCTTTATCATATGTAGGATAGTTAACTACTGCAGAATTAAATGTCTCAGCATGATAACATATGGGTTTACCGTGCTATGTCAACACTGCTCCCATGGCATAGTCACTGGCATCCGTTTGGATCTCAAATGGTCTTTGAAGATCAGGCAGTGCTAGTACAGGTGATGTACTAATATTTTCTTTTAAGGTGTCGAAGGCTTTCTGCTGTTTGCCTCCCCATTGAAACACCTTGTTCAATCCTGTTAAAGAATGTAAGGGAACTGCAATTAAGGAAAAGTTAGAAATGAACTTTCTCCAATATTGTGTTGCTGCTAAGAAGCTCCTAACTTCTGTAGCAGATTTGGGTTTAGGCCAGTTCACAATGACTGCCACCTTAGAGGGATCTATCTTCAATTCACCACCCCCTACTATACGTACCAAATAATTCAAAGATGTTTTGCCAAATTCACATTTTGAGAGTTTAACATAAAGTTTTTCTCTTTTCAAAACATCTAGTGTCTTCTTAACATGCTTTAAATGTTCTTCCCACGTTTTGCTAAATATCAGAATGTCATCCAGATACACAATAACAAAATCATCAAGAAAAGGTCTGAGTACATCATTCATTAATCTCATGAAAGTAGCAGGAGCATTAGTTATGCTGAAAGGCATAACCAACCACTCATACAATCCCTGCTTTGTTTTGAAAATAGTCTTCCATGCATCTTGTTCTGCCACTCTGACCTGGTGATATCCACTATGCAAGTCTCGCTTGGAAAAATAAACAACTTCTTTTAATTGATCTAACAGATCATCTATGTGAGGAAGGGGATAATGATTTTGATTGTTATCTTATTTAGTGCTCGGTAATCAATGCACATTCTCCACGAGCCATCTTTCTTTCTCACCAAAATGATTGGTGACCCACATGGTGATGTGCTAGGTCTGATGAACCCCTTCTCGAGCAACTCCTGCACCTGCTTCTTGATTTCTGCATTCTCTAAAGTGGACAACCTGTACATTCCAATGTTAGGCAATGGAGCATCTTGCTGCAAAATAATATCATGCACTATTTCCTTTCTGGGTGGCAGACCTTTACGTTCCTGAAACAAGATATCATACTCTGAAACAACCTTTTCTAAATCAGCTTGCTGTTTAGCATTACAGCCCTCAAATACATTGGTTTTATCAGGTTTCTTTTCCTTTACAACCATCAGTAAGAATTGTTTGCATGAATTTATCATTCGTTTCATCTGCCCTGAGTTTATGAGAGTGTAATTATTCTTGAGCTTATGAGCTCTTACAAAGTATTCGATTCCATCTTTAACAAGTAGATACTTGTTCTCAGCTCTATAGAAAATAGCTTTTCTGTCATACAAGTAAGGACTTCCTAAAACAATTCCACATATATCCAAAGGAATTATGTCTAACTCAACCTCATCTACAAATGCTGACCCAAAAGAAAACTTGAGTTTGCATTGTCTAGTCACTTGTAGTTGTGCTTTATCATTTAACCATCCTAATGGGTATGGTTTCTTGTGAGGTGTAGTCACTAATCCCAACTTCTTTACAATTGCTTCAGAAATTAAATTTACTTGTGAGCCACTATCAAACAAAGTATCAATCTTTTGATGTTTGGAAACAACTCGAATATGGAAAAGCTCATGTCTTTTTCTCTCATTTTCTTCATCAATAGTAGATTGTGCAGAATTACTAGTAGATGCTTCAGAATTCTTACCTTTTATACCTGTGGTTGCAATGGTTGTTTCATCTCCTGAGTTTGACCCCAAATCTTTCTGAATAGCTGCAACAGTCTTCTTCTTCTTGCCCTCGAACTTCTTAGGTCTCAGCTCTGGATGCATAATCCAACAGTGCTCATCATCATGCCCATCCTTCTTACAGTGAGTGCATGAGGATTTGCTTTTCTGTGTAGTATTAGCCTTCCTTGATTTCCATTTCTGTTTTCTTTTCTCCTTATTCTTGCTTGCAGTGGGTTGGGATGATCCCCCAACTTTTGGATTTCCATTCTTTCCTCTAGCTTCTAGATGAGTAGCTTGTACAAATACCTCATCTATACTAGTGGGATTAAACATGAGGATAGTGTGCCTCATGTAGCTGTGTAGACCACCAATGTACTTCAACAGAGTCTCAGGTGAGTCTAATGAGATTCCTAGAATCAATGCTCTCTTTCTAAATTCTTGGGTGTATCCCTGTACACTTTGCCCTTTCAACTGTCGAAGAGTTTGCCAGCTCATCATGGCTTGCTGCATGTAGGCCAATGGATAGAACTGCTTTTTGATTGCAGAAACAAATTCACTCCAGACAGAAATAGTCTTACCATGTCTCTTCATGTCAGCTTGGGTCCTGCCTTCCCACCAAACCAAGGCAGTGCCTCCAAGGCGTAGGCTTGCCAGCTGAATCTTGCTCTTGTCTGAATCAATACTCTACACTCTGTAATAAACATCAATTTGTCTAATCCAATTGTCCAACTTTTCTGCATTCAACTCTCCATCATATATAGGTAAATCAAATTTAACATCTAATTTAATCAGAGATGTCTTCTTTTTATGTTCAGGGCTATTAGGAAGCTTTCCTCTTTCCCTTTGCCTTTTGAGTGGTCATGAAGGAGAGACTCATCTTCTCCTTTGTCTTGTTTGGAGCCTGATGAATCTTCATCCTTATGTTTTCTAAAGTCCCTATACATTTCCTCTACCATGGACCTTATGGCTAGGAAACTATCTATGAATTGAGGGTCTGGCCCCACAGAACCTTCCTTTGACATTGTCTTCTGAGGATAGACTCTCCCAATTTCAAGATTAGTTTCGACCAACTCTCCTTCTCCTAATTTGAGCTTTGATCTAGTTACCATTCAACAGCTAAATCCAACACAAGCTTGTCTAACCTTAACAACCTAAAGCTCTGATACCACTTGATCTAATAATCACTCGTGAGTGATCTCAATTAATTAATTAATTAATGAAGGTATTACAAATTCATGCGCTGGTGTGTGTCTATGTTATCTTATGCAATGGATCGATAAGATTACAAAATACATAGACACTGGAAAATGGAAAACAATAAGAGAAACATAGCAAGAAAATACAAGAACACAACAAATTAATAAGGAGTTCACCGAATCCTCCTGGGCTACGTCTCCGGTCCAAATTTTAGTGGTGGCCTTCTTTTATTGTGTCTTTAAGCAGTGTTTTTACAATGAGGAGCTCAATTGAGTCTCCTGAAACATATGATGCTTAGTAGGGTGGTTCTTGGATTCCCCAAGCCACTAGAGTGCACAGACTCCCCCTTCCTAAGTCTCGACCTCAACTGGTCTTGATGGGATGAGTCCAATTTGGTACTCCGTTCTCGACAGATATCCCCTCAGGGATTGCTCGAACCTCTCAATCCTTCTGTCTGCTCGATGTTGTCGTACTCTGCAGGTCAGCTCGGCTCTCTGTTCTCTGCTTCTTGCTTTTTCTCTATTCTGTTCTCTTTTTCTCCCTTCTTGTTCTCTGTCTGTCCATGGCTTAAAGCCAATCCGTCCCTTCGACTGTTCGCTTCCTCTTCCGCCTCTTCGGATCACCTACTGTTGTTCGCTTGGAATTCCCTGCCTCTGCGTCATCGCCACTGTGTAACGTCTCACAGGGAAGTGGCCACTTGTCCTCTCACGAACTGTGCCAGCTCTTCCTCAAACGGTTCGATATTTCGGTTACTCTGCGAAATGATTCATCTACCAACTTAGCGGTCAAATCGGACTTCAGATCTTTATATGCCGTGGCTTATTCCTCCGTCGAATCCGGTTTCCCATCGGGCGCAGCCTCCGTCGTTAGATCTAGAGCCCCCAAATCCTACGGTGTTCGCTCTTATCGCGTGGTTGACATGCTCGGACGTTAGCCCGCGATGAGAGCGGTTTTCTCTCTCATCTGCCGGACACACGTCATTTGTTGTATGGCATCGCTGGGTCTCCTGACAATTCTGCTTATCGCCCAACACGCCTCCGATATTTCACCGGTTTTGGAGCGCAGGACCCGCCTTTCGCTTTAGCGCTTTTCCCATGGTTTTCGACTTCCCTTGTGACCGAGCGCTTGGGGCTATTCCATTTCAAGCAGTTTTGCCTAGCGATGCGCACCTCCGTTTTCTGATCTAGACTTCCTAACTGCTAGTTTGCGCCACTGCGCGGTCTCCATGGGCCTCGGTCAGCACGCTTTGACCCAGGTCCTCGTCGTTCCTTGCTGGCTACAAACTGCCACTGTCCAGAAGTCCTTCCTGATAGCTCTTTGTTCACAAGTTTCTGAAGTCTGTCATGATTTGATACAGGCATAGAACTCTGATAATTTTCATGGATCCAATTAGGATTATCTCACAAGATCATTAGAGCAATATTATGTTGCAATCCTGCACATCTATTGGGTTTATAGAACCAAAATTATAGAGTGAATGCTTCAATATAATTTTAAGAAAAATGTCTATTGTCCCCCTTTGAGGTGATTACACATGCATATATGCATGAGAAGTGGGCGTGCCTACTCCATAAATGGAGAAGTAAGTCCCTCAAAGTTTGATGCCAATTCAAACAAACACATAACTTAAAAGAATATAGGAATCCTTTGACTAGTTTTGTGGCGCAATTTATATGAATAGATACGCATTCATGCAAATTGAATCCCCAATTGACTGTGTCATCAAAACCCCTCTGCACCCTTTGAAAGATACAATTGCAGCTTGTGGGCCACAAGTTCCTCCAAGCATTATCACAGTTACGCAATCATGTGATGATGTGACCTATTTCTCTATTCAATCTGTAGGATCATGTGGAATTAAACCTTAAGTACAGTGATGCACAGTTGTTAACAAGTTCAATGAGATCCTCACAACCATGTCTACCATCAAACCTTTGTCACAATGGAACCCTTATAATAGTAATTAAACTCTTACACTATTACATATATATTCATTAATATGTCTTCTTAAAATACTATTGATTTAAGAGAACCACTTGTTTTGAATATGATGATAGGGTTTAAAGGTTGATCCCTTCCACTAATGTAAAAAGTATGACTAAAACTAACTTGTGCTGAAATGGAAATATTGATCTTTCTCATAGTAATTCAAGTTATATATATATATATATATAAACACAATTTAAATCCAACTATAAAAGGAAAGAGAGAAAATGGAAAATATATACCTTAAACAAAATCATAATAAGTAAACGAAAACATAATGAAAAGAAGGAAAAAATAGATATGCATGGCAAAGGAAAAGTGTTTCAATAACAAAAAGGAATCAAAATGGTGGTCCATCACTCCATGTAACAATGCTCTACCATAAAACATGAATACTACAATAAATTTCCAATCCTTTCTTCTTCTTTTAGGTATGACCTCTACACCATTTATAAGCTAGAGATTTTTTTTATCTTTGGTTCTTCTTAGATCTTCTTTGATGCCTATTTGTTATTAACTCCACATAAACTTAATGTAATTTCCACATAGTATTAGTGTTAAATATCAACCTACTATGAGTATAACTTTTTAAATGTGAATTATTATTAGAAAGCTCTTGCCTAATTTTTGAGATTAAATTTTTGATGCAAGTACGAGACCAACTATGTGAATACTCACACATAAGTGAAGATATAACCAATTAAATTCCAAAATGCAAGTTACAAAGACCTTTTCCAACTAAACGACACATACCCAATGATACCGAGTCATGCGCGGCTATCTCGTCAATCCTGGTTGTTTAGTAGGGACTATCAGCTGGGTGACGATTCTATATATGTATATTCATTGTGGTTTGTTTTATAGATTATTTTGTAGTTTGATACTTACAATCTGTTTAATCTGCAATATGGACAAATGCAGCCACTTCTTAGTGAAGAAGCATCAAAGGCGGTGAAGCAATTGCTCCCTGAGCATGCAGAGGGTGATCTTGCTTCTCTTTGTTCGTGGCCTGATGAAATGCGGTTCAGATACCACTGGGCAAGCCCACTGCATTTCATCGACACACCAGACAACCAGTGTAGTTATGTTTATTCTAGTAAGTATACTATCCTAGAGAAACTTTATCCCCAGAGTTTGGCCATTTTCATTTGGGTTTTTGTCTCTATTTTTTTGGAGAAATACTCCCACATCGCCCGCCAATCCTGTCTTCTGTTAAATATCATCATGGATGGACATAACATGGATTGCTCAAGAGAATGATCTAAATCTTCATGATACACTGAAAACTGAAATATATGCAACTTGAAATGTCGAGTAACAACCTCACTGTTTGTTTGCAAACAGGGGACTGCCATAATACCCTCGGAGAAAAGGGCATGTGCCTTGAAGGTGCCATAAACAATTACACATCTCAGCTTGAAACTTATGGCAGCAGAGCCACTAGTGAAAAGTGTATGTATCTTTTTTGGATTGCCACTGTTTACATGAATTCTCTGTCTGTGTTTATCCATGTTTAGCATCATAAAGTGCTTCCTTTACGGTTAGTTATTTTAAAATAGTCTTATGTAAATAGCGATAGAGGCTAATGGCCAATTTTATAACTTGCAGATAATTTAACAGAAGCTTTACTGTTTCTCTCTCATTTTATGGGAGATATCCATCAGGTCATATCTTGCCTATCTTTAAATTTCCAATATGAACATTTTATTGCGAACTTATCCATTGATACTGATGAATGAAAAATAATTTTGCAGCCTTTACATGTGGGATTTTCTACAGATGCGGGTGGAAATACAATAATGGTACACTGGTACGGCAGGAAGAGCAATTTGCATCATGTAAGTAACTACAATGTTTTTGGCCCAGGAATTTAAGTATTATGTTCTCATTTAATTTTTTTGCCCTTTCCTTTTTTTAAAGGAACAGTAGTTATTTCAATTCTTCTTCTAAGAGGCATTTAAAAAAGCAAAAAAGGTCTTTGAAGAAGCTTTGTAGACTTCAGAGTTCAATAAAGTTGCCCTATTTGTGTGTCTAGCATCAGTGCAAAAGGAAATTTGAATGTCTCTTAGAGGAAATGTTTGTGAGCTATTCTCATCTTGGTTTTATACCATTTAGCATCTTTTATTTGACAGCTTTAACCATTGGTTGGGCCAATAAAATATTATATAAACTGGCATGCTTGCCTCTCTGATACTTAAACCATAGAATATAGCGGTTGATGTAGCCGGCCCTTGGTGAACTACACAGGATTTGCAACCCAAAAAAATTATGAATTGCCTTGTATGCATATAATTTTCCTCAATTGACAGAAACAAGCATCATTGTACATTCAACATGTTTTCAACATCCACACTTGTTTCCCAAGTGTTGCGAAATATTTTCTGTTAATTTGTTACAAATGGTTACCCATGCAATTCAAGTAGATTGGCCCTATTACCACCTAGCCAAGTTCCCACTCTTTCAGCCCAACTCCTACCTGAATGGTTATGGGAGGATTCTCTATATGAGATGCTTATTTATACAGAAAAGTAATGCAGACTAGCAAGGAAATTCATTCTAAACTAGAAATGATAATAATATACTTACCAAATACATAGGTTATTTTTGAAATATACTTTTGGTAAGGGGTTGTCTTGTGTGTTTCTTCTTGCTATCCTGCGATTGCATGTCTGAAAAATGCAAAAGAACACAGAAAACAACAATGAAAATCTCTATTCAAGGCCACGCACAAGTGTATATACACTCTAGATTGATAATCTATGGGTTGGGAAGATAGGACAACAAAGATAGATCAATTTTAACCCTTTCTAAGCATCAGAACTGCAAAGATCTTAGGATAAAATTCCCATTGGGTAAAAACCCATAAAACTATTCTAGCTTATAATTTGACTTTCTAGTGTCTGGGATGAGCTATAAATAGTCCCGGAACGGTGGTATAAACTTGAAAAATAAATCTGAAAACTAATGCACGGGTTTTATGGATGTATACTTGGAGAAGAATCTCATACCTTGAATTTTTTCGGATCTGAAATAGGTACTGTTGTAAATAAACACAAACATGAAAAGTTAACTCAATATACCTCGTGAAATATGTGTGTTTGAGAGCCCAAAATAAGATATATCTTTTTATTTGATAAAATCTAAAAATTATGCGTTAAAACCCCAAGGATTAACGAACTAATATGTTGATAAAATTTAAAAAGTGTAAGCTAGTAAATATTTTATTTTTTATTTTTTACGAAATAGGAAAATGAAAAGATTTCGGGGTTTTTAGAATCTTGTGGTCGCTGATATATGCTTACTTTAGCCCAATATTACCTTCAATTGTTGGGTTGTGAATCATAACCACTTCTAATTTGGCTTTGCACTTTGGAGAATGAAATCAATTACTTTGTAAGCGAGAGGACTGTATCACCTCCACTTTTGTTTAAGATAGTTTCACAAGTCCCCAAGTTCAAACAGGAGTGGTTTGTACCAAAGTGTCTATGATCTTTAGGTTGATTATGGGGTTGATTATGGGATTGGAAGGGATCTTCACCTAGTTGATCCCATAGACCCAACCTCCAACAAGTTTGCAGTGGCGACTAGTTCCTTGGTTGCACTCTTCACATGACTATGTATCCCCTCAATAAATCATCCCTCCAATTGTTTTAACTAGTATTTACTATTTACTTGTGTCTATCTTATTAAGCACTATTACAAGTTACAACAAGAGGCAAGAAAAAACGAAATAGCAAAATTCAACTCACAAATTGTTTGCAAATGAAAGTTTTATTATGGTATTTGATCCCAAAGTTCAAGAACAAATATAAATAAAGGAGGGGCTAGCCTTATATAATTTCCTTTTAACAACTACTTGGACCTCACTCTCTAAAAAAATAGTTTTATTTGTCATCCAGAACCTGGAGACTGAGACTAAGTAAATTTAGATAAAATATTTTTATTACAATGTTTATCCACATTAAGACTTTGACTTGACTTGATTTGACCCTTGGAAGTGCAATGTTCCCTTTGATTTGACCCTAGAGAGGAAAGAAATGAAGAATAGTAGCCAAAAGTGCTCAATGCCTTGCTCAAATTAACTCCAACGACTAAGTGAGGTGGCTCCACTTAGTTTACTTGGCTCGATTCCATCCATGGAAACTCGACTTGGTCCAAGGAAGTTTGATTTGGTGTAAAGGAAGATGACTTGCTTTGTAATCACTACCTTTTCTCCACAAGAAGCCTATTGTTCCACTTTGACCCAGGACTCACTCAACATTCCATTTTATCGACCTCCAAAGTCTAGTAGAAGGGGCTCGACTCGGTCCATTAGCTAGATCTCCAATTCCTTGGCTTTTGATTTGATTATTGACTATTCCCAATATCTTTGACCATTTTCAACACTCTACTAGGCACAATGTGTTGGGTGTGTGTTATATTCTTCCGTGACTAGTTGCAGGTGTGGCGGGATCACAAGGGGACGGTAGTCCCCCTGCATGGGTCTGAGGCAGTGCCCTAGGAAATTTCTTTTGGACCTTATATTAGTTGGGCTAACTTACCTATGGTGTAATATTCCTAATTAGCTATGGCTAATTGGAATATTCGATTTTGTTTGATTTTTGCCTTCTATAGTTGTTTGTAAATAAAAAGTGAGGAAGGGGGACATAACTCACTTTTAGAATAAAAAGTCACTTCCTAGTAGCACAACGTTGTGACTTAAAGGGGAGCCAAGGGGGCCAAAAGGGGACGCAGGAATGGAGCCCACACAGACACATGGAGGAACTGTGCAGGAGGAAAGAAACATGTGGCAAGAGAGGAATCACACAGGAGGAGGTAAGCCTTGGGATTGAGAGAGGCAAAGGCTATAAAAGAGAGAGGAGCCCCCTCATTTTGATCATTCTGGTTATGAGAATTTGTGATAGTCATTTCGACTTAGAGCACGTTGGCTGTTTAGCTAGTCTGCAGCACTGTTTAGTGCATTGAGTGTCTCCGTTCGGAGATCTCACCCTTAGCCCTGAAGGACTTCGAGTGCCTACTCGGGCAAGGTATTTCCATTGGCATCCCAGTAGAAGTTTCATCAGCATTTCAACAGCAGTTTCATCAGCATTTCAGCGGCAGTTTCATCAACGTCTTTGAGGAATTGCGCAAAACCCCAAGGGGGTGATTTTTGGGGGTCAGCCATTTCAGAAAATATTTCTGGGTTATTCTGGGTTTTTTTAGTAGAGTCCGATTCCAGAGTTTTAGACTTTTCTTAGGAGGGGAGCAGCCCCAAATCCTCATTCGATTTCCAACAGCAGCAAGAGCACGACAGTTTCCCAGCAACTGGGACGCAGATCAATGTGAGGCCATTCCAGGAAAGCTTTCTAGGATTTTCTGGCTTTCTTGAGTAGAGTCTGAATCCAGAGTTTCAGCTTTTTTCGAGGAGGGGAGCAGCCCCAAATCATCATTTTCTTTCTAGCATCAGCAGTAGCACAGCAGCAGCATCCACGCAGAGAGACCATTCTTGTCATTCTGAGAATATTTCTTCACTTGCCTTGTGCAAGTCAAGGTGCCATCTGTCTAATCACCTCTTATACTCATTTATTGTTAAGTATAATAAAATGGCTTAGCATTTCTTGCTGCATTTCTTGTGTATCTGCTTATATTTCTGGTTTACATTATTATATGTTGTTCCACTGTTATTTTATCACTTCTAGGTTACTATATCATTTGCACATATTTGGTTGGAGTTTTTGTTGGGGTTTGAGGAATATTACAGTGGTATCAGAGCATAGATCTGGCTCATCCTGTGGAGCTAGCAATCTATGACATCGAGGGAAAAACCCTATATATGTTACAGAGGTCAGAGATACAGAGACACTGGGCGTAGGTTGGAGAATACCTACGAAGAGGGAGATTGTGTTCCTATGACAGACGCAGAATAAGAGGAACATGCGGTAGACGCAGAACAGAGAGAGCCAATGGTGGACGTAGAGCAGATGGCAGATGAGGATGAGAAGAAATTTGTAGATATGCTCCTCAAATCAGTGCAGGATCTCTCGAGGCAAATTGAGGTCATGGGGCAAAGATTCACGGCAGTAGAGGCCAGACAGCGGAAGAGCCCACGAGTTTTTCAGATCGGTGAGGGATCAAGTGCATCCCATCACGTGCCAGAGCAGCGTGATACTACGCAGCAGGGGGCCTCACATGCCCCTACATGCTCTACCATGCCCACCTTCTTAGGAGCAGACACAGGGGCCGCAGCCCAGCAGGAGGCAGAGCCCAGGCATATGGGCGATTATTTTGCAGAGTACCAGGCCTATGGGCAGGAGTTTAGGGAAGCCCTCTCATTCAAAGATTTTGTTCAACTCCAACGGGATAGCAGACCCCGCGATCATCACAGAGGGTACCAGCATTACCATGATGGCGACACCCACCGTGCAGCAAGCAGATTCCACTTGCCTATGTTTGATGGCTCATCAAACAGTTCGGCAAAGTCTTGGGTGGAGAAGCTATACATTTATTTCTAGCCTAACCAGATGTCGGAGGCAGAGGCCATCAAGGTGGCAACATTGCATTTGGATGGTGAGGCCCAGGATTGGTGGTTTCATGGAATGGTTACATTGGGGCACTCCACAACGACGTCATATATAGAGCTTACCAGGAGACTGATGGAGCGATTTGATCGGAGGGATCTAGAGCAGCATTTCGTGGAGCTGACGAAGCTCAAACAGACAGGGAGCCTAGCAGATTTCTTGAGGGTCTCCATGATGGTGCCAAACCACTCCACGGCACAAAGGGTCTATATGTATGTTGAGGGGTTAGCAAAGCCACTTCGGGGTCTAGTCTGATCCACTAGACCAGCTACGCTCTAGGACGCTATCAGCAGGACCCGGGACTTACAAGATGTCTTACCCAGGACCCGAACACCTTACCCCCAGAGACAGACTTTCCAGTCTAAGGGAAAGGATGTGAGGATTCCACCTCCAAAGGGGAATCTAGGACGAGTAAAGCTTGACAGGATGCCAGGAGGGAGCTGAAGAAGAAGCAGTTGTGCTTCACTTGTCAAGAGCCATGGGCACCAGGACATAGACGTGTTGCTGGTAAAGCACATTTTATTGAGGTCTTCTCCGAGAGCAGTGGAGAAGGGGATGACGAGGAGGATGTGGAGGCAGGAGATAGCCATGCCATACAGGGACCTTTGCCACCTCCACCACCACCAGCAGGTGGTGCATCTTTCGCACCCACCGGAGAGGCCCTTGCAGCATTGCGGGGAGTTCCCAAGTATCTGATGCTACACGTACGAGGGACAGTACGTGGCCAACACGTATCAATTTTGGTTGATAGTGGGGCAACCCACAACTTCATCAATGCCCAGATGGTTGAGCGAAGAGGTATACAGATAGAGAGCTTCGATGGGTTTTCAATCTTGGTCCTAGGAGATCAGAGCATGACATGTGCTCGTTATGTTCTAAAGCTTTCAGTGATGATGGGCACCTACACATTGACTGACCACCTTTTTGTGGTCGATATTCTGGACACCAACATGATACTGGGTGTTCAAAGGCTTATCACTCTAAGGAAGGCCACGAGAGATTGGAAGACCCTGGAGATGGAGTGGGATGATGAGAAGACATGGAGGAATGAGAAGATACGAGGACAACACACATATCCACCTCAGACTGTCTCGGCTCATCAGATGGAGGCAGTCTTCCGGAAGGGAGACATAGAGTGGGCAGTGGAGCTGCGTGCATCAGAGGCAGGAACTACAGGGCAGACGGTACACCCAGAGATACAGTCTATCCTTGATCGGTATGCCTTAGTGTTTGGGGACATTCCACCAGGACAGCCACTAGATCGAGGGTTTGAGCACACCATCGAGCTTGAGCAGGGCATATAGGTTGTGATTACCACCCCCTATAGGCACCCCAAGGCCTATCGGGATGAGATTGAGCGGGCTATTCAGGAGTTGCTTGCATTGCCAGATTTCACGCAGCCATTTGTTTTGGAGTGTGATACGTCGGGAGAGGGGATTGGCACAGTATTGATGCAGGGAGGTCACCCTATAGCATTTGAGAGCCAGAAGCTCCTTCCGCACGAGAGGTTGTATTCCATATACGACAAGGAGATGATGGCCATCATGCATGCATTGGCTAAGTACCAACAATATTTGGTAGGCAACAAGTTCAGGGTGAGGACTGATCACAACAGCCTCAAGTTCTTATTGGAGTAGAAGCAGCTACAGGAGAGGCAGCAAAAGTGGATGAGTAAGATCCAAGCATATGACTTTGACATTGAGTATATCAAAGGTAAGAACAACGTTGTAGCAGATGCCCTTTCACGTAGACCAGCCATGTTGTCTCTTATGAGCTTGGATACAGATTGGAGGGCTCGACTCTTAGTAGAATACTCCAAGGACAGATTTGCATGTGAGGTTCTGGATGGGCAGGTGGTGGATGACAGGCATAGGGTGGTCGATGAGATCATCTACTGCAGGGACCGAATCTTCTTGACTGAGGGGTCTTAGCTCAAGAAGAAGATACTCCAGGCATCACATGATTCCCCATTAGCGAGACATTAGGGTTTTACCAAAACCTACAGGGCCATTAGGGAGAGGTTCTCATGGAAGGGCCTCAAGGAGGACGTACTCCAACACATCCGGGAGTGCGATGTTTGCCAAAGGAACAAGGGAGAGATGAGCCATCTCGCATGATTATTGCAGCCTCTTCAAATTCCGGAGGGGAAATGGAAGAATATTTCGATGGATTTCATCACAGGGTTGCCCATGGT
The DNA here is from genome assembly GCA_031772625.1 of Pinus tabuliformis. Classification (NCBI taxonomy): domain Eukaryota; kingdom Viridiplantae; phylum Streptophyta; class Pinopsida; order Pinales; family Pinaceae; genus Pinus; species Pinus tabuliformis. The sequence continues at coordinate 1,146,931,348 of CM062807.1, forward strand.
ATAGGGCAAGGATTTTATCTTTGTCATCGTTGATCAACTGATGAAGAACGCACATTTCTTTGCCATATCCACACACTATACAATAGCACAGGTGGCTGAGCTATTCTTCAGGGAGATCTTTAGGATACATGGTCTTCCTTAGACCATTTTCAGTGACAAGGACAGCCGTTTCATGGACGGGTTTTGGCAGGAGCTTTTCCGATTGGTGTGGACGGAGTTGACACCGAGTACCAGCTATCACCCACAAATGGACGGAGAGACGGAGATAGTTAACAAGTGGTTGGAGGGCTACTTGCATAACTATGTCAGTGGGCAGCAGCGAGCATGGCTGAAGCGGCTGCATTTGGGGGAGTACTGCTACAATACTTCACATCACATGTCCATCGGTATGTCACCATTCTATGCCTTATATGGGTATCATCCTTTATCTTTTTTTGACGTGATGTTTGGTGATAGCAAGGCTCCTAGAGCCAAGATTTGGATCCAAAAGAGTCAGGATATCCTCCGAGCTCTCAAGGATAACATGGCTACAGTGCAGAACTAGCAGAAGCTGTATGTCGACAGGGGACAGGTGGAGAGATAGTTCGAGGTAGGGGACATGGTCTACCTACGATTAAAGCCATAACGACAGTCATTGCTGAAGCAAAATGGGGCTGAGAAGCTCAAGCCCCACTTTTATGGGCCATATAGGGTGATACGGAGGATTGGACAGGTTTCATATGAGTTGGAGCTGCCCCAAGGCAGCAAGATTCATAACATTTTTCATGTAGCATGCCTGAAGAAGGCATTGGGGCAGCAGGTGACCGTGACGGATGAGCTACCACCCATGGATGATGAGGGGCATTTGGTATTGTAGACGGAGGCTATCATTGACTCCAGGGAGAGACGATTGCGGAGCATGATGGTCCGGGAATTCTTGGTGAGGTGGAAGACTTTGTCAGATGAGGATGCCACTTGGGAGAGTGAGGAGATCTTATACCATCCATCACTTCAGTTGCTTGAGGACAAGCAACATTTTGTTGGGGGAGACTGTAATATTCCTAATTAGCTATGGCTAATTGGAATATTCGATTTTGTTCGATTTTTGCCTTCTATAGTTATTTGTAAATAAAAAGTGAGGAAGGGGGACATAACTCACTTTTAGAATAAAAATTCACTTCCTAGTAGCACAACATTGTGACTTAAAGGGGAGCCAAGGGGCCAAAAGAGGACGCAGAAATGGAGCCCACACAAACACATGGAGGAACTCCATAGGAGGAAAGGAACACGTGGCAAGAGAGGAATCACACAGGAGGAGGTGAGCCTTGGGATTGAGAGAGGCAAAGGCTATAAAGGAGAGAGGAGCCCCCTCATTTTGATCATTCTAGTTATGAACATTTGTGATATTCATTTCGAATTAGAGCACGTTGGCTGTTTAGCTAGCCTGCAGCACTGTTTAATGCATTGAGTGTCTCTGTTTGGAGATCTCACCCTTAGCCCTAGGGGACTTTGAGTGCCTACTCAGGCAAGGTATTTCCATTGGCATCCCAGCAGTAGTTTCATCAACATTTCAGCAGCAGTTTCATCAACATTTCAGCAGCAGTTTCATTAGTGTCTTTAAGGAACTGCGTAGAACCCCAAGGGGGTGATTTTTGAGGGTCGGCCATTTCAGAAAATCTTTCTGGGTTTGTCTGGGTTTTTTGAGTAGAGTCGGATTCCAGAGTTTCAGCCTTTTTTGAGAAGGGGAGCATCCCCAAATCCTCATTCAATTTCCAGTAGTGGTAAGAGCATGACAGTTTCCCAACAGCTGGGACGCAGATCAATGTGAGGCCATTCCAGGAAAGCTTCCTGGGTTTTTTTGGGTTTCTTGAGTAGAGACCGAATCCAAAGTTTCAGCCTTTTCCGAGGAGGGGAGAAGCCCCAAATCATCATTTGTTTTCTAGCAATAACAACAACACAACAGCAACATCCACGTAGAGAGGCCATTCTTGTCATTCTGAGAGTATTTCTTCACTTGCCTTGTGCAAGTCGAGGTGCCATCTATTTAATCACCTCTTGTACTCATTTATTTCTCAGTATAATAAAATGGCTTAGCATTTCTCCCTGCATTTCTTGTGTATCTGCTTATATTTCCCATTTACATTATTATATGTTGTTCCACTGTTATTTTATCACTTCTTGGTTATTATATCATTTGCACATATTTGGTTGGAGTTTTTGCTGGGGTTTGAGGAAAATTCTAGGTTAGTAATATTACATATGGTTTTGTGCATGGGTTTTGCACATGGTTTTGGGCATGATGGTTTTATGCCCATGGTATTTTGTAGATCCGGTCAAGGGAACAACGGTTATGTTCTAATCTAGGGTTAATTGATGGGGGTTTATGAATGATTTGGCATGTATATATATATGTATTGTAACATTGCAAGGAACACAATGAAAAATCAATCTGATAGTCCCGATTTTGGGATCCAGGAGAAAATATTTGTGTATTTGTTTTATATTCTCATCATTTTTTTTCTATTTTTTTAGAATTCGTCTGTAGGTAATTCTTGTACGGGGTTAAAACCTACATAATGATTAGTTCGACTTTTGCACCTTCTACTTTTACCCTCGCATGGCACTTAGTGAGGACGTCACCATGCATGGAATGTGGATCTTCAACGCCCTAGAGAATTTGAGGACTTTTCCACCTGGGTTTTTTCTAACCAGTTTTGTAGATAAATTCTAATGTAAAGATCATCTCTTCATGCCAAGATTTGACCATACTTTTCCACCTACAACCCCCACATGTCATTGGGCCGCTTTTGAGTCTTGATTGCCGTTTTCTAACTAATACCTTCATCTTTTGCAGAAATTTCCACATGGCATGTCATCTACATTTTATTTTGAGCAATCTAAGATCAAGTTGACATTTTGATTTCTAGGACCAATTGCATTGGGCAACATGCACTGCCTCATGAAACATGAACTATTGGAAACTGTGAGACTTCCATGTTGAGAATTGGTTAATAAATACTACACCAAGGCCAAGGATGCATACAAAAATCTATGACTCATGACCATATAGTAAGACATAGGTGCACACAACAAGGGTTGGACTCGCGACTACAATTGCGATCGCCCCTACGTAACTAGATGCTTCCATAAATCATCTCAATGTGATCCACTTTAAGTCCTCCAATCCTATCCAAAACAAAAGGAGCTAAGTGTGGGGTCCTAAATCATTTGACATGTTCTTACTATAGGTTTTAACCTCGTACAGTCAATTGTTCGAACATATTCTTAATAAAATAGAAAAGATGCAATGGAAAACACACACATTAACACAAAAAAATAATCCTGGAACCCAAACTGGCAAAACCAACAAGATTTTCCAATATATATTTTCTATATAGTATTAGAATACAATATATATGTTGTGGTATCCATAAACCACCAAACTACTCACCATGGATTAGAATACAACCAAAGTTTCTTAACCAAAACTACAAAACCATGGGCAAAACCACCATCCGCCCAAAAACTACTTTTAGCAAAAACTGTGTGCGAAAAATTACTAAAAGTGGATGCAAAAAGCCACTCATTTTTTTCAAGAGCATTGCCCTCAAACCCCTGTGCAATGGGGCTTCTTCCCCCTGCTATACATTGCACATTTTACAACACGTGGGATAGTCGTGCAAATAATATAACACATACCCAACATTCTCCCACTTGTTTTATTTGCACACACATGGTTGCAGGAGTGCATAATCATTAATCTAGGGCAATAATGCCTATTTTTTCTCTACACCAAAAGAAATTCTCAGTGCTCATAGATTTTGTTAATGAATCTACAACATTCTTCAAAGTGTCCACTTCTTTTCTTCAATCACATCTCTCATGAAGTGATACAAAACATTAATATTTTGTCTTCAAATGATAAGTTGGGTTCTTTTCCAGGAAGATTGTAGTCTAACTATCACAATCTATCCTTACAGCTTGTCATTGCAGGCTTTAACCCTATACAATTAATTGTTCCCAATAGATTTTTCAATAAAACAGAAAAGATGCAATGGAAAACAAACACATTAACAAAAAGATTTTACCTTGGAACCCAAAACCAAGAAAACCAGCTTCAATATATAGTTTTTGTACAGTATTACAATACAATATATATTCTGCAACATTCATGTAGCACAATCCATTTACCCTGGATTAGAATACAACTATGGTTCCTTAAATGAAACTGCAAAACCTTGGGAAAAACCACTATGCACCACAAAACTACTTTTAACAAAAACTGTGTACTGAAAACTGACAAAAACTATGCAAAAACCGCCCAACTGTTTTTAGGGGTGGTTCTCCGGAACCACTGTGTAGGGGGGCTTCTGTTTCCATGCTAACCCCCTAAATAGTGGGGGATTCCACCCCCTTGTTGCACCCAATGTAATGTAAAGTGCATGCAACTAGTCATGCAATTTATATAACATGTGCCCAACATTCTCCCACTCGTTATTTTCTTTGCAAGCAACGATTCATAGGAGTACATGATCAACAATCTAGGGAAGTAATTTCCATTGTTTCTCTACATCAAGAATTTCTCAGTGCTCAAAGATTTTGTTAATGAATCTACAACATTCTTCAAAGTGTCCACTTTTTCCAGCAAAACCTTCTTGTCTTCAATCATATCTTTCACAAAGTGATATTGAACATCCATATTTTCTGGTAGCACCTTCTTGGTTTCAATCATATCTCTCAAAAATTGATATTGAACATCAATATGCTTTGGCTTCAAAAGATAAGAAGGGTTCTCTGCTAGGAAGATTGCACACTAAGTTTCACAATCTATACTTATAGCTTCTTGTACCAACCTAATACTTGAACACAATCTTTGTAACCATACAACTTCTTTGCTTACATTAGTGGCTACCATGTATTAATCTTTTATAGTTGTCAGTGCCAATACAGATTGTCTTTTGCTCATCCAATTAATTGATTCTCTAAATAGGCTAAGCACGTACTCATTTGTAGATCTTTTACGATACATATCTCTTGCCTAGTCCGCATTAACAAAGCCATGTATGTCCTGCTACCCACCACCTTTGGATAGTATGCATAGGACAAAATTTTCTCCTAGATGGTCCTCAGTCGGCAACCAACAATGCCTTACAGCCTTAGATAGCTCAATTTGTCATTTTCTCGACCACCTGAGCCAACCATGTGGTCTCTTGCCCATCTATTATGAATGTATGTTTGAAGGTGGGCCTCCTAACCCCAAAGGTATGGCTTTTCATTGGTATATTTGAGTAATTTTTCTTACTTTTCATGGGCATTTTTGGGCATGGATTGGTGGGGGTATTTCGTGTAAAGAATGGGTTAGGTCTGTATTCTTGTGTCCACTGTCTGATTTTGTGGCTACCCTTGTATCATAGTCCCGTAGGATCTCCTTTACTAGCCATTGGATTTAGGGTTGGCACTATATGGGAAATCCAAATTTTGGTTGCATGGTCCCACTTCCCGATACCACCAACGTTACTCTCCTTCCATTTATTTCAGCCCCATTCATCTATTTTCCCATCCAAATCCACAGGTGTCCACTGGGTCCACATAGGGTTAGCCTCCCCCTCCCCTTGTCCACACCTTGGGTCAAGCCTGGAACGATGCCCCGGAGGCTAATGCAACCAAAAAGAAAATAAAAAGCATAATTTGGCCACTCTCAATAGGAAATATACCACAAAATGCAAAAGATGGTCGAGACACACAAATTTAGCACGTGGGCAAAAGCCAAACATGAGCTCTACCCCTTATCCATGGCCATCACCCTAGTTCCTATGGGCCCTAGATGAGCCCCTTCCAACATTAAGGAACCCATGATTGTCACAACCCCTTATGGGCAATGAACTAGCCCACCTTAAAGGGGTATCCACTGCTACATATTACACATCATGCTCTCATCCCCAGAGCCCCGAGCAGTTATAGAGAAAAAACAATCAAAGGAAAAAGGCACATGAAGAAGGGTGGAAAAACAAAGGTTGGGGTAACTCATGTACCACGATTTGTTCCATCCTACACTCATATACACAGGTGTGGGCTTCCCTTATTATATATACCCTTATACCATGACATGTGGTCTATATGATTCCCCCGATTCCCACTTCGTGCCATTACTACATCATTTTCCACCTACCACTTGAGGGATGTACAATGGACATGTCACCACCTTTAGAGGTTGAAACCACCTAATAGGGTCCTTGGTTAATCCATTATTGAGCTTGGAGGCACTTGTACATGCCAAAGCCCATTATGGAATGGCATGCCATGATGAAGTGCCTCACTGATCTAGTGACTTGTAATCTCTTTTACTTGATTATTCTAATGATTTGTTATATTGGAGGGAAAGGGGATGTATTGGATCTTATGCAAGATTGCAGGTGGGTCTCCATTTGGGGCTTCGTCTCTCTATACGGGGTCCCACATTGGCCCTTGTAGGGTGAGTGTTGAGAGCCATGGGGCTCCAACATAGCATAGATTACTTCATGGATCCCCATCACCAATCATTGATTTCTCGTGCTCCACCTTTTGGATGAGGATGATGCCCCTGGTTCACCATGCCTAGCAAGCTCCACACTTGCACCACACAGTTGGTAGATGTTCCAGGGTCCAAAGGATGTCTCTCACTGCAAAGGGAGGGATTATCTCATTATACTAGCACTTACAGATGGTAAACAAGCATTTTCAATCCACTTGGAGACCCATGAGGATGTCCTTGTGCCCCTCACACCCACTTGGGGGCACCACAAGGATTTGCTTAGAAGACAAGGAGCCAACCCCTAGTCCACTATGTTTGAGGTCCATTGTCACATCATGGCACACTTAGGACTTCATTAGGCCTCCTTAAAGGCCCAACGTCTCACTTTGTTCATCATTTGACCTTCTTGAGAGGCTTCTTATTATGTTATTGAACCATTTGGTAGGCTTGTCACCAAAAGTATTGTTGCTATGCACATTATTTTATTTTAGGGGATCAATTAGGCCAATTTAGCTAAATTGAATTCATTAGAGAGTGTATAAATAGAAGTGAGATGATTCATTCTCATTGTTGTCGCTCATAAAGACAGCCTGAGATTGCTAACAAGGCTAGTGCATGCGCACATCTATATTCTATGTCTCAAATAATTCTCAGGAAAATGGAGACAACACACACACACACACACACACACATATATAAAATGGTTTGGCTCATTCATCCAAAGGTATAAATCATGTATTTATAGTACTTCTTCACATATACAATTCACAGAAATATGTGCATAAAATAGTGGAGGCCGAGTAGTTCAAGGACTTATAGTTTAATAAGATTTTGTAGAGAAAATGATAGAGGATAAGGAGAAAGAGAAACTCATCACATAGAGCTTAAAGCATCAAGAATTCTATGCTTAACACATAGAGCTTGAAACATCAAGAATTTCTACACTTATTTGAGTTACAGGTAGATATAATGGACAAAAGAGAGACTTGGTGTTATGTTTCATGGAGTGAAACTCTTAAAGATATATTTTCAAGGATCCATATAGGCACATGCATTAACAATGTCGATACAAATGAATCTGTGAGGAAGTTACAGGCACATGCATTAACATATCGATACAAATGAATCTATGAGGAAGTTTGAAATATTTCTAGCAGCTATGATTACAAGAATTCAGAGAAGAAACATGAACATAATGAGTTTTAACATAGGGATAACATATTGTAATACTTGAAGGGGTAATCACCACCGTTTGCTTTATATTATGAAAGATTTGTATTATAAAGTTATACAGTCTGAAAATAACATGTAGAGTTTTCTTTAGTATTTTCTGAACTTTTGTGAAGTGTTGCTTCCCCCTATTTATCTGGAGAGGGGGAGCATTGAATATTCATTACGTAAAAATATCTTCGGCTGAGTCTCAGCAGTCAAGTTGACTAGTTGTCTCGGCCAGGGATGTCTCTGGGGCCAAAAGCATTACAAGATATTAATTTCCTCATTAAAGGGCGACACATTACAGGATAACAAATCAATAATCAGATGAACAATGTTAACAAAATATCTTCATGCCCATCCCTGTGATCGTTTATGCTTCAGGTTGTAGTTTGTTCATGGTATGGCCTCCTATGTTGCTTAATCAACTCCCGTCATTTCTTCTTTTACTTCTTGAACCATTCATCCTTAAAAGCTAGGAGTGGGCACTATCAGTTTCATGCCGCAATACTAAAGTAGAGGACCCTTGGGTGGTACTTCATCTTCCCTCTGTATGGGGGCACCATGTTGGATAATCAAGTCTTCTCAAGCTACCAAATCCTTGTTTACTTCTGTTAGTGTCGACCATGGTTCCGTGTCACAGAGGGCCTTTCTGGATCAACCCATTCTAGGTTTGAATACTCCATATTCCTTATTAAATGCCACAACTTCCAACCCACCGCGCCTTTAAAGTTCTGTACTGCCTAGTCGCGGAGTTTCCATATCGGGATTTCTCACTGAAAAAGCTTTTACAGGATGGGGCCTTTTCCTTTGTTACTTGGAATCCTACATACCGATTATTTATAACATTTTACCTTTAGCGTTTCCCCTTGATACTTGTGATCGCTGATCTGCAGGATCGGGCCCACCCAGGATATTGCAATCACACTACTGGAGAGACTGTTGAGGACAAGTGGTTTTCGCAGGGGGGCATGAGTGGTAAGTGGTAAGTGATGGGGGGGAGGGGGGTGTGAAATGATATGAGAGGGACACATACCGTAGGGGCCTGATGGGGAAACTACTTTTCGGATGCCTCCCTCGCTAATAAAAGGAAACATGGCGGGGGGGTCCGAAAAGGCCTAGGAGTTGTTGATCTAGCGAAGTCAATCTGGGTCGTCTGGAGATTGGGGTCGTTTATTTGATGGCAGAGGAGGGACCCGAGGATTGATGAGGTCATCGGTGCCACGTGTCACCTGGATAAGGCCCCATAGGACCCCTGAAAATGTTGAATCTGTGTGCCATGTTTCCTCTGTACTACCACATCATGCTGACATCAGCTGACATGTGTATTCATTTGGACCAATGGTATTCTGCCGCGTGGCCCCCTTAAAGGAGAGAGAAAAGGCACAACTGCCTCAGGTTTTTCAACTGCATTCCTTTTTAAATCAGCTTCGGCCCTCCCCTGATGTTCTAACACTAACGATGTATTTCCCCGCAATTCCTTAAGGATGTTCCATTGGACTTGTCGATCGTCGATATCAGAGGTCTGCCCCTTTGTATCACACTTTGAGATCTTGCCGATCGTCGATATGCCGATATGTTGCGCCTTAGATCTTTGACTTTTGTGATCATCAATATTGGTGATTGCTCTATCGTGAGTTTGTTGTGTCCTTTCCCACTATTGCTACTAGGAAACTATGATTGCAATTTGTGATCTGCTCCTGGCCCTCCGATAACCTCTTCTCCTTCATTTCAGAGGCAGCAAAACCCTGAACTTCAACAGGCCATATCTTCTGATCCAGAGGTCCATTGTCAGACTTCCATATACCATTGGAAAACTCATTCCGAGCACTATGCAATGGAGAGGGTCCAATTGGGCTTTGAGTGCTTCTGTGGCCTGGAATATGGATTCAAACTTCACTTCTCTTTGACAACTTTGACCAACTGAGAACTCATAATGCAGTGAGTGACAACATTGACTCCAACTAGGGACAGTGCCTTGCTGGCAATGTGTTGAGAACTTGTAGACCAGTAGCCTTTCTTCCATTGGGCATGGAGTCATTTCTAAACAAACGATAATTCTGTGAAAGTGGAATTTTCAAGATAAACTAGAAATTTCATATAACAATTACAATACACACACCGGTATTTACAATGAGTGCAAGACAAGTTCCTCTAGTTTTGGAAATAAATTTTGAGGAACTAACCATTTACCAGCAGTTCCAGAGATTCAACATCTAGATTTCAAGCATGTACATGTTATTTCCTCTTTCTTTTGAAATCCTGAAAAGGGAAAACCATAGCGAATCAAATTTTCTGTGTTTTCCTTTGTCTTCCCTTCGGACATCCCAACGGAGAACTAAAACTCTTGGTTGAAGAGGTCGATCCTTGGCCTTCTTGTCAAACAGGGATTTCATCCTTTGTTGATAATTGGACAATTTGGCCCCTACTTGTCCTCTGTTTTCATGAAGCTCGACCAACTAATTTATCCTTCGCGTTAAGGCACTTGGCTCTTCCTCAGCTTCTTGTAGTAACTTTGCCACCAACATCGCTAATTGGATCAGGAAGACCACAACCTTACCATACACTAGCTCAAAAGGTGATTTCCCCATGGATCGTTTAGGAGTTACCCGGTTGGCCCATAGGGCAAACTTCAGTTGGGAGTCCCAGTTCCTCTAATTCTCGGTGATGGTCTTCTTCAGCACCCTCACCACAGTTTTGTTTGAGGACTCAGCCAAGCCATTACCTTGAGGATAGTAGGTAGTGGAGTGCTCAATGATGATATTGAATTTCTGGTAGAAGCTGATGAACTTGGCAGATTTGAAGACCTGAGCATTATCAGTGATAATTTTGAAGGGACAACCAAAGAGTGATAGTATGTTCCCCTCAATGTTTTAAAAATCGGCTGGTCTAAACCGATAACCTGTCAAACTGGCCGATTAGCAAGCGCACTGGGTCCAATTGGCAGAAAAAGCCGATTTGACCCACCATTTTGCCTAAAAATTTCCCTTAGCGGTCCTAATCGACTAGTTTAGGACGAAACCGACCGTTTCGTTCTAAACTGGCTAGTTAGCTGCCACGGCCACAGAGGACCCACGCAACATTGTTTTCCAATTTTTTAAGGTGTTTTGGAGGGAAAGTAAGTGTTCTTTCCCTCCAAAAACACCCTCTACAAGCCTTTAAAGGCCCTTCTCCCTCTCATTTGTCTCACACATCTCATTTGGAGCATTTGTGAGTTTGATTGGGAGCTTGGAGAGTGTTGAATTTTTGTTAGAGTAGTGGAACAACAAAGAGTTTAAGCTAAGTAGTAGTCATCATACCTCCAAAAGCCAAGGATACTGCATGGGCCCATTGTGATATGATTGATGGCAAAATGATCTGCAAATATTGCCAAAAATCTATTGAAGGAGGGGGTATTAACAAGTTCAAGCAACACTTGGCTAGGATAGGAGGCCATGTAAAGCCATGTGGAGCACCAAATGAAGTAATAGGGAATATTAGGGCAGAATACATTCAGAAGTTTGAGACTCAAGTCACTGAACCAATAGAGAAGTTTGTGGCTCAAGGAGTTGCAATTTTTGGGAGTCGAGACTCAACCAATTGAGTTTGATCATGATGACTGATGAGAAGTTTCAACTTATAATGTTGATCACTATTATCATATATGTATACTTGTAGTAGGCCACTGGCCCCATAGTTTGTAGGCTTTGTTTTTGCACTCTAAAGGCCATTTAGAGCCTCATCTCTTATGTATTTTGTTGATGATATGTATTGCACTCGGTGCCATTTTGATATATTCACCTTTACATGGTATATAAATGAGAGACCTTTGCATATTTTGCCTCTATTGGCTTGGAATCATGGTTTTAAATCTTAACAATAGTTTTTTCATTAAAAATTAATTATATAATGTATTTTTTTTAAACTGGTTCGTTTAGACCTGACCAATCCTGGTTTGAAACCCAGTTCATTAGGTGGACCGGTCCAGTCACCGGTTCCGGTTTTTAAAACATTGGTTCTCCTCCATAAATTTGATTACCACTGAGTCTGTAGCATTTCTGGCTAGGATGGCCTCAACCCACTTGGTGAAATAATCCGTGGCCGTCAATATCCACTTGTGTTGGCCACTGGACAGTGGGTTTAATTCTTTTATGAAATCTAGTCCCCACTGTCTGAAAGGTTCTTCCACATGTATTGGAATCAGGGGGAGAGGAGAAAGCTTTTGCCTCTCAGCGAATACTTGGCACTTCTCGCACGACCAGACCTAGGAATGAACATTCCCAAATAGTGTAGGCCAGTAGAATCTCGCCTTGAGGATTCTGTGTGTTGTGGTCTTCCAGCTGTAGTGACCTCCACACACTCCTCTGTGAAAGTCCTCAACCACTTTATGGGTTTCGCCCTCCACCAAACATAATAGCAATACCCTCACCGGGTCCTTCTAGTAGAGTAGGCCATTGGATATGATATATTTTTGCGCTTGCGATCTCAGAGTTTGGTATTTGGATTCATCCAGCCCCAGTAGGCACCTGAGGAATAAAAGATAATGAACGTTGTTCTTATACCAGGTGATCCCTCATATTTAGCATAAATCTTCTGCTCAGATGTTTTAATCCTGCTCTGATGATCCTCTGGTCTGCCTTCCTCTGTTATCAGGTTTATCCCTAAAGCTTGGAAATTTTATTTGGATAAAACCTTAGCCAACCCCTGGCCTTTAATGAGCTTAGTAGGCTTTATGTCTAGCTCATACTCTTGTATTTTTGCTATCCACCTACCCCTTTTTCCTTCATTGTATCCTTGCACCAGGATTTCCTTGATTGCTATCGTCGAGACAATTGTTGTGATTTTCAATTGTAGCACATACATGTGAAATGCCTTAAAAGCCTTGACTAGTGCATATGCTTGTTTCTCCAAGATGTTATATTTCAACTCAGCATCCCTCGGGACTTGGATGAAGAAGGCGATGGGCTGTTCATAACCATCTTTATTTTTCTATAGTAGCATTGCGGCAATACTATCTGGAGAAGCAAAAGAAAATATATAGAAAGGCACTGAATAGTCGGGGCTGACCAGTACCGGGTCTTCAACCAAAGCTTATTTAATTCTAATGAAAGAATATCTGGGGCTAGGGCTCCACTTGACTTCATTTTCCTTCTTAAGCATGTTCGTAATACCTTTTACTATTTCTACATAGTTGGGTATGAACCTCCTTAAGAAATTTATTCTCCCCAAAAAGGCTTGGACCTCTTCCTTATTCCCAGGCAGAGGAATATGACTAATGGCTTTGACTCATTTAGGATCGATCTTCACACCTTCCTGCGCTACTATGTGTCCTAGTAGCTCGCCCTCACTTAGGGCGAACTGAGATTTCTTAAGATTCAAAGGAAGACCATACCTCCTGCATTTTTCAAATGTGAGCTTCAAGTGGAGGATGTGCTCTTCATTAGTCTTAGAAAACATTGTGATATCGTATAAATAAACCACCACGAATTTCTCTTGCTCCCCTACGAAATCTATGTCCATGGCTCTCTGAAATGTGACCCCTGCATTAATAAGACCAAAAGGCATGCGAGTGTACATGAATGTTCCCCACGGGGTGGTGAAAGCAATATTCTTCTAATTGTTAGGGCGGACTTCTACTTGGTTGTAACCAGAGAACCCATCCATCATGGACATTCTGACTGCACCGACCACCTTCTGCAATATATGATCCATCTTCGGCAGCGGGTGGTTGTCTTTTAGCGATTCCCTGTTTAGATTACGAAAATCTACACATCTCCGTTCTTTTTCGAGACAGGGACTAAGTTGGCCACCCACTCAGAGTACCTTAAAGGCATTATGATCTTTGCATGTAGCAACTTTCTCACTTCTTTTTAAATGGAGGGGAGTAAGAGTGGATTTATCTACCTAAGTTTCGGCTTGCATGGCTTTATTCCACTCTTTAAAGGAATTTTATGCTGAATGATGTTAGTATCAAATGCTTTCAAATCCTCATAAGACCAAGCAAAAACATCCTTGTAGGTTTTGAATACATTTAAATGCCTTTATCTGTATTGCAAGGGAATTCCTTTTGATAGCCTGATCATCTAGGGTTCCTCCTCTGAGCCGATATTGCAGTCTTCTACTTGATCGTCTATCTCTGGAGCCATTTGTTTGGAGGCTATGTCATCCTTATTAAAAAGCCTTTCCAGTGGGACTAGTCCATGAGGGATGGTATTTCCTTTAGTTGCAGAATTTTGACCTAGCCACTGTGTCTTTCCACGAAGTGGCTTCTTGATTTGTTTCTTCTTCTTCTTAGTCGATGGTGGAGTTGGAGAACTCCCCAATGACTTCTATGAATCGTTTCACTTACTCGTCGTCCTTGAATACCTGCCGGTGCTTCACATTATCAGGTATTGAGGATCTGTATCTGACTTCTACCTCATATCTGAGGAGCAGATTTTGAGGGGGCCTGAAACTGCTTGCAACTACAACAAGGGAGTCAGCCATTAGGTTTCCTTCCCTGGGCAATAATTGGATATTAAAATCCAAGAAGAAATTATCAATTAGGTCCCACACTTCATTCCGTTAAGTCCTCAGTCTAGGGTGTTTGGTCTGGCATTGATTTCTCATCTGCCTTATGACCAACTCAGAGTCTCCATAGACCGTTAGGCATTCAATATTCATATTCTTTTTCATTTTTAACCCAAGGAGAAATGCTTCATACTCTGCCATGTTGTTGGTCGCCTCAAACTCCAGCTTGAATGAGAGGGGTATCAGGTTGCCCTCAGGAGATACCAACAATACTCCTGCTCCATTTCCCTCTTTGGAATTTGCTCCGTCAAAGTATAATTTCCATACTTTGTTTTCATTTGCATGTTAGTGTTCTAACTGCCTTATTAGGTGTACTGATGTTTCTTCTAAGATGGTCTCATCTTCTTCTAGGAACAGGCAGGAGAGGTTGCTTTCTTTTCCATGCACTGGGGATTTTTCTGAGCCTTTAGTTGGGGTCACAATTTTTACAAACCTAGACTCTCTGTACAACCTCCTTTGTTGGCCTCCAAAAGTGGGAATAGTGGCATAAGTCAGATCTAACTTAATATAGCCCCCCATCTTGGAACCCCAAGATCTAGATATGAGCATGTCGAACCGAGGGGGAATGTCTACCACTACTATGTTCGTTACCATGTTCTTCACAGGGATCTGAGCCAGGTTTACCACCAGATCCTTTAACATTCCCAAGCAATTGACCCTCTTAGAGTCAAAGGAGTATAGGTCCTTGTAGGGCCTGGTGATCTGCAACCCCAGTTGTTCCATCACTGCTAGGGGCATGAGGTTGTGCGAGGCTCCAGATCCAACATGCAATTATGCAACAAGAGATCGTGGATTACTAGGGTCACGTAGAAGGGTGCAGTAGAAGGATCAAGTTCTTCCACAATCAGCACAAAAACAACCATTGGCCTATTCTCTTGAAGATTTAAATTGTCATGGGTTGGTGCTAAAGTGGATGGATGCATGAATTGAGAGACTTGAGCTTTATAAGTAGGCTGCTTTAGAAGCTCAATAAGAGGAACATGAATTTTTACCTTTACAAGGTCCTTCTGAAGATTGAATGTGGGTTGGACTTTTTCTATACCTCCTCGCTCTGCTCCTTCTTCTTTACCACTAACAGTTTTTAGCAGAACAGGCGCCTCCTTTTTTGTGTGTCCCTCGGAACTATTTCTTTCCTTATTAGAGGAGACCTTTATCTTGAAAGGGTCAAGATTTAGCTTACCTTTCCCTTTATCTAGTACTGGGGGAATAACTTGGGGAGCAGTGCCCGCTTATTGTTCTGGTTCTCTTGACCTCTTCTTTGAAGATCTTAGATCATACTTATGGTGTGGTTGTGCTTGCATGAAATCTGCAAACTGTTTACAATAATAATCTATATCCTCCTCATTTGCTACTGCTTCTCTATCATGATTGGTCTCCTAGTGAGCCATGTTTTCATGTTCTTCTTCAGAGAAAGTAGAATACAAGTTTCCTTGCATCTCATGTGTATCTGATGATTGTTCATCAGGATCATCTTCTAAATACAGAGAACGAGGTATCTGATCGATCTGTTCCTTTCTTTCCCTTGGAAGTATTGGCAATGGAGGCCTTCTATACTGTGGGTTATAACCCTGGTTGTTGACTTGATCATTTTGTTTGGAGAGATTCTTGTTCTCAAGTTCAAGATTTCCAACCTTATGTGATGAAATCCTGATGAGTTTATCTAGTTCATTCCACTTCAGGTCTGGTGATTCTTTAGCTTGACCCGAGGAGGATGCTTCTTCTTTCCCTCTTTTATTCTCAACAGGTTCTTTCTCTCCTCTTGACTTCCCTACTAAGGTGAAATTTTCTTCCACCTCAAGTGCATCGATTTGGAGTTGATCTAGAGTGAGAGACTTACTTTCCCTTAGAGTAAATCTGAATTCGGATTCAAAGGCTCCCAAAAAATCTACTCGAGCAGCTGCTGGAGGAGGCTTTATCTCACCCAATAGGTTATTGTACCGCTTATTGAACCTTTTGATAAATTATGGGATATCCTCTTTTGGCTTCTTCCTTATAGAATTAAACTTTGTGAGGAGGTAATCATGATTTCTCTTTTCACCCCATTTTTGTGTGAAAGAGTTTTCAAGTTCCTCCCAGGTAGTGATGGAGGCATTGGGTAGGGCTTTAAACCATTTTTTGGCTTCTCCATCAAGGGATTGTACAAAAAGTCTCATGACCACATCCAGTTGTTCTACGTTTAGATTCTCAGCAAAGGCACAGAAGGTTTCAATGTGTCTCTATGCCGTGTTATCATCTTCCCCATTGAACCTAGGCAGAAGATTTAGGTAGTCTTGGGGCATAGCACTTAGGGGCTGAGGTAAATTAAGAGGGGCATATTTATTTAGAAAAAAACCCGGAAGATCCATCTAGATTAATGGAAGGGGAGTGAGACTCACCTGAGGAACTTGGGCCCAAAAGAAAGTGGTAGGAGTGGCTAGACTGAAAGCAGGGTATGTGAGGGTTTTAGGAGTAGTTCCTAAGTAGTGAGTAACAACGGGTTGAGAGCTGGATGAGGAGGCTTCAAAAATTGATGAGACGGTAGTGCAGACACTAGGAGTCTTCTCCTTCCAGACTTTCCTAAAAATTATTTTCTCTCGGTCACATACGAATGGGGCTTTCGTTTGAGAGGTATTTGAGCGAGTGTGAGGCTTTTTAAAAGCTAGGATGATAAATGATGATCGGATTTGTAGAGTCACCAAGGTGATATGGATGAAATCAGAATGCATTTGCTCACCTACGAAAAGAGTGCTCAACTTGTCGTATCCCAGGGGAAAAACCCTTCAATAAGTTCCCCGGGAATGGCGCCAAAAGATGTTGTCGCTCCCAGAGACAACCTTGGATTACTTACAAGAGCAGTGCCTAGGCACATCTAGATTCAGTGTGTCTCAAATGATTCTCAGTAAAATGGAGACAACACACACACACACACACACACACATATCTATATATATATATATATATATATATATATATATATATAATGGTTTGGTTCATTAATCCAAAGGTATAAGTCATGTATTTCTGGTACTTCTTCACATATAGAGTTCACTAAAATATGTGCATAAAATAGTGGAGGTCGAGGAGTTCAATGACTTACAATTTAATAAGCTTTTGTAGAGCAAATGAGAGAGGATAAGGAGAAAAAGCAACTCATCACATAGAGCTTAAAGCATCAAGAAATCTACGCTTAACACATAGAGCTTGAAACATCAAGAATTTCTACACTTATTTGAGTTATAGGTAGATATAATGGATAAAAGAGAGACTAGGTGTTATGATTCATGGAGCGCAAATTTTAAAGATATACTTTCAAAGATCCATACAAGCACACGCATTAACAATGTTGATACAAATGAATCTGTGAGGAACTTACAGGCACATGCATTAACATATCGATACAAATGAATTTGTGCGGAAGTTTGAAATATTTATAGTAGCTATGATTACATGAATTCAGAGAAGAAACATGAACATAATGAGTTTTAACAGAGGGATAACATACTGTAATGCTCGAAGGGGGAATCACCACTGTTTGCTTGATATTCTGAAAGATCTGTATTATAAAGTTATACAGTTTGAAAATAACATGTAGAGTTTTCTTTAGGATTTTTGAACCTTTGTGAAGTGTTGCTTCCCCCTATTTATTTAGAGAGGGGGAGCATTGAACATTTATTACATAAAAATATCTTCGACCGAGTCTCAGCTGTCAGGTTGACTAGCTATCTCGGCCAGGGATGGCTCTATGGCCCAAAAGCATTACAAAATATTAATTGCCTCATTAAAGGGCGACACATTACAGGATAACAAATCAGTCAATCAGATGAACAATGTTAACAAAATATCTTCATGCCCATCCCTGTGATCGCTTCTGCTTCAGGTTGTAGTTTGTTCATGGTATGGCCTCCTGTGTTGCTCAGCCGACTCCCGTCATTTCTGCCTTTACTGCTTGAACCATTCATCCTTCAAAGCTGGGAGTGGGCACTATCAGTTTCATGCTATAGTCATGAAGCATAGGACCCTTGGGTGGTACTTCATCTTCCCTTTGTATGGGGGCACCATGCTAGATAATCAAGTCTTCTCAAGCTAACAAGTCCTTATTTACTTCTGTCAACGTCGACCCTGGTTCTGTGTCACAGAGGGCCTTTTTGGATCAACCCATTATGGGTTTGAATGCTCCATCTTCCTTATCAAATACCACAACTACCAACCCACCGCGCCTTTAAAGTTCTGTATTGCCTGGTCACGGAGTTCTCATATCGGGGTTTCTCACTAAAAAATATTTTACAGGACGGGGCCTTTTTCTATTGTTATTTCGAATCTCGCATACCAGTGATTTATAACACCTTACCTTTGGTGTTTCCCCTTGATACTTGTGATCACCGATTTGCGGGATCGGGCCCACCCAAGATATCGCAATCGCACTGCAGGAGAGAGTGTTGAGGACGAGTGGTTTTTGAAGGGGGGCATGAGTGGTAAGTGGTACTGCCTGGTAGTGGAGGTGCTCTACAAGGAAACCGCTTTTCGAACCCTCCCCCCACTGATAAAGGGAAACATGGCAAGGGGGGCTGAAAAGGCCTGGGAGCCGTTGATCTGGCAGAGTCAATCTGGGTTGTTCGGAGATGGGTGTCATTTATTTGATGGTGGAGGAGGGACCCTAGGATTGATGACATCATCGGTGCCACATGGAATCTCTTGAGTTGTGACACGTGTCACTTGGATATGCCCCCATAGGACCCCTGAAAATTATGAATCTACGTGCCATGTGTCCTTCGTACTCCCACATCATGCTAATGTGAACTACCATGTGTATTTGTTTGGACCAATGGTATTTTGCTGCATGCCCCCCCTGGAGGAGAGAGAAAAGGTGTGCCTGCCTCTGGTTTTGCAACTGAATTCCTTTGTAAATCGGCATCGGCCCTCCCCTAATGTTTTAACACTATCGGTGTATTTCCCCTCAATTCCTTGGTTGCACTCTTCACATGACTATGTATCCCCTCAATAAATCATCCCTCCAATTGTTTTAAGTGGCGACTAGTTCCTTGGTTGCACTCTTCACATGACTATGTATCCCCTCAATAAATCATCCCTCCAATTTTTTTAACTAGTATTTACTATTTACTTGTGTCTATCTTATTAAGCACTATTACAAGTTACAACAAGAGGCAAGAAAAAACGAAATAGCAAAATTCAACTCACAAATTGTTTGCAAATGAAAGTTTTATTATGGTATTTGATCCCAAAGTTCAAGAACAACTATAAATAAAGGAGGGGCTAGCCTTATATAATTTCCTTTTAACAACTACTTGGACCTCACTCTCTAAAAAAATAGTTTTATTTGTCATCCAGAACCTGGAGACTGAGACTAAGTAAATTTAGATAAAATATTTTTATTACAATGTTTATCCACATTAAGACTTTGACTTGACTTGATTTGACCCTTGGAAGTGCAATGTTCCCTTTGATTTGACCCTAGAGAGGCAAGAAATGAAGAATAGTAGCCAAAAGTGCTCAATGGCTTGCTCAAATTAACTCCAACGACTAAGTGAGGTGGCTCCACTTAGTTTACTTGGCTCGATTCCATCCATGGAAACTCGACTTGGTCCAAGGAAGTTTGATTTGGTGTAAAGGAAGATGACTTGCTTTGTAATCACTACCTTTTCTCCACAAGAAACCTATTGTTCCACTTTGACCCAGGACTCACTCAACATTCCATTTTATTGACCTCCAAAGTCTAGTAGAAGGGGCTCGACTCGGTCCATTAGCTAGATCTCCAATTCCTTGGCTTTTGATTTGATTATTGACTATTCCCAATATCTTTGACCATTTTCAACACTCTACTAGGCACAATGTGTTGGGTGTGTGTTATATTCTTCCATGACTAGTTGCAGGTGTGGCGGGATCACAAGGGGACGGTAGTCCCCCTGCATGGGTCTGAGGCAGTGCCCTAGGAAATTTATTTTGGACCTTATATTAGGTGGACTAACTTACCTATGGTGTAATATTCCTAATTAGCTATGGCTAATTGGAATATTCGATTTTGTTTGATTTTTGCCTTCTATAGTTGTTTGTAAATAAAAAGTGAGGAAGGGGGACATAACTCACTTTTAGAATAAAAAGTCACTTCCTAGTAGCACAACGTTGTGACTTAAAGGGGAGCCAAGGGGGCCAAAAGGGGACGCAGGAATGGAGCCCACACAGACACATGGAGGAACTGTGCAGGAGGAAAGAAACATGTGGCAAGAGAGGAATCACACAGGAGGAGGTAAGCCTTGGGATTGAGAGAGGCAAAGGCTATAAAAGAGAGAGGAGCCCCTCATTTTGATCATTCTGGTTATGAGCATTTGTGATAGTCATTTCGACTTAGAGCACGTTGGCTGTTTAGCTAGTCTGCAGCACTGTTTAGTGCATTGGGTGTCTCCGTTCGGAGATCTCACCCTTAGCCCTGAGGGACTTCGAGTGCCTGCTCGGGCAAGGTATTTCCATTGGCATCCCAGTAGAAGTTTCATCAGCATTTCAACAGCAGTTTCATCAGCATTTCAGCGGCAGTTTCATCAACGTCTTTGAGGAATTGCGCAAAACCCCAAGGGGGTGATTTTTGGGGGTCAGCCATTTCAGAAAATATTTCTGGGTTATTTTGGGTTTTTTTAGTAGAGTCTGATTCCAGAGTTTTAGACTTTTCTTAGGAGGGTGCAGCCCCAAATCCTCATTCGATTTCCAACAGCAGCAAGAGCACGACAGTTTCCCAGCAACTGGGACGCAGATCAATGTGAGGCCATTCCAGGAAAGCTTTCTAGGATTTTCTGGCTTTCTTGAGTAGAGTCTGAATCCAGAGTTTCAGCTTTTTCCGAGGAGGGGAGCAGCCCCAAATCATCATTTTCTTTCTAGCAGCAGCAGCAGCACAGCAGCAGCATCCACGCAGAGAGACCATTCTTGTCATTCTGAGAGTATTTCTTCACTTGCCTTGTGCAAGTCAAGGTGCCATCTGTCTAATCACCTCTTATAGTCATTTATTGTTAAGTATAATAAAATGGCTTAGCATTTCTTGCTGCATTTCTTGTGTATCTGCTTATATTTCTGGTTTACATTATTATATGTTGTTCCACTGTTATTTTATCACTTCTAGGTTACTATATCATTTGCACATATTTGGTTGGAGTTTTTGCTGGGGTTTGAGGAATATTACAGTGGTATCAGAGCATAGATCTGGCTCATCCTGTGGAGCTAGCAATCTATGACATCGAGGGAAAAACCCTATATATGTTACAGAGGTCAGAGATACAGAGACACTGGGCGTAGGTTGGAGAATACCTACGAAGAGGGAGATTGTGTTCCTATGGCAGACGCAGAATAAGAGGAACATGTGGTAGACGCAGAACAGAGAGAGCCAATGGTGGACGTAGAGCAGATGGCAGATGAGGATGAGAAGAAATTTGTGGATATGCTCCTCAAATCAGTGCAGGATCTCTCGAGGCAGATTGAGGTCATGGGGCAAAGATTCACGGCAGTAGAGGCCAGATAGCGGAAGAGCCCACGAGTTTTTCAGATCGGTGAGGGATCAAGTGCATCCCATCACGTGCCAGAGCAGCGTGATACTACGTAGCAGGGGGCCTCACATGCCCCTACATGCTCTACCATGCCCACCTTCTTAGGAGTAGACACAGGGGCCGCAGCCCAGCAGGAGGCAGAGCCCAGGCATATGGGCGATTATTCTGCAAAGTACCAGGCCTATGGGCAGGAGTTTAGGGAAGCCCTCTCATTCAAAGATTTTGTTCAACTCCAACGGGATAGCAGACCCCGCGATCATCACAGAGGGTACCAGCATTACCATGATGGCGACACCCACCGTGCAGCAAGCAGATTCCACTTGCCTATGTTTGATGGCTCATCAAACAGTTCGGCAAAGTCTTGGGTGGAGAAGCTATACATTTATTTCTAGCCTAACCAGATGTCGGAGGCAGAGGCCATCAAGGTGGCAACATTGCATTTGGATGGCGAGGCCCAGGATTGGTGGTTTCATGGAATGGTTACATTGGGGCACTCCACAACGACGTCATATATAGAGCTTACCAGGAGACTGATGGAGCGATTTGATCGGAGGGATCTAGAGCAGCATTTCGTGGAGCTGACGAAGCTCAAACAGACAGGGAGCCTAGCAGATTTCTTGAGGGTCTCCATGATGGTGCCAAACCACTCCACGGCACAAAGGGTCTATATGTATGTTGAGGGGTTAGCAAAGCCACTTTGGCGTCTAGTCTGATCCACCAGACCAGCTACGCTCTAGGACGCTATCAGCAGGACCCGGGACTTACAAGATGTCTTACCCAGGACCCGAACACCTTACCCCCAGAGACAGACTTTCCAGTCTAAGGGAAAGGATGTGATGATTCCACCTCCAAAGGGGAATCTAGGACGAGTAAAGCTTGACAGGATGCCAGGAGGGAGCTGAAGAAGAAGCAGTTGTGCTTCACTTGTCAAGAGCCATGGGCACCAGGACATAGACGTGTTGCTGGTAAAGCACATTTTATTGAGGTCTTCTCCGAGAGCAGTGGAGAAGGGGATGACGAGGAGGATGTGGAGGCAGGAGATAGCCATGCCATACAGGGACCTTTGCCACCTCCACCACCACCAGCAGGTGGTGCATCTTTCGCACCCACCGGAGAGGCCCTTGCAGCATTGCGGGGAGTTCCCAAGTATCTGATGCTACACGTACGAGGGACAGTACGTGGCCAACACGTATCAATTTTGGTTGATAGTGGGGCCACCCACAACTTCATCGATGCCCAGATGGTTGAGCGGAGAGGTATACAGATAGAGAGCTTCGATGGGTTTTCAATCTTGGTCCTAGGAGATCAGAGCATGACATGTGCTCGTTATGTTCCAAAGCTTTTAGTGATGATGGGCACCTACACATTGACTGACCACCTTTTTGTGGTCGATATTCTGGACACCAACATGATACTGGGTGTTAAGAGGCTTATCACTCTAAGGAAGGCCACGAGAGATTGGAAGACCCTGGAGATGGAGTGGGATGATGAGAAGACAGGGAGGAATGAGAAGATACGAGGACAACACACATATCCACCTCAGACTGTCTCGGCTCATCAGATGGAGGAAGTCTTCCGAAAGGGAGACATAGAGTGGGCAGTGGAGCTGCGTGCATCAGAGGCAGGAACTACAAGGCAGACGGTACACCCAGAGATACAGTCTATCCTTGATCGGTATGCCTTAGTGTTTGGGGACATTCCACCAGGACAGCCACTAGATCGGGGGTTTGAGCACACCATCGAGCTTGAGCAGGGCATATAGGTCGTGATTACCACCCCCTATAGGCACCCCAAGGCCTATCGGGATGAGATTGAGCGGGCTATTCAGGAGTTGCTTGCATTGCCAGATTTCACGCAGCCATTTGTTTTGGAGTGTGATACGTCGGGAGAGGGGATTGGCACAGTATTGATGCAGGGAGGTCACCCTATAGCATTTGAGAGCCAGAAGCTCCTTCCGCACGAGAGGTTGTATTCCATATACGACAAGGAGATGATGGCCATCATGCATGCATTGGCTAAGTACCAACAATATTTGGTAGGCAACAAGTTCAGGGTGAGGACTGATCACAACAGCCTCAAGTTCTTATTGGAGTAGAAGCAGCTACAGGAGAGGCAGCAAAAGTGGATGAGTAAGATCCAAGCATATGACTTTGACATTGAGTATATCAAAGGTAAGAACAACGTTGTAGCAGATGCCCTTTCACGTAGACCAGCCATGTTGTCTCTTATGAGCTTGGATACAGATTGGAGGGCTCGACTCTTAGTAGAATACTCCAAGGACAGATTTGCATGTGAGGTTCTGGATGGGCAGGTGGTGGATGACAGGCATAGGGTGGTCGATGAGATCATCTACTGCAGGGACCGAATCTTCTTGACTGAGGGGTCTTAGCTCAAGAAGAAGATACTCCAGGCATCACATGATTCCCCATTAGCGAGACATTAGGGTTTTACCAAAACCTACAGGGCCATTAGGGAGAGGTTCTCATGGAAGGGCCTCAAGGAGGACGTACTCCAACACATCCGGGAGTGCGATGTTTGCCAAAGGAACAAGGGAGAGATGAGCCATCTCGCATGATTATTGCAGCCTCTTCAAATTCCGGAGGGGAAATGGAAGAATATTTCGATGGATTTCATCACAGGGTTGCCCATGGTATAGGGCAAGGATTTTATCTTTGTCATCGTTGATCAACTGATGAAGAACGCACATTTCTTTGCCATATCCACACACTATACAATAGCACAGGTGGCTGAGCTATTCTTCAGGGAGATCTTTAGGATACATGGTCTTCCTTAGACCATTTTCAGTGACAAGGACAGCCGTTTCATGGACGGGTTTTGGCAGGAGCTTTTCCGATTGGTGTGGACGGAGTTGACACCGAGTACCAGCTATCACCCACAAATGGACGGAGAGACGGAGATAGTTAACAAGTGGTTGGAGGGCTACTTGCATAACTATGTCAGTGGGCAGCAGCGAGCATGGCTGAAGCGGCTGCATTTGGGGGAGTACTGCTACAATACTTCACATCACATGTCCATCGGTATGTCACCATTCTATGCCTTATATGGGTATCATCCTTTATCTTTTTTTGACGTGATGTTTGGTGATAGCAAGGCTCCTAGAGCCAAGATTTGGATCCAAAAGAGTCAGGATATCCTCCGAGCTCTCAAGGATAACATGGCTACAGTGCAGAACTAGCAGAAGCTGTATGTCGACAGGGGACAGGTGGAGAGATAGTTCGAGGTAGGGGACATGGTCTACCTACGATTAAAGCCATAACGACAGTCATTGCTGAAGCAAAATGGGGCTGAGAAGCTCAAGCCCCACTTTTATGGGCCATATAGGGTGATACGGAGGATTGGACAGGTTTCATATGAGTTGGAGCTGCCCCAAGGCAGCAAGATTCATAACATTTTTCATGTAGCATGCCTGAAGAAGGCATTGGGGCAGCAGGTGACCGTGACGGATGAGCTACCACCCATGGATGATGAGGGGCATTTGGTATTGTAGACGGAGGCTATCATTGACTCCAGGGAGAGACGATTGCGGAGCATGATGGTCCGGGAATTCTTGGTGAGGTGGAAGACTTTGTCGAATGAGGATGCCACTTGGGAGAGTGAGGATATCTTATAGCATCCATCACTTCAGTTGCTTGAGGACAAGCAACATTTTGTTGGGGGAGACTGTAATATTCCTAATTAGCTATGGCTAATTGGAATATTTGATTTTGTTCGATTTTTGCCTTCTATAGTTATTTGTAAATAAAAAGTGAGGAAGGGGGACATAACTCACTTTTAGAATAAAAATTCACTTCCTAGTAGCACAACATTGTGACTTAAAGGGGGGCCAAGGGGCCAAAAGAGGACGCAGAAATGGAGCCCACACAAACACATGGAGGAACTGCATAGGAGGAAAGGAACACGTGGCAAGAGAGGAATCACATAGGAGGAGGTGAGCCTTGGGATTGAGAGAGGCAAAGGCTATAAAGGAGAGAGGAGCCCCCTCATTTTTATCATTCTAGTTATGAGCATTTGTGATATTCATTTTGAATTAGAGCACGTTGGCTGTTTAGCTAGTCTGCAGCACTGTTTAATGCATTGAGTGTCTCTGTTTGGAGATCTCACCCTTAGCCCTAGGGGACTTTGAGTGCCTACTCAGGCAAGGTATTTCCATTGGCATCCCAGCAGTAGTTTCATCAACATTTCAGCAACAGTTTCATCAACATTTCAGCAGCAGTTTCATTAGTGTCATTAAGGAACTGCACAGAACCCCAAGGGGGTGATTTTTGAGGGTCGGCCATTTCAGAAAATTTCTGGGTTTGTCTGGGTTTTTTTAGTAGAGTCGGATTCCAGAGTTTCAGCCTTTTTTGAGAAGGGGAGCATCCCCAAATCCTCATTCAATTTCCAGTAGTGGTAAGAGCATGACAGTTTCCCAACAGCTGGGACGCAGATCAGTGTGAGGCCATTCCAGGAAAGCTTCCTGGGTTTTTTTGGGTTTCTTGAGTAGAGACCGAATCCAAAGTTTCAGCCTTTTCCGAGGAGGGGAGAAGCCCCAAATCATCATTTGTTTTGTAGCAATAACAACAACACAACAGCAACATCCACGTAGAGAGGCCATTATTGTCATTCTGAGAGTATTTCTTCACTTGCCTTGTGCAAGTCGAGGTGCCATCTATTTAATCACCTCTTGTACTCATTTATTTCTCAGTATAATAAAATGGCTTAGCATTTCTCGCTGCATTTCTTGTGTATCTGCTTATATTTCCCATTTACATTATTATATGTTGTTCCACTGTTATTTTATCACTTCTTGGTTATTATATCATTTGCACATATTTGGTTGGAGTTTTTGCTGGGGTTTGAGGAAAATTCTGGGTTAGTAATATTACATATGGTTTTGTGCATGGGTTTTGCACATGGTTTTGGGCATGATGGTTTTATGCCCATGGTATTTTGTAGATCCGGTCAAGGGAACAACGGTTATGTTCTAATCTAGGGTTGATTGATGGGGGTTTATGAATGATTTGGCATGTATATATATGTATTGTAACATTGCAAGGAACACAATGAAAAATCAATCTGATAGTCCCGATTTTGGGATCCAGGAGAAAATATTTGTGTATTTGTTTTATATTCTCATCATTTTTTTTCTATTTTTTTAGAATTCGTCTGTAGGTAATTCTTGTACGGGGTTAAAACCTACATAATGATTAGTTCGACTTTTGCACCTTCTACTTTTACCCTCGCATGGCACTTAGTGAGGACGTCACCATGCATGGAATGTGGATCTTCAACGCCCTGGAGAATTTGAGGACTTTTCCACATGGGTTTTTTCTAACCAGTTTTGTAGATAAATTCTAATGTAAAGATCATCTCTTCATGCCAAGATTTGACCATACTTTTCCACCTACAACCCCCACATGTCATTGGGCCGCTTTTGAGTCTTGATTGCCATTTTCTAACTAATACCTTCATCTTTTGCAGAAATTTCCACATGGCATGTCATCTACATTTTATTTTGAGCAATCTAAGATCAAGTTGACTTTTTTATTTCTAGGACCAATTGCATTGGGCAACATGCACTGCCTCATGAAACATGAACTATTGGAAACTGTGAGACTTCCATGTTGAGAATTGGTTAATAAATACTACACCAAGGCCAAGGATGCATACAAAAATCTATGACTCATGACCATATAATAAGACATAGGTGCACACAACAAGGGTTGGACTCGCGACTACAATTGCGATCGCCCCTACGTAACTAGATGCTTCCATAAATCATCTCAATGTGATCCACTTTAAGTCCTCCAATCCTATCCAAAACAAAAGGAGCTAAGTGTGGGGTCCTAAATCATTTGACATGTTCTTACTATAGGTTTTAACCTCGTACAGTCAATTGTTCGAACATATTCTTAATAAAATAGAAAAGATGCAATGGAAAACACACACATTAACACAAAAAAATAATCCTGGAACCCAAACTGGCAAAACCAACAAGATTTTCCAATATATATTTTCTATATAGTATTAGAATACAATATATATGTTGTGGTATCCATAAACCACCAAACTACTCACCATGGATTAGAATACAACCAAAGTTTCTTAACCAAAACTACAAAACCATGGGCAAAACCACCATCCGCCCAAAAACTACTTTTAGCAAAAACTGTGTGCGAAAAATTACTAAAAGTGGATGCAAAAAGCCACTCATTTTTTTCAAGAGCATTGCCCTCAAACCCCTGTGCAATGGGGCTTCTTCCCCCTGCTATACATTGCACATTTTACAACACGTGGGATAGTCGTGCAAAGAATATAACACATACCCAACATTCTCCCACTTGTTTTATTTGCACACACATGGTTGCAGGAGTGCATAATCATTAATCTAGGGCAATAATGCCTATTTTTTCTCTACACCAAAAGAAATTCTCAGTGCTCATAGATTTTGTTAATGAATCTACAACATTCTTCAAAGTGTCCACTTCTTTTCTTCAATCACATCTCTCATGAAGTGATACAAAACATTAATATTTTGTCTTCAAATGATAAGTTGGGTTCTTTTCCAGGAAGATTGTAGTCTAACTATCACAATCTATCCTTACAGCTTGTCATTGCAGGCTTTAACCCTATACAATTAATTGTTTCCAATAGATTTTTCAATAAAACAGAAAAGATGCAATGGAAAACAAACACATTAACAAAAAGATTTTACCTTGGAACCCAAAACCGAGAAAACCAGCTTCAATATATAGTTTTTGTACAGTATTACAATACAATATATATTCTGCAATATTCATGTAGCACAATCCATTTACCCTGGATTAGAATACAACTATGGTTCCTTAAATGAAACTGCAAAACCTTGGGAAAAACCACTATGCACCACAAAACTACTTTTAGCAAAAATTGTGTACTGAAAACTGACAAAAACTATGCAAAAACCGCCCAACTGTTTTTAGGGGTGGTTCTCCGGAACCACTGTGTAGGGGGGCTTCTGTTTCCATGCTAACCCCCTAAATAGTGGGGGATTCCACCCCCTTGTTGCACCCAATGTAATGTAAAGTGCATGCAACTAGTCATGCAATTTATATAACATGTGCCCAACATTCTCCCACTCGTTATTTTCTTTGCAAGCAACGATTCATAGGAGTACATGATCAACAATCTAGGGAAGTAATTTCCATTGTTTCTCTACATCAAGAATTTCTCAGTGCTCAAAGATTTTGTTAATGAATCTACAACATTCTTCAAAGTGTCCACTTTTTCCAGCAAAACCTTCTTGTCTTCAATCATATCTTTCACAAAGTGATATTGAACATCCATATTTTCTGGTAGCACCTTCTTGGTTTCAATCATATCTCTCAAAAATTGATATTGAACATCAATATGCTTTGGCTTCAAAAGATAAGAAGGGTTCTCTGCTAGGAAGATTGCACACTAAGTTTCACAATCTATACTTATAGCTTCTTGTACCAACCTAATACTTGAACACAATCTTTGTAACCATACAACTTCTTTGCTTACATTAGTGGCTACCATGTATTCATCTTTTATAGTTGTCAGTGCCACTACAGATTGTCTTTTGCTCATCCAATTAATTGATTCTCTAAATAGGCTAAGCACGTACTCATTTGTAGATCTTTTACGATACATATCTCTTGCCTAGTCCGCATTAACAAAGCCATGTATGTCCTGCTACCCACCACCTTTGGGTAGTATGCATAGGACAAAATTTTCTCCTAGATGGTCCTCAGTCGGCAACCAACAATGCCTTACAGCCTTAGATAGCTCAATCTGTCATTTTCTCGACCACCTGAGCCAACCATGTGGTCTCTCGCCCATCTGTTATGAATGTATGTTTGAAGGTGGGCCTCCTGACCCCAAAGGTATGGCTTTTCATTGGTATATTTGAGTAATTTTTCTTACTTTTCATGGGCATTTTTGGGCATGGATTGTTGGGGGTATTTCATGTAAAGAATGGGTTAGGTCTGTATTCTTGTGTCCACTGTCTGATTTTGTGGCTACCCTTGTATCATAGTCCCGTAGGATCTCCTTTACTAGCCATTGGATTTAGGGTTGGCACTATATGGGAAATCCAAATTTTGGTTGCATGGTCCCACTTCCCGATACCACCAACGTTACTCTCCTTCCATTCATTTCAGCCCCATTCATCTATTTTCCCATCCAAATCCACAGGTGTCCACTGGGTCCACATAGGGTTAGCCTCCCCCTCCCCTTGTCCACACCTTGGGTCAAGCCTGGAACGATGCCCCGGAGGCTAATGCAACCAAAAAGAAAATAAAAAGCATAATTTGGCCACTCTCAATAGGAAATATACCACAAAATGCAAAAGATGGTCGAGACACACAAATTTAGCACGTGGGCAAAAGCCAAACATGAGCTCTACCCCTTATCCATGGCCATCACCCTAGTTCCTATGGGCCCTAGATGAGCCCCTTCCAACATTAAGGAACCCATGATTGTCACAACCCCTTATGGGCAATGAACTAGCCCACCTTAAAGGGGTATCCACTGCTACATATTACACATCATGCTCTCATCCCCCAGAGCCCCGAGCAGTTATAGAGAAAAATCAATCAAAGGAAAAAGGCACATGAAGAAGGGTGGAAAAACAAAGGTTGGGGTAACTCATGTACCACGATTTGTTCCATCCTACACTCATATACACAGGTGTGGGCTTCCCTTATTATATATACCCTTATACCATGACATGTGGTCTATATGATTCTCCCGATTCCCACTTCGTGCCATTACTACATCATTTTCCACCTACCACTTGAGGGATGTACAATGGACATGTCACCACCTTTAGAGGTTGAAACCACCTAATAGGGTCCTTGGTTAATCCATTATTGAGCTTGGAGGCACTTGTACATGCCAAAGCCCATTATGGAATGGCATGCCATGATGAAGTGCCTCACTGATCTAGTGACTTGTAATCTCTTTTACTTGATTATTCTAATGATTTGTTATATTGGAGGGAAAGCGGATGTATTGGATCTTATGAAAGATTGCAGGTGGGTCTACATTTGGGGCTTCGTCTCTCTATACGGGGTCCCACATTGGCCCTTGTAGGGTGAGAGTTGAGAGCCATGGGGCTCCAACATAGCATAGATTACTTCATGGATCCCCATCACCAATCATTGATTTCTCGTGCTCCACCTTTTGGATGAGGATGATGCCCCTGGTTCACCATGCCTAGCAAGCTCCACACTTGCACCACACAGTTGGTAGATGTTCCAGGGTCCAAAGGATGTCTCTCACTGCAAAGGGAGGGATTATCTCATTATACTAGCACTTCAAGATGGTAAACAAGCATTTTCAATCCACTTGGAGACCCATGAGGATGTCCTTGTGCCCCTCACACCCACTTGGGGGCACCACAAGGATTTGCTTAGAAGACAAGGAGCCAACCCCTAGTACACTATGTTTGAGGTCCATTGTCACATCATGGCACACTTAGGACTTCATTAGGCCTCCTCAAAGGCCCAACGTCTCACTTTGTTCATCATTTGACCTTCTTGAGATGCTTCTTATTATGTTATTGAACCATTTGGTAGGCTTGTCACCAAAAGTATTGTTGCTATGCACATTATTTTATTTTAGGGGATCAATTAGGCCAATTTAGCTAAATTGAATTCATTAGAGAGTGTATAAATAGAAGTGAGATGATTCATTCTCATTGTTGTCGCTCATAAAGACAGCCTGAGATTGCTAACAAGGCTAGTGCATGCGACATCTATATTCTATGTCTCAAATAATTCTCAGGAAAATGGAGACAACAGACACACACACACACACACACATATATAAAATGGTTTGGCTCATTCATCCAAAGGTATAAATCATGTATTTATAGTACTTCTTCACATATACAATTCACATAAATATGTGCATAAAATAGTGGAGGCCGAGTAGTTCAAGGACTTATAGTTTAATAAGATTTTGTAGAGAAAATGATAGAGGATAAGGAGAAAGAGAAACTCATCACATAGAGCTTAAAGCATCAAGAATTCTATGCTTAACACATAGAGCTTGAAACATCAAGAATTTCTACACTTATTTGAGTTACAGGTAGATATAATGGACAAAAGAGAGACTTGGTGTTATGTTTCATGGAGTGAAACTCTTAAAGATATATTTTCAAGGATCCATACAGGCACATGCATTAACAATGTCGATAAAAATGAATCTGTGAGGAAGTTACACGTACATGCATTAACATATCGATACAAATGAATCTATGAGGAAGTTTGAAATATTTCTAGCAGCTAGGATTACAAGAATTCAGAGAAGAAACATGAACATAATGAGTTTTAACAGAGGGATAACATATTGTAATACTTGAAGGGGTAATCACCACCGTTTGCTTTATATTATGAAAGATTTGTATTATAAAGTTATACAGTCTGAAAATAACATGTAGAGTTTTCTTTAGTATTTTCTGAACTTTTGTGAAGTGTTGCTTCCCCCTATTTATCTGGAGAGGGGGAGCATTGAATATTCATTACGTAAAAATATCTTCGGCTGAGTCTCAGCTGTCAAGTTGACTAGTTGTCTCGGCCAGGGATGTCTCTGGGGCCAAAAGCATTACAAGATATTAATTTCCTCATTAAAGGGCGGCACATTACAGGATAACAAATCAATAATCAGATGAACAATGTTAACAAAATATCTTCATGCCCATCCCTGTGATCGTTTATGCTTCAGGTTGTAGTTTGTTCATGGTATGGCCTCCTATGTTGCTTAGTCAACTCTCGTCATTTCTGCCTTTACTTCTTGAACCATTCATCCTTAAAAGCTAGGAGTGGGCACTATCAGTTTCATGCCGCAATACTAAAGTAGAGGACCCTTGGGTGGTACTTCATCTTCCCTCTGTATGGGGGCACCATGTTGGATAATCAAGTCTTCTCAAGCTACCAAATCCTTGTTTACTTCTGTCAGTGTCGACCATGGTTCCGTGTCACAGAGGGCCTTTCTGGATCAACACATTCTAGGTTTGAATACTCCATATTCCTTATTAAATGCCACAACTTCCAACCCACCGCGCCTTTAAAGTTCTGTACTGCCTAGTCGCGGAGTTTCCATATCGGGATTTCTCACTGAAAAAGCTTTTACAGGATGGGGCCTTTTCCTTTGTTACTTGGAATCCTACATACCGATGATTTATAACATTTTACCTTTGGCGTTTCCCCTTGATACTTGTGATCGCCGATCTGCAGGATCGGGCCCACCCAGGATATTGCAATCACACTACTGGAGAGACTGTTGAGGACAAGTGGTTTTCGCAGGGGGGCATGAGTGGTAAGTGGTAAGTGATGGGGGGGAGGGGGGTGTGAAATGATATGAGAGGGACACATACCGTAGGGGCCTAATGGGGAAACTACTTTTCGGACGCCTCCCTCGCTAATAAAAGGAAACATGGCGGGGGGGTCCGAAAACGCCTAGGAGTTGTTGATCTAGCGAAGTCAATCTGGGTCATCTGGAGATTGGGGTCGTTTATTTGATGGCAGAGGAGGGACCCGAGGATTGATGAGGTCATCGGTGCCACGTGTCACCTGGATAAGGCCCCATAGGACCCCTGAAAATGTTGAATCTGCGTGCCATGTTTCCTCTGTACTACCACATCATGCTGACATCAGCTGACATGTGTATTCATTTGGACCAATGGTATTCTGCCGCTTGGCCCCCTTAAAGGAGAGAGAAAAGGCACAACTGCCTCAGGTTTTTCAACTGAATTCCTTTCTAAATCGGCTTCGGCCCTCCCCTGATGTTCTAACACTAACGATGTATTTCCCCGCAATTCCTTAAGGATGTTCCGTTGGACTTGTCGATCGTCGATATCAGAGGTCTGCTCCTTTGTATCACACTTTGAGATCTTGCCGATTGTCGATATGCCGATATGTTGCGCCTTAGATCTTTGACTTTTGTGATCATCGATATTGGTGATTGCTCTATCGTGGGTTTGTTGTGTCCTTTCCCACTATTGCTACTAGGAAACTGTGATTGCAATTTGTGATCTGCTCCTGGCCCTCCGATAAGCTCTTCTCCTTCATTTCAGAGGCAGCAAAACCCTGAACTTCAACAGGCCATATCTTCTGATCCAGAAGTCCATTTTCAGACTTCCATATACCATTGGAAAGCTCATTCCGAGCACTATGCAATGGAGAGGGTCCAATTTGGCTTTGAGTGCTTCTGTGGCCTGGAATATGGCTTCAAACTTCACTTCTCTTTGACAACTTTGACCAACTGAGAACTCATAATGCAGTGAGTGACAACATTGGCTCCAACTAGGGACAGTGCCTTGCTGGCAAGGTGTTGAGAACCTGTAGACCAGTAGCCTTCCTTCCATTGGGCATGGAGTCATTTCTAAACAAACGATAATTCTGTGAAAGTGGAATTTTCAACATAAACTAGAAATTTCATATAACAATTACAATACACACACCGGTATTTACAATGAGTGCAAGACAAGTACCTCTAGTTTTGGAAATAAATTTTGAGGAACTGACCATTTACCGGCAGTTCCAGAGATTCACCGTCTAGATTTCAAGCATGTACATGTTATTTCCTCTTTCTTTTGAAATCTTGAAAAGGGAAAACCATAGCGAATCAAATTTTCTGTGTTTTCCTTTGTCTTCCCTTCGGACATCCCAACGGAGAACTAAAACTCTTGGTTGAAGAGGTCGATCCTTGGCCTTCTTGTCAAACAGGGATTTCATCCTTTGTTGATAATTGGACAATTTGGCCCCTACTTGTCCTCTGTTTTCATGAAGCTCGACCAACTAATTTATCCTTCGCGTTAAGGCACTTGGCTCTTCCTCAGCTTCTTGTAGTAACTTTGCCACCAACATCGCTAATTGGATCAGGAAGACCACAACCTTACCATACACTAGCTCAAAAGGTGATTTCCCCATGGATCGTTTAGGAGTTACCCGGTTGGCCCATAGGGCAAACTTCAGTTGGGAGTCCCAGTTCCTCTAATTCTCGGCGATGGTCTTCTTCAGCACCCTCACCACAGTTTTGTTTGAGAACTCATCCGAGCCATTACCTTGAGGATAGTAGGTAGTGGAGTGC
Organism: Pinus tabuliformis; assembly: GCA_031772625.1. Taxonomy (NCBI): domain Eukaryota; kingdom Viridiplantae; phylum Streptophyta; class Pinopsida; order Pinales; family Pinaceae; genus Pinus; species Pinus tabuliformis. The sequence goes on from CM062807.1 coordinate 1,146,966,223, forward strand.
TCGATGATGATATTGAATTTCTGGTAGAAGCTGATGAACTTGGCAGATTTGAAGACCTGAGCATTATCAGTGATAATTTTGAAGGGACAACCAAAGAGTGATAGTATGTTCCCCTCAATGTTTTAAAAATCGGCTGGTCTAAACCGATAACCTGTCAAACTGGCCGATTAGCAAGCGCACTGGGTCCAATTGGCAGAAAAAGCCGATTTGACCCACCATTTTGCCTAAAAATTTCCCTTAGCGGTCCTAATCGACTAGTTTAGGACGAAACCGACCGTTTCGTTCTAAACTGGCTAGTTAGCTGCCACGGCCACAGAGGACCCACGCAACATTGTTTTCCAATTTTTTAAGGTGTTTTGGAGGGAAAGTAAGGGTTCTTTCCCTCCAAAAACACCCTCTCCAAGCCTTTAAAAGGCCCTTCTCCCTCTCATTTGTCTCACACATCTCATTTGGAGTATTTGTGAGTTTGATTGGGAGCTTGGAGAGTGTTGAATTTTTGCTAGAGTAGTGGAACAACAAAGAGTTTAAGCTAAGTAGTAGTCATCATGCCTCCAAAAGCCAAGGATACTGCATGGGCTCATTGTGATATGATTGATGGCAAAATGATCTGCAAATATTGCCAAAAATCTATTGAAGGAGGGGGTATTAACAAGTCCAAGCAACACTTGGCTAGGATAGGAGGCCATGTAAAGCCATGTGGAGCACCAAATGAAGTAATAGGGAATATTAGGGCAGAATACATTCAGAAGTTTGAGACTCAAGTCACTGAACCAATAGAGAAGTTTGTGGCTCAAGGAGTTGCAATTTTTGGGAGTCGAGACTCAACCAATTGAGTTTGATCATGATGACTGATGAGAAGTTTCAACTTATAATGTTGATCACTATTATCATATATGTATACTTGTAGTAGGCCACTGGCCCCATAGTTTGTAGGCTTTGTTTTTGCACTCTAAAGGCCATTTAGAGCCTCATTTCTTATGTATTTTGTTGATGATATGTATTGCACTCGGTGCCATTTTGATATATTCACCTTTACATGGTATATAAATGAGAGACCTTTGCATATTTTGCCTTTATTGGCTTGGAATCATGGTTTTAAATCTTAACAATAGTTTTTTCATTAAAAATTAATTATATAATGTATTTTCTTTAAATTGGTTCGTTTAGACCTGACCAATCCTGTTTTGAAACCCAGTTCATTAGGTGGACCGGTCCAGTCACCGGTTCCGGTTTTTAAAACATTGGTTCTCCTCCATAAATTTGATTACCACTGAGTCTGTAGCATTTCTGGCTAGGATGGCCTCAACCCACTTGGTGAAATAATCTGTGGCCGTCAATATCCACTTGTGTTGGCCACTGGACAGTGGGTTTATTTCTCTTATGAAATCTAGTCCCCACTGTCTGAAAGGTTCTTCCACATGTATTGGAATCAGGGGGAGAGGAGAAAGCTTTTGCCTCTCAGCAAACACTTGGCACTTCTGGCACGACCTGACCTAGGAATGAACATTCCCAAATAGTGTAGGCCAGTAGAATCTCACCTTGAGGATTTTATGTGTTGTGGTCTTCCAGTTGTAGTGACCTCCACAAACTCCTCCGTGAAAATCCTCAATCACTTTATGGGTTTCTCCCTCCACCAAACATAATAGCAATACCCCCACCGGGTCCTTCTAGTAGAGTAGGCCATTGGATATGATATATTTTTGCGCTTGCAATCTCAGAGTTTGGTATTTGGATTTATCCAGCCCCAGTAGGCACCTTAGGAATAAAAGATAATGAACGATGTTCTTATACCAGGTGATCCCTCATATTTAGCATAAATATTCTGCTCAGATGTTTTAATCCCGCTCTGATGATCCTCTGGTCTGCCTTCCTCTGTTATCAGGTTTATCCCTAAAGCTTGGAAATTTGATTTGGATAAAACCTTAGCCAACCCCTGGCCTTTTATGAGCTTAGTAGGCTTTATGTCTAGCTCATACTCTTGTATTTTTGCTATCCACCTACCCCTTTTTCCTTCATTGTATCCTTGCACCAGGATTTCCTTGATTGCTATCGTCGAGACAATTGTTGTGATTTTCAATTGTAGCACATACATGTGAAATGCCTTAAAAGCCTTGACTAGTGCATATGCTTGTTTCTCCAAGATGTTATATTTCAACTCAGCATCCCTCGGGACTTGGATGAAGAAGGCGATGGGCTATTCATAACCATCTTTATTTTTCTGTAGTAGCATTGCGGCAATAGTATCTGGAGAAGCGAAAGAAAATATATAGAAAGGCACTGAATAGTCGGGGCTGACCAGTACCGGGTCTTCAACCAAAGCTTATTTAATTCTAATGAAAGAATATCTGGGGCTAGGGCTCCACTTGACATCATTTGCCTTCTTAAGCATGTTCGTAATACCTTTTACTATTTCTACATAGTTGGGTATGAACCTCCTTAAGAAATTTATTCTCCCCAAAAAGGCTTGGACCTCTTCCTAATTCCCAGGCAGAGGAATATGACTAATGGCTTCGACTCATTTAGGATCGATCTTCACACCTTCCTGCGCTACTATGTGTCCTAGTAGCTTGCCCTCACTTAGGGCGAACTGAGATTTCTTAGGATTCAAAGGAATACCATACCTCCTGCATTTTTCAAATGTGAGCTTCAAGTGGAGGATGTGCTCTTCATTAGTCTTAGAAAACATTGTGATATCGTATAAATAAACCACCACGAATTTGTCTTGCTCCCCTACGAAATCTATGTCCATGGCTCTCTGAAATGTGACCCCTGCATTAATAAGACCAAAAGGCATGCGAGTGTACATGAATGTTCCCCACGGGGTGGTGAAAGCAATATTCTTCTAATTGTTAGGGCGGACTTCTACTTGGTTGTAACCAGAGAACCCATCCATCATGGACATTCTGACTGCACCGACCACCTTCTGCAATATATGATCCATCTTCGGCAGCGGGTGGTTGTCTTTTAGCGATTCCCTGTTTAGATTACGAAAATCTACACATCTCCGTTCTTTTTCGAGACAGGGACTAAGTTGGCCACCCACTCAGAGTACCTTAAAGGCATTATGATCTTTGCATGTAGCAACTTTCTCACTTCTTTTTAAATGGAGGGGAGTAAGAGTGGATTTATCTACCTAAGTTTCGGCTTGCATGGCTTTATTCCACTCTTTAAAGGAATTTTATGCTGAATGATGTTAGTATCAAATGCTTTCAAATCCTCATAAGACCAAGCAAAAACATCCTTTTAGGTTTTGAATAGATTTAAATGCCTTTATCTGTATTGCAAGGGAATTCCTTTTGATAGCCTGATCATCTAGGGTTCCTCCTCTGAGCCGATATTGCAGTCTTCTACTTGATCGTCTATCTCAGGAGCCATTTGTTTGGAGGCTATGTCATCCTTCTTAAAAAGCCTTTCCAGTGGGACTAGTCCATGAGGGATGGTATTTCCTTTAGTTGCAGAATTTTGACCTAGCCACTGTGTCTTTCCACGAAGTGGCTTCTTGATTTGTTTCTTCTTCTTCTTAGTCGATGGTGGAGTTGGAGAACTCCCCAATGACTTCTATGAATCGTTTCACTTACTCGTCGTCCTTGAATACCTGTCGGTGCTTCACATTATCAGGTATTGAGGATCTGTATCTGACCTCTACCTCATATCTGAGGAGCAGATTTTGAGGGGGCCTGAAACTGCTTGCAACTACAACAAGGGAGTCAGCCATTAGGTTTCCTTCCCTGGGCAATAATTGGATATTAAAATCCAAGAAGAAATTATCAATTAGGTCCCACACTTCATTCCGTTAAGTCCTCAGTCTAGGGTGTTTGGTCTGGCATTGATTTCTCGTCTGCCTTAAGACCAACTCAGAGTCTCCATAGACCGTTAGGCATTCAATATTCATATTCTTTTTCATTTTTAACCCAAGGAGAAATGCTTCATACTCTTCCATTTTGTTGGTCGCCTCAAACTCCAGCTTGAATGGGAGGGGTATCAGGTTGCCCTCAGGAGATACCAACAATACTCCTGATCCATTTACCTCTTTGGAATTTGCTCCGTCAAAGTATAATTTCCATACTTTGTTTTCATTTACATGTTAGTGTTCTAAGTGCCTTATTAGGTGTACTGATGTTTCTTCTAAGATGGTCTCATCTTCTTCTATGAACAGGCAGGAGAGGTTGCTTTCTTTTCCATGCACTGGGGATTTTTCTGAGCCTTTAGTTGGGGTCACAATTTTTACAAACCTAGACTCTCTGTACAACCTCCTTTGTTCGCCTCCAAAAGTGGGAATAGTGGCATAAGTCAGATCTAACTTAATAGAGCCCCCACCTTGGAACCCCAAGATCTATATATGAGCATGTCGAACCGAGGGGGAATGTCTACCACTACTATGTTCGTTACCATGTTCTTCACAGGGATCTGAGCCAGGTTTACCACCAGATCCTTTATCATTCCCAAGCATTTGACCCTCTTAGAGTCAAAGGAGTATAGGTCCTTGTAGGGCCTGGTGATCTGCAAGCCCAGTTGTTCCATCACTGCTAGGGGCATGAGGTTGTGCGAGGCTCCAGAATCCAACATGCAATTATGCAACAAGAGATCATGGATTACTAGGGTCACATAGAAGGGTGCAGTAGAAGGATCAAGTTCTTCCACAATCAGCACAAAAACAACCATTGGCCTATTCTCTTGAAGATTTAAATTGTCATGGGTTGGTGCTGAAGTGGATGGATGCATGAATTGAGAGACTTGAGCTTTATAAGTAGGCTGCTTTAGAAGCTCAATAAGAGGAACATGAATTTTTACCTTTACAAGGTCCTTCTGAAGATTGAATGTGGGTTGGACTTTTTCTATACCTCCTCACTCTGCTCCTTCTTCTTTACCACTAACAGTTTTTAGCAGAACAGGCGCCTCCTTTTTTGTGTGTCCCTCGGAACTATTTCTTTCCTTATTAGAGGAGACCTTTATCTTGAAAGGGTCAAGATTTAGCTTACCTTTCCCTTTATATAGTACTGGGGGAATAACTTGGGGAGCAGTGCCCGCTTATTGTTCTGGTTCTCTTGACCTCTTCTTTGAAGATCTTAGATCATACTTATGGTGTGGTTGTGCTTGCATGAAATCTGCAAACTGTTTACAATAATAATCTATATCCTCCTCATTTGCTACTGCTTCTCTATCATGATTGGTCTCCTAGTGAGCCATGTTTTCATGTTCTTCTTCAGAGAAAGTAGAATACAAGTTTCCTTGCATCTCATGTGTATCTGATGATTGTTCATCAGGATCATCTTCTAAATACAGAGAACGAGGTATCTGATCGATCTGTTCCTTTCTTTCCCTTGGAAGTATTGGCAATGGAGGCCTTCTATACTGTGGGTTATAACCCTGGTTGTTGACTTGATCATTTTGTTTGGAGAGATTCTTGTTCTCAAGTTCAATATTTCCAACCTTATGTGATAAAATCCTGATGAGTTTATCTAGTTCATTCCACTTCAGGTCTAGTGATTCTTTAGCTTGACCCGAGGAGGATGCTTCTTCTTTCCCTCTTTTATTCTCAACAGGTTCTTTCTTTCCTCTTGACTTCCCTACTAAGGTGAAATTTTCTTCCACCTCAAGTGCATCGATTTGGAGTTGATCTAGAGTGAGAGACTTCCTTTCCCTTAGAGTAAAACCAAATTCGGATTCAAAGGCTCCCAAAAAATCTACTCGAGCAGCAGCTGGAGGAGGCTTTATCTCACCCAATAGGTTATTGTACTGCTTATTGAACCTTTTGATAAATTATGAGATATCCTCTTTTGGCTTCTTCCTTATAGCATTAAACTCTGTGAGGAGGTACTCATGATTTCTCTTTTCACCCCATTTTTGTGTGAAAGAGTTTTCAAGTTCCTCCCAGGTAGTGATGGAGGCATTGGGTAGGGCTTTAAACCATTTTTTGGCTTCTCCATCAAGGGATTGTACAAAAAGTCTCATGACCACATCCAGTTGTTCTACGTTAAGATTCTCAGCAAAGGCACAGAAGGTTTCAATGTGTCTCTATGCCGTGTTATCATCTTCCCCATTGAACCTAGGCAGAAGATTTAGGTGGTCTTGGGGCATAGCATTTAGGGGCTGAGGTAAATTAAGAGGGGCATATTTATTTAGAAAAAAACCGGAAGATCCATCTAGATTAATGGAAGGGGAGTGAGACTCACCTGAGGAACTTGGGCCCAAAAGAAAGTGGTAGGAGTGGCTAGACTGAAAGCAGGGTATGTAAGGGTTTTAGGAGTAGTTCCTAAGTAGTGAGTAACAACGGGTTGAGAGCTGGATGAGGAGGCTTCAAAAATTGATGAGACGGTAGTGCAGACACTAGGAGTCTTCTCCTTCCAGACTTTCCTAAAAATTATTTTCTCTCGGTCACATACGAATGGGGCTTTCGTTTGAGAGGTATTTGAGCGAGTGTGAGGCTTTTTAAAAGCTAGGATGATAAATGATGATGGGATTTGTAGAGTCACCAAGGTGATATGGATGAAATCAGAATGCATTTGCTCACCTACGAAAAGAGTGCTCAACTTGTCATATCCAAGGGGAAAAACCCTTCAATAAGTTCCCCGGGAATGGCGCCAAAAGATGTTGTCGCTCCCAGAGACAACCTTGGATTACTTACAAGAGCAGTGCCTAGGCACATCTAGATTCAGTGTGTCTCAAATGATTCTCAGTAAAATGGAGACAACACACACACACACACACACACACACATATCTATATATATATATGTTGTAGTTTGTTCATGGTATGGCCTCCTGTGTTGCTCAGCCGACTCCCGTCATTTCTTGCTTTACTTCTTGAACCATTAATCCTTCAAAGCTGGGAGTGGGCACTATCAGTTTCATGCTATAGTCATGAAGCATAGGACCCTTGGGTGGTACTTCATCTTCCCTTTGTATGGGGGCACCATGCTAGATAATCAAGTCTTCTCAAGCTAACAAGTCCTTATTTACTTCTGTCAACGTCGACCTTGGTTCTGTGTCACAGAGGGCCTTTTTGGATCAACCCATTATGGGTTTGAATGCTCCATCTTCCTTATCAAATGCCACAACTACCAACCCACCGCGCCTTTAAAGTTATGTATTGCCTGGTCACGGAGTTCTCATATCGGGGTTTCTCACTAAAAAATATTTTACAGGACGGGGCCTTTTTCTATTGTTATTTGGAATCTCGCATACCAGTGATTTATAACACCTTACCTTTGGTGTTTCCCCTTGATACTTGTGATCACCGATTTGCGGGATCGGGCCCACCCAAGATATCGCAATCGCACTGCAGGAGAGAGTGTTGAGGACGAGTGGTTTTTGAAGGGGGGCATGAGTGGTAAGTGGTATTGCCTGGTAGTGGAGGTGCTCTACAAGGAAACCGCTTTTCGAACCCTCCCCCCACTGATAAAGGGAAACATGGCAAGGGGGGCTGAAAAGGCCTGGGAGCCGTTGATCTGGCAGAGTCAATCTGGGTTGTTCGTAGATGGGTGTCATTTATTTGATGGTGGAGGAGGGACCCTAGGATTGATGACATCATCGGTGCCACATGGAATCTCTTGAGTTGTGACACGTGTCACTTGGATATGCCCCCATAGGACCCCTGAAAATTATGAATCTACGTGCCATGTGTCCTTCGTACTCCCACATCATGCTAATGTGAACTACCATGTGTATTTGTTTGGACCAATGGTATTTTGCTGCATGCCCCCCCTGGAGGAGAGAGAAAAGGTGTGCCTGCCTCTGGTTTTGCAACTGAATTCCTTTGTAAATCGGCATCGGCCCTCCCCTAATGTTTTAACACTATCGGTGTATTTCCCCGCAATTCCTTAAGGATGTTTCGTTGGACCTGCCGATTGCCGATTTTCCGATATCGGAGGTCTGCTCCTTTGTACCACACTTTGAGATCCCGTCGATCATCGATATGCCGATATGCTTCGCCTTGGATCTTTGACTTTTGCAATCGCCGATATCGACGATTTCTCTATCACAGGTTTGTTGTGTCCTTTCCCGCTATTGTTGCTAGGAAACTGCGATTTTGATTTGTGATCTGCTCACAGCCCTCCGATAATCTCTTCTCCTTCATTTCCAAGGCAACAAAACCCATGAACTTCAACAAGCCATATCTTCTGATCCAAAAGTCCATTTTTGGACTTCCATATACCGTTGGAAAACTCGTTTTGAGCACTATGCAATGGAGAGGGTCTGATTTGGTTTTGGGTGCTTCTGTGGCTTGGAATATGGCTTCAAACTTCACTTCTCTTTCATAACTTTGACCAACTAAGAACTCATAATGCAGTAAGTGACAACAGTCATCATCATCACTTGGATTGGGTTCTTATCTCTTGTGAGATTTTCACTATTCCTTTTGGAGGAGGATTTTGGATGTAATCGATGAACTTTGATGTTTGGATGTCTCTCTCTTTTCTTAGAGCTTCATTATTGGCATACTCTGGTGATTGGGTATATTCTTTCCACTTGTAAGTAATATTTTTGTGTCTATTATTGTTATTTAATACATTGATGTTGTTGGGATTTTCGCTATACTAGATTTGAGATTTACTGCTTTTCTTGTGCGAAATTGTGGAAATGTAGTCTTTTGTAGTGTTACATCATCTCATGTATCACATCTGAAAGGTTGAATGTTCCTAGAGATTGTTTATGTTGAACACATCTTGATACGTCATCAATTATTACAAATTGAAGCATAAATTCTTCTAGCAGCTGCTCTCATGCCCTAATTGCCATGTGAAGTTGTCTAGGAGGCTCCTTGATTAGGTGTATTTCCTCCAAATCACAAATTTCATCTTGACTCCAACTTCCCCAAAGGATAAGGCACTCATCCTTCCAAAGGTGATCATTTTCAAAGAGAATTCCTCTCAGCTTCCCCTCTTTTTCTAGGTCTAGCCCCCCATAGGTCACCTAGGGCATCACTTTTCTCATGATTTAGCCATCAATAGAATTTGATCTCTTGCCCCCTACTACACTAGTGTGTGCTCAAGAGGCCCTCCAAATTTCATGAGATTCTGATGGTGGGATATTGAGATATTTCAAGCCCTAGCTCAAAGATCAATTCTTGCCCTTGGTTCCCATTGGCTAGTAGCCTCATTGGGATCATAGCACTAAATCATCAAAACAAGATTCTCTCTTTGATCCCATTCCTTTCCCCAATTAGGTCAAATACATCCTTGGTTGAACAACTCCATTTCCTTGACCTAATTTTGTGTCCACTTGGCCCTTTGTTGTCTCTCAACTTATTGACTCCAATTCCACAAAGATCACTTAGAATTAAAGCATCCACAAGGCCTTTTGAGACTAGGGGATACCTTGACAAGACATTCTCTCACACCCTATCTTCAGAGGCCCTCTTAGCCCTTCTTAGAGAGCCCATTGCCTTGCTTCTAAAAAAAGCAACCCATTTAGTTCAGTCTCTCTTGTGAATAGGCCTAGGAATCACTTCTTTATATTATCATTGACCTTATATTCTTGTGATTCCTCATACACCGGGACTCGTCCCATCGGTGAAAGTACATAAAGGGTAGGGAGCCTTAGTTGAGGTGACAATGGGCTATCTCTCCATTGTTTCCCTCAACCTAGTAATTGCTATATAGGAACCCCTCCTAGGACCCCTGCTAGTTTAAGTAGTGACATTTTGGCGCCATTGTCGGGGAAGAAGCAGGTTTGCCTCCTTAATGAATCATCAAGGAATTGATTCATAAACGACATTCTAATTATTCCACTGGTGACTCCACAACATTCTTCTTAGAATCGAGAACCCTCAAACCATGACATACCACCGACGAAAGGTTGAAAAACCCCACACTCCATTTTTTGATAGAAGGATAAACAAAAGGAAGAAAAAGCATGAATTTTTCATTCCTTTAAACCTTTCCAACATGATTGGAGGCCTTTTTAGTTCCACTCCTGAAGATCCTGATAGGCCCAAATTCACTATAAAGGAGGATCCCAAAGAGTATCTCTTAAATTTTGAATATCAAACATGTGGGGCATCCTATAATGAATTCACCTACATGACCTCCTCAGCCTTCTCCTTAGAAGGGGATGTCGAGTATGGTATCTATCATTTCCCCCATCCTCCATTTCTTACTGGGGAGATCTTGTTGGTGTATTAAAAAAGAGGCAAGTCCATGAAAAGTATGTAGTTGAATTATACAGAAGTCTCTTGTCTAGCAAAAGTTCTGATAATGAATCCATAGTTGAGTTCATCCAAATATTTAACATGATTATTCACTCTATTCCCCAAGAGATAGCCTACCCAAAGGAGGTGACCCTAGCCGCATACTTCAATGCTTTTACAGGAAAATTAACCTTTGATGTTACAAACAAGAATCCTACTAATCTCCTCTAGGCCCAAGATATCATATTTGATCTCAATCAAGACATGAAGCAATCCTCCATTAACATGGTTCAAATTGATGATCATAACACTCCCACCAATAATGAAGAACCATCCGTCCATGAGAAAAATACGCTTGCCTGAAACCAAAAAGAAAACAAGAAAGGGCTACAAGAAGAAACCTTCTGACCTTGCCACCTTGAAACTTCCCCTAAGGTTGGCTTTGAACATGAATGACCCCTTCTATATTTCCCTTGGGATAAATGGCCACACCTTAAGGAATTTTATTTTGAACTATAGGAGCCCTATCCATATTATGTCTCTAAGTGTAATGGAGAAACTTGGGCTCAAGCTTTCGAGAGAATGCCCAATACAATAATCCTAAATTGTGATGAGTTTAAGGTACATGTAATAGTGGAAAGAGAAAAGACACCCTTTCATACATATCCCGAAAGAGAATTCACCATAAACATAGTCATAGTAGACATGAACCCTACGTGGGGGATGATTATGTCTTAGCAACTGGTCAAGGATTTAAACTTGTCCATAACTGAAGACAAACCCACCATATACCTCCCTTGGAAAGAAAACTCCTATGTGTCCATTCCTAGGTATGAATTCCCCCCCCCCCCAATGATTGCTTCCTCCCAAGACCCCAATGAAGACCTAGAAGAAGATAACATTGAGCTCAGGGAATGGAGAATTTTCAAGAATGAACATAGTTGAATTGAGGCTTCTGTGATCCATATCAAGTTTATGAGAAATTTGTCGGTGTAAATCACATGATATTTCATTTGTCGACGCATTTCGAACCCACCAGTGTGGTTCACCGTCAGGACACGTTGAAGAAACAGATCTAGTTTAGCATATTAAATAGTTAGAGCAGAGCATCCAACAGCTATATTTTTTTACCAGGAACGGCTATATTTTCAAACGGCTAAATTTTACTGGGAAACGATTAGATGGACCGGATTAGGGGCAAAACCTAAATTCAAATAAATAAGTTAATTTAATTAGTTATATATTTTAATAAAAATAAAAGTAAGGGGACCATTTTATGAATATATAGTTATAAATATATATTAAAATAAATTAATTAATATAAATTAATAGTTAATTATAAAAGTTATTACCTATATAAATATTAGAGTAATTATTAGTTATATTTTTTAATAAAAATAAAAGTAAGGTGACCATTTTATAGTTATAATTATATATTAAAATAAATAAATTATAAAATAAATTAATATATATTAATAGTTAATTAAAAGTTATTACCTATATAAATATTAGAGTAATTAATAGATAGTTATAAAAGTTGTTAAATATAAGTATAGTTGGTTATATTCTTATTAAGATACGAGTTAAGAGGACTAAAAAAATAAAAATAAAAATAAAATAAATAAATAAATAAATATTTATTTATAAAAGTTATTAAATATGTAAGTATTAGAGAAACTTAAGGGTAAAAAATATTTTAATATTTATAATTAGTTAATATTTTATTTAAGGCTTAAAAATAGCATCTTATCATAGATTAATTTCAAGATTATTTTATTGTTAATTAAAATTATTAGAATAAACCTAATAGCATAAATTAATTGCTACTAAAATACCTCAAATCTTAACAACCACACCTTAAAGGATGAAGGCCGGGAAACAACGGGAATTTACTATAAAAAAAAAAAAAAAAAAAAAAAGATCAAGCTAAACCTAGCTAGAAGATCAGTAGTTGTTGGGTCCTAGCCCTCTCCTCCTAGTCGTTTTCTTCCTCCCCTCCCTAGGTTTAGCTTGATCTTGTTTTTTTTAAGTAAATTCCCTTGTTTCCCGCTTCCTATGGCCTTTATCCTTTAAGGTGTGGTTGTTAAGATTTGAAGTATTTTAGTAGCAATTAATTTATGCTATTAGGTTTATTCTAATAATTTTAATTAACAATAAAAATAATCTTGAAATTAATCTATGATAAGGTGTTATTTTTAACCCTTAAATAAAATATTAACTAATTTTTAAATATTAAAATATTTTTTCGACCCTTAAGTTTCTCTAATACTTACATATTTAATAACTTTTATAAGTAAATATTTATTTATTTATTTATTTTATTTTTATTTTTATTTTTTTAATCCCTTTAACTCGTATCTTAATAAGAATATAACCAACTATACTTATATTTAACAACTTTTATAACTATCTATTAATTACTCTAATATTTATATAGGTAATAACTTTTGATTAACTATTAATTTATATTAATTTATTTTATAATTTATTTATTTTAATATATAATTATAACTATAAAATGGTCACCTTACTTTTATTTTTATTAAAAAATATAACTAATAATTACTCTAATATTTATATAGGTAATAACTTTTATAATTAACTATTAATTTATATTATTTTGTTTATTTTAATGTTATTTATAACTATAAATTCACAAAATGGTCCCCTTACTTTTATTTTTATTAAAATATATAACTAATTGAATTAACTTATTTATTTGAATTTGGGTTTTGCCCCTAATCTGGTCCATCTAACCATTTCCTGATCAAATTTAGTTGTTTGACAATATAGCCGTTATCTGGTCAAGAAATATAGTTGTTGGATGCTCTGCTCTAACTATTTAATATGCTAAACAAGATCTGTTTATTCAACTTGTCTTAACGATGAACCACACTGGTGGGTTCGAAACGCGTTGACAAATGAAATATCATGTGATTTACGCCGAAAAATTTCTCATAAAGAATGAAAATGTTAAAGCTACCCCCCAGCAAGGAATTTGGGTCATGTCTTTTGATGGGGCTTGTTCTAAGGAAGGAGCCAGGGCCAGTGTTTTCCTTCTCTCCCCATCCGAGGAGTATCTAATGTTTTCTTTAACACTCCAAGTCACATGCACCAACAACGTGGTTGAATATGAAGCCCTATTGTTAGGCTTGAAGCTGCCCAAGCTAAGAAGATTCAACAACTACTAATCATTGGATATTTTGACTTGATGGTGTCACAAATAAGAGGGACTTTCAACACCAAGCACCAAAAACCTGATACCATATAGGGAAAGGATTGTTCACATGATAAAGGGATTTAAGGAAGTTTCTTTCCAGGCTGTTGATCGTCGTCTAAATGACTCGGTTGATACCCTAGCTGGGGCAACATCTACTTCTTCCATAATTGACAATGACACATTAAAACTTGGAAGATGTGTGGTCTGACACCATTCATAGGCCTTTTTTCCCTTATTATGAAGACCATTGGCCTATTTTTGAAGATGACAAAGACATAAACGACTTCCTTCAAAACCATAACAAACCCCTTACAAGAGTTAGGGACATAATTAATGAGCAACATTTAGATAGGAATGATGTTACCATGACCAAGCCCGATAACCAAGAGTCACCTGATACATTGGACCTCAACCTTGGATCTGAAACCTCTCCTCAAATAATTAATATCATGAAAGGGTTGTCTAAAGAGGAAAGGGATGAAATCAAAAAATTGTTAAGGGAATTCAAGGATGTGTTTGCTTGGTCTTATGATGAGTTGAAAGCCTACAACCCTGAAATTATATAACATGTCATTCCTCTCAAGGAAGGAACAAAGCCTACTAAGCAAAAGTTAAGACGGATGAACCCCAAACTTGCCCCCTTGGTCAAAGAAGAACTCCAAAAGATGGTTGATGCTAGAACCATTACTCCCATACGAAACTCATCCTGGATTTCCAAACCTGTGATCACTCGCAAGAAGATTGGCAACATTAGGATGTGCATTGATTCTAGGGATCTCAATCTAGTGTGCTTGAAGGACAATTACCCATTTCCTAACATGGAGAACCTATTACAAAGGATAACTAGGTCACAAATGATGTCATTCTTGGATGGGTTTTCAGGGTACAACCAAGTGATTGTAAAAGAGGAAGATCATTTGAAAATTTCCTTCATTATACCATGGGGAACTTACATGTTTCTCAGGATGTCGTTTGGTCTACTCAATGTTGGGTCTACTTTTGAAAGGGCCATGGATTTCTCTTTCATGGACCTCATTGGGAAGACCATGGAAACCTACTAAGACGACTTGACTGTGGCTTCCAAAGAAAGAAAAGACCATTGTAAACACTTGAGGAAAGTATTCGAGAAATGTAGACAATGCAACATTTCCTTGAACCCTAATGAATCTATCTTTAGTGTTGAAAAAGGCAAATTGCTTGGGCACATAGTCTCCAAATATGGGATTAGCATTGACCTCGAAAGGATCTAGGTAATAAAATATATTCCTCCTCCAAAGGACCAAGGTTCCCTAAGATATTTATTCGGAAAAATCAACTCTGTGAGAATATTTATACCAAACTTTGTCGTGATCGTAAGGCCCATGAATGACCTCCTAAATAAGGACACACCCTACATATGGAACCATACAATGAATAGCGCGTTTGAAGAAATCAAAGAAATAATCACCTCGGCCCCTGTCCTTGTTAGCCCTAATTATACCAAAGATTTCATCATCTACTCTTTTGCCTCTAAAGATACTATTTATAGAATACTTATGAAAAAAGATAATGAAGGGAGAGAAAGACCCATAGCCTTTACGATCAAACCACTGCATGATGTTGAGACAAGTTACTCAATCATTGAAAAGAAAGCTTATGCCCTTGTCAAATCTCTCAAGTACTTCAGAGTATATGTGGGATACAACAAAATATATGCATATGTCCCTTATCCCACTATAAGAGATGTGTTATCACAAACTAATTACCTTGGCTCTAGGGGAAAGTGGGTATCCAAAATCTAGGAATATGACCTTGATATCCACCCCAAGAAAATCATCAAGGGAAAAGACTAGTTGAGATGCTAATTGAAAGAAACAACGAAGCCATAAAAAGGGGGGAAGAAGAACATGTATGTGCCCCTTTTATGGAGCTTGAAGAGGATGATTGGTATAAGGACATTATTTATTATTTGCTCAAGCTATTAGCTCCTCCTCATGGTCGCTCCATTAACTAGAGAATCCAAGAACATGAAGCAGATATTAAGCACAACCACTCTCATTCCTCATCTTTAGCTAAACATGCAGTGAAATCCAATCACCATGTCTACATCGAGGATTCTCGGATAATCTCTAGGGTTGATCACTTCCATCATAGGAAGCTTCGAGAACCCCTTGAAATTTAAAAGTGCACTAGTAATCTTAACAGGGATGATGGTTGGAAGTTAAGTGAAGTTAGATCCTTGCCCTCTCTTCATAAATTGTTATATATATATATATATATATATAATTTGTTATTTCTATTTTTATATTGCAATATATATCTCCTTTGACCTCCCTATTAAAATATTATCCAATATTTTAATATAATAATATTTAAATCTAATTGTTGACTATATTTTTTTAATAATAACCATTTGATAAATATATTAAACTTATTTTTAATGATATATTCGCAAATATTCACTTCTTATATTATTATTAAATTAATCTAACTAATTTGAATTCAACATTATTTTAATTAAAAATATTAATAAAATAAAATAAAACATAACAAAATAATAATAAATTTATTAAACAAATTTTTAACGGCTAACTCTGGAGCCAGATGCATCCTTGTTATTTTAACATTCTGACTGATTGGTTTTTTCACCTTTGTCCTGAGGATGAACCACATTAGATGGTTCGAAATGTCAACCAACAACTCATGATGTGATTAATCCGAAAGAATTTATCAAAGTCCTCCTGATCTAGTTGATCACAAAAGAAGAGCCTTCAGATTGAAGGCATCCAAGTTCTTCTTGACCCAAGGTAGCCTAGGTTGGATGAGCCTTGACGGTATGATCCCTTTGTGTGTTAGTAAGGAAGAATCTAAAAGACGAATGAGAGAATTCCACATTGGGTTTTGTGGGGGACATTATGTCGCTCGAACTACTACTCACAAAATCTTGAGGGCTAGTTACTACTGGCCCACCATCTTTGCTGACACATTAAACTTTGTAAAAAGATGCCAATCATGCCAATTATTCACTGGGAAACAACAACTAACTACCATGCCCTTAAGAAATGTTGTTGTGGACACACCCTTCGAGCAATGGGGCTTGGATTTTATTGGCGAATTCAAGGATAACTTGAGCCATGGGTACATGTGGATTCTCATGGCTACTGACTATTTCACCAAATGGGTTGAGGCTATTCCAACCAAGAAAACAACCAACCAAGTGGTTATGGATTTCCTTGAGGACAAAATTATTACCAGGTTTGGTGTTCCCACCAAAATTGTCACTGCCAATGCTAAGGCATTTGATTCCATGGCTTTAACATCCCTTTGTAATAAATATGGTATAATACTATCACATTCATCTAACTATTATCCGCAAGGGAATGGCCAAGCTGAGTCAAGCAACAAGAACCTCATAAAGATAATCAAGCGAAAAATTGGGGAACATAAAAGGGATTGGGATAGCAAGATTAAGTATGCCCTTTGGGCAGACTGTACAACAGTGAAGGCATCAACCGCATTTACCTCATTCCAGCTAGTCTATGATTCCAAGGACAAATTACTTGCCTAACTACAATTGCCTACGCTCGAATTCCTAAAAGCTTTCCCCAATCAGCAAGATGTTGTACAAACCCATATTCACCAGATAATTGAGGCTGATGAAAATAGAAGGAATGCCCTTGATCATCTTGGCCACAACCATGATAAAATGAAAATTTCTTTTGACAAACATGTGAGGAACAAAGCCTTCAAACCCAATGACCTCGTGCTTTTATGGGAGAAGATAAGGGAGAAGCCTAGCATGCACAAGAAATGGGACAACCTATGGGTAGGCACATTCAAGATATCTGATGTAGCAGCCATAAACTCTTATCATTTAGAAACTTTTGATGGGGAGTACATTCTACTTCCTGTGAATGGGCAACTCCTGAAAGAGTACTACCCATAAGGCACTTGACATTGTATTATATGCATGTTAGAGTAGGATGCATTTCATGTTGATTTTCTCATTATAACTAACATCATATGACATTACTCATGGTAGATTAGCTGCATTTAGGTTAGATTTGCATATTTTTACTTTCCTGTTGATTTTTACGGCCTAATACTAAGCATGGGTGATCATGAGACACCACAAAAACATGCTTCCCTGTGTGCTTGGTCTTTGATGTGTGCAACTAACATATCTATGTTAACAAGATATTGTTGGTGTTCTCATGACCTCCTGTCCAAGTAGCTTTACACACCGTTCTGAAAGCTCATGTCCCAGTTGGAGCCAGAGGTCACCCACCACCTATGGGTAGTATGCATAGGAGAAAATTTTCTCCTAGATGATCCTCAACCGGTAGCTAATAGCACCTTAAAAACCCAAATAGATCGATGTGCCATTTTCATCACCACCTGAGCTAGCCATGTGGTCCATCGCCCATATATTATGAATGTATGTTTGAAGGTGGGCCTCACGACCCAAAAGGTATGGCTTTTGATTGGTATAGTTGAGTAATTTTTCTTACTTGTCATGGGCACTGTTGAGCATGGATTGGTCGGGGGATTTGGTGAAAAGAATGGGTTAGGTCTGTGTTCTTGTCTCCACTACCCGATTTCATAGTTACCCTTGTATCCTAGTCTTGTGGGATCTCCTTTACTAGCCATTGGATTTAGGGTTGGCACTATATGGGAAATCCAATTTTGGTTGCATGGTCTAGCTTCCCAATACCACCTACATTACTCCCCTTCCACTCATTTCAGCCCCATTCATCTATTTTCCCATCCAAGTCCACATGTCTCCATTGGGTCCACATAAGGTTAGCCTCCCCCTCCCCTTGTCCACACCTTGGGTCGGGCCTAGAACGATGCTTCAGAGGTTGATGTAGCTAAAAATAAAATAAAAAGCATAATCTGGCCACTCTCAATAGGAAATATACTACATAATGCAAAAGATGGATGAGACACACAAATTTAGCATGTGGGCAAAAGCCAAACATGAGCTTTGCCCCTTATCCATGGCTATCACCCTGGTTCCTATGGGCCCTAGATGAGCCCCTTCCATCATTAAGGAACCCATGATTGTCACAACCCCTTATGGGCGATGAACTAGCCCACATTAAGGGGGTATCCACTGCTACATATTACACATCATGCTCTCATCCCCTATAGCCCCGAGCACTTATAGAGAAAAATCAATCAAAGGCAAAAGGAATATGAATGAGGGTGGAAAAACAAAGGACAGGGTAACTCATGTACCATGATTTGCTACCTCCTACACTCATACACCCAAGTGTGGGCTTCCCTTATTATAGCTACCCTTATACCATGACATGTGGTCTGGATGATTCCCCTAATCCACACTTCGTTCCATTACTACATCATTTGCCACCTAACACTTGAGGGATGTACCATGGACATGTCGCCCCATTTAGAGGTTGAAACCACCTAATAGGGTCCTTGGTTAACCCCCTATTGAGATTGAAGACACTTGTACATGCCAAAGCCCATTGTGGAAGGGCATGCCACCATGAAGTGCCCCATTGATCCTATGTCTTGTAAGCTCTTTTACTTGATTATTCAAATTATTTTTTATATTGGAGGGCAAGGGGACACATTGGATCTTATGCCGGATTGCAAGTCGGTCTCCATTTGGAGCTTGTTCTCCCTATACGGGGTCCTAGCCTTACAAAAGGCCACATTGGCCCTTGTATGGTGAGCGTTGAGAGCCATGGGCCTCCACCATAGCAGAGATTACTTCATGGATCCCCAACACCAATCATTGATTGCTCATGTTACACCTTTAGGATGAGGATGATGCACCTGGTTCACCATGCCCAAGTGACTCCACACTTGCACCATGTGAAAATTTGGAAGACCCAAATTTCTACTGCAACAACTGATTAAGTTTCTTCTATTTGTCAAATAATTGAACAAATTATTTACTGTGTTCTATGATAAATATCAAAACCAATACACTAAAACCTCCACTAATTAAATTATATGTGAAAACAGGAACTAGGTAAGAAAGAAATAACACACACAAATGACACCATTGTTTTTGGACCAATGTTGTTGGAAAAACCCAGTGTGGGAAAAGCGGTGCAACAACTAAGGGTTTGCATTATTAAGCAGTAATTTCGGAATACAATCTTTGGATGACTTGCTAGCTATCCAATACAAAGAATCTGACTGACAAAGAAATGAGTAAGGTATACCTCACACTATCACTGGCTTTCCAACACTGATCCAAATGGCTAGCCCCTAGCTGCCTCTGCGCTTCTTTGTGTCACAGCTTCTAGGGCCTGCATCACTCCGACTTTTGCCCTCCTAGTCTCACACCCTAGCTTTTGGCTCTAGAACTCGACTCTCCAGCAACTTTCGAATCTCCTCTTAGGCTCTGCGTTGCCTCTGCATGACTCTACGCTACCCATTGTGGCCTCTGCGTTGCCTCTTCTGGATCCCTCTCTGCCTCCTCTACAATGTATTCCCAAATCAGGAACCATTCCTCCGGAAACTATCCCTTCTCCTCACTACAAGAAATCACTCCGATATCTCTTCGGCAACTGCTGTGCTACTCTCTTGAGAAATTCAATCTCTGATCTCTCACTCGATGTGTTTTCCAAATGCCCATCAAGCCTCCTCATATAATCTTCTCGTTGAGAACCAATGGCCCATATTAGATTCTAATCAATCGCTTAGATCATTTTGGCTTGATCCTCGTCTTCTTCTAGAAGTTTCATCCCCAGTTTGATTAATACCCTTTAAGTATTTTAATTTCCTAAGTTTAGACTTAAGCACCCATTAAAAATAGTTAATGATTTTAATATAACTGTCTCCGAGTGGAATTTCCCAAAATGATTTTTGGGTATTCTAGAATACGTGTGTCCAAGACTCCCTACAAATTTTGAGGGTTATAGCACATCCGATGCTACTAGAAATCAAAACTCCCTCTTAGCGAGGAATGTGCTCTAGTAATGCAACCTGCTGAAGCATCACCCTTCTCTGTAACATCTCCCTCTGCGTTGCTGATGTCTGACATCACTACCCACCAAGTACTACACAAATGCTGCATATGTACAGTTGTTGACCCTTTCACTACCAACACTGCATCTATACTGCAACCCTTGTAAATGTTACATTTGTGTTGTTGCTATCCCTGCCATTGACAATGTTGCATTTGCATTGCAATCTTATCCAACTGCTCTTGTTATTTCTTCAGCAATGGAAAAACATAAAAAATTATTGAACAGGTGTTTAGTATGATGCATTTATTTCTGGAGTTCCGACTGCTGCTAATCTTTGCGTTGTTATTGAAGCCACTACAGTGCTGCTAACTCTGCTTTGTGCCACCTACATTGTTGCCAACACTAGCTCTGCATTGTTCAGACTCTGGTGCTCCTAGCCACTGTAACTATCACTCCGACACTCCTCTACATCAATTGATCCTAGTTCTTCCTGCTACTTTTGATATGGGCTCCCATAGCAAGGTAATGATCCAAGAGGTGTACTCCTCAAGGATCTTGTCCATCTGCTGTTCTTTCAAACTACAATACTAGATCACCCCACCTCTCCCCTCGAGGTATCTGGGCAATCATGGTGAACTCCTCTTCCTCAATCTTTGTAGCTACAGCCTATGGTTCATGTTTCGCATCCTTGTCCTTCTTCTTTAGAGGACATTGCATAGCCTAGTGACCAAGTTCTCCACACCAGAAACATTTGATGTTTGAGACATCCTTCTTCTTTCTCCGTTGCTCCTGCTACCCCTTTGATGCAAGAGCTGCTTTTTCTTACTCCTCCTTGGGCTTCATCCCACTGTTGTTGCTTCCATTAAGTTTTCACTTGACTAAGTCTCACCTCATCTCTTCTTGTTGAAGAGCAGCCCACTTTCCTTCCCAATCTAGCAATTTCTCTCTACCCAGGATATTCTAGAGAAATGCTTGCCATTCTTCTAAAACTAAATTCAAGGCCAAGCATACCATCTTTGTAGGTTGAGGTGTTGATCCTATAGCTACCAATTCATCTTTGACTTCCTGAAGCTTTGACAAGAACAGATCAATGCATTCCCCTTTCTCCATCTTAGTTGATCTCAACTTCTCCTCCAAGTACATCTTTCGTTGCTTGGAAGATCCTTGATATAACGTAGCCAAGGCACCCCACATCTCTTTCGTTGTCCCTTTGCCAACAATGTGACATACTATGTGATCCCTCACTCCATCGAGGCTCAACCGCTTGGCCTTCACCATTTCAGCCTTGTACTTCTTGAGTGGATCTGCATCAATAGGTACAACTACCACACTATCGACGTATGTCTTGAGATCATGCTTATCCAAAAGCCATAGTTGGATGCTCTATCCAACTGATCTTGATCTCTCAGCCCATTAGCTGTCATCTCTGTCAACAACAACAAAAAATGTCAAACTGCCTCCTCTCTCCTCTGCGATGTTGTTGGGATGGCCTACGCACTCCCTGTTGGAGTTAGTAGATCTGCTCCTCCCTGTTGCTGCTCAACAAAATCAGAATTTATACTTCTTGGTTGGAAGTCCTCTGAGGAAGGATTTCCTCAAGGTAGTGTCTCCTTCTCTCTTCTGACATTTTTTCTGCCCCAGCAACTACTGCAGAAAACTGCGTCTACCCAAAAACTGCTCTACGCTGAAGCTTCTGCTGCGTTGCTTCCCCTGTTGCTGACAAATCTCGATTTGGAAATCTTATCTCTTTGTCGAATCACTCAGAAAGAGATCTTCCACGAAAATATTGCCCTCTTGGCTTGGACTGTGCAATACCTATAGGGTTTCAATCTCCTCCCTACTCAATACTTCGATCTCCCTCCTTCTCTTCAGCGTTGCCTCTTCCGATCTACTCCCTTGCTTCACCTGTGCTCTGATACCATGTGAAAATTTGGAAGACCCAAATTTCTACTGCAACAACTAATTAAGTTTCTTCTGTTTGTCAAATAACTGAACGAATTATTTACTGTGTTCTACGGTAAATATCGAAACCAATACACTGCAACCTCCACTAATTAAATTATATTCGGAAACAAGAACTGAGGAAGAAAGAAATAACACACACAAATGAAACCATCGTTTTTGGACCAATGTCCCCAGAAAATCCTAGTGTGGGAAAACCGGTGCAACAGCTAAGGGTTTGTATTATTAAGCAATAATTTCTAAATATAATCTTTGGATGCCTTGCTTGCTATCCAATATAGAGAATCTGACTCACAGAGAGATGAGTGAGATATACCTCACACTATCACTAGTGATCCAACACTGGTCCAACCACTGAATCGCTATCCCCCAGCTGCCTCTGTGCATTTTATGTGCAATCACTATGCTACTCTGCGTCATAGTTTCTAGGGCCTGCATCACTCCTTTTGGCTAATCGATTTTCTTCTGGAACTTCGACTTCTGCCCTCCCAGTCTCACACCTAGTCTTCTAGCTCTAGAAATCGACTCTCTATCAACCTTCGAATATCCTCTTAAGCTCTCGGCTGCCTCTACATGGCTCTACGTTGCCCAGCGTGGCCTCTGTGCCACCTCTTCTGGATCTCTCTCTGCCTCGTTTGCAATGTATTCCTGGATTAAGAACCCTTCCTCTAGAAGCTATCCATGCCCCTCACTACAAGAAATCACTTCGATCTCTCTCCGGCAATTGTTGTGCTGCTCCCTTGAGAAATTCGATCTCTAATATATTACTCGATGTGTTTTCGAAATGCCCATCAAGCCTCCTCTTATAATCTTCTCATTGAGAACCAATGGCCAGATTTGATCCAAAATGGATCTAGTTTTGCCTCCAAATCAAAGTCTTCAAACTCAGTTGAAAGTGGGGTGAAGTCAAAGTTCTCAACGAGACGATCCCAACGGTGTGAACAGCGTGAAAATTAGAGTTCGGATGAAGAAGTTAAGGCCAGTCAAAGTTTCAGGTAAACTAGGGCAAAAAAGGTCAAAAAGTCAAAGCCAAATTGGTTAATGGTCAACAAGTCAATGATGATGTCAGAAGGACACGTGTCATCCTGGGAATGCACCACCTATTTATGATGATGTCAGCAAGGAGGGTGATGTGGCTAGTTTTGATTGGTGCATATGGACCAATCTCGAGCTTACACGTGGCAGCCCAAATTTTTCAATATTGGCATGCGAGTCCCAAAAATTGGGGGTCAGGGAGGATCGAACCCCTGACCTCCCGAGATAGCAATGACCTTGCTGGATTCAGCTCACGGGATGAGCCAATTTCGGACTTGTTAAACGGAGTGATAACGTTCTATTTAAGAGCTATGGTTGGTTATGCCGGAAAAAGGGCTGGACAGTCGGGTCAACCCCAGACCGCCGATCCCTTTAACATTTATTATCACCACTGAACTATTAACGTTATCCCACATGCATCGCACCAAACAAATCACATATGATATATATATATCATATGCACATTAATACATAACAATGTATTAGGCGGAAGGGTCGTTTGCTAGCCAACTTGGCATACGGTGGAGCTTGTAAAACAAGCCACCCATATTTTTGTATATGTTGATGCAGGTGTCGAATTAGACCAAAACCACCAGTGCGGATTCCAAGGTGGATTCCAGTTGCATAGGTAGTATTTCATAGGCAGAGGCAGTTTTGCGCAGTAGTAAAGTGGTTTTGTCACAGGCAGAGGTGGTGTTTGACTTTCCAGGGGGTCTAGACGTCACAATGGCCAAATATGGTCAAGTTTATACTCATTTGACTCAAAATTTCGAGTTGAATGCAGTGGCAAGGTTCATTTTCTTATCTAAGACTCTGTTTTTGAGCTCATGCCTATAATAACATTCTTGAAGACATAATAAAGAGGTCAACACTGGAAGCGAAAGGACCAGGAGACGTAGCTAGGAAGTCTGGTAAACTCCTTTATTAAATTTTGTTGTGTTGATGTGTTTGAACATGTTTTCAAATGGTTTAATTGTTTATGTTATTCACAATCTTTTTGATCCATTGCATTAATTAACATAAGCGAATTCACACATAGTCTATAATACCTTTTTCATTTATGGATCAAGTAGTATCAGAGCAGCAAGGTTTCTAAGGTTTGACAAGTTTGTGTGAAGATTTGAATGCTTACTAGGTTGAGGCTGAAATGAGGTGAAGGAGAGCTTTTTGAGGCAAATCCAGAGATTGGAAGGGTCTTTTCACAAAGAAGGATGGTGGACGAAACTCCACTTGGCTCAGAATCCCAATTCTTGGATAGTTTCATGACAATACGTGCCATGGTGGAAGAGATATATAATGAGTTTAAAAAGGGTAAAGGTGAAGGTACTTCATCACCTAAACCAGACAAAGGAGTAGAGGAACCTTTTCTTTTTACTCCTCCAGATAAAGAAGATAAGGGAAAGGGAGAAAAGCCTACTCCATCTCCTCCATCATCACCATCACCGTCGTCATCGTCTTCTTCTCATAAAACTAGTTCTTCTAAAAAGAAGAATAAGAATTCCTCTTTGATCAAATTAGATGTAAAATTTGATTTGCCAATTTATGATGGAGAACTTAATGCTGAAAAGCTTGATAATTGGATAAGGAAAATTGATGTATATTTCAGTGTGTAGAAAGTTGATTCAGAAAGAAAGAAGATCCATCTTGCTAGCCTACGGCTTGGAGGAACCGCACTTGTATGGTGGGAAGGCAAGACACAAGCAGATCTCCAAAAGCATGGTAAAATCATTTCAACTTGGAATGAATTTGTTTCTGCTATTAAAAATCAATTTTATCCATTGTCTTATATGCAACAAGCAATTATGAGTTGGCAAACACTACGTCAATTAAAAGGTCAAAGTGTTCAAAGTCATACTCAGGAATTCCGTAAGAGAGATTTAACATTAGGCATTTCATTGGACTCACTAGAAACATTGTTGAAATACATAGGTGGTATTCATAGTTATTTGAGGCATACCATACTTATGTTCAATCCAACTAGCTTAGATGATGTATCTATTAAAACAACTCATCTAGAAGCTAGAGGTAAAAATGTAACCCAAGATGTTGGGAAATCATCCAAACCTATTGAAGGCAAGAATAAAGGCAAGAAGAAACTCAAGTGGAAAGAGAAGAAAACAAACAATGTCAAGAAGGACAAACCTTCATGCACTCAGTGTAAGAAGGAAAGACATGATGAGGCACACTTCTGATCACTACATCTAGAATTGAAGCCTAAGAAGTTTGGGGGTAAAGAGCGAAAGATGTTGCTGCTATTCAAAAGGACTTGGGATCAGATTGAGGTGACGAGACAACGGTTATAGCTACAGGTATAAAAGGTAAAGATTCTAAAGCATCTACAAGTACTTCTTCAAATTCTGTTGATAATGATAATGATGAGAAGAAAAGAAATGAAATTTTTCACATAAGAGTCATTTCCAAGCATACTAAAATTGATACTTTATTTGATAGTGGATCTCAAGTTAATTTGATTTCTAAAGCAATTGTAAAGAAGTTGGGTCTAGAAACAAAACCTCATAAAAATCCATATCCATTAGGTTGGGTGTGTGATAAAACTAAACTACAAGTTACGAAACAATGTAAACTTCGTTTTGCTATTGGGTCAAAGTTTGTAGACGAGGTTGAGTTAGACATAGTCCCATTGGACATATGTGGAATTATATTAGGAAGTCCATACTTGTACGATAGAAATTCTATCTTCTATTGAACTAAAAATAAGTATCAACTCACTAAGGATGGAATTGAATATATTGTAAGAGCTCATAAACTCAAAGATAACTTCTCTCTCATAAATTCTGGACAGATGAAAAGAATTGTAAATGCAAGTAAACAATTTTTACTTATGATTGTAAAAGCAAAGGATGTTGATAAATCTGATGCATTCAAAGGTTGTAATCCTAAATAGAAAGCAGATCTAGTTAAAGTTGTTTCTGATTATGATATTTTGTTTCAAGAGCCTAAAGGGCTTCCACCCAAGTGGGAGATAGAACATGAGATTTATTTGCAGCAGGATGCTCCACTACCTAACATTGGAATGTACAGGTTATCATCTCTAGAGAATGCAGAAATAAGGAAGAAGGTACATTTGTTGCTTGATCAAGGGTTTATTCGACAAAGCACATCACCGTGCGGATCACCTATTGTGTTAGTGTGAACGAAAGACGATCTGTGGCGAATGTGCATTGATTTTAGGGCATTGAATAAAATCACAATAAAGAACGGCTATCCTCTTCCTCGTATTCATGATTTGTTAGATAAATTAAAAGATGCAGTTTACTTCTCTAAAATAGACTTTCGAAGCAGCTACCATCAGATCAAAGTTGCAAAACAGGATGTATGGAAGACTGCTTTCAAAACAAAGCAAGGACTCTATGAATGGATGGTTATGCCTTTTGGCTTAACTAATGCTCCATCCACATTCATGCGAGTCATGAATGATGTATTTAGGCCATTCATTGATAATTTCGTAATAGTCTATTTAGATGACATTCTTGTTTTTAGTAGAACATGGGATGAACATGTTAAGCATGTAAAGGAAGTTTTAGATGTTTTGAAAAGAGAAAATCTCTATGTAAAATTGTCAAAATGTGAATTTGGCAAAACATCTTTAAATTATTTGGGTTGTATTGTAGGGGGTGGTGAATTGAAGATAGATCCCTCTAAGGTTGAAGTCATTGTAAATTGGCCTAAGCCCAATACTGCTACAGAAGTTAGAAGTTTCTTAGGGGCGGTGCAATATTGGAGGAAGTTCATTGCTAACTTTTCATTGATTGTAGCTCCTTTACATGCTTTGACAAGTGTGAAATGGGTGTTTCATTGGGGAGGCAAACAGCAAAAAGCATTCGACACATTGAAAGAAAGGATTAGTACAGCGCCAGTACTAGCACTGCCAGATCTTCAACATCCATTTGAGATCGAGACAGATGCAAGTGAATATGCCATGGGGGCAGTGTTGTGTAGCACGGAAATCCTATATGCTTTCATTCTGAGACATTTACATCAACAGTAGTTAACTATCCAACATATGATAAGGAATTATATGCATTAGTTTAGAGTGTTAAAAACACATTAAAAAGTGGAAACATTACATAATGGGTAAAGAAACAATCATACACACAGATCATTAACCACTACAATACTTACACTCACAAACTAAATTGCAACAATCAAGACATTATAGGTGGATGGGTTTCCTACAACAATTTCATCTTATTATCAGATATAAGAAGGGCATACATAATAAGGTTGCAGATATGTTATCAAGACCAATTATAAATGCATTTACAATACTTAAGCATAATTCGGTGAATCATGAAAGTTACATAGAACAATATTCTCAAGACACAGATTTTAAGGATGTATATGCAACTTTAAGTCATGGAAAGTAGGTAGAAGAATTGGATTAGTACATAAAGGACAAACTTTTATATCATTTGGGAAAGTTATGCATTCCACAAACTGAAAGAGTTAACATAATTCGAGAAGCACATACTTCTCTCATATCAGGTCATTTTGGTGTAAGTAAAACAGTTGCACAATTACAAAGATTCTGTTATTGGCCACGGATGAATGAGACAATTTTTTAATATATTAAAGGATGTACTATGTGTGCTACAAGCAAGCCAATTAATAGAAAATTAGGCTTGTATACTCCATTTCCAATTCCTTTTCGTCCTTGGGAAAGTGTTTCCATGGATTTTGTTGGGGGATCGCCAAAGTCTAGAAATGGTCATGACTATTTGTATGTAGTTGTGGATAGGTTCAGTAAAATGTGTATTTTGACACCATGTAGTAAACAGGTCACAGCTGAACAAACTGCAAAGTTGTTCTTTCAAAATGTATGGGTCCATTTTGGGTTACCCACTTCTATTGTATCCGATCGAGATTCTCGATTTGTCGAGAAATTTTGGTCAAGTCTATGGGATTTAATGGACACAAGGTTAAAGAAGAGCGCGGCATTTAATCCACAAACAAATGGTCAGATAGAAGTGGTCAACAGGACAATGATACAGTTGCTTCGAGGATATTGCAGCAAGCATCCCAAACTTTGGGATGAGCATTTGTGTTATGTGCAACATGCTTACAACCATGTGAAACATTCTTCTATTCAGAGATCTCCTTTTGAGACTTGTTTTGGTTTTACACCAAAGTCTCCCTTGGATTTTGTCTTTGGTAAAGACATAGTAGTTGATGGACACAGTGATGTGGACAAAGCGGCCAAGTTCATTGAACAAATCCAATAAATTCACTAGGCAGTATAGGAACAGCTAGAAAGAAGCCAAGCAAAGTATAAAGCACGACATGACAAGCATCGAGTTGAGCATAGTTTTCAAGTTCGTGATCAAGCCTGGTTGTACATCAGCAAAGAAAGACCGCAAGGGGAAGGTAAAAAGTTGAAACCAATTAGATATGGTCCTTTCAAAATACTTGATAAAATTGGTGAAAATGCTTTCCGCCTAGATCTACCAGATTATATGCAGATCTATTCCGTCGTAAATGTTGAAAACTTAAGATTGTATGAACCTTCATTGATTGAAGATCCTGAAGAGCAACGTCAACTACCTTCCATTGAAGATCTTTTGCCTGAGTATCTCATTGAGCTATAGGAGGACGCAGTTCTAGATAGGAGGATAAGGACTTCACAATGGGGAAATGTTTAGTATCTTCGAGTTGGACTCAAAGCTACAAATCCAAATAAGGCACGATGGATAGAGATTGGAAAAGTGAAGGAACTTTATCCTCACTTACTCGATAACTAAAACCAACTTTTGGTGGTCCAAAAGCTTCTAGTGGGGAGGAGTGATCCAAAATGTATCTAGTTTTTTCTCGAAATCAATGTCTTCAAACATAGTTGAAAGTGGGATCAAGTCGAAGTGCTCAACGAGATGATTCCAACAGTGCAAACGATGTGAAAATCTGAGTTCGGATGAAGAAGTTAAGGCCAATCAAAGTTTTAGGCAAACTAGGGCAAGAAAGGTCAAAAAGTCAAAGTCAAATTGGTCAATGGTCAGCAAGTCAACGATGATGTCATCAGGACATGTGTTGTTTTGGGAATGTGCCACCTATTTATGATGATGTCAGCGAGGAGGCAAACTAGGGAAAAAAAGGTCAAAGAGTCAAAGTCAAATTCGTCAATGGTCAACAAGTCAACGATGATGTCAGCAAGGAGGGTGACGTGGCTGATTTTGATTGTGCATATGGACCAATCCGAAACTGACACATGGCAGCCTGGATTTGTCCAATATTGCGAATGCGCCACCTATTTATGATGATGTCAGCAAGGAGGGTGACGTGGCTGATTTTGATTGTGCATATGGACCAATCCCAAACTGACACATGACAGCCTGGATTTGTCCAATATTGGCATGTGAATCCCAAAAATTGGGAGTCAGTGAGGATCGAACCACTGACCTCCCGGGATAGCTACGACCTCACCAGATTTCGACTCACCTGATCCGGATTTAAATAGGAATGCAACAAATTACAGAGATAACCATATACACAAAGATGCAGCGGAAATAATACTTCATTTCATTAATGGAAAATACTGAAATATGCTTACAACCAGAAATGGAAATAAACCAGCTAGGGCGATTGTAGCTTATCTCTGAGAAGAGATGTGATGGCTACATGCCTCTGAATTGTCTTACAATGAGGCTCGAAGGCCTATTTATTGTTGAGAAACAGTGGAAAAACCCTTAACATTCCAAAACCTAACCCTAGAAGATGAAACGCCAAACTATGGGTCCCGTTTGGGGTAAGTTGGTACATCAACTTCCCGGGGTCGTAACTTTGGCATACGATCTCCGTTTGACGCATACAATAGCTCGTTAGAAAGATCTATCCGAGCACTATCATTGTTGGAACGGGCAACATCAATGCATTCCATGGACCCATGTTGCCCCCGGATTTCCCAAAAAAACGTCGTTTAGGGCCTCAAAATGGCTCCGGAAGTTCAGGACCCGAAAAACTGCTAAAAATAGTAAGTTGTGCTACAATTAAGGAAACTGAAAATTCTGAGAAGGACAATGGTGGGGGTCCAGGTGGACTTGGCAGGTGGCCACCAATATCCACCTAGATCATTCCTCCCCCCTTAGGAAGCAATGGTCCCCATTGCGTTGAGCTCCTCCATGAGATGAGGAAACTTTTGCTGAACTTGTTCCCTGGTGAGCCACTTGCCCTGCTAAAGGAGTTGGCCTGCTTTGACAACTCGATATAGTTGGATATTCTATTGGCGAGCGTTCTTGATCTGTGTGTCCATGATCTGATCAGTTGCAGCTTGTTCCATGCAATCTGGATTTAATTCTGTGGGTTTGAGCTGTTCTGCAATGTCGGATGTGTCTAGCAATGGTGGAAAGTATGGCCGAAGGCGGTCCACATTGAACACTGGGTGCAGGCCAAGGAATGGGGGAATGTTGAGCTCAAATGCATTGTCTCCCATAGCCTTAGTAATGGTGTAAGGCCCATATCGGAGTGGTCTCAATTTCCGATAGGCTCCAGTAAGGCGTTCCTTTTGCAAATGCAACCAGACTTTGTCGCCCACCTGAAACTTGTGTGGCACCCGATGTTGATCATGTCGCTGCTTGTACTTGGCATTTGATTTCTCAAGAATGTCATGGACCTGCTGGCGAATGTGTTGGATGCGCTCAATGAAGCTGGTGGCCTTGTCTGTTTCGGACTGGACATGAGCTGAATTTATGTGAGTAGCTGCAAGTGGCATGGCCACATCAATGGGGCATAGTAGCTGGAATCCCAAACCCACCTGAAAAGGGCTATGGCCAGTGGAGCTCTGAAGAGCTCGGTTGTAGCTATGCTGAACATAGGGGAGGCTCTCATCCCATGTGCGTGGATGCTTTGAGTTATACATGCGCAGAATGTGCACAATCATCCTATTGACAACCTCTGTCTGGCCATCAGTCTGAGGATGGAAGGCTGTGGACTTCGTGAGTTTGGTGTCCAACATTGACCAGGGACTGGACCAAAATGTGCTGAGAAACCGACTATCCCAATCTGAGATGATAGACTGTGGGATCCCAAAGTGCACCCACACTCGTTCAAAGAAGAGTTTAGCAGTGGATTCTGCTGTGATATTCTTCTTGCAGGCCACCACAACGGCCATCTTCGAGAACCTGTCGACGACCACAAAAACACAGTCATTTCCATGCTTAGTGGAAGGAAGGCCTGACATGTAATCCATGGAGATGGATTCCCAAGGTCGACTTGGGGTAGGCAACGGGGTATAGAGGCCGTGCTTCTTAATGGTCGGTTTGGCAATGGCACAGGCAGTACATGATCTGATGTACTTTCCAACATCCTGTCGAAGATTCGGCCAATAGAAATAATTTTGCAGAACTGCCACTGTTTTCTCGACCCCAAAATGCCCAGCAGCCCGACTGTAGTGGGCTTCCAAAATCATCTTGGCACGCTCGCTTGAAGGAACATAAAGGTGACCGAGGTGGCATAATAGGGCATCCTGAAGGTGAAAATCAGGAACATGCCGACCCTCCAAGAGTGTCTGGTATGTGTGGCCGAATTCTGGATCGCTTTTGTAGAGAAGTGGCCAATCAGAAGTCTCGTGCCCACAAGAGTTGAGCACGGTGGTTAACGCCATGATCGGTGGTCGACTGAGGCAATCTGTAACATTATTGGTGCTGCCCTTCTTATACTTGATATTCAAGTGGAACTGTTGCAGGTATGTAGACCACTTCTGATGGCGATCATTCTGCAATTTCCCTTGGGTCTGTATGAACTGCAGGGGTCGGTGGTCTGTGTGGATGACCGTTTCCTTTCCCAAAATGTAATGCTTCCATTGTCGGCAGGCCTGTACAATGGAATACATCTCTTTATCATAAGTGGGGTACTTCCGGACTGTGTCTGAAAGTGTTTCAATGTGATATGCCACTGGATGTCCATGTTCAGTAAGGACTGCCCCAATAGCATAGTCAAAGGCATCTGTCTCGACCTCAAATGGTTGTTGTAAATCTGGTAACGCGAGCACTGGTGCCGTGCAGAGGCGATCCTTCAACTCCATGAATGACTTCTGTTGAGATTCAGACCAAAAGAATTTTGCTTTCGCCCCTCCCTTGGTGACTTGACTCAAGGGCCAAGAAATATGAGAAAACCCCAACACAAACCTGCGGTAGAAGTTGGCAAGACCTAGAAAGCTGCGGAGCTCTGTTAGAGTGGTTGGAGAGGGCTAATCATGAATGACTTGGATCTTGGCTGGATCGACATGCACCCCCTGTTCATCAATGATGTATCCCAGATACTGAACCTGGGTCATGCCAAAAGTGCATTTCTCCAAATTGGCACATAGCTTGTGTTGCCGCAGTGTTTGGAACCTGTCGGATGTGGTGGAGGTGCTCTTCCCAACTCTGGCTGAAGATCAGAATGTCATCCAAGTATACTACCACAAAGGAGTTGGTGAATGGCCGCAAGATGTCATCCATTAGCCTCATGAAGGTTGCAGGAGCATTCGTCAATCCGAAAGGCATAACCAACCATTCGAAGAGGCCCTCCTTGGATTTGAAGGCAGTCTTCCACACATCAGAGGGTTCAATTGGTACCTGGTGATATCCTGAGTTCAGATCGATCTTGCTGAAATATTTCGCCCCCTTTAGTTGGTCTAGGAGGTCATCAATCCGCGGGATCGGGTACCTATTACGGACAGTGATCTTGTTCAGCGCCCGATAGTCAATACAGAGTCTCCATGTCCCATCCTTCTTCTGTACCAACACGATCGGGCTCCCACAGGGCGATGAACTCGGACGGATGTGACCTTTCTGCAGGAGCTCCTGAATCTGCCTCTTGATTTCATCGTTCTCTAGAACGGAGGGCCGATAAATTGGTCCATTGGGTAGCAGCGCACCTGGGGTCAGATCGATGGAGTGCTTGACTTGACAGTGCAGAGGAACCCCTGCCGGGGAGGTGAAGATGTCCTCGTACTCCTCCACAACCTTGTCCATATGTAGTTGTCGTGCAGAGGGACCCCGTCTGGAGGCCGCGACCACTGTCTTCTTTTTTCCTTGAGGGCGTATCATCAGGAAAAAAAAGTTCCTGGTTTTGGAAATGATCTTACTGCATTGTTTTGCAGTAATCAAAAAGATGGCGGTAGGTGGTGCTACCTCTGGTATCCTGTACAACTTATTTTCCAATGTAATAATAACAGCACGGGGCCTTGATTCATACACAGCATGTCGCTTCCACAAGTATGGTTGTCCTAGTAATACATCACAAACTTCAAGGGGAGCAATGTCACACAATACCTCATCCGTGAAGGGCTTGATGTTGTATGGAAGGCGACACTGCTGGCTCACACGAATATCTCGTCCTTGGTGAAGCCACCCAATGGTGTACGGTTGTGGATGTGTTGTGGTCGGTAAGCCCAACCGCTTCACGACCTCTGCCGAAATGAGGTTCTTTTGACTCCTTCTATCAACAATGAACTGTATCGGGGAGCCCTTTACCCACATCTGGGAGTGGAAGAGACACTCCTCCTCCTCTGGATCTTCGGGTTCATTTTTCTGGATCTTTGCAGTAGCAACAGTGGCACTGGGATCCGCATCAATGATTTGCTTCCCTTTTTCATTCCCCTTATCGGGTTCTGACTCAGAGTCGGAACATGCATCTGATTCTGAAACCTTTAGCTCAGCCACCAGTGACTGCTTGGCCCGACACTCACTTGTGTTGTGAGTGGAGCTCTTATGGAACTCGCACCATTTTCCAGTGTCCTTTCTCGGCTTCGCGGCGCTGTTCTTTGCTTGTAGCTTCGGCTGGTTGTCTTGGGCTGTCCCGCCTTGGCTTTGTCCTTTGTTCTGTGGTTTAGGGGCACCTTTCCCCTGCTTTGGATTCGCAGATCCAAAGTCTCGCTTCTTTTGTTTAAACTTCTGCTCGACCTTGACGGCATATCGGTATGCTGCGCTGAGCGAGGAGATGTTTAGGAATTCTATTTCTTCCTGGATGTACTTGTGCAGGCAGCCACGGTATTTGAGTATCAAATGTTGCTCTGAATCCTTGATACCCAACTTTGTGCGAAGGGTATAGAAAAGATTGGTGAACTCCGGCACGTCTTAGTCCCTTCCCTGCCGCAGCGTGGTCCACTTTATGTATTCATCCTCATAGCTTCCAACAGGGTAGTACTGCTCCTTGATGGCATCCCGGAACGAATCCCAGGTGGGTGCGGCTGAAAATAGTGAGCCAGTACTTTCATCCTTCTGCTCGCAGTAGGTTTCCCACCAGTCCTTGACGTGGGGGGCTGCTTTGAGAAGAGCAAAAACAATCTTTTCCTGACTCGAAAATTCATGAACAGAAAAATAACCCTCTAGCAGATTTAACCATTTATCTACGGCATCTGCGTCTATCTGACCCTCAAATATGGGGATTTCAAAATTAACTTGTACCTTAAAGGGTGTGGCGTTTCCAGAGTAGCTGTTGGAAGCCGATGCGTTGCTTCTGGGTAGCCGCTGAAGGATCTGGGCAAAGCTGTCCATCATCGCGTTCCGTTGTCGCTCGAGGGCTTCTTCAAGCAAGATTTTGATGGGATCTCCTGCCCACTCGTCTTTCTTCTCATCCGCCATGGGAGGCCATTGGGATTTGCGAGGCTGGTCTTGCAAAGGTTCAACCAGTTCAAGCCCTAACTCCTTATATCCCGACCTTGTTGGGGACATGCAAAGAAAAACAGAGAAAAAGCAGACCGCTCTGATACCACTGATCTGGATTTAAACAGGAACGCAACAAATTACAGAGATAACCATATACACAAAGATGCAGCGGAAATAATACTTCATTTCATTAATGGAAAATACTGAAATATGCTTACAACCAGAAATGGAAATAAACCAGCTAGGGCAATGGTAGCTTATCTCTGAGAAGAGATGTGATGGCTACATGCCTCTGAACTGTCTTACAATGAGGCTCGAAGGCCTATTTATTGTTGAGAAACAGTGGAAAAACCCTTAACATTCCAAAACCTAACCCTAGAATATGAAACGCCAAACTATGGGCCCCGTTTGGGGTAAGTTGGTACATCAACTTCCCGGGGTCGTAACTTTGGCATACGATCTCCGTTTGACGCATACAATAGCTCGTTAGAAAGATCTATCCGAGCACTATCATTTTTGGAATGGGAAACATCGATCCATTCCATGGACCCATGTTGCCCTCGGATTCCCAAAAAAAACGTCGTTTAGGGCCTCAAAACGGCTCCGGAAGTTCAGGACCCGAAACACTGCTTAAAATAGTAAGTTGTGCTACAATTAAGGAAACTGAAAATGCTGAGAAGGACAATGGTGGGGGTCCAGGTGGACTTGGCAGGTGGCCACCAATATCCACCTGGATCATCACCAGATGAGCTAATGTCAGACTTGTTAATTAGAGTGATAAGGTTCTATTTAAGGGTTATGGCCAGATTCCGGCTCACGAGATGAGCCAATGTCGGACTTGTTAAACGGAGTGATAAGGTTCTATTTAAGGGTTATGGTTAGTTATGCCGGAAAAAGCATCGGACGGTCGGGTCAACCCCAGACTGCCAGTCCCTTTAACATTTATTATTCTCGCCGAACTATTAATGTTATCCCACATGTATCGTGCCAAACAAATCACATATGATATATATATCATATGCACATTAATACATAACAAGGAGCAAGGCGGAAGGGTCGGGCGGTGGTTTGAACCGCCGACCTTCCAAAACACTATATTAACAGCGCTTTAACACAAGTCCACTAGCCAACTTGCCATACAGTGGAGCTTGTAAAACAAGCCACCCATATTTTTGTATATGTTGATGCAGGTGTCGGATTAGGCCAAAACCACCAGCGTGGATTCCAAGGTGGATTCCAGTTGCAGAGGTAGTATTTCACAGGAAAAAGCGGTTTTTCGCAGCAGTAAAGTGGTTTTGTCACAGGCATAGGTGGTTTTTGACTTTCCAGGGGTCTGGAGGCCATAATGGCCAAATATGGTCAAGTTTATACTCGTTTGACTCGAAATTTCAAGCTGTACGCAGTGGTGAGGTTCATTTTCTTATCTGAGACTCTGTTTTTGAGCTCTTGCCTGTAACAACATTCTTGAATACATAATAAAGAGGTCAACACTCGAAGTGAAAGGACTAGGAGACGTAGCCAAGAAGTCTGGTGAACTCCTTTATTAAATTTTGTTGTGTTTGAACTTGTTTTCAAATGGCTTAATTGTTTATGTTATTCACAATATTTTCGATCCATTGTATTAAGTAACATAAGTGAATTTACACATAGTCTATAATACCTTTTTCATCTATGGATCAAGATTAGATTCTAATCAATGGCTTAGATCATTTTTCCTTCATCCTCGTCTTCTTCTAGAAGTTTCACCCCCATTTTGACTAATACCCTTTAATTATTTTAATTTCCTAAGTTTAGACTTAGGCACCCATTAAATATAGTTAATTATTTTAATAAAACGGTGTCCGAGTGGAATTTCCCAGAACAATTTCTGGGTATTCTGGAATACATGTTTCCAGGCCTGCCTGCAAAATTTGAGGCTTAGAGCACATTCGATGCTACAATAAATCAACACGCCACACACTTGAAAAATGTTTTAGGGTCCAAAGGATGTCTGCCACTGCACAAGGAGGACTTATTTTGTTATCCTATCCCTTACAAATGGTCTACAAGCATTTTCGATCCACTTGGAGACCCATGAGGATGTCCTTGTGCCCCTCACACCCACTTGGGGGCACCAGAGGTATTTGCTTGGAAGACAAGGAGCCAACCCTTGTCCACTATGTTTGAGGTCCATTCTTACATCGTGGTACACTCAGGACTTCATTAGGCCTCCTCAAAGTCCCAATGATTCACTTTGTTCATCATTTGATGTTCTTGAGAGACTTCGTATTATGTTATTGAGATATTTGGTGGGCTTGTCACCAAAAGTATTGTTGTTATGCACATTATTTTATTTTACGGGCTCATTAGGCCAATTTAGCTAAATCGAATTCATTAGAAAGTGTATAAATAGAAGTGAGATTCATTTTCAACACCATCACTTGGATTGGGTTCTTATCTCTTGTGAGATTTTCACTATCCCTTTTGGAGGAGGATTTTGGATGTAATGGATGAATTTTAATGTTTGGATATCTCTCTCGTTTCTTGGAGCTTCATTATTGGCATACTTTGGTGATTGAATATACTCTTTACACATATAAGTAATCTTTTCATGTCTATTCTTGTTATTTAATACATTGATGTTGCTGGGAATTTTCAAAATACTAGACCTGATATTTACTGCTTTTCTTATGTGAAATTGTGGAAATTTAGTCTTTTGTAGCATTGCATCATCTCATGTATCACATGTGAAAGGGTGGATGTTCCTAGACATTGTTTGTGTTGAGCGCATCTTAATAATTCATCAATTATTGAAAATTGAAGTATAAATTCTTCTAACAACAGCTCTCATGCCCTAATTTCCATGCAGAGTTGTCTAGGAGGCTCCTTGATTGGGTGTAGTTCCTCCAAATCACAATTTCTTCGTGACTCCATCTTCCCAAAAGGATAAGGCACTTTCCTTCCATAGGTGATCATTTTCAAAGAGAATTCCTCTCACCTTCCCCTCTTTTTCTAGGTCTAATCCCCCATAGGTCACCTAGGGGATCACTGTTCTCACAATTTATCCATCAAAAGAATTTGATCTCTTTCCCCTAACTGTGATGATGTGTCCTCAAGAGGCCCTCCAAATTTCACGAGTTTTTGGCAGTGGGATCGTGAGATATTTCAAGCCTTATCTCAAAGATCAATTCTCGCCCTTGGTTTCCCATTGGCTAGTAACCTCATTGGGATCATAGCACTAAATCATCAAAACAAGATTCTTTCTTTGATCCCCTTCCTTTCCCTAATTAGGTCAAGTACACCATTGGTTGATCAACTCCATATCCTTGACCTAATTTTGGGTCCACTTGACCCTTTGTGGTCCTGTAACTTGTTGACTCCAATTCCACAAATATCACATAGAAGTCAAGCATCCACAAGGCCTTTTGTTGCCAAGGGCTACCCTGAGAAGACATACTCTCATAGTGTGTCCTCAAACGCCCTCTTAGCCCTTCCTAGAGAGCCCGTCACCTTGCTTCTCAAGCAAGCAACCCATTTAGTTGAGTCTCTCTTGTGAATAGGCCTAGGAATCACCTTTTTTATCTTGTCGTTGAACTTATATTCTTGTGATTCCTCATACAACGAGACTCCTCCCATTGGTCAAATTTCGTAAAGAGAAAGGAGCCTTAGCTGAGGTGACAATGGGCTATCGCTCCATTGTTTCCCTTGCCTAGTAGTTTATCTATAGGAACCCCTCCTAGGACCTCTGCTAGTTTGAGGAGTAACATGTCCAACACTCTGCCCAAACTTGGTCTTCGTTGGTAGCACATTTTATATTTAATAGTGCCATGCAAATACTCGAAAACCATCTTAATTTTTTCTAGTGCTCCTTCCCCAACTGCCTACTCAATACTCCAAGTGCATGTGCATTGTCTGATCTAGTACAAACCATTGTATGCATCAAACTTCCAACTGCACTAGCATATGGAACATGGGACATGTCCCCTTTCTCTTCTCGTGTCTTGGGACATTGATCTGTAGAAAACTTTACACCTATAAGAATAAGCACCTTTATCAATTTACATTCTTGCATATTAAACCTTTGCAATATCAACTCTACATGCTTCCTCTGACTTAACTAGAGTTTCTTGTTTGCTCAAACTCTTTTAATTTGCATGCCCAAGATAAAAAAAGCAACACCTAGATCCTTCATGTCAAATTTAGAGGACAATTGAGTTTTCACTTAGATGTTTTTCTTGTCATTTCCAACCAGCAACATATCATCCACATAGAAGACCAAATAAATAACACGATCACCAACTAGTTTGAAATAGACACAGTGATCTGCTTAGTTCCTTGTGAAGCCAAGTTCCTATATATAAGAATCAAATTTTGGATAACACATCCTTGGAGATTGTTTTAACCCATATAGGGACTTTTTTAGCCTACATACTAGCTCTAGCTCTTTTTTTTCTTTCACAACAAATCCTTATGGCTACTTGATGTAGATTTCTTATTCTAGATCCCATGTAGGAATGTTGTCTTCACATCCATCTATTCTACTTCAAGATCAAAAGAAACATGAATAAAATAAATCTAATAAAAGTTAGCTTGGAAACAGAAGAAAACATATCCTAAAAGTCAGTTTTCTCTACCTGAGAATAACCCTTTGCTGCTAATCGGGATTTCTATTTCTGCATTCAAATTTTTCTTAAAACATCCATTTGCTTTATGTTGCCTCAAAATCTAGCAGGTCTTATCAAGGAGATGCTCTACAAGGCAAGCACTAGACCCAGTGAGGACAATGAGGTAATGGCCCACTATCACCACAACCACTAACCCCTGCTCTTTAAGGACACATTAGGCTCTTAGAGGATGGCTCAACTTAGGTACAATGCTCAAGCAATGAAATAGGGCAACTCCTATCCCTTGTAAAAGCCTAATTAGGGCACACTAGGCCTAGGGTTTGAGTAGTATCATGCAAAATTGAATGCCTAAGGTCAAGGTACCAAGGAAAATATTTCTAACAATGAATATTAGCAACCTAAAGGCATATGAAACCTTCAAGAAGTCCTCAAGTTGAAGCTTGACCAAACTAGGGTTTCTCCTAGGAAAAATAGCTAGGGCAAGAGAAATCAAGTTGAAAAATGGATGAATTAACCACCATGGAGGTTGGTTTTGAGGCAACCAATTGTACCCTTGATGTTGAATCCTTCCAAACCCACAAATTCCTCTCCTATACAATTTCGCTCGAAGCCCTAATTGAGTCGCTTATCCTTAAGAGGGTTGACTTTAAAGAAAATAGAGAGAGTGGAATTCATTTTATGGACAAGAAAATGTTTGATCACCAAATTGACAAGGCTAGAGCCTAGTTCTTGGGTGGATGGAGTCTATGGATGAGGCATTGGCCCACTGTCACCATAACCACTACCCCCTGCACTTTATGGACTTTCACCAATGGGAGGCTT
The DNA here is from genome assembly GCA_031772625.1 of Pinus tabuliformis. Lineage (NCBI taxonomy): Eukaryota > Viridiplantae > Streptophyta > Pinopsida > Pinales > Pinaceae > Pinus > Pinus tabuliformis. The sequence goes on from CM062807.1 coordinate 1,147,006,523, forward strand.
CTCGGTATATAGGTCACGTATGAGAGATATTTTGAGCTTATATAGTTAAGGTGACACATCAGTCTCTTAGAGGATGGCTCAACTTAGTTAGAAGGTTCAAGCAATGAAAATAGGGCAATTCACATCCCTTATAGAAGTCTAATGAGGGAAAACTAGGCTTAGGGCTTGAGTAATATCATAAAAAATTGAATGCCTAAGGTCAAGGTGCCAAGGAAAATGTTTCCAACAATGAATATTAGCAAGCCAGAGGCATATGAAACCTTCAAGAAATCCTTGAGTTGAAGCTTGATCAAACTAGGGTTTCTCTGAGGGAAAAATAGCTAGGAAAAAGAAATCAAGGTGAAAAATGGATGCATTAGTCATGAAGGAGGTTGGTTTTTAAGAAACCAATTGTACCCTTGATGTTGAATCCTTCCAAACCCATAGATTCCTTTCCTAGGCAATTTCGCCCCAAGCCCTGATTGAGTTGCTTATCCTTAAGAGGGTTGAATTTAGAGAAAAGATAGAGAGCGAAATTCAATTTATGGATAACAAATGGTTTGATCACCAAATTGAAAAGGCTAGTGCCTAGTCCTTGGGTGGATGGAGTCTATGGATGTTAAATATTACCTAAATATTGCAAATGACTAAGGATGTTTTTATGCCCTAGCACAAAACCTTAACTATTATCTTTGTGAGGAATTAAAGGCACTTGGGAGAGCTATGACAATAGTTCATGAAGGGGATTACTATTCACATTCCATATATGAGTAATGCATACAATGAGGATATCTAGATTCTATACAATTTATCTTCAATAATCAATGGTGTAATAGAAAAACCCTAGATAGCCAATTCATTCCATACATTAGACATTAAATAAAAAATTCTTCAATATCAAAGCTCACTTACAAGATCAAATGCTTGTATAATCCAATTTTTGATCCAAGATAACTTCTCCAGAGATAAGAAAGTAGCTCGAATATGCAAAGTACTTTATAGATCTTGTCTCTCCAAAGATACAAGAGGCCAAAAATCTCCTAAGGAGGGCCGAAATAGTCAAAGTGATTATGATTCAAATGACATGATCCTCTACTTATTTATATGAGGAGGATGGACTCTAATATTAGCCTAGAGCCCCTAGATACAATTTTAATCACTAAAGATACTTGGGTTACAATTCAACCCACTAGCGTTCATCATAAATTCTCAAACAAGTTCACACGTGTGAGATGCTAGGCTTCTAAGGCTGACATCATGCATAAAATGGCCTCGAAATGCCATGTCCAAGAGTTGGGAGGTATCAAATGTGATGTAGAAGTATGTAAAAATCATGATTTTAGGGTTGGACCTCAAATCCATTTCAATGACTCCCTGTGGTCCCAAAATCGGGTTGGGACAACATAAAGTAGTCTCTATGGGTCTCCCACTACTCAAAGTGTCCATCGTTGCTTCAATGTTGAGGGCTTTCCAGGTTAAGCTAGCCTTCCCTAGTCTTTGAAGGCGAGCCATCATCATTTGGGCCTTGGATCAGTTGTCATTCATCAATTGGTCGTAAGGTTGACCTAGGGAAATGCTGGGTTCAAGTGTGTCATCTTGAAGAATCATCAAATCCAGGGAAAAGTGGTACAACGTCCTAGGTGCACGGAGTTCCATAATACATTTATGATATGTTGCAATTGCTAGGAGGCCCAAGAGTCTTAGCTCTTCACTTGATAGTGCCAATATACTTCTCTAATGGCCTAGGTACTTGTGGATGAGGTACCTAGGACATGCGTTGCTGAACCAGCTAACAATCACAACACAAATTCTAGTGAAAGCAATCGGTCATTAGGGACAAAAATCATTATTGCATCTAAGTGAATCAAGCTTGAGTATCATGGGCGATTCAATACTTCATATAAGGATCCCCTTCCAAAATCAGGGCCTTGAACTTGCGCTGGTGTTTCCTCTTGAGGTAGGAGTAGTTAAAGGAAAAACCTATTAGGTGTTTCTAGCCCCTAAGGGGAAGTAACATTTCCTCATTCCACTTTTCAATGGATAGGTGTTAGTGAATGATAATGATGATAACGAAGGGGAGAAGACTTCATGGCCAAGTGTCATGGTTGAAGGGATCAACTAATGAGGGGGTATCTACATCCTGAGTATATAGATGTGAGGAGGAACCATTCATGGATGCATGAGTTACCAACTTGGCCTTTGTTTTTAGCTCAAGGGTTAGAGCTTGATTTAAATGATATGGTGGTTGAATTGCCCCTTATTGATGAATCATTTCATTGCTCATCGAGGTTGGGACATGCAAGGGTTCCTCTTTTTTAATGTAATAGAGCAACATGTGCTCAAGAACTGGGTGATGGCCATAATGAGTGAGGTAGAGCTCATGTCCCAGCCATATTTTGCATTTTGATCTTCTTTCTTTTGTTTTGTCATGGCCATGATATGCTTTTATTGTTTCTTCCAGCTGCATCAACCTCATAGAGAAACGTTTCCAAGCCCTACCCAAGTATGTGGATGTATGGGTGCCAAATCCCAAAGAACCAATGGCCAGTTGAACCCAAACAATGGAAGTGAGATCAGGCCTTTTAGCGTATGGTGGAAAGTGTTAAGTATGACATAGGGATACATGGAATTAGGCTATCTCAATCAGGGCTTCCCAAGTAGTGCCCCTCTTATACCTATTGGACCATTAGGGGAGGTCCCTCTAGAATAGGATCGAATGCCCAAAAATAAAGGAGCATAAGCACCAGATTCCAAAATGATCAAAGTACCTTTTGAGTAGAAGCCCACCTTTGTCCATGTGCTCATGCATGATGGGTGTGAAGCATATGGTTGATGCAAATGGCAAAGATATAATGACATATCATTAGCTTGTGGTAGATGTCACGGGTTGTTGGCTATGTGGTTGATTGGTTGGTTGTCAAGATTAGGAGAAAAGTTTTCTCCCATAGGGTTTCTCATTTTGGTGGGTAACATCTAGCTCCAAATCGGGGACATGAACTCATTGTACAATGCATGATCCATATGCTTGAACAAGGAGTTCATGAGAATTCCAACAATCCATGGGCTTGCGAACTTGTGACCGACACATTGCATGTGCACTGGGTATAGGGTATCACCCATGTTTTATATGCAGATAATAAATCTTTACAGAAAGTAAAGTCTATTCTAAATGAAATCCATTCTAGCATGAAACATGATATGAATGATGAAAGAATGGTCATACAATATGCAATGCAGCTAAACTACTATGCATGGTTAATGTATGTCAATTTCCATCAAAGAAACTATGGCAACTCCCTTTCACCGGAGAAGTAAAAGTTCACCATCAAGTTTAGCAATGCAGAAGTATCCCGCACCTACTTTCCCATGGATCCTAACAAGGATAAGGTCTTTATCAACCAAAACGAGATCACCTACTTGGTATTCTCTCTTTGGTTCTTGGAACCATTGCTTCTTAGGAATGGTCAGCCTTGAGTTTGACTTCTTGACTTGGTAGACCTCTTGAGAAGCATAAGGCTTAGACAGTTGTGAGTGTTCACAGGGATGTTTTTTATTCACGACTTTAAAGGTTTTGATAATATCAACATGATCATTATGGTTAGGTAATCGATGTCTTCTACGTGATCAAGTAACTAGGATTCCCTATAGAGGACAAACAGTGTACCATCATACTCAGGAATGGTGGCAAATGATAGATCCATTTGCGATTGTTCACCTATTGAAGTAGACCATTTTCTTGGTAATAGCATACCCTAGGCAGCAGGCACATCAATTAATATAATATCCATTAACATAGCAATGTCTTTGTTAGCTGCTAGAGATGCCTTCACATCTTTAATAATACCACGCACAAGGATATCCTTGGAATCAAAAGAACATACATTCTTATATGGTATAGTGATGTTCATTTATAATTGATGCTTGACCTTCAATGGCATGACATCAGCAAAAGCACTTGAATCAAGCATGTAATTGTGAAGGATGGGGTTATTAATCACTAGGGACAACAAGAAAGCTTCATGACCCGCATTTTTCTTGTCAAAGCACATATTCTACAAAATAACAGGAGGATCACCGGGCTCATCTTCAAAGCCCAAAGCCTTCTTAATTTGATTCCTTTGGGGAGGAAGCTTAGCCATCTCTATAAGGGGTACTTGCACATTTTCCTTGGCCAAAAAATTACCCATGTCAATATCCAAAGAAATATCATTATTCTTGAGTTTTGATTTGGGTTTATTTTGAGGTGGCACTTGGGAATTTTCCCTCCCTTGGGATGGATTTCTAGAGCTAGAGATGCTCAGGCTTGGTCATCATTCCTTCTAGAATATTGAAGACCCTTAAATTTTCCACCATTTTCAGCAGCTAGCATAGGTTCAACTTGATTACTATTACTAGTATTTTGGATTTAACTAGGCTTTGGGTGGAGGTAGGTATCCCCAAGCAAGATATTGAAGGAAAAACTATCATTAACTATATTCAAGTGTTCTAGATTTTCTTCGTCCTCTTCTTGAATATAAGGACTATCTTCCTCACAGTGGGGTCCATCATAAGATTGACACCAAGGGGACCTCTTCTTGCCTCACTAGGTTGGTAGGGGTCACAATGTTAGGAACAATTTGTTGAGTTGCATGGTCTCCTTCAATAGTCTTTCTAGTAAAGGGCTTGTCATTATTGAATTGATTTTTAGGAGGAAAATTAGGCCTAGATCCCCTCTCCCTCTCTATCATGGACATTTTGTTCATTAGAGTCTTTTGACCTTGAATGATTTCATTAGTAAACTTGTCAAACTTTTGGAAAAAGGCTTGCATAATCGAATCAACTTGAAAGCTAGGCATTGCCTTAAAATCCATCCTAACCCTAGATAATTGAATAGATTGATCCTAGAAACATTCGATTTTTGATCAATCTTAGAACAATCTTCTTAGTCTCTACTTGGTTATTGGGGTTCTTATCTCTAAGGGCATAAATTAAATGTCCATGGAGTGCTCTAATATATCTATCTGGGACAACAACCTCAGAGGTTTTAAATCTATCAGGGACCTCTCTAAGCAGGTTATCAAACCTTTTAGTGAATTCCTTCATGGTGTCCTTTTTAGTTTTTGTAGCTACAAGGAATCTCTCAAGGAGATAACCTCCATCCAGTGTTGTAGCCCATCTCTTCTTGAACGCCTCATGAAATGTATCCCAATCAAGAATGCTTTCTTGTGGCAAGCTTAGATACCAGTTTTTGGCATTTCCACTAAGTGAGAGGGAAAACAACATAATGACAATATCTTTTTGCATTATAAGTTTAGCAGTCACTGCCCAATAGAAATCATGTATATGTTTTTCAAAAGTGATAGCATCAGTGCCATTGAATCTAGGTATCCATCATGATACCTATTAGGTAAAGGATGAGGAGCATCAAGGTGGCCACTCAAATACAAAGGCTTGAAGGAAGAAATACTTTAGGTTTGATCCATTGTTATGGTAGGGGTAGTATTATTAGGAAAGAGTTGAGTAACCATTAGACTATTGAGATCAATGGAAGAGGTAGAAGCCTTAGTAGTCTTCTTGGTAGTTTTTCTCTTTCATGGAGTTATGGTCATATCTGAATAACTACTAGGGGAATGAGTATGACTTGATTGAGGAGTCACCATAAGAGGATCTATCTTTTCGTTTGAGATTTTCCTCTTCAAAGGGATGAAGCTTAAATCTTCAGATTACAAGGAGGTTGACTGAATTCCTCCCTAGTAATAGTGCCAGAAATGTTGCCTCAAAATATAGCAGGTCTTATAGAGGGGATGCTCTACAAGGCAAGCACTAGACCAAGTGACAACAATGAGGTAATGAACCACTATCACAACAACCACTTAACCCCTGTTCTTTATGGAATTTCACAAATGGGAGGCTTCCCGATATATAGGTCACCTATGAGAAATATTTAAGTTTAGATAGTTAAGGTGACACGTTAGGTTCTCAGAGGATGGATCAACTTAGGTACAAGGCTCAAGTGATGATAATAGGACAACTCACATCCCATATAGAAGCCTAATTAGGGCACACTAGGCCTAGGGTTTGAGTAATAACATACAAAATTGAATTCATAAGGTCAAGGTGCCTAGGAAAAGGTTTCCAACAATGAATATTAACAAGCCAAAGGAATATGAAACCTTCAAAAAGTCCTCAAGTCGAAGCTTGACCAAACTAGGGTTTCTCCTTGGACAAAACAGCTAGGGCAAGAGAAATCAAGGTGAAAAATGGATGAATTAGCCTCCAAGGAGGTTCATTGTGAGGCAACCAATTGTATCCAGGATGTTGAATCCTTCCAAAGCAACAAATTCCTCTCCTAGACCATTTTGCTCCAAGCCCTAATTGAGCCGCTTATCCTTGAGAAGGCCAAATTTAGAGAAAAGACAGAGCGAAATCCAATTTATGGACAAGAAATGGTTTGATTACCAAATTGACAAGGCTAATGTCTAGTCCTTGGGTGGATGGAGTGTATGGGTGTTAAAGATTAGCTAAATCTTGCAAAGGAGTAAGAATGTTTTGATGCCCTAGCACAAAACCGTATCTATTATTTTTGTGAGGGATCAAAGGCGCTTGGGAGAGCTACGACAAGAGTTCACCAAGGGGATTACCATTCACCTTCCTTATATTAGTAATGCACATAATGAACATACCTGGATTCTATACAATTTATCTTCAATAATCAATGGTGCAATAGAAAAACCCTAGATAACCAATTCATTCCATACATTAGACATTAAATAAAAAATTCTTCAATAACAAGACCCACTTATAAGATGAAATGCATGCATAGTCCAATATTAATCAAATATAACTTTTCCCAAGACAAGAAAGTAGCTCCAACATTAAATCTACTCCATAATTTGAAAGTATCTCGTTTCTCTACTTACCTCCATTAGGTTTGTGCCTCGTAATTTTTACCACGTGTTGGTTACAGTAAGCTAATGCAATATTACTTAAATTAGTTATCTGGTTTATAATGTAACATATTCTTGCTGAAGTTTTCCTTATACTTTGCTTTAGATTCTACCATGTTTACCTACAATGTTATCCTATTCACTATACCCGAAATGCAGAGGGTTGCAATGCCAGCTCTATGCTTGACAAGATCTACTTTTTAACGGCTAGTTTGTGCCAATCTTTCTTTTTCGTTTCCCTAGTGAAAAAACTAATTTTTGCTAACTGAAAACTTCTGCTTCTATTGTTCTCAAGTAAGAAATGGATACATTTGTTTTTGGCATTACCCTGTCTGAAAATTTTAAGGTAAGTGTCAATAAACTTATGGTAAGGAGTCACTTAGTACTCTGGACTCATCTGATTCCCAACCTACAACGAAAATAATTTCATGTTCAGATAATACTTTCAAAGTGTCTGGAAAAGGTAATAATAGCAATCCGTAGTTATTGACCATTGTCTAAAAGAATATTGTCCGCTGATTGTCAACCATTTATAATTTCAAAAACAAAAGGTCGTAGTACTTAGAAACGAATGACAGAATGCGTTCTAGATAAATATTAATTTGTTTGTTTAAGACTTAGTTTAGAGTTTGCTTATCTCCTAACTTACATCCTGACATACGTATCTTTTGTTTGCTTTTAACAGATATGGGATAGTCTGATCATTGAAACGGCCATGAAAGATTTTTATGATAATGATCTTGAGGTTATGATAAAAGAAGTTCAAAGAAATATTACTGTATGTGCCACTCCCACATTTGAAAAATGCATTTAACTTGATTTTGACCTCATTTCCTTCCTTCCCATCAGGATCTTTTCACAAGTTTTTCTTGTGCAATTTTTTATTTTATGGTTTTTGTTTGTACACTGTTAATGTCGTTAAAAATAAAATCCGTCTTGTTTCAAAAACAGGATAGCTGGTCCGGTGAAGTTCCTACATGGGAGAAATGTAACGGACATGACCTTGCCTGCCCCAACTTGTAAGTCTTATTATTCTGAAATTTTTGTACATGACCATGCTTACTCCAAATCGTATGTCTTGAAATTCCAGAATTTATTTTGTAAAAGCAGCAGAGAAATGAAGTGAACAGTTTTGGAAAATCAAGAGAGTATAACAACATTAAACATCTATAAGCTCCATTGCAGTGCAGATCTAATGCTGTTCATATCTTATGCCTAGTGAGATGGGCAACGAGACACACTGTCATGAGTTAGAGCTGAACCCTTATGCCTAATTCTCCGAAACAAATTACACGTTTCTGTTTGAGCAGAGAGTTGTGAATGTTCATAAGAAATGCTTCAATCAGTTTTGTCCCAATAGACATGGATATGTATTCTTTGAAGCTAATATAAAAATATTTTTCGGAACACTTAGTTAAATACAATCGATATCTAACTGATGGTGCAAAATTAAGCTATTGTGTTTTTAAGACATCAATTGTTGTAATCATCCTGGTGTCAACTACATCCCTCCATCTAGTCTTAAACATAGACTTATGACTTTGAACTGGCAAGCCTCAAGGTTCAAACTGTTAGCTTTTTGGGTTGCTCCAAAAGTGTTTACACTATGCTTGGGAATGCTTCATGTGATATGGAGTGCATGGAGTGATGCCTACCCTTGATTGTATTTTAGTGTCCATACAAATTGGAGATAGCTTACTCATGAATTGCTAGACCTGGACTTGATGCTTATGTGGCACACTTCCTTAGGGGTCAGTTTCCTATGTGGCATGCCACATGGTGGCATTCTTCATGAGGCAAACATGAAGAGTTTTGTTTCTTGCTTAGGAGAAGAACCTATTTGGAGGAGTGTTGGGGCATCTAGGAGGTGGGTGTTGAACCCTAGGTGGCATGAGATTGCTTGGTTTCTTACATGAAGGCTTGTGCTTGACTTGAGCACGCTTGGGCTGAGGAGTATTCATGGAGGTGTGGTGAAGTTGGAGGAGCGCATGACTTGGAGGTAGCATTAGAGCATTGGAGACCTTTAGAGGAGCATTGGGCCCTGTCTTGTGTAGTGCTCACCTTGGGACCCTATTTGATGGATGTGAGAGCTAGAGTGATCTTGTATTTTCCGTGTGTACTTATTCTTCAATATACTTTGTACTCTTGTCTAATGCACTAGAGTTCTTGTGTTGATGCAAGCAATGTGTTAGGAAATTAGGGTTAGGATTTTCTCTAAAAAGACAAGGGAAGCTAGGGTTTGGGAAAAATCCTAGAGAAGCAAAGGGAGCATTAGTTCTTGTGGTTATTATGAGAGAAGAAGACTAGGGTTTTGTGGCATTGGAAACCCTAGGACTACTTCGAGTGCTTGATGTTGAGAAGATAATGGAAGACTTTTTGATTTTTTTGGTAGCCTCGGAAGGTCTTTTACATTGGCTTGGTGTCTTAGCATGTAGAAGATATTTGGTTTCCACTTTAGATGCTTTCTTGGTGGAGCAAGTGGTTTTATGATTTCTTTCCTAAGGTTAACTTAGGAAAAGTACAATAATTAATTTAATTAATTATTGTGGACTATTAGGCCAAAGTTCTAAGGATAAATAATAAGTGACTTAGATAATATCTCAATCGTTGAACTCAAGGAAGGCTTAAGGTTTAATCCTAGCCATTGATCTCAACCCTTGATCTCAAGTGAGGCAGGAGCTAATTGTGAACATCGGCATCGAGGTAAAATCGGCAAGGGCCTAGAAAACCAAAAAATCGTAAAAGTTGGAGAAATATAGGTAAAAAATCGGCAAACATCGGCAAAATCAAGATACCATAAAAATATTTTTAAAAATCGGCAAACATCAGCTAGGCCAAAAATCGTGATTTCGAGATAAAATCGGGATGTTATTGAGATGTTCGCAACACCTCGTTACCAATTTAGCTCAATCTAAAGTTATAAAAGTAAGGTTAAAGAGACGGAGAAGATACACCATACAACATCACAAGATTGAGATAGGCATCTTAGTGAGGAGGGTGTTATTCTAGAGTGTTGGGTTTGAGGAAGGGGGAAGCAAGGATATCTAGATCTTCCAAGGAGGGCTTTATCAGATGGGTCAAATCTAGTTTTGTGTGTATTTTTTCTCAGTTGGGCCATTATCCCAGGACAATAGCCTGGTTAGATTGAATCAATTTAATGATGAAGTGATTTCATTGGGAAAAATTTGTTGTGTTATTGTGATTGAGATTGGTACATTTTGCTTCTGCTGAATTTATTGTGTTAATGAACTTAATTGTGCAATTTATTTGTAGATTTGTAATCTACTAGGAAGTAAATGTCAGGTATTAGGTTTCCAAGGAAAACTAACATGGTATCAGAGCGTAAACTCTGAGAAAATCAATTTTGGAATCACAGGAAGGCAGGTTCATACAGGATTGTCAGGACCAGGTTCAACCGTGATCGTATGAGGAAAAAAATTGTTTTAAAGGGACCAAAATCAAATGTACAGTGGTATGGACAACACAGGGGTTTGAGTTCGATTTTTTCTTGTATTGTGGCCCATAAAGATAAAAAAATAAGAATAAAAAAGGCGCCAGTGGCCAAGAAATGTGTTAGCCACCTAGCCAATCGCAAGATTTGGGTGTTATCAAAAGGATAGCCACCGATTAACCCGTAGTAGCTACCAAGAAAGGAATTGGGGTTGGCTATGGTAGCCGACAGGCCCGCCACCAAGCAAATGTCATGCAAGAGTCTCAGCGGACATGGTCATTGGGTGGAGTGGAGACCAGGCCAAGGGAAACGTTGATAAGCTACAGTGCAGACAGGTCTAACCGTGAAGAGACAACAATCTAGGACCAACTGTGAGTGAAGCAATGACAGAGTTTGATAGTTCAGCGTCGTAACACTACATTCGAGGCCGAGAGATTGTGTCGATCGGAACAATGACTGACGTGGGTGAACACTGTGAGGGGCATAGAAAATAGATATACTGACATCACACCATCAAGTAGAAAACACAAAAGAATGGGGAGAAGCCTAGGGTAGTTGAGAGAAGATGGCAGCATAGCACTGGCGACTGCAGATGGAGGGGAGGTTGAACCACAATTTTGGCAGGAGTAAGTACACAAGATTGATGCGAGCACGAAGAGAAGTGTCGTGTGATAGGAAGGGTGATGGCAACAAGTGGATGGATCGGAGCCAACATCGACAAAGGAGATGTGAGCATGCAAGGAATAGTGCATACAACCGCCAAAGGTCGCTTGAGTCAATGGAGAGGTGACACAGTCAACGGGGGTTGGAATGCAGAGTGGTTTTGGGCCAATCGGCTGCAAAGTATAGCAATGGTCATACATAAAAAGGTCAAGCTAGGGCTATGAGTGGGGTTGTCTCAGGTCAAGAAATCCGGGTGTTCGATAAGAACAACTACCTAAGTTTTAAAGTGGAACTGCACCAAGATACTGTGATCAAGATCTTGAAATTGGCAGGGGTCAACCCTCACAAGGAGAGAGAGAGACCCTCCTAATCAAGATGTAATACTCGAAATTTTTCAATTAATTTTCTAGTTTCAAGATGGAATCAACCGATCTAAGGTTTGAGGATAGGTTGAATGGTACTTACAACTTTAGTCCATGGAAGGAGTGGATAGTGCTAATTCTCAAGGAAAATGGCTTATGGAAGTTTGTATGCACCTAGGTTATAGCTCCTTTAGACACTATAACTTTGGAAGCGCACGTCTTGAAAGATGTGAAGACCAGATTTATCATCATGCATGGGATGAAGGATCACGTGATCCCTTGCATATCAAGGATGAATAATGCACTACTTTGATGAACCTATATTAGAGTCACATTGGAGTCAAAAAATGGTGTTGAGGGAGAAGTTCAGGAACACCAAGATGACTGAAGCAAACATTGTGGCATCATACACCACTAGGATTCAACAAATTTAAGATGAGCTTGGATTTGTTGCGATAGCAATGCCAAATGATGAGGAGCTTGTAATGACAACCCTAAGTGAGCTCTCAAAACCTTGGGCTACCTTTGTGGCAGGAGTTATAGCATGAGAAAAGCTACTGGATTGGAACAAATGGTGGGATGACTTCACCTAGAAGGAAAACAAAAGAGTGGGGATGATGAGAGTCTTGGTCTTGCTAGTCGGGCAACGAGGAGCAAAGGTTCAAGTAGTAGGTGTGAGGAGTCAACCTCACAACCTAAGAAGAAGAAGGACTTGACTAAGGTCAATTGTTTTCCCTATCGTAAGAGAGGACTCTATGCTTCATAATGTCCAAAGAGGAAGAATGGTAGAAAGGGTATGCAACCAACTACAGTTGCATTAGCAGTAGCTTAGGAGGAGTTTGCGAGGAAGTTTGAAATTGAGTTCACACTTATTTCCTACCTTAACTCACGTACCTTACTAGTGGGTGCATGGCTGCTAGATAGTGGAGACACAAGACATATGATAGGAGCACGGGAACAATTGGACATCTTTATTGAGTGGGACTCAGAATGGCATGTTGAGTTTGGTGATGATGCCAAACATGTAGTTAACAGAGTTGGAACAGTAATATTCCAATAGTTAGGAGAAAATATAGAAATGAAAGATGTGCTATGGGTGCTAGAACTCAAGTGGAGTTTTCTCTTAGTCTTTATGATGGAGAAGAAAGGGTTTTGTGTAGCATTCTAGGATGGGCAGGCACTGCTAAGACCAAGTGGATTTAGATCTGATGAGGGACATATCATAGGAGTTAGAGAAATAAACTTATATAGGCAAAAGGGCTAGCCTATTCAAGAGATGGCAAGAAGAAACAGTGGCAGAGAACTAAGAGTGGGAAGCTTCGAAGGTTGAGCAACTCAAAGGGAATCAGTCTTCAAGATAAGGACGGTAAGAGTAGTCAACCGATTCCTCCCAATGTATGAAGAAGGTCCTTTCGTATGGGATGACCTTACAATATGTTTAGGAGTAGGAGGCTTCTAGGAACTAGGCCAAGGGAGCAAGACTTTGAGAATATTTCCAAACAAGGTGGGTGTTTCCACACAATTTGGAAGGTGTCCTAGGAGGGGTACCTAGGTGACAACTACTAGACCAAATGACAACAATGGGACAAAGACCCACTATCACCTCAGTTAGTGTCCCCTACTCTTTATGGACTTTCACCAATGGGGGGAGTCCTAATATGAAGGAAATCACTTAATGATGGGATCAATGATAAGATATTGAGTGGTTTCCATGGCCCATTCATGGAGAGGTTCAATTAGGGCTCAATGCCTCAAGAAAAGCTAAAAGGTTGTCCAAGAAAGACCTAATAGGAGAGTCAAGACCTAGGGTTTAGGAATGTTCATTAATGATGAGTATATCTATGGTGAGGACCCCTAATATGATGCAAGACATCTCAAGAAGCTTTGAAAGATAACTATATACCTTCAAGTAGGCTTTCGCTATTCTTGAGAAACCTAGTTAGGGCTTACACTAGACCTAGGGTTTTCAGGATGATCGTGGGAGAAAATTCCCTCCAAAGAACTTCCTAGGTCAAGGTAACGCAGAGGAAAGGGGTTCTTATGATTTATTCAAATGAATACTAGGCTCGTACTATGCTAAAAAAAGCCACCTTGTCAAAGAAGGACTACTTAGGTTGCCTTTTTAGGGAAACCGCTAGGGCATCAAATATCTTGAGATTCCATCGTGAGAATTGGTTCAAAATTTGAGGTCCTTTAGAGAAAGCATCAATGCAGATCCCTATCTAGACAGATTTCAAAAACATTCCCTCCAAAGGATTTTGCAGGGTACTGTACTTAGTCTTCTAGGAAAAGGGGACCAAAATTTTGAGAAGAGAAAAAGAAAGGGAAAGGAGAGGGTGATCACCAAATATCTTGGATTAGGTTAGGACATATACATATCTAGGATTTCATAATCAATATCCATTAGGTAAGCCCAAGACACAAATATCAATACATTTAAAGTCATACATATAAAAATATTGATTAGGCTAGGGTTTTGATCAGACAGACAAAGATACACCTAGGGTTTCATTCCTAGGAGCATACTCTTGATATACAAGGGTTTTGCTTATAAACGCTAATTTACCAAAATTTCAAGGTCTAGGAATGCATTAACCTCGAACCCTAAAAGACTACTGTTTCCATAACAATACTAAACTCCAAACATGACATTACCATCAAAACCCAATTATCAAAATAATCATATTTTCTAGATTTCATCAGTAACGCTAAGTAGACTAGGGTTTTCACGTTATCATTGACATACCCTTAGGTTAGGGTTTTACAGAGAACCTTTTAGGGTTCCATAAACATGATGATTTTAATGAGGGTAGATTCAATCTAATTATTAATCTCCCAAATAAGAATCTTTCTGATTCAAAAGTCCTAGACATAACATTTGTTAGTAATGTAAAGCTAATTTATTATAATGAATGAATATACCTTTATCACTAAGAGAACAAAGCTTATGGTCTAAAACATACATTTAAGTTGTTAGACAAACCTTATAGGACACCAATTCCAATAGAACTTCTATCATGCTTTGTCTTGTGAGATATTCTCCATAGCCCTTGAGCATGTCAATAAGTTTTTCCTAAACAAGGAAAATATGAAAATAAATGTTATTAGCATCTAATACAAACACATTTAGATAGGAAGAGGAAAACCAAATATAAAAGATAATACAAGGAATAAGATACTTATCTTTGGAAAAATGGTGAGTGCTCCCTCTTAATCCAATCTCGAGGGATACCTATAACTTTAACAAAACAATTCAAAATTGTTTTTCCAAATAATGTTAAGCCTATAAGTACTAAAAATCAAAATACAAAGAAAAACAATTAAACAATTCAAAAACTTAGAGTAGAGGGACTTGGTAGTATAAGTCCTTTGTTTTCAATTCTTCGGTCTTGTTCTTCCTTGGAGATCCTTCTTCGGCAACATTTTCTTGATCCCTGTTTTTCTTTTTATTTCTCAGATTCTTAGGACAATCGCTTCTATAGTGACTCATCTTGTGACAATTGTAGCATTCAATCTTGGATAGGTCTACCTTCCTTCAAGGCCCTTTAGACTTCTTGAAGGTTCCTTTGTTCTTGTAATGAGAGAAATAGGCATTTGAAATTTTCTCCTCTTCATTCTCTTTGTTGCTTACTAATGAAATTTTAACTTCTTCTTGACTACATGCATTCCATAATTGTTCGAATGTAGGATTTTCCTTCCAACTGTTGAGACTTGATGAAAATGCACTCCAAGATGTTGGTAATTTAGAAGTGCAATGATTACAAGTTCCTTTTCAGTTACTATCTCATCTATTTCCTGGAGTTCATCTCTAATTGTAGCTATCATTACAAAGAAGGATGTGGCAATGTCTTCCATCACCTTTATAGTTCTTAGTTTATTCTTAAGACTTGCAATTTGACAAAGATTCTTGATTGTGAATAATTTTGATAAGGCCTCATACATCTCTTGAGCGGAATCTATGTTGGATATATATGGGATGAGGTTATCCTTTATTCCATCCACCATTAGGGTCATGGCTAATATCTTTGCTTCTCTGAATTTTGCCTTTTTTGCATCACTTGATTCATTTATAGGCTTCTTTACTTTTCCTTTGACTAGATCCAAGGCTTTATTCTTCTCGGGGATGAGATCTATCCTATTTTTCCATGCCCTGTAATTGGATGCTCCTAATTTTTTTTCTCCCTTCATTGAGTTAGACATTATTCTTGAAGATAGTAGGCTTCACTTCTTATATGATCCTTTTCCTTGATGACCCTTATTCAAATTTCTTAAAACTCCTTATCAATAGATCTTCAGGCTGCCTTTTTCCTTCTTCTTCACCTTAGCTCTGAAACCATGTTGGAAAATCAGAAAGGCAAAAAGATTTTCATTATGATGATTATTACTTGTGATATTATTGTGTTATTAACTTTTTTATTCTTGTGTTATTAACTTTCTTATGTTCTTATTTTATCTTTGTTTCATCAAGCAATTATCAAATACAAAACATGAAGATCAGGGACACCAGATGTAGGTGGACGGCCAGGGAAAAACCCCTATCTAAGGAAAACCCAGTCAACAACTCTTCCTTTAACAGTTTCATGAGATGATCCCAGACTCGTTGACCTATACACAGACTTCCTCCAATCACCAAGTTAACCCTTTCTTTCTTCTGCAAATGATGACCTTCCAGCAACAACTTCGACCTAGCACTTCGATCTTGTAGCAACAGAGTTTCGACCTCCCCAACAGAACTTCTACCTAGCACTTCGATCTTGTAGCAACAAAGTTTCGACCTCCCCAACAGAACTTCGACCCAGTAGCAGAACTTCGACCCAACATCAAAATCCAGAATTTTGACCCCAATAGTAGCCTAGTAATTTTGCACGTGTGAGAGAGATAGCCCAAAAATTCGATCGTGTCTTTCCCTGCAATTCTCCTCCTCCTTCTGCAACTTCACACTTTTTCTGCTTCACCTTCTTGTGTATCGAACTTGTGTGTGAGATGCTCCAAATGAATCAAACTACACTTCTATATATAGCCTTTTCTAGAGTTCGAATTACCCTCATATAGGACAACTTGATCAAGTGAGGGCCGACTTGGTGTGGAGGTGAAAAATTACGTATTTGACTCAATAATAATTCTTTTTACATGATTCAAAAGCACAAGAAGGGTCTCATTAAATGGACAATAACTCTCATGCCGTAATATAAAACCTAGAAGTCCTCAATGGGGACTTTGACCTAAAACATGATGACTCAAGCATGAAACCCATGCTTTAATAAGTCATAATAATAATAATAATAATTTCCTTTTCTTTATCTTGATAAATACATTTCATTATGGCTCAAATATAATTATGAAGACCGAACCTAGTTACATTTTTCAACACAAACATTATGTGGTGCTCCAAAGTGGCTCTAGGGCACAAGTAGCGGTCTCATGGGTCTCTTGGTGTAAAATAACCCTGTAAACTGCTCCAAATGAGGGCATGAAAGATGGTGCTTTCCTTCCCATGTCTCAAGGATGAGACAAACCTCCTCTAGGCCTTGGATCAACTGCTAAACCCTGTATATAATGCTAAGCCAACTATGGGCACTGCTGGTCCAAGTGCATCACCTCGCATATAATATGGGGCAATAAGCAAGTTGTTGAAAGCATTGAGGATGCCCATGGCATGAGATAATCCTCTGTCACATGATGGAAACCCATGGCTCTCAACACATACCCTACAAGTGTCGATATGATCCTCTGGTGGGCTTAGGCCCTAGTTAAGTTGCCCAAGCCATAATGAAACCACCTGCCAATCCTATATAAGATTCAATGTGGCTCCTCACCTTTAGATACAATAATTCATTAGTGAAATTGGGTAAATAAGCTTGTTAATCATGGGCAAAAATGGATACTTCATAGTGGGTTTCCCTTCCAGACTTGGGGCTTTGAGTATGTAATGTTGTTACCTTCCTATGTAGGAGTAGTTAATGAACAACCCTATTAGGTGTTCCCAACCCCTAAAGGGAAGGACGTGTTTGAGGTACATCCTTCGAATGGTAGGTGTCATGTGGATAATGATGAGGTGGATGGGGACATAGGGGTTTCAAGGCCAAATGCCATGGGCTGAAGGGTGGTAATGGCAAGGGATGTCCACATATTTGGGTGTATGAATGTAGGAGGGAGCAATCATGGTACATGAGTTACCTCAATCTTTGTTTTTCCACCCTTCTTCATTTTCCTTTTGCCTTTTATTGATTTTTTTTTTTTTTTTTACTAGTTGGGATTCCAGGGGATGAGAGCATGATGTTTATGATATAATAGTGATTACCCCCTAAAGGTGGGGCAGTTCATCGCTTACCAGGAGTTAGGACATACATGGGTTCCTTAATTATGCAGGGGGCACTCATAGGGGCCCTAGGAACTAGGGTGATGGCCATAATAATGAGTAGAGCTCATGCTTGGCTTTTTCCCATGTGCTAAAGTTATTGTCCCAACCATATTTTTCATTTTGTGGTACATTTCCTTTTGTATGTGGCCATATATGCTTTAATATTTTTTTTTAGTTGCATCAACCTTTGGGGAATCATTCCAAGCCCGACCCAGACATGTGGACAAGGGGAGGGTGAGTACCAAAATCTTGTGGACCTAGTGGTCATGTGGTCCCATAGAGGGAGTGAAAAATGTGGAATGAGAAAATGAGACTATGCTACAAAAATCGGGGTTTACCAAGTAGTGCCCATCCTAAAGTTGTAAGCGCGTAGGGGAGGTCCCGCGGGACTAGGGTTGAGGATAAACCCCCCAGTTAAGATAAGAGAACAAGACTACAATCAAAACCCTTACTCCTTCCAAGTCACCCAATAATCCATACTCAAGTGTCCTCATGAAAAACAAGCATAACACACCATTGCATAATGAAAAATCATACCTTTAGGATTGTATGGCCCACCTTCAAACATACGATTTTGACAGATGTGTGAGGGGACATATGTCTAGCTCAGGGAGCAAAGACATTTGGCACAATATCGACTACATGGGTGGCTATTAGGAGTTGTTGGCTGCTGGATGAAGAGAAATCTGGGAGAAAATTTCTCCTATGGGTTCACCCACTACTAGTGGGTGACAGTGGGTAGGGAAGGCTTTCAATTCAAACCGAGTAGCCATGGCAACAAATGTAATTCTAGGATTGAAGTTAATTCTAGGGGGTAGAAGTACCTGCCTCACTAAGAGGGAGTGTTGATGTTTGTAGCTCAGGAGGCTACCTCTGCACAAACCTAAGTGCCTAGGTATGCAGAAGTCACCGGTAAATCTCCTTAGGACACTTGGTCAATGTGTGAGCAAGTTTCTTTTGTAACTTAGCCTATATTCAACGGGTGCTTAGCTCAAGTGGTTGGGATGGTGGTTTGCCATCCCATCCACCTGGGTTCAAATCCCTAGGGACATGGCTCGTCATAGTAAGGCTAGAAGGATAGGTGTCTCATTGGAATCTAGGATATCGACTCTAGTTCTCGCGGTTTCTAGATGTCTCAGTCCTAGGATGAACTACGAGTGCCTGATATATGTGGCTTGTGCATTGTTGCATATATCTAGGGAGGTTGCTAGTTCCCCATCAAAATTTATGTTAATAAAACTTAGCCTAAGTCTAACTTAGGAAAAACACATAATTATTATGTTGCCTTATTGAGCTAATGAAACATTAGAAAAAGTAAAGTATTTACTTTAGTCATTGTGTTTTATTCTCAGCCCTTGATCTCAAGTGAGGCGAGATCTAATCTCAACCGTTAGTCACTTTGGTGATTAGGGTTAGGGATTTATCTCAATGAAAAGTTATAAAAGCAAGGTTAAGGAGAAGGAGAACATACACCATAAAATAGCACAAGATTGAGAGAGGAATCTCAGTGAAAAGTGTGATACTCTAGAGTTTTAGGTTCAAGGAAGGGGGGTAGCAAGAATATCTAGATCAAGTGAAGAGGGCTTGATCAGTTGGATTAGATCCAATGGTGTATGTATTTTTTCTTAGTTGGACTATTATCTCTTGACAAGAACCCAAGTAGGTTATGAATCAATTTAATGATTAATTAATTTAGTTGGACAAAATTTGTTGTGTCATTGTGATTGAGACTGGTACATTTTGCTTTCACTAAATTTATTGTATTAATGAACCTAGCTCTGTAATCAATCAATATATTTATAATTTGCTAATATCCAAGTGTTGGGTACTAGGTTTGCAGGAAAAAATAACAAAGTGAACATTGATATATTGTTAGAAAAACCACAAAATGCTACTAAGATCACCAGGAACAACAACCTAAAATATTATTAAATCAGAACTTCATAAACCAAAGTTCTTTATCCTCATTAAAATCACTGATCACAAATTTTTGGAAGAGTTTTGAACATATGGAGTGTAGAAATTTCACCTGTAGATCAAACGGGTAATGCAATGTACTAAAGAAAAACACACGATCTACTTCTAGAAAACATTAAGCGGAAGCAAAATCGATTTCATGAGCAACATCAACCATAAACACATATAACTAATCAAGAGAAATAATCACACATAACACAGATATATCACTGGGGAAAGCACCAGGATAAAACCCCAACACTGTATTATCAATCAAGTGGAAATCCTCTTCTGTTTACAAAAAATATCAGCTAAAGAGCTATCCTGTACTTCCTGCAATCAAAAGATGAAGATGATAGACTCACTATGCCTCAATATGTAGGCAACCATCCATCAATCCCCTATTTCCTTGTGCAATTTTGATTGGGGTCCAATTCATAACATATGAGCATTGGCCCCAAATCATACTTGATGTCAACCATAGGTCCAACTACGCAATCCTTGAGGACACTAGTTCCTCACGCATGTAAGGAATATTCCATGGGAAGATCCAAGCATCTGATAGTACACTGCCTCTCATCTAATCTCAACTGGGTCTCTGACAAAACTAACATGCAACAGTTATCCATGAGTGAATCCTCAGTTATCTAAAATAATAGTTGTCACATGCATGCAAGCATTAACAAACTATATTTTATTATTCTAACAACTTGTTAAAATAATCTAACTGGACTTGACTAGTTAGAACTAAGTCAATTGATTCTCTCATTATAGAACTCATACTTATTCCCTCAATCAGTGGAGGAAATTAAGGATAAATTCCTCAATCAGTGGGACAACTCATGTGCATGCTCACAAAGACTTCAAATTCGAATTTCCTTAACTAATTAACTCAACTAAATTAATTAATTAATATTTCCAACTGCTGTTAAGACCAAGATTAATTTTACTTCCTATAGATAGACTAGGGACTGCTATAAATAGGAAGGGACCCAGAAATGCTATTTTTAGAACTTTCTATTTTTAGCAGTTTCACCTCTCACCCAAGGTGGCCAATGACCTCACTGGCCAAACTACTATTTTTAGACATGCTATTTTTAGACATTCCATTTTTAGCACATTCGAAATTTAGCATTTCTTATTGCCCACTTTTCAACATGGAGGCCTCTTTGAGTGAAAATGAAAGGCATTGCTAGCTAAAACTGTCATTCTAGATGCAATGTTATGGTCAAATTTTCTCTAAAGTGCATGGATTTTTCGAATATGAACAACCAACCTAGATCTTTAAGAAATAGAATTGTTTAGGTCCACAGTTCTGACTTCATATTCGGAAGAAGGAATTGAAGTTGTTCAAATATTCAACATACCTTCATCTCCAAACAAAAAATGATGTTAACCTCTCAAGTGTTTTCACACATTGTAAAATTTACACGTGGAAAATTAAGAACAAAATATGCCACAGAAATAACTCACAAGAATGAAAGATAAAGACAACAATATCTATTAGTATGTGGTAAATCCCTCAAGAGGGAAGCATCCATAGAGCAATGGAAGCATTGTATTATTGCTCAATACAGAAAAGTTACATCTAGTACAATATTTTAATCTCTATCATTATGTACAAGTGACTTTTTATGCTTTTTAAATAGAGATCACAGACCAATCAGGTGATAGGACATAGATTACCTATGATGAATGCCAAGAATTTGAGCACCAACATATCACTTAATCATAGGAAGAAATGGTGACCATCAGATAAAGCATACTTAAAAGCACGTGTCGATAATGCATTACACCAGTTTGGTCTTAAATAACATCCTAATGTCTAATGTCCTAACAACTAGTACCTCAACATATATTTAGTTGATTGCTTGACCCTCTGATATTGATAGAATCTCTAACATGATTTTCTCTGACTTGTACAATTGCTTAGCAGAAGACATTCACACCCATCATTTGTTTGTTAACCTATAGTTTAATATCAAATTTAAATTATGACTAAACCTTGAAGAATTGTGACTATAATTTTTATCACTTGATATGATTGACCTTATTTTTTTGGTATATTTATGTAAGATTTATTGGAATTTAAATTGTTGGCATCAGGTATGCAGATGAAAGTGTTATTCTTGCTTGCAAGTGGGCTTACAAAGATGCTGAGGAAAACGCAGTTTTAGAAGGTATAGGATCAATTTTTTATCAAGAAAGTCTTTGTATTCACTAACTTTTGGGGATATTGAATGTTGAAATGCCTGCATTTGCAGATGACTATTTCCTCTCTCGCTTGCCCATCGTTGAGAAACAACTCGCAAAAGGAGGCGTAAGGTTGGCTGCAACACTCAATCGTATTTTCAATTCAAAAGAAGACTACAGCCGGGAATCAGAACTCTAGAAAAAACAGGGCTGAGTTGCCGGCAACAATAGTCTTGTAAACTATGTCTATATTAGTAAGAATGCATGTGCCATTGTGAAAACTATCGTTGCATCTTGATTGCTTTGTGTCAAGAAATCAGCTGTAGCTTTATACATCATTTTTATGAAGGATTTATGTTGCATAAATGTTTTTAAATTTTCCTTTGGATTTCGAATTGCCACTTTCATATTTAAAATCATTTAATATTTGCATGCTTTCCAGAGATCTTCGAGTGATGGGATGGAATAAAAGTAATGTGTGTTAAGATATTATTGATTTAGGTGAAGGTTTAGCTCAAATGGTTACAGTTAAAAAAGAGATATCTTAGAGATCTCTTCCCCCACTTCAGGGGAGGTCACAGTTACAGTTCTTTTTGATCTTTTAGAGTTAGGTTTCATAATTTCGGCCATTGGTCTATTTTTATTAGCATATCGGGATGGATTAAGTCTTTGAAGTTTTTTCATGCATGGTTATATGTGTTTTATTGTAGATTGTATTTTGTACTTATTCAAAAAATAAAGATGCTTATAACTTCTATTCATAAGAAAATTATTATATGTGTAATAAATTTGTGAAGTATTATATGTGTAATAAATTTGTGAAGATGACTATATTATTTATTTAGAGGCATGTGTTTCTTTAGATTTATGTATAGAATGACAATAGTTTATTTTTAAAATCAAATGCGATATATAAGTTTGCCTGAATTTCGTATCACCATGTAATGAAGAATATCATGTGTTAAGGTGTGGGACCGATTCAAGTGACCTTAAAGTCTATTTCATAAGGTTCATGTAACTTTCATATCTCAACTTTGCTAGATTGTATGTATTGCCTTTTCTAATAATTAAATCTTGAATGACATCATTTTCTTGCTTACTTGTAATACATGGGTAATCTTTATGATTATAAATCTTGAATGACAGTTTTCCTCTTTTTAATAATCGAAACTTGAATGACATCTTTCCTCTTTTTAATAATCAAAACTTGAATGACATTCTTCTTTTCTATAGAATGAAATGCTGAACTTCTGTAATTTTGAAAAGAGAAATTGATAATGAAAAGCATAAACTATATTATTAATCTATAAGACTAGTTAATAAAAAACTAGGTTTATAACTATATGTTTCAATAAATAAATAAATCATCCATCATTTCAATTTACATTTGCAATAAATTAAATATGAGAATTATTACATACATTTTCATTTTCATTTTAAGTTTAACAACATAACCATGAATTTATCATGTTTTAATAAATATGAAATATGATTGAGCAAGATGATTGAGCTTAGAATTTTGATTTTAAAATTGATTAGTGTGGAAATTTAAAGTAGCCTTTCAATATGTACAGATTACTTAAAGCTTAATGGACTCTTTTATGACTACTTTAATTTACTCATGAAAGACAATAGACTAAAAAATACTTATTATAATAAGAATATGACACATGTAGATAATTATGAACGGAAGCTTTTCGAGAAATAATATAGACATGAATATGTGGTTTGATGGTAAAGTGAAGAATCTAATGGACTCCAGTCTCATCCCAACTAGCAACAACACTCTTGTGGTGGCCAATCGTTGGATCCATCATTCCTTGTTTGTTGTGCTAGATTATAATAGTGATTAGCTAGGTGAGTTGTGACTAGGATTATGAATACATACTATCAACAATTTTTACACTATACTATACTATTGGATATGGTAGTCAAACCTAATGTTTCCAAGTAATATATAAATATTGACTTAATAAAGAGAAAAAATGTTATAAGTAATATAAGAGATTTTAGTGTATTTTGGTCTTAAACTACAACACTCTTAAAAGAAAAGAACTTGCACATAAACTTATCAAAAACTAAGATCCCATGAATAAATTCATTCTTACAACTCTTCATCATTCCAAAGCCAAGTCTTCCAAATTTATGAAACATTTTGACAAAAAAAGAGATTTTCTTCTTATTAATAGATAATAAATTTAAAAAACCAAATAAGCTCTTGATACACTTGTGATAAGACATTAAATGCACAAATATTTAAGAGAACTTGGACTAATACTTTTTCATTTGAGTGAAAGTATAAGCCTCAAGATAAACAAAAATATATTTAATGTGGAATGAATATCATTCCTTATGGATGGTATATAGAATTTACAAAATTTATGAACTCTAAATAGTTTAAGGACTTAAATAAACTCTCATAAGGTTGTTGGGGACTCTACAATCTTGTTGAGCAGAGGGTAAGTAATTAAACTACACATACATAATAGGTTCCGAATACATCAAGACACCTTCACGTTAGAACACACATAGAAATAAACTATTCAAAGTGATGAGATGACATTGAATTAACAACATTAATAATCTTGTACATTTGCACCATAGGCTAAGACTTGTACATGATAGCTCTAGCTTGTTAATCTTTAGGTTGTAACAATCCTCACCTTTTACCCTTGTTTTTGTAATTTAAATTATAATTGTAATACCAACATGGGAGCCACGTGTGGATGATAGATTGTGTGATTGAAACACTTAAAATTAATTTATGTGATAGTTTCATGAAGGAAGGTGTTGAAAAGTGTAGATAGGTTCGGTCTTCATAATGACATGTAATTATGATTTTATGTAATCAGATGTAAAAGAGAAAAATAAAATTATTGTATTGAATTGCTTCATGGGTTTCATGAACAAGAGATTTTCTTTTTGAGTCAAGGCTCCCATTGAGAGTCTTTAGGAATTATTTGTCATCTAGTCATAAAATGATAGAGTCATTGTCATGTAATGAAGTCATGTTACACTTTGTAAAAGGTCAAAATTGTCTATGTAAAGTGTCCTCCAAGACCTTGTCACATAATCTCTTCAAGTCGGCCTACAACAATGGAAGAACATGCTAGAAGAACTCGACCTAACTACTTGTGATCATGTCAGCCTAAAGGACATGAGGTGAAGTGTATATATAACCACACTCAGCCTTACTTATAGGTAAGCAACTCGACAAGAATTCGTTGAAGAAGAAGTGTGAAGAAGAGGCTACCAATAGAAGTGCGAAAAAAGTATAAGGAGAGTTTCTTCTGGGGTTGCAAAGGAGGTTTCTTCTGGGGCAATGAAGGAGGTTTCTTCTAGGTTAGAGAAGGAGAGTTTTCTTATGGGTCAGCGAAGGAATGATTCTTCTGGGATACTTGTTTTGGGTAACCGAGATAGAGATCTAGAGATCGAGATTCTCTAAAGGAAGCCAGTGGGATTATAGAGACCAAGTTTCTCTAGGAGAAGTCGAGAAGAAGCAGTGTGAAGTATAGAGATTTAGTTTCTCTAGAAGGAGCCGAGGAGAGCGATTTGAGATCAAGAAGAAAGTCCAGAAAGGTAAGAGGCAAAGCATCAAGGTTAGTGACAAGGTTCTTGGGAGGATACTAGAGTCAAGGGTCTTTGTCATGGTGTTGGTATTCATAAATTGAAGATCAGGAAGAAGAATTTTAATCAGGTTTTCCTCTCAAGAGGTGAGAGGTTTTGTCCCTGGATGTCAAGCCTACATACTGTGTCACTTGTCTTTTATTGTTCATATTGGTAATTGTCTTGATGAAAATAATATAACAAAGAAAATACTATAAGCTAAGAAGTAAAAGTATATCACAAGCAATTATCAAGCAGAGAAATCATTTAAGTATTCATGCCCTAGATTTCTCAACATGGTATTAGAGCTTAGGTGTTGATTCAAGAAGGGGCATTCAAAGCAAGTAGACACACAAGAATCAAGCTTCAAAGAAGGATAAAAGCAAGTCAAAGAACACCAAGTAAGAAATCAAGAGCTACCAAAACCTTAGATCGAAGAAATATACTCTAGCAATAGTCTTGAAATTATCTTCAAGAAGGAAGCAGGAAGAAAGATCGAAACCCTAGAAGAACTTCAGGGATCATCACTCATAGATCACCAAATAAGTGGAAGCTTTTCAAATCTAAGGAAGGTTAGATTGAAACAAAATCTTCTCTCTATTGAAGCAAGGATCTCATTTGGAAAAAGATCATCCTAAAGAAGGTAGTCTTCCCCCATTGAAGTAATAACATTCTTAAAAGGATCATCTGAAGCATCATGTTCATCATCAAGTTGAAGATTCTATCTTCACAAGTAAGTACCTTTTTATAATCTAATCTAGTAAAAATGACCATGTTTCAAGGAGAACCATGAGCTAGTTGGGATATCAAAATTCCTTGCATGCAGAAGAAGGATAGACACAATCCTTGAAGTAAATAAAGTCATTGATGATGTCTATAGAAAGATCTCCAAGCCATCTGAAGAACAAGCATTATCCGAATACATGAAAAGGTATCTAAAGGCTCAAAATATTCTTAAGGAATCTATTAAAGATCCTGTCATTCCCTATGTAGCCAAGCTGGAGACATCTAAAGAAATACATGATAAACCGGTAGAAATTTTCTCTAAAAGCACGATAGAAAAGATCATATAACTTAGATCTGATCTATATAAATTGAAGGTGCCAAAGGATGAAGGGATATCATCATGTCTTTAAAAAGAATCTCAAATAAAAGGGAAATTGAAAGATCTAGGAGAGATGGTATCCGATAAAGAAATAATCTCTGTTATTCTAAATGCAATGACTGATGAACAAGGTAACCTCATATCTACTAAGGAAGAGGAAGTTATCCCATTCATCAAATTATGCTCTCTCTGCAAGGCAGAAGACGACATGTTGAAGAAAGAAAGTAACAAAATATTAGATAGAAGGGATCAATCAGTGACAAAAAGAAAAAGGGAAATTTGGAAAGTTTGGTCCTCCAAAGAAAAAGAAGAACATGGCTAGGGAAAGATGCTATGGTTATCAGGAACTTGGGCACTATATAAGAGATTTTCCTAAACGTAAAAGGGACAGGGAAGAAACCCATATTACTGAGGAAGTGAAAGAACCTGAGACAAAAAAATCTTAAGAAGGAAGAAGCAAAAGATATCTACTATGACTGGGATGACCTTCGTCACTAGAAGGTACTTTCCACTTGTAATTTATAGATAGGAGGCAATGTAAACAATATATGATTAGAAAATAACATTCTGATAGAAGCACTGGAAGTAAGATCTCGTGACATGGGAAGCAGAAAGAATGTCTGGAATAAATTCTATTGATTACAAAGAATAAGGGCTCTTGGAAACCTCATTGAAATCTCAAGTGATACTTATAGAAAGAAGTAGAGGTCATCATTGATTGGGATCATCATACAATAGTCAAGAAGGAAACATCTTCCGGGTGAGGATATGAAAGATCCTCAAGTTTCTCTGATGGAATCCTCATCAAAGGATTCACTGACATAAAAGGATAGAGATTTTTTCATTATGAATTCCAACTCATGGGATTCAAGGGATGATGGTATGATGACATAACAAAGAAGTAGGTCTAAAGGATAAAGTTATTTCATTCAAATGAAGCCACTACAATAAGTCGGGATGATCGAAAAGAAGGATGAGGTGTGTATGCTTTCATAGGTTATTATGAAAGTCATGTCATATGGCTGCAGATAATATGGATCACTATTTCCATATTGGGGAACATGATCAAAAAGAAGAAAGGATATCCTCCTTTGAAATATTGCAGAAAATCATAAGTGACAATAGATGAAATCAACATAATATGCTCTCATATGGATCATGAGCAAGCTGACTACAATTAAGGAACTCTGATTGGAAGCTCATGGGAATCAAGTGTGAAAAGAAAGGAAGAGATCGTAGAATATGCAACAAAGTTAGAATGCATTCAATATCCGAGACCAAGAAGAGATGCTTGGAATATCTCCTAGAAAGATATGAAGATTCAGATGAAAGTTGAAAAAATATGGAGACCCTTGGCAATGGATATCTTTAAGCGATGTGTCAACATGCATGTAGGATGCTGATGCCTACAGGAAGATGTCATGATGAAATACCATCACAAAGGTAACTTTTTATTTAAGCCTTCATTTCTTATTTTTGAACTAATATTTTGATGGGCTTATGTAGGACTTGCCAAAGGGAAGATTTGTGGATGACTTCCAAAAGGACCATATTTAAGGATGTAAGATCCTTCCAGAAAATATGGCATAAAGAAAGAAACATGACATGAAGAAAATCCAGATGGAAAACTAATGGATCACTTTCTGATGAAATAAGGGCATGACTACCTCATGGTTGAAAGTTATGGATGGTATATTCCCTATGAAGAAGTCCTTGAAAGATGAAGACTCCATGACAAAGAATAAATTCATGAAATCAAAGGAAGAATCTCTTCAAGAAGTTGGTTGTTCCATGATCTCCACATGAGGAGTTACTATAGGTCCCTAGTTAAGAGGGAGCCTCAAAACAAGTTTCTTACTTGGAAGAAACTTAGAAATTCCTAAGCCAAGAAGGAGCTTAGGTACATTCCTTTTGTAGGAATGAGTACATTCCTTTATTGGAATATGTCCTCCCTTGAGAGGGAGAGATAGACATGTCACTTTGATCTTCACCTAGGAAGACAAAATGGAGGATTGGGTAATCATTTGGCATCTGATACTCTTTGAGGATGCGATAGGGCATCCAATAGAAGAATAATGGTGGAGGACCGATATTCTTTGAGGGATGGGGAGTCCAAGATAATAATAGTCCTCATGGAACACACCCTGTGTACCTAGGTAGGGGATGTTCTGAGAGAGACAATGATGAGAGTGTCTATAAATCATTGGTCTCGTCAACATTGAACTTAGATCTTGTGGAGAGATGGATTTGTTAGTCAAAGCCTTGCTAAGTCACAATGATGGTTGATATGATGCTATACAAATGAGTTACCAATCTGAATTCTTCTTATGAGAAATTCTTTAGATTGAGAAAGTCCAAGTACCATTATGAATACCTCCCTAGTTAAGAAGGAGCATTGAAAAGTGTAGCTAGGTTTGGTCTTCATAATGACATGTAATTATGATTTTATGTAATGAGATATAAAAGAGAAAAATAAAATTATTGTATTGACTTGGTTCATGGGTTTCATGAACAAGAGATTTCTGATTTGAGTCAAGAATCCCATTGAGAGTCTTTAGGAATTATTTTTCATCTAGTCATAAAATGATAGAGTCATTGTCATGTAATGAAGTCATATTACACTTTGTAAAAGGTCAAAATTGTCTATGTAAAATATCCTCCAAGACCTTGTCACATATCCTCTTCAAGTCGGCCTACAACAATGGAGTAACATGCTAGAAGAAGTCGGCCTAACTACTTGTGATCATTTCGTCCTAAAGGACATGAAATGAAGTTTATATATAGCCACACTTGACCTCACTTAGAGGTAAGAAAATCGACAAGCATTCATTTAATAAGAAGTGCAAAGAAAAGGCTACTAAGAGAAGTGTGAAAAAGTATAAGGAGAGTTTATTCTAGGGCAACAATGAAGGTTTCTTCTAGGGCAACGAAGGAGGTTTCTTTTGGGGCAGGGAAGAAGGTTTCTTCTAGGGAAACAAAGGAGGTTTCTTCGAGGGCAGTGAAGGAGGCTTCTTCTGGGTCAGTGAAGGAGAGTTTTCTTCTGGGTCAATGAAGGAAGTATTATTTTGGGATACTTGTTTTGGGAAACGGAGATAGAGGTCTAGAGACTGATATTATCTAAAGGAAGCCAGTGAGATTATAGAGACTGAGTTTCTCTAGGATAAGTCGAGAAGAAGCAATGTGAAGTATAGGGATCATGTTTCTCTAGAAGGCGCCGAGGAGAGCAGTCCAAGATCAAGAAGAAAGTAGAGAAAGGGAAGAGACAGAACATCAATGTTAGTGACAAGGTTCTTGGGAGGATACTAGAGTCAAGGGTCTTTTTCATGGTCTTGGTCCTCATCAATTGAAGATCTAGATGAAGAATTTTAATCGAGGTTTCCTCTTAAGAGGTGAGAGGTTTCTTGGACTAAGCAATAACCCATATGAACCTTGGGTGAAAATCCTATGAACTATTTGAGGCAATTGCACTGTGTTATTTAAGCTTGTGTGGATAGTGGGAGGCTCAATGGATGAATGAATCATTGTGGTGCTTGTTATATAGTTGATAAACCATTTGGATAGTGGATTCCAACTCTTGGACTGAGCGATACCCCATCTAGAACTTTGATGAATTCATGTGAATGAACTCTGAGGAAGAGTGGGTCATTGTGGTGCTTACGGCTAGAGGGTGGTTGATAAACCATTGGATAGTGGACTCCATCTCCCGAGTGTTTAACCAAGACTTTGGTGTGAATTCTATTGAAAAATAATCTCCTTAGACATTGGATCCAACTTGAGGGTTCTCAACGACAATAAAGTTGTTGTGTAGTTGGTGTATGGCTGGATAGATAGTGGAAGTCCCTCCTTCAGTTGAAAACTATCGTAAAACAAACAAATAAGTATAATTAGATATGTATATTTGAATTATGAAATGTGATATTACTTGTTATGTTTATGACTAGTGCTGGATCTTGTGTGTTTTTGTAAATGAATGGTTGAACTGTGAATTTCATTGTTATGCTCATGATTGGCATGATATCTAATATGTCTATGATTTTAATGGATACCTGGACTATGTTATCCAATATTATGTTCATGAAAGATGTGAGAAATTGTATGTGTTTATGCTCATTTATTTAACAACTATGGGTTATGAATATACAACTCATCTTGTTAAGAAGATTTGTGATGTTTGCTAGATGAATTGTAACTCTTCTTGGGTATTTATGCAAATCTGTGCATTCTCAGTTATTTGTTATCATAATTTCTTGAATAATTTTAATCAGTTTGCTAGAGGACAACAATGGCTCATGAATGTAGTAATTCAATTTCTTAGAGGATTTATGATTTTTAACAGATGGATTGGAACCTTCATTGTATTGAAACGAGAGCCTATTATTTATATTTGTGGAGAAATTTCACTTGTAGAACAAACCGATATATGCAATGTCCTAAAGCATAATACTTGTTCTACTTCTACAAAATATTAAGCGGAAGCATAATCGAATTCATGAGCAACATCAAGTAAAAACATGCATAACTAATCAAGAGAAATAATCACACATAACACAAGCTATATCTAGGGGAAAGCACCAGCATAAAACCCCAACCATGTATTATCAATCAAGTGGAAATCCTCTTCACAATAAAAAAAGAATCAGCTCAATAGCTATCTTGCTCTCTCTGTACTCTGATGATCTTCAATCAGAAGATGAAAATCATGGACTACCTAGGCCTCAATATATAGGCCACAGGTCCTCCAATCTCCTATAATAGATCCTTCTCCATGCAAGGAATACTTACTAGAAATATCCAAGCATCTGATAGTACACTGTCCCACATCTGATCTCAACTGGGTCTCTGATAGAACTGACATGCAACAGTTATCCATGAGTGAATCCTTAGTTATCTAAAATAATAGTTGTCACATGCATGCAAGCATTAACAAACTATATTTTATTATTTTAACAACTTGTTAAAATAATCTAACTGGACTTGACTAGTTAGAATTAAGTCAACTGATTCTCTCATTATAGAACTCATACTTATTCCCTCAATCAGTGGAGGAAATTAAGGATAAATTCCTTAATCAGTGGGACAACTCATGTGCATGCTCACAAAGACTTCAAATTCAAATTTCCTTAACTAATTAACTCAAATAAATTAATTAATTAATATTTCCAATTGCTGTTAAGACCAAAATTAATTTTGCTTCCTATCGATAGACTAGGGACTGCTATAAATAGGAAGGGACCTAGAAATGTTATTTTTAGAACTTTCTATTTTTAGCAGTTTCACCTCTCACCCAATGTGGCCAATGACCTCACTGGCCAAACTGCTATTTTTAGACATGTTATTTTTAGACATGCTATTTTTAGCAGGTCTATTTTTAGCACATTCTAAATTTAACATTTCTTGTTGCACATTTTTCAGCACTCCCTCTTAAGAAGAAAGGCTTTCTCTCGAACCCAATTTTGTAACTCTGGAATGTTCTGCATGCAACACATCTACCTGACCCACTTGCTCCAACAACACTTGGAACAAAAACACTCCCAACTGACCATTCTGTTGGGCTAGGAACATACTCTAATGCTGAAGCTCTACCTACTGCTGATAGGTGCTCCCTCTCTGACATCTGTGCTACTGCAACATCTCCATGCATCTCGCACCATTGCACACCTCTTTGTGCCACCTAGCACTGTGCAAAACACTTGTGCCTCTCCCATTGCTACAGCCTGCTAGCTATGCGTTGTCCTGGGATTCCCTACACTGTCGCTCTCTCTACCACTCCATCTGCATCTATCTCTACCCAATCAGTCAGTTACTGCTACTCCACATCGGGGCTCTTGTAGCAAGGTCTCGTCCAAGAGGTTGGGTACCTCAAGGATCCTGCCCCTCCTCCTTGGGACGATCAATCCACATCACCCCACCTGCTACCTGGAGGTATGGCTGCATGCGATCCCTCTGCCTACCTGGCTCGAAGTTTCCCCCTACTGGATGTCTCTACTCGATCTCCTCTCAGCTTTCCCTGTTGTGGCTGCTCCACAAGCTCCTGAAGTTGTTGCACCAATCGTGGCTGCTCCACAAGCTCCTGAAGTTGTTGCACCAATCGTGGCTCCTCCACAATCGCCTGAGACTTCTTCTGGCTCTACATGTTGAGAGGTAATATACCCTCCCTCTCAACCACCAAGTATCCATTAGTTACCTTGCTGCTCAAGGATTTGCATGCATCTTGAACCTCAAGAGCATATAAGTTCTTAACCCGTGAACCAATCTGCTTCACCTATCTAGTGATGATGTGTCTAAGGAAAACCTTTCCCTTACTGAAGACTACAACATAGCCTCTGTCTTCCAGCATCGTGATTGACGCCAAGCTTCTCTTCAATTCTGGTACATACTTGACATCAGTCAAGGTAAGGCGAGATCCATGCTCCCTCTGAAAAATAACCTTGCCCACACCTGAGACACTATACTTCTCATCATTACCCATCGCTATGAGTATCTAGAGATCTTTCTCCTCCAAAGTACTGAACAAAATCTTGTCACGGGTCATGTGGAAAGAAGCTCCACTGTCAACAAACCAACCACTTCCCACCATGGATGAAACCATGCATGTGAAGAGTGTCAAATCCAACTCAAATTGTGAAGCAAGTGCCTCACCTTCAGAACCTTCCCCGAATCCCTTCTTGGATTTCCTCCGTGGACAATTTGCAGCATAATGGCCCACTTCATGACAAAGAAAGCATCGCACTTTCGATTTGTCAACCTTCTTCCCATCATTGGAGGAAATGGATTCGGAAAGAGAAACCTTCTCCTTCCCCTTCTTCGCCTTACTCGCTGAGGCACAATTCTCCTCATCATGCATGGATGAAGAACTGTCTCTAGTGCTCCGTCTGATCTCCTCCTGCATCAAATCTGACCATAGTCGTTCCCAATCTAGCAATTTCTCCCTTCCATTCACCGAGTCCTGGTAGCTATGCTAGCTCTTAGGAAGGCCAAGGAGTGCTAGGCTCACCATATCCTCATCTGATGTCATGACCCCTACACTTGCAAGCTCATCCCTACATGTGATGAGCTTGGTCAGACACATAGAGATCATCTAATCCCTTTCACACTTGATCTTTCGCAGTTTGTCCTTCAGTGCCAGCTTCCTCTAATCACTGCTATTCTGATATAAATCTTTCAATGTTTTCCACATTGCATGCGGAGTCTCCTTCCCATGGAGGCTTGAGATAATGTGATCTCACACTCCCTCCAAGAGAATTCTCCTAGCTCTAGCCACACACTTCCTCCATTCCACCTGCTCAGTCTTGTCAGTAGGCTTAGGAATTTCTTAATCAATGAAATCCTTAAGGCCATTATCTTCCAAAACTGCCTCCATGCAATCCTTCCAAGCTATATAGTTTGAGTTGCCATCAAGGGCATACTCAAGCCTCAAACCATAGAATGCCATCGATAAAATAGATGTGATAAGAACTTGAGATCTATATCCCGAATAATAAACTTCGAATTTCTCCTGCTAGTATATTGTTCTTGCTTGATCACCTGTGCTCTGATACCATGTAGAAATTTTACCTAGAGCACAAACTGATATATGCAATGTCCTAAAGCATAATACTTGTTCTACTTCTATAAAACATTAAGCGAAAGCATAATCGAATTCATGAGCAGCATCAAGTAGAAACATACATAACTAATCAAGAGAAATAATCACACATAACACAAGATATATCTAGGGGAAAGCACCAACATAAAACCCCAACCATGTATTATCAATCAAGTGGAAATCCTCTTCACAATACAAAAAGGATCAACTCAATAGTTATGCTGCTCTCTCTGTACTCTGATGATCTTCAATCAAAAGATGAAAATCATGGACTACCTAGGCCTCAACATATAGGCCACAGGTCCTCCAATCTCCTATAATAGATCCTTCTCCATGCAAAGAATACTTACTAGAAATATCCAAGCATCTGATAGTACACTGTCCCACATCTCATCTCAATTGGGTCTCTGATAGAACTGGCATGCAACAGTTATCCATGAGTGAATCCTCAGTTATCTAAAATAATAGTTGTCACATGCATGCAAGCATTAACAAACTATATTTTATTATTTTAACAACTTGTTAAAATAATCTAACTGGACTTGACTAGTTAGAACTAAATCAACTGATTCTCTCATTGTAGAACTCATACTTATTCCCTCAATCAGTGGATGAAATTAAGGATAAATTCCTTAATCAGTGGGACAACTCATGTGCATGTTCACAAAGACTTCAAATTCGAATTTCCTTAACTAATTAACTCAACTAAATTAATTAATTAATATTTCCAACTGCTGTTAAGACCAAAATTAATTTTTCTTCCTATAGATAGACTAGGGACTGCTATAAATAGGAAGGGACCTAGAAATGCTATTTTTAGAACTTTCTATTTTTAGCAGTTTCACCTCTCACCCAATGTGGCCAATGACCTCAGTAGCCAAACTGCTATTTTTAGACATGCTATTTTTAGTAGGTCTACTTTTAGCAAATTCTAAATTTAACATTTCTTGTTGCATATTTTTCAACAATTTGGTCATTACTCCTTGTGCAACAATGATAAGCTATGTAAATTTTGTTGCGAGGGAACTTGTTCCCTAGATTCATTGCTCGTTAAACATAAATGGATGTTTTAGGAACTTGGGCCTTTGTGCCGTAAACACACACATAAATGGAACTTAGCGTAGTCACCCCTTTGTTATATGCCTTCACTAAAATTTGAGCTCTTGGGACCTTGGGGTCGCATGTCTCAATTCATAGAAAATTGGTGTGCACCATTCACCCCTTTTTGTTTTGTGAGCACGCCTAATTTGTTGTTTAGATCAGTTCTCAGGATAAGTAGAGTGCCATGGCTCAATATATAAGTCTTTGTGAAAATATTAATGCCTAGGACAAAATATGAAACCATGTTGGGTGGTCCCTATGATGACCACAGGCCATCGACTTATCGACTTGGACTATAACTTAGTGCATGTGCATAGAGGAATATGAGGGTTGGTTTGACGGTGGAATCCAACCAATGGAACCTTTCCATTGGGCCACTTGATCACTGAACCCTAGAAGGATTAAGCAAGTAAGCCACATGAATATGACCATTACTGAAGGGTCGATAAACGAGTGTGTATCAAAAGTGTGGTGGGCCCGAGGTGAAATATTTCCTATTTGAACCCTACCATTGGGGTATCAATCCATTGGATTCACAGAAGGTTTAAGTGGATAGTCAGGGGGGAATGGACCCTGGACTGACATGATGTGGGTCTCGTGGACAACACTAGGCCCTCGGGCGGTTCTCATAAGGGTTACACAGAGAGTGAGGTTGGAAGAACCAAGGATGGTATGACGTGTACCGATGATGTCCCCACCAAGCTCGTAAGCATTTGAATTACTAGCTTCCACATGAATTAAGTGAAGGAAATACCAAAGGATCCTGACCCAACATGACATGGACTTGTGGTTCCCATGCCAGCCATCAACCATCGACCTTCTAAGTTTCCTCATAATGTAGACATTTAATACATTGAGAACATGAACTGCGATTGTTCAATTACCTTTGACACCCTATAAGATGGTGTCTTAGCAACACCATGTGAGCTAGGAAGAGGCCACATGGGTGCTACATGGTGTCCTAGTGATGTCATGGCCCTTTTTAATGGACCAAACTTCTAATGGGCATAATTTTCAATATGGGACTCGAATTGAGGTAACATTTATATCGCCAAAAATCTCTCGACGAGCTCAATGCAATGATCGAATTTATTTTAAGAGTTGAATAATTTGAAAAATGAGGTTGTTGTTACCCCATATTCATAACAGACCGTGGAGATTAGGTCAAACAAGTAAAACTCCCACACCATGAGATGACTAAATGGGTTGGGAGATGGTTATAGAGTGGCATCAAAGCATTGGTTCAAACACTAGTCTTGGAGGGCCATATACACTAGACAAAAGAATTGGGAGCTCTGATACCGATTGGTATCGTCTCAGAGCTAAGGTTCAATACTGAACCTAGATGGGCTCAAGTATAGGAAATAATTTAAGTTTTAAATTAATATCTATGCATGTGTGTGTACCTATGTGAAATTATTTTTTTGTATATATGGATACACTAATGTTACTTGAAGACTTACTTGAGTTTGATCCAACAAGATAAACATGCAGGATGTTGAATAGATTCCCTGAAGCATCCGAACATAATTGCAAAAATTTATAGCCAAGTGATGCAACCATAACTATGAGGCGGTGATCTCTTAACTTATCTCTTACTAGTTTTAGTATTTTTCTTTAATGTTTTGAGAAGTTGGCATATACTGAGGAACAATAGCATAGGCATGATAAATGTAAGAGATGAAACAAATCAAAGATGCATGTCCATTGAATAATTAAATAATGATATGTTAGATGCATGAAGACATGTTAGGTGCATATAATAATGGATGTGCATGCATAAGGACTTGGAGTAGTCTGTTGTATTAACATGCTTTAGATACATAATAGTGGTTAATGGTGAACATGTAACCAAGAACAGGTTAAAAACATGGTTGGGAACACAATGAAGGTGGTGCATGTAGTCTTATGGAAGGATGATAAGGTGGTGATGAGAGAATGGTATAAGTGGAACTTACACATGTTGATATGCATGTTGTGAAAGTGTTGTGAGTGCACTTATTCTTGGGTTTCCTTATGGAAGGTTGGAGCACAAAAGGGAGGAGTGTAGGGACAAGTGTTTGCGTGTGTTGTTTGGAGAACACCTGGAGACCCAAAGGTAGGTGAAACTCTTATAAGTCATAGGGCTCTAAGACATCCTTGACCAACCCAAGTTGGATGCCCTATAAGCATAGTGGCACAACCCGAGGGACTACTATGATCAAAGAAGCGGGTGCATTACCTTGGGTCAAGTGGGATTAGGTGGGCAGAAGGATGTGAGACTCTTGGTGGGAGGCTATCAGGGTTGGTGCCTTTACCTTGTTTGTGTTCAATATTGGTTATGTATCATACTTGCCTCTTGGTAAGCCAATGCATTTAAGGAGTCATGGGCCAGCCTGAGAATGACCCACTAGTGAACAACACAAAAGTAGCAGAGCCTATGGCTATGAGAAAATAAGAGGTTTTATGCCAATCAAAGGTTTTACTTAGATATGTGTTATAATAATTATTGGTTATGACTCTTGAATTTGATGGCCACTTAAATCATTGTTTGAATGCCTATTTAGATGCTTGATATTAGCATATGTTAACGATAATGCATGAAGGAATGATCATGTTGAAATAATTTTGTGCTAATATAATGTGTGTTGAGACAAATGATATGCACTGAAGTGAAGTGTGAGGAACCCCATAGTTGTTACAAGTAATCAATTTGGGTTGTGTGCCTACTAAGAATTTGAGACAATTTATTTATTTGTTTAGTAAAATTGTGATGTTTATTCATGTGATGAAATTTCTAATGAGCTTGGAATCCTACCTTGCAGAGTTACATTACAGAGAAGATTTGGATAAAGGATCATTCAAGGAAGGATTGAATGGTTCATTATGAACCAGATGGATAGTGAAGTCACATTTGTGAAAATGGCCTAAGAAGGGAGTTTCCCATAATTGAAAATTGTGCTTGGATGATATATTTTATTTATATGAATGCATCAATTTTAACCAAGTAGAAAAAAGTAATTATATGTTTTGGGTAATACATTAAGGTTACCTAATAAATTCCATGTCACATGGAGTGTTCATAAGGAAAGTGTGCAAGAGTGATATCTTGTTGTTAACTACCACATGAAAGAAGGTAGTATGCCTCTGCTTATATTTATGAGACTTGTCACGTGAATGATTGAAAACAAGAGAGACTGATAATTTAAATTTAAAAAGAAATGTGTATGAATAACATGGAATATGTGAAATCATGGCACATGCATGACAAGACATAGATTCACATGTTTGGGTGCATGATTGAAGGCATTGTGTTGAATATGTAAATTGGATACATAGTGAAAATTCCCTTTATGAAAATTCAATGAAATTTGTGTGTAAGTAGATGAAATGATAGAGTTGTGACTAATATGTGAGCTTAAGGTCATTTCAAGGGTTGTTGAATGTTGCAACGTAAAGTATGCTAAGAAGCCAACTAACCTCCTTAAAAACATCTAATTGTAGAATGCATATGTTGGTAGCCAAGTAACCGGGGAAAGTAGCAAGCAAAGGTAAAAAGGTAAAGGAATTGGATAAGACTTCATTTCAACTAAATTTGATATCTTTTGTTTCTAAAATTAATGCATGTATTGCGTGGATGCCCAAGAAAAGATATTGTTAAGGCGGAAGGATATTAAATGAATGAATAATACACCCATGAGATAAAATATGTTTGGTAATGCATTGAGAGGACACATGAAATGTGGGATGTATGAAACAAATGTAGGAATTGCAGTTGTGTTCATGAGTCCACGAGTATTGATCCAATAATTTATAATATTGAGACAAATGATTCTATCATACAATGTTGAGTTCGTTGGTACGGAGCATGTAATTGAAGGATTGTTTTTTCGTAGTTATTATAATAAAAACGTTGTATGGAATTGTTGATATCAGAAAATAAGATTATTATTAATACCTAGTGGGTTATGACAAAGGAAAAAATCATTTAATGTGTAAATATTTCTAAAATATTTGTGATACATTATGACGAAGGAAGGAAGCCTTTAATGTGTAAAGATTGCTAAAATATTTGCGATACATCGTTGAGTTACTATGGCATGATTTGGTCATGACACTCATATTATGAATGATGATGCTACATATGCTTGGTGCATTAAGTGAATGCATGCTCGTATGATACAATAAATTGAATGATTGAATATCATGAAAAGAAACAACTTATAATAATTTTGAGGAATATTTGAGTAGTGGAATAAGTGGCATGAATCTCTCATCCTGTAAAGAAACGTGGAAGCTAATTACTGATGAATTTAGAGATATGTATTTTTCATTTTTCAGCCTTTGGTTGTTGGAATAAATATTTAAATGCATTACGAAATGCTTGGAATAATTCTGAAGCAAATAAATAATTAAATGAAATCTTCATTTCAATTTATTTTTAATCAAATGAAAGTGATTGAATTATTTACGTGTATAGTAATTTTAAGATCGCTCAAGGGGACATTATGAATCTTGAAATGGAAAGCTTTTATGTATCAAAACTTACCATTATTTGGTTGATTGAAAGTACATATTGCAATTTAAATGGCTTTGGTTATAATAATGAAGGTTTAGTACTACCATATTCAAGAGTCAAACATCATGAGAAAAATATCACATTTATGAAATTTGATTCTATTGACGGTGCTGGACCCACCAACATTGAGTGGATCTCCCTGATATGAAGTCCCACCTAGACCTCACACCATTTAGAGTAGGAGTCCCAACAATTGGTGGTAGTGTAATAACTTGACCGTGGTAGCGCGTAAAGGAAAGTATGATAACTTTGGGTGAGAAAAAGTGTGTGACCCTGCGGAGAGTCAAGTGTAATGCATGAAGGTTCTAACGCACGAAGGGGAAAAGGAAGTGTGCCCCTTATAAGCCTGTAACAGTACGTAACTTGAAAGGAACACACGGGTGGAATGACATCACAAGCTAAAATGAAAAATAGTCCACAAGTTAAAGTGATGAGTTAATCCAACAACGTGAATTCAACCAGATCCATACAAATGCATAAAAAGTAGTTCATAAGAGTATGTGTAAGTTAAATAACATACATTTTCAACACAGCCATAATAGTCCAACAACATTAACAACATATGAATGAAAGTGTGATGGCTCTGATATTATTATTATAAGTGAAAATTCCAACCATACATACACCATTGGCGACCACTAGCCCCAATAGTGGAACATTATAGTCAATAACACCTTCTCCTCCAAAGAAATATACTCACTCTACGTTATGGAGAAGCCAAATCTCTTCACAATACTTCCAACCCTTTTCTAAGCCTAAGTCTAACCAAAAGCTTGGCTCCTAAAACCCTTTCCTATGAGTTATGAGGTTCTATTTATAACAAAGGGTGGGGTGACCCTTGACATTCCCCTTTGTGACTCTTTGCCTTTCGTCATGACTTTTCAACTTCTTTACTAAATGACACATTACATTACATGATAATTTTTCATATTCCAATATTTAGACTTGGAATTTCACTTACAACATATTTAAAGATAATATTACATTTTCCACATGTACCCATATAAGACAAAATAGGATAGAGACAACCTAACAAGTCACAACACTATGAATATGGAGTTTGGGGAAAATTCAGCTCGGAAACATCCACTTGATGCTTCTCAATCACATATCAGTGCTAAGATTAGTACTATTTGATGATGTCTTTCTGGAAGCGGACTCTTAAATCCATGTCATCAAGGTATATGGTCTTGGAACCTATATCCAACTAGTTTTGAAGCATGAGTAACATGGTGTTGACCTTGATAGGACCATCAATGTACTTCCACATATTGTGTGTGTTCAACTCCAAGTATTTTCTGGTGGCATCTTGTCTTAGATGCTCAATGTACTCATTGATCTCTAGCTGGACTTGGTTCTTAGGTTTAGCATCGGTGAGGGAACCAATTGATGGGATCCTGTGCTTTCTCACCATGACATCCAAACT
Organism: Pinus tabuliformis; assembly: GCA_031772625.1. Classification (NCBI taxonomy): domain Eukaryota; kingdom Viridiplantae; phylum Streptophyta; class Pinopsida; order Pinales; family Pinaceae; genus Pinus; species Pinus tabuliformis. The sequence goes on from CM062807.1 coordinate 1,147,047,795, forward strand.
ATTTTACAATTGCACATATGTTGCTCGTATTTGTAGATCAATATTCATACCTTTGCTTTCTCTAGCTCTACTTGTGGTTTCATCTTCTTCGCTAAGTAAAGTGAGGTCCCTTTGTAACACATTTTCCACTCGTGTGCACGGGTGATGACAACATGTATGTTCCTAAGAGTATGAACTAAATCTTTGCTCCGCTGTTGTAGGTCATGCACACATACAACTGCTTTATGCACAGTTACCAATCCCTCATAGAGCTTCTGTATGGTATCATTGAGTGTCGATACTTCAACAAGTATCGTTGTCCTCATCTCCCCCAATGCAGAAACTGTATTTTAAGCTAATGTTTGGAGTTTTTCTACCTCTTGCTTGGCAGCTTGCAAGTTCTTTTCTAGTTGTTCATTCTTGGCCATTAATTACTTAACATTTGAGCATGTTTCTCTTGCAAAGGCCAAGCTATCTTAGACAAGGGTAGTTGATGCTTCTTAGTGTCTTACACTTTCACCCTTTCCTTGATGAATTCAGGTGATTCATGATCATCTAGAAAGTTCTTCCTCCGCACTTGTGCAATATTATTCTGCAGCTTGTCAAATGATATATTATACACATCCATGACCAGATCATCATCAAGGAGAACAACATATCCTTTCTCGCTCGAGGTTGGTTTTGACACAAGAGGTGGTGGAGACTGAGTGATGACCTGTGGTGGTCTCGGAATTAGGTCAATGTCTTCATATGTGGCTCCTGTTACAACTCCATTTCTGTCACTTCAATCATTTGCTCAATCTACTGAGAAAGCTACCAATCCTACATGTGTTCATTATCTTCCCTAGTTGTTGGTTGTCTAGACTCATTAACCTATATTGGCATTATTTCCTCTATCACTATGCCTTGCCTTTGTTCTTCTTACTTCTTCTTGCTTCTCTTCTCTTTCTCTCCTCCTCAACTCTTGTTCTTCCTTTAACTTCTTCTCCATCTCCTGCAACTTCAATTCTGCTTCCTGTAGCCTCTGCTTTTCTCTCTTCCTTCGTTCTTCTCTCTTCATCCATTGATCCCTCTTTTCTTCCACTACCAAAGCTACCTTCTCGAGGATATGATCTTCCTTCATCTTGCAGCTTTTATCTCCCTCTAGGTTCTCAACAACCTTCCTCTTTCCCTTGTTCTGTACTAGATTTTTGCCTTCTGCTGCTATTGTTGTTGCTTCTGAAGATGTTGTTGTTTGCAAAGAGGCCTTCCAAGTTCTTTATATACTGACCATCTCATTGAGTTTGGAGGAATTGTAGCAGTACCTCCAAGGGTCCTCCTCTATTTAATGAAATCTCTTGTGGATCCATGGAAAGTACACTATCACATAGTGGTCCTTACAAATACCTTGGGGATCATGCAAATTAATGTCCTTGGTGCCGAACTCAAATTTCGCTATGTCCTTAACCTCGACATTTGCATCTTTCAATCTCTTAATCTTGTATAATATGATCTGCAAAGGAAGAGTAGACCATGGCTTTGTATTCTTCCTATTCAGTCCCAATGACAACCCTGTAGTGAGGTGGTATGAAACTTCTTGCATGATCAACTTATTAGTGGCATACCTCGGTAGAAAAGGCAAAGGCTCCCCTCTACCAAACACTCTTATGAAGGTGCCACCTAGTGAGGCATATCAATCTGTAATGTTTACTATCACCTCCATTGCTTCTCGGGACATGCAAGGTGGATCTTTCTCAAAGATAATCTTGTACAGTAGGATGATAAAATAATCAGTTAGAATTTTCATCACTCCTCAATAGCTGCAGTCAAAAATAAACTTGCAATAGATGTTGATTACAATCTCTTTTAGTCTCCATGTTGAGCTCATGCCAGGGAATTGGTGTTGGGCATAAATTGCATCCAGTAACTATGCCGACATGTAAAATCTTGCTTACTCATTCTTGGGGGGATTTTGAGCCTTAGAAACATGGGTCTTCAACTGATGAGCCAACAAATATGACCAATTGAATAGCCTCCCATGATTCACCAACTGCTCTAGTAAGACCACCCACCCTTTAGTAAAGGTTTATGTTTTCTCTTGACCATATATCCTGCTGGAAAAGATGATCAAGAACTAGTAAGCCTTCCTGAGGGACTTTGTCCTATAAACATGGGTAGGTGTCTGTCTAAAATTTAACAACTATTTTACCTAGCGCTTGAAAATATCTCTCATGTTCACATAACTATGGGTGGCATAGAAGAGTGAGTCCATGCGCTTCACCGGTTGAGGTAAGTGACACATCTGCCAAAAGTTCTCTACCCTGAAGGTGGCAAGCTCTTTCCCGCTGGAACTGCTCAATGTCATAGCATGCTCATCCATATGTGATACAATCAAACTGATGATGTCCGCACATGGGAAGGCGGGGTACCTTCATGTAACCTTGTATAACCCTGACCACTGGATGCTAAGATGAGCTTTTTGATCCTGTAAGTCTTCCTTGAATTCCTCTACAAAATTTTCTTTGATCTACTACCATGTCAGTGTTGTACCCTTGTCAATGAACAACTCATTATATGCATATACTGGTAGATCAATTAATGTCTTCTCAACTGCTTCCCCAATATTGATCTTGGCGGTTTCCTTTGATGAAAATCTCCTGGATGCCATGTTAATTGTAACTTCTAGAGAGATGCTCAACAATTGTTGTACCTATGGGACAAAGAGGACACTCTTGGAAAGAAAATGTCAGCTAAAGGCAAACAACTTCAAGACAAGATAAAGTAGTAAGCCGGGCTCATGATGGGAATTATTCCACATTTTTGGCTGACATAGGGGATTGGATGAGTATGGGAACTTCATAGTCCCAACAGTCAGTTGAGAATCTTGATGATTGGAACTGTGCAATTGCACAATTCAGTTAGGGGCAAGACTAGGAGAGGAAACGCATTGCATAGTCTCAGTGGCCAAGCTGGGGGCATGGCTCCTGGAAATGCGTAGTTGGAGCCAACCTAGGCCAAGATTTGTACAATTCTAGAAGCCAAGTCCGACGCCTTGAGCTCCCAGATTGCATAGTGCAAGTAGTGGAGTGTGAGATCCGGGAAAGGGGACCTAGATCTGCCCATGGGGAGTGGGGAAAAGTAAGCATATCTGAAGGATGATTTGAAGTTGAGTGCATAGCTAACTAAGTGTTTATGGATGCATGTAAAATAAGTGTAGGAATTGATTAAACTAAAGAAAAACAAAGCATGTTAGGAGAGTAGCCGCAACGACGATCATTGGTGAAAAAACGGGAAAAATCATGCGACACTTGGGAAAGGCAATCTAAAACTTGAAACAACACTTATACAAGCAAAAAAAAGTTAAAATGGCAGCATCCATGCAAAGAAACAAGTGAAACATCACTCTCATAAGCTAAACAATAAAAAGCGACAAAAAAAGCTGCAAAAAAAAGAGAAAAAAAATTCACCCGAAAAAGTGACGACGTTCGCCCCGAAGGCTCATTGATCTACCCAAGAATGCTAGAGCTCCAAGATCGAGTGTGTAAATGATATCTTGCAACGTTGATTAAATAGATTTGGTCAAGTTAGGGTTTATGAAAAATCAAGGAAAAAATGACACTTGGTGGAAGTTTCTAAAAATAATGCAAGTGCCTCCTTTGGGTTACTAAAAATAGATCCATATTTTTTAGGGATGCTTTTTTATTTTTCAGGAAAAACTTCCATGCACTGCCCGAAAATATTGCATATTTTGGGAAGGACTAGGCAACTCTCCGGATCATGCACTACACAGTTTCTGAGCATAGTGAGATCTGCACAATTTATGGGCGTAGTGACTCTGGGCTACCTCTCTCGTCTGCACAATTTCCCATCTCAAGTCTGGATTCCATTCAATACTGCTCATTTTCTATGTTCAAGGCTCACTGGTAGTCAAGGCTATGCAATTCCCAAGAGCAAGGCCAGTTTCCCTCAAGAATTGCGTAGTTCTCTAAGGCAAGCTCAAAACTGTCAAGGAACCAAGTCAGGAGATTGTATTGTGGGTTAGAAAACAAACTAAGTGAGAAAATACAAGCCAAGAAGAAAAGAATAAGGCTTAGTAGAAGCACAAGTACCTGGATTAGTGCAAGATGAGTTGTTGTGGTTTAGAATGGAGGCTCCAAAATCGAAGCATAGGAAAAATTCTGGAGGGTGGTTGTAGCCACCAAAAAATTCCTATATGAAGAAAGTTTGGAAAAGAAAAGAGAAACAAAGAATATTCAATTTAAATTATATCATTTATCTTATGGAAAATTTATGCTTGTGATATAGGTGAGATAACAATCTATCCAGGAAGGACAAATGATGGTTCTGAAGTTGAAAATCCTAGGGACAAGGCCATTAAGGTGACACTAGAACTATGTGACATACATTGATCACCATGATTTATTTATGAAAAATGTGTTCTACTATTTAGAGCAAGATAGAGGGATGCCTTGGTTGTAAGGCTGCATAATTCTCGAGTCTCTTTCTGTACGAGGAAGCCTTGCCAAGGAATGGATTGGCCTAGGGGCTGAGAAGACAGAGAAGGTGACGCCTCAACTTGGAAAGTTTGTGACTATAAGGAAGGGGAGACTTAAATGTTTAGCTTTCAAAGGTTTATGTACATACTCATTAGGATCATGAATTCATTGGGTGTGTAGAATATAACAATGAGATGAAATTGTTCTGTATAGAAGCCTTGTGAAGCAAAAAAAAATCTTGCAAGAATGTACTAGAATGCCATGAGGTCTCGAGGTAACTAGACCGTGAAAAATGAATGACATTTCTCAAAGTGGTTGATCCAAGTGGATATTGGTGTTCACCCACCTATTCCACTTGGACCCCCATTATTGTTTCTTTCAATTTCCTTAATTGTAGCATAATTTATTATTTTTGGTAGTTTTTGGGGTCTTTAACTTCTAAAGTCATTTTGAGGCTCTAAACAACGTTGTTTTTGGAAAACAAGAAAACCCATTACCTATGGAAAGGGTCTATAGTCAAAAATTTTATTCCTCAGATAAATCATTCTAATTACTTTTTGTACGCATCAAACAAAGATCGTATGCCAAAGTTATGACTGTGGGAAGTTGATGTACCAATTTACCCCAATAGGGCCCACAAACGTTTGGTGCTTCATTTCCTAGGGTTAGGTTTTGGGTGTTTAGGGTTTTCCATTATTTCTCAATAATAAATAGGCCTTTGAGACTCATTGTAACACAGTTTAGAGGCATGTAGCCACCACATCTCTTCTTAGAGATAATCTACCATCTCCCAAGATATTTTATTTCCATTCTGCATGTAAACAATTTCCACTATTATGTTATCAATGAAATGAATTTTAATTTTTCCTATAGCCTTGTGTTTATGTGTAAATATATATTTTATTTCATTCCTTTATAAACCTAGATCAGTGGTATTAGAGCGGTCGTCTCTCTCTATATTTTTCTATGCATATCCCCAACAAGGTAAGGGTATAAGGAGTAAGGGATTGAATTGTTTAAACTTTGCAATTCCAACCTCGCCGACCCTGACAACCTCCCATGGCAGAAGAAAAAAAGATGAGGGAGCAAGAGCTCCTTTCAAAATAATTCTTGAAGAATCCCTCAAGTGAAAAAGGAACGATATGATGGACAAATTTTCCCAAATCCTTCGACGAATGCCCATAGACGACACATCTTCATCCAACAACCATCGTGGAGGCACCACTCCCTTTAAGGTACAAGTCACCTTTGACATTTTCATATTTGAGAGCCAGATAGATGCAAATGCCATAGATAAATGGTTAAATATGTTGGAATGATATTTTTCGGTTCATGATTTTTACAATAGGGAAAATATTACTTTTGCACTCCTCAAATTTTTCCCCCACGTCAAGGACTAGTGAGAAACTAATGTGAGTAGAGGGATGAGAGTGAACCCTCACTTTTTTAAGCCACACACATTTGGAATTATTTCCAATATGCCATCAAGGAACAATATTACACTATCAAGAGCTATGAAGATAGGTACATAAAGTGCACCACACTAGGGCAGGGAAGGGACCAACATGTGCCAGAGTTCACAAATATTTTTCATACCCTTCACACAAATTTGAGTATCAAGGATTCTGAGTGACATTTGGTACTCAAGTACTACGACTATCCACACAAATACATCAAGGACGAGATGAAATTCATGGATATCTCTTTTCTTGGCACCGCTTATTGATACACTATCAAGATCAAGAAGTAATTTAAATAGAAGAAGCGAGACTTTGGATCTGTGAATATGAAGCAAGGGAAAGGAACCCCCAAACTACATGACAAAGGAAAAATCCAAGGTAGGGTGACCCAAGACAACTTGCCAAAGTCGCAAGAAAATGATAACACCACAAAGGCGAAGAAGGTCACAGGAAAGTGGTGTGAGTTCCATAAGACCCTCACTCATAACACAAGTGAGTGTCGAGCCAAGTAGTCCCTAGTGGCTGAGGTGAAGGCTTTAGAGTCAAATGCATGTTTTGACTCTGAGTCAGAACCCAACAAGAGGAATGAAAACTGGAATCAAATTATTTATGCGGATCCTAGTGCCACCGTTTCCATGACCAAGATCGAGAATATTGTGCTTGAAGATCTAGAGGAAGGGGGAAATTTCTTCCACTCACAAATGTGGGTGAAGGGGTCTTTACTGCAGTTCATTATTGAAAACAGGATCCAAAAAAAGCTCATCTCAATAGAGATCATTAGGTGGTTGGGCCTACCGACCACACAACATTCACAATCATACACCATTGGTTGGCTCCACCAAGGACAAGATCTTCATGTTAGCCAACAATGTCATCTACCCTACAACATCAAACCCTTCACAGATGAGGTATTGTGTGACATTGCTCCTCTTGAAGTTTGTGATGTATTATAAGGCCAACCATAGTTGTGGAAGCGTCATGTCTTGTATGAGTTGAGGCATCACTGTTGTTGGGAAAAGTATCTATTCAGAACGCCCCTATCCCACTCTAAGGTGTGACAGTGCCTTAGCAACAAACAAGAAAAAAACTACTTGAGTATTCTTCTTTATGAAATGTAGATGAAGAGGAAGGATAAACTAACCTGTGTCTTGCGCTAGTTTGTTGATCCAATCGCTCCTCTCTTCAATAGCTCCCAGCTCCCTGCTCCCTTACCGGCCTAGCTTCACCGAATTCCTGCAAGATCATAGAAGAGAGAGACTACACGAAGATATAGATTTACATTCATAAAAAGCTTAGGATCAGATTAAGCTAAACATGCAAATATAACAAAACATCATTGATACACAGCATGTAGGAGAAACTCAAATAGTTTTATTGATATGATAAGAAAGTCCAAGAGGAGATACAACCAAGTGAGTCCCGATCCAGCATCTATCTCCCAGCAAAGGAATCCCTTCCTCACCTCCAACAAAGCATAAGTCACCCAATGCACTAATCTCAATCTCAAACCAACAGCAATTCTCTGCAAAGTACAAAATTCCAGCCCCCGGATCTCTGGGATGATGGATCCATATATATATGTAAGCAGAGAGGATGAGTCAGCATATGTTTTGACTTGTGGCTTCTCTCTGTCAGTTCTTGCTTCGACTTGGAGACTGAGAGCCTCTTACTCATCACTGGTCGAATTCAGTGAGGCAAGTGTTATTGGAGAAGATTCTGGAAGCTTCCATTGTCTCTCCACCTCGTTGAATGACTCTGCCACTTGTCATTTCCCGCTCAACGCACCTGGGTAGTGCATTCAAGTGCGTTGCAACGCACCTAGCCAGTGTATTTGGGTGCTTTGCAACGCAGGCAGCTAGTGGAGCATCTGAATTGATCCTGATTTGACTAGTTCTGAGTGGTTTTTAGTGGAGAACTTCTGGGAGAAGCTGTCATTGGTTGACCTTGCTCCTTTAGGGGCAGGAACAACACTTTTAGGGACTTTGGATCCCTTGGATTATGGACATTTCATGCTCAAAGCTGTAAGGCACAAAAATGTCTATAACAGTTTCCCCCTAAAGTATGAGGCAGTTTATCGGGTGAAATGCTTTATTAGGAGGATCCGAAGTTCTTTCAATGCTGGGAGGGGACCTGCAATAAGATACAATACAATACATTATTTTTCATACTGTTTTCATGATCTAGCTAAGGCGAGATTAAGGCAAAGAAAAGGGGTTTTCAGATAGGTACACACACTGATAACAGGCTGCAAAAATCAGAGATAAAACTGAACAAAATGAAGCAAAGAACCACAGTTGCACAGGGCAAAGGCTGATCAGCGCACCTGTTGCACAGAGAAACTAAATTGCAGCGCAGGTAGCCCTCTCGGGACCTGCGCTGAAGCAGAAACGAGAATTTTCTTTGGGTTCTGGGTCACGGTTTGCAGTTTAATCTATGGTTTTTGGCCAGATAAAAGCTATCAATAAGGTACAATTAGAAGGATGATTTAAAGGAGGACTAAGAGCTATCACAAAGGGCAGTTAGAGCATTGTGGATCAGTTGTTCAGATCATAAACAGGCCCAGTGAATGGACTAGAGTAGCAGATCTCTACTTTGAATTTGTAAATGGCAAATGCAGTTCGATTCGCCACTCCTAAGTTTATGAGAAGAACAACAATAGAAACACAAATAAACTAACTAGATACAATCCCCAGTGGAGTCGCCAATTTGTTGTTGGGAAAAGTATCTATTCAGAACGCCCCTATCCCACTCTAAGGTGTGACAGTGACTTAGCAACAAACAAGAAAAAAACTACTTGAGTATTCTTCTTTATGAAATGTAGATGAAGAGGAAGGATAAACTAACTTGTGTCTTGCACTAGTTTGTTGATCCAATCGCTCCTCTCTTCAATAGCTCCCAGCTCCCTGCTCCCTTACTGGCCCAGCTTCACTGAATTCCTGCAAGATCACAGAAGAGAGAGACTACACGAAGATATAGATTTACATTCATAAAAAGCTTAGGATCAGATTAAGCTAAACATGCAAATATAACAAAACATCATTGATACACAACATGTAGGAGAAACTCAAATAGTTTTATTGATATGATAAGAAAGTCCAAGAGCAGATACAACCAAGTGAGTCCTGATCCAGCATCTACCTCCCATCAAAGGAATCCCTTCCTCACCTCCAACAAAGCATAAGTCACCCAATGCACTAATCTCAATCTCAAACCAACAGCAATTCTCTGCAAAGTACAAAATTCCAGCCCCCGGATCTCTGGGATGAGGGATCCATATATAGATGTAAGCAGAGAGGATGAGTCAGCTTATGTTTTGACTTGTGGCTTCTCTCTGTTAGTTCTTGCTTCCACTTGGAGACTGAGAGCCTCTTACTCATCACTGGTCGAATTCAGTGAGGCAAGTGTCATTGGAGAAGATTCTGGAAGCTTCCATTGTCTCTCCACCTTGTTGAATGACTCTGCCACTTGTCATTTCCCGCTCAACGCACCTGGGTATTGCATTCAAGTGCATTGCAACGCACCTAGCCAGTGTATTTGGGTGCTTTGCAATGCAGGCAGCTAGTGGAGCATCTGAATTGATCCTGATTTGACTAGTTCTGAGTGGTTTTTGGTGGAGAACTTCTAGGAGAAGCTGTCATTGGTTGACCTTGTTCCTTTAGGGGCAGGAACAACACTTTTAGGGACTTTGGATCCCTTGGATTATGGACATTTCATGCTCAAAGCTGTAAGGCACAAAAATGTCTATAACACTCACACTATTAACATTACTTTGGGTAATAAGTTATACAAAATATAGGAGGTAGCCCTGCCTATCACCATATTTTTGATCTCTACTAAGCAATGTAGTAAGATCATCTCCCAGGCTGGGAAATTTGTTTTATTTTTTATTCGTTCTCAAAGAAAGCGGTAGATCATGGCCACATCCATGGCCCCGATGAGGGGTTCCACTGCACATCAGAAGTAGGTGGATAAATTCGTGGAAGAATACAGGGACATATTCTCCTTGTCCACATGGGTACCTTCACACTGTTAGGTCAAGCATTCGATCGATATGACTTTTGGAGCCCCTCTACCCAATGGGATGATATACTGTCACTCTATTATGCAAAATGAAGAAATCAAGCAAAAGATCTAGGATTCGCTACAAAAAAGGCACATCCAACCAAGCTCTTGACCTTGTGGGAGTTTGATTGTACTCGTACAGAAGATGGGACACAAAGACTCTATATTGATTATCGAGCACTAAATAAAATCACTATCAGGAATAGGTATCCAATCCCATGAATTGATGACCTTTTTGACCAACTAAAAGGGGCCAAGTATTTCAACAATATTGATTTAAAGTCTAGTTATCACCAAATTCCAATAGAACCCACAGATGTATGGAAGACTGACTTCAAATCCAAGGAGGGAATTTTTGAGTGGTTGGTCATGCCTTTTGGGTTGAAAATTTCCCTTGCGACTTTTATGAGGATGATGGATGACATCTTGCAACCCTTTACCAACACATTCGTGGTCGTATATATGGATGACATCCTCATCTTCAACAAGAGTTTGGAAGAGCACTTGCAAGACATTTGATAGGTCCGTCAAACCCTACGAGAACAAAAGTTATGTGCCATCTTGGAGAAATACACCTTTTGCATGAGATGGGTTCAATATATGGGTTACATCATTGATGAGAAAGGCATGCATATGGATCCAGCTAAGATCCAAGTTATTTTGGATTGGCCACCCTCGGCAACTCTAATAAAGCTATGCAAATTTTTGTGCCTTGCCAGTTTTTATTGGAATTTCATGTTCAGATTCTCCCATATCATTTGGCCTTTGAGTCAAGTTACCAAGGGCAGAGCGAAATCAAATTTTTTCAGGTCCAACTCATAACAAAAGGTTTTTTGAGCTGAAGCACTGCTTTTTCTCTACACTAGTACTCACACTAACAAATGTGCAACAACCATTTGAAATTAAGACAGAAACCTCCGACTATGCTATTGGTACATTTCTCACCCAGTAAGGGAATCCTATCACTTATCACAGCGAGAAAATTTCTGACACAATTCGGAAATGCCCCACCTACGATACGGAGATGTATTCTGTCATGCAGGCTTGTCATCAATGGAAATAAAACATTCAGGGGAAGGAGATGATAATCCACATATATCACTGACCCCTGTAGTTTATACAGACCAAAAATAAATTTTAAAATGATCTCCATCCAAAGTGGTCCACATATCTACAAAAATTCCATTTGAATATCAAATACAAGAAGGGAAACAACAGTCATGTTGCAGATTGCGTCAATCGGCCACCGGTTGCAGCACTGACCACTATTCTCAAGTTTTATGGACATGAGACCTATAGATGGCCATAACTATATAAAAATGATCCCAATCTCACCACCATATACCAAATTCTAGTGGATGGCAAGCAATTTCTAGACTTCCACCTCCACGATGCATTATTATGCTTCATGGGCCACTTGTGTGTTCCTTTAAGTGAGCATGCCAAGCTGATTTTGGATGTGCACTATAGTCGGGTCATAAGACACTTTGGTGTGGAGAAAAATATGGACGTACTACATAAGTATTTTTAATGGACAAATCTCTGACAAGATGTTGGAAAATGCATCATATCCTACACTGCTTGTGCCATCACCAAGCCAACTATTAAGAAGCAAGGTTTGTATACTCCTTTGCCTACTCCTAGCCGACCCTGGGAATCCATATCCATGGACTATATGTATGGCCTTCCTTCTACTAAGCATGGAAACAACTATGTATTTGTGGTCATTGACAAGTTTTCTAAGATGGACATATTGGCCACTTGCAAGAAGAGTATCACAGTAGAGGCCACTACTATAATCTTCTTTGTACAAGTGTGGGTACATTTTGGGTTTCGTAGACCATTATATGAAATTGGGATATCAGGTTCCTAAGCACATTTTGATCGATCCTTTGGTCTTTGTTGGACACCAACCTCACCAAGTCGACTACATTCCACCCTCAGACTAATGGGTAAGCAGAGGTCATCAACAAGATGATTGCTCACATACTACGCATGTAGAACTCTAAGCATCTACAGAAATTGGATGATAGTCTTCCTTATGTGAAAAAAAACTATAATAGGGCTCTCCCTAGATCATATGGCCACAACCCTTTTGAAGTGGGCCTAGGATTTCAACCATTATGTCCCCTTGATGCTGCACTTCCTTTTGCAACTACATAGGAAGAATCTTCCCATGTTCAGTCCAAAATTGATAAAACCACCATGTTTATTGAGCGCATTCAACACATCTTCCAACAGGTTGACGACATTCTAGAGAAAGCTAATGCTAAATACAAACAATAACATGATCAACATTAGGTGTCCCATAAGTTTCAGGTGGGTGACAAAGTTTGGTTACATATGTAGAAAGAGCACCTCACTAGATCCCATCGTAAGGTTTGACTACTTTGATATGGGCCTTACACCATCGCCATAGCTATGGGAGACAATTATTTTGACCTCAGTATCCATCCACTCCTTAGCTTGCACCTTGTATTCAATGTGGATGATCTTAGGCCATACTTTCCACCTTTGCTGGACATATCAAAAATTGCTAAGCAGCTCACACCAACAAAGCTCAACCCGGACTACATTGAACATGCCACAACTGATCGGAGCATGGACACAACGATGAATAACACTAAAAAAAGTATGATACAATTGTATCAAGTTTCCAAAGATGACCAACTCTTGCACCAAGGCAAGTGTCTCACTAGGGACCAAGTTCAGCAAAAAATTCCCAATCTCATGGAGGCACTCAACGCAAGGGGGACTATTTCTTCCTAAGGGGTGAGAACTAACCTAGGTGAATGTTGGTGGCCACTCATCTATTCCACTTGGACCCCCGCCATTGTTTCTTTTATATTAATAGGGGATTTGAACTAACCATAATAAGTAACTTTTGAAGAGACAATAACCTCACCGATGGATGACATGGTGACAAAGGTGTTGACAATAAGCTCACTTTGTCCAGCGAACTTGGCAAGTTCATAAAGTGAAAAATTTTCCTAAGTCTTCTTCATGTATTCAATAATTTTATACTAAATATCAAAAGACACAATTTTCTCCTTAGATGGTTACATAGAATAAGCAGGTTGTGAAGACTTAGCAAGAGCTTTGGGAGTGTCAAAATCATGTTAAAGCTACCTTTACTATTTTTTGAAGTTCTCTTTAAGTATTTTCTGGTTGAAGGTTTAGGAGTTGGAATTGAAGGTTGAGTAGAGTTTCTTGGGGATAAAATACTTCTCAAAAATGCCTTCTTCTTCTCTTCCAGTGTGGATTCATCTACCAGTCCCTTACTCCTCATATTATAAGTTTTTAGGGTTTTATTAGGAGGGGTTTCTCCAATAGGGTCTTCTTGGATAGACTAAACCTCACAGCCTTGAATAACCTTGAATTTCTTGAGTAACCTTGACTGCCTTGAATAACCTTGACTTCCAAAACAGAAGAGACAACATTATCATTAGGAGGGAAAGCTTCCTCTTAGAATATTTTTCTCCCTCATCTTCTTCTCTAACTATCTGATCCTCAAGTACTTTGCTCACCAAAATAGTCATATTATGTATCAATTGCAGGCATGCCTTTTCTGAATGAGAGGCTTGGTGAAAGGTGCAATATTTTCCATGCCAATCTCTTCGATATTTAGATTCACATTATAGCTTTCAAGTTGGCTTTGTAGGTGGATTATTACTCTTATTGAAGAAAGGATTATATTGTTTGCTACTTGATGAGATTTCACTAGTCTTTCTATTCAACTTAGACACTTCATTAGTTAACTGCTTAAGAGATTTAACAAAATCCTCTAAATCAAAAGTATTTATCATGAGATTTACTAGATGAGGCTTGAGCTTTCTTGCCAACAACCTTAGAATATTCGCGTGTGTCATGATCTAATGCTCCTATTGAAAGAAGATATTTTTCATCGACAAGGGCCTCCAAGAAATTATCCATCAATGTGATATTAACTTCTCTCTTCACAAAAATTTTGATATCACGTGGTAACACCTTAGTATAAAGGTCAACATTGATGGATTCATCGAGGGAAACATCAGTTACGAAGTTATTCAAGATGGTAATAAATCTTTGATAGAAGTCCTTAACCTTTTCATTCTTACCCATTTTTAAAGAACTCAACTTTGTAAGGAGTATGGAAGGTGTCTTATCCTTTGTGAATTTTTCGAGAAAGGATTTCTGAAACTCATCCCAATTCTAGATGGAAGTGACAAGTAGGGAATGGTACCATGTAGAAGCCTTGTTCTCTGGGGTATATGGAAACAACTTGCAAGCAACATCATCAAATTGTTCTCATGATTTGCAGAGCTAGGTAGAAATTACTGATATGATCTTTAGTAGTGGTTCCTTTCTTTGGATCATATTTTGGGTGATGCTTCTTAGGATGCCAGGGCATGTCATGAAGTTGAACCCAGATGTCAAGAGGAAGTTGATCCATCCAAGCTAGAGGTTGTCGTTGATTAGCTCTTGGTTGATTGTGAGCCATTTGGTTAGTGTTGTCATCCTCATCAATTTCAAAACCAAACCTTGAGCCTTCACTACTATGCGGACAGTCCTTGTCATTCCTTCTAGGGACCCTACGAAATCTCATATTTCTGAGGTTTCTCAGGTTCCTCAAATCTCTCTTAATTCTACTATTTCTTTCATTCTGGGGGTATTTCTCATACCATATTTTTTCTTAGTTCCTATTATTCCCTTCACCCTGGGGTCTTTGAATATTCTCGACGTTCTCATGCCATCAATGGTTCCTACATTCCAAATTCTCTCTCCCTTGATCTTCCCCTTTTGAACTAGGTGGGATTTATAAACATTGGATCAAATATCTTTCAATAACATCTATAAAATCATCTAAGGTAATATAAATCAAATCTTCCACTAAACCTACTAAGACTCCCTTACGGGTATGATGAAGCTTCATTGAATCTGTATGAAGAAGGTGAGTTGTAGCAGGGTTAACTCCAAGGATCTTAGAAAAATGAAAAGTAACAAGGCATAGAGCTCTCAATTTCTTATATGTGACTTCATAGAGAAGTGGAGTATCATCAAGTGAGGAGTCTTCAAGTGGAAGGGTTGAGTATTGATAGAAGGAGTGTCACCAAAAAGTGTTCCTTGAGAGAGATGATGAGAAGGTAAAGGAGGAATATGAGGATGTTGATTACTAGTTTGTTGAAAGAGTTATGCTAGCCATTTGATACGAAGGTTCAAGCCCTCCTAGTGCTAGAAATTAGTTAACAGGTTGGAATGTTCCACCAAAAACAAGGGGAACTCTCCAATGTAAAAACCCAATTAGACTTTACATCGTTTGGGTTAGGATTCCCATCTGGTATGTAAGCCCAAAATCCATCATGTCGTTTGAGATTATCTTTGGACAAACAATCAACAACCATTAGAGAACAAAATATAACCTTTCATAAATGAAAATACGTGACTTACGAAAATCATACATGTGAGATGATATGCTTATAAAAATGAGCAAGTATGAGTAATGTGAATTTTGAGAGAAGAAATGTTAGCAGGAATTCAAATAAAACACACATATTCGATAGAGATAAGTTCATCGACCATAAATAAGTTCACAAATCACATACATAATATATGCACAAATAAATTAAACAATTCACCAATAATAAGAATAAAGTAAACTCAACACATACCATCCAGTTATCACAAGAGAAATCTTATAACGATTGATAGCACATGAAAAGATTACACACCTTGATATTAAAAGGCTGAAATAATCATCCCATAGTCACATGAAAAGTATCCATGACATCCATAAGTGTAAGTAAAAAATCACCAATTACATTCTGAGAGTCCACTAGTTCTCAAAACAATATGCACCAATATTGTGCAAAACTAAAAATCCTTTACATTAGTTCATGAGGTCATATATATATAAAACTGGGTGACCTTTTGTCTACCCCTGTGACTCTTGAGTCACCCCATGACCTTTTACATTCTCATGTGACTCTCTACTCTATCCTAGACTCTATTCTACCACTAGCATATTACATGAAGGAAAGAAATGTTCCTATTCTACTAATCTAGTAACTGAGAGATTTGGGACATCCAAATGTAATTCTTGCACTAGGTATGCGTGTCAAATCTTGTACTCCTTTGCAAAATTGGTAACCTTATTTTGTTGCTCATCTCCATGCTTGTGAAGACATTTTAGGGCATCTCGCAATAAAGTGGTATTTTTCACCTTTATTTGATTTGATAAGGTCATTAGTTTAGTTTATATCTTTGCAGGCTTTGCCACATATTGGGTAATTGTTTCCTTTGTAACCTGTAAGTCCTACACAGTAACAACTTGTTTAAAAGGATTTAGAAATTATTGGATTTCTTGTTGGATTTATTCTTGCGACCTTACCTCACCCACCATACCAATGGAAGGGAATTCATGTACCTGAATAAGAGATTCTAGCCCACTTAGAAAATGTTTATAGGAGGCTAACACCTTTAAACCTTTTCCAAATCCTTTGTTAACTTGTCATGTGAATGAAACTTGTTGAGAATTACAACTTTATCATCTTCTATCATTATTCAATCCTTTCTTGGGAGTGCTTCTGGTGCATCTGGATATTGAGTGGTCCACTCATGTATGTTATAGATAGTTGTTGTGGCTAGTTTGAGAATCACTCCCCTTTCTTTAGATTATGATTGTATAGTTGGGAATGTTGATACATCCTGATATAGCTTCATCATTTCTTGGTAGACTAGGGCCATAACATCCTCTAATATTGTCACCCATCCTTGAATATATGCTTGTAATTCTTTGTTTCCTGAATGATTCATACTCAAGGCTTGGTTCTCATTCTACACTTGTACGACTCTTTTTTCAGAAGAAACAAGCATAGCCTGTAAATCAACCATCCGTTTGTTCAATCTATTCACATTCATCTCTGTTGTAGTCACAAAATAAGTTCTAGCTAAAGAAATCATCTCAGGTTTCATGGTGATATTTATGACAATCTCCTTCTCTGTGACCACCAATATGGGCTTAGATAGGTTCTTTGCATAAAATTGTCACCTTTCTTACATTATATTTCATTGGATCTAATCAAAGGTGAGCCTTGTGATATCCAGCACTTCCTCTTCTTCTTCCTGCGGGATTCCTAATTCTTGAAGTGGAAAATGTCCACCAGTAATTGGAGTGCAAGGAGGAATGTCCAATGGAGGAAAATATATTTACATCATAGACCCTTGTAACTATTGATCATCTATTATTTTTCTCTATTATTCTCAGAGTAGATCTTGTTCAATTTGTTTAGAAAGAGCCTCTTGTTGTATTTTAGCTTCCTCTTCGTCTTGTTGTTTCTTTTTCTAATCTTCTTCTTTGTTCTTCTTTAACTTTTATTTTTAACTCCTCTTATTCTTGATTCTTTCTCAATTCTTCCTATTCTTGTTTCTTTTTTTATTTATTTATTCTTGTGCTCTTTTCTCTTCCTATTTTTTCCTAAGTTGCTCTTCCTCTTATATCTTACTCTTTTTTTCTTCATCTTGTTGTTTCTTCAAAAGTTCCTCCTCTTGTCTTCTTCGATATTCATCTCTTTTATTGCATTTCTCTTCCTCTTTTTCCCTATTCATTTTTTGTTTACTTCGAGCTATTGTTGCATTCCTTTTTTCTAGGTCTTCTCCTTCATCACTTTCTTCTTGTTGATCCTTTGGGTTGCCTTGTTTGTGTAATCTTTGATTGATTTATTCTTTCTAGTCACCCTCCCACTTATTTTGTTTCCCATTATTTCTTTATTGTTATTTCTTCGTTTTAAGCAAATTTTTTTGGTACTCAAGGCTCATGCCTTATTTTTCCTCATCATTTGATTTCTCTTCTTCTTCTTCTTCTTACTCATTCGGACCCAATGCCCTAGCATTAGATAAATTTTGAGGTAAAAAATGGGCCACAAAAAAAATTGTACAACAAAAATAAACTTTATCAGAACCAATAGGATTCAAGATAATGATGTCAACCATGAGGGATGATTCACCATTTTTGAAGTAAAAAATTAAAAAGATTAAAAAAATAATTAAATAAAATAAATAAAAAGAACTACTTTTTCAACTCATATTTTCAACTTATCTCCCTATATCTTTACTCAAACTTCAAGCGGGAACACTCATTGGATGTGGAATTTAATTCCTCCTCCAATGAGTACCCGTGTTCCATACTTTCGATGGAACCTGCTACACAAAAAATGGGATTTTTCGTGTAGCAGGTTCCATTGAAAATATGCAACATGGGTAATCCTTGGATGAGTAATTGAAGCCCACATCCAACGAGTGTTCCCACTCGAAATTTTTGTAGTAAAAATATTAATTAAAAATATTTGTTGAAAAAAGTAGTCTTTTCGTTTTTCCCTCTAAATTTGATGAGGTAATCTAATCTTATTTTATTATTTCCACTATTATTTTATAATATTCCTTTGGAGGCACATTTTAGATCTCAAAATTTCTGTAATGAAGCATTATAGAAGTTCTTCACCTTATCTTCTTCGTCTCCTTTGTAATGTCTATAAGACCATCAAAAGGCAACTGCTTTACAATGTGCTACTGCAACACCTTTGGATCATAATTCTACAGACTCAGATCAACAAAAAAGAAACTTTTTATTTCCTCTACTTCAACTTCAACTTCTTAGAAATTTTCAAGAGAGTATGCTCTAATTTTTAAAGGAAACAAAGACCATGGCCCCTCTTTTTCCCCTTTTCAATGTTTTAGATATTCAGTGGTCAATTGGTTGAAAAATTCTTGCAAGATAAATCTATATGTCACTATTGTTGGGAGAGCGTGGGAAGGATTATATGCGCTAAAATCCCTGATATATGTTGCTTCCCTAATTGGGAACCAATATCCCACCTTTATGAGGGTATTTTAAGATCTTTATGATATAAAAGGTGGGCCATGGCCAAAGAGTGTTTGATATAGAGGAGCAATGGAAGATTTTGTAGTAGTTTCAAATGAAGCTTTCTAACCTCGGTTCCAATATCTCTTATAGTAAATATGTACTGGCCCTGGTACCTTTGGGGTCCATTTCAAACTCCACCATTCAATTTGAGTTTTTGTTTTTGTAGACTGCATCAGGGAGATAATATGTTATGTAAAATTATGATGGCTTAACTTCCTACTGATTCTCATTCGCTTGACTATTTGTTTTGAGAGAAGATGCCAAGATAAATTCCCAATTGAATATGGTCCCTTTGGTGGAAATCAAATACATTAGGGTGTCTCATGAGCCTAGGAAATTGTTGATGTCTTCTCTCCCATATAGCCTATTCATCATGCCTTCCATTAGCTGATAGACTTTCCTGAGGCCCTTTTTTTCCAAGGAAAAAAACACAAATTTCATTAAATAACTTAAGAAAATTACATGTTGTATCTTCAGCATGTATGAAATGCAGTCCCTTGTGAACATAATAGTCATTTTTCATTACAATATTTACAAATATTGGCATAAAATTTCATAAAGTAAATAATTAGTACTAACATAATCCATAAGGAGTCCATAAAAATGAGTAAAGAGGAAAATAAAAAACCATGGAATGAGCATGAGGATAATTTTGAAAGATTTCCGTCCAGCTCAATGAATGGACTATGGAAAAACTGGAAAAATTCACCATCTCTAAATTCCCGAATTATCCATTTCCCCTGTTCAGCTGCGTGGCCTCTTTGGAAAGATGATCAACGATCTCATTCCTTTCCCTGTATATGTGAGAGCATACAATAAAATGAAATTATGATTTTAGAGTGATGACATCATCTAGTGAATCAATGAGTGTGTGCAAGTGACAATGATATGCATCGTTGCTCCAATTTATAACAAGCTATGAATCCCCAAAAAATTAGTATCCTTCTGTCCTTAGGCCTTTTATCTTGTAGAAATGATCTAGATTTACCTTGAACTTGGAGGGCTCTTGCCACCATGACTTCAGTATATCCTTTATAGACCCTTCAAAGTTCAACATCCATCTAGTGTTAAATGATTCTTCTTGCTCAGATAACTTGTAATAAGTTGTAATGTCAGTAGTTGTGAAAGATGCCAAGAATTTCCCATCATGCCTCTTGATTTCCCAATGGTCTTCATCTTCACATTAAAATAACCAATCTATGGTCTCAGCACAATCAAACAATGGCAGTTGTACAACTACTCTGTGCAACCAATATCTTTTAACATTGATATATACTTTGAAATCTTCCATGTTTGGATGGATGTCTATTATGCAACCAGCTCACAAAATAGAGAAAATATACATGAATGAATTGAGAAATAAACTCTTCGAGAGGGAAACCTCATTTACATTACATAAATAAACAATTCTTGGATGATACAAAAGACAAGACCCCCTTTCTATAGGAGTATAAGGGGTCACAATATAATCAAACCCTACATAACAATAATAACAATAGTGAGCTTCTATGGGGCACACCAATAACAATATGGGGGCTACATGGGCACAACAATAACAATAGGGGGATGCACTAATAACAATAATAATGGAGATACACTAGTACTATAGGGACCTCACATGCCCCTCTTCTTCAAGAAAGTTTTGTCCTCAACACTTGAGTAGTTTTGGATGGTTATGTATAAAATTCTCATCCTCTCATGTGGAATCTTCAGCAGGTAAGTTCTTCCACTTAATGAGATACTATGTAATTGATTGATTCCGTAGTTGTCGGGTTCTTGCTTCCATGACTGCTTTTGGCTCCAAAATGATTTTTCCTTCTTCGTCAAGTTGGAAATATTGTTTGAACTAGAATCTTGTCACCATTAACCTTCTTTAAGCATAAAACATTGAAAACTAGGTGTACTTGGGAAGATGCAAACAACTCCAATTTGTATGCCATGGTACCAATCTTTTGCAACACCTTGTAAGGACCATAGTACTTGGGTGATAATTTATTATCATTCTTAGCTTGCTTAAGGAACATTTTTTATGTGGTTGTAGCCGTAGAAATACCTATTTACCTACATTAAAAATTATTTGACTGCAATGTTGATCTACCTGTTGTTTCATTCGATTCTGCACCAGAGTGAGATTATCCTTTAAGAGTTGGATAACTTGTTTTTGATGCTCGATGTGATCTTCCACTGCTTGAACCTTAAAATTTTCTCTTAAAGATGATGTGATGGACGATGGATGATATCCATAAAGTGCCATAAATGGGGTCATTTTTGCTATAGTATGGAAGGAAGTGTTATACCACCATTCAGCCAGAGGTAAACACTTGACCCATTGTGTTTGTTCATCAGATAAAAAGTAATGAATATATCCTTCCAAACATTTATTCACTATCTCAATTTTCCCGTCAAATTGAGGATGCTAGATGAACTATGAGCTAACTGAGTACCAAGATAAGAAAATAATTTCGTCCAAAATTTTCTAGAGAAAATGGGATCTCTGTCACTTACAATAAACGTTTGGTTTCCAAGTCACTTTTTAATTGTTTCCAATAATGTAGTAGCAACTGTATTTTACTTAAAAGGATGATATAATACACAAAAGTGTGCATACTTGGTAAGTCTATCAACTACCACCATGATGAAAATCTTTCTTTGAGACTTGGGTAAACCTGTGATAAAATACATTGAGACCTCCTCCCAATGCTAACTTGGAATGGCTAAAGGTTGTAACAGACCTAGGATAATTGTCTGAACTTTATTTTTTTGGAAAAACAAAGATTCTCCAACAAACTTCTGAATATCAGATTTAAGGCCATCACAAAAAAATTCTGTCTTGACCTTGTGGTAAGTTTTTAAAAATCTCGGGTGCCCTCCTAAGGGGGAGGTGTGCAATTCTAAAAGAATATTTTGTTTCATTTTTGAATTGGTATAGAGATATAAGCGATATTTGTACCATAATGAATCATTTTTCCAAATAAATATATCAAACGTATTGGGATCTTACTGCAACTTTTGAATGAGTGTCCACACCTCTTTTTCATTCTTCCATTCATCCCATGCTTCAGTTATCCAATTAGGTTGGATCATAGAAATAGCATAGAGCAATGATTCCACATCCTCATCCTTTCTCAAGATTGCATCTACAAAAACATGTTGCGTCGCTTTTTTGTAGATGATTTCAAAGGCATACCCCAACATCTTTGTGACCCATTTTTTCTACTCTTCTGAAGATAATATTTGCTCCAAAAAGTATTTAAGATTATGTTATGAAACCAGCTCAAGAAAAGATAGAAAAGGTAGATGAACGCCTTAGAATTCAGCCTCTTCGAGGGGGCAACCTCCTTTACATTACATAAATGAACAATTCTTGGATGATACAAATGACAAAACCTCCTTTCTATATATAGGAGTCTAAGGAGTCACAATATAATCCAGCCGACCTAACAATAATAATATAAAGCCACAAAAATAACAATAGAGGGATTCTATGGGGCACAGAAATAACAATATGGGGGTAATAGGGGCACAACAATATAAATAAGGGGTATAACTACAATAGTAATGGGGTAATCACTAGTATTATAGGGACCCAACATGCCCCTCTCCTTCAAAAAAGTGTTGTCCTCAACGCTTGAGTAGTTCTGGATACTTCTGCATAAAATTCTCATCCTCCCATGTGGAATCTTCAGCGGATAAGTTCTTCCACTTGATAAGATACTCTGAAATTGATCGATTTCGTAGCTGTCGAGTTCTTGTTTCTGTGACTGCTTCCGGTTCCAATATAATTTTTCCTTCCTCGTCAAGTTCTGGCAATATTGTTTGAATTGGGAGCTTGTCACCTATAACCTTCTTTAAACATGAAACATGGAAAACTGGGTGCAATCGAGAAGCTGCAGGAAGCTCCAATTTGTATGCCATAGTACCAATCTTTTGCAACACCTTGTACGGACCATAATACTTTGGTGATAATTTATTATCCTTCTTAGCTTGCTTTAGGGACATTTTCTTATATGGTTGTAGCCGTAGGAATACCCAATCACCTACATCAAAACTTCTTTCACTGCGATGTTGATCTGCCTGTTGTTTCATTCTATTTTGTGCCAACACGAGGTTATCCTTTAAGAGTTGGAGGACTTGTTGTTGATGTTCGATGTGATGTTCCACTGCCTGAACCTTAGAATTTTCTCTTAAATATGATGTGATGGATGGTGGTTGATACCCATAAAGTGCCATAAATGGGGTCATTTTTGTTGCTGTATGGAAGGAAGTGTTATACCACCATTCAGCCAGAGGCAACCATTTGACCCATTGTGTCTGTTTATCAGATACAAAGCAACGAAGATATCCTTCCAAACATTTGTTTACTATCTCAGTTTGCCCATCAGATTGAGGATGATAAGATGAGCTATGAGCTAACTGAGTACCAAGACAAGAAAATAATTCTGTCCAAAAATTTCCAGTGAAAATGGGATCTCTGTCACTTACAATAATCTTTGGGTTTCCATGTAGCTTTTGAACTGTTTCCATAAATGCAGTAGAAACTGTACTGGCTTTAAATGGATGTGATAATGCACAAAAGTGTGCATACTTGGTAAGTCTGTCAACTACCACCATGATGACACTCTTTCCCTCAGACTTGGGTAAACCTGTGATAAAATCCATTGAAACCTCCTCCCAACGTTGGCTTGGAATGGATAAAGGTTGTAATAGACCTGGTGTCTTAATTGTTTCAACTTTATTTTGTTGGCAAACCAAACATTCTGCCACAAACTTTTGAATATCTGATTTAAGGCCATCCCAAAAAAATTCCTTCTTAACCCTGTGGTAAGTTTTTAAAAATCCTGAGTGCCCTCCTAAGGGAGAAGTGTGCAATTCCATAAGAATCTTTTGTTTTAGCTGGGAATTCTTACAGAGGTATAAGCGATCTTTGTACCATAACGAATCATTTTGCCAGCTAAATGTATCAGAAGTACTGGAATCTTGTTGTAGCTTTCGAATAAGTGCCCACACTTCTTCGTCATTCTTCCATTCCTCCCTTGCTTCGTTTATCCAATCTGGTTGGATAATAGAAATGGCACACAACAATGCTTCCACATCCTCATCCTTTCTTGAGAGTGCATCTGCCACCACATTTTGCTTCCCTTTTTTGTAGATGATTTCAAAGTCATAACCCAACATCTTTGTGACCCACTTTTGTTGCTCTTCAGAGGATAATCTTTGTTCTAAAAAGTATTTAAGGCTATCATGATCCGTTTTTACCTTGAAGTGTCTTCCCATTAGGTAGGGTCGCCATTTCTTAAGTGCATGGAGTATTGCCAACATTTCCTTCTCATAAATAGCTTTGCTTAAAAACTTTCCCTTGATTGGACGACTTTCAAAAGCAATGGGTCTTTCATCTTGCATTAGAACAGCACCAATTCCATTTCCTGAAGCATCACATTCCACAATAAAGGTTTTTGTGAAGTCCGGTGTAGCTAAGACCGGTGCTTGGCACATTGCCTCTTTAAGATGTTCAAAGGCCTTTGTTGCTTCCGGAGTCCATGAAAATGAATCTTTCTTCAATAATGTTGTTAGAGGTGCTGCTATTCTCCCATAATTCTTAACAAACTTGCGATAATACCCTGTCAACCCAAGAAATCCTCGCAGATGCTTTATGGATGTGGGGATTTTCCATTCCTTAATGGCTTTAATTTTGCTAGGGTCTACCTTAACTCCTTCATGAGATACAATATGACCCAAATATTCCACCTCCTGGACTCCAAAGAAACATTTGGATCTTTTTGCATATAATTGTTTCTCCTCCAATAGTTGTAGCACCTGTCAACATGTTCAACATGATCCTTCCAAGACTTGCTGTAGATTAGTATATCATCAAAAAATACTAACACAAATTTTCTAAGGAATGGTTTGAAAATTGAATTCATCAAACCTTGAAATGTTGAAGGTGCATTGGTAAGGCCAAAAGGCATGACCAAAAATTCATAATGACCCTCATGAGTTCTAAATGCCGTTTTCGGAATGTCTTCAATCTTCATTCTGATTTGATGATATCCCGAACGAAGATCCAACTTGGTGAAGTAAATTGATCCATGCAATTCATCCAGTAATTCATCAATAACAGGAATGGGGAACTTATCTTTAATAGTGAGCTTGTTGAGCTCCCTATAATCCGGACACATGCGCCATGATCCATCCTTCTTGTGCACCAATACTACTGGAGCTGAGAAAGAACTTTGACTCGGTTGAATTATACCAGCCTCTAGCATTTCTGCAACCATACGTTCAATTTCACTTTTTTGGACATAGGGATATCTGTACGGCCTGATGTTTGGAGGAACACTTCCTGGAATCAGATGAATAGCATGATCATGATCACGCATAGGTGGGAGACCTTTGGAGTCTCAAATACCTTGGAATGATTGTCCAGGACTTTTTGGAGATCTGGAGAAATAGATGATTCCAATGTGGAAACATCTAGCGAACATAATTGTGCAATTACACCTCTTTGCTCCTTTTTTAGAAGCTTTGTCATGCCATTAGAGCTGATTATCTTTCCTGGTTTCCCTGCAATACCCCTTAATTCAACTTCCTTTCCTTCCGTAGAAAATTTGATGAAAAGTTCTTGAAAATTAAAAGCTATTGTACCCAAGGATTGTAGCCATTGGACTCCTAGTACAACATCAGCACCTCCCATTGGAATGGAAAGCATTGGGCTAGTCAATACATATTCTCCCATGGATAGCTTGATATTATGGCACTTTCCAGAGCAATTTATTGTTCCTCCATTTGCAATCATCACTTGACACTCTGGTGCTGGATATAGGAAGCAATTCAATTCTTTTGCTACCCTACAATGAATAAAATTGTGGGTGCTTCCTGAATCAATCAACACTATTACCTTTTTCTTCTTGATTTGTCCTTCTATCTTGATGGTTTGAGGAGTGGTAATTCCCGCCAATGCATTACAAGATATGGTCGGATTTATTTGTTCTTCATCTAGGCTTTGTTCCTGGAGTATATCTTCTTCTTTTGACCTTTCTTGCTCCTTTTCTTCTTCCTCTTCACAATCTATGTAGAATAATTTCTTCTCAGCACACTTATGACCTTTAGTGTATTTGCTATCACAACTGTAACAAAGCCCTTTTGCTCTTTTTTCTTCCAATTGTTGTGGTGTCAACCTTATAGGTTGTGGAAGACTAGGGGCAACAACACTTCCGTCTTTATAGTTGTGAGTGGTATGCTTCCTGGTTGCCATAATTTTGCTTTCCATTTTTCTTGCTAACCTGAATGCCTTCTCTAATGAATCAGGTTCCCAAAGGCGAACATCATGTTGGATATTATCCTTTAAAGACCCTATGAACACATCAATCCTATGCTCCTCTGGAATATCTTTTACCCTTATGTTCAATTTTTGGAACTCCTCAATGTGCTCCATTACTGAACCCTTTTGTTTGAGACTTATCAATTGGCTAAAAAAAGTGTTGCTTTTTGTATCTTCATAATGTGCTATCAATTCTTCCGTAAAAATTGCCCAAGTGATAAATTGTTTACGAGAGCAAAGCCATTGATACCATACAAACTGATTTGGTTCCAAATATACAGTTGCCATACGTACCTTTTGTGTGTTTTGCACATTATTGAGATCGAAGAATTGCTCCATCTGTAATATCCATGTGGCGGGATCCTTGCCATCAAACTTCCTCATATCGATTTTTGGAATATGGTGATTCTTCGATCCAACATTAGCGTCTATGGAATCATGATTAACATTTCTTTTGTTCTCATCATGAGTTTCCTTTACTACCTTTTCACCATTAGTGACCCTTTCTTGTAGCAACTTCTTCAATTCTTCCATATCTGTCTTCAAATCTATCTTCAAATAATCCATCTTAGCTTCCATGCCCTTTATCTTAGATTCCACGCCATTTATCTTAGATTCCACGCCACTTATCTTAGCTTCTGTTAGCTTTTGTGAGCGTGACATTTGTTGCACTTGTTCTTGTAATTTTGATATATCATGTAGCATTTCTTCCTCTTCTTCATGAGTCATGCTAGAGCTTTCAGGTTCCTTACTAGGTGTTTGCATTTTCTTTCCTCGGGGCATCAGTTACCGATAATAATGCTTTACTATGCCCTTTGAATTCCGTTAAACCAAGCTTACACAAAAATTTAAAAAAAAACTACACACCTTTTTTCACTTTATAGAAGCCTGATATTGAATCTGATGTATCTCTGTAATTTTGAATCATCCAGTTCTAAATTTTCTATCTGTAGTAGCCTTCTGTGTCCTCTTTCCAATGCCACAAGTCTGAGCCAAATTGGATTCTCCAAGGAAGAGTTATGTGAAATCTCCCACAGTGACTTGCTTTTAGACTAGTTCAGTAGAGCGAACTTGTATGACGTGCCACGAGTCACTGTTTCAACCTTTGAATCTGAAACACACACACAAGAAACTACAGTCCGTCCTCTTTCTACATCTTCTTACAAAATTTCAATCCGATCCCCAGAGAGAAAGTTATGACGATTTTCCCCAGGTCACCTGTTTTGAATGTAATTCAGGAGTCTGCAAAAAGACCAACTTCCTCAGATCATATCTCCGCAAATATCGTGCAAAAGCTCTGAAATTCGGACCCAAGGTTCAGCGCAATTTCTTCTCAAATGGGTTTTTTTTTCAACTTCTGAAACGTCACAGAAAAAAACGTTATAGCGAAAATGCCACGATGACCTGTTTGGAGCAGCGAAACCCTAGAATCCAAAGCTCTGATACCAAATGTTATGAAACCAGCTCAAGAAAAGATAGAAAAGATAGATCAACGCCTTAGAATTCAGCCTCTTCGAGGGAGCAACCTCCTTTACATTACATAAATGAACAATTCTTGGATGATACAAATGACAAAACCTCCTTTTTATATATAGGAGTCTAAGGAGTCACAATATAATCCAGCCGACCTAACAATAATAATATAAAGCCACAAAAATAACAATAGAGGGATTCTATGGGGCACAGAAATAACAATATGGGGGTAATAGGGGCACAACAATATAAATAAGGGGTATAACTACAATAGTAATGGGGTAATCACTAGTATTATAGGGACCCAACAGATTATCATGACCTGTTTTTAACTTGATGTGTATTCCCATTAGGTAGGATCATTATTTATTTAGTGCATATAGTGTTTCCAACATTTAGCTCTCATAAATAGGTGTTTGTAAATACTTTCCCTTTATTGGACAACTTTCAAAAGAAATGGGTCTTGCTTATTGCATTAAAACAACACTAATTCCATTTCCTGAGGCATCACATTCCACAATAATGTTTTTTGTGAAGTCTAGTGTAGCTAAGACTAGTGCTTGGAGCATTTCTTCTTTAAGATGTTCAAAGGCCTTAGTTGCTTCTAGAGTCCGTGAAAATGCATCTTTCTTCAGTAATATTGTTATAGGCATTGTTATTCTCCCATAATTCTTAACAAAATTGTGATAATACCCTGTCAGCCCGAGAAAACCTTGAAGATTCTTTAGGGTTGTGAGGATTCTCCATTCCTTAATGGATTTAATTTTTTTAGGGTCTACCTTAACACCATCATGAGACACAATATGACCCAAATATTCCACCTCTTGTACTCCAAAGAAACATTTGGAGATTTTTGCATATAATTGTTTCTCCTCCAATATTTTGAGCAACTTGTTAACATGTTGAACATGATCCTTCCAAGGCTTGTTGTAGATTAGTATATTATCAAAAAATACTAACACAAATTTTCTAAGGGTGGGTTTGAAAATAGAATTCATCAAACCTTGAAATGTGGAAGGTGCATTAGTAAGGCCAAAGGCATTACCAAAAATTCATAATGACCTTCATGAAATTTGAATGTTGTTTTCAGAATGTCTTAAGTCTTCATTCTAATTTGATGATATCCTAAATGAAGATCCAACTTGGTGAAGTAAATTACTCCATGTAATTCATCCAACAATTCATCAATGTTAGGAATGGGAAATTTTTCTTTAATAGTGAGCGTGTTGAGCTCCCTATAGTCTCGACACATACACCATGATTCATCCTTCTTATGCACCAGTACTACTGGAGCAAAGAAAGAACTTTGACTAGGTTGAATTATACCGACCTCTAACATTTATGCAACCATATGTTCAATTTCACTCTTTTGGTCATAAGGATATCTGTAAGGCTTGATGTTTGGTGGAACACTTCCTGGAATCAAATGAATAGCATGATCATGATCGCAAATAGGTGGGAGGCCTTTGGGAGTCTAAAATACTTTATAATGTTTGTCAAATATTGTTTGAAGATCTGGAGAAACAAATGATTTTGATGTTTGAACATTTAGTGAGCATAATTCTACAATTATGCCATGTTGATCTTTCTTCAAAAGTTTTGTCATGCCATTAGAGATGATTATCTTCCTTGGTTTCCCTGTGATAACCCTTAACTCAATTCCCAAAAACAAATCTTGAAAATTAAAAGCTATCATCCCCAAATATTGTAACCATTGGACTCCTAGTACAATCTAAACACCACCAATTGGGATGGAAATTATTGGACTATTAAATACATATTCCCCCATGGTTAGCTTAAATTATGGCACTTTCCAAAGTAATTTATAGTTCCTCCATTTGAAACCATCACTTGACACTCTGGGGTTGGATATAGAAACCAATTTAATTCCTTGGCTAGCTTAGAATCAATAAAATTATGGGTACTACCTAAATCAATCAACATTATTACATTTTTCTTCTTGATATATCCTTTTATCTTGAGAGTTTGAGGAGTGGTAATTCCTACCAATGCATTACAATATATGGTTGGATTCATTTCTTCTTTTTCTGGAGTTGGTTCCTAGTGTATATCATCTTCTTTTTATGTTTCTTGTTACTTTTCTTCCTCCTCTTCACAATCTATTTAAAATAATTTATTCCCAACACACTTATGACGTTTAATGTATTTTCTATCACAACTGTAAGAAATCCCTTTTTCTGTTTTTTCCTCCAATTGTTTTGGTGTCAACATTGTAGCTTGTGGAAGTCTAAGGGCAACAACACTTCCAACTTTTATAGTTGCTAACGAAAGACTTCTTTGTTGCCATAATTTTTCTTTCAAATTTGCTTGCCACATTGATTGCCTTATCCATTGAATTAGGTTCCAAAAGGTGAATCTCATGTTAGATGTTATCCTTTAAAGTCTCTATGAAGATCAATCCTATGCTCCTCTACAATATCATTTACCTTTTTATTCGAACTTTGGAAGTCTTTAATGTGCTCTGTCATTGAACCCTTTTGTTTGAGATTTATCAAGTAGCTAAAGAAGGTATTTCTCTTTGTATCCTCATAATCTGCTACCAATTCTTCCACAAAAATTATCCAAGTGAAAATTGATTTACGATAACAAAGCCATTGATACCACACAAACTGATTTTGTTCTAAATATAAAGATGCAATGTGTACCTTTTGTGTGTGCAACACATCATGTAGATCAAAGAATTTCTCCATTTGTAGTATCCATGTTACCAAATCCTTGCCATCAAAATTCCTCATATCAATATTTGGAATGTTGTATGCCTTAAACCTAATGTTGGAGTCTCTAAAATCATATTTCATATTCATTTTTTCCTCATCCTGATTTTCATGGAGTACCTTGTCACCACTGGGAAGCATTTCTTGTAAATATTTTGTCAAACCTTCCATGTGTGGTTCAAACCATCCATATTAGCTTCCATGCCATCCTTCAAACCTTCCATGTTTGATTGTAAACCATTCTTAAAACCATCCATCTTAGCTTCCATTTCATTTTTGGTTACTCTTTGCGAGAGAAAAATTTGTTGCACTTGGTCTCATAATTTTGATATATCATGTTGCATTTCTTCCTCTTCTTCATGAGTCATATTAGAGATTTATGGTTGCTTACTAGGTGTTTCCATCCTCTTTCTTTGAGTCATTTTGGAATAAAATAATGATATTTTTGCTTCACTATACCCCTTGAATCACTTCAAACTAGTTTTTCAAACAAAAATTATGCAAATTTTAAAAAAATACAAATCGTTTTCTTGCTTTTTAGGAGCTCGATATTGAAGTTGTTGTATCTATGTAATTTTGGATCTCTAAGGTCTGAAATTTAATATTATGGTATACATTTTAGTATTATTTTCAACTCCCCAATTCATACTAAGATTGGATTGTTCAAGAAAGAGTTATGCCTAATCTCCCACGATGACTTGTTTATAGACTGGTTCAATACAGCAAACTTGTACGGAATGCCATGTGTCACTTTTTCGACCTTCGACTCTGAAAATGGTACATGAAAAACTGAAGTCCATTAAATTTCAGTCGGTTCTCACAAAATTCAAATACAATTCTCAAAGATAAAGTAATGAAAATTTTCCCTAGGTCACCTGTTCGATACTAAATTTTGGATCATGCAAAAACCCTAACTTCCTCTGATCATATCTCTGAAAATATATTGAAACAAGCTTTGAAATTTGTACTCAAAGTTCAAAAATATTTCGGCTCCACATGGTCACAATTTTAGCTTCTGAAGCCTTGTATAATTTTTTTTATATCGAACATTCCAAGATGAGATGTTTAAAGAAGCGAAACCCTAGAATCCAACACTCTGATACCAAATGTTATGCAAACAGTTCACAAAATAGAGAAAAGATATATCAATGACTTGAGAAATAGCCTCTTTGAGGGGGAAACCTCCTTTGAATTACATAAATTAAAATTCCTAGATGATACAAATGACAATACCTCCTTGGTATATATAGGAGTCTAAGGGGTCACAATATAATTAGAGCCTACATAACAATAATAACAGTAGTGGGCTTCTATGGGGGAAAGCAATATCAATATAGGGGCTACATGGGTACAATAATAACAATAGGGGGATACACTAAAAATAATAATAATGGGGCTACACTAGTATTATAGGGACCTAACAATGTCTTGGTTGGAAAAATCTTAGTAAATTTCCCACCAAGTCAACTTCATCTTCTTGTTGATATTGCAAGCATTGTCCCCATATATTGGTACAGTAGGTGGATTGTTTATGACTCCTTTTGTGTTGCTTTCTTCTTTATCAGAACTCCTTCCTGAACATTTTCAAGAAATATTGACCACCAATGGTTCCATCTCTTTGGAGAAAGATGAAATATTGATACAATCCATATCAACATCACCTAGAATTTAAAATATCTGATCCCAAGATGAAGATTTAACATGAATAAAAATAACACCAAAAGCAGGAAAAATATTACTGTGGGATAATAGATACAAAATATAGGTGGATCACTTGGTTTCAATTTGGATTGGTGAGGAAAGTCACAATTTCAAATGGAGACAAGTTGCACAAAATTTTAAAAGGACATACTGGAATACCATGTTAGGTCACAAGGTCACAATGGAGAGAAGGTCGCAAGAGAGACTCTCTCATAAGTGCACAAATACGACTAAGTGATTAGTTGTAGAATGGAGGAAGTTACAGGTCGTATGAGCAAGCGAGTTCCATTTGGAGCTAACACTCTCTAATGTGACCTTGCGACTATGCGACTAGGGACAATGAAGGATGGGTCACATAGTCGCAACATGGAACAAGTTGCTTAATATCAAGGCCTTTAAACTACAATCTTGTGGCTATAGGAAAAGGAACGGTGCAATCACAATAACAATTTGGTCGCATGTCACAAGGGATAAGTATATTCCCAAATGTGAGTTCGCGATTGGTTATGGGTTGCGACTTGCAAATATACACGGGTTATGACTTAGGTCATGAACAAATTAAGCTTTAGTTTGAGCAATATTACAAAGCTCTTTTGAAATTGCTTCGACTCAAGCCCTAAACTTTGAGTGAGCTAAGCATAAGGAAACATGCATACTCCTATAAGCTGGTGATTTGATTCATGTCAGATGATGGTTTTGGTGAGGTGAAAAAACGATTTAAAGAGTGTCTCTTAAGGGAAGTGTCGCATGATCAAATGAAGCCAAGGAGGCTGGGATGGGGGGAAGAAAGATGATCCAGGAGTTTTAAATTATGAAGGCCAAGATTGATTGTGTTGGGGAGAGAGTGTAGGACACATAGTCGTGTGGGGGGGAGCTAGGGCGAGAAGGCGGTGAGGTGATTGTCTCCCTTTCAAGGTGATTTGAAGTACATGGGAGGATCTGAGAGGAATTCTCACAAACAAGCCATGAAAAGCGAGGATAAGTGTCAATTTTGATGAAAATAATGATTACAAGTGAAGGTGAGGAGTCACTTACCTATTGTGGTCACAAGGTTTCCAGTCGAAGGAGGTGTTCACATGCTCAGCCACAACATAAGAATGAAATTTTGGAAGGGTAGCAGGTTTTTATAAGAAACCATACAAGTGCGAATGGAAATGTAATTTTCAAGTATGCAGGAGGATAGTCTGGTGCGACTAGCCAAGGAAGGTCGCATGACAGGTTTGCACAGGAGAAATGGTCACATGCGACCACCTTGAGGGGGAGTCACAAGATGGGTTTGCATAGCGCGAGTGGTCACATGAGACTATCCAAGAGGAGGTTGCGAGACAAATTTGTGTGGAGGAAATTGTCGCATTGGACTAAAAAAATAGAGGTTGTGAGGTCGTAAGGTACGTAGGTCATGGAGAAGAATAGCTTAGAAATATGTGATTATGTGATTGTTGATTGTACGATGTGGGGAACCAAGGTTGCATGCGACCGACACAAGAATAGGTCACAAGTCGCAACAAAAATTGCTAGAGGGAGGTGGAGTTAGGGTATCAGATGTGATTTTGTGACATTAATAGTAGAGCCAAAGTTAAGTCCTCAAGTCCCATTTTGAGGGCTTGACTGAAATTTTACCAATATGACTAGAAACGTATGGAGATACTTTGATTTAGGCCTCTTAGGGTAGGATTTTCTAAGTTTCAGAGAGACCTTGATGATGTAAAGAGAGCATGGAACACTGAGAGACTACAAGAAAAGGAAGATAGACAGTCTAGTATAGGGGTCTCTAAAATTTTGAAATGAGCTAAACCTTGGGGTTGTTGTAGCAGCTACAACAAAAACCTTATTGTTAAATGTATTTTTGAAGTCTTAAATACCAAGCTATGGGAGATTTCCTTACTCCATATAGTGATTCCTTTAGTTTGCATACATGATCTTTGCTTTCTGACAATTGAAATCCTTCTAGTTATTCAATATATACTTATTCTTCTATATTTCAATTTATAAAGGTTGATCTAACATCCATTTGATATAGTTTAAAGTTCTTAAAACATAAAAATTCCAAAAACATTGTTATTGTTTATAATCGTGCAACTAGAGAAAAGGTTTCTTCAAATTCAATACCATCAACTTAAACATACCCTTTACAAACAAATCTTACTCTATTCCTTACTAATTTTCCATCTCCATTCAACCTGTTTCTGAAGACCCATTTGATATTGTTTAAAGTTCTATAAATATGTCAACCAAGCGGGTCTCCCCAATATAAAGTCCCAATTATACCTCACACCTTTTGGAGCAGGAGCCCCAACTGGAAATACAATGGGTTGCCTCTATTCTTAGGAATCTTCCTTGGTTGCAATTATTAACATAATAGATTATACAAACAATATTTGAAACAAGCAAGTAAGTTGACACTGTGAGACATACAATTGTAATGTATATAAGGTGCTTTCACGACTAGGAAAGAGAGAGTGAGCCTCTAGAAGAAAAGTAATAGTACTATCCCAAAAGAGTCACACAAGAGCATAAGAGGATCGTTAGTTAACCTGCAAAGTAATTCACGGGATAAAAATGATCATAAAATCAAGTAACAATGCACATTTAATAAGATGCATACCAAAGCCAACGAAATAGTTCATTTTTATTAGTATGTGTTAACATAAACATACATCGGAAACAATAAAAGAATAATCTCACAGTCATTCATGACATATGCATGAAAGTGGACAACTCAAAGAGCTTCATATATATAGTGAAAGTGCCAAGATTTACAAGTACAATGTTGCCACACTAGTCCTAATAGTGGAACATTAAGTCACCAATTCATCCTCCAAGGAAAGATGTTCTCTCCTATGCCAAACTAGAGAAGCCAAGGTGAAGAGTTCAAGTCCAAAAGGTCCCTTTTCTTGAGTTATGATGGTGTATTTATAACAAATGAGGTTACTCTCCACCTCCCATGTGACTCTTGACCTCCCTTATAACTCTTGAGCTTCTACTATGACTTTTCAAATTCTTATGTGACCTTTAAGCTTCTACATAACTTTAGAAATTTCTAGTGACTCTTCATATCCAACGTGGGACCCTTCGTATTCCACACATTTTACATTTTATCATTTTGATAATACAATAATTACATCCAAAAATGATGTGGAAAAACACATTGACACATCTGACATTGTGGTGACAATTGTACAGGTCATGACTTGACAATGATGACATGGAACTTCATGATGATGTGGAAATTCCAAGCTCTCGTCTTTGAATTGTTCATGATAGATCTTTTCTTTTTCTTCATCTTCATCCTCCAAATAATTTGGATAAGTATCAGAACCTTCAAAGTTGACATATTTGTCTTGATCTGAGATCCCTTTCTTTTCTTCAATATGGTTCTTCCTTTGCTCCTTCTCCACAAGTTCTCTCTTGTAGCCTCCTCTTGAGAACCTCCCTTGTATCTTCTTCATCTTCATTCTCCCAGAGCTTGGATGATATGAAGTCTTCATTGTGATTTTAACCTCCAATATTCTGTCACGATCAAGTGTCCCTTCATCTTCTTGCTTAATGATCATATTTATATCTGTAGCTTCATAAGTGTCTTCTTGCATGATCTACTTAGAATTATCCTTGAGAATCATCCTTTCATGTCAAGATATAGTACATGTCGATGAAATTCACTCATGACAAGATGACATCAGTCTAGAAATGCCTAGTATAGCCTTCTTCATGCAATTCATTGATTGGATCCGAGACTAAGTACAGGACAAAGGAGGAGGCTCAAGGATTGCGTAGTGCACAATTCTAGGAGGCAGGTATGAGTGTCTAATGATTGTGACTATGCAATGCACAATGGCTGAAGGACTGAGAGACAATAATACGCAATTGAGGGAGATAGTGAGACATTGAGGCATGCTTGCCCAATCTGACTGTGTAGTGTGCAGTTCAAGAGGGAGACTAGGCCACAGGATTTCATAGTGTAGTTCAGAGAGACATGAAGATTGAATGCTAACAAAAATTAGACAGTGCAGAATGTGAGGCTGACTGGGAGGAAATATTGCATAATTCTAAGGAACAAGAGGAAACAACTAGGGACTGTGATAATGCAAAGCACAGTCCTTGGAAGCAATGACTGAGAATGTGCAATTATAGGAGGCAAGGGATGATGACTAAGGATTGCAACTATACAATGTGAAGTTCAGGGAGAAAAAGTGAAGTAGGGTTGGTCGGGCAATGAACTTATCAACATTTGACTAAGTATGGGACCAATGAGGCAGAAGTGGAACAATAACATGATTGCAACATGATCACACACTCGTAAAAAATCTATGACACAAAAATTAACCCTTAATACCCAAAATAAGCATGAACGCGTTAAAACAAAATTAAAACAACACTTATTTCTAAGTGAAATAGTTGAAACATCACTTTGAGACACTTAGAATACAAGTTACGATACAAGAGTCAGCTTCAATAAAAGAGTGTTTTTAGATGTGGGAATGTATCTAGAACATATTCGTATGTCACCTAATGCAAAGGAGTGTGCTAGAGCTAGCTCTAGTAGTGCGATAAAGTGAAAATCATGTAGAAGTGAAAACCATCAAAAATGACAGTAAGAAAAAGAGAAAATGATACTTGCGAATGCTAAAGAAAGTGAAAGTGACACATACTATAGTGAAGAGAATGCAAAAGAGACACTTGTTAAAGTGAAAGCAAGAAAAAACGACAATCACGAAAGTGAAAGTGACACTTATGAAAGCAAAAGTGTGCAAAATTGACTATTGGGGAAACTCAATGGAATGATAATACAATTACAACTAATAGTTAGAGAATGACTAACTCATAGGATTACATTCTGACTATCAAATAAGATTGCGTACTGACTGTGAACAAGAATGGTGCAATCATTGCCATTATGAATTGCACAGTCATTATTAAAAAGGGTTGTATAGTGATTGTCATCGGGAGTTGTGTAGTTGATATCACTGGGAACTATGCAGTCACTATATCTATGGACTGTGCATAAACTACTTCCAAATATTGTGCAAGCACTACTCTCAAGGATTCTTCAATGTCTATTTTCAAGGATAAACATTAATTACTAGGCTTGCAAGAACAGGGTGTGCTTGAGAATGCATCAAAAGGATAAACATGTGTAAGAAAGTGGTTTTGATAGTTAGAACCTCAACTGACCATGAAGCAACTATAATCATCTTGGAATGACAGATCGTAGGATCACAAGTAGGCTCCAAAATTCAATTGTAGAAAAAAATTTGGAGGGTGTTTGTCGTTGTGACAATAAGTTCCAATCACAATCTTGTCTTTTGGTATGGACACAAATTCCCATGTCTCATTCTTCTCAATATGATTCAATTATTCTTCCATAATATTAACCTAATTTTTATCTTTACTATCTTGTGTAAAGTTATTTGGATATATTTTGGACAGAAAATAAAAGTTTGCTTGTTTTGGTGTACTTACTAATTTTTTTCTACTCTAAACTCCTACATCTATATCACCAAAAATATGATTTTCTGGATGATATTTTGGACAAGTCTGAATGATGTATTTGGTCATTGGAATTCTATTTATTCTCGTTATTTATTTTCTTCTTTATCTTATTCCTTTTCTCATTCTTTGTAGATTGTCTCCTCTATTTTATTTTTTGTTTGTGACTTTTCTTTTTGAGGTATTGCTTCATCCACTCTTACATCAACACTTTCTACCACCTTTTATAGTATTTTATTGTAATATTTGCAGGTCTTTCTTTTAGATGCATACCCATGAAATATGGCTTCATCTATTCTAGAATTAAACTTGCATAACTTATCTTTATTCACCTGTATACAAAACCTACTCAGAAATACTTTGAATTAATTGACTGTAAGTAGTCTACCTTTCCATAATTCATAGTCTCTTGCAGTTCTTCACTCTAAGTGCTCTAATCAAAATGTATACTATTGTGTTCATTTCTTCTCCCCAGAAGGTGTCTAGTTGTTTAGATTCATTCAACATTCTTCTAGCCATACCTAGTACAATTTTCTCGTTCCTTTCTACAACTCCATTTTGTTGTGGAGCCCTTATTCTAAAAAGATATTTATTTATAGGTAAACTCACCTCCTCTTTATTATCATAAACACTTTATTTTTAAATCAATCTCATTTTAAACAAAGGATTTAAAATCTTTAAGCTTCTCAAATTCTTTAGATATTTCTTTACTAGATGTGACCATTGTCATTCTTCTGTAATCATCAATAAACAACATAAAATAACTCCAATTTTTTAAAGTTTGTATTCTTATCAGCATGAAAAGTTTAGTGTGTACAAGTTCCAATGGATTTGATGTTGAATAGTTCTTCAATTTCAAACTAACTCTTTTCTTCTTCTTGTGCTTCCACGACTAGGAAATAAGGTTTGTAGGTTTTGAGATCTTTGGAATATCTCTTACTAGTGTTTTTCTAAGTTTTACTAGATTTTCAAATTTTATATGACCCATCCTTTTATGCCATAACCAACATTTTTCAACTTGTCCCATACAACCTTTTCCTCCTTTGACTTCATTGAGGATTTATACATTGCTTAGGGTTCTGTTTTCATTTCCCACTAATCTTCCTACACCATATTTCATTATCTCACATACTTTAGAATGAAATGTGAGGTTATAATCTTGATCACACATTTGACTAACACTTAGAAGGTTGTGTTTTAACCCTTCAACATAAAATACATTATGTGTTTTATTCTTTTCATCATCATAACTAACCATACATTCTCCAACTATCCTTGTAGAAGCATTATCCCCAAAGGTAATGCTACCTCATTTTAGGAATTTGATCTAATCTCGTATCATGTGCTTTGAGCATCCATTATCAATATAACATTCACTTCCTTGATTTTTAGCATACAATGAAAGTCCACGTTCTTCCTTCTTTTGTTCTTCTCGCTTCCTTTTCCACATCCTTGTGTATTCTTCTCTAAGCCTATTAAGAAAATTGTCTTCCTTGTTTTATTTAGGGGACTTTAATATGTTTCTTCTACAATCATGTTCTATGAGACCCTAATTATTTCAATTATAACATTCGATATTGTAATCAAGTATGGGATCAAATGAATTATAGTTTCTATCGACAAGCCCATGAGAAATTTAGGTTTTTTCTCTCATAATCATTCTTTGAGGTCTTATAAGATCCCCTATTTATACCTATCACATGACTACTTCTTGCATAATCTCTACAATCTCTTGCTTATGAATAAAAGTATCGCAAGGAAAATAATATCCAAAGAAGATATTTTAGTACTAGATTGTGAAAGGCCTTCTTGGTGGAACAACTATTTCGAATCCATTCTTGTTTTTCTTGTGAGAAGAATCACACTTCTACTAGTCCTCATTTCCTTTAATTTTGTTTCTTTCATTATTGAGGGGTTATTTGAGAATATTAGCATAGCATTTATGATTTTCTCATTTTCCTTTTCTAATGGATTTGTGACCTTAATGCTTGAATTTACCTGATGGGTCTAATTTTATTTTTATCATAGCCAAGACCAATATTGATGAATGGTGACCTTCGGAAACTAAGAAAAGTATCTAAGATTTCAACACTCGTTACAAACTTCAATATTCTATTTAAATGATCAATTTTTTTCTCTAGTTCCTTTCTTAAGGAAACAATTTTAGCTTCTAGCTTCTCAAAATTTTCTTCCTCTTGTTTGAATTTGCTTCTCACCACTTCTTCCATCATTTCTTCTTCTTTTAGTTGAGTCTTCAAGATGATAATTTTATTTTGTTTAATTAGGATCATGATCCTTCTTTTCATATTTCTACAATTTCTCCTTTTGCTTTTTATTCTTTCCCTTGAGCATGTCTATTTCTTCTAAGGCACTAATGTGTTCTACTTCAAGATTCACTTCCCTATCAA
Source organism: Pinus tabuliformis (assembly GCA_031772625.1). Classification (NCBI taxonomy): domain Eukaryota; kingdom Viridiplantae; phylum Streptophyta; class Pinopsida; order Pinales; family Pinaceae; genus Pinus; species Pinus tabuliformis. The sequence goes on from CM062807.1 coordinate 1,147,087,792, forward strand.
TGCTTGTTTCTTTTGAATTAGTTTTTTATTTCTAATTGTCTTCATTTTCTTTATCAATAGACTTTGTATCCATGGATATGAATAAGAAATCTTCTTTTTCAATATAAAAAACATATCTATCACTTTTTTCATACGAGTTACTATCCTCTTTATAGCAAAATCTCCTTTTCTTAGTATATTTTCCTCTTTTGTGTCTATAAGGTTTTCTTTTATTATTATGTTCTTCTTCATCATCACTATATTCCCTTTTTTCATATGGACATTTAACAACAAAATTTCCTACTCTACCACAATTAAAACATTTGAAGGGTGTCATACTTTTGTGCTTTACAGATCCTCATTTTAACTTTCTCACAAACTATGTTTATTTTGTATCTAAGTCATAGTTGGAAGAATCACAGGTTTTGTATCCATTCGTCTTCTTTGATTCTTCCTTAGAGGCTTCCTTCCGTGTTATCTTTTCTTTTTTTTCCTCATTTCATATGCTTTGAGAACCCCATGCAACTCATCCATCATCAAATTCTTAAAATCCTTCATTTCTTCAATTGCAAAGACCTTGGCATCAAATCTTAAGGGGAGTGAACTTAGCAAATTTTTTATAATTATTAATTCTGGAACCTTCTCACCAAGTCCTATGATGATGTTAACAATTTCATCCACATAGAGGAAATAAGCTGCAACACTTTTTTTGTCTTTCATTTTCAAACTCTTGCACTAATTTTTATGAGTTTGAAACCTTTTCTTCTTCACCACATTGCTTAGATGTTTTGAAGTTTTTCCCAAATCTATTTTTCTTTTCACAGTGCATATATATTGTATATCTTGTCATGTAGAATAATTCCCTCCCACTGCACTTACGCCCCTTATTGTACTTAATGTAAAAATTGAAACATAATATGTTTTCTCTTCTCTCACCCATTTGTTGAGCTGTTAATTATGTAAATTGAGTGAGGTTGCAGAGAGGTAACATGATGCTCTCTATAGTTGTTAGTGGCCACCCTTCTAGTAGCCATATTTTTACTTCCAAATTTCCTTGCCACTATGTAGAATATGTAGAATAACTTCCTCCCACCACATTTTTGGAAATTATTCTACATAACCACTCCAACTATATCTCTTCATGCATTGATTGACATAAATACTGATGGTGACAAGATTTCGGGGAGAACCAAAATCCCAATTCACCAATAAATTTGTTCTTCATGCCTGTGGGTTACGAGTCGAAGAAGCCTATAGGAGTCACCTCTCAATCTCTTCTTCTTATCTTCACTGGCACCACACTCGCCATCAACACAACTGGGGTTTTCTTCCAAAACTGCCACGCCTGTTTCCTCAACTTTATGAGCACAAATTTCAGAAGGCACATGCACAAATACCTTCTGGATTTTCTGAGTTGCATTCTCTTTAACTTCCTCCACAGCATAGTACGCTTTGGTAGGAATGCCCAGCTCCTTCAGTCAGACATCAATAATGACAAACACAGGATTGGGCACATAGTCATGGAACAACTCATGCACATCCAAGTCATTTTCCCGAAGTTTTGGACCAGTGCTATACCGTCCTACCACGTGCTCCTTTGCATTAATCCGCTTGAACATTTCAAACATAGATTCATGATAGTTGTGATCCAAAAACCAGATGTTTGGATCCTTGTCATCTTCTTTACCCAATCCTGGCATATCCAGCCACAGCCGAAACACTTCATCATATTCTTTAGCATCCCAGGGCACTCTCGCACCTTCATGTGGCCGTCCACTCAGCACGCTTGCCAATCCGTGAAACCGGCCAGTATTTGTTACACTGTTAACACAAATACGCCATGGATTCTTCATTGTTTTCGGCAGTCTCAAATCCAAGCTGCACGCCAAAGGCTTCCGTGCTATCCTCAAACATATCGTTCTGCCAAATAGAACCATTGGCTTGGCCGAAAGACTTGTCAAATTTATTTGGCATAGATTGAACCGACAGCCCTCCTCCTCTACACTTGGGTCCTTCTCTGCAGTCGCCGCATCTGTGAAGAACTGATGCGCTCTGTTTAAGCGTGGAGGCTGTTAGGGCTTCAAGTTTGGCTGCTCCTCTTTTCCACAACATCAGCCGACTTGAAAAAATACCAACAATTCAAACAAAAATAAATAAAAAAATAGAGAGACATAAATTCTCAAAGACTCATTTCCGTATAAATTCACAAAAACACATTTTCATTATTCACAATTCAGATTACAATTTTTTTCAAGGCATCTCAGCCTTAATGAAGATTTCTCCAGCAACTACATTTTTCCCTCTTTCATACGCAAAGGTTTTTCTCCTTTCCTTCCTTCTTGATTCTCTCATGAATCCTTCATTTCTTATTATACATACATTCAGATACATTCAGTTTTAATTGACTTTTTTAACTAAAATTAGTTCATTAACCGAATCTTGTTCAAGATTGGCCTGGCTTTCCATGTGGTCGTCCACGTGTCTCTTTCTCTAAAAAAAATTTCACTGAGGTGTCCATATGCTCCTGCATCAAACTCCCAAGGTACAAAAATTATGACCTCCTGGTCATATGCGTTTTCTTGTCATTAGCAATTCTACCCACTACTTCACTTCGTCAATGGAACTGCCTTTTGTGAGCTGCAACCAAACCTCTACAATAGCAAGTCCTCCATGCTATCAAATGCCCTACCAAGCTTCTCTACTGAGCTTAGTCCTCTCGGCATCGTTGTGGTTCTCTCCTCTCAAACCCATTGAGCACTCCTGCTCCAGGTTTGCTGCAATCTTCTCACCTTCACAAAATAAATTAAAAAAAAATAGAAGCTTACAAATCTTCAACAAAACTGTACCTCTTCTTTCTTCGCATGCAAAAACTCCTCTCCACAGGAAATCTTTTCCCACTCTGATACCACTTGATGGTGACGAGATTTCGGGGCAAACCAAAATCCCAATTCACCAATAAATTTGTTCTTCATGCCTGTGGGTTATGGGCCCATGAAGCCTATAGGAGTCGCCTCTCGAGCTCCTCTTCTTATCTTCATTGGCACCACACTCGCCATCAGCACAACCGGGGTTTTCTTCCAAAACTGCCATGCCTGTTTCCTCAACTTTATGAGCACAAATTTTAGAAGGCACATGCACAAATACCTTCCATCTTTTCTGAGTTGCATTCTCTTTAACTTCCTCCACAACATAGTATGCTTTGGTAGGAATTCCTGGTTCCTTCAGTCAGACATCAATAATGACAAACACAATATTGGGCACATAGTCATGGAAAAACTCATGAACATCCATGTCATTTTCCCGAAGTTTTGGACCAATGCTATACCGTCCTACCACGTGCTCCTTTGCATTAATCCGCTTGAACATTTCAAACATAGATTCATGATAGTTGTGATCCAAAAACCAGATGTTTGGATCCTTGTCATCTTCTTTACCCAATCCCGGCATATCCAGCCACAGCCGAAACACTTCGTCATCTTCTTTGGCGTCCTAGGGCACTCTCGCACCTTCATGTGGTCGTGAACTCAGCATGCTCACCAATCCGCGAAACTGGCTAGTATTTGTTACACTGTTAACACAAATACGCCATGGATTCTTCATTGTTTTCAGCAGTCTCAAATCCAAGCTGCACGCCAAAGGCTTCCGTGCTATTCTCAAACATATCATTCTGCCAAACAAAACCCTTGGCTTAGCCGAAAGACTTGTCAAATGTATTTGGTGTAGATTGAACCGACAACCCTCTTCCTCTATGCATGGGTCCCTCTCTGTAGTCGCTGCATTTGTGAAGAACTGATGCACTTTGTTTAAGCACGAAGGCCATTAGGGCTTCAAGTCTGCATGCTCCTCTTTTTCACAGCATCGGCCGACTTGACAAAGCACCAACAATTCAAACAAAACTATAAAAAAAACACAGAGACATAAATTCTCAAAGACTCATTTCCGTATAAATTCACAAAAACACACTTTCATTATTCACAATTGAGATTACAATTTTTTTTAAGGCATCTCAGCCTTAATGAATATTTCTCCAGAAACTACATTTTGCCCTCTTTCATATGCAAAGTTTTTTCTCCTCTCCTTCCTTCTTGATTCTCTCATGAATCCTTCATTTCTTATTATACATACATTCAAATACATTCAGTTTTAACTGATTTTTTAAACTAAAATTAGTTCATTAACCGAATCTTGTTCAAGATTGGCCTGGTTGTCCATGTGTCTCTTTCTCTAAAAAAAATTTCACTGAGGTGTCTGGATTCTCCTGCATCAAATACTCCTCAGACTCTTAATATAGATAAACATATCAAAAAGAAAAATGTAATAATGTTGGTTGATTCTAGTAGACCCATGGATACATTAATTACAAATTAGCCAAACTTCTCATCTATTTTATATATCTAGAACCAAAGTTTCAAATAATAATTGTAAATATAGGCATCATAAATTATTCAAGGAAGATCCATAGTATTAAGCTCACCATGGGGGAGTATTTATTGGACAATGTAGTGATTACAATTCAAATGGGAAACATAATGATATTGTATTAAGGGTCCAAGGTTCTTTGTATTAAGAGTCCAAGGTTCTCTGTATTAAGAATCTGAGTTTCTTTGTAGATAATATTGTTTTATCCATTATTGTATTCTACTTTAATAATTTCATATTCTTTCTTGGCATTAAGGGCTCATAAGGCTCCATGACAAGATTTTTATTGTTATTTGTTAGTTTCCTTTTGAGAAACTTCTACTTGAGGGAGAAATTTTTCCTTGTTTCTATTTTTTCCATGAATTGAATTCATCCCTTACTTGAGGGCATCCAATTTATGTTTACTCCATATATTTTATTTAATGTTTAGATCTTTCCATTGATTAACTCCAATTTTTGAGGTACTTTATTCCCCTTGGACTTTAGTCTTGTTTCTCTAATTGGGATATGTTATTGTGAATAAAACCAAAATCAAATTCTTAAATAAATAAAAATTAACTTCTTCCATTCCTTTGCCCCATAATTGGAATAAGCTTACTTTGTCAGATGATAATTTTTGCATTGATTCTTTATGAGGGCCCCCCTTTTATTTCATAGCCTCCATCATCAATGTTGTCCTTTTTCCTAATTTTTCTTATGACTACTTCTCTCTTGGTTTGATTTCACCTAATCTCCTCCTTCCTACCATCTCCTCTTCACATCTCGCTCTAATATATCTTTGGTTGTTTTACCTATGTATTAAATTTAATTGTGTGGTTTTTTTTAATTATAGATTGATAAATTAGCTCTTAGATAGTACTCTAGGTTCCCTATAATGATGATTTTGTTTATTAAATACTTTATCCTCCATTCTTAGGGGTGGCTTTGATTGGACAATTTCTTCAACTTGTTCCTTCACTTCTTGCTAGCTCATATTTCCTTCCTCATTGATTTATTCCAATAATTTAAGTTTATTTGAGCTACGTTGTTACATCATTTGCTTCTTTTTTTTAATCTTGATTTTCCTCTTGAAAATCATTAAAGCTTGTGTTGCATCTTAAGACAAATTTTTGGTTCATAGAGCAATGTTTTATTAGGTTTGCATGTCCATGTTTACAACATGAGTTAACTTAGCACTCAGCACGCTTGCCAATCCGTGAAACCGGCCAGTATTTGTTACACTGTTAACACAAATACGCCATGGATTCTTCATTATTTTCGGCAATCTTAAATCCAAGCTACATGCCAAAGGCTTCCATGTTATCCTCAAACATATCGTTCTGCCAAACAGAACCCTTGGCTTGGCCGAAAGACTTGTCAAATGTATTTGGCATAGATTGAACCGGCATCCCTCCTCCTCTACGCATGGGTCCTTCTCTGCAGTCGCCACATCTGTGAAGAACTGATGCACTTTGTTTAAGTGCGGAGGCTGTTAGGGCTTCAAGTTTGGCTGCTCCTCTTTTCCACAGCATCAACCAACTTGACAAAATACCAACAATTCAATCAAAAATAAATAAAAAAAGAGAGAGACATAAATTCTCAGACTCATTTCCGTATAAATTCACAAAAACACATTTTCATTATTCACAATTCAGATTACAATTTTTTTTCAAGGCATCTCAGCCTTAATGAAGATTTCTCCAGCAACTACATTTTTCCCTCTTTCATACGCAAAGGTTTTTCTCCTCTCCTTCCTTCTTGATTCTCTCATGAATCCTTCATTTCTTATTATACATACATTTAGATACATTCAGTTTTAACTGATTTTTTTTAACTAAAATTAGTTCATTAACCAAATCTTGTTTAAGATTGGCCTGGCTATCCATGTAGTCGTCCACGTGTCTCTTTCTCTAAAAAAATTTTCACTGAGGTGTCCACATGCTCCCGCATCAAACTCCCAAGGTACAAAAATTATGACCTCCTGGTCATATGCGTTTTCTTGTCGTTAGCAATTCTACCCACTATTTCACTTCGTCAGTGGAACTGAATTCTGTGAGCTGCAACCAAACCTCTGCAATAGCAAGTCCTCCATGCGATCAGATGCCCTACCAAGCTTCTCTACTGAGCTTAGTCCTCTCGGCATCGTTGTGGTTCTCTCCTCTCAAACCCATTGACCACTCCTGCTCCAAGTTTGCTGCAATCTTCTCACCTTCACAAAATAAATTAAAAAAAATACAAGCTTACAAATCTTCAACAAAATTGTACCTCTTATTTATTCGCATGCAAAAACTCCTCTCCACAGGAAACCTTTTCCCGCTCTGATACCACTTGATGGTGACAAGATTTCGGGGCGAACCAAAATCCCAATTCACCAATAAATTTGTTCTTCATGCCTGTGGGTTATGGGCCCAAGAAGCCTATAGGAGTCGCCTCTCAAGCTCCTCTTCTTATCTTCATTGGCACCACACTCGCCATTAGCACAACCAGGGTTTTCTTCCAAAATTGCCATGCATGTTTCCTCAACTTTATGAGCACAAATTTCAAAAGGCACATGCACAAATACCTTCCAGCTTTTCTGAGCTGCATTCTCTTTAACTTCCTCCACAACATAGTATGCTTTGGTAGGAATTCCTGGCTCCTTCAGTCAGACATCAATAATGACAAACACAAGATTGGGCACATAGTCATGGAACAACTCATGCACATCCACGTCATTTTCCCAAAGTTCTGGACCAATGCTATACCGTCCTACCACGTGCTCCTTTGCATTAATCTGCTTGAACATTTCAAACATAGATTCATGATAGTTGTGATCCAAAAACCAGATGTTTGGATCCTTGTCATCTTCTTTACCCAATCCCGGCATATCCAGCCACATCCGAAACACTTCTTCGTCTTCTTTGGCATCCCAGGGCACTCTCATGCCTTCACGTTGTTGTGAACTTAGCACGCTCACCAATCCACGAAATTGGCTAGTATTTGTTACACTGTTAACACAAATACGCCATGGATTCTTCATTGTTTTCAGCAGTCTCAAATCCAAGCTGCACGCCAAAGGCTTCCGTGCTATTCTCAAACATATCATTCTGCCAAACAGAACCCTTGGCTTAGCCGAAAGACTTGTCAAATGTATTTGGTGTAGATTGAACCGGCAACCCTCCTCCTCTACACATGGGTCCTTCTCTGTAGCCGCCGCATTTGTGAAGAACTGATGCACTCTGTTTAAGCACGAAGGCCGTTAGGGCTTCAAGTCTACCTACTCCTCTTTTCCACAGCATCGGCCGACTTAACAAAACACCAACAATTCAAACAAAAATATAAAAAAAACACAGAGACATAAATTCTCAAAGACTCATTTCCGTATAAATTCACAAAAACACACTTTCATTATTCACGATTTAGATTACAATTTCTTTTTAAGGCATCTCAGCCTTAATGAAGATTTCTCTAGCAACTACATTTTGCCCTCTTTCATACGCAAAGTTTTTTCTCCTCTCCTTCCTTCTTGATTCTCTCATGAATCCTTCATTTATTATTATACATACATTCAGATACATTCAGTTTTAACTTATTTTTTAAACTAAAATTAGTTCATTAACCGAATCTTGTTCAAGATTGGCCTGGCTATCCATGTGCTCGTGCATGTGTCTCTTTCTCTAAAAAAAAAATTCGCTGAGGTGTCTGGATGCTCCTGCATCAAATACTCATTAGACTCTTAATATAGATAAATATATCAAAAAGAAAAATGTAATAATGTTGGTTGATTATAGTAGACCCATGGATACATTAATTACAAATTAGCCAAACTTCTCATCTATTTTATATATCTAGAACCAAAGTTTCAAATAATAATTGTAAATAGAGGCATCATAAATTATTCAAGGAAGATCCATAGTATTAAGCTCACCATTGGGGAGTATTTATACAATCTAGTGATTACAATTCAAATGGGAAACATAATGATATTGTATTAAGGGTCCAACGTTCTTTGTATTAAGAGTCCAACGTTCTCTGTATTAAGAGTCCGAGGTTCTTTGTAGATAATATTGTTTTATCCATTATTGTATTCTACTTTAATAATTTCATATTCTTTCTTGGCATTAAGGACTCATAAGGCTCCATGACAAGATTTTTATTTGTTAGTTTCCTTTTGAGAAACTTCTACTTGAGGGAGAAAGTTTTCCTTGTTTCTATTTTTTCCATGAATTGAATTCATCCCTTACTTGAGGGCATCCAATTTATGTTTACTCCATATATTTTATTTAATGTTTAGATATTTCCATTGATTAACTCCAATTTTTGAGGTACTTTATTCCCCTTGGACTTTAGTATTGTTTCTCTAATTGGGATATGTTATTGTGAATAAAACCAAAATCAGATTCTTAAATAAATAAAAATTAACTTCTTCCATTCCTTTGCCCCATAATTCGAATAATCTTACTTTGTCAGATGATAATTGTTGCATTGATTCTTTATGAGGGCCCCCCTTTTATTTCATAGCCTCCATCATCAGTGTTGTCCTTTTCCCTAATTTTTCTTATGACTACTTCTCGCTTGGTTTGATTTCACCTAATCTCCTCCTTCCTACCATCTCCTCTTCACATCTCGCTCTAATATATCTTTGGTTGTTTTACCTATGTATTAAATTTAATTGTGTGGTTTTTTTTAATTATAGATTGATAAATTAGCTCTTAGATAGTACTCTAGGTTCCCTATAATGATGATTTTGTTTATTAAATACTTTATCCTCCATTCTTAGGGGTGGCTTTGATTGGACAATTTCTTCAACTTGTTCCTTCACTTCTTGCTAGCTCATATTTCCTTCCTCATTGATTTATTCCAATAATTTAAGTTTATTTCAGCTACGTTGTTACATCATTTGCTTCTTTTTTTTAATCTTGATTTTCCTCTTGAAAATCATTAAAGCCTGTGTTGCATCTTAAGACAAATTTTTGGTTCATAGAGCAATGTTTTATTAGGTTTGCATGTCCATGTTTACAACATGAGTTATAATGAAATAATATATGTTTATAGTCTATTGTTTACAACTCTTGACTATCATGATTATATAAACTATGGATTTGATAGGGGTTTAATATTTTCATTAGAATCCAAATTTGAGTGTAAGAGAGGTATTCCTCATGACTCTTATTATTTATGAGAATTTAATATAGATACCCAACATATTTCCTATATTTTTTAAATTTATTTTAATCCAAAATTCCAATAGTGATGAATATATCCTTATCAAAACTAATGATATTTGAACATTCATTTTTTGTTAAATCAAATCACTCTAACAAATACCTTATTTATATTCCTTAAAAAACATTGATATCAAATTGTCTATTTCATATTCTATTTCAATTTATCTATTTCATATTCGTCACCCCTGTTGTGTTATATAGTTGTGAAGTCTAGGGTTGCAGTATATCCAAAGAGTCGTGGAGAAAGATTGAGATGATTCAAAAGCAATTCATAACCTACAATCTCAAGATCAAGGCAAATACCCCCTATCCAATCCTCGTAATCAAAGCTGGCCTCTCCCCTATTGAAAGAAGGGCTATGTTTAAGTATCTAGTGCATAACAAGAAGCTTTACAATATAGAATCCATGTGTCTTCCTAAAATTGCTTCTAACTTTAGTCAAAACCCCCACCTTTGCCTCAAGCATGGGTGGCATAAGGATGCACAGTCTTGGTTCAACCATTGGGGGATAAATGAGGAGATCATGCTAGGAAGAAAGGATAGTGACAAAGATACTATCACATCAAAATTTAAGGATAATCTATGGGAGGATCAATTATAAGGAGGTGATCAAACCCACCCTTGAGAACTAGAATTATCTTTATGTTTTGACTAGCTCAAAAAAAAAGATGAACATCACTAAGATTATAACCAATTCTCATGAGCTTCGAAGTGAAATCGGGTTGTGGTCTACTCCCAACGCTCCCTTGGATGATAGAATTTGTCATCTTTGTGATACTAAGAGGGTGGAGGATGAAAAACACTTTCTTTTAGACTGTCCGACCCTTACTCACATTCGCTCTCATTTTCCTAACATCTGTCACACTTCCAATCTTCTTTACTTGTTAAGTCAATGCAACTATAGTGATCTTGGGGTGCTTCTTTCCCTTATTTTTGAGCATAGAAATAAGATTCTAAAGAATTACAATTATATTATTCTTCTTCTTAAGGTCCGATAGACCACATTGGTCTTAGTGAGTGTTAATCCACACACACACAGAGTTTTAAATCCATTTAAGATTTCACATTTCACAAATTATTGATCTAGATGACGTAAAAGTAGTAAACTTTGGCAAAACCAAATAGATTTCAATAATCCTACCAAACCTCAAAGATGTAATAAAGTATGGAGTGGTGTCTACTAATTTTCTAATTCCTTTTTATGTGGAACCAATTCAATTGCAAAAAATTTTAAATATATTTCTTAACTTTCTTAAACATAGGTGAAATAAGAGAAGTTATTTATCCATTAATATAAAAACTAAGGAAAAAAAAAATTAAAGATAATATATTTATTACATTTTTATATACATAAAAAAAAACATATAACTATTTAAAATATAAAAAATAAATCTTTATTAATTAAAGTATTAATCTCCAAATATAAATATCTTAATTATTTTAAAAACTGATTTTAAAATCCTCATATCCAATATGTATTTGATTAAAGAAATTTCTCAATTGTAATATCATTGATCTCATACACAAAACCACATCTTGACTTATGTGTACACACCTATATTCCAAGTGAATAGATAAATTCTTTACATGAATAGCTCTCTTATATATGCATTATCCAAAACAACACCTATTTTTCACCACAGGTCTTTTATAGGAATGACTCCATGCAAACAAAACTTTGGAACTCAAAAGTAACCAGTTACACCTATACGTAGTTACACCTATACGTGGATCTTCTCATAACCATCATGTAATTGTCTTATTGTAAGTTGTTGTTGATTATATTTATTTTCAACAAAGGCTTTCTGCTTGATAATCACAAAGCTTATATCTCCATTACATACTTAGTCATGTTGTTAGCACAACCACACAACTAGCTTACCACGACTATCAACAAACGCACTCCTTTAAAGAAAAGTAGTATAAACACTCATTATAGGCATTACTCTCGATTCACACTTATCCACAAGCTAAATTTGAGCTATAATAATCGATCTACTCTCCAAATATCAATGGCAACACATATATGCCCAACTAAATGGGCTTCTCTCATCACATGATATATCATATCAACTCAATAAACAATCCTAATATTAGCACAATACTTAATACTATGTACATCATAATTTCTCTCCAAGTAAGCACTGCATTATATTCCTTTAATCCGAGGAGTATTAATCTACTATACTTTATTATACTCTTTTAATTGTATGTGTTATTTTTTTTTAGGTTTCTATTGTTCTCTTACTCATTAGAGAGTAAGGTTTATATGACTATATTATTATATATAGAGAGGGATTCATGCATCTTGGAAATCAATGACCACTATATCCACAGAATATTTATATCAAGCAAATCCATCCGAAGGGGTCATTTCCTGTTGGCTCAACCACAATACTTGACCTCAAGAGTGTCGAGAGAATTGAGCCTATGACCTCTCAATAGCAAAGGAACTTTAATGATGAGGACTCGAACAATTGAGCTAACCCTTGGGACTAACTATGCTATACTATATTAAAAACTATAGTGATATATTTTCTTCAACAAATCTACATTGTGAGTGTATGTAGATATATAATTTTAACTTTAATTTTTATTTTTTATATATATTTTTAAGTAAACCTTTGCACTTTCCTTAATTTCAAGGATGATACCCAAAGCAAACCCTAAATTCTCTAGGGAACAAGACCAAGTCAAAAACTCATGAATAAATCATATCTAACTCATTAATAATCTACTCATTAAAAGAAAACATGTCACAATATAAGACTTGAATTTAGATGAAGAGGATAAAAACTTATCCTCATAACCAATCTAACAACACTCAATTGACACATTACATGTATGTATATGCTAAAAGCATATAAATACTTTAATAACAAAGAAACAAATTGGGAGAGAACTTTCCAATTAACTTAACTATTATCCTCTAAAAATAAGGGCTCTATCTATTTTATGAAACAATATTAAAAATACTTACACTTAAAGTATTTGGTTAATAAAATATTTTAAAAATATCATCGTGTAACTAAATAAGTTTGTACCAATCTCATTTATACACAAATATATAAATTTTATACACATACCTGAGATAAACTTATGACATGAACTCCTATTTAATTGATCCAAATCTCACTAATTTCACATCATTTTACTTCTTACACCTAACTAAACTTATATACACATACCATATAAACTTATCACAAAGCTTCTTATCTATTCTACTCTATTGGTTAATCACTATAAAAGTAATACGTAATTATTATTATTATTATAACCTTATGTTAATCACTGTAAAAGTAATCCATAATTATTATTATAACCTTATTACATGACCAACCACTTATTAATCTATTATCATCGAAAGATAATGTCATTTACATAATTTGACTCATAACAATCACATTCACATCATAATATTTCTTACACGCAACCATTTAAAGTACATATATATACTTCATCAACTTATTACATGATCCCTTGCCTATTTTATATGATTAATCGTGCATTCACGTCATAATATTTCCTACACGTAACCACCGAATATATTTTCCATGGAAAATATTATTTTTCATGTTTTATATGAGAAATATACCTTCATCATTTCGCCGTTTTACTTATTGTACCTTCATGATTACTAATGGAGAATATTTGTTAACTAGACACATTTTCTCCCTTCATGGTTCCGTGTCCTCCCTTCCTTTGTTTTCTGTCCCGATCCCCTCCCCTTCCCAGATAGTCATCCTAATATGACATATAATAACAACTTCGATATTTCTAACAATAATAAGAATATTATTATTAATAGTTATATGATGGTTAGTAATAAAAGAATTTTATTAAAGCAATTTTGGCGGCGATGGCAACTTTTTCTTTTTCTTTTTCTTTTTCTTCTACTTCTAAAGAAATGGCTAAACTTTTCTCTTGCTTCTAGAAAAACCTTGGTTGAGGAAATTATTTGCAATATTGAATTTGGCATTAAGGGCTTATTGGATCCTATCAAAGACATCATTAGACAAGATTGTGGTGACAGTGGCGGCTTCTTCTTCTAAAGAAAGGGCTAAACTTTTCTCTTGCTTCTAGAAAAATCTTGGTTGAGGAGATTATTCGTAATATTGAATTTGGCATTAAGGGCTTATTGGATCCTGTCAAAGACATCATTAGACAAGATTGTGGTGGTGGTGTCTTCTAAAGAAAGGGCTAAACTTTTCTCTTGCTCCTAGAAAAGTCTTGGTTGAGGAGATTATTTGCAATATTGAATTTGGCATTAAGGGCTTATTGGATCTCGTCAAATACATCATTAGACAAATTTGTGTTATGATTCTTAGTAAGGCCAAACCCCCTACGAGAAATATTAGAAAATTGAAATTTGAAGCCCTTAAAGCTTTGAATAATAACCTTGACATTGTCATTCTCAAAGTTGACAAGGGTGGGATAATTGTTATATTGGATCGGGGAGACTGCCGAAGAAAAATGATCAATCACTTATGTAATAGAGATAGCTATAGAAATCTTAGCAAGAACCCCCTAAAAAAGTTTTGAAAGTAGTTGCCCTTTTTAATAAATCTAATAGCTCCTTCAACTCCATTAGCCATAATCTTATTGAGAAAAACCCTCTCACTCTGAGGATCTATGGGCTCCCCAATATTCACAAAGAGGGGGCTCGCCTTAGAGCCATTGTCAATACAATAAGTGGGCCTACTTATCTTCTAGCTAAATATTTGGCTCCCCTTGTTGGTTGTTTAGATTCCTTTGTTAAAGGCTCCTCTTCTTTTGTCAATGATTTAAAGGATTTAAAGTTTGAGCCTAATGATATTATGGTGAGTTTTTATGTCATTTCTCTTTACACCAATATCCCTATCCATGAGGTTCTTGAGCTTATCAATCACACCATTATTCATGATATTGCCAGCATGTTGAAGTTTGTCTGACCTCTACATTTTTCCAGCTTCAAAGGTGAATTCTATGAACAGACATGGGGCATTGCCATGGGTTCTCCGCTCTCTATTGTCTTAGCTAATCTGTTCATGGAAGATTTTGAATCTAAGGCTCTAGCCTTAGCTCAGTTTCAACCAAAGCTTTGGAAACAGTTTGTTGATGACACCTTCATCTTATGGCTTCATGGTCATGACAAGTTAGATATATTTCTTCAACATCTTAACAGTCAATCTAGATCCATAAAATTCACCATGGAGTCTGAGATTGATGGTAACATGCCTTTCCTTAACATTCTTGTCTCTAGGAAAGTTGATGGTTCTTTTTTTCACCGATTATTTCATAAGAAAACACACACGGAACAATATCTTCATGCTGACTCCCATCACTATCCAACCTAGAAGTTGGGTGTTCTAAACACATTATTTATTCAAGCTTTACGGGCTTCTGATGAGAGTCACTTGGAGGGTGAGAAAAGACATCTTCTTAATGTCTTGGAGAAGAATGACTATAATATATCCTATGGTATCAAAGCTTTTCTAAAGGCAAGCAAAGGTCCGAAGATTAAGAAATTTCCCATAGATATGGTTTCCAATGTTCAACTCCCCTTTATACAAGAGACTACCGACAAGATTGCTCGAATTCTTAGGAAGCACGATGTTTCTTCCACCTTCATACCCCTGAACACAATTCGTAGCTCCCTTAGATCAGTCAAAGACTCGATGGATCCTAGAAACATGAAAGGTGTGTATTTGTTCCCATGTTCCTGTGGGACTCCCTAAATGGAAAAAATGGTTGTTCCATTAATCAAATGATTCAAGAGCACATGGCTGACATGAAACATAGTAAGACTCGCTCCTCATATTTGGCTGAGAATGCAGAGAAGACAAAGCACCACATTTGTATAGAGAATTCTCAAGTCATTGCCAAGATTGATCACTTCCATCACCGTCATTTTAGGGAGGCCATTGAGATTGAAAAAAGGTTTAAGATGCTAAACAAGGATGATGGTTGGAAAAAAAAACACTTGTTGGATCCCCTCCCTTTATTCCTATGTTTCCTCTTTTATTTATCTCCCTTCTTTCTTCATTGGTTTCAGTTCTTTTTATCGTTTTTCCTCTCCCTTCTCTTGCTTTCTTTGCCCTTTTCTTTTTGGTGTTGAAAGTTTTGTTTGTCCCTCTTTTTGGACCCCTTTTTTTATGTTCCGTCTATATTTTCCTTCCTTCCTTTAATAATAATAATATTGGCTTAACAATAACTTATTTTAATAATAATAATAATAATAATTCTAATAATAGAGTATTGGGAGTTTTTGCAGTTGAATCCCAAAATGATATCTAATATTCTAATAATGTTAATTGCAAATATACTATTTAGATTAGTTTTTAGTTTTTATTTCTCTCTTCTTATTTTTCCTTTATCATTAAGCTATTTTAGATATATTGATTCCAATTAATTCTATTATTTCATTATTATTAATAATCTTACTACAGTCATCATTTTAATTTTATTTTTGGTTACTTTTATTATATTTAGTCTTTTTCTTTTCATTATTTTGGTTACCTGTATTAATTAATTTCTATTTTTACCTTTTTTGTTTTAATGATTTTCTTCGAATTTTAATTTAAAATATTCCTCATTCTTTATTTCTATTTCTATTTCTATTTTTGTAATTCCTAGATTTACTCATTTTTATTTTATTCTTTAATAATAATTCCTTAATAATTTTTTTTAGTTTTTATTTTTATTATTTTAAATTTAATTTTGATTTCTCTCTAACCTTCCATTCAAAGAATAATATTTATTTTGTTGATGGTTGGAATTTGGTCGTTGTATCTCTACTTTGTTTACTAGTTTTTAGGTTCAAACTATCCATATATATCTAAATGATGAATTGTCAATAAGTAATTCGAAACACATGGACATAAATTTTGATATGTGATTTCTCTGGAAAAAAAAAGAATTGTATAGACACATGAAATTTTGAACCTACTATCTTCACACAAATAATGTTATGATAATATAATTTATTATCGATTCTTCTCTATCCCATTTACTATTGTGCATAGTATTGATGATGATGATGATGATTAACATCCACTAAGACTAATGTTGTCTATCGGACCTCAAGGAAACATAATCTAATTGCCATTCTTCAACATCTTGTTTATGTCATCAAATAGTAGGGAAATAAGTGTTCCATGATCACTATAGTTGGGCTAGCTTAATAAGTCAAGAAGATTGGAGGTGTGGCTGATGATATGGAATTGAGAGCAGATGTGGGCAAGAGTCGGGTAGTCTAAAAGGAAGTGCTTTTCATCTTCCAACTTCTTAGTATCACAAATCTGACAAATTCTATCATACTAGTGAGTCTTGGGAGTACACCACCGCCTGGTCTCACTTCGAAGCTCATGAGAGTTAGTTCTAATCCTAGCGATGTTCATTTTCATCTTAGTGCTAGTCAACAGAGATAGATAATTCTAGTTATCGAGGGTGGGGTTGATCACCTCATTATAGTACGCTTCCTTTTACCCTCGAGCTCCTTATCATCCCACATATTGTCCTTAAAACTAGAGGTAATAGTATCTTTGATACTGTCCTTGCTTTCCAAGATGATCTTTTCCTTAATCCCCTAAACCAAGAGTGAGCATCCTGATGCCACCCATGCCTGAGGTGCAAGTGGGGGTTTTGACTAAAGTTAGAAGCAATTTTTGGAAGCCTCTTGGATTCCATATTGCGAAGCTTCTTCTTATACATCAAATATCTAAACATAGTTGCACTTTCAATGGGGGACAGGCTAACTTCAATCAAGAGAATAGGATAGGGAGTATTTCCCTTGATCATGAGGTTATAGGTTATGAATTGCTTTTGGATCATCTCAATCTTTCTCTACGACTCCAAAGATATACTGCACCCTCAAACTTCACATCCATATAAGATAACAGGGGTGACGAGAGTCTCAAAGAGGAACCTTTTTTTACTCCAAATGTAAAGATTGGTTGACTTACAATTATTTTCAAGCTCATAATAAGCTTTCCAACCTCCAATAATTATTTTCTCGATTTTATAATTCAAGTTGAGCAATACCCAAATATTTATAAGAAGAAACCTACTGAAGACAATGGTTATTATAGATGAAACTACCATGGGTGATCTTTTTGGATTTAATGATCATGACTTTAGTCTTGTTGGTATTAACTGTCATACCCATCTTGGAGCACCAGAAATGAAGAGTCTACAACAACTTGTCTATGTCATCATGGCTCCTTGTAGGAAGAACGATATCATCAAGATAAAGGAGAAGAGTAATGGTAATACCAACGAGCTCGGTGCCTTTGCAGCTCGCAGTTTCTATATAGTCCTCTAGTTTATCAATGTAAATACCAAAAAGGGTGGGGGAAAGGGGACAACCTTGCTTAACCTCGATATTACATTTAATATCTTTAGACCACCCTTTGTTGGTCTTAAGCTTGGCAATGACACTCTCATAGAGGCGGATCATAGCAATCCTCAGTTTAGGAGGAACCATGATCTCTTCAAGCCTCTCCTAAAGCTTATCTCGGGGGACAGTGTCGAAATCTTTTCTAAAGTCCACAAAACAACAAAAGAGATCAGTTTTACTATTGCGACATTCCTCTGCGATGATCCTAAGGGTTACAAGGTCGTCGATGGTTGAGTGATGTCTCCTAAAACCAGCTTTCCCTTTAGCTCTTTTACCCTGGTTCTCAAGCCAAAGGCTAAGCGTTTTTTCCAGAATGAGCCCATAAAGCTTGGCTAGGATGTGGCTAATCATAATGGTCTTGTAGTTAGAGGGAATGCTTTTGTCCCCATTTTTGAAGATAGGCACAATAATGTTTTGCATCCAAAGCTTAGGGAAGCCATGCTTTACAGCCAAATTGAGAAGCTTGTGGAGATGAGGAATGAGGATAGATTTTGTCATTTTAAAGATCTCAGCTTGGTAACCTTCAATATCTTTGGTTTCCCATTAGCGAGTTTATTTATCCCAAACTCAACTTCTTCTAGAGAAAAAATATCATCCTTAATAGGAGTGTTTAAGATAGTGCCCAAGGTGTCAGAGAGTCATACAACCTCTTAAAATAGTTATCCCAAGTTTCTAGGGGGATAGAATGATTATCTTTAGTTTTACAAACAAGCACATTCTGCCAAAACGTTCAGGGTGCAACTTTAGAAAGGTGGAGAAGATGCCCTTGTCTCTTATTAATATATGTCCTCTTCTTCTTCTTCTTAATGAGAGTTTTGTATATACTTGTATTTTGGAGCTTAATTCTTTCATTAGGGACATCTCTAATTGCTTTCCTGGCAATTTTATATTCTTTGTCATACCAAGGATTGGAAGTTCTATTATTTTTCTTATATGAAATCTTACTAGAGAATGTTCTAATGGTGGTGGAAAGGGTAGTAATAAAATGGTAATATATTTGATCAATGTTGTTATTATAAGTCAGGGAGCTTAAATTCCTTTCCAAATCCCTTAAGAAAAAGGTTGACATTACTTTTATCGAAGTGAATGTGATTTCTGCTTCCACGTTTCTCCTACATGTGGGTGGTATGCATATCTAGATTGAGGGATAAAGACAAAGGTCTATGGTCAGAGTCAGAGTCAGGATCATACCCATTAAGAAGCTCAAAGTTTGTAATATGGTTGAGGACATGGATGTCAGAGATCACATAATCAATGACACTACTACCTAGCCCATGGAAACATGGCATCTAACCAAAGAGAGGCCATTTATTAATACCATTACAAATTATTAGGTCTTGGGAACTACAAAGTTTGAGGAGCTCGGTGTCGAATAAGTTCTCGATAATGTCTTCAAATTTTCTCTTGAATCTATTAGCGAAGTGACCATCCTCATCAAGCCACAAGGGGTTGGGGTTAGAGTTGTTACTTAACATAATAGCTTGCTTTAATAGTCCCAGCATTAAAGTCCCCAAGCAAAATAATATTGGCTTCATTCCCTATGTTGTAGATGTCTCTTTCTAAGGTATTGAAAGGACAATTCTTATCCAGGTCGTTTTTCTTATAGGATGTAGAGTTGATAGGGGCGAAATGCAGATTGCAAGGAAGATCCTATTGGTTGTAGAATCAGAGATTTGATCCAAAAGTGTTATTGAAGGGTTTGATTTTATGAAGTTGTATGTGAGAGGAAATAGTGTTCCTAATATAACAGGCTATACCATTAAAACCTCTCATGGAGGATTTCTTATTCCAGGCAGACCAAAGAGTAAACCCATCAAGGTGAGGGACCCTAGATTTATCATGCTCCCAAGTTTCAATTAACAGAATAAGATCAATATCACTCGAGATCCAACTTAACATAGGACCTTTACACCATGGAAAACCACAGTAGTTCCAGAAGAGGATCTGGAGTGATGTTATGCCCTATTTATCATTCGTGTTTGGGACTATATCTCTAATAATAGCTTTTCTATTCCTAATGATTGCCCATTTCCCCTCTTTTCTTTCCTTCTTGACCTTTTGTACTTCTTTCCCAAGTTCAGCTTGGTCTTTTGGAATGAGGTCTTCATTTATAAAGATTCGTGTTCCTTTTAGGCTTGGGGATTTCCTAAGTATATCTTATTTATGGTCATTACCACTGACCTTGACACGGATTAGTTTAAGTTTATGCTCAAGTATCTTTCCTACCCTCATAGCTTCAGTGAGATAAGTTGTTTGAATTTAAGATTTTGTCTTTAATTGTTCTTGAACTAATTCTATTGTGTCTTCATTGTTTTGTTCTTCTATACCAACAATTATAAGGTGTAAGGCTCTTTTGTGGCCCTCATGATCGAGTACAATTAGTTTATTAATTTCTTCTTTTATGGGTTTTATATCTAATTTATTCTTTGTGTTATTTAGGGTTGAGTTATTATGTAGTTGTTCTTTTAGATTTTTAATCTCGTTTTTCATTGTGTCATTTTCTTCAACCATTGCTTGTTTGCTATGTTTGATTTCTTGAATTCTACCTTTCATTCCTTGGAGTTCAGTGTCGAGTGAGAGTATTTTATTTTTTAATGATTTGTGGTTATTGTCAAGCATTGTAGTTAATTCTAGTTTAAAATGGTTTTCTCTTTCTTCTCTTCGTCTTTCTAAAGATTGAATGTACTCATAAAGACTCTCTAAGGTAATTTTACTTGGCCTCCCCTTGCTAGAGGGGGTTTAGAAAGATGAGGAGAAGTACTCATAGTGGAAATAAGCAAAACTTAGCAAGAGAAGAATAGATGGAAACGTAAGCACCTGATAGAATTGTCTGTAGTGAAAGTGATTCTTGTGGATGCGTGCTCTAATATCTATTGTAAGTAACAAATTACCCAGGGAGCAATTACTTGAAATGGTAAATTACCCGGCTCCGAATCTAATAATATTTACAAGACAAGAGAATAAAAGCTAGAGCTAAAATGCTCTATGCTTCTTAATGCCGCTAGTTCTGATGCATATGCCTCTGACTTTGCCTTTGCTACCTTTATTATTAAGAAAAATCCATTATAAATTAATAAATTATAAAATAATAAATAAATAAATTATAAAATAATAAATAAAATTTCGAAAGAACAATCTTCGCATCAATAATACTATAATAATACAATTTATTATAATTCTTCTCTGCCCCATTTACTGTTATGCTAATTATTACCTGTATTTAATATTAAAAAAATTGCGGCTATAAATTATAAAATAATAAATGTACTGAAGTCAATTTGTTTATGCATAAGTAATTTATTACATGACAACCAACAGATTTGTTTATGCTAGAGTTGTCCTGATTAAGAACAACTAATTTATGACATGACAACCAGAGTCTGCCATTATTGTGTGTACGGCAAGACGTGGTAGCTATTCTTTGATGTGTGCTAACGTAACGGAAGCCAAGCTTAATGTCCAATAAATTTATACATTGTTTTGAGTGGACAAAAGGAATTTAAAAATAAAAAATCGTTTCTTAAAAAGACATATAAACAGGGTTTATAAAAAAGGATTTATAACACGTGAAATTGGGTTGTATCCGTTGGGTCATTGACCCCTTTCACATGCTATCAAACTTTTCATATTCCCCGAAAAAGCTGATTTTCTTTTTTCTTTTTAAATAATGTTATACATCAAGGAGGAATCACGGAATCTATTTAGGTATAAAAATTTATTTTAAATAATAAAAAATTTAATTTCACCGCAGTTTTATAAGTTTATTTTTTATTTTATTTTATTTTAACTTTTCTTTATTTTATTTTTATTTTTCTTATATGAATACATTGATTTTTTAAATATTTTTTTATTTAAAATTTTTAACTTTGTTTTTTTTAATTAAAAAGATAAAAAGATAAAAATGAAATAGATATAAATAAAATGATTTTATTTGTAAGGTAATATATTTTTGGATTATAATTTCAAAAATGTTGTAATTTTAAATCAAATAAAAAAATAAATTAGCCATTAATATTTAAATTTAAAATTTGATTTTTAAATTTATTTTCTTTATATTTAAAAGTTGATTTTGAAATTTTAGTTTGGATAGTATTAGTTGTGGATTTTAAAATTTTGGCTATAAATAATATTGATGGTTAAGTTTATGGTTTTATATTAGTTATAATTTTAACATCTTATAAAATAAAATGGTGTTATATTTTTAAGTTAAGAATTGATTTTAAGATTTTGGTTATAATAATATTGTTAAGATCATGGTTTCACACTGTTGTAATTCTAATTTAAGAAAAAAGTGTTACTAATAACAATATTTTTCAAAATAAAAATAAAAAACAATTATATATATATATATATATATATATATATATATATATATATATATATAAGATTTTATTCCTATGCTCAAAAAGCTTGGAGAGAAGCCTCTTCAGTAAATTTTCAAATCCAAATAAAACAAACCAATAATTAAATAAACTAAGAGTTCACTCCAACCATACAAGTAAGATTTTATTCCTATGCTCAAAAAGCTTGGAGAGAAGCCTAAATTTTCAAATCCAAATAAAACAAACCAACAATTAAATAAACTAAGAGTTCACTCCAACCATACAAGTAATGAATATTTTTATAATCAAAATAATTTCCAGACTTATGATTTTATATTAAAAATATTCACCTATTTAAAATTTGAGATCTTCAATTAAATATATACTTTTATAATGCATTTTGTTATTTTAATTATCTAAAAAAATATTTATTGTATTCACCATTATCTTTTACTTTGATAATCATGTTTGACTTTGATAATCATGTTTTGCTTGTGAGATATTTTTATAATAAACTACTTACTTATAATTTTATATTAAAAATGTTCACCTATTTAAAATTTGAGATCTTCAATTAAATATATTTTTTTATAATGTATTTTATTTTTTTAATATTTCAAACAAATATTTATTTTATTCACCATTATCTTCTATAGTCATAATCATGTTTTGATAAATTTTCATATATATATATATATATATATATATATATATATAATTTATTTTTTTTAATAATTTAAACAAATATTTATTTTACTACCATTATCTTATACATTGATAGTCATGCTTTACTTAGTGAAATTAAGTACTCATATATTGAGTGGAAAGTTTTTTATTACAATTTGTTGTTTATTTTGGAAAAACCTCTAGAGGGAATAACAATTCGTCTTTTTCCTAAATTGGTTTCATACTTTTGTCTTTTTCCTGAATTGATTTCATACTTTTGATATCTCATTTATGAGTTTGATCTAATATTTATATTTTTATTTTAAAACATTTTGTGTTTTTTTGTTTCTTATTTATTTTTTAATAAATTTAATAATGGTAAGATTATTCTAAGATCAGGTCCAAAAATAACATTTCAATAGAATGGAGAATTAGTAACTTAACAACAACTCATGTGATCCTATCTCTTCTCTTCAAAACTTATTGATTTCTTTTTTCTTTCATATTATATTATAAATTATAAATTTATTTTTTATATTTTAAAATTAATAATAGTTATATATTATTATAAATATTTTTTTTTTGTGTTTAGTAGTTTATTCTTATGTATTCAAATTGAAATAATCTTACTTTATTATTTGAAAATTATATATTTTTATTGTCTTTTTCCTTATTGGTTTGTTTTGTAATCATTTCTCGCTCGATTTTTTTTACATTAATATTTTTAATCTTTTATTATAATATATTTTTATTTTTATTATCTTTTATATTTTAATTTAATGAGAGTTTTTTCTATAAACTAATCAATTAGCTTTTAAATAGTACTTTTAACTTTTCTAATAATAATTAGAATTATTATTCTAATTGATAATTAGAGGTTTTATTCTTCAATCTTAGGAATGGTTTTTTCATTTTATTTTTTTGCTATTCAATTCTCGTTTCTCATTGGTTTGTGTCAATACTAATTTTCTTAAAACTAAGTTGTTATATTTTTTTTCCTTTAGATTTTACTCGTTGAAAATCTTTAAAATGTGTGTCTATTATAAGACAATTTCTTGGTTCATAAGATAATGCGGCTATCATTTCCATGTTTAGAATGTGATTTACAATGAATTGAAATGTATCTATATTATACATAATTTATTGCTTACATTCCTTAACTATCATAATTATATTAAATTATAAATTTGAAAATGGTTTGAAATATTTATTAAAATATACATCTAAATGTAAAAGGTAATTTTCTTTACTTTAATTATTTATGACTATTAACTCAAGGTCCTCCACATCTTTCTTATCTCTTTTAATTTTTGTTGATCCAAAATTTTTGTAAGTAGTGAATATAACCTTATCCAAACTAGTATTAATTTTGAGAAATCTTTTTTTATTAAGTGGAATTTCTCTAAGTTGTATCTCATTAATAGTCTTTAAGAGTTTGAAAAATGTGCTTGTTTCAAATATCCACTATATATCCTATATCCACTATACAAATTGCAACACATTTTTTTTATAACATGTTTCATCTAACTATTAATATATACAAGCATGCATATAAAACTTGACACAATTTTAATTTTATTTATCATTTTGGTTTTCACTTTGTGTTTAAAAAGAAACAAGCCATTGATTTGGATGACTTAAAAACCAAACAACTAGTAAATAGTTGCATGACCAAACATATATTTGATAGTCTTACTAATGTAGGAGCATCCCACATTAAAATGTATTTTGACTAGAATAGGGGTTTGTTATTTTCCAAGGGAGTTGGTTCCCTAAATGAGTGAAATAGTTTAATCTGATGTGTTTTCCAAAGTTTTTAGAATACTTATACAAAAATGATTTAAAGTAAGGATTGATGTCATTAGATCCACTATGTAGGAGATATCGAAAGAGCATTTTGGAAAGTTAGAGAGATTTAAGGGTTAGTTAGATTCCCTGAAGGTTTAGTGGATCTAGAGAGTTTAGAGATAGGATTTTGTTGAGTAGATTATGGATCTAAACCTAAATTAGTTCATAGATCCATTTATATAATAATGTAATCAATTTTATGTAAAGGGATAGAGTAGAAAATTGTGGGTTGAGAAACTTGAGGAAGCTAAGTGTGACCAAGGCCAAAATCAGGGCCATTAATTGTAAATCTCGTTGAAAAGAAAGGCCTATTGTAATTTTTTTGTACATAGTTATTATAGTTATTAGGGAGAGCATTCCTAGAACGCGCATTAGAATCAATCCTATTGAAATGGGGACGAAGAATTCCTTTTATAGTCATAATGAGTGAAGTTGTTAATCATTGATCAATAATCCAAAGGCTAATAAAGATATTAGAGGTGTGCAAGCCTATTGTAGATGTGCAAGAGATGAAAAACTTGTGACAAATCCATCATTAAACAGGCATTGACAATGTATGTTAACTGGCAGAAGTTGGGAGACAAAACTTAAGGTTATGCCAAAATGGAACTATCATTAAAAAAGCATCGGTTCGGAGCCTCAGAGGCTCTTTTTCAGAAGAAAAAAAAGAAAAACTTACAAGGGAGTTACTGAGCTGACGAAGCATCAAGCAGATGTGGCAGCCAACAAATGTGGAAGAAATCGGGGTGAATTGAAATCAGAGCATATGTTGTCGACACAAGCGGAGGAATATTACGTGTCCTAGATGTCTTTTCCTGGTCGATTGGAAGAGTAGCACATAAATAAAAACATTGGGCTACAATGGCATGTGGGACAAGTTGAAGTGCAGAAGCGCGATAATAAATATTTTTAACGCATCTACTAATATTATTGGATGATAATCTTAAGTCCTTCTAACATAACCCAATACAGTTATACGGGGGTCTTTGGGATATGCAATAACTTTCTTGAAGAAAGGTGGAGTAGGGTAGGTAATTTGCCCACCAAGATAAAAACTAAGGAGACATATAATTTAATTCAATATTAAATGTGCATTCATTACATTTATATACTTCAAGGACATGTAACTACTTTTTCAAAAAAAGATGAATTGAAAGAGGAACTATTAATCAACTCAATGCCCCATTGATAAATATAAAGATATTAATTAAGAACTAACTTTAAAGTATTCACACCAAAGGTAGTCATTTTTAAGGAAATATCTCAAATGTATTATCGTCCACGTAATTAGGTTCATAGGAAAAAATTGACCTCATGCATGCAACCACATCTTGACATGTGCTCACATGCATCAATGATATGTGAACTCATATTTTCATCACAATCATAGATTTCTTATATTTTCCCTAGCATGACAATATTGGTTTCCAGAACAACATATGTATTTTATGATGTGGATTTTATAGGACTAGCTCCATGCAAACAATACTTTTCAACTTAAAGCACCTAGCTACACTTTTATCAAGATCACATCCTTACCATCATATAATTGTTTCCTTGTAAGTTATCATTGACAATATTCATCTTCAACAAATCTACAAGGCCTTCTTCTTGACAATCACAAAGTGTTTCTCTTTATTATGTATTCAGTCACACTATTAACACTCTCAAATATGAAAACCACATAATTAACTTATCACAAGTATCAAAAAATAAAATCCTTTCTAATAAAAATTAGTATCAACAATCACCATGGAAAGTGGCATTTGATCCTATTTTTTAAAATCCTTGTTGGATTAGCTCTTGGGATTTGGGTTTATATGGGGAGCTGGTTGAGACATGAGACATGTACATGCATAAGTTATCTATGACTGGTATTACATTGGGGGAAAAGGAGGATGTTTTCACATGGGATGGTAATATTGTTCAGGGGAAGATCTCTATTAGGGAGGCTTATAGGTATATCAGACTTTCTCATTAGCATTTTGTGGATAGATAATGTTTCAAGAAAATTTAGAATTGGAGCCTCCCGCTAAAGCTAAAATGTTTTGGGTGGCTGGCATCTAGAATAAGGCATTAACATGGGATAGTTTACTTTGAAGGGGTTTCAAAGGACCAGGTAGATGTGTATTGTATATGGGGGAGCTCGAGGACATGACTCATATTTTCCTTTAGTGTCCATTTGTGACCTTCATTTAGATTGGTATGTTAAACACTTTAAATTAAAAAAATTACTGGAATTCGACATCCGTGGGATCTTGTATGTAGGATTGGATGAAGGGTTTCAAGGAATATTGAACTCTACCTTTCTACATATTATGGGGAATTTGGAGGAGTAGAAATGCTAGTATTTTGGAAAATATTCCTCTGGATACCAATCACATATACATAAAGATTTTTGCATATTTCAATGAAATCAGAATTGTAGCCAATAAGGGACCTCGAAGATGCATCCAACTTGTGAATGTTTGGGGCAGATACCTTATGGGATTTTTCAATGGGGTTGCAAATAAAAATATTTGTGGTAGTGGTGCATACATTGTCTTAAATCCTAGAAAATATTTGCATTTCTATTAGAACAACAGGGTGGGTTCCAACACTCGGCGGGAGATCATTGAACTTTCGGGAGTCTTATATTGCACTAAATGGTTATCCATTAAGAAGATGGATGTATTTCGTGACTCGAAGGCGGTTATGTAATGGGCCATGGAGAAGTCATCCTTCGATCCTCATTTTCATTCAAATTGTATGAAAAGAATTAGGTTGATGATTGGTCTCTTCTGCGAGGTAACATTTTCCCATATATACCAGTAATAGAATGTAATCATTGATGCTTTATCAAAGGTTGGACACATATATCATCTTGGGGAGATCAACTATTCAACCTACTTCTATGGCTTATATCGGTCTAGGATAATTTATTTCTCATAAGTATTTCAAGCATTTTATAAGTGACACGGGAACTTGGGAGGAGTCATTCCTTATCAAGCCTCTAGTATGTTACATGCTACATCAAAAGGAAAAAAGAGTGTGAATCTAAAAATAGTGGCATAAGACAATAAGGACATAATTACGATAACAATGCCAAGGTATTGACAAAAGCTCAACAAGGAACCATTGGTTCCTCTTGCATACCTATATTTTTTACCCTTACATACATTCCTTCATGAGAAATATGTCATCTTTTAGTAAAGTATGAATTGATGGCCAAATTATAGATTGATCGTTATGACCTACTAGGTGTAGTATCTTGCAAAGATCCTCTTTCCCATTCGTAAGGTTTCAAAACATTCCAGAGATATAATAGCTAGAGCTTTGACTCCACATATTCCTTGGTTAAATATGAGTCATCGATGGCCATGACCTATTAGCTATAGTATCTTGGCCATGAACTACTAGCTATAGTTTCTTTCAACGAAATGATGTATTGTCCCAAATACTAATTTAAAAGAAATTATGCATGGATTATGATTGAATCACCATCATGAAGATCAATGCCCATGGAAGCTTTGTTGGGGGAGCAATATCATACCACGTGTGTTCATATTGGGGGATATATATTGAGGAAAAAATGACAATACATTGAGCATATAATAAGGGGTAATTGGTTTTTATATTGGCAGGTATAAAAATGGAGCTCAAAGTTAATGAAAAAATATAAAGGGGGTATAAAAAATGTTAATGAAAAAATGGATACCTACAATATCTAATAAAAGTAGATTCTTTTTAAGCTGGGAAGGTGTATTGGGTTTGTATTGGTAAGGGGTTAAATAATGTGATTTTTAGAGGTATTTTCCAATATGTAATCAAATTAAGAGTATTTCTTAGTATGCCACGAATTCACATGATATGTCAGAGGTTCATTGAGTGAAGTCCCCATGTCAATGCCCTAGACATCACAACAAAGTGGCTCTATTCCTCTTGCGCCTTTTTTCATTAGTGAATTATCCATCTCAACTCCCATAGCCTCACAACATTTCCAATTAACTCAACACGCCATTTTAAGGCTATTCACAATTGTTTTCATTGGTTTAAGAAGGAAATCATGTTAATACCTCTTACCTTGTTAGATACTCTCTCATTATTTATTACTTTATTATGTGACCAATGAATGAATATACATAAGCTTAGACTTGAGATATGGGAATGTCACTCTCAAAAGCTTGAATATGTAAGTTAGGAATGCACTCCAGGCTAACCCAAAAGAAGGTTTAAATATGCCAATTTCATATTAGAATGATGGAATTTACTCAAGCTCAAGTCATGAAGTAAACTGTTTTTAGTCAAGCTCAAACAATGATGCAGAATTCCTAATTCAAGTAAGATAAATTCTCATTATGTTAATATACATGAAACTAAATGACTATGCCTAAATTCTATACTAAACTTTGGATTTGTAGGACCCTCAAGGATGCGCACCCAAGTCATCTAAGATGAGGTGAGCTGAGTTCTGGAGGTGGGATGACACTGCAACATTTGTGACATTGGAAGCAATGTTTTTGAGTTTCATAATACTTTGTCACATCTTGCAACAAAGTGGAGTCATTCAAAGGACAAATCGAAATGTGGTCGGGCAGGGTGCATGCGACAAGAGAGGCATCATGATCAATATGAATGACTGGGCGAGGGTGTACAATAGGGGTGACCTGATGAGGGCATGCCATATGAGTGACCGGGTGAGGGCGTGCAAGACAATTGCATGAACATAAGGATTTGACCCATGCATATGAATGGAATGATCGACCTGGGTGCACAGTGGAATGAGTCATCTCGAGTGAGACGAAGTGGAATGATCAACAAAACAAGGTCATGAGAAGTTGGCCTGACTGAATTGATATGCCCCTTCGCATAATCAGACGATGATATAAATGAATGGAATGGTTGGAATGATGGAACAACCAATGAACCAAATGAAAATGAAGCAACCGAGACCGAGTCGAGACAAACAAGTAGAAAATATGAGCTTGTTTAATTGTGGGAGTTAAATGTTGGAACAAGTTCAGGAAATGGTGTTCTAGGCATGCTAGGTTTTGTATGAATTGTGTAGGACGAAACAGTCAAGCGGGCAAGGCAAGATTGTGGCACAATCATGCCTTGAGGGCACATGAGGGCACACCAAAGTTGTAGTTTATTTGGACCATATAGGTTGGTCAAGATAGTTGTAGTACAACCATGAGTGGAATGATTGGCACATTTTTGACTATGTGAATTGTGCGAGAAAGTGAAGAAGGTTGTGGCATGTGTTGGGGTCTATTGATGAAAGTAAGAAAAGGTTGAAATTTGTGGATGTTGTAATATTGTAAAACAGTTGAAGTTTATAATGTGAAGCTGGGAACCAGTGAGGTTTCCCTTGTACTTGTATAATCTGGGGCAAATTGTACATTGACATTTATGTAGCTTTGTGACATTATATTGTGACATATATTTACATGTGATTGTTCAAGAAATTGTGAAGTAGAAGTGAAGTGAAGTAATTGGGAATTTTACTTGGGTTAAGATTGCATGTTAATTCTGCAAACACAATGTATCTAACTCATACATAAGTGCAAGAACTAGAGGCATAGTTGAGATGTAAGTTGTTGTAAGTTATTCAAGCCATTATGACGAACCAAATTGGTGCCACACGTCTATAGGCCTTGACGTGCCTTAACTCGAGGGACACTTTGGGGGCATGACAATTGGTATCAAAGTAGAGCTTAGAGAAAATATAGCGAGGATTTATCCATGTGAGATGGAGTCTCATCTGAAGTACGTCGGAGATTGCAGTCAAGTTCAAAACCTGGGATGGGTTGGGTTACTTTCTCAAGTACTTGAGAGATTTGAGCAGTATGGTGATAAGATTTTCAGTCTCGAAGATACTTATGATAGATTGAGTCGATTGGAGGAGAATATTAAGAGTCTTACTTCAGTTATGGAAGTTCAAACAAAGACGATTGCAGTGTTAAGGAAGGCAATCGAGCAAAGTTCATCTAATGCTTCAGAAAGGGTGAAGTGAAAGAACCAAAATCGTACGATGGTACGAGAAGTACGAAAGTAGTTGGGAATTTATGTTGGGATGTAGATCAGTACTTGGATAAACTCAAAGAGTGCTCAAATGAGTTCATGATGAAGGTTGCTACCTCATTGTTAATAGGGAATGAAAAGCTATGGTGGAGAAGAAGGGAAAATAATATTGCCTCAAGTCAAATGTAACATGACCTTACCATATGGTTGAAGTTTAAGGAAGAATTATATTCTCAGTTTGGACCACAAGATCAAACTTGGGATGCAAGGAGAAGGTTGAAGTTTTTGAAGAAGACGTGAAGTGTACAAGCTTGCATTTGGGAGTATTCGAGTCTTATTTTGGAGATTGTGGATATAGATGAGAAGGACAGGTTGTTCAATCTTGATAGGTATACAACCTTGGGCTTAGATGGAAGTGAAGAGATAGAATATGTAGACTCTTGAAGAAGTTATTGTTGATTTCGATAAGCTTTTGGATCTCTATGTAGTAGGAAATCTATAAGGGAAGGAGCATGGTGAAAAGAGGAGGAAGAAGTCAGATAAGGAGAGAGATATCTTCGAAAGAGGATGGATTGAAGAAAAGTGGTAAGAAGGAGAGGAAGTCTCTTTCATGTTCGTTATAAGGAGAGGAATACATGGTGAAAAACTATCCATTGAATTAAAAAGTGGTTGTTATACAACAAGCTGAGAAGGAAGAGAGAGAAAAGAATATTTCTGATGTGTTTATGGGAGTGATGTAGGTTTTGGGTGCAAATTATTTGAAGGAGTCTACTCCAAAACATGATTTGGAGCAGAATAAGTTACACTATATGAATATTGATGTCAATGGGAGTCAGTCGATGGCTATGGTAAATAGTAGGGCTACTCATAACTTTATAAGGTAATATGTGGCTAGGAGATTGGGCTTGCAAATTGTTCCAGTCTGTCCTTACATCTTTCAAAGCTGTGAATTCTGAGGCATGAGATTTCTTGGATAAGTTTGTGATGTTCCAATATAGAATGGCAGTTGGGAAAGGAAGCTTGACTTCACAATTATCAGGATGGATGAATATAAAATTGTATTGGGCATTGTGTTTATGGTTGGATAGAGAGTTATACTAGCATCTCATTTAGGGAGATTATTCATTCTTTCAGGAGAGGAATCAATGGTTTTTCCAACTATTGGAGCCATGGTAGATGAATGTAGGATGAAAACTATCTGTATGGAGGGAGGACAACCATATGGAGAGATTTGTGAGAGATTGGATGGTATGGAGTCCATACTCATTCAACATTTGAGGATGATAGTCGACTTGGTAGATGGCATTATGAGGATGTCAAAAATACCTTAGATGGTACATGTTAAGACTTCCATGATTGTGTGTGAGAAGGTTGATGTTGAGACTTATACATCTCATGATGGTAGAGGAGATGTCTAGTATGTAGATGATGTTGATGGTTATAATATGAGTATGTGTGAAGACTTAGACCAAGATGATGGAGATTGCAGGAATACATTGTTAGATGAGGTTCAAGATGATGGATCATGGCATCAACATACCAACAAAGAGCTTGAGGATTCTAGTGAGACCAAGGAGGTAGATGGTTGGCCTAATTATCCAGAGTTGGATAAGTTGATTGAGAAGAGTGAGGGTAGGATTGGTTCCTATCCCCCTTTAGTGAGATACATTACAGACATATATGGAGGGTTCATACTGGGTAGATTTGTACCATTTCCAGGATCGAGGAGTACATGTTCACTGAGGAGATATGGAAGATTTGGAGTTTGGAGAGGTAGTCCAAGAGGATACCCCACTTCAGCCTCTCATTGAACTCATGAAGATGGGCTCACTATTAGTTTCTCACAGTGGTGAGTCTGGAGATGCAGGAGGTGCCATGGAGGGTACTTCATGTTGATGATCAGGAATAGGATGAGGAGGAGATATTTTGACATGAGGATGTTGTTAGGGTCCTATAATTTATAGGATCAATTGATGATTATCTGTTGATTTTTATGTTATGAGATATTGTAAATAATGTTTCATTTTGCAAATTATTTCCAAGAAAAGAAAAAGAAAAAATAGAAAAAAGAAAAAGAAAAAGAAAAAGAAAGGGGATATACAAAAAATGATATTTATATATATATAGATATATATACATCTCTGTGTGTGCGTATAAAAAATAAAAGAAATAAAAAATATGAAAAAAAAAAGAAAATAGCCCCAATAAGTGAGCCAGTTCAAATGCCACTTTAATTAAAAAAAAAATATATATTGAAAAAATAAAAAATATATGATGAAATACCCCTTAGAAAATAAAAATATGTGCAGCTAGTCTAAATGTCGCATTTGATTTAAATAAATATGTTTTATTATTTAATTTCACCATTTAAGCACGATTAAATTAGTTTTAATAAAGTTCTTTAATTAATTAATTGCACAATTTAAGCGTGATTAATTAAAGATTAATAAAGTTAGATTTGATACGACATTTTTTGTCATTTTGTAATAAGCGTCGGGCTACAAATGAGGGTCATGATCTAACCTGCCCAGATCAACGACGGGAGATCACTTTGGACACCGCGTCCCTCCGATAGTTAACCAAGGGGAGATCTGAAAAGTGGATTCCCCATTTACCATTTTTGCGACGTGGCACTCCTTAGTTGAATTTGGATCCCCCACCGTCCCCCCTCACCCCCCCAACCTAAAACTGCTTACCACTCACCCGCCTCCAAAATCCACTTTTCCCCTCTTCCCACCTTATTATAACCATTGACTTCGCACTTTCCTTTCCACTCCACTACTGCCAAGTGGTACATCCTTTCTCGCTCCACTCCAGTCTGCCCCCACCATATGGTACTTGTTGGGTTGTGTTATATTATTTCCACGACTAGCCCACGTAGTTAACCGGGGGGTTAGAGGGGGGCGGAGCCCCACATTTGTTGCGCTGATTGTGTAGCCGGGGGGGGTCACAGGGGTTTGAGGTATACCCGTAACCCCACTTTATGGGGTCCGGGGCAGCGCCCCAGAAAATTTTGGTTTTGGACCCTATGTTAGGTTGGGTGGACCCACCTATGGTTTTGTGCATGATTTTCGATGCGATGGTTTTCGGTCCATGGTTTTGGACACGATGGTTTTTGGTCCATGGTATTGGATGCTTCAGCATGTATAAATATGTATTGTAACATTGAAAGGAACATAATGAAAAATCAAGCTGGTAGTCCTGGTTTTGGGATCCAGGGGAAATCTCTGTGTATATGTGTTTTATGCGTTATGCTCTCGCATTGTTTATTTTCTGTGTTTTAGAATTTGTATGCAGGTAATTTCTGTACAGGGTTAAAACCTACATTTGGTATCAGAGCTGTTTTGGCTTCAAGGGGACGCCTTTGTTGCTGAGGGGTTTCGCTCGGGCCTGTGGTAGACCCTGTTCAGTGGGAGATCTGCGAGATCGATTTTGGTGGTGAAAGAAGATGGCGAGCAGTGGAAAGATAGAGATCGAGAAATTTAATGGTCAGAGTTTTGAGTTGTGGAAACTCAAGATGGAGGATTTGTTGGTGGATAAAGTGTTGGGTATACGACCAAAGTCCCACATTGACTAGAAGTGGGGAGGATCATGGGTATATAAGGATGGACAAATATCTCCATTGGTATGAGGCCTTTTGGGGTAAAGCCCAAAAACAAATCCATGAGGGCTTAGACCCAAAGTGGACAATATCATACCATTGTGGAGATATGTGGTGTCTAGAGTCTTAACAAGTGGTATCAGAGCCATGTTCGAAGTTAGCCAAGTGGATGAATCCTCGGCATGCCGAACAAAGGTGGTGGGCCCCAGTAATATCACGATGGGATCTGTGGATGAGCTCGGTTAGAGCAAGCTCTCGAGGCAGGTGGTGTTCCATGTAAGGCGTGTGCTTCCAACGCATTGGAGCAGAGAATCCTGGTTGGTAGAGAGTGGATGGATGGATAATCGTTTGAGGGGAGGCTCGATGGTCCTTTGTTCGAGGGGAGGATTGTTGGGTATATGACCAAAGTCCCACATCGAATAGAAGTGGGGAGGATCATGGGTATATAAGGATGGACAAATATCTTCATTGGTATGAGGCCTTTTGGGGTAAAGCCCAAAAACAAATCCATGAGGGTTTAGGCCCAAAGTGGACAATATCATACCATTGTGGAGATATGTGGTGTCCAAAGTCTAAACATAAAGATCAATGGATCGCAGTAGATCCGGGCACTAAACCAACGGGATTGTCCGATGAAGAATGGAAGAAGTTGGATCAGAAGGCAAAGAGCACAATACGATTGTGTATCTTAGATTCAATATTGCTGAATGTATTAGGGGAAGATACAGTGAACACTTTGTGGGACAAGTTAGGGACTTTGTACCAATCTAAGTCTCTGGTGAATAAATTGTTCCTGCGGAAAAAGTTGTATAACCTGAGGAGGAAAGATGGAGACTTAGTGACAGAGCATCTAAATGCATTTAATACTGTGGTAAGTCAGTTAGCATATGTTGATATTAAAATTTCAGACGAAGATAAGTGCATCAGTTTGTTGTGTTCTCTACCAGATTCGTGGGATAGTCTGGTTATTGCAATAGGTAGCAATGCAACTGCTTTGCAGTTTGATGAAATAGTCTCAACCTTGCTGATGGAGGAGATGAGATGGAAAAATATGGAGAGCCAGAATGGTGATGCCTTGTATGTACGAGGATGGTCCTAGAACAGAAACAAAAATAAGTCATCGAGTGGGAGATCTAAATCTATAGGGAGATCTAAATCTCCATGAAAACCTGTAAAGGTGGTGTGCTGGAAGTGCGGAAAGGAAGGGCACTACAAAAGGGACTATAAATCTAAAGCTCCTGACAAAGGAAATGGATCTGATGATGCTCCTTCTACAGAGGCCAAAACCACCTCACATGAAGGTGGAGATGTGTACTTGGCTTCTTCAAGTACACATGTAAATCATGAGGCATGGTTGATTGACTTAGGTGCATCCTTTCACTTCACTCCCCATAGAGAGTGGTTCTGCGAGTATGAGAAATATGATGGTGGTAATGTCTTCTTGGGGGATGATAGGAAGGCTAGAATCATTGGTCCTAGAAAAGTAAAGTTGAAGCTGCAAGGTGGAAGGGTTAGAACACTTCCGAGCATTATGCATATTCCATCATTAGCTAGAAATCTGATTTCTGTTAGCAAGTTGGATGATGCAGGTGTAAAAACAGTGTTTGAGAAGGATACCTATAAGATCGTTCAAGGAGCACTGGTATTGATGCGGGGAGTTCTGATTGGAAATCTGTACAAGCTGCAAGGTAGCACTGTTGTTGATGGGTGCAACAGTTCTGTGGTTCTTGAAAGTAGAGAAGAAAATCTAGTGGTCTCTGGAGAGAATATCATGTTGTGGCATCAAAGGCTTGGACATATTGGAGAGAAGGGCCTTCAAATACTTCATGGTAAAGGTATGGTAGAAGGTATGAGTAATAGCTCTCCGGATTTTGATTTATGTGAAAATTGTGTATATCAGAAGCAGAATTGGGTGAGTTTCCCCTCTAGTGGTAAGAGGGCGAAACAGATATTAGAGCTTGTGCATAGTGATGTGTTTCGACCTATGAAGGTTCCATCACTGGGTAAGTCTATGTACTATGTATCATTTGTAGATGACTTCTCAAGGAATACATGGATATATTTCCTTAAGAAGAAATCTGAAGTCTTTGACAGGTTTAAAGAATTTAAGGCTCTCGTGGAAAATCAAACAGAGAAGAAGATAAAGGTGCTGAGGACAGATAATGGTGGAGAGTTTTGTAGCAAGGAATTTGAAGAATTCTGTAAGTAGTGTGGTATAGCACGGCAGAAGACTGCTCCATATACACCTCAGCAAAATGGAGTTGCAGAAAGAATGAACATGACATTGATGGAAAGGGCAAGAAGTATGCTCAATGGTGCCAGGATAGGACAGGAATTCTGGCAGAGGCAGTGGAGACAACATGTTACCTGGTGAATAGATCACCTTCATCAATGTTGAAGGATAAAACTCCACAAGAGGTATGGACTAGTAAGAAACCCTCTCTTTCACATCTGAGGGTATTTGGATGTGATGCTTATGTACATTTTCCAAAGGAGAAACGAACCAAGTTGGATAGTAAGTCTGAAAAGTGCATCTTTATTGGGTATAAGGATGGTTTAAAGGGTTATAAGCTTTGGAACCTA
This sequence comes from Pinus tabuliformis, assembly GCA_031772625.1. Lineage (NCBI taxonomy): Eukaryota > Viridiplantae > Streptophyta > Pinopsida > Pinales > Pinaceae > Pinus > Pinus tabuliformis. The sequence goes on from CM062807.1 coordinate 1,147,124,776, forward strand.
GTAATGAGGAAGGTTGTGTAGAGCCAAGATGTGGTGTTCAAAGAGGTGAAAGATGTTATTAAACATGAAGTCCAACCAAAGGAACTTGAGAAGATAGAGTTTGAGCTAAAGGAGGAAGAATCAGACTCTACAGCAGAGGAGGAATAAGAAGATGAAGAGCCACAAACTCCAGGTGTGAGATGATCAGTTCGAGAAAGAAGGCAGCCAGAAAGGTATAGTCCATCTGCTTTCTATTCAAATTTTGCTTTATCTATTACTGATGATGATCCCAGAACTGTGAAGGAAGTAGTAGATTCAGAGGATGGAAAACTCTAGAAAGAGGCCATGGTTGATGAAATGGCATCTTTGCACAAAAACGAGGCTTGGGATCTGGTGGAGTTACCAGCTAGAAGGAAACCCATTGGCATCAAATGGGTGTTCGAGAAGAAGACAAATGCAGAAGGAAAGGTGGAGAAACACAAAGCTCGGTTGGTAGTAAAAGGTTATTCCCAAGTGTTGGGAATTGATTTTGGTGATATTTTTTCTCTTGTTGCCAAGGTAACTTCTATTAGATTACTTTTATATGTTGTTACTGCTTTTGATTTTGAGGTAGAACAGATGGATGCGAAGACAACATTTCTTCACAGGGATCTGGAAGAGGAAAACTACATGAAGCAACCTGAAGGCTTTGTGGTGAAGGGTAAGAAAGAACTGGTATGCAAGTTAAAGAAGTCTCTGTATGGGTTAAACTAGTCACCAAGGATGTGGTATCAGAAATTTGATACATTTATACGAGGACTTGGCTTCACCAGAAGCAAAGCAAATCACTGCATGTATTTTAAATTAATTGGTGTCCGTGTTATTTATTTGGTCCTGTATGTGGATGACATGTTGCTGGTTGGAAATGACAAAGAAATTATCTAGGATTTGAAGACCCAATTGTCCTCCAAATTCGACATGAAAGATCTTCGTGAACAAACTATATTTTGGGCATGGAAATTAAAAGAGATCGGGAAAAGAGAAAGCTCTGGTTAAACCAGAGGAAGTATGTTGAGACAATACTACAGAGGTTTAATATGCAAGATAGTAAATCGATGAAGGTTCCTATTCCTATAGGTGTAAAGTTATCTGTTGAACAGTGTCCCAAGACACAAGAAGAGGAAGAGCACATGTCCCATGTTCCATATGTAAGTGCAGTCGATAGCCTGATGTATGCAATGGTCTATACTAGACCAGACATTGCACATGCAGTAGGAGTATTGAGCAGGTTTATGTCAAAACCAGAGAAGGAGCACTGGATAGCAGTGAAGCGGGTTTTCAGGTATTTGCGTGGCACTAGTGATTATGGTTTGTGCTACCAAGGAAGACCGGGATTGGATAGAGTGTTGGATATCCATGGCTTTGTTGATGCAGACTGGGCTGGAGATCTGGATCAGAGAAGATCTACAACTGGGTATGTGTTTAACCTATTTGGAAGTGCAGTCAGTTAGATGAGTAAGAAATAATCTACAGTGGCACTATCAACTACAGAGGCAGAATACATTGCAGCCACTCATGCAAGCAAGGAAGCAGTTTGGTTGCAGAGATTGTGTTCAAGTATGGGGTTAATACAAGAAGCTATAAGGATAGACTGTGATAGCCAAAGTGCAATTTTCTTGGCAAAGAACCCTGCATATCATTCAAAGACAAAGCACATCGATGTTCAGTATCACTTTGTGAGGGATATGATAGAAGACAAAAAGGTGTTGCTGGTAAAGGTGGACACTTTGAAGAATACTGCAGATGCGTTGACAAAATCTGTGAGCTCTGAGAAGTTCTCTTGGTGTAGAGAAACAACAGGCATTGCAGGGTTGGATAAATGACTAAGCTCTCTTGTGGCCCCCTGTGGAAAGAAAACAACAAGTGGGAGAATATTGGGTTGTGTTATATTCTTTCCATGACTAGCCCACATAGTTAACTGGGGGGTTAGAGGGGGGCGGAGCCCCCCTTTTGTTCCACCGATTGTGTAGAGGGGAGGGGGGCGGTCACAGGGGGTTTGAGGCATACCCGTAACCCCACTTTATGGGGTCCGGGGTAGTTCCCTGGAAAATTTTGGTTTTGGACCCTATGTTAGGTTGGGCGGACCCACCTATGGTTTTGTGCATGATTTTCGCACATATTTTTTAGACGCGATGGTTTTCGGTGCATGGTTTTGGACGTGATGGTTTTCGGTCCATGGTATTGGATGCTTCGACATGTATAAATATGTATTGTAACATTGAAAGGAACATAATAAAAAATCAAGCTGGTAGACCCAATTTTGGGATCCAAGGGAAATCTCTGTGTATATCTGTTTTATGTGTTATGCTCTCGCATTGTTTATTTTCTGCGTTTTAGAATTCGTATGCAGGTAATTTCTGTACGGGGTTAAAACCTACAGTACTTCCACTTCCAACCTACTCCTGCCACGTGATACATCCCTTACACCTATCATTCAACCGCTAACTATCTGTTCAAGATATAATCTCGGCCTGAGTAATGAACCCGTTTGTTTACGGACAATTTCCAACGGTACAATGATCTGGCATATAAATGAACCAGAACCCCATTTAGTATGCCTTTCTTCTGCGATCCCATTACATTGAACAACTGAATCAACCAACCTACTACTGCTACTGCAACTCTTCAACAAGTCGACCTGTCACCGCTACCAGTCATCGAGCCACCAATATTCATCCAACCAATTCCCAGGTAATTTCAGTATTCCAGTTATTTTCTTTCCAGCATGGATTCTAAGGGTAAATCCAAATCCATAGTCAAAAACCCCCTTCTGCCCCCTGTAATTGACTTAGACCACCAGCCCCTGGTAGATCAAGAATACAAAATCATTGAAACCAGTTGTGAGTTCGATCTCTATGAACTCCACAACTGGTTAAAACAAAAATTCATTGATCTTAGTGACAAATTGGGTTTGTGGGACTCCTTCCTACTCCAATTTTTCTTTCCTCAGACGCATCATTTTCCTGAATTTATTTCATGGTGCCACTTCCGGTACATTCCCAGTCAAAGGGAAATTGTAGCCTAGAACAATGATGTTCTTTTCACAATTACCCTTGATTCCATAAGCCAAATGCTTCAGATTCATAATTTTGCCTCTCTGAAACCCTTTTTAGTAGATTCTCTCATGGAACTATACCAAAACCTCACTTTCCCTCACAGAGCCAAAATATTTGAGACATTATATTTGAGGATATCCAATTATCTCAGAAAAATCCTCCTTATCCATCCTCCATGTTCCCTGAAATGACAAAGAAAATTATCTCAATAGTTTCTTGTTTATTGGGCTATCAATCCAATTAGTGGGTTGATGAAGCCATCATAGGGTTTTTATCAGTTTTCTCAACAGGTGAAAATCCCTTAGTCATCTTCAATTACAGTGAATTCCTAGCAGATGCCATCCATGAACAATTCCTAAAGTTTTCTATAGAAGGGGTTTTTAAGTATTCTTCAATTTTAGTGTATTTGTTTTTATTCCATTAGGCAGACATGTTTCAATTTCCATTCCAAAACTAGATGAACAAGGGAATGCCCAGTCTGTGATTCATTGGACTTCCTTGGTAAGGAAGCATACTAATGAATTCACCTTTAGTGATTACGTATACCAGTTCTTGTATATCGTTGCTTGCATATTGAATAGTAATGTTGAACCAAGGGTAGAACCTAAGATAAAAATATTTCTACACCTCAGTGAGCAAACCAAGACAGGTGACTGGTACCTGTACCAAAATTACACTGAGATCAGAGTGTATGGGTGCAAATTGCCTCCATACAGGTTGCCCAAATTTGTTCCTATGAGAATTTTTTCACTAGAATATATTAGACAAATGATTAATATGGATGAGCTGCACTTTGTGGTAGCCAAGAAGAAATCTCAATTCAAGATCAAAACACAGGTTGGGCCTTTTATTTGCAATACCAGGACAACAACCAAAGAAGCAGATCTTCTCCTCAAGTAGATGAATTTTAAACTCAGCTTCACCTAGTCATATGACCCTTTGGGAATAATTTCAAAACTAAGAGTAGAGAAGAATACTACTCCCTACATTCATACTCCCACGCAAAAATAGAAAAATATATATGAATCACGATCAATGGCAGGAGAATACTTTGCAGAAAGCAGAAGAATAGGTACTCTCTACAACGACATCACAGACTCCAACACCACAGGAGAAGCATGAAAAAAGACCAAGGGAGGATGTTTCCCCTTCAGTCACAGAAATTCAGGGGAAAGAGTTTCAGATTTACAAGAAGAGACAAAAGACCAATCCAGCAGAAGAATCCTTTGAAGAAGAAAATGTACAATCCACCATTATTTTGACAGGCCCTTATACTTCTACTAGGAATGAATACATTTTCATAGGATCTCCATCATCTTCGACCTCCCAAGAGCCACTGGACACATCTCAGTCAAGAGAATTGGTTCATGACGAAGCTGAACCAATTATATTTGCTAGGTATAAGGAGATAAAGAAGAAAATTGAACTCCTAAAAGCTACCGCCTATTCTCAATTTTGGAAATAAATAGCCTCTTCACAACATAGACTACTCTCTACCTTTGATACAGAGAAAGGAAAGATGCAGATGGCCTTCCTCCAGGTTGAGGTTCCTTTCCCTAAGACTCTAGAATACCACAACAAGTCCATATTTTCCTTCAATATTGATCAAATCCATCCCATTGATCAGATGGACTTACACAAAAAAATAGATGAGATGATATATTCGACCTTGACAAACTCAACAATGGGAGCTTCCAGGCTACAGGCTTCGATCAACAACATTCAATCCCAACTAAAACTAGAAAATGTATCTTCATTAGCTAAAGACACTAAGATTAAGTCTTTAAAGGATCTAGTAATCAAACTTGGATATGATCCCAATAATGTGAAAGCTGCAGAGGAAATTATTAGAAGAAAGAATGTTGACATTGCAGCTCTAAAGAAGCAACTCAAGCTTCCATCCATTGAAGATCCACAGACCAAGGAAGTTGGACAACTAGAGAAAGAGAAAGAAGACATGTTCAAGATTATCGCTGAATAGAATGGGTAAATTAAAGAGATGGAGACTGAAACGGAAAAACTGCTAAAGGAGAAAGAACAATCTACACAATTAGCAGTCATTCCACTCACAATAGTCCTGATTATAGGCACATCGATAGCAGGAGCTTCCACTTCAGCAACCATCACAGTAGAGGGATAGTCTATAGACTCATTAGTAGAACTACTCAAAACTATGGAGGACCTGTCTATTAGAGGGTAGGAGATTGAAAAGTTGAAAGCTCAGGTAAACAATCTCCAAGAACATAAATTAAAGATTGATAATGCACATATAGAGGAGCTTCAAAAGACTCATAGGTTAACCCAAGAATTGAACAGTTATAAAATGAATCTGCCATGGTCTAGACAATTTAGCAAGCAAAGGAGAACGTTTGGGTGGAAATCAATGAAGCTATGACTGAAATTTGGCCTTCCATTGAAATAATTTTCATGCATGAGGAATTAGTGCAGATATCAAAAGAAGCTATTGAAGAAACAAAAGAAAGTTTGGGACAGAAACCAGGTGAAGCCACTTCCCTAATATGGAATCTAAATTCAAAGATAAAGGAGGAACTAGAGGAATTTGAGATTGCAGATAGAAGTCACTTTGTCACATCCTATGACAAAGTGGAGTCATGCATGGAAAAAACCAAGACATGGTCGGGTAGGGCACATGAGATGGGAAATGTGTGACGGTTAAGACGAGCGAGGGCATGTGAGACAAGAAACTGGGTGAGGGAATGTGAGACAGACACACGAACGAAATGAGTCAATTATGGTTCACGAGTGGAATGGTTGGGCTGGGCATATGGTGGAATGATTTGACCCAAACGAGATGAAGTGGAACGGTTGGTGAACCAGGTTTATGAGAGGTCGACCCAATTAATCTAACACATCGATTAGACCGATGTATCCCTCCTCTTGACCGCATGATGATATAAGTCAACAAAAATGTTGAACGCTGGAAAAATCAATGAACCCAATAAAACATGGGCAACCGAATATATTAGACAAATGATTAATATGGATGAGCTGCACTTTTTGGTAGCCAAGAAGAAATCTCAATTCAAGATCAAAACACAGGTTGGGCATTTTATTTGCAATAACAGGACAACAACCAAAGAAGAAAATCTTCTCCTCAAGCAGATGAATTTTAAACTCAGGTTCACCTAGTCATATGACCCTTTGGGAATAATTTCAAAACTAAGAGTAAAGAAGAATACTACTCCCTACATTCATACTCCCATGTAAAAAATAGAAAAATATATATGAATCAGGATCAATGGCAGGAGAATACTTTGTAGGAAGCAGAAGAATAAGTACTCTCTACAATGACATCACAGACTCCAACATCACAGGCGAAGCATGAAAAAAGGCCAAGGGAGTATGTTTCCCCTTCAGTCATAGAAATTCAGGGGAAAGAGTTTCAGATTTACAAGAAGAGACAAAAGACCAATCCAGCGGAAGAATCCTTTCAAGAAGAAAATGTACAATCCACCATTATTTTGATAGGCCCTTATAATTCTACTAGGAATGAATACATTTTCATAGGATTTTCACTATCTTCGACCTCCCAAGAGCCACTGGACACATCTCAGTCAAGAGAATTGGTTCATGATGAAGTTGAACCAATTATATTTGCTAGGTATAAGGAGATAAAGAAGAAAATTGAACTCCTAAAAGCTACCGCCTATTCTCAATTTTGGAAGTAAATAGCCTCTTCACATCATAGACTACTCTCTACCTTTGATACAGAGAAAGGAAAGATGCAGATAGCATTCCTCTAGGCTGAGGTTCCTTTCCCTAAGACTCCAAAAGACTACAACAAGTCCATCTTTTCCTTCAATATTGATCAAATCCATCCCATTGATCAGATGGACTTACACAAACAAATAGGCGAGATGATATATTTGACTTTGACAAACTCAACAATGGGAGCTTCTAGGCTACAAGCTTCAGTCAACAACATTCAGTCCCAACTCAAACTAGAAAATATATCTTCTTTAGCTAAAGACACTAAGATTAAGTCTTTAGAGGATCTAGTAATCAAACTGGGATATGATCCCAGTAATGTGAAAGTTGCAGAGGAAATTATTAGAAGAAAGAATGTTGACATTGCAGCTCTAAAGAAGCAACTCAAGCTTCCATCCACTGAAGATCCATAGACCAAGGAAGTTGGACAACTAGAGAAAGAGAAAGAAGACATGTTCAAGATTATCGTTGAATAGAATGGGAAAATTAAAGAGATGGAGACTGAAATGGAAAAACTGCTAAAGGAGAAAGAACAATCAACACAATTAGCAGTCATTCCACTCACAATAGTTCCAATTGCAGGTACATCGATAGCAGGAGCTTCCACTTCAACAACCATCACAGTAGAGGGACAGTCTACAGACTCATCAAGAGAACTAGTCAAAGCTATGGAGGACCTGTCTATTAGAGGGTAGGAGATTGAAAAGTTGAAAGCTCAAATAAACAATCTCCAAGAACATAAATTAAAGATTGATAATGCACATATAGAAGAGCTTCAAAAGACTCATAGGTTAACCTTAGAATTGAACAGTTAGAAAATGAATCTGCCATGGTCTAGAAAATTCAGCAGGCAAAGGAAAACATTTGGGTGGAAATCAATGAAGCTATGACTGAAATTTGGCCTTCCATTGAAATAATTTTCATGCATGAGGAATTAATGCAGAGATCAAAAGAAGGTATTGAAGAAACAAAAAAAGTTTGGGATAGAAACCAGGTGAAGCCACTTCCTTATATGGAATCTAAATTCAAAGACAAAGGAGGAACTAGAGGAATTTGAGATTGCAGATAGGACATAAACAATCCTTAAGGCGAGAAGAGTCCTTACAAAAAGGAACTTGATGCTATAGTTAGAAAACAAGTGCCATAACTTGGAGGCCCACATTTAGAAGTTCCACAAAAAATTCAACGCACTGAATCAAAAGGGGTTGTCAGGTTTGAAATGAATTGGAGATAAATTTGGTTATGTTAGATGATTATCAATAGAATTATACTCCATAGCCAGAGATAAGTCAAAGTTTTCTACCATCAAGGGAACCATCACAGGAAAAGCTTTCATGGAGGGTTTGAAATTCGATTTACTTATCAAACATGAGATAAAACATTTGTTTGTAATTAAGCCCACCTTCCAGAAATATACCGAGGTGGATGAAACCTATAGAAAGTTAATCAAATTCTCCACCCGAGATGAAGACAGATGGGATCAACTATGCCAACTACTTGAGTAAAACAAGTGTTCATCTTCAACAACAAAGCAACAATTTTTTAGGCCAAGTCAACACCAGAATCCTCGAAGATAGTGCCAGAGAGCTACAACAGTTTTATTTGCCTATATTTTTGTACTATTTTTGTAAACAATTTTTTAGATATTTTGTAAGGAAAATCTTGATATTTTAAATCAAGATATTTTGATGAATTTGTATAAATAGTTCATAATTCAAAGTACAAAGGGTTGGAACTCATGTGAAGAAAGTAGATCTTTGATGTAAAGTTGTACATGTAATGAAGTGATCATTTCCATTAATACATAAAGTTTGTTCCAGGATTCCTGTGTCAGACAATTGGTGAAGTTTCCTCTCTTGTAAAATTGTTATTTTTCTATTTTTCAATATGTTCTTTTTGTCTCTATTATTTAAAGAATATTAAGGTTAAATTTGTTTTAAATACACTCTGGTCTGGCTTATAAACAATATTTATGTTTTCACTCTGAGATTAAATATAGAATTCATCCTAGTATGCTCTATGTTTAATTGAATCTAAGTATCTTCATCCCATTCATTCCATAAATGCTCTAAAGATCCAAAAGCCTGCCTACCTTGCCCTATTACATTTGCTCTACAATTCTTGTATTTGATCAACAAGGACTCATTGACTCCATACCCAATGGACTATCCTTGCAGTTTCAACCAAACCTTTGAAAAAACCAAACTCAGAACTCATAACTAGCGTAATATCTTAAATCAACGAATCTAAATCATATAGGGAGATCCCTCTCTGAAGCTGGAAGGGATAAATTCCAGCTCCCAATGTGGTTTCGTGGTTACCTCTGTGCATCTCTCACAACCTTGGGAAATTATAGAGTGATAACAGATATGATGGTGAGTGTACATGTTCGAGTGCATGAGTTCCTATGGAGTTGGTGCTATGATTGGATTAGTTACTTAATTAGTCAATGATGTGAGGGGATCCAACATATGAAATTATTACATGGGTATTCATGGAGTCACATGGGATGTATGTCAGTAGATGAGATTGTTCCTTGTTATTGTTTCTAATGAGACAATGTGATGAGGACGTTGTTCAAGATGTAAAGGACAATCTTCTTGCAAACTTTGGTTATGGATGTATTGCAGTAGAGGTTCATTGTCAATGATGACATCTTTAGAGTGGGGGAGGATGTAAGACCCTCAAGGATGTGTGCCGAGGTCATCTAGGACAAGGAAAACTGAGTTGTGGAGGTGGAATGACATCATGAAATTTGTTACTTTGGAAGCAATGTTTTTGGATTTCACCAACACTTTGTCACATCCTACGACAAAGTGGAGTCATGCACGAAAAAAACCAAGACATGGTTGGGTAGGGCACATGAGATGGGAAATGCGTGACGGCTAAGACGAGTGAGGGCATGTGAGACAAGAAACTGGGTGAGGGCATGTGAGATAGATACACGAATGAAATGAGTCGGTTATGGTGCATGAGTGGAATGGTTGGGCTGGGCTTATGGTGGAATGATTCGGCCCAAACGAGATGAAGTGGAACGGTTGGTGAACCAGGTTTATGAGAGGTCGACCCAATTAATCTAACACATTGATTAGATCGATGTATCCCTCCTCTTGACCGCATGATGATATAAATGAACAAAAATGTTGAACGCTGGAAAAATCAATGAACCAAATAAAACATGGGCAACCGAGACCGATTCAAGACAAAGGAGTGGAACTGATTAGCTCACCTGATCATGCTAGCTAACTGTTGGAATGAGTTTAGGTGAGGGTGTTATGGGAACATTAGGTTTTGTATGAATCATGTAGAGTGGAATGGTCAAGCGTGTAGGGAAAGGTCATGGCACGACCATGCCTTAAGGCGCATGAAGGTGCAATTCGGTTGGACCATACGAGTTGGTCGAGATAGTTATCACATGATTGTGAGTTCCACATTTGGAAGGTTTTGGACTATGTAAACTATGAATGTAAGCCAAGAGGGTTGTGGCACAAGTTGGGGTCTATTGTACATGAAAGTAAGCAGAGGCTAAAATCGGTCAATGTTGTAACATCATAAAACTATTGAAGTTTATAATGTGAAGCTGGGAACTAATGAGGTTTCCCTTATACTTGTATAATCTCTTACAGATTGAACATTGATGTTTATGTAGATTTGTGACATTATACTAGGACATTATATTATGACATATATTTACATGTGAATGTTTAAGACATTGTGAAGTAGAAGTGAAGCGAAGTAATCAGGCATTGTACTTGGGTTAATATTGCATGTTAATTCCGCAAACACAATATATCTAACTCACACATATGTGCATGTGTTATAGGTGTAGTACAAGCGTAAGTAGTTATAAGTTGTTCAAACCATTACGATGAACCATGTTGGTGTCACATGTCCATAGACCTCGACATGCCTTAACTCGAGGGACACTCTAGGGGTGTGACAGGAATAGAAACACAAATCACAAGAATTATGGCAAGGTATAAATGTCTAATATTATGAAGGAAGGTCTTTATGTTCTCCTCTTCAACCATGCTCTCTAAGATAACAATAAAAAATAGTTCTTGGCCTCCATAAGGAGCCTTGAATTCTACAAATTAGATTGGTAAGGGTTGAGAGCTCAAGCTGACTCATAGTTCAAGTTCTAAAGGATCATATGTTTAGTAGTGATTTTTATAATATCACTTTCAGATGTTCTGTCTAGACTAGGAATTATTTAGTCTACGTATAAATTTTAAGATTCATTCATGGGATTGTCAATAGGACTAGTGAGTGGGAAATCTTGCATGAGGCCCCTGTCTATGCCCATCATTGAAAAGTTGGTCAAGTTGTTTTCACCAACCTACATTCTTGCTAGTCCAGAGACTCATATGCCTAGGTTCAAGTACACAACCAAACATCTACTAAGGCTCTTCCATATAAGATGTCATCATGGGATAGGAAATTAATTTTCTATTGACATCATAAATATTATTTACCATTCATCATCCATAAAATTTATAATAAGAAAACATCAACATTCAACCTACAAACATCAAACAATTAACAATTGTTGAACACCAAAATGCAAGTGAGTAAATTGATCTAAACAATTAAATTTATGCTATTAATGAAGGGTGATCTCTTTACCACCAAACTGTAGGTTCAACTATGTTTGTATCTTCCGACAACTGGAAATCCCCTAGCTAGACCGTGATACCACCAAGGGAATTCTACTTCACTCGAGAAAAGGATGATAGTGAAGGTCACTCTCTTTCAGAATAAATTACAATAGAAGTCCCTCTTTCCCACTAAGTTCAAGGCTCCCACAAACTCCTATATGCCTCTCTATTTGGCAGGAAATAGCACTAGGAAGCCCCTTCATTGCCTAGGTAGTCCCTCAACATTCTCCCTTCTCAATGTCATTCCAATCACCAAACTTGCATCAATTTGTAGCCTCTTCCCAAAGCTCAAATTCAATATTCTTCTACAAAAAATTAACATGTAGAAAATGGGTCTTTACAAGCATAGAACACACCAACACACTTCTAACACACAAACGACACTTTTTTGTCTGAATTTACATAACCAAATTGAGCTCTAGTTGCCTAGAATGTCATAGCAACCATTCCACTAGATAACGCAAACTCTCAACTTACAAGTTTTACTTCTCTAGGCACATGTGTGTTCTCTTGCTCTCCATGGGTATTTGAATTCACAATTGGATGGTTGTTTCCCTAATATTTTTCCAATTCCCCCACACCACTTATGGGTCTAACTCTCGAAATTCGAGATGGGTACTTGCCCATACTTCTTATCAAAATTTGAAAGAACTATTCAACCGCCACCCAACTTCCATAATTGTGGTAGGTGGGTGCTTCGGCTACCAAATTCCTCATTCAATGAATTTTGGGATAGAGGGAAAAGATATGGCAACATTTCAATTTTTTTTTTTGGTACAAATCTTTGATAGTGTTCTTTAGGACTATATGCAAAGTTAATTCTCACAATCCTCTCACATGTTCTCACTCATGGTATCATGGTCAATATAGATGCTCCACTCTTTAGTCAGGTGTAAAAAATTTTCATTAATACAAAAAATACATTTACATAGTTCATAATTTTTTTTCTTCAACTTAAAATTAGATAATGTGTCCATGCCACAACTCAAAGAAACTCTTAGACATAATACATTTACATACTAGGGAAAACTTCTCGAGTACTTATAATTTCAAGAATAATATCCAAGGTAAACCCTAGATTGTTTAAAGCACAAAGACAAGCCAACAACTGATAAATAAGTCATATATAACTCATCAATAATTGACTCAATAAAATTAAATATGTCATAAAGTGGGATTTCATTCTGAGTAGGAAAGGTAACAACTTTTCATCACAACCACTTTAAGTACACCCAGCTGTCACATCACACACACACACACACATATATAGAATGAAAATTTGTGAGAGAATTTCTCAATAAATTCAATTATTCAACTCTAAACACATGGAACCTAACTATTTTATAAGCCAATCCTAAAAATAGTTGCACTAAAGTATTTGGTTAATGATTTTTAAAAGATATCATTATCATAACAACCATATTCATATCATAATACTTCTTATAGGCAACTATTTAATTTGTGTATACATACCTAATACACTTATCACATGACTTCCTACCTATTTTATCCATATAATAATCACATAATTTCACACAATAATGCTTCTCACACACAACCACTTAACTTTTATACACATACCACATAAACTTATGAGGTGACTTCTTACATACTCTACAAATTAATCAGCATGAGAATAATACATAATTATTCATATATTCACATGCACCCTTACTCACTAAAATACCCATTAGATGACCAACTTATTAGGCTATCACTATCTACCTAATTAAGTCCATAACAATCAAGTTCACGTTATAATGCCTAATTAAATCCATAACAACCACGTTCACATCATAACACATATATACATACCTCATAAACTTATCACATGACCCTTCCTGATTTATCCAAATAATCACAAATTTTACATAATAAAACTTCTTACACACAACCACTTAACTTATACCTACATACCACATAATATCATCACATGACTTCTTACCTACTCTATCATTTAATTACTATTAGAATAATACATAATTATTCATGCATTGACTTGCACCCTTATTAGGCTATCATTATATTCATAATTAAATTCCTAATAACCACATTCACATCATAATACTTCTTAAAAACAACCATTTGACTTGTAAACACATACTTGATAACTTATAACACCACATCTTACCTCTTTTATCTAGATAATCATGTTACTTTTTATTCCCATATTACTTTTTACCCACATATTACTTTTTACTTGTTTACACATACCCCCATAAACCTATAACATAACTTTTTACCTACTTAACTTAAATAATGACTATTAAAATATATTCTTACAATAACTATCCACACATTCACTTACTCCCTAGGTATATAAAATACACGTTACCTATCTGCTTATTTAACCTACTATAATCCTATCATTGTCACTCTAAGAAATTTTCACATTTTGCAGTAATAAATGCCCAAAGTCAACAATAATTAAGAATAACTAATTTATTACGTATAACAACCAATAGACACTGCACCATAACAAATCATTGTGCCACGTGAAAACAACGTGGTAGATTTTTTTTAATGTGGGCTAAGGCGTATCCCAAGCAAATTCTAAAGTCTAATAATAATTTATACATTGATTTCAGTGGACGCAACTAGGAATCTCGCGCGCTGTAAACGTCCGTAGAATTATGAACATTCAAGCCACGTCTTGTACAAGATATTCCTTGGATATGCTTAACGTACACACTTCCAGAGGGCTGCTGGTCCCGCTTCACTGATTCGCAGTAAGCAGCTTTCATGGAGGGAACTTTCGCAGGCGCTCAGAGAGGGAAAACAGATAATCATTTTCAAAGAACGTAAGCACACTGACTTCTTAGGTCTCTTATATTGTTTAACAATGGGTGCCAAACTCACGCAACAAATGACGGTGTAAGCAAACTGTGACGAAGACTTGCACTCAACAAATTCCCAGCCTCCTCCACCTACTTCACAATTTTTATAAATTGCTGTTGCAGAGGAAGGAAAATGAAGGATCTTGATCTTGTTCTTGTTCTTGTGTTGGTGATCAATACTTTTAGCTTCATTGGGTGAAGATTATATCAGCAGATTGGGTGATCAAGTTTTTTTTTGCCAGAGTTGCAGAAAACCAGCAGAGAGGTTTGAGTGATAATGGGCAAGTTTGGGTGTTTAATGTTGTTTGGAATGGAGATATTGACTCTCCTTGTCCTTCTTGGTGTGGCTCCTCCTCTTGGTGTTGAGGCTTGGGGAAAGGAAGGGCATTATTCCACTTGCAAGATAGCTGAGGTAATTATTATTATTTCTTCTTTCTTTTTTATTGCAAGGAAGTTTGAATTTTTGTCTGTAGCTTCATTTTTTTCTTTCTGTTTTGCTTTCGGTTTTCTGGGGTGGTTAATACTTGAGGTTGGTGTTTGTCTTTCCATGAACAAAAAGTGCTAGAGTACGATGAATTTTCATGAGATTTATTTAACATAGAATTTTATATTTTTTTGTTTGAGTTCAGTTTAATTTATAAATTTGATGAATAAAATTAGTAAGAAAATGGACAAAATGATCGTCAAATTCCAAGATATTTCTAAAAAATATAAATTCAGTACAATTGGCATGTTTCTATTGATAGTATCCCAAAATCTGAAAGTTAAAAAAAAAAATCAGATAATTGACTTCTCTTCTTTCATATTCCAAAATATTCCCAAAATCTGAATAGACATAAAATGAGCGCATTGTTAAAATTCTATTCTCGCCACTTTTGAATTCATACAGTATAAAAAGATAGTGCCGATTACCTTTTTTTTAATCTAGGATAATCAGTAACTGGTGAGAGTTACCCTGAACAGACCCAGGATCAAATCTAACTGGCTGCCACTATAAATCTAGGCTAGGTGCAACAACGTGCAAGCCACTATGGCCTACTCTTCTAATCAAGACACAACAGACCATATACTCAATGAGATTTGAACCTTCATCTCGTGGGTTCATTGCCCTCGTTTCAGGTTTGAGCACAAAACCTGACCGTCTGTACAAGTCCAACTTTACCAACCAACCAACCTTGGTAAAGTCTGGCACTGGTCAACCAACTATGGTAAAGTATGGTGCCGATTACCTTAGCGGACTCTGTTTTCAGAGAACTCAGAATGGTGCCTAGGTAATTCAGGATATTGTTGAAAGACTACAGAGAGCATAGACTTCTGTTAGAACACGGTCCAATTTAGGGAAAAAAACTGTCCGACCTTTGTGGGGGAGTCAAGCTATAAGGACCTGCAAGCGTGTTCTGCGTGACTGATTGCGACAAAGTGGGTGGCGTTTGTTGTAGGTGACGTGTAAGGCACCGCAGCGCTGGATGGGTGTCTGTAGCTGCCGGTCATAGCCCTTGTGTGGGTTGAGTAGGCTAAAATAGATGTGCAAGCTGAGCAAGCTTGTCAAATTAAGGCAAGTAGGGACATGGCATTTAGTTTTCTTACACGTAGGCCTGGTCCTTTAGAGTCGATGTTGTCATAATATGGGTATGGTCCTCATGACTAGACTTACCACATTTGTGATCTAGGGAAAGAGTCATACACCATAAATCAGCTTTGAGTGCATCAAATCACATGGAAAGATACAATATCCACAGGATTTTATATATATAATTTAAACATTTAAATTTTGAGATTATATAATTTGTTTTCTAGCAGAAGAGTTTTGAAAATAGTATGATAAGAGTTTTTATTTTTGATGTATTTTTATGTTATTGAGAGGGGGTTCAATTTTCTAGACAGTGTCAGAATTATATTCAAAATTTATGATTAAATTAATAAGAGGGGATCTTTTTAGGTGAATTTGGAAGATACAAATATTAAATAAATATAATGATTATCTATTTTTAAATCAGTAACCCAAAAAAATAAAAAATAAATATTCATATAAATATTTAGTATTAATAGATTTTCAATAATTTATACATTTAATCAGAATTGTAAAACTAAATTTAAATATTTACAATTCCTTTTTAAATATACAACTAAGTTATTTATTTTAAATTATATACAATTAAGTTATTTATTTTAAATTATAAATTGTTTTAAATTATGAAAATTATAACATATACCAGTAATAAAACACTGAGTCATCATTAAAAATAAAATTTAAACAATTCATCTTATCAAATCAAATCAAATCATTTTAAATTAAATATAATATAAAATTTAAAAATGTAAATGAAAAATCATAAGAATATATAAAATTGATATTATTGATTACCTTAATAAAAAATTTTTTATAATTTGAATTGCCATTTGTCTCTGTTTTTAATTATATATATATATATATATATATATATTTATTAGTTTGTGAAGATAGTTAAGATTTAACGATATTTTTTAAAGTCATTTATCATATTATTTACCTAAATTAAATTAAATTAAAAGATAAAAATCTCAACCATTTCCAATAAATTTAATTAATTAAAATAAATTTAACAATTAAAATATAATTTTTCTATTTAAAAATTATATATTCAATTTATAAAATAAATAAGATAAAATTCTTTATAAAAAAAATAATATAGAAAATTAAATAAGTAAGATAAAAAATAATATATAAAATTAAATTAATGTAAATTTATAAAATTAATTATGAATAAAAAAATATTTATTTTAACATGGAGTAATAAATGATATTATTAAATGAGAGGAAGATATGAAAGCTACAAATATTATAATAATTTTTGAGTTGAGATTTTTGTGATTTTGTGATTCATAATGCTTTGATTTTATTTTTCAGATCAAATCATATTGAGCAATTTGGATTGATATTTTAAGTGAGCTAGTGTGGTTAATCATTAAGACCAAAATGATAAATCTTATCAAGTCTAAAGGAATAAATAAGACAAAGATGTAAGAGAAAGGAGGCAGAATCCCAAAAATTAAAATGACAAAAGCGAGTATTAGATAAATTCAATTAAAAAACATTAGTACCTAAAAAATAATAACATATTATATATAATTATTAATAAATAATCCTTAAAATCATATATCTATATATATAACAAATATTCAATATTTATTTAATAATAACTATATATAATTAATATTAAAATATTGATAAAAAAAAAATATTAAAGGCATAATATAGTCTAAGACTTATAACAAATAGAACTTATTATATTATAACCTAGTTATAACTTAGACTATATTTTGTACTTAATATAACATAATTCAATATTAACATATATTAATTAGATATATTTACTAATTTTTTTTGTTATTATTAATTATGGTGGATCGATAATCATTGGAGTCGATAATTCATTGGAGTGATTTGGGCTATGTTTAGGATCAAATATTAAAATGCTATTACAATTTCAATTTAATTAGAATTTTAAAAATTATGAGTTATATTAATTAAATTTAAAAAGAGGATATGAAAATAAAAATATTTTTTAATTTATTTATAACTCAAACTTAATTAAACTTTTTATATTTAAATTTAATTTAAGTGTTGACTTTTTT
Source organism: Pinus tabuliformis (assembly GCA_031772625.1). NCBI lineage: Eukaryota > Viridiplantae > Streptophyta > Pinopsida > Pinales > Pinaceae > Pinus > Pinus tabuliformis. The sequence goes on from CM062807.1 coordinate 1,147,142,689, forward strand.
ACCCTTTTAAATTATTAGAGATCTAATTAGTTATTTATACACTTATGTAAATATATACACTAAATCTTTCCATTTAATGGATAGATAGATATACATAGAAATTCTATGCATAGAGATTTTATCAACTCTAAACATCTCCGGTCTCTCTTCTCTTTTTATCTTTCTAGATCTCTTTATTCAATTTAGAAATGTTTCATAACAATATACAATTAATCCTTTTATCTTTCAAGTTCTCTTTATTCAATTTAGAAATAGTTCATAACAACATTCAATTAGGAGAATGTTAATATGACAAAAAATCTCAATAATTTGATGTAGATGAAGGCTTATGGTAAACTGTGTTGTCATTGGAGTGTCCAACATTCCGGTTGAACACTTCCCCATCTTTAGGGAATACATTATGTGTTGTCATTGCAATGCCCAACGTTTCGGTTGAACACTTCACCCATCCTCAGGGACATACATTCTAATGAGAACGCACAGTATACCAAGTCTTCATCTACATCAAATTATTGAGTTTGGAAATATTCATTCTAAAAATCTTAATAATAAGAAAGCGTTAATATAATATTTTCATAACAAAATAGGATATTGCAATTATTATAAACATGGTGAAAAGATCCACTTTTATTAAATATAACTTGTATATATTCTTGATAATTAAATAAATATAATTTTGTGATTTTTTTGGGAAAAGGGGGCTAAAAGAAGATTAGTAGGAGAATTTTGGTGCAATGAATGTTCATATATATTTAATATACATATTTTTGTGATTTTTTTGGAAAAAAAAGTAAAATAAGATTATGAGGAGAATTTTGAAGCTTTAAGGAAAATATTTAAAATAATAATAATTTTTTTATGAAATTTTAAGGGAAATTTAAGTTCTAAAATAGGTACGCTAAGGAAAATAATGAAATAACATTTCAAATAATAAAATAAAAGTTATGTATTAAAAAAATAAAAAATAAAAAATAAAATTAATTTTTAAAATGTATTTTAGGTTTCCTTTATAATTTTGCTCAAATAAGTGTACTTTTTCAAGTGTTTTGCATGTATTTCCATTTTTTTGTGGATTTGCTCAAAATCATGTAGACCAAGTAGTAATTGATACTAGTATGTGTACACTTAATATTTGAATAAACTTACAAAAAGATTAAAAAAAATGCAATTAAAAAAATTATTTATTTTTTTTTCTTTTCAAAAATATTTACCCCTATAGATCTGGAATCTTATTAGTTATTATTGAATTTTGATTTTTTTATTTTTTTTGGGTCGGTCTTGAAACCTATTTCTAACATAAACAACGAAAAATACGCCAAAAATATAAATATAATCATCTTGCAGAAAGTACTATCTTAGCAGGGGCATTATTGCAACCAATAAACCGCTCTCTTAGTAAGGGGACATTACCTTTGTGGATGCCCTGATTAATATAAGGATTGTCTCGAAGCCTATTTCTAATGTAATCAAGCACATGTAGGAGAGAGAAGAAGGCAATATAAGCATAATCGTCTCGCAATCAACGAGCTACTATCTTAGCAAGGGCATTATTGCAACCAATAAACCACTCTCTTAGTAAGGGGACATTACTTTTGTGGATGCCCGGAAGGATTAGACACGAAATATAAGAATTTTGGTATATTGAGTTTTATTTTATAGAAACAGAATATAAGAATTATGGTATATTGAGTTTTATTTTATATAAATAGTAAGATGTACAATTAAGCATAATTGTTTTTCTATATGGTTTCGTAAGAGGACATTACTTTTATGGATGCTTCCATTAATATAAAGATTAGAAATATGGTATATTGAGTTTTATTATATATAAATAGTAAAGATATATAATTAAGTATAATTGTTTTTTTCCAAGAATTGAACCTTTGACTTCTCAATAATAAAAATATTTTAACAATAAAAACTCGACACAATAAGCTGACAAATATTATTATTATTATTAATTAAAAAAATTAAATATAAATAAGAATAACCTATTTCATCATCTTTTATTATTATTTCATTTTTCACAATAAAATAAATAATGTTTGAAAAACAGTTATTTGATTAAACTTAATTGAAATTTTATAGATAATTTTTGGAATCTTTAATTTAATTTACAAAAATCTAAATACATTTTAAACAACTTTAATTTACATCTAACAAAAAATTATATCAAAAACATCTAATATTTACAATGTTCCAATATTCCAACTTAAAAATATTCCGAAAATCATTTAGCTTTTCATTCAAATTGGGTGGATTCCAGGTTAGCCAAGTTTGTCTCTGGCCAGAAAAAAACTAACTTCTCTTTTTATTAAAATAAAAAACTTGATTAAGTCATATTAAAGAAAACAAAGGTATTTTTATTTACAAGAATAACTAAAATATTTTGTATCATTGCAACTTTTCCTCACATTATAATATTAATAAAAAATAGTTAATATTTCTCCAATATAAATAGGAAAATTATAGTATTATTTTTTTAAACTAGAATTTGTTAATATAATATTTTTTAACCAGAATTTAATAATATAATTTAAAGTGAGTGACATTTTTTGTTATTTAAAATGCACTTTTTGTTATTTAAATAAATTTAGCACTTTGAAAAGTTTTTGGAGCATTTATAATATACAGACTGCATAATTCAAGCTTATGATTTTATCAAATTTCTATCTAATTTTGAAGAAGCAAAATTAACCTGAAAATATACCATAAAAACTAAAATATTAAAAAATTAAATTACAACTATTTATATGCAGAGATTTGTCTTCTTTCATATGAATCATCTAAATTGCCTACATGTTTTCACATAAATAATCTAAATTGTCAATATGAATGTGTTTCAAACCAACACAATAACTAATTGAAAACGAGTAAGCAATTCAAATGATTTATGTGATGGATCTAAAAGATCTCTGATTAACTCTACTCACAAAAACTTCTATTCAAATAGTTATCTATATTTCATCTCAATAATTTAATTTAACAGAATAAAAAAATTTAATTAATGTAAAATAACTAAATAACTATTTATCAATTTGCAAAAACATATTTTAAATTTTAACGATTACATTGATGGATTAAAAACACACAATTCATTTAAATGATTGATTAATTAAAAACACACTATTTATTTAAATGATTTATCCAATAGATTTAAAATACAGCCCCAAATATACTCTACTCACAAAAACCTCCATTTTATGATTTATCTCTCATGTAAAACTATCCCATTGACTTGTATGATTTATTTAATGTGGAAAAAAATCCTATATTAACTTACTTCAAATAATATCATATATAAACCATCTTCTAACTTCGAAAGAAATGGTTATTTGATGGGTTGTCCAATTTCGCTGGCATTGTGATACTTACTGTTTTGATTGGCCATTGCAGCCACTTCTAAGTGAAGAAGCAGCAGAGGCAGTGAAGAAATTGCTCCCGAAGTATGCAGATGGTGATCTTGCTTCTTTATGTTCGTGGCCTGATCAAATGCGATTCAGATTCCACTGGGCAAGTCCTTTACACTACATTAACACACCAGATAACCAGTGTGGTTATAGTTATGAGAGTAAGTTCTGCTATCCATTGTAAACTTCAGTCTCTTTCATTTGTTTTCTGTCAAATGGTCTCACCTTGCCCATTGGTCTTGCACTTTATTTATCAGAGTGTGCAGAGTTTACCATGAATTGCATAAGAGGATTAATTGCATCTTGATGATGCGTAGCGTATCAGAAAAATATCTGAGCCTTGTCAGAGAATTTAAGATATGTTCTGTTTGTTTGTGAACAGGGGACTGCCATGATGAACATGGAGTAAAGGATGTGTGCCTTGAAGGTGCCTTAAAAAATTACACTTCTCAGCTTGAAGGTTATGGCAGCAGTGGAAAATGTATGGTTTTGTTTCAATTGCCATCATCTTACAATCAGTTTTCTCTCTGTATCACAAAAACCTGCGTTCACAATAAATTATAATTCAATGCTTTCTTATTTAAATGAGAACGGAATCTAATGCTCAGTTGTATAACTTGCAGATAATTTAACACAAGCTTTACTGTTTCTCTCTCATTTCATGGGAGATATCCATGAGGTAATGACCTTCCTACTTAGAAATTTTCCATATGAACAATTTACTGAGAGCTTGTTCTTTGATACTGATGAATGAACAAAATAAATGCAGCCTTTACATGTGGGATTCACCTCGGATGAAGGTGGAAATACAATACAGTTACACTGGTACAAGAGGAAGAGTAATTTGCATCATGTAAGTACTCTGCCTGGGAATTTGATTCAGAAGTATAATGTTTCCATTTTTCATCTCTTTTCCTTATAAGTCACTGTAGTTATTTCAATTCTATCTTCTAGGGTGGAATTAAGCAAGCAAGGTAAAAAGTCTCAGGATTCAATAAAATTCACTCTGTTCCATTGTGTGTTTAACATCAATCTGAAAGAGAACTTTTCTGATATACTACTCATTTTAGACTTCATATAGCTATTTTTATTTTTTCAGCTTTAAGACATTGGTTGGCCATTGTAGAAGTTGGTATGGCTGCATCCGTCAGACTCAAAATGTGTAGACATTAGTTGATGTAGCTGTTTTGACCCATTGGTGAACTACACAGAATTTGCAACCCACAAATAAAAGTATAAGATGTCTGTTATGCTTACCATTTTCCTGTGACTAGATAGAAAAAAGCAGCAGTACCCTTGTACACTCCCCATTTTTCTGACATCCACACTCGTTACCCTTGTTTTTACAGATGATTATTCTGCCATGTTGTTATAGATTGTTACCTATGCAACGGAATCATCCACACTTGTTACTCATGTTTTCTCAGTAAACTATTCTGCTATTTTATTATACATTAGAGGTAGATCACCCATGCAATTAAGCCTTAGCCAAGTGTCTTGGTTGTAGATATTAAATCAGAAGCTACTTTCTTCTCAAAAAAAGCAAATATAGCAACATATTCTGTCAAAAACAAAGAAACATCAAACAGGGGATAGGATAGAATCAAACACAGAGTTCATTCTAGTATCTTTTAGAAGCTCTTAGGCTGTAGCTGGTAGCTGGTAGGAATCATAAGGCAGCCGAAGCCTCAAAACTTTGAGATGCACAAGCCGACATTACAACAATATAGTCAGTATATTAACTCAAGTGATAACATATCACTTGTAGGAATTGAACATGACCATCTCAAAGCCGACATTACAACAATATAGTCAGTATATTAACTCAACATATCACTCCTAGGAAGTATATTAACTCAACACGTCATTCGTAGGAATTGAACATAGTGGGTAGGATAACAATCAATCATCCCAACCACTCAAGATAAACCTAATTAGTTACTTAATCTGAAAATTTTATGAAACTATCCAGAAACTTACAATTGGGATACAGGATTTTTTCTGGTTTGCAGGATGGTTGGAAACAAAATTGTTTAGTGCTCAAATACTACTTTTATACTTGCAGAGTGATTGGAAATTGTAATAAGACCTTGTGTTATTTTTTTTATCATCTTCTCAAAGCAGATCCTCTGATGATCAGCCATTTATATTTTCCAGACAATGTTGGCTGGCAGGGCTAAGAACTAGAGGCAGAATGTGTTCTAGTTATGTATTAATAAAATTGTTGAGGATTTATTTCAAAGTTTAGTTGAACTCTTGAATCACATTTTGATGTCACTGATATTTTGTTTCCTCGACTGTCGACAGGTATGGGACAGTTACATCATCGAGAAAGCCATGAAGGAATATTATGACAATGATCTGGAGGTTATGATAGAAGCAATTCAGAAAAATATTTCTGTATGTGCCCCTTTCTCTCATCTGAAAAATGTAGTTAAATTGCTAGATTACCCATTTACTTCTTCATCATATTTTGAAGTATTTTTTTCTTGTGCAAAGGAAAAAGGTCGCAGTTTATGTATATATAATGATTGTCATCAAGGATAAAATTTATATGTTGTTTCAAAAACAGGGCAGCTGGTCTGATGAAGTACCTACATGGGAGAAATGCAAGGGACATGAGGTCGTCTGCCCCGGAGAGTAAGTCTTACAAATTACTAAACTCTGCCAACATCCTTGGATTGCAATTTGCGAATGATCTTGTTTTAATGACTCTGTTAACTATTCCCCCAACTAGGGTTCTTGATGAACTTGGCGAACCATCTTCTATTGCTGTCAACACTTTTTGTAAAACCACCAGAGTCATACTGGTTTGAACTACATCCCTCCATTTAGACTCAAGCATAAACTTTGATTTTGAGTTGCCAAAGCTTAGGGCTCAAACATAACTACATAAAGGGATGGAACTTGTGACATGTATCTGGGTACTTAGAACACAAAGCCTTTAGTTGACATTTGTTGCTCTGAAACAGGGTCCAGGCCATTGAGGGTTTGAGTCAAACTGATACCAACCATAATAATACCTATGGACTTTCTAGATAAAGAGTATGCACAAAATACATAAGGCAAATACAGAAGATTGTATGGAAACAGAGAAATTACAACAACAATAACCAAAAGAATAGAGTTGTGACCAAATATAGTCTCCTTTCAGCTAGTTGCACAATGCAATGCATGCAATGACTTGCTAAAACGATAGACTACTTGCTAAGTTAACTTGTTTGACTTGAGTTTTATAAAATTTCTAAGATGGTTCTCTCTGAATTGTTCAGTTGTTAGGGAGAAGATATATTCATTCCCATAATATGTTTGTGAAATTGTAGTATAGGTTTAGGGTTTTTTCAGGGAAGCAGTTCCGATTCAGTATTAAATTAAGACATTAATTCCATAGACCCTGAAGAATGATCACTATGATTTCATTATTTTTATGATTATTCACCTTATTTGATATTTTTTTTGGCTTGCTTAATCATGATTTATTGGAATTCAAATTGCTGACATCAGGTACGCAGATGAAAGTATCGTTATAGCTTGCAAGTGGGCTTACAAAGACGCTGAGGAAGACAGTGTTTTGGAAGGTATATTCATGAATTTCAGATGTGATTCTTTTATTTCCTGTATTTTCTGGCAGCCATGAAAGCTGAAATGCCTTCCTCTGCAGATGACTATTTCCTCTCTCGCTTGCCCATTCTTGAGAGACAACTTGCAAAAGGAGGTGTGAGGTTGGCTGCAACACTCAACCGTATATTCAGTTCAAAAAAAGACCACACTCGGGATTCAGAACTCTAGAAGCAACAGGACTGGGTTGTCTGCTACAACAGTCTTGTAAACTTAGATCAGGAACACTACCACTGTGAAAACTATCGTCGTGACCATTGCACCGCAGCATCCTGGTTCCTCTGTGTATCAAGAAATAAACTGTACCCTAATTTTATAGGAGCATTAGTATCAATGATGTGTAATCATAACCTCTGTTACCATGGCAGTTCCTATATCCAACTCCATAGGAAAGTAATTGCGCCTGACATGCGCTGGAGATAGCCATATAACACAGCGGGTCTTTTTTTTTCCTTATCTAATCATTACCGCGCGCCTGTTATATGGCTATCTCCTGCGCATATGGCTATCTCCTGCGCATGTCCAGGCGCAATTACTTTCCTATGGAGTTGGATATAGGAACCGCCCTGTTACCATACCCATTTCAATGTTTTCCTAATTTTCCTTTAATGTAAATTGCCACGTATTTGAATTCCTTTAACCTTTGCCTGGACCTCCATGAGGTCGTTGAACAATGGGGTTGAAGAACCGCAATCTGTATTAATATGATGTATGATTGATTTATTACTAGCAATTGCCCCAAAAGGTGTAAAGAGAGGCCAATAGGATTGTTAATTTGGAATTGTTGAATTGTAAAAATTATACTTTGGTTTGAAATAATAATTATTGTATTAAATTTAGTTGTTTACATTTACGTATACTCTTGGTATGGATATCATTTGGAAATCATTTATCTAGGTCTTATCCTTTCATCGTTATTTAATAGTAAACCAAAAAAGATAGTCCATGACCCAAAAACAAAAAGACCAAATTAAATATTTTTAATATTCAACTAAAAAATCTAGCCCATAACCCATTTTTTTAATCCAAATTAAATACTTTTGGAAGATCTTTGCCACAAATCAAAGAGTGCTTTTTGGTGGAGTTAGGATAGTTGGGATTGGAAAAACATTTAATTCATTAGAAATATGATAATAATAATTTTTACAATTTAATTAAAATCAAATGTAAAAACATAGTATCTCATTACAAACATGTTTCTTTCCAATTTTTACGTAATATAATAAAATATTAAACCATAGGAAAAAATGATATTCTGTCATAAAAACATGTCAGTAAAGTGTACCCTGATGGCTTGTCCACTCTCACATATTAAACCATAGAAAAAAATGATATTCTGTCATAAAAACATGTCAGTAAAGTGTACCGTGATGGCTTGTCCTTCACGTTCTCTTCCCCACTCTGACATCCTAAGCCATGGCTGACTTGGTCATCTTGTAGAAGCTACTTGATCCCTCTTATGATGCTTGTGCTCATGATACCCGATAACATATTTTTATTTACCTCTTAATCTTGTCTTTAGAGATTTTAATTTTTAATGATTTAAAAATAATAATAATAAAATAGCTACACCTATTTAAAAATCATGCATGAATATAGCAACAATATCTAGCAATAATAACATAAAATATACCAAGCAGTAATTTATATTTAACATTGTTATTACAACATTGTTTTATTAACATTTAATGAAATGAATGATTTTATCAACAATGTTGATGTGTGAGTTTGTTGTGTTGTTGGTACATACAACAACAACCATTGAACATTTAATGAAATGATTGATTTTATCAAATAATGCGGATGTGTGAGTTTGCTATGTTGTTGGTAGATACAACAACAACCATTGAATTTTTTAAATGTGATACTTATTCATGTGCCTGGTAGCCCTTGAGTAAATCTTAGAGCAAATCTTAGCATTTTCAGCTTGTGGAAAAAACAAAAAAGAATTGTTGAGGATCCCACCACAAATTGGAAATATTAAAAGAAAAATATTATTTATATTTTCAAATTTTAATTTATGATGTAATCATAGCTGTTATCTAAAGTTTTAATATCACTTTGATGACTAGACAAGAAAACCATACAATAATATAATAGATCGAATTGTTACTTTGTAAATCAAATCAAGTAAATTAATTATTGGAAATAAATCATTAAATAAACTCAAAATTATTAATAATAATATTAATATTGTTTATAAAAGTGCTTTAATTATAAAAAATATTAAATGGGTCAAGTTCACAAGTAGAATTACACTTCTATAATTTATATTTTAAAATCAGATGTCTTATAAATCACCTCGAGAGATTTGACAAAATGATTTCACTTTATTTCGCTATCTGACTTCAAAGGATGGTAGTAATGGCAAGGGTGCTTTAAAAAAAATATTATTTTGATATGAAAACATATTTATCAATTGCTTTATAGAAAAAAAGCACCACCATCAAACATTCCAAAAATCTCATTTTCAATAATTATTTAATAATAATCTTATTTCCAAAAAATAATTTTAAATATTAAAAAAAGAGCCACCTTCGTCAAACATGCCAAGAGTCTCATTTTCAATAATAATTTTATAATAAATCTTATTTCCGAAAAATAATTTTAAATAATTTTATAATAGAATTTCATTTAAAAAAAGAAATTTAAAATAAGATATTATAGAGGAAAGAAATGAAATGAAAAGTAAAGGCACTTATTTGAAATGTCGTTTGTTAAATTTTTAATGCCAATTGACGTGGCTAAGATACTGTGGGCGGTGAGGTGTTCAATTATGATGACAAGGATGGGAAGAGGAGGTGGTCCGGTGAGATGATGGGGAAGGTAAGACTCAATCGTCTGGTGTAATGACGAAGATTGAGTTACCCAGAAAAAAGTTGTACACCTAATAAATCACATTATTCAACTAATAAATTATATCGAGACTTCATTTGGTGTCCCATCATCCGACGTGGATGTAGAGTTGTGTGCCATTAGCACATGTGGTTATTTTATATATATATATATATATATATATATATATATGACCTTGGAATATACAAGCTTCAACACGTGGCACGAATGGCATAGTTTCATGGTAAAATTTTGTTCCATGTTGACATACTTGAACTGTTGCCCACAGTAAGCAAAAGAGTAGTCATCCATGGCGAAATGTGGATGTAACAAATGCACAGTAATCTCTTCTACGTGTTAATATTCTCTTACGACCAATAATATGAGAGCTAGTTTCTGGGATTTTTCGTTGTGGGTTTTTAGCGATGATGAATGTTACAAATATTACACATGTTAGACTTCGGAGATGGACACCATCGATGAGACATATGTTCATTATGAGCAGAATAAGTAAAGTATTGTGGGTTGTTTTATTACCTCTGTCATTGCTTTCATATGTTTTATATTGGATCTCTGTTGTTTGTTGTCATGCATTGATTATTATAGTTAGTGGATTAATTGTCATAGACACATACATATAGATGGGTGGTCGGGCTCCTTATGAGGAGAATGTAAGGCCATTTGATGAAAAGATGAATGCTGGATCGACTACCAGAGCGATTAGTCTTTAAGTGCATTTTGTTGTAATGCCATGAATTGATTTTATATACTGAAGTAGAGCGATTAGTCTTTAAGTGCATTTTGTTGTAATGCCATGAATTGATTTTATATACCGAAGTGGCGAGGCTGAATTGTGATTCTTTTGATTTGTTTTTGCCTTTGATTTGCCATGGTTTGTTTGGTTTTTTTTTTAAATATCTCTTAAAAAATAATATGGTGGACGACGCTTTTGAAAGTTTGTTTTTGGGAAGTTAGATGGGTTGTAATTATAAATAAGTGAATGAATAATAGTGTTCTTTTCACTTAAAAGCTTAGATTTTACACTTGTTTTTATTTTGGGTAATGTTTGGATTCAATACGTGTGGATGATGGGTAATGTTTGGATTCAACACGTGTGGCTCATCTCCATTATCTAGGGCAAATGATGAGATGAGAAATCTAAATTTGTTCAGATTATTCAATCATTTCTTCCATGTCTTTCGTGTCTCAAAGATGAGCCATATTTACTGGTCACTCAAATAAAACAGTGTGATGGATAAACTATTCATATCACAGAACTCAACTCCTTAAAAACTATTAGGGATTTTTTTCCCTTTCATGATCTGGCAATGTTTCCATGTTGTTTTTCTATATTACATCTGTAAAAAGGAAGTAACCCTCTGCTGCTCGATTTTCTGCATTTAGTCTGACCTGGACCTAACATGGATCTGTTTGTAAATGGTAGGCGTAGGCCTTATTAACAAGGTTTACTGCAATTTGGTCTACACCTTGTGGCCAATCTGGAACTGTAGATTAGAATCTTCGGTGATGGGTTTCAGACATATCAACAATTTTGTTGCGTTTTGCGAAAGGATATTACATCTGATTTTTTGTCATGGACCTATAATTTCCGTAGTCTGGAATGCATGCAATTTTGCAATGTAAGTGGTAAAGAATTTTTTGGGATCGGCAGCCTGTCGATGTAGGTACTGTGAAGAGGAGTGTCTTGCAATCTGCTTTTATGGTGTGGTTCGGCTGCTGATAGGTATTGCTTTTATTTTATTTATATTAAATTAAGATATTAATCATTCATCGACATTACAACTATTATTTCATGCGCCAAATTTCAAACAAAACATTGTCCTAAGGATATCTATGTTAGAAATACGCACCTAGAGGTGGAGAGAGTGGAAAAACACCGTGTCGTTTATAGAGACGAAAACATCGTTCACTTACAGATTCTGTCCCTCTGCAAGCAGTATGATTGAAGGCAACATGTTTCCCTTCTTCCATACTTTACCGTGAGGAAGAGGTCTTTGCTTGCATGGCTTTTCAATGATATCTCTGGCAATATTGCAGAGTCCAAAGAGCCGCCAGTGGACAATGATATGGTATCAACTGAGGACCGACCGACTTCATGAGAACTACTGCCCGTTTCTGCACCGCCTGCGCTTTTCCTGTCGTGACTGAGAAGACGCTTGCGGAGATGGTGAATGTAATATATAGTTTCGAGTACAACGCTGATTTTGTCACTCTGAAAATTAGAACGTTCGATATGTTTTATTGGTATAAGAATGTCCGACAATATTAGACACGCCATTTTCACTCCAGCAATGTTCATCATCTCCGATCAGGAACCTGTTATGATATGTTGACAGAGTGGTCTTAACAGTACCTGTAATAGAAATATTGAAGCATCAGCAGTGCGTGAAATTTGGATGAATATGTTTTCCCTGAGGCAGAAAGAAAGAACACACTTTGTGCATCTCCCGACATTTGCAGCTCTCGTGTTTGATTCACAATCCCTGATAATCCAAAAAAATAAGGCGACATCCCCGTCCTTTGCATATTGCAGCCAAAATGCAGGGAAATAATTTGTCTCTTCGGCAGAAGATAGAGCATCATGCCGAACCCTTAACTTCTTCTGCAACCCTTAACTTCACTTTCGGGAAAGTCCTATTTCTATCACGTTTCGCAAAAGGAACTGTGATAAGAACTTTACCTTCGTCTTCCCGGGTGCGATCAAACTTAAACTACTTTCAGACCTGCGACCACAACTTAATGATATCCTCACGGTTGAACAAGCAAATGTTGGATTTGGACTTCCATTCTAGTTAAAATAGGTGAGATGGCAGCGCCATATCAATTTCATCTTGCTAGCACCACTAAGAACCAATGCATTCGAGGGAACCAATGCAAACTGCCTACTTCACACTTGGGGTTTAGAGGATGCGCATGAAAATAGTCTTAGGACTTGGGTTGCCATTGTGAACTTCGTTTTGCGTTGTGTATTGCTCCGATTAATAAGACCATGGAAACAGTTAAAGAGCACTTCGCAAGATCTCGAGCAAATAGCGTTTACCTGTAACATAGACGATCAGCATAACATTTACCTGTAACAATGCACAACGCAGACGAGGATTCTCCAGCTCTCCACCCATAACAGAAATGCCCACCATTCCGCTCGTAAATGAAGACCATGATGCTCGTAACTGTAACATAGACGATTAGCATAACATTTACCTGTAACAATGCACAACGTAGACGAGGATTCTCCAGCTCTCCGCCCATAACAGAAATTCCCACCATTCTGCTCGTAAATGAAGACCATGATGCTCGTAACTGTAACATAGACGATCAGCATAACATTTACCTGTAACAACGCACAACGCAGACGAGGATTCTCCAGCTCTCCGCCCATAACAGAAATGCCCACCATTCCGCTCGTAAATGAAGACCATGATGCTCGTAACTGTAACATATACGATCAGCATAACATTTACCTATAACAACGCACAACCCAGACGAGGATTCTCCAGCTCTCTGCCCATAACAGAAATGCCCACCATTCGGCTCGTAAATGAAGACCATGACGAGGATTCTCCAGCTCTCCGCCCATAATAGAAATGCCCACCATTCCGCTCGTAAATGAAGACCATGATGCCCGTAACTGAAGGATCTCGCCCGTAACTGAAGGATGAAGACCATGACGAATATCCCGAAAATGTGTACAGGAAGAGCAGAAAGCGGTATCCGCCTAACCAGATGCCAGTTGGAGTTGTACGACAAATGTCAATCACATGCCAGTTAAAGGTGCACGCCAAATGTCAATCATAGAAACAAAAGGTAGACGAAAAAGCTCATTCAAAGGAAGGCCTATCGGCCTAAATGTTATTATAAGTTGAATTTTCTTACATATTGAAAGAATAAAATCTTCTAATTGTAATAAATTTGAAAATATGATACATTGTTTTGTTAAAATGTATGTATAACTTTAGTAGATGTGTTATATAGAAGTCAATTTTTCATTATAGGTTTATTTTAAATTTGTTTTTTAAATAATTATAAATTTATATTTTGATTTTTTTGTGTAAATATATATTTATTTAGGGAAATTAGTGTTTATGTTAGGATTTTGAATGAGACATCTAGCAATATTGTCAACTAGTTAAACTAACTCGTGCCTTTAAATATTTGGAATATTTTACACTGCATGCAACACTTGCAAGCACTTGATGAGAATGAGATTGCATTACAATATTTGGAATATTTTACACCACAAGCAACACTTGCAAGCACTTGACGAGAATGAGATTGCACTACTTACCAACTCCATTTTACGTCACAACCTGAATTTAAATCTAGGTCAAAGTGAACCCAATTGATTTAATGATGCATAGATACAGATAATAAACCAAACATCGGTTTGATAGAACTCCTTAGTCAAGTCTATTAGTATCATATCTCACGTATAAAGGAACTACTTCTCTTGGATATATGACCCAAGAGTTCATACATGTCACATAACATGTTTTTGACCATATGCCACTTTCGATTGTGATTTGGTTTTGTTATGAGATGAGTTAAAATGTGTTACAATTTGCATTACTATAAATAAATAGAAATGGTTCAAACACATAAGAACTATAGATGGAGCGAAATACAAAGTATAAGAGTGAACAAAATTACATATTTTAAAAAAATTGGAAACCATTTTCTAACGACCCTAAAATTTGTAATAATAATAAAAATCATAAACAATTGTTTGTGCGATTACACACACAAAACAATTTCTCACTTATCATTAATATTGTCACTTTATATAGTAACCTATTATTTATTTATACAAGTCTTTCCTTCTGGTTAGGGATGCTTCATCTTCAAAGCATTAGAAATTACCAAGTCATAAGGTTTTCTCATCTTCTTGCTCACATGATTTCATGCTTGATTATCCATCCATTCATAATTGATCCTTATTATTTATTGTTTTTAGTACTTTAATATCATATATTTGTTTTTTCTTACATCCCCTAAACTATTGTACTTTGCTAATTTGTTGTTTCAATTAGTATTTAAAATACCTTATCTTATAATTGATCTACCTTTAAATCTATAATTCCACTTCTTTTTTCAAAAATGTGGATGTATATGTTTCTTGATAGTTTGGATGTGGATTCTATTCAATTTGTTTGGAGTTTACTTCTTTGTCTTTAGACGTATCCTTCAATCTTTTCTTATGGCTTGTTATTTCTTCCTATCTTTTGGTCTTGTTCTTCATTAGCACTTATTTTAGAGAGAATATCACAAAGTATTATCTTCTAGTCTTCAATTTTTCATTTCACTACCTCAAACTAGATATCAACTTGTTTGACCATTTTGGTGTGACCTTGTTCTTCCTTTTTCCTTCTAAAAGTAAATTGTTATACTATTTTCCTACATATTTCTTCCATATTCATCTATTTTTTTCCATTTCTACATTAACTTCATCTATCTATCTTTAGCACTTCTTTAACCTTCATATAGAGCTCTTCTCAAACATTCTTAGTCACCTCTTTATCCATGATATTTACTTTTACCTTGATTTGAGAGTGGTCTCTCTTCATATAGTGCATTAACTTCTCTAAAGGGTTGATTATACTTTTGTTGTTTGGATTCAATTTTCATCTTTTTTCTTCCTTCACTTCATATTTGGTTCTTTTGCGAGTTTTTTTCATCTTCTTTCCATGAAATTCCATAATGTTGCTCATTTTCCTCTTCCTTCTATTTTTTTATGGAAGAATTGTTTAAACTCTTCTTTTCCCAGAATAATTCAGGATTTGTGATTTTGGCATCAAAATATTTACATATTGAATATATATTATCCTAAATTATTTTTATGCAACTATTTAAGGATGAATTCTATATTCCATGCCCAAAAAACCACCTCCTTTTTTTTTAAAGATATTTAAAATCCATGTCAATTTCAAATCCATCTAGTTTTATGTTTAAAGTATTGTAATTTTAAAACAACTACACAAATTCTAAATAAATTGAAGTTTTTTTAAAACTCGTAACTTTATATCCAAACATCTTTATAAAAACTACTCAAATTGGACAATTTTTTAACCAAATATTCTTCACTTCTTTATTCTTTCAAAATACTTTTGAAGTACCTGATTTGGATGTACTATTCCAAACTATGTACCTAATAGAAAAAAAATACATAGTTAGATGCTTGTGGTATTCAAGAGTTTCTTTAAACTCCTTTCATGACATTATTATGTCAAATCCATCTTCATACAAAAAGATGAAGTTTGTATTTGGACAACTACATCTATGTCATCCTCGAAAAAACACAAAAATTATATTTGAAATATGACATCAGTGATTCATCCTGAGATCCAAAAGAGTCCGATATAGGAAACTCAAGTAACTAAGAATTAGGTTGTGTTTCATGATTATATTCAATTAAATGACCATTCTAGATTTAAGTAATGATATAAGTTCCTTGTTCCAACCCAACTCAATCTTTTGAAAGAATGTCCACAAATCTATCCATGTCCCTATAAATATGAGATAGAGATGTGTGTGAAAAATATGTGAGTAGATTGAGAAGTTCATCATATGACAAACATAATGTAAAGTTCCTATGAGTAATTTATTTGCACATTCATTAGATAATCAACATTGTGCCACAATAAACTTGTAGTTGGGTTACACCGTGCTTATTTCGAAACTAGCTTTAGAGCCATTAGTTAACAAAAAATGTTGGTTTCTTGACCAATTATAGTTTTAAAATAAAGGCTAGAGATTTCTTCTTGAGCCTCCCCTAGTATGGCTCCCCTGTGATTCACCATCCAGTAAAAGCCCATGAAATCTCCTTATGTATTTCCACTTCAATTTAATAATGAGATAAAGATTTTTCTTACACCTGTGCGTAGGCTTCTAAAATATTTATGGCCTAAAATACACATTTTAGGATAATTGTTTCTTTGTATTTAAACAAATTTAGGTTTCCAATAAGCCATACACTCTATGCTATGTTAAAGCATACTGATCTAATCTTAGAAGTATCCTTTCTCCTACACCAAGTTATGAAGGCCTCCTCAAGGCTACCTCCTTCATGAAGATTCCTTATCCCCATCATACTTTCCACCTTTTTCCAAACCTCTTTGGAATATGGACTTTATAGAATCTTATGATACACAATATTTTTTTGCAATAAAACATTGAAAACACCATATTGGCCCAATAAAATTCCTTTTTTGAAGAATTTCCCACATAGAAGCCTTATTGTGTAAACTCAACTACGTGAATATCTTGTTTTTGTTGACCATTTTGATTTCCAAATGATATCTCGGCCACCAAAGTTGTTGACCTTCTCTCCCTTCCTCTACTAGTCCTATATAACCTATTTTTGGAACATAAGCACCCATAGGAATCAAAGATTGAATCAATTGGACATCTTCTCCTTTGAGTCTAAAATTGTAGTCTTTAAGGATGCAAATGTACCTTTTCCATTCCTCAACATAATCTACCCCCAAATTAACCTCTTCTAATGATAACCACTATCGGTTCCAAGTTGTGGTACTATCTTGGTTTGCAACCTATCAAAGATTATAATAGCCCTTTTTCCTTAACTCTTTAATAAAATGCAATGGAAATTTGTGCATACCTTTGCTCCCAACCCAAGGGTTCAAACCAATCTGTACTTTATCACCTTTTCCAATTTGCCAAATAAACCCATTACCAATAAGAGGGGACACATTAATACTAGCTTTCCATATTATTGAGACATTATTTGGTTGTTTAAGGGAATTTCTAACTTAATCCGCTCTAGTATTAGGCTTATATACATAGTTCTTACTACATCAACTCAAAAAATGTATTCCTTGAATTAGCCTCCATTGAAATTGCTTCAAGAACTATTGTTACCAATACCAAATGACCTCCCCTAGATAGCCCCCGTTTGTACAAAGTGTTTAATTTTTCTCCACTTTAGTCATTAGACAAAACCATTCACATGTTTTATATTGATTTGGACTCAAGAAGAAATACAAATACTTCTTACCCTGTCCTAGATCAATCATCTAAAACAAAATAACTAAGGAATATCATTCTTTCCCTATTTTGATGTCCCCCATAAAGTCATCATGAAATTTTACATATTAATTGCCATATCAACTGCTTTACAAAATAAATCCATGTTATCTTTGAATCTTTTAGTGATTCTTCAAGTGCCTTCACAGGAAATCAATATATCACCTAGAAATAATAAATGTGTGATATTGTTTGATACTCATATTGGTATCCCTTCAACACTACCTTTTCCTTATGTGCCATTTTAATAACTTGTTTAATCATTGAGTGATTAACATAAATATAAGGGATGATCAAGAGTGAAGGAATAACTCCTACTCGTTAATTATAATTAATGTCTAGATTATGGTGAAGTAGACCAACCATATTAGTCTGGGAAAGAATGAGAAATTTTGCCCAAATGAGTGGTGTTAAGGATGAAAATTGCTTAAAATATTTATGGAGAGATTGTGGAGGAAGTTGAGGAAATTGTTTCAACCAAAAATATAATTGGGACACAATTTTTATGCTAACTTTCTTTTTTCAAGGAAAGAAAAATTGATAGGCTGTCTATCAAAAATAAATAACCCATTACATAGTTGAAAGTTCCAAAATTGCCTTGTCTATCCAATCATCGGATATACCAGCATTGAAAGTATCATAAAAAAATAAATTATTACAGGCCTTTAAACATCATCTATAAAAATCTTTCAAAAAACATACAGTAACTAAAACACTAAAAAATATTGTGAACGACGATGGAACATTGTAAGTTTTACCCTAACAAAAAGTTTATATCACCATCATCACAAAAAACATATTATTCATAAGTAAAGACCCAAACAACACATCCATCACCTGAGAGTTGTTCAAAAAAACCATTACATAGCCATACCAAGGGAATGGTGCCAGTTTTCCTCCGCTCGCCCTGACGAATAATCTCATAGTGTATGCATCCAAAAGGAGATGTGAGGCCCCTCTTTGAAAGGGAATCGACAATAGTGTTATATTCCCGATATGCATGTGCAAATGAGATCCTATGAAAAGTGTCTTTCAACACCCCTATTCTCCTCATCCAGTTTTGTATTAGAGGTGGCACTAAAGTAGCTTGACCTCTAATTCAATCGATAATCACCCTGGCGTCACCATATATGCTAATAGTAGCTAGATAAATCCTCCTCATACAGTATAACGGTCCCCATAACGCAACCACCTCAGCCCTTGTATTAGAACCCACACCACAACTACAGTAAAAAGTATACCTCATAGTATTTGATACATCAATGTGGGCACCACAACCACGACATACCTATTTTGTATCCTCGTTGAAGAAACCAAGCATATATTGAGCATAATGTTGTATTATGATATTTATCTGAGGCTTTGTACTATGAACCTTCCTCCCATGTTCTTTATATGAGGAAAACATTGATGCAAAAATGTTTCTAATGTCATAATTCCATCCCTGAAAGCAACATTTATGCCTTTCCATATACCTCATAATATAAAAAAAGGAAGAGCCAACTCAACACCAAATTGAGACATTCAATGCTCAACGCATTCAACCATGGACATATAATACCTATCATTATACAATATGGCCATTTGTAAAATAAAATCACATGGAAATGTTTATTTAATATAATTTTCCATTATTTACATGATTGACCATAATAACCCACAAACAATATCAAAACTAGAAGAAGAAGGTTTTTTGTATTTTTTTTAATGAAAAATTCTTTATTTAATTAATTGTTGCAGATCAATAAAGTACTGGAGACAGATAGGGATCCTGGAGTCACTGATAAATATAGTGTTGAGGCATGAGATGGGAACATCATTCCTACATAAAGTTTATTTTTAAATAAAATGATCTCATGTACACAACATTAGCAACTTATCCCTTGTACCCAGAAGTGGCCAATGATATGGTGACGAAAACTTGTTTATGGCCAGTTGAAAAGTGATGTAGTGTTGTGAAATTTATGGTGACTCATAAAGATGGGGCGATTTAGCATTTATTTTTAACTCTTTGACTTTTCATGAAAAGAAAAGGTCACGTCAGGTTCATACATGTTTATTTTTATGCAAAGGAAAAGGTCAATGTGTAATAGGATTATTAGTGTTATCCTTGGAGAGTTTGGAGTTTAAGTCATTGTCATGAATAGTTTTAAACTAGGAGATTATGAAAATCTTGTTACTTATATTTTTAAAGAGAATCATGTCAATGTAACCAAAGTTGTATTAGGAAATATGATGAACATTGATTGCGCTCTAAAACATTCACGTTTCATCCACAAAAAAAAATATTTTTCTATTAGAAATACTAAATTGATAAGATGCATTGTTTTTTTAGATGATGAAGATGAACAACTTCCCTCCTGGTTCCAAGGGCTTTAATTTTGTTTTAAGTTTACTTTGTAAGGAGAAAAAAATTGCACAGATAATCAAACTCCTTGATAATATGACTAAGATGGGCTACAAACTTAATACAATTACATATGATATAATGATTCATGCTGGGAGAATACAAGGTGCATTGCAGCGTTCCAATAGAATGAAAGAAGGAAGAGTTAACTCTTTGCATGGTGTGCATATGATTCTTCTTGATAGAATCTTCCAAACTAGAGATTTAATGACGAAATTTATATCACGAGAGACAACATGAAACTACATATTGTTAGAAAAATACTCAGGGGGGATCAATATTTTAAACTATTTAAACTTTTCTTTTCTTATTCAGATTTATGTTTGCAACTACTATGAAGTAAACCTGCGTATGTACACATCTGTGATGAAGACAAGTAGTGTATATCCAGTTCACTAACCTTTTCAATTAATTCATCATCTAGTTAACTTGAACCAATATATCAGTACTTCATTAAATGTTAATTAAACAATAATCATGTGTAGTAAGAATAGAATAAGTCATCACACACAAACAACACATAAAAACCATAATTTTAGATGGAAACACAATGTGGGAAAAAACCACTGATGTTGTCGTCTCTGTCTTCTTCTTTTGTTATAAAGATAAATTTCTTACAAACTTGTACTAGTGCAGACTCATATCAGTGGGCAGACACCCACCTGCAGAAGGCTACAACCTTCTCTCATTTTCCATCTTCTACTGGAAGGGAGCTACAACCCCTTATTCTTTATTCTTTGTGGATTACTTTTCATAATGTTTCAAACTGGACCCATTCCAAATATCAGACAACAATATTGAAACCAACATTGTACCAATTAGTCACTTAATCACTGAATCAACTATATCACCAGGTCAAACATAGAAATAACTCGTTCAAACAACTAGACCAACTTATTTCACTTTATACCCATTCATCAGAATACCAGACCACATATTGTTCATCACTGAAACCAGATTTTTTTAGTGCAAACTTTGTTTAAACACATGTCATAATTTATATGCTACTATTTTTACTCATACCTGTGTATGTGCACATTTCCCCTTAAGCATACCCATGTACAGATATCAAAATATTGATAGATGAATCTGTATCACTGTACCATTGAATCAATTACCCAAGAAAATACGAAGCCAATCATAAATCACCGAACCAAGTACATATTATCATCTAGCAACATCATCACAAGTCAATACTTTACTTCATAATCAATTCAGGCTAAATAGTATTGTCAAATACATATAATTATAAGAGACTTCATCGACAGACAACAACAAACATAAAAAAATAGATCAGCCATTATCATTAATTCATATTGTAAAACCCTACCATATATACACAACTCTTATAAATCATTTCCACGTATTAACACACCTTTTATACTTGACATACACATACATAACTATTTATTCTGCAGAATGTATATGCGACATCCATAATCAGATCCACGTATGTATGCAATTTTTATGAAGCACCCCTATGTACATATCTGTAATTATTGATTCAAACCTTCGATGCACATCAGAACCCCTATCAAATCCAAATCTCGGCACACACCACAACATACATATATCATAAAAGCATCATCATAGAGCTATCAAACCATAAGCAACTTATTCATTATATATATTCATTTTAGATCTTATAGATTTGATCCATCATTATACTCCTTGGTGC